>CP126891.1:167523706-169923706 GCA_030440675.1 Furcifer pardalis
TCCCACTTCTAAATAAATCAACAAGTTAACACGAAACACCTTTTTTCTGCCTGTTGTAAGAAGCCGGATATTAATTCTATCTTGCTTTTTTTGCAGGCCTTTAAATACAAATGAAAGTTATCTTGAAAACTATAAACAAGAGTAAACTTAAAGAGCTATAGAAAAATCAAGTCTGAATAAGCATTACATTTTAAAATGAGATTTACAAAAATGACTACTAAACAATTATCCAGCTCCAGCCATGTCTGTAAAGCAAAGATACTGTACAATAATATTATCTTACAAAATATTTTCTTTGATGGCACACAGTTACACTGTGGTGAAAATGAAGATGTATTGAAATCATTGGTAAAAAGCTGAATGTGTCAGTATGACTGGCGATGATGTTTTCAGATCTTATCTATAACCTGCACTGTCTTTAGCTACAATACCCTAGTTTTGTGGTACCTTACTGTGCCAGATACTTTATTTTGCATGCATATACAGTAATACCTCATATAACATTAGTATCGAATAACACGAAAATCGCATAACATTAAGGAATCTGGGGGGAAGAATTGCATCGGATAACATTAAGATCCTATGGGATGCTTCAGATAACAACCGCTAAAGCCTGTGTGGTTACAATGTATCTCTATGGATCCCATAGAGGATCAGATAACACTAAAAATCATATAACACCAAGACTTGTGGAACCAGGTTTTAGTGTTATATGAGGTTCTACTGTATTCCTTTAGGCTTTTCAAAATGTTAGTCAAAATAAATGCATTTATTGACATAATGGGAGCTTATCAGATTCTGAGTTACAAGCCCTTGTACATACAGGAGATGCAAGAGCAATAGAAATTCCTATTTTAAAAATTCATTTGGTACACTAAACTCTGTACCTCTGGGCCCATCAGAATGGACTGTTGATAGCTGATGAAGCAAGATAAATGTATAAATAGTGCCCCAAAAATATAGCCAGGGCAAAGGGGCAAAGGATAACAGAAGAAAATCAATAAAATAGAGAAAATTCTGCTGGTGAGAGGAGGGGGTAAAGACCTTTTTACAATATGCTGTGATTTTATGCTTATGCTCTAGTCTGTTAATTACATAGTCTATTAATTACCTAGTTTGTTAAGATACATACTATAAATGTGACTTAATTAGCAGTTAATTTTACATGACTTAGGAATATATTTCTTTAATACCTTTCTCTTATTAAGTATATGTAACACTTCAGTTGCAATCTAATTTTGTTATATGTACAGTTTTGTCAGACAATTTTTGTCAGAGTACTTAATTATATTTTCTGCTTAGTTCATTAAGTTTTCATAGTTATATTCCTAGAACATTATATGAAGTTTTTACAGCTAATTTTTTGGATATTCAATAGGCATAAAACATTTATATCTGCTTGTGTGTATCTGTTTAATAATCTAAGAAAAGAAATAAAACATAGAGTTCTCTTTTGGGGGACATTGAATTTAAAGGATATTCAACGTAAGGGAGTAAATTTTAACATAACAAAGTGCAAAATATTTCTTTATGTCGTAATGGAGTTAACTTTTTGGGATAAATGCCAGTAGAGATGAACACAGATTTCTGACTCTTCCTTAGTTGATCTATACTTTCTACAGGACCCTTGACTTGACTCCATTTCAGAACAAGGGACAGAATCTAACAAATTTCCTCCATACACTGAACAAATTTGATTGTTTTTCCATCTTTTGGCAATGGAATGAGTTGAATAGTTATAGTTTAAGCCAGCGTTCCCAACCTTTTCAAGCCGGGAGTCAGGTCACACTCTCTCAGTCAGCTTCAAGGGCTGGACAGCCATTTTGTCTTGCCTACACAATGAGGTGGCCATTTTGTCCCACAGCTTCTAAAGGGTGGTCATTTTATTTCTCAAATGCTGTTGGAGGGGTGGTTGGCCACATGAAATGGTGCTGCAGTCAGGATCCGGCCCATTGGAATCACTGGTTTAAGTCATTAATGTTTTTCCCCTTGTAAAGCTGAGCTCATAAACCAAACAATCTCTAAAGAACAAGTCATGCACTCTACAAACCCCATCTTTTTCTTCTTTTTTCAAAGATCAGGCAATAACATGATAGTAGTCATTGTTCCTTTAAGTTTGGGAAAATTGTGCAAACACTAAACAATGACATCAGTCTCCATAATGCAGAAGTTGTTTCTCATACTAACAGAAAAAAATGTCCTCTTATATCACAAGGAACGTGTGTGTCTCTCTGTGTGTGCACATTAGTGTGTGCACATTTTCTCATGTATTGTGCAATGATGCAGGCCAAAATTTGCATACCAAACAAATTGTTGTTTGTTGTAGCATTTCACTGTGAGAGATTTGGAATGATAGTTGTGGGATTTTGTTGCCAAAACAACTTGGCTCACTTTAGATACTATACACATTGACCTGAATGGATGGATTTTCTGCCTCAAATAGCAAAATGTCTTGGATAGCTCTGATCATATTCCAGAACATGTTTGTAAACCACAATTGGCTGGTAAAATGTAGAGTTTGAAAGGAACCAGCTGCATTTCTTGTAGTTGTGAAACATCTTTTTTTCCTGTGTGTCAGAAATAACAAGCAACTTATTTAGCTGATAGTACCTATTTTTTTTTGGAATAGTAGCTGTGTTAGTCTGTGGTTCAGGCATATCAGAAAACAAAAACAAAAAATAATAATAAACAAAAACAAAAACACTGTAGCACTTTAAAGACTAACTGCTATATTTTTATTGTTAGCTTTCGTGGAACAAGTCCACTTCTTCAGACAAGAAAGTCCTCATTACTTTATGAGGTTATTTTTAAAGGTTTAAATCATTTAAAAAAGCAACTGATGGGACTTTTTCAGGGTTCAGAACCAGTGTGGTATAATCAATAAAGTGATGGAACAAGATTCAGGAGATTTGGCTTTGAATCCATGTTGGTCCATATAAATTATTTATTTATTTATTTATTTATTTATTTATTTATTTATTTATTTATTTATTAGATTTCTATACCACCTATCTGGGAGTTATCCCACTCTGGGCGGTGAAAAAACAGAAAATAAATAACAATACCCACAACAAATCAAAACCCACCACCAACAAATGTATCATAGACTAAACTAAACTAAACTAAACTAAACTAAAAAAAAATAAAAAAAAATGGTGACACTTTTAATTATCATTAAACCCTCTCTAAGGTCACAGTAAGTCAGATGTGACTTAACAGCGCATAACAGCCACATGCCTTTCACTTAGCAATCCTAAATATCAGAACTATTATTATTTTTCTTTTATATTTTCATAAATATTTCCTATTTACAATATCAGAATTGGCCACTGAGAAAGGCAGAGAGTATTTTTCTACCTTGTAAAGCCCAACTGATAATATAATTTCAACTATGTTAATAATATGCTATTCATTGCTATTATTTGCACAATTGGAACAACAAAATTATAATGACAGCCTGATTTTTCAGTAGCAATGTGTAATGCAATCAGTTAATTTTAAAATGCTCTGTGCCTAGCTCTGATACACAGTCAGTCTTTCTTAACAGACACAAAACCAACTGGATAATTTAGGTTAATCTGCTAGGTTAGCAGAATGTGAGTTAGGAATAAACAATAACAGTAGAAACAAAGCACTATTGCAGGTTAAGGTGGTGATGAACCTGGAGTAGCCTTGTTTCATCACTGCCTTAACTCACAATAGCACTTTGCATGATAAAGACTTTCTAGAAGCATTTAAAGTAGAACAAGCATCTTAATTTACAGTTGCCACCTGGAGTTAAAATCAGAAGGGGGGAAAAGGACAAATAGTGTAGTGTCTCCAGTATGTGGAAGACCCTCCATGCTTGTTTCCTGTAGGAAGGGCAGAGGAAGAAGGGCTATTAATAAAAACAGTGGAAACAGGAAAACAAACAGAAAGTGGGTGAGGGGCATGGCTGAAATGCCAGGGCTTTGAAAACTACTTCCTCAACCAAGGTAGTGGTAAAGGATAATCACATTAGGTTGCAAAGCCCCATTCAACTGATCTCCTGGGTTACTACATGCAGGATTGCTATTATCTCAACACAAGCAGGCTTTCAGGTGCCAAAAATGAAGACTTTCTCTAGTCCAGTGGTTCCCAACATGGGGCACATGCCCCACAGGTAGACTTCAATTCCCAGAAGCCTAAGTTGATCATTGGCTGATCAATGTTTTGGGAAATTGACTTAGGCTTCTGGGAAATGAAGTCAAAAAACCAAAGGTTAAGAAATACTGCTCTAGTCATTCACAGAACCAGGAAAACCAGGATTGCCAAGTTTTATTTACAGCATTTCTTCCTTTTCACCAAGTCATTTTTTTCTGCAGCAAACCTTGCTTTGGCAGCCTGCCAGATCTGTAAGTGACTGTGTGGCAGAACTGAAGGTGCTAAAACAGCATCACAAACCGTGAACAGTTCTGAATCATGCCTTAAAGTAGTATTGGCTGTTTAGCTTCAGCTTCAATGCAGTGCTGAAATGTTTTCCAGGACAAATTGGCCTTACGGGGTTCTGAGCTATGGGTATTGCTGTGTCAATAGAGAAGGGGGTGGGGTGTAAAAAAACCTGTGAAGCAATAGCCCAGCTTAATAACTGGTGTACCTTAAATGAATGTCATGTCAGTGAAACGATATATTGAGGTCACCTAGTCTTGAAGTCAATGAACAAACACATAGGAGTGCCTTTGCCAGATAGGCTGTGGATGTACAATGTTATATTATGCATGTTGCGGGGGGGGGGGGGAGAAGCACAGGATATAATTACTGAGATCAGAGGATTAAAAATTATTTTGGTACCCTTTGTACAGGAAGAGTCAGCACCAGTGCAAGCCTTCTGAGTGACTAGAAAAGAAAGAATTGTGCTGCAACATCCTCAATCCGTATTACGAGCAGATGCACATTGTTGACACAATAGTGCAGCAACTGCTTTCTCCCAGTGGTGGGCAGCCAAAAATTTTACTACCACAGTAAATGCCGTGAGCAAATGCTGTGGGGTGAGCCAATATCATGACATAATGGGTGGAGCCAATGTCATGAGTGGAGCCAACATAAAAAAACCCCAATAAAAATACAAATTAAATAGACATAAAAATACATAAAAATGCACATATAAACACATAAAAATACACATTAAAAATACATACACATTAAATAGACATAAAAACACATAAAATATAAATTAAATACACATAAATCACATAAAAATATACATTAAAAATAAATACACATTAAATAGACATTAAATAGAAATAAAACAAAAATACAAATTAAATAGACATAAAACACATAAAAATACACATTAAAAATAAATACTCATTAAATACCCACCCACCCCACACCCAAAGGCGAGTCACTTACCCTGGAGAGCAGGCTGTAGGGAGCTTCAGGCTAGCAGCTGTTCTTCCTCCTCTCTGCTTGGGGGAACAACAAGGAGGCTGCCAAGGGCCTCAGCAGCAGCCACTGGTTTCTCCGTGGCTGTGCGTGGCTGCCTGATGTTCTGGCTGTCACACTCCAAGCAGCAAATGTCTGCTTGGCTCGGCAGGCAGAGTGCTGTAGGCATGCCAAGCACTATAGCACTGTAGGCACTATAGCGCTCTATAGCACTGTAGGCATGTCAAGCGCTATAGGCGCGAATGCGCACCAAAGGCATTCTGGGGAACTGGTGCCTACCGGCTGCTGCCCATCACTGCTTTCTCCTATCCACTTCCTGGCAAGCTGTACTCATAATGGCTGGTCTTGATGACCACAGGTTGATGGAAAGTATAACCATCACCAACTCAGACTGCGGTGGCTCAGTGGTTAAGAAACTCACATTGTTAGCTAGAAGGTTGGCAAGTCGGCAGTTCAAGACCCAAGTACTACCTGTGTGTCCATCTCTGTCTCAGCTCCTGTCAACCTAGCAATTCAAAAGCAAGAAATTGCAAGTAGGTAAATAGGGACCACTTGGTGGGAAAAGATATTGGGGTCATGAAAGGAGCCTCATTCGGGCATCCCCTGAGTGGATGCGTCCAGCAAAAATCCTTTCAACCCAGAAAACACCTTTGTGTGCTTCTGACATAATAAAAGAAGGAAAAGATGGAGGCAGTTGGAAGATGAGACCAACAGTGATAACAGTTAGACTGCTTGAAAATTTAAATTTTTATAGTTGGAATTCTGAAGCTCTGGGATGATGGGTTTGGATTGTATTATGTAGTTTTTTTGTGATGTTGTAAACTGCCCTAGGTTGCCCTGGCGAGGAGGGCAGTATAGAAGTATGAAAAATAAATAAATAAAAAAAATAGACAAGATGGCAAATAGTGGGAGCCAGTGATAGATCCACCCTCACCCCAAAGAGCTTCACTGCTAATAATGGCAAAACTAAAAAGAGCAATCACACAAGCTTGCTATTTGGATCACTTTCTGTCCAGTTTGGTTTACCCTGTTTCTGATGAGGACAAATGTTTTAAGTAAAAGGGATCAATCTTGCCTCCTTTGGTAGCTGTTTATTTGATGTGACTATAATTCCTCCCATTCTACTGTCTGTATGGTTGCTTAATTCACTCCCAACTAAAACTATGGGTGACATTGTCTTTCATGACAACCCTGTGATATATGCAGTGGGTTGTGACAATAAAAAATGATGGTGGAAAAACCTCTCCTCAATTTTCCTAAGTGATGCATGCTTATTTCATATATAAGAGAGTATCCATGGGAGGTTGATTTATTACTACAGCACTATGATAATCACTAAATTAAACCAGAGAGAGAGAGAGAAATTGCTGCAGCCCATGGAATGCCAGCTGTGACAAAATATAAGTCAAAGGTATCAATAATCAAAAGGAGGAGAAACTGGATTGAAGTGCTGTCTGGATCCTTCTCATAGAGATGAAACATCTTTCATATGAATGGTAAGATCACTCAAGTGTGAGATAAAATAGACTGCACCAAATGTAAGGGCTTTTAAACATGATCAATTTGTGTCCTCAATTTTTTATTTATTCCACTTATGCCACATCTTTCTGCCAATAAAGGGAAATAACACAAGATGCAACAACTGCAAAAATGTTGTCTGTTTAAAATCACAGTACATTAAGAACTAAACATTATTACAACTAAATCAAGAGTGTGGTAAATAAAAACGCATTGATTAAAACAAGTCAAAATAAATTTAAAATGCCTGATTCAAATATAGCAATACAAATATGCTTCATTCTCTTGCTAAAAAAAATACAATCCTACAAGTGCATTTAGAGGTCAAATGCCAATTTTTAAAAGTTTTCCCCTGCTCATTGAAAGATTGCAAGGAAGGGACCAATATAGTTTTTTAAGGAAAGGAGTCCCTCTCTGAGGTCCTTACCAAACATTCAGGGTAAGAGAAGAGAATGTCTTGTCCAGAATTATATGGGGAGATACAATTCAATAGAACATAAGCAAAAATAAAGAAGTTTAAATGTTATTGAAGAGGGCACATGAAGATAACATCATGTAGAGATCTTAAAGACTTTTTTGGGAGGGAGGGAGCAGAGAATAAAGCATTTGAACAAAGAAACTTGTACTAGTCTATCTTTTGTGGCTCTACAAAAACTTAAATACCATGAGTTGTCTGATGTACTGTATACCTGTGTGGGATAGCTCAGGAGTCCTCCAGACTACCAAGCTCTACCTCACTGAATTCTGACCTCCTGGTTAGACATTGATTATCTGTGCTGTGGACTAATATTGTTCTCATGATTAAACATCTAAGTTAGTTGTTTCTCTGGATGTCCTGACATGGATTCGTTTAAGTTTTTTATATCTTAAATAGAGGTAAACTTACCAATTGCCATACACATGCCCATACTGCTGACCACTAATGCCTCATTTGATTTTTTTTTTGTAACACACACAATCATGAAATTCAAAGTGTTTTCTATGAACTCTACAGATCTATACAAACTTGGTAGTTTGAAGGTCCATGTTCACCCATACAGTCAAACCTCACATAAAAAGTGTTTTGCTTAGCGAAAAACTATCATAACGAGCAAGTTTTTTGCTAAGCGGTCCGACTCACATAATGAATTTTTCACTATGTGAGTCGGACTTTTCCCTATGGAAAAACTCGCATACTGAGCGTTTCTATGGGGAAAACTTGCATGGTAAATGAGCCCTGATGGCACAGTGGTGGTTAAACTGCTGCACTGCAACCAAAATGTTATGAGTGATCCCGACCAGGACTCAAGGCCAACTCAGCCTTCCATCCTTCTGAGGTCAGTAAAATGAATACCCAAAATGTTGAGGGCAAAATGCTAATTACCTGTAAACTGCCCAGAGAGTGCGCTAAGCACTGTGGGCAGTACAGTAATACCCTGGATAACGTTATGACTTTGTTCCACAAGTCATGACGTTATCCAATTTTTAGCGTTGTCTGATGCATGCATCGAACAACATTAAGAAAAAATGCCCTGACTTCAGGGACAAACCACTTTAAAGGCAGCCAGGGAAAGAAAGAGACCTCCCTGCCTTTAAAGCCACCCCCCACGCGCAGCTCGGCCATGAGAGAATCTAGCCTCACCCTGCTTACCTTGCTGCACGCTCCGACAGCCAGCTGGAGGCTTGTTTTTCTCTTTCTCTTCCTGTATTGAAATGACAGGGAAGGGGGAAATAGAGAACCAATCACATCTCCCTATTTTCCCCTTCCCTGTCGTTTCAATACAGGAAGTGGAAGAGAAAAACAAGCCTCCAGCTGGCTGTCGGAGCATGCAGCAAGGTAAGCAGGGCGAAGCTGGATTCTCTCGTGGCCGAGCAGGTAGTGGGGTGGGTATGGGGAGTCCCCAAACTGCTGGGGGTGGAGGGGAAGGAGGGAAGTGGCAGGGAGAGGAGCTTTGGCCTCCTTTACTTCTTTATGACGATGGATCGGATAACGCTAGAAAGAACGTTATCCGGTGCAAATCTTCCCCCCAAATTTGTTGTTGTTATGCGATTTTAGCGTTATCCGGTGCAATCGCTATCCAGGATATTACTGTATATAAGTGTGAATGCTTGCTTTGCTTTAAATGAAAGAAAATCATTCTGTTTCTCTCAGAACTTTCTGTTCCCTGACAAGTTAGGGTAGATAGAATTTTCTCTGTTTTTAATGGGCATAATTTGTTCATGTAGACCAGGGATTCTCAACCTATTGCCCATGGTCCTGATTTGGCCCATGGTGCCAATTCCATTAGCCTGCCCCTTCACTCTTGCTGCTGTCTCCACCATCCTTTCTCCCCTCCACCTGGCTTGGTGTGCCCCTAAGGCCACTCTATAGCAGGGCAAATGCTGTAAAAAGACTTACAACATCTGCCCTACTACTTATCAGCCCTGCTACAGACATACCAACCCAGAAGGAGGGGAAAAGGATGGTGGCAGCAGTGGGAGAAGCAGAAGCAGCAGACACACATGGCCACACACTTCTTTCCCGGATGCCACTCTGGCCAAGCATGGGCAAGGAGAGACAGGACCCCTCTTTTACCCATGGCAGGCCAGTAAGCAGGGAAGCTGTGGTGGCAGCAGTGTCGTGGGAAGTGTTCACAGGGCAGGGTGTGGGGGGAATGGTGGTGGCTGCTGGTGGTCCTGCCACTGCCGGCTTTGGTGGGATTACTCCTCTCTCCACCGCTGCCACAGGTGACCCACAAACAGTTCGGCCAAAAAACAGTCTGAGGGGGTCTGATCCAGGCCCTGGCCTAAAAAGGTTGAGAACCTTTGCTCTTTTGCTGAAGGAGAGTTAACATTTCGATGCTACCTCTTTTACTGATGTGCTTTGTATTAATTATCTTTTTTGCTATGTTTTAAACAAGATTGTGTTTTTAATTCTATATTTTAACACTGTCCTTTTTTCCCCAAAAAAAGGCAGTGCACATTAAATTTTAAACAGCAAATGTATGCTTATCCAGACAGAAAATGTCTTCCCCTTTATCTACTTGATTATATGCCAATGAGGCTAGGTTTCTTGCTGCTGACTTGGCAGCACAAAGCTTAAATTGATACCAGCAACGACAAGGAGTGACAAAGCTCCTGGCTTTTTGTATTAATTAAGTTTGCTTGTTTGTTTCACTTTTTAGCAGACAGAGTTCAGCAGGGAAGACCTTTCTGAGGAGAGTTTTTAATCTTCACAAACATAAACATTCATTTTGGAAGATACATTTCCTCCCCACTTATTGTGAAAAGCAGCTATTTCCCAAAGTAAATTTACTCATGGGTGAACCTTCATTGCAAATATCTGAGATGGAATGCTTCAGTGATAGTACTGATCTACCTCAAATGCAGAAGTATAAAATCCAATACAGAAGATAATTTCTAAAGCGCATGCTTATCTCCTTGATGAATTATAGAATTGTTTATATTGTTAGGCAAAAATAGTGAACTATTTTTTCTATACAAGTGGTCTAGTGCACATGTGATTTTATATACTTATAGCCATCTCCTTTTAAAGTGAAAGATTCTGGGTAATCTTTTAGTAATTAGCAACCCTGGGACATAACCTCATGTGATCTTGGCACCACATTATGTAAACAAAATAATCCACATAGCACAGCAAGAAATTTAGCAAATAAATAAATAAATAAGGTTCTGGGTGAACTGTGTTATTTACCCGGTCAACAAAAGTTAAGGCAATGATAGCAACATTTTCTTCGACTGACCTTGCACAATCTTGAGGTCATCAATGGTCTATGGAGACCAATTATCTAGCCCATGGGGAAGGACTTAGTTAGTTCATTACATACAATCTCCAATCCAACTATACTTTTGTGCTGTGACCCACATCAGGTTGACCTGAGGCACTTTGTGCACTGTGAATAATCTCTCCTCTCCACTAAATGCATGTTTTTACATTTATAGTCATAAAGACTATTCTCACAGGTGAGTAATGAGGTATAATGTCATCTGGCTAACTTATCTCTCCTTTAAGTTTTCTTTCCTTTTAAAGTTTTAGTCACCAGATAATTATTGCTTTAGCTTCATTTGTTATTGCTTTCATGGATTTATAATAATGTGGTTGTTAATTATTTCATTTTTATTAGCTGTTCTGAGTATTATGATGCAGATGAAATACATGTTCTAGAATGATTAAATATCCATGCTTCTCTGAACAGAAGACATGGGGAACTACATACAGGGGTGTAATGAAAACAGATGGCTGGAAGAAGATAATAAATATTCTTCCTACTTCGTGAGTCATGGTAAAATTTTCATAATTGTTTGCCATTACGTATGCTAAGGGATGGTGCTACGGTGGCTTAGTGGTTGAGACGGTGAGCTTGATGGCCAGCAGGCCAGCAGTTCAAGATCTAAGTAATGCGAGATGGAGTGACCACCTGTCATCTGTCCCAGCTCCTGCCAACCTAACAGGGTAAAAGCAGGAAATTGCATGTATATAAATAGGTACTGCTTTGGTGGAAAAAGTAACAGTGTCCTGTGCACTCCAACATCTAGTCATGCATGCCACATGACCATGGAAATTACTGAAGATGCAGACATCACTGGCTCTTGGCTGTAAATTGAGATGAGCTCTGAGCCCTAAGTGTCAGACATGACTGGCTTCCAAGCTAGGACGACCATTACCTTTACCTTATGCTAAGGGATAAGGTAGGTTTTTTGTGATTCATATCCTGGAGTCACACAGAATATTACATGAGATCTACATTATACTGCCTTCTATTTGTAAGCTGCTTTCTAGATATTTCTCGCTCACTTTCAGAACAAACAGTAGTCATTGTCTGTGTGATTTTGTTTTATCTGTTCATACTAATCTACTCAACCTACACAACAAATGGCATTTTCAGTTCCCAATCTAGTAGAATCTTTTTGATTTTACCCACCAAGGCATTAAAATTTCCAAAGAGTCATGGTGACAGCTTGTTTCTGCCCCACAAGGAGACCGTGATCGAAGACAACCTGTCATCCTGTATTATAGCACATTCCTTGAATTTCTTTTATCAATAACAATTGTTGCCCCTCCCTCCCTGTGTGATCCACATCAACTGAGGAAAGACAGCAATCAAGAGGTTATAAAATTAGACAAGACTTTTATTACTGACTGACAGAAATGAAAATGAAGGCCCCCATGGCAGCTGTAAAATCTGATATCTATCACACTGCATGCTCAAATGATCTTAAATGTTTTTTTCACTCCTAATTATTTTGCTCTAGTTCGACACCTGACAAATTGTGCCATATGGCCAGCATTATGAGCAGACCAGGCAACTCTTTACCAACCCAGGGGAGGAGGATTATGAAAAGGAAATCCAGGGGCACCTGTTATGCCAACAATATACATTTTATGGTTGTCCTTCTCAATTTCCCCCCTATAATTTTATATGATTAAGTCTGATGTCCTTGGAACATTCTTCTTTTGCAGCTGCTATTTTAAGTAGGACAGCTTTATACTGAGTATTTCTTGTTTAATAATATAATAGTTAAAGGCCAAATATGTGTGTTTCTCTTATTTTCTGCCTGTTTTGCCCACAGGGGCTCTGAAGGCAATGAAAGAGCTTTATGTTTTGTTTTGTTTTAAAGTTCAGGAAACGACTTTGTTTAAAAATATATTTTGAAAGCTCACAAAGGCAACTTTGAAAATCAGCAAATACCCAGCTTTAAAAGCAGTTTATGTGCCACATGAAACAATAATGTTTTTGCTGCTCATCAAAAGTTCATGAAAGATATAGCGACCCTAGCAGTGATGGGCAGCAACAGGTCCACACCAGTTTGCCAGAACTGGCAGTAACTTTTCCCAGTGTCCCGGAGAACCGGTAGCGGCTTTTGGGGGAACCACCTCGGGGGATTACCTTTTTGCCGTTTCTCCCACTGCTCATGTGTGCCAAGTGCTTGGTGTGCATGCGTGCCTACAGCACTTGGTGCGCATGCACAACCTCCTAGCTGTCCTCCCAAGCGGAGAGGAGAAAGAGAAGCTGCTAGCTTGATGCTTCCTATAGCCTGCTCCCCAGGGTAAGTGACTCACCTTTGGGTGTGGGTGTGTATTTTAATGTGTAGTTAATGTGCATTTATTTTTAATGTGTGTTTTTGTGTGCTTTATGTGTATTTAATTTATATTTTATGTGTTTTTATGTCTAGTTAATGTGTATTTATTTTAATGTGTATTTTTATGTGTTTTATGTCTATTTAATTTGTATTTTTATGTGTACTTATTTTTATGGGTATTTTACATTGGCTCCACCCACATCATTGGCTCTGCCCATGACATCATGATGTTGGCTCCACCCATGACGTCATGCTGTTGGCGTCATGCTGTTGTAAAGATTTTTGGCTGCCCACTACTGCATCCTAGTATCCTGGAGAGTGAGGTTCCACAGTCAAGCTGGTACTACAGGATGAACCCTGCTTTTGAGCATTGCAATCTAGCTTCTCAGGATGGTGTGATACACAACAGAATTTCTAATTAAGATCTCACGTTCTATGTGTGGTCATAAAGAAGAAAGCAATCTTTCAGATAACATATAATACTTTCCATGACTGTTGTCATGTGTGATCAAACTATTCTGTTTTAAAACACCTGATCTTATAAGGGAAATTTAAAAGTAAATGTGGACAGAAACCCTAGTACAATTCATGTTCATTTGTCTCCAAGATGAACCAGCTAGCATAAAGGAGACAGAAACAAATTCATCATCTGGATGAACCGGTTACTCACTCACATGACATGCGGATGCAATATGTATTTCAATTCTACACTTTATGGTTTCTAAAGATGCTCCCTTCATGAATTTATTTATTTATTTATTTATTTATTTAATCAGATTTATATGCCGCCCTCCTCAAAGAGACCCAGGGCAGCTAACAAAGCTTCAAAAGAGACATAACACACAATATAAAATCCTTACTAAAATTAATATTAAAAGAGATTAAAACTAAGCAAAGTTAAAAGATTAAAAATTCATACATTGAGAGAGGGAGGGGTCAGATGAGCCAACAGGCCGATGCTACTGTCTGACTCAAACCTCATACCTGTCCCACCAGCCAGGTCTTCCTAAAGGGCAGCAACTTTGACTGGAGACATAGCTCAATTGGCAGGAGGTTCCATAGGGCCGGGGCGGACACAGAGAAGGCCCTCCTCCTAGTGCTAGAGAGGTGTGCCTCTCTAGCCGATGGTACAACCAGAGAGCCTCTCCGGTCCACTCTGGTGGGATGGACAGATGTGCTTTGGGCGATGCAGTCTCTTAGGTATCCTGGCCCACTACCATATAGGGAATTTGGTGAGAATATTCATCTACCATATGAATATGTGGCACTTGAGCTGCTCTTGAGAAAATATTTTCATAAGGTTTTCAAGGGGACATACTTATATGACTTCTAAAACTAGTGTGGACAAAATGTACACATTTTCAGTTAAAAAGCAAAACAACAACAATTTTTCTACTTTTGTAGTATTCAGATGTGTTTTCTGGTCCTGAATGCACTGGGGATGGTGCTACATTTGTTCTTCCTTTATTCTGGCCCATAAATCCCCAAACATCAAATATAGCAGGTGGGGGAAATGACCAGTCCAGCTTTATTTTTTTCTAAAGCAAGGATAGAAAATGTCTTCCAAGTTCAGATTCTTAATGAAAGTGTTTATTTTAAAATCTGTGAGGCAAGGCAAATTGCCCTGCTCAGAATGCATACTTTATGGATACTTGCATATATGTTTTTCAGGGGGAAATGCACACTGAATGTTATATATAAATGCTTTGCCTGTCCCACTGTATTATTTTTTTTCTGAAAGAATTGTGCAAGCCTCCTGGATATTTCATGAATATGAATGGATAAAAATGTGGACAGTTGGTTAATACACATGACTACTCTTGTCTATGGGGAAATGTATACAAAATGTATATATTATATAAAATGCACAGTATATGAGAAATTCATACCAATTTTAAGTGGGAAGGGGAAAAAGTTTCACAACTTGATACTTTAAAAAGATGGGGCAAATGTGCAGATGGGATTTAGAAAAAGACAGCAAGAGACTAGAGGTTTTCCATATTCAAATAAGAGTGCTGGACATGCATAAAGCAGCCAGTTAAATGGAATGTTAGGACTCCCCCACCTGCACTATCCTCATCATCTGATGATGAAGGTAGGCCTGGTTTAGACAATATCTGGGTGCAACTGAGTGTCCTTGAGTGGGATCCAAGTCCATGAAAATAGACCTTATGTGCCCAAGAGATACAGACAGGTCCAAGATCACTAAATTACAGGAAATAGCAAGTATAATTTTATTTCATCTGAATGTCATGGAAACAGGTGCCAGGGTATCTATCTAGAGTAGCTTCTTTAGTAGCTTCTTTAGTAGCTTTGCCTGTAGAGGATGATGATAGTGTGGCATTTCTAGCTTCATCAGAAGAGGTTCCTGAACCAGCAGGCAGTGAGATAGGGGTTAGCCCCAAGGCCACATTCCAACATCTAGTGTGATTCAACCAGTGACAGTGAGCTACTGCATGCTCACAACACTAGTACAGTTGACAATCATGAGGACAATGGGTCCATTGGGTTTTTATGCCATACTGGCAGACATGACTCCCACACATCACTGTGCCTCACCAAGTGGACACATTATTGTGGTTTCTCCACATGGCCTCCTCAGACTCACCCTTGGTGGCTGCAGGGACAGCTCTGGTGACACATAGGGACACCCTTCTGGTGCTCCACTATGCAAAGCAATCACTTAAAGATAAGCAGCACAGATAGGTTTTGGGTGGTGACCAGTAGGGCACTGGACTATTCAAGATTGCAGTGCAGGCACCCATTATTTCCATATTGGGACTGCATTGGGAATGAGTGGAGAGACAAATCTCCAAATAGGTTGTTGGTGTTCACATTGTTATAAACATTATGTTAAGTCATTGGTGTATATAACCTCAGTTATTTTGTTTTTCAGGAGAAAGTTTGGTGGAAGGCTGCATGCACCCTTCTATGGGTACAGTATCCTATTTTGGTTGGCTAGATGAGCCAATGGGTAAAGCCACATTAGAGTGGAAGGCTAGGTGGAAGATGAAATGGGATGGCTTTCTGCTAACCTTGATGGGTAAAAGTGCCCAGTTGACATCTGAGACATTGGTAGATCACATCAGTGGAAATAATAGTGAAATTTGAAGGAGAAAGAACTGGTTATAAGAATGATCTGGGACCTTCAATAGTTGAGGTGTTGATGGCCAGGAATGGGTAGTATCTGGTCCATCATCCTATGTGTTCCAAGTAAATCCGTCATTTATCAGGTTGAAGGCCTTGAGTATCCTATTGACCCATTTTCTAGCACAGTCCATATAGTGGGAGTCACAACCTCCCTTCCACACATGCCAGACCAGGATGGCTGACCAGATAATACCAATCTCTGGCCACCAATACCTCAACTCTTGACGTTTGTATCCTCTGAGCTGTTCTGGGTTGCAGACAATTTGTCAGATGTGGATGCAGACAATTTTTGGAAGACTTATGGAGGGCCTTTCAACAGATTTAGAAAGCTTCTATGGTGAGAGGAGCTAAGCTTGAGTTAGCTCTCTTTGGTGTTGGATAGTGCTGGGTTAGGGTGGTAACTGTTTCCATGAGGTGTGTATCAGGTGCCCATGCATGGGGTATCCTGAGGCAGCCTTGTGGAATGACTAACATCCATTCATCCTGGCAGGGAGGAGGAGAAAGAGCAGCCCCAGCAGGGCCCCAGCAGGGCCATGTCACTGACACCTGGACTTTCCTCTTGCCTCCACCACTGTCCCAAGTGCAGAAGAGGAGAAAGAGCAGCCTCCAAAGTGCCCTGCCACCTGCTCCCTGCAAGGGGCAGCGGTGGCGCCAAGGGGAGCACCTAGGCGGCGTCATGACCATGCTGGGCCTAGCCATGCTTCCTCCTCCTCCTCCCTGCCCCCTGGGAGGAGGGTGGGGTGGGGAGGGGTAAGCTGGGGAGTTGGGCTGGCAGCCTGTCTCTCCTCCCACAACAACACCCCGAGAGGAGGGCAGGGTGCTTCGACGGCAATACGGACACCTGGAAGAGCCCAACGTAGCTCCTCTTCCTCCCTTTCCCTGGCTCTGGCAGCTCTTCCTCCTCCTCCTGGCTCCTGGATGTGCAGGGAGAGGATGAGGTGGGTGGGGTGGGGAGGTGGGCATAGCTAGCTGGTTTTGCTACCAGTATGGGTGGTCTGGTGTGAACCGGCTGGTGCCCACCACTATTTAAAAGGGTGTATGTGGAGTGAGCATCTTATTTAAAAATTCTTTTCAAGGAGTGGCATTTCATCTGTGGCAGTGGTGGGATGTGGTGATGCAAAGAAGAGGGATATATCCAACTATATTTGCATGTAAGAATCAACCTTTGTGGAAGAACCATAAACACTAAGAAGTTAATACATTAAAAGCTTCAATTGATAGTTTTTTGTTGGCATACTTTCTACCACAACAATTAGGTTTTATTTGTACTGCTTCCCTTTTCCATTACACTTATTATCAGAAAGGAAGGGGAAAATGCATGACTATTGTAATCCATTGAATAATTTAAAAAAGATAACATTTGTCTTTACTAGTATAAGTATTTAGACTGCCTTAATTTCACTGGTGGACTGTCTCACCTCTTCCACTCAGGTTACAGTGGCTACAAATTACCAGGAAGGAAGATTACAGAAAAGATTCAAAACACTAAATGTTTAAAAAGCCATAGTAGCACAAATACCATTATCTCCTTGCTCATGTACCTGATGTTTATAATTGGGATCCATTCTGGGTAAGATAAGGAGTGCTTACAAAAAAGAAAGGCAAAGTCACAACTGTGATTTATGATTATGTTTACTACTTGACGGCAACTCTATCCGAGAATACATCCCCCCCCCCCCGAAGCAGAAAAAATGTCACTGGCATGAATTTGTTTAAGGTGCATCACATCTTGCCATGAAGTGACCCACACACCATGATCTCAGAGCCATCACCCATAGCACACATGAAGCACAACATACAGGATTTAACACTGGGACTGCAATGGACCATCACAGCCTTGAGGATATGGACAAGGTGCGCCTTCACAGCCAGTCCATCAGGCATGGCCTCTTCCGCCCCCATGACCATTAGGAATCAGAGTTCGTCCTCTGCTCATTTTGCCGTTGGGACCAATATGATGGTTTCCAGTGGCATTTCCTCCACTGTGGGTGACCATCACCCCACCTAAAGGGGCTCATTTGTCCATAGCCATTGGCCCCTTCAGGAAGTCAGGTTAGTTAAGTACTGTCTGACACTCGACATTGAGTCACTGGCTGTATGGTCTACTCCATTATCATAGTGGGATGTCCAGCCAGACAGAAATGATTATGTTTATTGCCATTAAAATCATCCTGAATTCAAATTGCTGAAGAAAGAATTCCAATATAAATGTGATTTGAGAGTATTAAGTATGTGACAGGATTTGTGCCTTGTGAATCCTTTGGGTCCAAATGGAAACTTGCATGTCTTTCTCAAAACCTCTGCTAGATATCACAATCCTTAATCTATGTAGAAAGATTTCCTGGTAGTCCTCTTTAGTACATCCTCCACTAATGGAACCTGAAATCACTTGTGCTTCATTACATATGTTTGTTCTTTAAAGAAGATGATAGCTTTGATCTTTGCTCAGACTCCCAGTGGTTACTGGGAATTGCCACAATGATGCATCAGAAAAGTATTCTTATTACACATTATAATCTATATAGAGGGAGGCTGTCATGGAGCTACCGTTTCCATGGAACATTGTAGCAATTCCCATGAAGCACTGGGACCATCTCCTTCTTCTTCAGTGCTCAAACACAGGGAACAAAACACCTGTGATATTAGGAGCCTAGAGGATTCTGGGTGAACTCCTGGAGTGAGAATCCTAGAAATTAGGAAGTCCTGTCCTTCATGGTAACAGTTTGGTCAGCGAGGAAAAAAAACGAATTATCAGTGTTGCAAATGCAGAATTTTATTAATGACATATGTCAAAAAGTATATGACTCAAGAATAAACTACTGAGAAAAAATTGTAATTTGAAAAAAAAAGCAAGCAAGCCATATTATAACTGACAAAAAAATTTCAGCGGAGTAAAAACAAACCATCTCTCTCTCTCTCTCTCTCTCTCTCTCTCTCTCTCTCTCTCTCTCACACACACACACACACACACACACACACACACACACACACGCACGCACGCACGCACACACACACACACACACACACACACACACACACAATGAAAAACCTTTCTGATTGGTTCTACATGCCATAGGCTATACTGATACCCACTATACATTTTCACAAACACTAGTTTTGAAAATTGACTAATCTTTTAATTCCCTATATTTTTTTGTTGTTGTTCAGTCGCACAGTCGATTCCGACCCTCTGCGACCCCATGGACCACCATCCGCCAGGCACTCCTGTCCTCCACCATCCCCCTCAACTCGCTCAGCTCTGTGCCCATTGCTTCTACAATACCATCTAGCCATCTCATCTTGGGCCGTCCCCTTCTTCTTTTGCCCTCGACCCTTCCAAGCATCAAGGCTTTCTCAAGTGAATCCTCTCTTCTCATTTGATGTCCAAAGTACTTTAGCTTCATCTTTATTATTTGACCTTCCAAGGAGCAGTCAGGGCTGATTTCTTCTAATATTGACCTATTTATTCTCCTCGCTGTCCAGGGGACTCTCAAAACTTTCCTCCAACACCACATCTCAAAGGCATCTATACTTCTGCACTCAGCTTTCCTAATGGTCCAACTCTCACAACCATACATTGCCACAGGGAATACCATTGCTTTGACTATGCAAATTTTTGTTTGCAATGTGATGTCTCTACTTTTCACTATGTTCCCCAGGTTTCTCATCGCTTGCCTCCCAAGAATCAGTCGCCTTTTTATTTCATGGCTGCAATCACCATCTGCAGTGAGTTTTGATTCTAGGAAAGTAAAATCCGTCACTGCTTCTACTTCTTCCCCATCTATTTTCCAGGGACTGATAGGGCCTGTTGCCATGATCTTGGTTTTCTTGATACTGAGTCTCAACCCAGCTTTTTTACTTTCTTCTTTCAACCTAATCAGGAGCTTCTTTAGGTCCTCCTCACTTTCTACCATGAGGGTGGTATCATCTGCATATCTCAAATTGTTGATGTTTCTTCCAGCAATTTTGATCCCAAATTGTGATTCCTCCATCCCTGCATTGCGCATTATGTGTTCTGTGTATAAGTCTTTTTTAATTTATTAAAAGTCCTGGACTATTATAACAGGCAAAAGAGTGTTTCTTCTTTGTTAGTCTCATCCACCGACCCACCCACCCATACATATCTTTGTCCTTACACGGACAGCAACTTTCTGAGGAGCCAGACTTCTTGTACACTTGGAGGATCTGCATCAGTGAAGATGACGGACACCATATCTCTCCCGCCCCCCTTTGGCCACACCAATGCCAGAGGGGGATAAAGGGCCACCGGGGTTTCCAGGACAGCTGAAGATGCTGAGTGCTGCACCTCCCCCCTTTGGCCACACCAATGCCAGAGGGGGATAAAAGGGCCGCTGGGGTTTCCAGGGCAGCCAAAGACAATAAGTGCCATGTTTCACCCTTCCCCCTTCAGCCACATCAATGCTGGAGGGGGATAAAGGGCTGCCAAGACCTCGAGGTGGCAGAAGATGCCATTGAGGACATTGAGCCCAGGCTCCATTGTGGACATTGAGCCCCAGGCTTCATCGTGGTCAGTGAGCCCTGTTGTGGACATTGAGCTCTGGGCTCTGTCGAAGATGTTGAGCTCAGGTTCTGGCCGTATTAATGTCCAGTTGTGGTGCAAATAGAGGATGTTGTGTTTACTGGATTGTTCATTCTTTTATTGTTTGAATTCATTTATTGGGATTTATTGTGTTTTTGATATTTTGTGATGTTCTGTGATACCATGTTAGCCATCCTGAGTCGTTCTGTGAGTAGGGAGGCATACAAGTGTGACCAAGCAAGCAAGCAAGCAAGCAAGCAAGCAAGCAAGTAAGCAAGCAAGCAAGCAAGCAAGCAAGCAAACAAACAAACAAACAAACAAACAAACAAACAAACAAGAATACTAGAAAATCGGTATTCTGTATCTTGCAATGTCTTTATGGACAAAAGAGTCTGTTTACTTCAGAAAGTTATTTTTGGCCTGATTTTGGCCTCTTGACAAAAGAGGTGGAGCCAGCACTGTTTCTTTCTTTGCATGTTTATTTCATAAGCTTGATTAGGGCTGAAAATGGAAATATTCTGAGTCTCCAATTGTTAAATCTTACATAAAGAAGTAGACATTTCACTTTGTCCAGATATGTGTCACACTCCTTGACACTAGGTGCATAAGATGCTGGACATAGGATTTATATGGAGTTTATAACCATGTAGTTTAATGCCTACAAGCACAACCTGTAGATTTTTCATATTTTCCAGGGAATAGTGATGATTTAGATCAGGCATAAATACCTTTCACGTGGCTTACATAGGCCCAGCTGACTTTTCAACGTTATGGTGGCATGGTCTTTTGAATGGTGCAGGATATTATTAAGTTTCTGTATCATTCCAGTTTTAAACATTAATTTAGGGATCAAGTGAACCTTCACCTAAATTTTAGATTTTGCATTAACATACCTTCATAATCACTGGGTGGAATTCAGGACCAGTATGTTTCTGGTGACTTCACCTTTTATTTCTACATGCAGGTGCACTAAAGAGCCAAGTTTGAGGAATTTTAACCTCTGCTATAGATATCCTAGCTTCATATTCCCAATTATTAGATGTGAATAACAAGTATGCCAAGGAAAATGAAAATGGGAAGTGTTGAGATATAAATGATTTCTTGTGAACAACTGCAACATCTTCTGTTATTGACTCAGAGATTAGATTTGTTGCAATATTTTTCACCATAAAGTAAGAACATTTGCTCACTTTCTCATACTAGTACTACTACCAGTAACATTTATTTGGCTCCTTCAGTGCTGCTTTACACAAAGCTTAGTGTATTGGAATGACTCTAGGGATGTACAGTTCTTAGCTATTATTTCTGAAAGGAGTTCTGCCTTGCCCAAATGAAATGATGGGTAAGTTCCCCTTGCTCAAATTAAAATTAGCTCAGTATTTACAAGCTGTCTCAGTGGGCATCTGGGGATGGATGGGAGGAAAGCCTCATCTGTGTGCCAAGAATGTTCTCCCAGGTAATAATGTCAGCATATGCATACTGATGTTGCCATGGGGATACACATCACTGTGTTCCTCTTGGGGACTCTAGAATGCTTTGATGTTGTGTTTATGGCATGAACTTCTCATTTCTTTATGTAGTTCAATTTCCCTTTAATTTTATGTTCACAAATGTTACCATAGCAAGAATTGTCAATACTATTTGCCGATTCCTGCCTCTCCTTGACATTCAGAAAAAAGTACGGATTTATTTTTTAAAAGGGCTATTACTACAATTGCAGAAGAGGTCTCAGTGTAGGGTAAGGGATAATTTAATTATAGTTACGGTAAATAATAATAAAAGAAACAGAACAATGTAGTTTGGGCAATCTCTGACCATTGCTAGCAATAAATCAATAGCTAATTAATAACAAAATGAAACAAGGGCCAGGGCTTCTGTCAGTATTGGTGAAGGAAAGGTCATCTCCTTAGCTCTAAATTTGCTTAGTGTTGTGAGTGTTGGCAGTTTTATTGCCAGCTAAGCAAGGGCAGATGATCCTGCAGCTAAGATTAGCTGACAGAGTTAATGTCCATGATTCAAAATAGGCCTAGAAATCCTCTTTGGGAATGATGTCTGTATAAAGGGGTTGATGTAAATGGGAAATGAAGCTTGAAGTCACACGTTTGGCCATGTAGCAATTTTAATTCTCAGGTCACACAAGAATAACCTAAAGGTGGAAGATACTTATTAGCCAGCAAGAGCCGTTCAAAGCAGAGAAATCACTTGCAGCGCAGTTTGGATTGATATTAGAATTGCTTATGGTTGCTAGGCATTATTTATTTTTCTACTTCTATCTAATCAGGACATAGAAAAGTACTTTATGTCAAATCAGAACACTAGTCCATCAAGAGCAGTGTTGTTTATACAGAGAATGAAGCCTCTGTGGATAGGAATTAGGTGGTTTTCACTTTATCACAGGAATTATCAATTTCACACTTCCTGAGTTGCTGGAAGACAAATTTCACCTTGCCTCAAGATTTCAAATATGTAAGTAAAGACATAATGAACATTTACAAATGTTCTTGTTCTCAGTGGGAAACAGTTGGACATTTCAACACATAAAATATATAGTATCACCATAACTTTTTTCCCATTCTGCTTCCAGGTTTTGTTTTGTTTTTTAGCAGCAGCATTAGAAAAACTGTATGTTTTGTGGAATGAACTTGTATTTTAATTTCATAAATCATGGCAAATAAGTACAGAACATATATTTCAATTTCTATACAGACAGAAAGGAGAAAAAAACAATCTGACAGTCTTATAGTAGCAGAAGTTAGCGTAGCAATGTTGGTGGGATCCAGAAAAATACAATTAAGACTGATTTCTCCCCACATGTCTAATTGTGAATGTCTAAGTGCTAACTGTAACTCCCACAATCTCTGATCATTATCTAAATTGGCTATGAGTGGTAAAGGTTCTTCTCTTCTTTACTTCCTCTTTTGCCCCTTTGGGAGCCAAGGAAGATACAAGGTTCTGGCTCTAACACTTCTAGTGCCTTCCACTGGTGTTATTTGGTGTTCTTGTAATATGTCTTTGATGTTGTCTCTCTATCTTCCTCCTCTGGGTCTGCTTTGTGTTCTATGTCTTTCTCCTCTTTTCACATATGATATGGAATTCCAAGACATTCTCTCCAAATGAGCAAATGAATTTATTTGTTTTCTATATAGTTTCATTCCAATTCTATTCCAATTTTTTCCTTATAATCTCATTCCTGATTTTATCCCTTCTAGTCACTCCAGCAGCCCTCCTCAGACATCTCATTTCATGATGACACAAAATCCTTCTCACCATTTCATTCCCTAGGAAGAAAGAGGAGTAAAACCTGGAAGCAGAATAGGAAAAAAAATCACCTCTGCTTCTTCAGTAACTGCTTCACTCTAATGTCATTGGAAGAAAGACTGGAGCATAATTTTAATTTTATTTTTAGATTTGTATCCCACTCTCCTTGGTAGCAACTCACTCAGAGCAACTCACAGAGTCACCTAATATCACTATTAAAGTGCAAACAAATATATAATAGCATATAATATAACAAAACAGTAAAGTACAGTAAATATCATACAGTAGGTCAGTACACATTACACATCAATGCACATTACAGTAATGACAGAGCATATAGGTTGCATGTGCATGGTCTCAGTTCTAGTCTCTCACATCTCCAGATAGCACAGGGGAAAAACAGTCTAAATCTTATAGAGCAAGGCTTCCCAACCTACAGCCTGCAGGCTGGACCCGGAACACAGCACCATTTCATCTGGTCTGTTGCACATGGAAGTGGAAGCAGAAACATTTGTGTCACCCATAAAATGCATCAGTGCATGTGTAAATGTGTCCATGGCTGTTGTAAATGCAGAATTGGGTGCATTTATGGCTGTCATAAACACACCCACTTCTGCTTCTGGGGTGTGTGGTCAGGCCCACTCAGCTGTTTGGGGGCATGGCCGGGCCCATCATGTAAAAAGGTTTGGGGGTCCTGTCATAGAGCCTTATGAGTCATTGCAGACTAGGGAGAGATACCTATGAAACTCCTGATGTTTTCTGGACTTCAACCTCTACCACATAAAGCAGTAATGGTGAACTTTTTAGAGACAGAGTGCCCAAACTGCAACCCAAAATCCCACTTATTTATCACTAGGTGCCAACACAGCAACACGAGAGGAAGGAAAACTGCTGGGCAGAGGGGTGGGGTGAACTCTGTGCTGGGGGAAGGAGGAAGTGCTCCCACTGGGCAGCTTGGCAGCGGAGTAGGGTGAACTCTGTGCTTGGGGAGGAAGGAACCACTCCCACTGGGTTGTTGGGCAGAGGGGTGGGGCAATCTCTGTGCTGGGGTGACTCCACAGGTGCCCACAGAGAGGGCTCCACATGCCACCTCTGGCACAGGTGCCATAGGTTCACCACCACTGACATAAGGTAATACCAATCAACACAAAGAAACACAACATCATTCTCACCGTTTCACTCCCTAGGAAGAATGAAGAGCAAAACCTAGAAGCAGAGTAAAAAAATTATGCTGATATTTATTTTTTTTAAAAAAATGAAAAACAGCATTGAAGCATTCTGGAAGAGCAAAGGTTCATGGAGTTTTTGGCTGCACGTTGGTCCATGGAGTGTAGATTAACACAGTTTGTCTTGGAATTCTCAAATATTAAACTCTTCAAGAACCTCTAGCTTGACTTTAGCTGGAGCTATATTCTGAGAAGAGTGTGGTTAGCTTGTCCCTAAATTTTTTTCTGCAAAAGTGAATAATTTATCCTGCTTTGTATGAACACCAAATCATTATCTTTTAAAAAAATGTAGTCAGGTTGTCTCAATGAAAATGGAGGGGTGCACAGAAAGAGCCTCCTCAAAGATCGGGGTATTTTTGAAACACAATTGGATGTACCCAGGGCAAAGTCCATCTTGTGCCAACTAATCTTTCTCACACTAGGTCAGGTGAAAGGAACTGCAGGATGAGCTCACCAAAAAGTGGTTTCATTTTGGCAGTTTTACATCTGGCCTAGGCATGGAAGAAGATGAATGAAAATGGAAACATAATTTATTTAAGAAAAAAGGCCTGCAAAGTATTGTGGGGATGGAGAAGATGGTCTTCTGTCCTTCTTCTCCCCACCTAGATTCTTCCTGTCAAACTTCAGTTACCCCTTACATCAGTTTACTCTGTGGTCCCTGCATCCAATCCTTCACTGCTTACCTCAACATCATTTATACTGTATACCAGCTCCATTTTCTATCCTTATTTGACCCTTTGTTCACCTATTTCCTCTTTAATGTTAGTGTCTTGAATTATTTATCATTTTTTCTAGTGCTTAAGAGAAGCACTGCATCAGCCACCAAACAAAGACACCTAATGATCTTGGAAATATACCTCCCATCTTTGGAATGTCATTGTCATTGGACATGTAACTTCTTCATGAGCTGTGGCATTATGTAATTTGTGGAATGGTTCCATACTGCAGCACTACATAGTGGAGAAGGAAAGATGGGAGGAAGAAGTCAATGATCAGTTATATGACAAATGAGAAATCAATGGATCATATACCTCACAAATGATTTCTCCACCAGCCTGCTATCCTCTTTCCTAGGTCCAAACCAACACCCAGCAGGAGAGAAAGATAAAAAGAGAAAGTGATAAATGGAGAAAAAAGGGAGCACTCCCAAGGAAGTGGTCAGTTTTCAGGAAGAAGAGCTCTATCTCAAGCAGAATCCTCAATTAACTCATTAGCAGATGTGTAATGTCACATCTAAACCAGTGGTTGGCGACCTATAGCTCACGGGCCAGTTTGGCCCATGGCATCAAATCACTTGGTCTGTACCCTCACTCCAGCCCCCGCCACCACCAGAAGCAGTCACAGATTCATTTATGACAGCTGCAAGCACATTTACAACAACCACAGATGTGTTTACGGCAGCCAGGGACATATTTGTGACAAATGAAAATGCATTTACGATAGCTGCAGATGAATTTACAGCAGCATTTATGGCAGGGGGACCACCAGTCTGGTGCTCTTAACTGTCTGAGGGAGTGTGACCCGACCCCTGACTTAAAAAGTTTGCCTACCTTTGCACTAAACATTTTATACTTAACAGAACCAAGTTTCATGATAATCAAACTAACCCCAAGCATAAATTTTTTGTTATTACTGTTGTAAATAGCCACACTGATTTTATGTTATTACTGGTTATAAATAGCACACTGATTTGCAAACTTATCTGTAATGCCAACCAGCCATTGTGTATTTCTGTACCTGATATGTATAAATTGATACCATGCAATCTCACTCTTATGTCTGATGAAGTGGACTTGATCCACAAAAGCTAACATTAAAACACAGGAGTTAGTCTTTAAGATGCCACAACTTTTTTGTCTTTTTGTTTGTTTACTCTTTGATATGCTTGCACAGACTAAAAAGGCTACCACTTCTAAAATTTATATGACCTGATTTTATCAGAAACACACACACACGCCAAGGGCGTGTCACAACAGTTTCCTTTCTCTGATTATTTGCTTATGTTCTGTGAATCTTGACCATGGAACCATGATGCTAAGCCAATCCAGCTGAAAGGGATTGCCTTGTGTCAATTCTAAAGTACACAGAAATTCTGAGTGTATAAAGTTTAAGCGCTTCACAGTGTTCATGTGGAATGATTTCAGCTCCAGCACGCTTTTTTCTCATTAAGTAAAATGAAATGCAATGATGTATTAGCTGGAGTCATAAAATTAAAATGACTGTACTCCAAGAAAGGGGATGTATGACAGTGTGTGATAATTGACTCTCAGGATGTTGCTGGATTCATTTGCTCACACAATCAGAACATGTTGCAGCTTGGTTATACCCATTGTCAGTCAAGTGAAAACAAAATGCCATAAAACCAGAAGCCATCTAATTATGTTCTAATTTTTAAACAAACTTTAACAACGTTAACACATATTCAGTCTTTTTAAAAGGCCTCCAGTTTAAGAATGTATTATATTGTGTTTCTGTATCCATGATTCAAAAGACCAGAAAATGGTCCAGTATTGCTCTGCCATATAATTCCCATGTTGTCAGAAGAAGAAGAAGAAGAAGAAGAAGAAGAAGAAGAAGAAGAAGAAGAAGAAGAAGAAGAAGAAGAAGAAGAAGAAGAAGAAGAAGAAGAAGAAGAAGAAGAAGAAGAAGAAGAAGAAGAAGAAGAAGAAGAAGAAGAAGAAGAAGAAGAAGAAGAAGAAGAAGAAGAAGAAGAAGAAGAAGAAGAAGAAGAAGAAGAAGAAGAAGAAGAAGAAGAAGAAGAAGAAGAAATAATTTTACATAGCAAAAGGCAATCTGAATGTTGATGACATCAATGTCAGCTATGAATATGGCCAATACCAATGGTTTCCTACCTTGAGTCCTCAGATGTTCTTAGACTAAAACTCTTAGAAGTCTTCACCATTGGCTGTGCTGGTCAAGATTTCTGGCAACTGTAGTCCCATAACATCTGGAAACCAAAGTTTGAGAAAGAATGGATACCCTTTGGTGCTCACTTCCATTCATAATGAGAGACCAAGCAGGGGAGAAATCCCAGCAGCTGTCTCCTTTTTTCATCAGTTAACCACTTTTTACCCAAGCACAAAGCAATTGTCAGGTCTGTCTTTCAACACAATCTATAGGCATTTCTCCATCACCATTGCAACTAACATTCTCTTCTGCTGAGGAAACCATTGCTCCTGAAGAGCAACAATCACTCTTGTCTCAACTTGATCATTCAGCACTGGGTAACCTTGCAGGGAGTGCAAACTCTTAATGGACTTGTCTCTTGATGGTATTGCACTCAGCTTCTTTAACATTGCTTCCTTCCAGGAAACCAGTTCTATCTGCATATATTAAAGTATTGCTTTCTTTCACCAAGTTTAACTCCTCTTCTATGTGAGCCAAATCTAGTTTTCCTTATGATATGTTCTGTGTAGAGACTGTACATATAGGAAGATAAAATATGCACTTGTCTGTCATGTTTACCTATGGAAAAGCATCCTGTTTTTCCACAATCTGTCCTAACAGATTCATTTGGAATATGGTGCTGAAAAAGAGCTTTCTGGAGACCCAGGATTGTCAGAAAGCCAAACAAGTGAATCCTATAACAAATCAAGCCTGAACTGACTCTGGAGGCAAAAATGTCAAATCTCATGATATCATATTTTGGGCATATCATAAGAAAGACAACACTCGGTGCAAAAGACAGTCTTCTTCTTCCATGTCTAGGCCAGATGTGAAACTGCCAAAATGAAGGCACTTTTTGGTGAGTTCATTCTGCAGTTCCTTTCACTTGATCTAGTGTGAGAAAGATTAGTTGGTATTGCCCAGGGTATGCCCGACTGTGTTTCAAAAATACCACAATCTTTGAGGAGACTCTTACTGTATATACCCCAGTGGAAAAGACAGTAGTGCTAGGAAATGTTGGACACAGCAGGAAAAGAGGGAGACCAAACATGAAATGGGGTGACTCAATAAAGAAATTCACAACTTGGATTTGCAAGTGCTGAATAAGCTAAAATACCTCAGTGTGACACTTGACAGGACACTTCCTTTAAAACAGCACTGCCTGAATACCAATGATAGAGTTAGTATGAGGAACAAAATCATCAGGAAATTCACAAACTATAAATCAGGAACTGTACCATCCATGCTGCATACATCAGCTTTAGCCCTAAGCATCTCTGTTGGTAAGTATGCTGCTCCAGCATGGAGCACATTCACACATATGAAACAAGTTGACACTGCTGTTATTGAAGCCATGTGGATAGTGACAGGATGCCTCAAACCTACACCAGTTGGGAAAATATATCCTCTTGTTGGCATCATTCCTCCTGAGACAGGGAGAGAAGTACCAGTGGACACCGAGAGAACTAAGCAAGAGAACGCACACCACAAATGATAGTTGCAAAGCAGCTTAAAAAGATTGGGGTTGATACCTGAAATTTTGAATAAAGCATTATAATTAATCAAAACGTTTATTAAATGCCACATATCACAAAACTCACACACACATGGAAAATAAGGTAGAAGCCAAAAGTTAAATCATACGATTGGAATGCTCTCAAGGAGGAAGGGGGATTACCCAATAGTCAATAGACTCTGGCAAGGAATGTAAAAAAATAAGGTCCATTGTGTACTGGGTCAAAGGGTGTGAAAACCGGTTTGTTGGGTTTCCTGATAAGCAGAAATTCCTTTTCATTCCTTCACAAAGGAAGCTGAATGACTCATATCTCTGGTTTGATCAAAGTTCAATTCAACATTTTTAGAACACTGACCCAAGCACAATCATAGCTTAAAGAGGGGAACACAAGAACCATGGAACCCCAAAAATTGATCAGGGAAAGGGGGGAAGCAAGAACCTAAGAAAAGCCTTACACAACAATAAACTGACAGCACAGGGCTGGAAGGGACAAGTGGACGTCCCGTCTCTCACGAACGTAGCAAACAGATTAAGGGTAAACAAAGGCTAAATTGTTGGTTTCCCTCTTTCAAAGATCTCCATTTAATTAAACAAACAAGACATAATGACTCTAACTCCTTTCTTTGTGTTTCTACTTAAGAGTGACTCAAACGCTGTGATTCATTCATGTCCGGAACATTAACCCACGTTGGATCTGCAATTTCCCGCCTCAAAGCACCATTGGCTGTCAATACTGCTAGATCGTCTCCCATTGGAGAAGCCTCTGTTTCATTCAGCAGAGAACAAAGAGATATTCCTGTCAACCACAAATATGCTCCTTTGACCTAATGTAAACTCTCTATAACCGGTTTTTTCAGCAATAGCTGTAATCTGCCGCTTTTGTGTAACTAAAGTCTCTGACCTCAGAGCTGCCTTTGTTTTATGTTTACATGTAATTAAAATATGTTAATTGCCTTTCCTCCTGCCCGGTTTCAGCCCCCTCCCCTTGCATGTAGAGTTAGTTTAGATAGAATAGTTAAATACCCCTTCCAGGTGGGTGGGGGGATCTTCTGTTCACCAAATTTTGTGAGCAGGGATCACGAGGGGGTCTTTTCCTCAGAACGGTTGCGGGAAGGTTAGCTATTTAGAATTATAGGTCTGGCCAGACTATATGCCTGAATAGGCTTCCCTTTGCTTTTGCTCCCAATAAACCATATTTTGTTTTGACTGAAAACCTGCCTCATTGTAAGTTCTTGGGTCTTTCTAGTACCTCTGCCAGAGAGTGAATCCAATCACCCAGAATTGGGTAACAGGGTGTTTTTTCCCACCCCGGGGTGAAGAGAAGTGGGCACAGAGGAAGACATTTTTCTGTTACCTTGTGTTGGGGGCTGGGCCGAGCACAGAGCTGATTTAAGTGGGCCCAGCCTCTCAAGCAGCCTCATTGATTGTTTTGGAGCTGATGACTCACCTACCCACCCTCTTGTTCCAGAGTATGTATGTACGTATGTATGTATGTATGTATGTATGTATGTATGTATGTATGTATGTATGTATGTATGTATGTATGTATGTATGTATGTATGTATGTATGTATGTATGTATGTATGTATGTATGTATTTATTTATTTATTTAATCAGAGTACTTATGTGGGTCACTGTTGAGGGGCCAGCTATTATTTTTTGAGCCCATTGAGAGAACTGGGTAGTTTTTCACCTATCCTATTTTGGCTTGTTTGCTACCCTTTTATTGAGGTGGATGGTGATAAATAGGTCACAATTAGATGGTGGGTAGTGCTGGATGAATGGGATTAGTGGTGAATCCTCAGGGTCTATATTGATGAGTTGGCACTGACTGCCTGGCGTGATTTGTGCAAATGTGTTGGGCATTCAGGACACAACATGAAATAGCTTTGGAGGATGTCCAGCTTTTGTTCATGTGAACAGAGCTGGAAATGAATCCAAGGTTGCTTCCCTGAATAACAGCCAGCCCGAACATTAGGTGATAAGGATCAGCGCTGCACAGGGGCAAGCATTGCTTGTCCGGTACGGAGAGGGGCAGATTAACTTGTCCAGGTATAGCACTACCAGCCGCAAACACACACACACACACACACACACACACACACACACACACACACACACACACACACACACACACACAGCAAGTTAGGGGCTAATAAATGTGGCCCAGGTCTTTTGACCATATTGAATGTGTCTCACCTCTTTATTTCATGGATGGGGTGATGACCTTTGGCATCCTCTGAATTATATGTATTTCAAATCTGCCGGTTCAGATCCAGAAAGAGCTTTATGACAACAACAAACATTCTTGTGGGTACACAAGAGCAAAACTAAATGAGAAGATGTAAGAAATAGTTCACTGGAAAAGGATTGACATTAAAGAAGAACATAGCTGAGGAACTCAACCTCCCCTACATGACTTGAAGGACCCTGAATAGGCTGAGGATTTGGGACCCTAAATGCAAGACAAACATGATCATGTGTGGGCTGCTGGCAGACAACAACATGCTGTGTGAATGTGGAGGGATACAGAATCCATCTCACATACTGGTCTGCTGATTGCTACCAGAGAAATGTATCAATGAAGACTTAATTTTGGCCAACAACAAAGCCAAGAAACTGGCTTCATTTTTAAGGTCCAACGTTTGATCTAGACACAAAAGAAGAATTAAAATTGGGCCTAATTGCAAATAAGCCATAAGGTATCAGACACTGGATATCCACTTAGATATGCATACAGACAAAGATGTAGAACTTCATTCCAAGCAAGGTCTGAATTCGGTTTTAGCAAAACAAAAGCAAAGCACTTACACTTAGTTCACTCTCTGGGTGTTTCACAAGTTAATGAGCATTTTAGTCTTAGGAGTGTTCTGGTGAGTAGACCTATTCAAGTGATGTGTGTGTATGTGCAGAAAAGAATAGAATAGCACACACATATTTTATCTGAAGATATTGTTTCCAGTACCTAAGGCTTAGGAGAGGCATTTTGACTTTTTCCAGAACAGTGAAAAAGTATAGAAAAGCTTGGAGGCAACCAAATGATGGTGATTCAGTGTATAAGAGGGCATAGCCACTAGAGGGGTGGATTTGTTGTAGGTGATGATTTTCAGCCCAAGGTTGCTTATCACAATTAGAAGTGATGCGAAAAACAAGGAAAACTCAGAAAGATAGCAAGCTGTTAGCAAAGAAGGAGAGTAAGGCCCTACCTGTTAGAAATTATTCTTTTTACCTTCCCTGCAGCAAAATCATTGACTCAGTCATCAAAGTTTATATTGTGATTGCAAAATCAGTAGTTTCAGACCCAAGGAAGACAAATGTGGAGGAGAGGAAGAAGAATCAAGTTTAGGGAAGAGCATGACCACGACATTGAATTTTAAAGAAAAAATCAATGAGGACTATTTCCATTGCCATTTTAGAGACTGTCACTCCCTCCTTTGATGGTGAATGCCTTACAAAACTGATGGAGGCTTTCTCCTGTTAAATGAAAAAGAGGGGACATAAAACTAGAAGTGAATTCCTATATCTGTAGGTGGCTACTGCTTAGCCTGTCCCCTTCCATAATGCCTACAACATTTGGTCTGCCATTTGATTTTCTGTTTCCTTTCCTTTGTTGAGGAGAATGAAATTTCCCTGAAGGACTGAAAATGCACAACTGAGGGCTCAAACCTGCTTGAGGATTGGATTAGTGTGTGTCCAAAAGAACACTTGAGCCCTTATTCAATTATGGAGTGAGCTGGTGCTACCAATGCACATCCCTCGCTCTAAATCTGGAGTTGCCCCATGCATGATGTTTGTCTACTGACTTATTTTTGATGAAATGAAATTTTGAAAAAAAAAATCATTTTTTAAATAATATGCATGTTAGACTCAACTCTGCCAATGACAGCCATCCAGCTCCATCTTGGGGCTGAAGTGGAAACTAATCATGAGATAAGATATACCCATATTGTCTCAAAGGTAAATCTATTATTTGGTGCTTCAGTGAGGATGCTAACACAACATCTCAAACTGCTAAGTGTACTGATAGCAGGAGGAGCTGCCATAGGTGTAAAGTCAATTAATTTGAGATAATTGAATTTAATTGAGATAATTATTAAACCAGTGTCTAGGTGGAAAACAAAAATGGTAAAAAAAGGATGCAAAAGGAATAGAGGTTTGGTTGTCATGCTGTAGTATTAGCAAAGCCACCAATTGGTAACAAAGTTCCTGATTAAGGCAATTTGTGGTGATACCTTGACAAACCATTTGCCACATCATCTCTTCATGATTAAATTTCTCAGTACAGCCTTGTTGTCTTTGAATTGCCTTCTGATGTGCTTAATGATATTTCTGCAAGTCGTGCTGTGTGGAATTTCCCTCCCGCCATTCTCTAGTTTAATATTATTACTCGTGATTACAGCCATGTGCATAATTCACCAGAATCATTTATTCAACAAATTGGATCTCTCTTTCTGTTTGTGCAGTGTCTGTAAACAAAACTAAATTATTTGCAAATGTAATCACTGAATAATTCTAAGTCAGCAGGTACATAGACTGTTGTCAGGCTATGTAGTTTAATATATAACTAGAACTGCAATTTTATTATATTTTATTTTAGCTAGTCTTGCTCATCAAAAGTCATAGGAACAACAAAACCAGCTTTAGATAAAATCTAGACACTGATTTCATATCTAATCCATATAAAATTTGAAATAACCAGAAGTAATGAAATCTCTATTACTCTTTCTATAGCATAGAACTGTAAGTACAATTTTTCTTCTTCTCCTCCTGTATCTGAATCTGAATATTGGCATTCCTCATAGAAATCAGCCATGAAGACTGTCCTGAGTATATAATACTGTGGCCTTTCATCTACCTTCCACATTACATTATGACGTCCATGTCACTGATTCAGTTCTGCGAGTCACTTTCTGATCCTTAGCTCTTTTGGCACTCAAAGCCCTCATAAGCCCCAGGCCAATATTGATGAAGCTGCTGTTGTCTGTGAAGATGGATTCAAGTGGGATTTAATCAATTTGGGGACCATCATCCTTCCCTGTGGACTTTGGCACCCAAGGTCAATAGTCCTCAAGTTTGTCAGGTTTGTTAACCACCGACTGACACTTGACATTGAGTCACTGACAATATGGTCCCTGTAGCTGTCAAGGCACAGTACCTGGCCAAACATGCATAAGTACAATTAGAGAAGATAATCTGATCCCACCCCCTTCCTCATTACTCTCATGTGAGCAGTGAGGTGGCACAAGGGTAGGTTTCTGCTCATGTATATGCTTTACACATGAGAAAGAGCCCTGATTTCCCAAGGTTCCTGTTCATTCATAAAGCTTCCACTCAAGCAGAAACCTCTCTTCTTCATACGCATCACTGCTTAGGTGAACAAAATGATGAAGAACAGGACAGGTCCATTCTCTTCCTTCTAAGCAATAGATAGCAATAGTCCCACATCACTTATTTTACTACATTAAGACATCACTTTCTACATTTATACAGCACATTTACAGTTTGCACACGCGCACGCGCGCACCCACACACGCACAAACGCACACACGCACACACACACGCTCTTGAGAATGGTTCTAAGGAGCACGTGCTTTCCATGTCTCACCTATGCCCTAAATTAGGGGTCAGCAACCTTTTTAGATTAGGAGCTGGATTATGCTTCCTCCACCATAAACGCTGCCGTAAACACATCCGCTGCTGTCATAAACATGTTTACGGCTATTGTAAATGAGTCTGCAGCTGAATCCAGTGCCAGTGGTGGTGGTGGTGGAGGAAGCTGGAGTGTGTGTGTGGGCTGGATCCAGCCCATAGGCCACAGGTTTCCAACTCCTGCCCCAAGTGGTAGACATACTAGAATGAAGCACAGAAAACTAGCATAGAAGCTACCTCTCAAAATGTGTTCCCATTATAACCTCAGGATGCAAAATGAGGTGAATGGCTGGTGCTGTAACAGATAAAGGAAGAGAACAGGATCCTGGGAAAAGTGGAAGACATTTTTCCCCAGAAAGAAACATGGACAATTGTAAAGAGCTATACTGAAAGTAGGCCCCTGAGCAACCTACACATACCAAACTTTGAGAGAGTCTTCTGCTGACTCTTCCCTCAACCCTCTCCAGGTTTGGTGAAGTTTGGAGTTAGAGTGTCTGATTTATCACCCTCAAATCACTCATTGAACTTTCCCCAAGCCAGCTGGTGGTGGCCTAAATTTTTTGTAAAGGTTGCCCTTGCTCGAAGGTCAGTGATATATGACTCTAGGATACAGTATAGTATTAAAATTCAGTTCAGAAGGAGTTCATACCCCCTTGGACTTGCAGAGTTGCCATTTTTCAGGGTATTGACCAAAATGTCAGAGAATTGTGACACTTCCTGGATGTCCAAACAGGAAGACAAATCTCAGGATGTGAAGCACTGGAAGAGTAAAATTTTTGCTGTGCATGTCTGTATGTCCATCCCCTCTGATCCTCCTTTAGTATTCCCATGTTATCTGATTAACTGGGTTTTATCCATTTTCCAGGATTATTAATTTTTACAGATAGATGACCTACTAGTAGTTCCACCCGAGCCTTTGTCTGTCCCACCTCTATAACGTCATAAGGAGAATCCCAAGTGATATCCCAACGATAGAAAAAAATGACAACGATCCACAAAAATATCTGCTCTACAGTCCAAAGTTATGAACCTAAAATCTCAAGTAATAGTGTGTAGCTGAAATAGCAACTTCATCTGAGAGATCTTCACAAAAAAGTCCCATTTAAGACAAGTGGGCATGTCTGGCCAGGTTATCCTGCTATGGTAATAGAGTAGACCAAATTGCCAGAATCTCAACATTGATTGTCAAAGTCCACAGGGAAGGGTGATTGTCCCCAAGTGGATTAAATCCCACTTCATTCCATCTTGATGGAGGGCAGCAGAGTCATAAATACTAGTCTGTCTCTGATGTGGACTTTGTATGCCAAAAGGGCCCAGGACCAGAAAGTGGCTTGCAGAATTCGATTAGTGGTATGGGTGTCACACTGTGATGCAGAAGGCAAATGGAAGCTCACTGCATTATATTGTCCCCAGGACCAATTTCATTACCGATTGCCATAATGATAGCCAATATTCAGAATTGGATACAGCACTTGAAGAAGAGGACAGGTGGGATGAAATGATATTTATCTGACAATAGGACACAGCCTATAAAAGTACTATATAAAAATATATATTAATAGTAATAAGACAAAATAATTCCTATAAACATGAAAAAACTAATATGTTCCATTTAAAAAGACTTAGTACAAAAAAAAAAAAGAAAGAACAACATGGACAACAATGGACCTGTAATGCCAACCAACCCTCTTAAAACCAAGTGGTTTTTTCTAATCTTTCCCCTCCTTCATTCACTAAAATGCTGAAGAAACCTATCTTTTTAATTATGTTAATCCACAATCAATAGAACAAAGATTCCCAATTTCCATGAATCATTGATTTACTAAAGGGAAAACCAAGGGTAAAGAAAAATGAGGTTTCATTGTCTGGGCGATAAAGTGGAATAAGTTCAGATACTGTCTAGTTATCAGCGAGGGCACATTCCTTAGGTTTGTGTGGTTAACCAATATTCCTTTGCCCAAACCAGATGCACTTTAGACAATTCAAAAAGTCCCTAAGGGCACCGTAAATGTCATTGAGTTCCATGTTGAGACTCTAATTGCATTGTTGGTGACATTTGTGGTCTCAGAACAGCTAAAGGAGCCTCCTCCATACGATAGTTTTAAATTGCATCAGAAAAATCAATAAAAGCTGGCTTCATCGCTGCAGCAATGAATGCAATCCCTGCTGCTTACTACTGAATAACAGGTAAGAAATAAAATTTTAAGTAAACTTTTGATTCAAAATGCTAAGTGCATGGAGGTCACTTTTCTAATAGCAGAGTATCTCATACAATGCCCCTCTATAACTCTGGCTACTAAGCAGCCTGGATGGAGAAGGGGCTTTACCTCCCTCTTTTCAGTGCAGGGGCAAGTGATTCACCTTGCCGCTTCCCCCTGCAGGCACACCATCGGCTGGGGATGAAAGGGAGCTCCGGCTGCCGTCGCCACCCTCCTGGCCCCACCTGGCCAGAGGGTTGAAGGGATGCCATGGACATGGTCTGAAGGTCCTCACTGCTTTCCCCTGGAGCCACACAATCTGCTGGGGATGGAAGGCAGCTGCAGCAGCTGTCGCCACCCTCCTGGCCCCACCTGGCCGGAGGGTTGAAGAGATGCCATGGACATGGGCTGGAGGACCTCACCACTTCCCCCTGCAGCCACACCATCAGCCGGGGATGGAAGGCAGCTGCAGCCACTGTCACCACCCTCCTGGCCCCACCTGGCCGGAGGGTTGAAGATACACTGCAGCCATAGGCTGGAGGACCTCGCTGCTTTCCTCTGCAGCCACACCATCAGCTGGGGATGCAAGGCAGCTGCGGCCACCGGCACTGCGCTCCTGGCCCTGCCTGGCCCGAGGGTTGAAGAGATGCTGTGGAAACAGGCTGGAGGACCTTGCTGCTTCCCTCTGCAGCCACACTATCGGGGATGAGAAGCAGCTTTTGTATTCTGTACCTTTGATTATTGCTGCTATTGTTTATTTTTGTATGTTTATATTTTTATTGTATTGTGAAGTTATTTGCGGTGTATGTGAGCCTCCCTGAGTCTCACAATAGATTGGGTGGCATACAAATGCAATAAAATGAAATTCACCCATCACAGCTGGAGAGGTGACAAAGAGTCTCCTGCTCGTGTACCAGGAATTAGTCTACCAGCCCCTCTGTAGGTCAGGTGATTCAATTTAATCAATAAATGTGACCCAAGTTTAACAGCAAAGTCTTATATCCTGCCTCTTTATTTGACGGGTCAGGGGTAGGCCCTGTTTACTGGATTGGCTCAAATGGTTAAAACACTGAACTTGATGATTGGAAGGTCGAAGTTTGATTTCCAAGTACTGCAAAACATAGTGAGCTCCCGTCTCTGTCCCAGCTCCTGCCAATCTAGCAGTTCAAAAGCAAGAAGTTGCAAGTACATAAATAGGGACCACTTTGGTGGGAAGTTAAACAGCATTCGTGCATTCTAGTGTTGAGGCATGGCTGCCACGTGTGCAGAGAAACATTTGCAGATGCAGACAGCATTGGCTCTTTGACTATAAACAGAGATGAGCACTAAATGACTGGCTTTCAAGCCAGGGTGACCTGTTGTTGTTATTGTTGTTCACTCACACAGTCAACTCCAACCCTTTGTGACCCAATGGACCACAGTCCGCCAGGCACTTCTGTCCTCCACCATCCTCCTCAAACAACCCAGCTCTGTGCCCATTGCATCTACAATACCATCTAGCCATCTCATTTTATGCCACCCCCTTCTTCTTTTGCCCACCACCTTTTCCAGCATCAAGGCTTTCTCAAACGAATCCTCTCTTCTCAATTGATGTCCAAAGTACTTTAGCTTCATCTTTACTATTTGACCTTCTAAGGAGCATTCAGGGATGATTTCTTTTACTATGTGAATTTTTGTTTGCAAGGTGATGTCTCTACTTTTCACTATGTTCCCCAGGTTTCTCATAGCTTGTCTCCCAAGAATTAGTTGCCATTTTATTTCATGACTGCATCACCATCTGTAGTGATCTTGGGTCCTAAGAAAGTAAAGTCTGTCACTGCTTCCCCATCTATTTTCCAAGGACTGATAGGGCCTGTTGCCATTATCTAGGTATCTTCTTTCAACCTAATCAGGAGCTTCTTTAGGTCTTCCTCACTTTCTGCCATTAGGGTAGGATTGTCTGCACATATCAAATTGTTGAAGTTCCTCCCAGAAATTTTGAACCCAACTTGTGATTCGTCCAACCCTGCATTGCTCATTATGTACTCTGTGTATAAGTTGAATAAGCAGGGTGACCAAAAAAAAGATATTAAAAGTGTTATTAAATGTATTAAAATTAAAGGAGAAGAATGGGATAGAACAGGGTTCTTTGAACTTTGATTTCCAGGTGTTCTTGGACTTCAAATCCCAGAAGTCCTGATCTGCATGTGTGTTGACTTGGGTTTCTGGTAACTGAAGTCCAAGAACACCTGGAGAGCCAAGTTTGAGGGACCCTGAAATAGCATATGGAAACAAAGGATCATGAGAAGTATGTAGGTCAGAATCAAAGAGAACTGTAAAATAATTTGGAGATGATATATGACTCCATTATAGTTAAGCTACTATGATTCTAAATATAAGAAGAACTGCTGGAGATGTAGGGAATGGGACATATCTTCAATTATGGTTGGAGTGTAAGCATATTAAGAAAATTTGGAAAAAAGTTGTTGTTTTTTTGTGGAATTTAACCAAATACTGTCTATAAAACTAGAGATGTGTCCTAGAGTATCATTATTAATGGATTTTGGAAACAAATAAATGGGTAAAAATAAGGGGGGAAAAGATTGTTGTATTGGCAGCTGTGAGATTACTTATTGTCAAAAAAAATGGAAAACAGACTCTGAATATGAGATTGAGGATTGGTTTAAAGAACTATGTGATATAGCAATGAATGATAGGCTGATGTGTGAGCCACCACATAATATCTATCTTTTTCAAGAATATTTATCTTTTTCAAAAGAGGGGACAAATGTATATATGGAATGTTATATATTATAATAAACTGAAGATTAGAGTGCCATTGGTGGTGGGTACATGTATTAGGTGATATAATTTTTGTGTCTTTTTTGCTGTTTGTTGTTGTTATTGTTGTCAATTCTATTATCTGTATGTTCATTTTATAGTTTGTTCACTTCTGTTGTAGTCAATAAAAAGAAAGAGAAAACAAAGAAAAAAGTATTATTAAAATACATTTATAAATAACCATTTTCTTAAAATAAATGTTGTAACTAGAGAGCAAATATTTAACCAAATATTTTGTTCATTAGCACAGGTGGTGGAATTAGAGGGGAAATTCAGAGTATCTAAGAAAGAATTGAATAAATGTATATATAAAAAAGAAACAGGCTGAAACTTAGATAAAATGACTAACGAAGATCAAATGTGTATAAATAAAAAATGGAAACTTGCTATGTATAGAAAGATGACAAAGTTTGAAGAATTAATAGTTCCGAGGGAAATTGGTGAAAAAATGATAAGGAAAGGATTGATTAGGTAAAGTTTGTAGACTCTTAGAGGCAGAAGATTAATTACATAGTCTATTTGGGAAACAGATTTAAACATAGAATTAAGCAATGAAGAGTACAGAAGATTATGGAAGAAAAGGTCTCTAAAGAGTACTGTATGTCTGTAAAGATTGGAGAAAATTGTTATAAAACTATATGGAGATGAAATTTAACATCAGTTAAAATGAACTTTTAGAATGCTAAATATCCTCCATCATGTTGAAGATGTAATCAGGAAATTGTTAGCTATTTTCATTTATGTAGATATGTGATAAGATTCAGAAAATTTGGAAATTAGTATCCAAAAATATGAATAAAATTTTGGATATAAAAATTGATGTAAGTCAAAAAAAATGCACTTTTGTCTAGTTTCTGAAATGATCAATTGAGATGGCAAAAAAGTGAGCTAATTACAAATTTGGTAACAGCAGAGAGGTTAATTATCTCTAAAATTTGGATGATTAAATATACATTTCAAGCTAATGACAGATATAAAGAAGTTTGGAATTTAGTTATAAATGATAAATTAACATGCAAGATCAATGTTAAAAAATATTTTTAAAGGGAATAAGTTTAATGATATACAAAGAGATTTTATATAATTTGTCCTATTGAAATGGAAAGGCTAGGAACCAGCAAAAAGACACTGTATTTCTGGAGATGAATTGGGTACAGCAAATAGAAAAAAGAAATGAAGAGAAAGAAAATAATTATTTTTAGTGGTCTCAAGACTGATGGGGAGTTAAAAAATATTCTTTATTTGAGTATAATTTGTTTCTATTTTTATGTATTTAATCCATTATATATATAAAAACAATTCATTTGTGTATTCCCTGAAAGTATAGACTTATATAAGATCTTCCAAATTGATAGCCAACTGAATTGGTAATAATGATTGTAAGTGACCTGCCTTTTAAAACTATCTGGGTGATAAATCTGAAAACTGTCCATCTTTTCATGTTTAATGTGTTATTTTGTGAATAATGGTTTTTCTCCGTATTTTTAGAGGTCTCAGCAGCTGTCATTCAGAGCTATACCCACTGCAAAACCTCAACTGTGAGCACTAACATTCTCAATTTATCTCCGGTAGCTGAGCAGCTGCTTATTATTGAGGATGCCCTCTGAGTGAACATTGACTGAAAAATGTGATACTTATAAAAGTACCAGGTTTTTGTTTATTCAATTATTTGCTGCTTCAGACTCTTCATGTCAGACTTATAGCCTCTGTCATATATTTTTTCTTTCAAATTAGATAGCATTTTACAAAGTTTCAACTTGTCACTATCAAAATGTCTTTCTCTTGTCACTGTGGTAAAACACAAAGACACAATGGTAGTTGTTCTTCAGGAGAAGGCATTCAACAAAAATCCTCCACAACATTTTGTCATTTATTTTGGAATGTTTCTGGAGTCACAGGCAGTTAAATTGAAGTGGAATGAGTGAACAAAAAGAAAAAAGTTGGAAGAATGAAGTGACATGTGCTTTCAGTGGATAGTAAAAGGAAACAGAATACAGAAAGGGAAATGACAAGAAGCTGCTTCTACTGTCTTCTGAGTAAAGATGAACCTTTCCCAGATTTAACTTTCTGGGGATGAAGGGATAGTATTTTGAATTGTGATAAATGTAAAAATGTAAGAAAATACATTCTTTCCCACACCATTCCAAAAGTGAAGTATGAACACAATATGGTATGCCTGCAATATCACAATAGGCACCTGTAGCCTTGTTGCTGTTGTTATGTTCCTTCAAGTGGAGATGATTTGAACTGATCTTAACAATACTTTCAAGGTAAGTGAGATATTTAAGGAGTGATTTTACCAGTTCCATGCCTCGAGTAAGTTTCCATGGCTGAGAAGTAATTTGAATCCAATGTTTTATCCATTACACCATACTGGTGTAACCTCTATTAATTTTTCATTTCTTATTTTATGAAATCTTATGAAAGATAACTTATTAGTAAATTACTTAGTTTAAATGAGTGTACTTCCTTATAACTGTCCTAAATCTCCAAATATTCAGCTCTACTTACCTAACATAACATCACAAATAACCACACTGGGACATCTATTCAGCCAGACCTGGATTTAGACCTCCAAGTGACAACAGCAAATAACTTAGGTGTGTTCTTATTTCTTTGATTAAGTATAAAACAAGTATGGTGTGACTCCTCATCGTTGTCAGCTGCTACTCATATCCGAGCATATATTCTTTCCTGGAAGTCATTTCCTCAGCTGATGGATGTGTTTCTGGTGAATCCATAAACCGATCCTGGCATGAAACATGTGACCACATACAGTACACTAAATAGATGGTGGGGTGTATGGTTGAATTTGGTGAAGCTTCCATGCTTGTTGCTTCATGCCTGTGGTGTTCCCCTTTGAAGTGGTCAGTAGCAGCAGAGATGGTTTGACACCAAAGTGGACAATCTTCCGCAGCTGTTTCCTGAGTTTGTGGGTTTATACCTGACACCTTCATGGTTAGTTTCAGCTGGTACTTATAATGCTTCAAAGGAGCTCAGAGATGTCTTGTGCTAAGTTCCCCATAAAAGATTTGACGAGGAAGCCTGGAATCATCCATACAGCGGACATGCCCTATCCATCTAAGATGGTGGCCTATGATAGAAGCTTTGATGCTTTTTAGATTTGCCTTCTCATAGTCATCCCACTTGATGTTCAGGATGGATCTTAGCTTCTGTTGGTGAAAGTGCTCAAACTTGACTATAGAACTGGCAACAGGCTTTCAAAATGAAAGGGCACTCAAAATGGGAAGGTTTCCCAACTGCCATCATCTATATTCAACATATGGAAAATGGAAACTAGTCAACATGTACAATTTCAGGGTGGGGCCAGCCACAAACTCCTGCAACACTTCGGTAATGACGAGTCACTTGTATGTGAGTTCCATGGTGGCGGTTAATGCAAATTTCTAAACTTTGTATGATCTATAAAAACATGTACAGACTCTGACTAAATGGATGATGTGGGTTTCAGAAGAAAATACAGTGATGGCAGAATGTGTGGGATGTGCAAATGGATGATAAAGGAGCAGGTGATTGACAGCAGGGCTAGAGGGCAACATGGATCCAGGGGAAATAAGTGAGGGAGAAGGATGAAATAATGTAAAGGTTCTTGTGCAAAACATAAGATACAGAAAGCCTTGCACTTTCCCTTTATATATATTTGCACTCAGTTTCACCATTTGAGATATTCTGTCCTGTACTTCCTCAAAGATACAGCCTGAGACAGAATGTGACATTCTGTAACTTGCTTTAGGCTATGAAACTGTGCATTTTGCCTCAGGGTCTAAAATGGCCTGTGTATAAATTATAGTAACACCCCTGGGGATTTGCATTGCCTTACAATTCAGCAGCCCTGAAGCATACTGAGAGATGTATTGTTCTTTATATATTTTTTCCAGTGCCTTATAATTATAGGTGAATGGAATGCCAAGAACACAAATTCAGAATTGCCCATTTGAATTGCACTGTTGAGATTTTCAAAATCAGTACAAGCATATTTCAGACTGTGAGCCAATATTTGCATTCCTCCATGAAATTTTATGGTTCCTGCAAACATTTCCCATGTAAATAATTCATGTTTTACAATCTTAGGGTTGAAATTCATCACAAAAGTTGACATCTGGAAGACTTAAAGCTCTATAATGGTTTTTTTAAGTGAAATGTATGAATTATTTCAAATGCATCTGGGATTTAACTACAGTAGAGTATAAGAACAGGAAACAAAGTAAGCTTAATTGGTACATCAATTTTATTTTATCTTTCTTATCTTACTACTGCCATTTATGGTTTTTTGTCTTGTAAGTAATTCACAGGACCTTCTCACATTTTCAGCTCACTTTTTTTTAGAATTATATATTGCATAAAATTTCCATAGTGAATGTCTACGTTGTGCTGTAAGAATACAATTAGACAGTAGTTCATTTTCTTCATATGATGCATGTTAACTTTCATAATCAAGTGTACAAATAGGTTTTTCAAGTGTCTTTATGCATTCTATGCTTTCAGGCCTCCATCTGAGAAGTTCCTTTGGTCTGATCCGGTATTAGAAAGATTAGGCAGTAAGTCTGCTGCTCAGGGAACACCCGTTTGTATTCAAAATCTTTGTGGAGGCTCTTTTTGTGTACTAGCCACCTCAGATCCAGGAAGAGCTTCATGGCAAGAACAAACATTCTTGAGGGTACACAAGAGCAAAACAAAATTAGGAGGTAGAGGAAGGAGCTCACTGGACAAGGAACAACAACTGCTGGTGGACAATGACACACCATGTGAATGTGAAGAGGCACAGAGTCTGCTCCATTTTTTGGTCTGCTGATTGCTGCCAGAGACATGCATTGATGAGGACTTGGATTTATTTATTTATTATTTATTAGTTCAAATTTATATTGCCACCCACTCGCCGTGGCGACTCAGGGCGGCTTACAGACAATACATTACATAACAATGGGCAATGACAAAGAAAAGTAACTGGCTTTGATCAGTTTGATTGGGACACAAAAGAAGAAGAGTCTGAGAAGTACAGTCAGGTTCTTTATTTGTGTCAGATGCACCACCAGCATATAATAACATAAAAAGCTAAATTAACACATCTAAAAACAAAATAGAATTAAAAAGGGGTAGATGACATCTGCCCAATATCAGCCCACTTCAACAGCTTTTCCTTTTGCCAACATAAGGTCCTCCTCAGTGTACAATGAGGGACATCGTGTGCATTGTCTCCACATTCATGTAGGCTGTCATCTACAGGGAAACCCCACTTTCTCAGATTAGCGCTGATCTTCCTACCCCTGCATGCAGTCTATTTAAAGCTTTCCACACAGACCATGGTTGTTCTTGACCAGGTAGTAGAGAGTCATGTGGTTCTTCCCAGTTATCTGGTAGCTTGCCTTCCATAGTTCTAAGGCAGTCTGTTGGGGCTGGTTGTTCAGAGGGTTGTGAGCAAGCTATGCCTTAATTTCACTCTCTGCTTTGGTGGTTGGTACTTTGACCCACTCTTTCTGAGAAGCACTCCCTGAAGAGTGTGACTTCAGCGATCAGCCATCCCCTGGGCAACAGAGATTTATTACCAGCAACAGAGATTTTTCACCAGCTAATCCTTTCAACCCAGAAGCTCCAGAAATACAGTCAGTGGCTCTGTGTTAGTGAATCTGGCTTCAGGCTTCTCTCCCTTGTTTACCTGTACATACTTTATATCTTCTTGTGTGGTCCTTTGAATTATGTACACCAGGGACTGTGGTGGCTCAAGTGGTTAAGACACTGGACTCGCTGACTGGAAGGTCAGAGTTCGATTCCTGGGTACTGCATGATGGAGTGAGCTCCCATCTCTTTCCCAGCTCCTGCCAACCTAGCAGTTCAAAAGCAAGAAATTGCTAGTAGATAAATAGGGACTACTTTGGTGGGAAGGTAAACAGCACTCCGTGCACACTAGTGTTGAGGAATGCCTGTCACGTGTCCATGGAAATGTCTGCAGACACAGACAGTGCTGACTCTTTGGCTTTAAACAGAGATGAGCATTGAACTCTAGAGTCAGATACCACTGGCTTTCAAGCAAGGGCTTTACCTTTACTTGTTCCACCACAGTCCTAAGGGCTTATCTGTTCCTTCTTGGCTGACAAGACCTCAAAGCATACAACATCATGCAAATGTGTCAGTTGCATTAAGTAACTGTTTGTTAGTCCTGGTGTTAGAAAATCACTTTTGACAACCTGTGTCAAAAATGGACAGGAATGTTGCATGTTTCATCTGAGATCTTACTTTTGATTTTTTTTCACATGTGGGGGAGAAGTTTAAGAAAAACTAGCATTAGAAATAGAAATCATATTTATATATGGCCCGATAGCAGTTAGTATAATCTTTGGGCACTTTGCAAGGTAATTAGCATTTTGCCCTCAACATGATGGGTACTAATTTTACCAACTTCAGAAGTTGGAAGCCTGAGTCAACTTTTATCCCCATCAGGACTGAATTCACAACATCAGCAGTTTTGGCTGCCATACAGCAACTTAACCACTGTGCCACTAGTGTAAATATGTACAAAATATTTAGGTAATTGAATATATATAGCAATGAATATTCTTCACAGTTGTCCATTGTCATGTTTTTATTCCAGTAATCTACAAATAATGCCACATTTTCCATGAAGCCAAGTGAGAAAACCTTTTTCTATCCTCATAAAACTGGTTAGTGTTGCTGTCTTCACAGTCGGTTTCAATATTCATTTGTGAAGCATAGCATTATAGATTAACAATACCACTGCATTTTCAGAAAACACAGCAAAATAACCCACAGTTACAACTGGATGTTGTCCCCTGATTAACAAGAAAAACAGGACACTCCCTGTTCTGTATCGCCTATAATATGGGGAGGACACAAGATTGTCTCTACTATAAGGTGATTGGTATCATCCATCAGCAAGAGATCCTTAATTTAATTGGTTGTATGACATGTGAATTCAAGTCATTTCCATTTAGCAAGCATCAATAATGTTGTTATACATAAACTCTTCTGGTTTATACTGATGTTGCTCACAAACTTTACATAATGTCCCCTATTTTTCATTTAGCAATTGGTTTTATATACCTCTAATTAATATGTTAAGATCTGGAACTGTGCCTGATCAGTTGATAATATATTATTCCCATTGTAAGCAAGGTTCAAGTAATTTGGACTTGATTAAAAGGATCAGATGTAACTTTTATTTTTCTTCTCACCAACAGATAGTTTAATATTTACAAGGTATATCACCAGGCAGTGGGGAAAGGAAAGAGAAGGAGGTGGAATCATAAACACATGGCCACTGACTGTTTATTCTTTTTGCAGATTATTTATTTAAGCACAGCAGCCCTGCCAGAGGCATCATCTCTGTGTGACATGAAGTACAGTACTATGTATGTGTGTAGCTTTGGACTTCAAACCACAGGAGGAGTCACAGGAGGAATCAGAGGGCCATGAAGATACTTCCATGCTGGAACTTCCAGCAGAACTACAGAGACATTTGCTCTAAGCTGTCATCCTGGGACTGGATAGTCAAAAGTTGGTGGTGGTAATCACTGAGTGGGGTTGCTGAGGACAGGAAAATTTGGAGGTTTCTCATTTATATAGTGACCATAATTTGGGATAATAATAATGTCATGTCAGAGATTACTCTGGGTTGAAAGGATTTTTGCTAGAAAAACTCTGGATGCCTGAATGAGCCTCCTTTCATGTCCTCAAGTGCAGCCCTCAGATATCATAGCAGAAGGGACCTTCCTCTCAGGTAGGCCCCAACGTTTTTCTGGATTGCCACTCCTTGGCTGGACAATCCAGGGACAGATTTGTGTAGAAAAGGTAACATTAGGCCAAATAACCACTCCAAGTTTCTTCAAGAAATATATTGAAAGGATTGTAAAATACAGGTTACAGTCCATCAAAAGATCAGCAAGCATTTCAAAGCAGAAATAAACCATTAAAGGTTCCAGGGAAAGCACTCGGACCCCCTCCTTCCACAAATCTCACATTTTGCAGAATGGCTGCACACATTCCATAGAGAGAATAGCTGTGTGTGTGTGTGTGTGTGTGTGTGTGTGTGTGTGTGTGTGTGTCACTGGGTTACACCTTTGTCCTTCCTCCTCAGGGATTCCAGCCTAAGCTCTTACAGTAAGGCATGTCAATTGCATTTTCAGTTTCATTTCACTAAAACCATGAGGTTCAAATGTTTTGAATTCTTCCTTCCTCTCCCAGATCTAGAATCACCATTTTAAAAGTACTAAAACACATTTAGGTGGGTAAAAAGCTAACAGAAAAAGCACTGTTTAAAATGGGGCTTATTCTGTGAACCTGACCTTCCAGCCTCCAAGCTCAGCATCTTAACCACTAAGCCATGACTTTATGGGACATAGCAAGAACAGCTTCTCAGTATTAAATACATCTAAAACAATTACTAGGAGTAAATTCTCAGGACACATCAGTATCTCAGAGAGATTTTTCAAACTGATTTTCAGGCATTTGGGGATGAGTGCCATTAGACTTCTTTTTTAACTTTCTTGATTTGCCAGAAAACATGGATACCTTCACAATCAATAGTGTTCCAATATCAAAAACAACCAATGACCCAAGCAAAGCAACTTGTTGCCCTTTTCACAGGATTTGCATTTTGTCCAAATTATGTCTACAATATTCAAACCATTATTGCTTCTTTATGCACTCAGTGAAGAGGAAAGGCCTGGTATTTATGCTATAGTGTTTGAGAACATGACAGTATCAATGAAAATAATTAGCTTGTAAAAAAGAATGTCTGACATATAAAAGGCCCAAGCACCTCTTCTTTGCAATAATGACATGAGTCACAAATATAAAGGACTTTGGGAGATTGCTGCAATATTTTCATATGCAATGACAAAGTGTTCCATCAATTAGATTTATTCTATTTCTCAAATATTCAATTGCATGTCAGCATGATATTATAATATGATAAAGAAACAAATCCCTAACTGGGTTTATTTAGATGTGACTTGTCTTAGAAAGAGTTGGTTTTACTCTCGTGTAATAGTGTGAGGCATAACTAGCAGGCAACAATGTAAAGCACAATATCCATTCAGATGCTCTAAACTGTAGTTAAATGGATAAGGTTTTGGCCCTGCCTCTTCTACCATTGATTGGCTCGTGCAATGATCAGTGAGTCAGATTTGGAGAGATGGTATAACATGAAGGTTTGCCACAAACCAACTCCTTGATTTTCAAAGTTCTAGTTTTTATGGAGAGGCTTCACATTTACACTATGTTTTAGACTCATTATTTGTCTTGACACTCAGTGATAATGAAGGGGGCAGTGCTAGAATTTTTCCTTCCTCATGTGTTTACTTACCTCAGAACAGTAAGAGAGTCCATAAAACCATTCCTAGAATGTTAGGTTTGTTATATGTGCTGCCGTATCCTTTATGAACTATTCATTACAACTTTTAGAAAACATGAAGTATTGTCATAAAGGAAGAGCCCACTTACCATACTAAAATCATAAGGGGATGATTTGCCTACTGTTGCAATATGTAAGGACTTGAAATCCAATAGGACTGAATGACTAGCATGTGCAACTTGGTCATGGGAGAGCCTTATACAAGTCACCCTTGAGCCATAAACCTCACTGGTTGGCCTTTAACCAGTCATTTTGTTTCAGTTTCCCTCATGGTCTCATTCTAGGAATGGAGTGAGAAGTCAGAAAGCCACATACAGTTGTACCTCACTTAAAGAGCATAATGCATTCCACAGGATTACTCTAAGCGAGTTTGCTCTTTAAGCAAAACACCATTGTAAGTGACCAATGGGGGGGGGGATTGCAAACCCTGATTTATTTGTTAAGCGAGTTTTTGGTTGTTTTTATTTGTTAAGCAAAGCGAACATTCAGAGAAAATTGCACTTTGTGCGAGTTACTCATTAAGCGAGACACTCTTTATGTGAGGTTTGACTGTATTTTGAGTTCATTGGAGGAAAGATGGAATTAAAACATGCAACACATCAAGTAAATTCAAATAAACTTCAGGAGGAAGGATCAAACAAATCATGCTGTTGTTTGAATCTGCCTTTACAAAGAAGGGCTCCAATAGTAAATCAGTTTACATTGGGGCTTTGTTACACTCATGCCCATTTCCCATTTTCCCATTGATAAACAATTTATACATTTTAAATTTGACCAAAGAAAAATTCATTTCAATATACAATCTTGGGTGTATTTTCTCCTACCAAAATAAGCTTTAACATATATTTAATGTGTCTTTAGCACTGGCAATTGTATCAGAACAGCCAGCAACTACAAACCCTTGTTACGTCCATGTTCCACATCAATCTGGCAGATACAGATTAGGTTCCATTCATACTGGAACTCTCAACAACTGAATTCCTCTACAGATCTGGCTTCATTACACTTTACTCTAGCATATGAAAAAAAAAGAAAAGAAAAAAGGATTGACCAATCAATCTGGAGTGAGACCTTGAAACAGATTTGCTACTTCTCAAAATTCTTCTGCTGCTCTTGGAGTAAGTGTAGCAAACACATCCATCTCATTTCTTCTGTGCTTACCAATTGGTTCTTCTTTGCATTTTATAGAATGCACAATCACCTTAATTTTCATTTTGGAGACTCAATTTTGGAGACACTGTTGCAAAGTGCAACAGAGCCAAACTAGTGCCATACAATATGAAGATTCTCTTTGAGGCTACTGGATGATTTAATGCAATGATGCTGAGAGAGCCTCAAGGCAGAAGTAATCTTCCCTATGAGCTAGATTTGTCAAAGGAACTCAGTTTTAATTTACCCATAATATTCAGCTCTGCTGCCCTGGGTCAGCAAAATGTCACATACACACATGTTATATAAAATAGCAATTGTGTCAAATATGTAATATAACTGAAACTATGTAGCTTTTCCTATTGTGCATTGAAAATGAATTGCATGTCAACTAGTTTGTGATGCACATGCCCTCAATCCTACATATCTTTAAAATATATGCCTGTAGGGCAAACCCCTTGAAATTCTTTCAGAATTTGCATATCTCATCCTGTGGAAGTCCCTGCTGATTGCATTAACAATTCTAGCAACCATTTGTGTCAATGAATGCTCTTTTAATGCCACGAGTCATGTCTGAACATATTTAGGAGCAAATAATGAAGCAAAGTTGCTTGCTCTTTTCAATATTAATCCAGTGGGTTGTTAAAACCATGGAGATGACACTGGATGAAATTAAAACAATTGCTTATAACTGGAACGGCAGAAAGTCTGCTTAATGGGTGAACACTCATTATGTTACCAAATGTATCTGTTTGAAAGCAAATTTACTAGCTACTAGCTTTCTCTGGCGTTTGGGTTCCCAGAAGTGAATTCAACAACACTGGGGTGCACTTCCTTCCACCATGTAGTAGTAGTAGTAGTAGTAGTAGTAGTAGTAGTAGTAGTAGTAGTAGTAGTAGTAGTAGTAGTAGTAGTAGTAGTAGTAGTACTTCCTTTTTATGCTGGTGTGATGCCTGTCTCTGCCACTGTAGCATATCGGGCTGCAGCAATATAATTCTTCAGCAATAAGTTTTATGGGGCCAAGGTGCCAACCTGACACCCAACCCTTTCTCATCCAGGATTGAGACTAGCAATGGCAGAGTTTCCTTCCACCATACAAAAGATAAAACTGAAGATTGATTCTTCTTCTTGTTGTTCTGTCATATCAGAATCTGAATATTGGTTATCCTCATGGTGTTCAGCCATGAAGATTGTCCTGATAATATAATGCTGTGGCCTTTCATCTACCTTGCAGCATGACCCCCATATCACTGGTCCTGAGCCCTTTTGGCATGCAAAGTTATCCTCAGCCCCAGGCTAGTATTGATGAAGCTGCTGCCCTCCATCAAGATGGATTCAAGTGGGATTTAATCCACTTAGGGACCATCAACCTTCCCTGTGGACTTCACCAAGGCCATAGTCCTCAGGGTTGTCAGGTTACCGTTGCCTGATGCTCAACTTTGAGTTGCTGGCAGTATAGTCTACTCTATTTCCATAGCAGGATAGCCTGGCCAAACATTTGAAGATTTGTTACCGTTGTTAATTAGCTTTACCACCATCAATGACCTTTACTGAGAAACAGAAGGAAAGAAAAAAATAAAGTTTTTTTTCTCCTAGATGACTGCAATTTAAATCATGATACAGTAAAATCTCACATAAAAAGTGCCTCACTTAGAGACTAACTTGCTTAAAGAGCAGAATTTTCTCTGAATGGTCACCTCGCTTAACAACTAAAACCAACCCAAAAACTCACTTAACAATTAAATCAGGGTTTCACAATCCCCCTGCCAGAAGTCACAATTGGTGACAATGGTGTTTCGCTTAAAGAGCAAACTCACTTAAAGACTAATCATGTGGAACGCATTATGCTCTTTAAGCAAGGTATCGATGTATAAGGAGAGACAACCAAGGAATTGGGTGGGGAGGGGGGATTGGAATACTCAAATGTTTTAACTTTTGAGATCTGTATCCTTATTCATCCACTTGTTTGAAGATACAAGGGATAAAGAAGGGGGTCATCTTAAAAAAAATAAAGTTCAGATCTAAGGGGCAAAGACATAATTCGACTCTCCTCCAGCCTGCACCATTCTAAAGTATAAGAACTTTCCTATGTGGAACCTAATAACTCTGAGCAAATGATATAAGTAAGTTTGGTAGGTAATCTATACTGTATACAAGCAGTGAGCCTATATTCCCATTAGCCAAATTCCCTCCACAAATGTGTAAAGCAGGTTTTCTCAACCTTGGGACCGTAGGTGTTCTTAGACTTCAGTTCCCAGAAGCCCAAGTCACTACACCTGCTGATCAAGGCTTCTGGTAATTGAAGTCCAAAAATATCTGGGGAGCCAAGGTTGAGAAGCCCTGGTCTGATATATTTGATAGGTTATGGGTTCCTCAATTTAGGACTATGAAATTTATTATTCTAATATTATTTGTAACTCATTAAAATGTCAGTCAGTCTGAATGAGAAGTTCCTACGTAAGCAACATTTGCTGTCACCCACTCTTAAAAAACAGAGATACAAATAATGTGTTCTGCTTATGTGATAATTTTGCTTTTATTCAAATGACCTCTTTTGTCTTAGTTTTTCATTATGAAATAAGATTATTTTCATTGCAGATATTAGGAAGATGTGTTCAACTTGGAAACAAAACTTGTATTATGACTTGACATTCTAATTCAAATGTTTTCTGTGAGATAACAAAAGGGAAGGCAACAATAGATTAGCACATTATGAGCAAAGTTTGAATAACTTAAAATAAAAGTTGATATTTTTAGGAGATAAATCATGCCTCACTGTCAGTCCTATACTGTGGAAAATTAAATGTGCCAATGGATTCTCTCTCTATTTTTTCAGTTACACGAAAATGTTTTTCACTGGAGGAAGAAGGGATATTAAACCCAGGAAACAAAAAAGACGAGCTGTTTGAGAGACAACACTTTTTTAAAAATGGAGTTAATATTGAACCCAAAGCTTTGGCTGTGGTTCATGTAGCCACAGTCTTGGTCTCTTTGTTCCTTGTGAAGAAATTGAAATCAGATTATTTACTATATGATTATTTTATCTCTGGAATTTTCTATCCGGTGGATTTATTTCTTTTGCTTTATGATTTTGTATATCGCTGTTAAACACAGTGGGTACTGCCCTGGAAATAATTCTTGTGGTATGTATGTATGTATGTATGTATGTATGTATGTATGTATGTATGTATGTATGTATGTATCTATCTATCTATCTATCTATCTATCTATCTATCTATCTATCTATCTATCTATCTATCTATCTATCTATCTATCTATCTATCTATCTATGTAATCAGAATGATAATAGATAGGCATGAAGTTGTTAGAATTCCATGACACCTGCATAACCGGTCCAGATAGTTTGTGTGTATTCCAGACACTGTCATAATATGATCATGAGCTGTTTAGACTTCTCTGGATCACTAAGCTACTCATATTCAGACTCTTTTTGTTTTCTGTGACATTCCCCAGATTGCTTGCTTAGAAAAAAATCTAAATGAATGTAAAAATCCCACTTTTAGTACAGGGCAGACACAGACACAGAGATAAGCACTGACCCCTAGAGTCAGATACGACTGGCTTTCGAGCAAGGGAAACCTTTACCTTTACAAGACACAATCTGGAATGCAGAAAACCCTTTTAGAAAAAAATTCATGCAATATACTGAATGTCTCTTTTGTCCTCCAGATCCTTTCATGTTTACCCAAAATGAAACTTTCTCATTAGCCTTGAAATATGTGACCTTGGTTCATGGTTCCACAGGTCTGTAGCAATGATCTTGTGCTGGCAGAGCAAATCAACATTCTGTAAAGTTATTCTAAAAATGGGGACAGCCCAAACAAACAATGTATGATTTTTAAATGGAGATTCCGATCAATAACAAATTTAACACAGTTATAGCAGACAACCTGATCTTGCTCTGAGCAAAGTCCAGAAAAGTTTCACCAAATAATTTCAAAGTTATGTTTTTTCAGTAAGAAAACTGACTTACTCCCATTCAGAAATAGCTCAAATTGAAAACTGAGAAGACCAATCTTGTTTATTTTTTTAATTTGGAAAGAGTCAAGAGTATTTCTAAATTACAAAAACATATGGCAGTTGTGTTTATCTCAGCCTTGATTTCCTTCAGCAAACATTCTTTCATAATTTATGCCCTATAATGGTTAACAGTTTATCTGAGAGGTTAAAGCAGTGGTGGGCTGCAAAATTTCACTAACACACTATGAGCGTTGTATAGTGGGCATGGCCACGGGGGAAGCCCTGTGTTGCACCTAAATTAGGACTACTTTATTTCAAAACTTGGATGGGCAGGACCAGCCAGAATTTCTGCTACCAGTTCTGGTGAACTGGTGTGAACCTGGTGATGCCCACCACTGGGTTAAAGGGTGTGCTGGTGGTCTTTCCCCCCTCTTATTTCTGTTGCACTCACACCTGTGTTTCACCATTACATCAAGTCTACAATGTCTTGGCACAAAGGGACTATAGTCACCTCCCAGCTATTCTTGGTTCTGCTCTTTCACAGCAATCATAATACAGATCATGTGCTCATCTTCTGGGATCCTCTAGCACTGGATAATTCTACATGAGGGAAGTTACTGCTCATTCATAAGCCAGAGTTTTTAAAGGATTGATTAGTAACTCTATTCCTAGGAACCCCAGAAATCCAACAGAATTAGCCATCTGGATATTTTTGACTAAAATTCTCATAGTTCACCAGTGGTGAGTATGGAAGATTTACCACCAATAGCTTTCATTTGTTAAGGCAAATGAAAAAGGTAGGCAAAAACATCTATGGTGTTTCAAGGAATTCCATCTCCAGAATGCAAATGAAACTACCCAGACAGAATTTGGGGGTCAGAAAAGCAGTGAGTTTAAGCTTGGACATTGACCAAAGCATTAGAAAATAAAGTCAAATCTTTTGAAATGTGGATCTGCTGATGGCTGCTGAGGACATCATGGTTTGACTATGTGACTAATGTAGAAGTGTTGCATCAGATGGATAAAGAACAAGAACTGTTTAAGACCATAAAACAATTACAGGTCCAATACCTTGGGCATATCACGAGGGACAACATAAAGTATAGAATATTCCAACTAAGGGAGTATGTAAGGGAAAATCATTGGGAAGAGAGGCCCTGGACCTCATTGTTGAATAACCTGAGAGACTTATGAGGAATGTCTTCAGAAGAACTGTTCCAGGGAAGATTTTTGCCAATATTTGGACTGGATACTGCACTTGAATAATAAGATGATGAAGAAAAGAGATTATGCACAATATATACTTTTATTTTACAAGATAGAGACTTTTCTCTGAATATCCATGTATGAAGGTTCTGTGTACAGGATCACACACATTCATGGAAGTTTTAGGGGTTCACACAACATGTGCATCTTCATTCAAAATGAATCCTTAAAAAGAGCTCAAGTACACTGTATTTAGGATCCATATTGACTGCATTGAATAGTAAAACCAATCTGTCTCTCTGTCCATCTGTCCCGCTATTTGGGATCCATAGATTCCATCGAATTTGTTGTCATATGGTTCCTAGGAATTACATAAAAATATGCTGAAAATTGTATCCAAGAAAAAGCTTGCATGGTTGGTCAAACTATTCTTGTTTACATAGATTTTTTTGTGTATTTTTATGCTAAGACACTGACTGGGAGGCGGAAGGTCAGCAGTTCAATTCCCGAGTACTGCAGGACGGAATGAGCTCCCGTCTTTGTCCCAACTCCTGCCAACCTAGCAGTTTGAAAGCAAGAAATTGCAAGTAGGGACCACTTTGGTGGGAAGGAAACAGTGTTCCGTGTGCTCCGGTCTCTAGTCATGCCTGCCACATGACCATGGAAATGTCTGCAGAAGCAGACAGTGCTGGCTCTTCGGCTTTGAAACAGAGATGAGCACTGAACCCTAGAGTTGGATATGATTGGCTTTCGAGCAAGGGAAACCTTTACCTTTACCAAAGTATAGACATCTAACACCAAGATTTCATGGAATAATTTCTTTGGTTGTAAATTGTGGGGACAAAATGTGGTCTAGGTAGAAGGCATTACACCCCCATTTTTTTTTTTGAGGGGGAGCCCTTCCTGGCTTTGTTCATGAGGCAAAATGTTTCCCAAGAAGAACTTAGAGATTTTCCTTGCAGACCATTCTGTACAAAAATCAACCATGTATAAACAGAGTGGTCTGAGTAAGACTGTTACAAAATGTTTGTATCTTGTGTTGCTTGTGGGTTTTATGATTCTAATATTAGCTATGTCGATTTCACCAAAGTATTATATAGAAGATATAGATAAAATGAACATGAATTCATAATTTCATATTTTTACCCAATGAAATCACACATTTCCAAGTTATTCTGTAATGTTTCTTTAAAGTTTTAAATTTTACTTCATGATCAATGATGTTTAAATAAGGTAAGGAACATTTCAAAAATTTATGTTCCAGCATTGGTCATTATTTGCATTCCAGAAATCAATAAATAAGCATAAATCAGTAAGTAATCAATTAACTAAACAAGCCATGCATAGAAGCATGTAGATGGAAATTTAAAGTATTGCTGATGCAGTCAGCTATGTCTCCAGGAATGCTTCTTGAAATAACAAAAGTTATTTTACATGCTGTACATTTGCCAAAACAAGAGTAAAGTTAACTTGTTAAGAGCAAATCAGAGAACTATCATCTATAATTACACTTGCACATTCTGATTAGCAAGGAGTATGGCACTTCATTGTATTAACACCTGCAATAATGCATAGTACAAGCTTTTCAAAATACATTTGGAAAAAATAATAATTAGAGAAGGAAGTATGACACTGATTGAATAACTTGTGTGTAGTACCTGGTTTTGAAACTTCCAGAATTACACAGTGTCTTGTTTAAAGAGCACTTTTAATTTGAAAGAAAATCCAGACATAGCAGTAGTCTCAAAAATAATGTATATCTATTCTATGGAATAACTAGGAAAATATGATGTACTAAGTGACATTAATAGTAAAGTATATACAGTTGTACCTCGCTTAAAGAGCATAATGTGTTCCACAGGACTGCTCTTTAAGCGAGTTTATTCTTTAAGTGAAACACCATTGTAAGTGACCAATTGCGACTTCTGGTGGTGGTGGGGATTGCAAACCCTGATTTATTTGTTAAGCAAGTTTTTGGTTGGTTTTAGATGTTAAGCGAAGCGAACATTGAGAGAAAATTCTGCTCTTTAAGCGAGTTACTCTTTAAGCGAGGTGCTCTTTATGCGAGATTTGACTATACAGTTGTACCTCGCTTAAAGAACATAATGCATTCCACAGGATTGCTCTTTAAGCGAGTTTGCTCTTTAAATGAAACACCATTGTAAGTGACCAATTGTGTGTGTGTGTGGGGGGGGGGATTACGAACCCTAATTTATTTGTTAAGCGAGTTTTTGGATGGTTTTATTTGTTAAGCGAAGTGAACATTCAGAGAAAATTCTGCTTTTTAAGCGAGTTACTCTTTAAGCGAGGCCCTCTTTATGCGAGGTTTGATTGTACATGGAGTTGCAGAGACTTTATTAACTGTTGACTTCTAACCACCCTTTCCTGCAGTGGAGCCTATGTAGCATGGGGTCCTGAGGCAGAGCCAAGGATTCCACCATACCCCTCCTCCTGGATGAGCCTGGTCCTGGCCAGCCAACTCAGGTTAAACATCACTAATCACCACCACCCAAGCCTCAGGACCTTAAGTGGACAGCACCGTCAACCAGTCCCTCATCCTGGGACTGAATCTTGGCATCCTAGTACCAGTGGTGGGCAGCAAAAAAAAAATGCTACCACACCATGGGTGGTGCCTACGTCATGGGTGGAGCCTACATCATGGGCAGAACCTACATCGTGGGCAGAACCTACATCGTGGGTGGATCCTATGTCATGGGTGGAGCCTACGTCCTGGGTGATCTAGTCATGCTTGCCATATGGCCATGTATACATCTGGAAACACAGGCAGCACTGGCTCTTTGGCTGTAAATAATGATGAGCACTGCGCCCTAGAGTTAGATATGACTGGCTTTTGAACAAAGGATACCTTGAACCGCTTGCAGGGACACCCAATTTCACTTCCCCCTCCCACCCAAAGGCCACCCAATTTTGCACCCCGCTGCCCAGAGGCCACCCAATTTTGCCACCTCCTCCCCCAATCAGCCAAAAAATTCCTAACTGGCCCCAACATGTTAGTGTCATACTGAAAATGAGGGTGGGTAAGTGGGCCATCCATGCCTCAACAAAGTGGTGGTTGGAAGGGAGAACCCCACTTAAGTGGGACATGGATTCCCTCCATAGACAATTGTTGAGTGGTGATTGGCATTCCTCCAGTGGCATCACTTCTGGGTGGAGGAAATAAAGCACCCCCATCCAGCATCACCACACCAGGCAGAGGGATAAAATGTAAGTATAATTTAGTGTGTATGTTCGCTGCCCAAATGAAAAGCACAATATCTGGGATTTACAACAATCTCACAAAGAGATGCATCAACATAAGAGTACTTTTCTAACTGTTCATTGAATATACAGGAATCAGAAATCTGCAGACATTGGAGTTGCAGTGATAATGCTCTTCTGAATGCAAGCTGTTAGATGTCTGCATATTTGTGATGCTGGACTCCATAATTCTCCAGGTAGCATAGCCATGGTGTGTGTGTGCATAATGAGTGTAGCCCTTCTGACATCAATCAATGGAAATTATCCCATTTACTAAAAGTGGAGGCATATGAATAATGCAAAACAGAGCTTATCATTTCTAATGTCAGAGAAATAAAAATTGCATACAAAAACAATCATTTATTTTTTTCAGGGTTTTTAAATTTATTAGAAATACCAAGAAATCAGGAATAAATATATATATTTAAAAAAACTCTATTTGCCTAAGGTGAAGATCTGTGTTTCTTCTTACCTCTTCCTCCAAGGAGGTCAGTACAGTATTCAACATTGAAAGAATATCCTCAGTTAAAGAAAGCCTTCTTCGGGAACTCTACAATAAACATAAATGTGACCTACTATGCATGCAAGAAACACACAGGGATGAAAAACAATGTTGCCCTAAGGTGCCTGGAATGTGATTAATTGCCGAATGATGCCATTGGAAATATGGAAGCACAGTGTTTGCCACAACAGATCTCCAGATCCTGTCTACTGTCTGCAGCAGTGACAGAGGATAGTGTTGAAATAATAACTGGGCTCAGTGACTGCACAGTGACATCTGTCTATAAACCATCATCTATAAAAATTTCCTTTGCTGAACCACCAAACTTTCAGAATAAAACTGTAAGGTTCATAACAGATGACTTTAAAAGCCACAACAACTTCTGGGGCTATGAAGGCAATGATGAAAGTAGAGAACCTATTGTAAAATGAGCATCATATCCTATCAACTATCACTCATCCATGACAGCAAATTACCAGTAACAATGGCAGATGGAGGAGAGTTTATAACCCAGACCTCATTTTCATAAGACAGAATGTAACACATCAATGCATAAACTCAGTAGGGGAGCCAATACCAAATACCCAACACCGCCCTATTCTATGTGAGATCACAGCCACTGTTCGATTGCAAGTTGTGACATACCGAAGAAGGTACAACTTTTAAAAGGATGATTGACCCAAGTTTTCAGTGGCCTTGGATGAAAGATTGCCAGATATTAATCTAGACCCTACATAATATGATAAGTTTATTGACGCTGTTCAGAAATGCTCTAGGGAATCTATCCCTTGAGGATGTAGGACTTCCTACATCCAAGGTCTAATGCATGAAACTGTTGACTTACTGAATGAATATTTTACCCTTTTTGATGCAAATCTAATCAGCAAAGAGACTATTAAAGACAGACAACAGGTTGTGTCAGCTATCTCAGAGCACAAAAGGGAAAAACGGATTAAGCTCATAGAAGAAATCAACACAAGTCACAGCAAAAAGCATGAAGAATACTTAATTGTCTTAATAATCATGTAACCAAATGACCTGTACATGCCAGTGTCTCAGCTAACCAAATTGCCCACCAGCTATTACTTAATGGGAAACCAGATTCCAACCCATGGACAAACAATCCACTGAAAAACAAACAGAGGATAAGAAGGAATGAGCAATGGAAGACAAGCGATCTGACTATGCCCTTTACCATAGGAGCGCTGGAAGAGACAGCTGGGATGGATGAGATTTGGGTTGAGCAGATCAAACATTTTATACCAATAACAAAAAATGGCCTTTATAATAACTGATTGAAAGTAGTCCAGATACCAAAGATATGGAGGAAGGCTCAGGTGATAGCTATTCTTAAACCAGGCAAGCCACCAGAAGATCCAAAAGGCTACAGGCCTGTATCTCTTCTTAGTCACTTATATAAGATAGATGAACATTTAATCCTGAACCGACTGTCTCCAATAGTAGAACCCCCGCTTATACCACAGCAAGCTGGTTTCAGACCTACCAAAAATTGTACAGCACAAATTCTTAACTTAACACAGTACATAGAAGATGGTTTGGAACGGAAGGTGTAGTGTTTATATATCTCACAGCAGCTTTTGATATAGTGAACCATGCAGCCTTGCTGGAGAAATTTTCCCACATCACAAAGGATTTTAAATTCACAAAAATCAGAGGTTGTTTATTGGAAAACCATAGGTTTTTGCCACTTTCTAAGGACAACACAGCTGACGGAGAATTCAAAGAAATAGCCTCCCACAGGGCAGTGTGCTAGCCCCCACACTGTTCAACATATATATTAATTATGAGGGCCACCTAGACAGACCAGGCAGGTGGCTATAAAGACCTTGCCGCTGCTGCCGCAAGACCATCACTGGATGCTCTCCCCAGCCGGGCAGGCAGGGAGAATGAGGGCCAGCTGGATGGACCAGGCGGGCAGCCATAAAGACATTTCTGCCACCAACAGACCATCACTGGATGCTCTCCCCAGCCAGTTGGGCAGGGAGAATGAGGATCAGCTGGATGGACTGGGCAGGCAGCTATAAAGACCTTGCCGCCACTGCCGCTGCCACAAGACCATCGCCGGACGGTCTCCCAATCCGGTCGGGCAGGGAGAATAGGGCCAGCTGGACGGACTGGGTGACTGGCTGAAGACCACAGCTACTACCCACCACCACAGCTGTGCCATGGCCAGCCACTCCCTGTTGGGAAAGGATGAGGACTTTCCCAACTGCTTTGTAATTTTTTTTTTTTTACTGTGATGTATTTATCTGATTGTATTGTATTTTTCTGACTGCATTGTATTTTTATTTTTATGTAGGATTTGTTGACTACATTGATTGTGTTGTATTTGTTGTTATATTTATATTCTGTCATGTTATATTTGAGATTGTAGCATTGTTAGCCGCTCTGAGTTGCTTCGGTAAAGAGAGCAGCATATAATAATAATAATAATAATAATAATAATAATAATAATAATAATAATAATAATAATAATAATAATAATAATAATAATAATAATAATAATAATAATAATAATTATTATTATTATTATTATTATTATTATTATTATTATTATTATTATTATTATTATTATTATTATTATTATTATTATTATTATTATTATTATTATTATTATTATTATTATTATTATTATGTTCTGCTCTCTTTGCCGAAGCAACTCAGAGCGGCTAACAATGCTACAATCTCAAATATAACATGACAGAATATAAATATAACAACAAATACAACACAATCAATGCAGTCAACAAATCCTACATAAAAATAAAAATACAATGCAGTCAGAAAAATACAATAATAATAATAATAATAATAATAATAATAATAATAATAATAATAATAATAATAATAATAATAATAATAATAATAATAATAATAATAATAATAGAAAAAGAGATCAGTTATATATTTGAGCAGAAGCCTGAGTTGGGTCCAGAACCAGCGCTTTTGACAATATCAGATAAAATCAATTTGAAAGGGGAGGATAGAGAATTACTGTTAATAATGCTATTAGTGGCCAGACAGTGTATTGCAAAAAAGTGGAAAAGTGGTTTAAAAGTTAAAATAGAAGACTGGTACAAAGAAATGTGGCAATTGGCGCTCAACGACAAATTGACCTGGGAGTTAAATATAAGGAAAGGCATTGTTCGGGAAAATAGATTCTGGAGAGTTTGGAGAAAGTTTGTAATATACGTTATGGAAGGAAAAGGAGGTGTCAAACCTGCACCGGAACAAGACCATTTTTGGACACAATAAACTAAAGCTACTCCTGGACACAATATATATAGCACAGGGTGTTTTGTCTCATAAAATACAGTATTGTTTTTTTTCTCTTTGTATTTACTATAATTAAGAATATACCAAGAATGTAACAAACAAAGTGTGATCCAAGAGTTTATTTTTGTACTGTAGTGTAATTGTGTTATAGTCTGATGATGTCAGTGTTATGTGTTGTGGTTTTGATTTTGTGAGAAACCAATAAAAAAAAGAAAAATTATTATTATTATTATTATTATTATTATTATTATTATTATTATTATTATTATTATTATTATTATTATTATTATTATTATTATTATTATTATTATTAGCTTTCTTTAAGCTGACGATCTGGCAAATGCCGCACAGTGCACAACCTTTGAGGCTGTTGAGAACAAACTGACTGACACTTTGAACTTAATGGCTATATATGAAAGGGATAACCAACTGAAGCCAAACTGCCTAAAAATTTAACTCTGTGTTTTTCATTTGAAAAACCACGAGGCATCAAGAAAATTGCAGGTGACTTGAAATGGCACCAGGCTCAAACATTGCATCACCCTCAAATACCTGGGAATTACCCTGGATCGAACTCTTACTTTCAAAACCCTCTGCCTTAATACCAAACAGAAGGTTTTTGCCAGGAATAATATTCTCAGGAAAATAACAGGCACAAGTTGGGTTGCACAACCACACACATTAAGAACCTCTGCGCTAGCTTTATGTTACTCTGCAGGAGAGTATGCTAGTCCAGTGTGGTGCAGATCAAAGCATGCAGGACAGGTGGATGTGGCCCTAAATGAAAGAGCAAGATTGGTCACAGGATGCCTAAAATCAACCCCAATACAAAAAGTACATTACTTAGCTGGTAAATCTCCATCAAAATTCCATTGAGAAAATGCTGCTCAGAAAGAGTGGGTCAAAGCAAGTTCCTTGGAAACACACCTGCTTTTTGATCACCAACCACCAAAGCAGAGACTGAAAGCAAGACAGGCTTCCTCACAACTTCTGCCCTTCCCAACAACCAGCCCCCACAGACCATCTTAGAACTATGGAAGGCGAGCAAGGAGCTACCAAATAACTGGGCAGAACCACATGATTCTCTGTCGCCTGGCCAAGAACAACCATGGCCTGTGTGGAAAACTTTAAATAGACTGCATGCAGGGGCAGGAAGATCAAGGGCTAATCTGAGAAAGTGTCTTTTCCCTGTAGACAACAGACTATGTGGATGTGGAGAAGTACAAACTATCTCCCATATGATATGATGCAGATGATACACCTCAACATGCACTGAGGAGGACCTTATGTTGCAAGACGAAATGTTGTTGAAGTGGCCTGATGTTGGGCAGATGTCATCTAGCCCTTTTAAATTCTATTTTGTTTTAGATGTGTTAATTTTTAGCTTTGTGTTATTATATGTTGGTGGTGCATCTGACACAAATAAAGAAAGGAAAGTATAGTATTGATGTATGACCTGTTTTTCTCCTTTCAAATTCTTTGGAGACATTCACTTGTCACATGCCATCAGTCAAGGTCATGTCTAGTTGAATATTTTAATGTCCAGCAATTTTCCTATTCTAGGTTCGTTGCAGTACTCAATCCTCTCCATTGACCTTCTGGTTTTGTTTTAATTTCTGCTTTAACTTAGTATTGAATATTCCACAATAAAACCAATTTGGCCATGTATTTCTTCATATCATTTAAGCAACACTGCCTCTTACCGTAGGTTAATTTGCTCATCCACAGAAGCTGTGATTCTAAAAGCCTCCAAACTTCATCCCACTATTACCTTTTTGTAACACAATGGACATTATTCTGTTGGATTTTACAGCAGAGTAGGTGAACTCATATAAGTCTTAATAATGATTATAGCTAATTAGCAAGAGCTGATTTTCTGCTTCCTTGTTTGCCAAGTACATATTTGCTACAATGCCAGGCATGCAATGAGCACAACAATTACTTAGCTGCATTTTGCTGTTAAAATTTATGCAATTTTTGGTTAAAATCACAATTGCATTCTGGGTAATTTTTCTCAATGCCCAATATATTTTACCTATTTTTTTTTTGTAAAGGGGAAAAAACAAATATTCTAAAAGATCAGAAGAGAGCTCTTAACATTTTAAAAAAGAAGGAATGCCAGTGAAGTATTTAAACCCCTCAGCATTTATGTAATTCTATCCTTGCCCTTTATATATATTCTTTTCTTCTAAGCTAACAGAAGAAGTTCTGAAGATCTTTCATATTTTATTTTCTCTTTGGACTTATTTTTTGTTATCCACTGAATCTCAAGAACAATAGCATTTTAGATGAAAAACAGCAATGTTTCTTTCCTTCTTCCTTCCTGCCTTCTTTCCACTCTTTATAGTAGAACATTAAAAGTAAACACAATTCTTTAACTACCTTTGTGGAGTGATATATTTTTCTTGTTGCTTTTGTTGTTATCGTTGATGTAGGAGCATGAAAGCTTTCACATTATCCTTAGACTGTAATACTTGGTTTTTTCCTAGTATGTAACAATACAGTGTGTTTGACAAAGTACCACAAAACAGAAGAGGCATTAAAGGTAAAGTAAATTCAGGATCTCACTGCTCAAATGTTGCTACAATTCTTCCAGCTTTGAGTACAGAAAATAGGAATACATCAGAATTCCACAAGTCAATCCCTCTTTCTCTCTCTGGAGCGAAGCTAGCTATTGTGATAATTTGGGGAGTAAGCATTTAAAAACCTGAAGCAACCAGCACAAAATGCAGCCTCAAGTCATGGTCTGCCGAGGCGGCCTTTGAATTACACAATTAACAATGAAAAATAGAATGTCTAGTTTCAAAGACAAAAACTACTAAAAATCAATTAAAATCCTGGGGAAATGAAGGCATTTTCATTTGATGCCTGAATAGGCATTACATTTTGTCTGGTGAACTTCTTCTACCTCCCTTTTTTACCACTTTCGGGAGCCCTTTAGGCAAGGGTCACCAAACTTTTTAAGTCAGAGGCCGGGTCATGCTCCCTCAGTCTGTTGAGGTGGCTGGACTTGTGGTCACCCCATCATTTAGGGCTGCCATAAATATGTCCATGGTTGATTCTGGCAGTGTCAGCATCAGCAGCTGGAACAGCTGTGGTGGCTGTAGCAAGGCCTATCCCTGCCTTTAGGAATTGTTCCAAGGGCATCGATCACTGTGGGTACAATAGATTTCTTCCTTCATAGATGCTTAACTTGAATTTGCAAATCACAATATTTTGTTATTTGCTCCAATTGTTTGTCTTCAATTTGTGCATCTCCTTGTATAGCAATGTCAATAAACCAGACCTTCTTTACCACTACAGTTATATCAGGTGTGTTGTGAGGCAGATGTCTATCTGTTTGAATATTAAAGTCCCACAGGTTCTTGAATCTCTCATTTCTAAACCCGGGATTCTCAACCTGTGGCCAATGGGCCAGATGTGGCCCATAACCATTTCATGTGACCCACCACCACCTCCACCATACCAGGAAGTGCCATGTGGTGGAGGAAGGGCAAAATGGCCATCCATCCCACAAAGCTAAGGGAGCATGATCCAGCCCCCGGGCTAGAAAGGTTGAGAACACCTAAACCCTTCTCTATCTGATGTGCCCAATGATTTTTGCTACATTCAAATCCAAACTTCTGGCAAAGTTTCCAATGAATAATTTTTACAACCCTGTTATGGCATTGCAAATAATCAGTCTGTGAAATTTTGCTGTATCTGCTGATCAGATTGCCTACTATTTCATCCTTTTCATTACAAAGCTGCCATTTGCTATTGTTGGATACATGCTGTATTTTTGTCCTCATGCAATTTGTTGGCAAAATTGCTGCTGCTGCTGTTATAGAAGAGCAAACACTTGTAAGCTCAGAAACTGATGACAGTGATGGTGGTGGTTCTGGTAGTTGTGACAACAGTGTTCTTTGAGTTATAAACAAGTTTCCAGGAGGGGTGTAGGGAATTAGAAAAGCAGGTGCAGGAAAAACAACTGCTATGTAAACTTCATAAAACATGTCAAAGCCCATCTGTGACTAAACATTACAATGTAAGGTAGTTAACAGCAATCCATTCATTATGCTAATAGCCACAGCTGACCCACATTATAGTATAGCTGCTTCAAATGTGAACATAAAGCTTTTAAAAATTCATACCAAACATCCTCAGGGGAGCTTAACAAAAGCTGTTTTTAAGGCAAGCACAGTGTCCATATTGGTTGCAGAAACTGATCATTAGGCAATGCTATCAGAGTTTGTAAAACTGGAGCAATAACTTAATATGTCAAATTATAGATTATTCATGTCATTTCATTTTGCTCTCTGTATACACAGACACAGTTGTCACTTTTTCTTTTTTGTTTATTCTCACAAACTCCTTTAAAAAGAGAGAGAGATCCTATCATTATGTTTTACAAGATGGCTGGTTTAAGATATTTTTACTACCAGAGGCGAAGTTACAAAGGCCAGCTTTTCCTCATCCATATCCAGCTTCATAATAGTCAAGGTGAGAGACATAATTTGATTATCTCAGTTGGCAAAAATTATTCAAACTCTTCTCTCTTGCATAGGAGGGAAAATAAAAAAAAAATGTTTGGCAACATTTGGCAATTTTTCCCCATGATATTCAAAATCATCTGCCTGAGGAAAACACTTTATTTGACCTCAGAGTAAGACCAGCCCTACCTTTCTAGCTCTACTAAGGAGGATCTGATACTGAGAGGCAGTGGCTTCTCTAAATGTCTTCCTGGGTGATCAGAGATTTTTTACTAAATCTCCAAGATCTGAGTCTAATGCAGTAGAGCTATTTAATATACTTCATTGTTTTATTTCTGAGGCATTTTCTACACCAAGGGTCCACAACCTTTTAAAGCCAGGGGCTGGATTCAGTGATGGGATGTAACAGGTTCCCATCACTTTGCCAGAACCAGTAGTAACTTTTCCCAGTGTCCCGGAGAATCGGTAGCAGCTTTTTTGGGGGAACCACCTTTGGGGCTTACCTTTTCACTGGTGCCCCCACTGCGTATGTGTGCCAAGCACTTGGTGTGTATGCACACCTACAGTGCTTGGCACGTATGCACGGCCTCCTTGCTGTCTTCCCAAGCGGGGAGGAGGAAGAGAAGCTGCTAGCCTGAATCTCCCTATAGCCTGCTCCCCAGGTTAAGTGACTCACCTTTGGATGTGGTGTGCCTGTGTGTATTTTAATGTATATTTAATACCTTTACCTATATTGACATACTACCACAGTTCCTAAAAATGCCTGGCGGCTGGTAGGCCTGGCGGCCTGGCTTGGGGTTTTTAAGCAAAGTCTTGGAGTTACCTCATCAATAAGCTACACCTGTGCTGTTCCAAGTGCTGTTCCAATTGGAGAACCCTTAAGGAGATACAGCTGTTTTACATTTACATTAAAACATATTATCCTAGAGAACTGGTACGATGGCCATATCCATCTTGCAACATGGTGCTGCCCAGACACTTATACTAACAGGTAAGTGATGGGTTTGTGTTTGGGGTGGGAGGGTTGATTTATGTTTGGGGTGAGAGGGTGTATTTTAATGTAATTTTTATTTTATTTATTTATTTATTTATTTTATTTACAGGTTTGTGATGTGGGTGGGTGGGTTGAGGGTATGTGTGTGTGTGTGCTTATTTTTATTTTATTATTTTATTGTTTTTATTTGACCCCACCCACATCATGACATTAGCTCCGCCCACACTGTGATGACATCATGGTGGGGTAGTAAAATTTTTGACATCCCACCACTGGCTGGATTGCACCCCCTCAGACTGTTGTTTGGCTGGATAAGTGCCAGCAGTGGCAGTGGGACCAACTCCAAGTCCCCCCACCCCATGCTGCTTCTCTGCTTACTGGCCTGGAGGAGCTGCATGACACTAAATGATCTGGCCTGCAACCTTGCCCCAGCTACTACTTCTGCTGTCACTGCCTCATCTTTGTCTCCTCTGCTTGGATTGGTGTGTCCCTAATGGCACTCCATAGCAGGGTGGATGTTGTAAGTCTTACACCCCAATCCAAGTGGAGGAGACAAAGACTGAGGCAGAGGTGGTTGCAGTGGAGGTGGCAGCAGCAGTGGTGACAGAAGCGATGGCTGGAGTGAGGTCGTGGGCTGGATGATTTGGTATTGTGGGCCAGATCAGGCCCATGTGCTGTAGGTTGAGAACCCCTGATCTACACTGTAAAAGTAGTTAAAAAGTTTGTCCTAATATTGTCAGGGTAACATATCCAAATAATACATCCAATGTTCTTTAGGGGACCCATATAACACTTGAAATGGCACTTGATAAGGTAGATATGCCCTGAATGTTCAGTGAAAATACATGTTTTGGCGTATTTGTGTATGTATCATTCTGAAAACTGTGATGTTGCATCCTACTCTCATTTTGTTTCATCCGTGTTGTCAGTATTCTCATTGCCAATAGGACACATGAATTAAGCTGTTTTTATATGCTGCTTCTTTCAGAACACCAAAAGTAGCTTGCCACCCATGAATAATAGGGGGACTTTACTTCATAATTGGCAACAACGTCTCTTAGTAAGGCTTTACTAAGTATTCATTCCAAAAGTACCTGTCTTTGCAATTACAAATGATGTATTACTCCCACATTCAATTTATTCACACACAATTTCATGTTTTAAATCCTGAGTATCCTACTGATTCCAAAAACTGTTATTATTCAGAAACAATTAGACTGAAGTATGTACAACCTCATTAGCTGGGGAATTTGTTGTTGTTTTAAGATGGTACACATTATTGGATTTTTGGTTAAAATAATGTTTTACATCAAGAATATGGTTAGCAGAGCACGAGGAAGAAAGATTAAAATGTGGAAACATTTATTCTGGTATCACAAACTCTCTCTGGGGACACAAAGTGATCACTCTAGAAACATTTTAAGAAAAGAGATTTAAACTGTACTTGCAGTGATCAGTTGTCAACACAATCAGGAAAAAAAAGACAAAATGGCATTTGTAGTATGGGGAAAAACATACTTGTTTCTCAAATGGCGGTCAGTGGACAAAGGAGACAAACAGATAAAAAGGAACATAAGACAAAAAGAAAGAAGTAATAGACCAATGACAAGGAGGGAAAAACCCTACTAATCAATTTAGTGGCAAGTAGAAAAATAGCACCAGCAATTACACTACCCCATAGCACTTAGTGCACCCTCGGGGGGGGGGGGGTTCACTAGGTAAATAGCCTTTTGCCCTCAATATCCTCAGCACCCATTTTACTGATCTCAGAAGGATGGAAGGCTAAGTCAGCCTTGAACTGTGTCAGGGTTAAACTCAAAATGCCAGCAGTTTTAGCTGCAGTACAGCAGTTTAGCCATTGTACCCTCTCATTGACATTTGGTGATAAGGGCATGGAAGACTGCAATTTTAGCAGCACCTTCTGTCAACCTGCCCAGTACAGATGGAGAACCATGTCTTCATATGATGGTTCAGTCACTTTTGAAGCATGTGTAGAGAGAGGAGGAATTTCATTCAGTTTGCATTATACAGTTGTACCTCGCTTAAAGAGCATAATGCGTTCCACAGGATTGCTCTTTAAGCGAGTTTGCTCTTTAAGCAAAACACCATTGTAAATGACCAACTGTGTGTGGGGGGGGGATTGTGAACCCCGATTTAATTGTTAAGTGAGTTTTTGGTTGGTTTTATTTGTTAAGTGAAGTGAAGATTCAGATAAAATTCTGCTCTTTAAGTGAGTTAGTCTTTAAGCAAAGTGCTCTTTATGCGAGGTTTGACTGTATTGAGATCTGATGAAAGTCAGACCTCTTTAACTTGTACAAAACACTCATTTCTTGTTATTTGCCTTTCTCAGAATTTTCAAAGAATATTGTAAAATTTGCAGGAGTGTTGTATAATTGGAAAAACCCATATGTGCATATATTACTAAGGAAAAATGATAATAGTTAAGAGATTTGGGATAGAAGCAACAAAGTCAATAAAAGAGAGTAAAGCTCAGAGATACACTAAAAACAGCCATGTGGGAACTTCCAGAGTGGGGAATTTTCATGTTAAGTTTAAACAAAAAATATTGTCCCAGGCTCAGTTCTCTAACAAGTCAGGTGAATGTGAGGGATCGTCCCATTCCTTGTATCCATGACAAGGAAAGCAATGACTTCTACCCAGATGGCAGGGTAGGCCTACCTGGTCTACATCCCCTAGGGCACAAAAAAGACAGCCTGCTAAGCTGGGGCATTTACATGGAATCAGAGACTTGAGTTTAATCGCCTGCCGCTTTATAGACTTTTCAGGCTTCCCTGAAGCCTTCTTTGTTTTGTGGATACAACATTGAGAGGTAAATCCTAGTACCTTAATCCTGCAATATTTAACAGTGGGGAAAATGTAATAATGACAAAATATTTTATATGAACCATCCTTCCTTTGATGTTTCCCCCTCTCATGTGCTCAACAGAGGGGTCATCCAGGAAGGATGAGACTGGGGAATTGGAGATGCCATTGCTTGATGGGACTGTGGACCTACTTGATTCTAGAGATCTTGGACACTCAGGAAAACAGAAGCTGGACAATTGGGGGGGGGACTCATGACTCCTAGATTCAGTCTATGGATGACGTGTTATCTAGAGTTGATTCTGAGAAGGTGAGATGCCTCCCATGACTCTAAAGCAGTGGTGCCCAAACTTGTTCTGCTGCAGGCTGGTGTCACCCCCGACACACAGCTGCAGGGGCCAGAGGTGGGCTGCTCTCACTGCTGACTATTTCAACATCAGCAGTGGCAGTGGTGGCAATCACACTTTGTCCCCACTGCTCCGAGAAGCCTCTGACTCAATCCCCTCGCTTCAGCAGCCTTTGGAGACATCAATTGCTGCCTTGGGGAAATTTTCAGAGCCTTCCCCACTTCAAAATCCTTGATGCTAGGCGAGCCCCTTGGCGTGCCCGGGATGACATCATCCCGGTGTCACCCAATTCTGGGTGATTGGATTCACTCTCTGGCAGAGGTACTAGAAAGACCCAAGAACTTACAATGAGGCAGGTTTTTCAGTCAGAACAAAATATGGTTTATTGGGAGCAAAAGCAAAGGGAAGCCTACTCAGGCATATAGTCTGGCCAGACCTATAATTCTAAATAGCTAACCTTCCCGCAACCGTTCTGAGGAAAAGGCCCCCCTCGTGATCCCTGCTCACAAAATTTGGTGAACAGAAGATGGCCTCCACCCACCTGGACGGGGTATTTAACTGTTCTATCTGAACTAACTCTGCATGCAAGGGGAGGGGAGGAGTTTGGGAGGAGGTAAGGCAATCAACATATTTTAATTACATGTAAACATAAAATAAAGGCAGCTCTGAGGTCAGAGAATTTAGTTACACAAAAGAGGCAGATTACAGCTATTGCTGAAAAAACCGGTTGTAGAGAGTTTACATTAGGTCAAAGGAGCATATTTGTGGTTGACAGGAATATCTCTTTGTTCTCTGGAAGGCAAGACCGGCCAGTCCATCTTCGTTTGCATCAGCTTAATGTGGTGTGAAACTGCTTGGATAGACAGGAACAGATTAAGTAAATGCCTGTTACTTAAGTAAAGAGAAAAGTTTTAAGTTAAGTGGTCCCCAGGGTGAACTCCAGTTAACCTTTGTACCTTGCCAGGTGTGTGTGACTTGTCACGTCCTCTCTTCCCCTTCCCCCTGATCAATTTTGGGGTTCCATGGTTCTTGTGTTCCCCACAGAATTTTGCTATGTTTATCCTTGGGTCAGTGTTCTAATCAATGTTTAATTGAACTTTAATCAAACCAGAGGAATGAGTCATTCAGCTTCCTTTGTGAAGGAATTTCTGCTTATCAGAAAACGTCAACAAACCGGTTTTAAGAACAATGGAGGCAATCAGGGCCATGTATACATTCCTTGCCAGAGTCTATTGACTATTGGGTAATCCCCCTTCCTCCTTGAGAGCATTCCAATCCTATGATTTAACTTTTGGCTTCTACCTTATTTTCCATGTGTGTGTGTTGTGATTTAATAAACGTTTTGATTAATTATAATGCTTTATTCAAAATTTTAGGTAACACCGGGCACACCAAGGGGCTCTCCTAACACCACAGATTTTGAAGTGGGGAAGGGTTCTGACAATTTCCCCAAGGCAGTGATGCACACCCCCAAAGGCTGCTGAAGCGTGGGGACCAAGCCAGAAGCTGCTTGGAGCAGTGAGGACAAAGTACAATCACCATCATTGCCGCTAACATCAGGCAGTGGGGGCGGGTGGGTGGGGGGCTGCCCAGAAAGGGCCTGGGTTCTCAGCCTGTGCTGGGTTAATGAGATGCACAGGCCTAATTGGGCCCACGGGCTGTAGTTTGAGCACCACTGCTCTACAGTAAAGAAAAGTAGAGGCACAAGTCTAGCTTGAAGCACCAAGGTGAAATATTTAGCTACAGGGGAGGTCTTCTTGTGAGTAAGTGATCTTTCTCCCAGGGAGACTCAGGGGCTATACCCTGCAGCTGTGTTCTTTCCTTGTTACATGAACAGTCCTCCTTTGCCCAACTCAGTCCTAAATCCAGTAAAGACTAAATAACATTAATTTAAAAAGAGGGGTAGTCTCAAAATTGACCATTCTAGAAAGTGATGTAATACCCCCCTTTTTTGCTGTATCTGGATATGAAATTTAAGTTTACTTGGGGAAAAGGCACATATAGAGTTTGTAGGGTGGGTTTGTAGGGCTTCAGGGATGGGAATTTCCAGGGGTTTCATTGGGACTTTGGCTGTCAGTCTTCTTCCACTTAACATTTCCTACTGAAAGCAAGAAATTGCAAGTAGATAAATAGGGACCACTTTGGTGGGAAGGTAACAGTGTTCCATGCGCTCTGGTGTCTAGTCATGCCTGCCACATGACCATGGAAACGTCTGCAGAAGCAGACAACGCTGGCTCTTTGGCTTAGAAACAGAGATGAGCACTGACCCCTAGAGTTGGATACAACTGGCTTTCGAGCAAGGGAAACCTTTACCTTTACTACTTTGTTATTAATTATTAATTATTGCTTCCCATTGAAATGAGAAATGAAAGTTGAAATCCAATAAAATCGGTATGATATTTGTTTTCTTTGTCAGAATAGGATGGCATTGGCAGGCATCACAGCACCTTCAGGGTACTTAATAGCTGCCAGTTGGAAGCTAAACCAATGCCATGAGTATCACACAATGCACCTTGTATTTTAATTTTTACCAAAAGGATTCTGAGAATAACAGTAAAAAGAAAGTAGCTTTTTGAAACTTTACCTTTTTCCAATTCTCTTCTTCAGCTATTGAGAAACCACAGTTGGCAGCCTGGTGCATCGTTATAGCTTCCAAAGCATAATCTGAAAACCATTGGTATCGTCTAACCAGGTCTACAGCTGGCATGTGCAACATCATCAGTGATACCATACTGGTAAAATTGAAGCATGGGGAGTAAAATGACTGTAGGAGTTTATAACAGCTTGGAAGATTTATTGTGTCTGCAGCTGCAAGTATTACATCATGTCAGATGATAATTTGGCAGTATAAATTATGAATTGCATGAGAATGTTAATTAAGATTTGCTAACTACACAGGAAATCGTTATGTCTGACAGTGAGCAACTTCACATGTCAGCATTTTGATTTCTGTATCTCTAGAAATCAGTGTAGTGGCTTGGGGAGAAATGAATAATTGTAGCTTCATGGTAATGACTTAACATTGGGGAGAATTAACACATTTCCTGCTAAAATTGTTTAACATATTTAAGCGTCACTATAGGTGTCAGTAAGCAACTTCTAGACAATGTTGAATCTTGATTGGTAGGATAGAAAGCGTTCCTAATGTGATTCACCAAAACAGAGAAAGAAAGATATAGAAGTAAAGTGAGGTGTTATGTGACAATGAATGAAAGATCAGCATTTTCCATATCCACACCTTGTGGAGAACTATCTGAGCAGAAAAATTTAGAGGGTCCTAAATCTAGACTCTACAGCTGAGAGTTAGAAAATAAGCACTCCCCCATTCACAATTTATTTGGTAAATAGTTAAATAAATCTATAGAGACAGACAGACAATCAGACAGATACTATACAGTATTTACCTTCCTTTTTCTCATAGAGGGCTAAAGGCTTTACCAAAAGTGGAGTGGGTGAGCTTCTCTGCATACCAAAAGGCTACTTATAGTGTTGCAAGTGAGAGCGTCTGACCTGTATGTATGTCAAAATATGAGTAGAATCAACGCCATTAAGCCATTCTGTCTGGAGAAATAGAGACTTGAAGAGTGTCTCATGATATTTCTAATCTGAAGAAGTGGGTCAACATGACACTGTTGCAGGAGACCAATTCCATTTTCACTGTCATGACTGCCTCTCACAAAATCCTGATATATGTATCGTAAGATGCTTAGAATTTTCTACTGTAGTTCAGGAGAAGGCTTTAGAGAAGGTTCCTGCAGAAAAGTCAAAGTGCCTTTCCAAACTACAAATCCCAGGATTCCATAGAACAGAACCATGACAGTTAAGAGATATCAAATGTCATACACAATACAATGGGCATAAAACTTAATTCCTATCTCATGTTTTCACACTTTTTTTTCTATGCATGTGTGTGTATGCTAGCTTCAGTATATATAGAACACATTCATTAATTCATTAATTCATTCATTTCCCATCAACAATTAGTGTTAGACACTACATGAGGTGATACACAATAAGAACAAAAGACATTAAACAATAAGTTAAACATTAAGTAAAATAAGAATAAGTACAATCAAATAACACAGTATTAAAAAGAAGAAACAAACAAGAATATAACAATTTACAAGTTACCCAATACTTATAAAAACAAGTCCCAAAATATTTATAAGTCAAAAGAAAGTCATAATAGCTCACCAGTCTCAAGTAGGAGCTCTGGTGGCTCAGTGGTTAAGAAGCTTACCTTGTTACCTGGAAGGCTAGCAAGTTGGCAATTCAAGGCCTGGGTACTGCATGACAGTTTGAGCGCCCAGCTCTGTCCCAGCTTCTTCCAACCTAGCAAAAATCCTTTCAACCCAGAATAATTTCTGACACAAACTTCTTCTTCTTCTTCTTCTTCTTCTTCTTCTTCTTCTTCTTCTTCTTCTTCTTCTTCTGATGATGATGATGATGATGATGATGATGATGATGATGATGATGATGATGATGATGATGATTAGTCTCAAGTAATTTGCTAGGGGGAAATCTAGATTTTAAAAGCTTGTGTAAACAAAAAAAATCATCATTTTTTCAAAAAGCCAACAGAGTAGGATCTATTTTAATTTCAGTAGGTAAGGAATTCCATAATGTGGGTGCCACAGCCAATAAAGTTCTATCTCTCATGATAGCTTTAAAAAAAACCTTCTTAGGCATAGGCATCCACAGCTTCATTGATTGCCTGCTTCAGGTCGGATTTTTCCATAGTCACTCCTGCAGATAACACAGTATTATTTGAATGAATTAGGAATGAAATGGATAATTTAAATAAAAAATAACACACTTAGAAAATTAAAAGAAACAATAAAACTCAGCTTTCCAATGGACAGTATTCCAGTATTTCAAAGTCCAGATGAACAGATGAATCTCTGTGTTTTTTGTAATTCCCACAGATAAATACAGAGGAACACCATACAACAATCGCCCAGTATAGCAATGAAATAACATAGCAATTAGGTTTGGGTTTGGGGGAAATGGTGTCCCGCATAACAATTTTTCCTATGGAAAAAATTGTACAACAATTTTTCAATGGGAAAAACTACTTAGCAAAACAAAATTGTTGTACGATGCATCCCATAGGGAAAATCACTATATGATGCATACATTTTATAGCAATTGTTTCATACAACAATGAGACCCATGGAATTGATTAAAATCATTGTATGAGATACCACTGGAGATGCATATCTTAGTATCAATTTTCCCTAAAGTGTCCTTTCCTTCTAGTATATTGCCTTTAAAAAAATTCCCAAGGACAGCAAAGTCTTTGCAATGTTTCAAATATATACTTATCTAATAATTGACATTTTCCACCCAAATATATGTACAGTATGCATAATTGGAGCACAATTTTTCATCAGTTAAACTCATTGTAATCCTTTGAATGTAGCGTTTTCAGAAGCACATCACTTCACTGTTATTCTTGAGATTTGCAACATCAATATTTTTATACATAAATGTAAATGGAACAAACTTATTTTCTGTCCCCTTATAACAGAGTGGGAAAGGCTAGAGCAGATTGGAACTGTGCCGAAATAGAGTTTCTGGAAAATGTAATCTAAACAAGTAGATTTTCCAAGTTCAGCTCTAGAATTGTATTGTGTTGGGCTTCTGAAGATTAATTCAGAAAGTTAACTTTTTAAAAGAAATTCCAAACAGGAATAGACAAAAAAGAAGGCTACATTAGTGACCATAGCTGCTAAAACAATCTAACATTTCAGCTTTTTCAATGTTTACAAAGCCTGTTTTTTAAAAATCTTTCTGTAGTCCAATTTATTCATTTGGAAAGAATTCATTACTTCATGTAATAGCTTTCACTCCACCCCTGCAAAGTTATTAAACTCAGCCAAAAACCACTGCTAAAGCAGACCTGTTAAATTGGTTTAGCATATATTTCAGAGATTCCTTGTGGTATCTATATGTTATTTGCTATGGAATCATCTCAGGGAACCTCTGGGGAAATGAACAGAAATAAAAATCTCCTGCATCCTTGCCCTTGCAAAATACCAGATCAGCACACTGGAATGAGGTGTGTGTGTGTGTGTGTGTGTTTTTACAAAGGGTACCTCATAGAAAGCAACAGAATTTCACCCCAAGATTACGCAATGCCACAAAGGCTAAATGCTCTGAATGTATTTCTTTGTAATCAAGAGTCTTTATCCAGTGATGGGTTGTCAAAATTCCCGCTAGCCCACCATGACATCATGGACGTCGTGGGCGCAGCCGATGTCATGACATCATGACATCATGACGTCATGACGTCGTGGGTGGAGCAATTTTAAAAAAATGTCTGCACATGCATCAAACCTCCATTTGACGCATGTGCAGTTCTTTTTTTTAGTGTGCATGTGTCAAACCTCTATTTGATGCATGTGCACTAAAAAAACCTGTGCATGCGTCAAACGAAGGTTTGACGCGTGCGCAGTTCTAGGCAGCCATTTTGGCTGCCCAGAAATACATTTTGGAGGGGTCCGGAGAGGTGACCAAACCCCACCCGGCAACTCCTCCTGATGGAGTGCTACCAGTTCGGACAAACCGGTCCAAACCAGTAACATCCCATCACTGACTTTATCCCAGAATGGGACATCCGTTTGTGTGCTGCTAATTGAATATGTCAATCAAATTGGGGTATCCTGCAAGAGAGATTCACTTATCTGACTATCGATATGCATGAATTAATTGTATTAAATTAATTGGACCTTCTCCAGTTTACATTCTTTAAAAGTAGTTCAGGTATGTATATATTGTATTTATTGTATTTTATTGTATTTTTATTGTATTTTATTGAACTTTATTGCATTGTACAGATTTTAAACTCTTATGTTACTGATAAGGTCGAAAGACTAATCAATTAATAAATATCCATTCATTCATTCATTGTGTGCTGCTGCTCAGGATAGGTTAATTTATTTTGGTATAAATCACGAAGAAAAACTTTATCTTCTCTTAACAAAATCAAGTGTCATCACTTATACACTTCCTAGATTATCCTGACACCATCAAGGACCACCTATTTATTTGTGAACTTTAAAAGGAACAGAACACAAATCTAGCATTGTTTATGTAATATTTCTCTAAAACCAAAATGGCAGACTGTAGAAATCAAAATATAAACAACACATTGAAAGATCTGTAAGAGAAATTATGACAACTTCATAAATGTTAATTTTTGAAAAACAAAAACCAAAGGAAACTGGCCAGCTTAATATGCTAAGTTGTTCCTCTAATATGCCTGTGACATGTACACACAGCCTAAGCATGTGCTTGTCACAGCCTCTCCATGTGGAGATCTGTGTTGTCCCTTTGGGCCATCACCTTCCCCTAGCTCTCATGGATCTACTATATCAGATCACTATTCCTGTTCAATCAAAAATAATAGGGAGATTCTCCTTGAAGGTCCAGGTGCCAAACTTGGGAAAACTCTTCTTCACTCTTAGAGTCACATGTGGCAGCTACTTTCAGTAACATGTTTTCATTCAATTTAGTTTGGTTCACTCCATGTGGCTGCAGCTTAAGTGGTGACACATGTCTTGCGAACCACCAGGCTGGCCTTTTATACTGTAATTGTACAGTATGGAATGTTTTTGAAATGTGTTCAGAAATGTCCATTACCTCAAAGTGCATCAGTCCACAAATTAATTAGGGTGAGTTTACATCTATGCTAGATTACAAGATGGTACTAAACACATTTTATAGTGCTGATGTAGACTGTTTAAAGCCCTAATTGATCATTGCTGACTTTGTTGTTGTTATCTGCCATGAAGTAATTTTCACCTATGGTGAACCTATGAATGAGAGGTCTCCAAAATGTCATGTTCTTAAAAGCCTTGTTCAGCTCCTGCAAACTCAAACATGTGTTTTTCCTTTTGGGAATCAATCAGTTTAATATTTCCTCTTCCTCCTTTTCTGCTGCCTTCAACCTTTCCCAGCATTATCGTCTTTTTCCAGAGAATCTTCCTTTCTCCTGATGTGGCCAAAGTAAGACAATCTCAGACACATCATTTTTGTCTCCAAATATAGTTTAGGTTTCATTAGATCTAGGATGCACTTGTTTATCTTCCTGGCAGTCCAGGTATCCAGCAAGCTATCCACTACTATATTTCAGACGAGTCATTCTTTTGCCTGTCTTCTCCCCACTCATGGTGAATACATTCCAAGATATTTGTTGTTATGTATGATGACTTTTGGGACACCCTCTAGTTTCTAGTTTATTTGATTCATGCCTATCACATTCAAAGTTCCAATCATACTTTATGTGTTGTACAACATCAGACTTCCCTTTCACTTTTCTGCATGTCAGTCACTAGGTATCCTTTTGACTTTAATGTAATTACATCATTAGCTGTAGAGTTATTTTTACTTTTACTTTGCTTTTCTCTTGCTTTTGACCATCTTTGCCCTAATTCTTTCCTAGCACATTGCAATCAACAGAAGGGGTTAAAGCTTGCCCTTAGTTCAGTTTATTCTCCCACAGGCAATGAAACTGAGCACAAAGAGCAGGGTCTTCTCTGTGGGCCCATACTGATGGCTGACAAAGTAAATTGCCGAGAAAACTCAGCTCTTACTTGCAGAAAATAAATCCTCAATTTGCTCTAACAGGAGTTTAGTGTAGCAATGAGAAATTGTACACAGCATGAGATGACACCAATATTTTTTCTGTATTCTAACTCTGTTAGACAAGGTTTGTGTATTCCCCTTGCTACTGTATTTCTTTGAAACAAGTCTTATTCAAACTAATTTATATTGTTACTTGATATAATGTCAGCTGCCCTTGGAGTACATGTAGCCATGTTTCTTAACTACAAGGTTTCATAGCAAAATAATAGCAAGGATTTCCATTATCCTGCTAGTTCATTGATATCTGCATACAGAGATTTCAAAAATGAATTTGTTTCCCTAATCTCGTACAGACCTATTTTTTATAGATACTGATCTTAGAATTAAATCCCACAGATCAGCCATGCATCTAACATTAGAAAATACCAATTAACCCAAACAATGAGAAAATGGGATAACAGGAAAACAGATTTTTAAAATGCTTCTAAATTGTGCCTTTTCTTTTTTAAAAAGTATATGCAACAAAATATGTAAGTAAAATTAAGTTGACTGATATCTTAAAATACTGCAATGGTCAGCATCATTTTTGTGAAATGGCAAAACAGATAGAAATGTCACTACATAGAGAGTCAGGTATACTGCTAATCCACACTATAGAACTGATGGCAAGGGGAAGGAAATATTTTTCTTTTTCAACCTTTCAACGTATACCCTTTTGTGAAAGGCACTTGAGGCTGGCTGTTTACTTTTAATATTCTTTCAACATTATAGCAGCTGTCAGCTACAGAACCAATTTTATTGTCAGCTACTAGAAGATATTGATGTTATATCTGGATATTTGTTATGAGACAAATGTTGCCAGCTGAGTAAGAATACTGAGAAGCTATTTCCATCATTGTATGTCTCTTATTTGCCATCATGTCCCTTCCGTATTACCATACCTATCATAGACTTTTTGTGGCATATGAAAAGCTCAAGGAGTGTTTTATTTCTTCCCACCATTAGACTCAATGGTTGAGCAGGAATCTGAACCCAGGTCTCTTGAGTTTGACATGCTATCTGAATCCAAATTTACTTTATTATAGTGAAAGACCAGCATCAAGCAACCAGCACAATACAGAACAGTACAGAACTTACACTATGCCAGACGCTACCTCCACACAGTATATAAAATTTATATCACAACTACCCAACATAGGAAGAAGAAAAAACACTTTTTTAAAACCAAAGAATTGCAGCAAGACAAGATTTGGCCGCTTAGCTAGTAATAGGAAATACATGATAAGAAAATAAAAGAAAAATGATTATAAAATGGAAAAAATTGTTCTACCTGGGTATTTTTGTAGAGTAAATAAAAGGAATTCTTCATGAAGGTCCTGGTAGAAAGAACCAGGGTAAAATAACATGCTCCATAATTTCAATTTCACCACTTGGATCATGGAAAAAACAAAGGAATATCAGAAACAAGTCTACTTCTGTTTCATTGATTACACTAAGGCTTTTGACTATGTCGACCACAACAAAATGTGGCAAGTAATTAAAGAGATGGGAATACCAGAACACCTTATAGGCCTCATGAGAAATCTGTACATGAATCAAGAGGCAACAGTTAGGACAGAAAATGGAATGACGGAGTGGTTTGGAATAGGAAAAGGAGTAAGACAAGGCTGCATTTTGTCACCCTGCTTATTCAACTTATACACAGAACACATAATGCGCAATGCAGGGATGGAGGATTCACAATTTGGGATCAAAAATGCTGGAAGAAACATCAACAATTTGAGATATGCAGATGATACCACCCTAATGGCAGAAAGTGAGGAGGACCTAAAGAAGCTCCTGATTAGGTTGAAAGAAGAAAGTGAAAAAGCTGGCTTGAGACTCAATATCAAGAAAACCAAGATCATGGCAACAGGCCCTATCAGTCCCTGGAAAATAGATGGGGAAGAAGTAGAAGCAGTGAGAGATTTTACTTTCCTAGGATCAAAGCTCACTGCAGATGGTGATTGCAGCCATGAAATAAAAAGGCGACTGGTTCTTGGGAGACAAGCAATGAGAAACCTAGGGAGCAGAGTGAAAAGTAGAGACATCACATTGAAAACAAAAATTTGCATAGTCAAAGCAATGGTATTCCCTGTGGCAATGTATGGTTGTGTGAGCTGGACCATTAGGAAAGCTGAGTGAAGAAGAATAGACTCCTTTGAGATGTGGTGTTGGAGGAGAGTTTTGAGAGTCCCCTGGACAGCGAGGAGAACGAATAGGTCAATCTTAGAAGAAATCACCCCTGACTGCTCCTTAGAAGGTCAAATAATAAAGATGAAGCTAAAGTACTTTGGACGTCAAATGAGAAGAGAGGATTCACTTGAGAAAGCCTTGATGCTTGGAAGGGTCGAGGGCAAAAGAAGAAGGGGACAGCCCAAGATGAGGTGGCTAGATGGTATTGTAGAGACAATGGGCACAGAGCTGAGCGAGTTGAGAGGGATGGTGGAGGACAGGAGTGCCTGGCGGACAGTGGTCCATGGGGTCGCAGAGGGTCGGAATTGACTGTGCGACTGAACAACAACAAAAATAGAGGCAGAAATGATTCTGATAAGAATTCCATGAAGCACAGATGGAAACACATTAAATCAGGCTAGTGTAAAAGCCTGAATTAAGGAAAGTAGAGAGTGAGATGGAGAAATATCATCAAAGAAACATTACAAGAACACCAAATAATGTGGTGGAGGCCACTAGAAGTGCCAGAGCAAGAATCTCCAGATACCTGAAGAGGTAAAAGAGGAAGTAAAGAAGACATGGAAAAGATTTGCTGGGTTTGGAAAAAGTTAAATTAAACAAAGATATAGAGGTCACAAAGATCTTCTTGCTTAAGGCATTGTATTTACTCAGGAAACTTGTGTTTTTTGTAATTCTGTGTCCCAGGTTTTTAATTTTTTTATTTAACAACTTATTTGGCTTTAGGATAACCAAGAGTTTTTAAGGCACAATAATCCAATAAACAGCTATTCTTTCCCATCTAGGTTGAAAGGTATCTATCAGTGTTGCTACTCATCCTGGCAGAAAGATAATTTTTAAACAGTACATACACCCTGGTATGTGTCTCATGCACCCGGTCGTCCCAATTCACAAGGGCACCTCCTTACCGTTCCCGAGCCTCTTGCTCTGCACTGGAACTTAACCCTTGCATCACCACTTCTGGGAGAACCAGGGAGGTTAAAAGGAACTCTTACTATGCTCAGGCAGTAAGGCCTTTGAACATAGAGCAAAACAAAGGAGGCTTCTGGTAACGTAGCAAGCTAAGCTTCATGTGTGTGTGTGATAAGAAAAACAACAATCTTCAAAGAGAAACAGCTGTTTTATTCCATCAGGTTCATGTAGGAAAGTTCATGGAAAAGCAGAAGTCAAAAGGTTATATCCATAAGATCAGTCCAGTAAACAGTCCAGGATCTTTTAGGTAATCATAGTAAAAAGAAGAGTAATCCCATACCAGCAAACAGTCCAGGGTCTTAAGCCATTGAAAATCCAGACACGTACTAACTCTCACTTCTCTGCAAAATGGAGAATCTGCCATCAGGTGGGACAGCTTAGCCAATCAAGTATCAGCAAGCAAGAGAGAAAACTTTCTCACAACAATGGTTGTTTACCTTTATGCAAAGACACAACACGGCTAGAACGATAACAACAGAGGAACACTGAAATATCAACAAATCATCGTGGCAGTCTTGTAAGGCACACAGAGGGAAATATGGATTTCTATGAGGCCTAGTTAAAAAAATAGCAATTTCAAGCCTTGGGAGACATTAGGAAATAGGGTCTATTTCCTGACAATGTGTTTCATGAGAAATTAGATCAGTCTTTAGGTCGATGATGGCTAACCTTGGCACTCCAGGTGCTCTTGAACTTCAATTCCCAGAAGCCTTGATCAGCAGGAGTGCTGACTTGGGTTTCTGGTAATTGAAGTCCAAGAATATGTGGAGTGCCAAGGTTAGCCATCACTGCTCTAGGTGCATAGCCACATTAGTGACACAGTATGGAACTGAAAATTTAGCTGAATAACTTCTAAATGTCCAAAGTTATAATGAGCACACAATTGGATTCCATACAATTGGGTTAGGGATTTTATCTTGTCTCTCTCCGTCACCAATAAGTTTTTCTTTTAGGGTTTTTTGCTTCTGATGTGCATAGTGTGTACCAGAGGCGTAGCTACCGCTGTATCTGCCGTATCAATTATACGGGGGCCCCGGGCTACAGGGGCCCCCAACGTGCGTAAGCAAAACAAATCTTTACCCTTCCTAAGGGCCCCCAAACAAATTTTTATACGGGGCCCTGCCAAGGCACGCTACTCTTCTGGTGTGTACGTGTGTGTGTGCATGTGTGTACGTGTGAGTGTGTGCATGCATGCATGCGTTCATGCGTGTGTGTTTCTCAAGGCTGATTTCTGGCATCTGATCTGTAGTTATTGCTCCTGTATTAAGAAAATGAGTATAAATAGTAAGTTCAGAGGAGACCACATCTTCTGTCAGGTTTAAAAGTGAAATAAAATCCTCAGTAAAAAAAACAACAACAACATATGCAATCTTTCTTGAATGATGTATTAGCAATTTCTTATCAATAATACTATAGTTAATTGTGGCCACTCCAGAATGTCTCTGAAAATTTTCTTCTTCCATCTTTTTGCCATTATTAGGTTTGCTTGTCATATTTCTTGCTACGTTGCAGGGAAATGTTGCACTAAATGTGTCATTGTTATCTAAACTGTGGTCAGACATTTGTTTAGCAGTTTCAGACAAATGATGCTCTATCTGCCTTCTTGACATCCTTGCTGAGAAGGTATCACTCTTTACTGTGGTATTATGACACTTCTCATTAGATGTAAAAGCTATCAATGATTCAATCAGAACATGAGTAGTTATTAAGGTTTTCTGAGGGTCATCTAGACTGGAAGTAATAAGCTCCTGTTCTTTTCTCAAACAAGAATCTGATAAGTTTGCAAGCAATAAGTTTTCAAGTAATTAAAAACTCTAACTTTCCATATTTGGTAAGTGGAGAGAAAGGTCCTAAGTTTGAACAGTGTTAGTGAAATAGTAGCATTTCTAAATTCTAACCCTCATGAAAGCTAGAGAACTTCGGAGCCAATCAATTGCAGACAGAGTTGTAGACTGCTCTATGTGCCCCCCCCCATTAGGTTGGTTTATTTTATCTGAAACTAGTTGTAGTATGATTTAATTAGTTAGCGAAGTCAATTTATAATCTACTCTATCTGCAAGCTTTTGGTTTTCTCCTGTCACGACTGCTATCTGTTTTTTTATAAGTACAGTAATACCCCGTATAACGCGAGTATCATATAGCGCTAAAACCGTATTACGTGACAAGATTTTTGGAAAAATCTTGTATCAAATAACGCAATTTTAACGTTATATGGAACAAGCGTGTGCGTGGGGGGGGGAATTGGACTGGGACCCAGTCTAACCCCCCCGTGCCCGCCCGCCGCTTGAAGTTCGGAAAGGGGTAACTCCCGCAGAGCCACGTGTGCACGTCCGAGGGATTCCCTCGGATGCCCAGCTAACCCCCACAGAGCCGCTCGTGCACGTCCGAGGTCCGGAAGGGTAAGGATCTTACCTTTACCCTTTCTGGACCTCAGGCGGCTTGGAGGACAGCGCGGCTCTGCAGGGGTTAGCCGGACATCCGAAGGATTCCCTCGGATGCCCAGCTAACCCCCGCAGAGCCGCGCGTGCACGTCCGAGGTCCGGAAGGGTAAAGATCTTACCCTTACTCTTTCAGGACTTCGGGTGGCTTGGAGGACAGCGCGGCTCTGCGGGGGTTAGCCGGGCATCCGAGGGATTCCCTTGGATGCCCAGCTAACCCCCGCACAGCCGCACAGCCGCACGTGCACATCCGAGGTCCGGAAAGGGGTATCCCTTCAGAACCGCGGGGGTACACGTGCGGTGTGGCGGGGGTGATGGGAAGATGTGAGGGACCTTTCCGCATCCTCCCATCACCCCAGCCCCGCCGCACAAGCCTCCGTGCTGCCCGAGGTTGCAAAAGGGTAAAGATCCTTACCCATTTGCAACTTCGGGCGTGCGCGCGGTGCGGCGGGGGTGACAGGAAGATGCGAGGGACCTTTCCGCATCCTCCCATCACCCCCGCCCCGCCGCGCAAGCCTCCATGCTGCCCGAAGTTGCAAAAGGGTAAAGATCCTTACCCGTTTGCAACTTCGGGCGTGCGTGCGTGGTGCGGCGGGGGTGACAGGAAGATTCGAGGGACCTTCCTGCATCCACCCATCACCCCTGCCCCGCCGCGCAAGCCTCCGTGGTGCCCGAGGTTGCAAAAGGGTAAAGATCTTTACCCGTTTGCAACTTTGGGGTGTGCGCGAGCGGTGCGAAGGGGTGACAGGAAGATGCGAGGGACCTTCCCGCATCCTCCTGTCACCCCCGCCCCACCGCACAAGCCTCCGTGCTGCTCGAGGTTGCAAAAGGGTAAAGATCCTTATCCGTTTGCAACTTCGGGCATGCGCGCACGGTGTGGCGGGGGTGACGGGAAGATGCGAGGGACCTTCCTGCATCCTCCCGTCACCCCCGCTCCGCCTCGCAAGCCTCCGTGCTGCCCGAGGTTGCAAAAGGGTAAAGATCCTTACCTGTTTGCAACTTCAGGTGTGCGCGGGCATGTCGTTCGGGGTTAGGGCAGGAGACGGGGGTCTTTCCCGTACCTTGCCCTAACCCCGAACGACACGCGATCGCGTGCCTACCCCGGGGGGGGGGGAATGCCGAGCCTTGCCTCGACGTGGTTTGTCCCTGATGTCAGGGCTTTTTTTTAGCATTGTTCGATCAATGTATCGAACAACGTTAAAAACCGAACAACGTCATGACTTGTGGAACCATGTCATCATGTTGTTTGGGGTTCTATTGTACTCTTCCCTGATGTCTCAAAGCTAGAAGTTGTTAATAAATCATTTTGTGTAACTAGATATTTCTGGACAAAGGTATTAAAGGCATTTCTCAGTAATTCTATGCCGATAGAGATTTTTTCTAGTTGTTCAAAAACTGAAATAACAGTAAGAATCATTAAAAGACATTGGTTCTCAGCTAAATGTAATTTTGCAGTCACTGTGGAATGTCTGTCTCTCTATTTGAAGAGGATTTTCCACTGAGATTTCAACATTTTGACCCAATTTCTCTTGCTAACACCCCCCCCCATATCTGGGATAGACAAGGGGATAACAAAGCTTCTGTTTTCTCATATTTCTCATATCAAATATCCATTTAATGTAAAAAAATGATGGTAATATATTAGAACCATATAAAGTCTTCTTCTGCTCAAATGTCATCTATCTAGTCTTTTTAGAAACTTTTATTTATCGAGGGATATCTGACTCAGGTCTATTTTTTTTAAAAAAAACTTTATTATAGGAGATTGTGGGAGTCAAAATGCTACCTTTTCACTAATAGAAAGCATACTTCAAGAATTAGACGCTAATATTACTGTGTCAGTCTGTCTACAACAAAATAAAATAACAATTTAAATGAATGCTATAAAAGAGTGAATAAAATGGATGAAGCAAAATAAAACTAGTGAAGTAGATAGCAGCTGCTCTCCCATCACTATTTTCCCTTCCTCAGACACAATGAACATTCTATCTGTTACACTACCCTGGCTCTCCTTCGGTTCTTAATCATCTGTAAATTCTGTTTCTTATGAGAAATGTTCTGTGAGAATTTGATTTAGGTATATTGAACTGAATGTTCACTTTGTCCTTGTAATCTCACTGTCATGCCATGGAAATAACATTCTTTATTCTCATGCAGGGGTTATATTTGCAGTTTTCTCCCTCTGCTTGGTGTTTTTTTTTTAATGAAAAGTAATATTTTATATTGAGCAAGGCCTTGAAGGACTATAAGATTTGCTATTGTCAGGGTCCAGGGAATTGGCATCTGACAGGCATCATAAATGCCAGGACCACCAAGTAACAGGCTGTACAGTAACCAGACCTCAGTCCCAGTCCAAGTGATATCGGAGATGCAGGACTAGCCAGGCAACAAAAGCACATGACAAAAGGATAGTCCAAACAAGCCAGAAATCAGGTGACCCGGGCAACAGACATGGCAGAGAACACTCAGGGACTGGAGATAAGCAAGGACAAAATTCCAAGAACAAGGATCCAAGCAAGGCAATAAAAAAATCAACAGGAACAAAACAGGGAGTCTTCAGGAGCAAGAATGAAGTGGGAGATCTTCTGGAGCAGGAATCAGGAGAAAGTTGGAAATTCTCAACAGCAGAAACCAGGACAAGGCAAGAAATCCAGGAGCAAAGCAACTGCAAGTGTGTTGACCTTTGTTGCTGAGGATGAGTATTGTGGAAGCTCGGAGCAGGGCAAGGTGCAGTTCAAGGAGCTAGAATCCAGGCAAGGCCCAAGAACAGCCCTCAGGAACCAAGACCTGGGCAGAAGTCTTCAGGAGCAAGAATCAAGGAAGAGATTGTCTATGAACCAAGAACACATCAAGAAATCCAGGAGCCAAACAACTACAAATTTGCTGACCTCAGTTGCTGAGGCAGTTTCTGTGAGGAAGGGCCAGTTCTTCTTCAGCTAAGGCAGGGGTGCCCAAACTATGGCACCAAACAGGTCCATGCATATCATTAATGCGGTCCATGGTGAGTACCCGGGCCAACTATGGACTAGCCCTCCACCTGCCCCCACCGCCTGACATCAGAAGTAGCTGTGGTGGCAGCAGTGATCATGCTTTGTCCCAGCTGATCCGAGCAGCCTCTGGCTTGGTCCCATCCCTCTGCAGCCTTTGCCAAAGCAGATTGCCATGTTGGGAATTTTTTGGAGCCTCCTCCATTTCAAAATCCATGGTGCTAGGAGAGCCCCCTGGTGAGCCCAGTATGACATCACTGCAGCACACCAGGTTTACCCTTCCAGCACCACAGATTTTGAAACAGAGGAGGCTCCGAAAATTTTCCCAACATAGCAATCGGTTTTGGTAGAAGCTGCAGAGGGGATGGTACCAAGACAAGCAGAATGCCCATTGCCTATCCAAACTTAGAAGATGTAACCAGAACACCAGACAGGGCCAATCAGAATAGAATAAGGTGTTTGGGTATGGTTTATGACAAACATGAATATCTGTGTTTTCTCCACAGTATCTTGCATCCTGTTCAGGCTTAACAGCGACTCTCACTCCCACCCTGATGTGCATGATGACAGTTAGCTGGTCACCTCAGGGACTGGACAGGCATTTTTGGCTCACACCTAGATTGGCTTGTGGTATTGGTTTTGTTTTGTTTTTTTGTTTTTGTTTTTGCCTGTCCCATTATGCACGGAAGGCGATTTGGGTGGTTTTTTGTTTGTTTGTGAATAGTTGTTTTTAGGTCATCTTGGTGGGTAGTGCAGTCAATAGGGTCCCCTAAGGATCCAGAGTCATCCAATGGAATTCAGGTTGCTGAACAAGTTGTCCCACGGTGGGGTATACACCAGGCTGCCTCTTCCAGACCATGCATCAGCTGGATGGTCATCAGCAAAAGGTAGGGGAGTCCAAAGCTGGACTTGGCCCTCCAGGCCAAGGGAAGGGGTATTGTTGAGAGAGAGTACCCAAACCACACTGTGAAGACACTTACTGAACACCCTTTTCCAATGCAGTATTTGTTTGGTTACAGCATTCAATAATGGTGGCCCTAGTTTTCAACCAACACTGGTGTCTGAATCTTCTGTGATATGGAGGGGCAAAGAGATTTTATGGGTAGATTTATGCTGGAGACTACCTATGCCACATTGGTGTAGAACAGGGATGAGGAACCTTTGGCCTTAAGGCCATATGTGGCCTTCTAGGTATTTAAGTACAGCCATGGTTTTTATTTTATTTTTATTTTTGAAATTATTAAATACATAGTAGTTAGCTTTTTACAAAATAATGTACATTTTTAGCATATCTAATTAATTTTTTTAATGTGACCTTATTTGATTACAACTAGACTAATACCTTCTTCCAATAGAAAAAGGTTCCCCACCTCTGGTGTAGACAGACTACCTGGATATGCCATCTAAGGTACCTTGTCCATGAACATTTTTGTTAGAATAAGATACTAAATGGAAAGTCCAGAGGTGAAAGGAATAAGGGAAGTATAATGGAGATTGGTTGAAATCCCAAAGAGTTGGAGTGAATCATACTGGACAGATGGACTAATAGTCTATTTCAATATGAGATAGCTTCCTTTTTTCCCTTATAATATCATATAGAGTCACTCTATATTAACAGAAAGTACTGTCCTTTGGGATCTGAAAAAAATCTGTCTTTAAAATGAGTGAAATCTGCACAAGATAATTGCTTGTTCCTATCCATTTCAACTGAATGTGTATGGCAGGGAGGGCAGACATCCCCCAAAGGGCCAATCCAGTAAACATTGTCTGTATAGCAATCTTGTAGTCATTATTACAGTCTATGTCAGAGTGAGCGCTTGATGAATGGCACCCAAGAGATGAATTCACAAGAGAAAAATCATTATAGGCCAATTTGTAACCAGCTCTCTATATCCAAAGGAGAAACTTTAAAGCATTTAATGTTTGAAATTATATAGCCTAGTAGCTAAGGGCAGAACAGATGAAGACATTTTACAATTAATAAAAGCAATCCATGGTGGTGGTGGTGGTTTTGGTGGTGGTCCTCTTCCTCCTCCTCCTTCTCAAATCTAAAGATTCTCTCTGGGACCAATTGCTATGATTTCTTCTATGTTCTAAATTTGATAAAATGTTTTGCCATAAATACTGTCCAAAGCTATATAGGGTTGCTCCATTATAACTGTTCTGTGTTGGTCATCTGTACCATGCCTACTCACACATCAAATTAATTGCAAAAATTAATCATTCTAGAGTTGGACTGAAATTCTGTTGAGATATTATATGCTTTTGCAATCAGAATTATATCATTGTTAGAGACAAATTGCTGCTGATTAAACATTTCTTCTTGTTTTAAAATTTAAAACTATGCACAGTTCACATACAATAAGAAAATGTTATGTGAACCCTGAAATGGAAAAGTAAAGTTTTTAATCAGCAGGACTCTGATTAAAGAACTGTATTTATATCCCAGAACTGGAACTATCTGATGATGACCAACTGCATTGCTTCCAGAAGAATCAGTCTGGGCGTGGTTGGGTGGGATAATACCTGTGGCTACTGTGTGTGGCACTTGGAATGTGTTTGTGTGTGGGGAGGGAATGAACACCTGTTCTTGGTGCATGTCTCTTCCCTTTGCATTCATCTTTCTCTTCCAGATCGTTTTGCCTTTCTAAGGGATGTTACTGGGGAAGGGTCTTCATCTCTTCCTGAGCCACCTCAAGGACCAATAGAGAGACCCTATGGCTATCCTCCCAGTGACAATGTTCCATCAGGCACCTCATCCTGCCAGATCTGCTACATTTTAGCATCTTTCCTTTAAGAGCCCATGGCATCTCAAGAAGCGCCTACACTTTCCATCCACATTAATGCTGATAGTAGGCATGAATCCACTCTGTGGGTGTGATGAGGGGGGGGGGGTTTGCTCAGGATGGAAGCACCACATCTGCTATGTGAGGTTCCTCCTTGAAGGGGACAATGACATTGCTTGCCTTTTGCTCCAGGTTCACTGCAGGTAGAAGTTCCTCTTGCCATTATGGAAGTTCTAGGGAAGCTCTCCACTTAGGAGATGCTGTATGAATTATGAGATAGCTAATTTGCTTCTGGTGAGACTCTCCTCAGAGTGGATTTTCATCTGAGAGGCTAGCCAAGCCCCTGCTGCCTCCATGGCAACTGGTTTGCAGCTAAGAAAGGTTCTCCCTTGGAGTACCAAATTTTCTCAGCTGTCCCCTGAAGAATCTCATGCTGAGAATGTTAGCCTGGGTGGTGGTGCTGATATGCCAGGCATCCAAGGGAGCAGTTACTCATTGCTGTAGTTGGAGGTAGAAGGATAAGGAAGGTTCAATGGTCAGCCCATGACCTGCATAGCTGATGCCCCAGTATGTGGCTTTCCTTTGAGCTCACGTGGAACATGCCTGGCTGGAAAAGTATTTTAATGCACATCCATGGTGGACCTAAAATCATCACAGATTTGCTGAAATTGTAGACATACAAGCTGTAGGATTTTTTTCTGTGTACCTTCTAGCAGTCAATTACTCTGTTCAGCTTTTTTACTTCACATAATTACTGGATAGATGTCTGAATTACAGGCCAGAGTTGGTGAAAATTCCTATGAGCTTTCAGACCTGCCATTCTAGAGTTCATATACAGCATTTATGACATCCACAGCAACTGTGAAATAATACAGGGACCATGTGCAAGAGGACAATGAACTTAACCTTTTTGTTTGTTTTCCACAAACTTAAAGCACACAATCTTGTGGTTTTGGCAGAAGTACATAGCCATCTTCAATGGGAAAATAAGAGATGTGCATCTTTTTTATTTTTGTAATTTTAATATGGATTTCAGTGCATCCATAAAGGATGAAATGATTTTCAACCTTGTTTCTATGACAACCCTCTGCAGTAGAGAGCTAAGAAAGGGACTGAAAGAAGCTGCCAAGGACTTTAATAAACAGTTCTTTTGAAAATATGGTGAGCTATTCAGATTTACACCTCAGCCTTTGGACTATTGTTGAAAGAGTTGAAAAATAATCTGTTGCTTTCCTTTATATGAGCATACTGCAAAACAACTTGTATTTTTAAATGTACATGTTGACCTCATTACTTATAACACTAAATATAATGCTAGGGCACATATAATGTTAGGGCAACCAACGTTGTGTAGTGAATAGACAGATAGATTAGATGCTGGAAACCAGACCTCAAATCCCCACTCAACCACAGAATCTTACTGGGGATGTGGAACTCGTAAAACCACCCTTTATATGTCTCATTTATCTTTAAAGCCTATTGGGGGCTCTATAGGTCAGTTCTGACATGATGCAACAAAACAACATATGTATATTGACAGTAGGAAAATGTACTATCTTCAGAGAAATGTGTAAAAATAAACTAAATGAGAGGTACACTGGAATTCCAAGGTGACTACAGGTGTAGTAAAGAAATGCTACAGATTCCTGATGTTAAATCTGCAATTCATGAATCACAATTAGAAGTAGAGAATAGGAGAAAATTGAAGGATCATCATCATCATCATCATCATCATCATCATCATCATCATCATCATCATCATCATCATCATCATCATCATCATTATCATTATTATTATTATTATTATTATTATTATTATTATTATTATTATTATTATTATTATTATTATTATTATTATTATTATTATTATTATTATTATTATTGATGCTTGTTTATCACCCTCCTCCCCGAAGTGACTCAGGGCAATTTACAACATGTCATCAATAACAATCAAACAGTTTAAAACCAATTAAAAGATTAAAAATTAAAAAAGAAGATTAAAAGATTAAAACTAGGAGTTACAGCTAAGAGGCACAGGGGTCAAATCATCCAACCGGCTGGGGATATTGTTCCATCCATCCCCCAAACCTTACCTGCCAGGCAGGTAGTCATTCCTTTCCTAAAGGACAGCAGCTCCGTCTGAATGTGTAATTCTATTGGAAGGAGGTTCCATAGGGCCTGAGCAGACACAGAGAAGGCCCTCCTTCTTGTGCCAGAGAGACGCACCTCTCTGGCCAATGGCACAGCCAGAGAGCCTGCAGGAAAGTATGTTCTTCACTTAGAAAAATTCACTAGTGTGGTAAGACAGGATTCCTGGCCGTTCTCTGTGTATTAACTTTATTTGAGCTTTGCAATGGATCCTTAGATTTTGCATTATGAGGTTCCCAGTTTCACCCATTCTTATTCTGCATCAGACAAATTCTAGGTCTGTGATGGCAAACCTTGGCACTCCAGTGGTTCTTGAATTTAAATTACCAGAAGCCCAAGTCAGCACTCCTACTGGAAATTGAAGTTCAAGAACAGCTAGAGTGCCAAGGTTTGCCATCACTCTTCTAGGTCATGACAGCAAAGAATTAGGTGCTTCCCTGTATCACTGTGCCTTGTTCATGGAATGTGAGGGGGACATTCTTTGTATTTGGTTTGATGTTGCTTGGCTTGATATGCTTTGGCTAGGTTTTGAAGGACAACAGCAAGCACCCAGCTATTTCTTGTCACTTGTGCAATGGGCTCAGTGGTGTGGCTGGCATGGCAAGAGTAGGCTCCTGCCTTTTATTCAGGTGAAAACATTCTCTGGTTTTTCACAAGAGAATCAGTCTCTTTGCATGGAGCACTGGTATCTGATCCTGCAAGAACAGGCCATGCCTAAGACCAACCTGTTTCAGCCATTCTACAGGATGCCTTTGCACACATTTTATAAAAAGACATACCGGTAGCTCCAAATGGAAAGGGGATTTACTGCCACTGTGTTGCAGAAGGAGGCAACTGACAAGACAAAAAGCTGTCTTGGAATTTAGGGTTGTTGGGTATATTTACCCATTGGACCTAGTAGAGCCCACTGAGAAACTGTTGAGAAGCAGCAGAGAACATCTCTCTGTGGAAATGGAAATATAAGTGACTTTATCAGCAAGCAGCAGTTTTCCTGTCAGTGGATTTAGGAATAATTGGGGGCTGGGAAAAGAGTGACTGCTGATGAGAGGAAGAAAGAAAGTGCTTTCTTTGAAAAGAATACAGTGATGGACAGGAACTGGTTGTGAGGAAAGATGTGACTCATAGTAAGACTGCTTTCAACTTCTGGGATCCATCTCAGAAGGGAACAAAGGGAGCTGGCATAGCCATACTAGGAGCTATACCTACGCAGCATGCAGGGGACGGTGGGAGCTAGATGTTCCACACAGGTACCAGAGACAAGGGGAAGTCAGGCAACAATGCCAGACTCTTGGGTGTAGTAGCTGGACAAGGAATGTTTACTGAGATATCTCAATTCCCCTTGTTTGTTTGTTTGTTTGTTTGTTTGTTTGTTTGTTTGTTTGTTTGTTTGTTTGTTTGTTTGTTTGTTTGTTTGTTTGTTTGTTTGTTTGTTTGTTTGTTTGTTTGTTTGTTTGTTTGTTTGTTTGTTTGTTTGTTTGTTTGTTTGTTTGTTTGTTTGTTTGTTTGTTTGTTTGATTTATATTGCCGCTCACTCGCTGAGGCAACTCAGGGTGGCTTACAGTCAAAACAGCAATAGTAGTAAAAATCATAAAATACAACCTCACAAAACAACCAAAGCCAGAACACAGACTAACTCCCCTCAGGCTGTTGTTGTGGGCCCAGAGGAGGGGGCGTTCTCAGACACCTGCCAGGCCATGGAATCTTCTCTCTCAGGCCGTTGTTGTGGGCCCAGAGGAGGGGGCGATGATCTCAGCCGCCTGCCAGGCCATGGAATCTTCTCCCTCAGGCCGTTGTTGTAGTCCCAGAGGAGGGGGTGATGTTCTCAGCCGCCTGCTAGGCCATGGAATCTTCTCCCTCAGGCCATTGTTGTGGGCCCGGAGGAGGGGGCAATGTTCTCAGCCACCTGCCAGGCCATGGGATCTTCTCCCTCAGGCCATTGTTGTGGGCCCTTAGCTTAGAATCCATGAAAAGTCCAGGAAGCAGACAATAGTGCCAAGTTCCCTCTAAAAGCTTTGCAGAAATTTTCATCCAGAGATGATTTCTAGTCAGGCAAGGAGTGAATGCAGGATGAGGGCAAAAGGTACAATCTCATTCCATTATTCTACTTGCCTCCCTTTATCCATGCAAACACAATAGCCTGAAAAGCCACTATCTATCTGTCTCAAAGACCCTTTGCCTACAAAAAGAAGTTCCAGTGATAGGTGCCAGATGGAGACCAGTAATTTACTGGATCTTTTGTTGTTGTTGGATTCTGACTGAGATCATTCTGTCATTTTTAAGTTGATATCTGATTATTGCTTTTCTCAGACTTTAATTGACTATCATGGCTGCTACGTTTCTCCTAAAGTTTTCTTGTCCACAGTAGTAGATATGATGGTTTCCCAAACTGAATTTGCCCATCCCTGTCCATTTTAACTGATTGATTCCCAAGATGTCAATGCTTATTCTTTCCATTTCCATTTTTACCACTTCCAGCTTGCCTTAATTCATAGATCTTACAGTCCATGTCCCTATACAGTATTGTTACTTACAACACTGTATTTATCCTCCCACTGCCATATTCAGCCCCAACTTCAGACCTGATGGGCTAAACATCTTGTTTAATCTATTTTGCCCCTTTGTTATGCCTTTTGTTCTTGTCCATAGGATTTTCTTGGCAAACTTCCTGATGTGGTTTTCCAGTTTCTATGTCAGTATTTTGCTGTCATACATAGTATCACAATTTAACACAAAGTAATAGACTAAAAAAATAATTTGATTAATGCTGGATATATGAAATAAGAAGTCATATATGTAGTCATTACTGAATCTACTTGCTATCAAAATGGGGCCACATGCATTTATTTACACATGTGACAGGAAATGGCATCACAGCCATGTGCACTGTTTACACATGTGACAAAAATGGCATGCCTTGTTATTTTCCATGACCATAAGGAGTGTGGTTGCTGCCATGTGGCTCGAAATGTTCCCCAGAAATGGAAATGGTCAACCTCTGGTATACACTGGAAACAGAAATGGCCCTCTTATCCCCCAGACTGGAAACAATCTGGGGCATGAATATACACACTCAAAAAAAAAAAAAATGAGACAATGCAACCTGGAACCAAAATGCTTACACTGTAACACAGGTACACCATGTCCCTGGCGAATTAGGACCCTATAACCCACTGCAAAAAGTTGAGGGATGATAGGAAGAAATTTTAGAACCTCAGGAGACATTTGGACTGATTGGAGGATGTCTCTGTATCTATTGAGGACACATGGGTCCTCTTTATGAGCTATATGAATGTGTAGCCTTTGCTTTTGAAGCAGATTTAGCACATGTTGCCATTTTGCTTGCAAAAGCTGGCTTGAGACTCAACATCAAAAAAACTAAGATAATGGCAACCAGCCCTATCACTCCCTGGCAAATAGAAGGAGAAGAAATTGAAGCAGTGACAGATTTTACCTTCTTAGGATTCAATATCACTGCAGATGGTGACTGCAGCCATGAAATTAAAAAATGATTAATTCTTGGGAGGCAAAATTATGAGAAAACTAGGGAACATAATAAAAAGTAGATACATCACCCTGACACCAAAAGTCCACATAATCAAATAAATGGTCTTCCCAGTAGTAAAGTACAACTGTGAGAGCTGGACCAGAAGGAAGGCTGAGGGAAGAAGAATAGATGTCTTTGAAATGTGGTGCTGGAGGAGAATTTTGAGAGTCCCATGGTCAGCAAAGAGATCAAATAAGTCCAGTGGTGGGCAGCAACAGGTTCGCACCCCCCGGGAAGGGGGTAGTAAAATTGGGTCACCTCTGGGCAGCTGGGTGGCAAATTTGGGTGGCCTTTGGTCTGGGGAAGATAGCGAAATTGGGTGGCCATGCCCACCTTTCTGCCCTGACTCATCAGGTTTTGCCCCAGCAAGTGGTTCAAGGTCTCCCTTGCTCAAAAGCCAGTCTTATCCGACTCTAGGGTGCAGTGTTCATCTCCATTTACAGCCCAAGAGCCAGTGCTGCCTGTGTTTGCAGATGTATACATGGCTATATGGCAGGCATGACTAGATCGCCCATGATGTAGTCTCCACCCATGTTATAGGCTCCGCCCATGTTGTGGTAGTGAAAGTTTTTGCTGCCCACTACTGAATAAGTTGATCCTGAAGGAAATCAACCCTGACTGCTCCTTGGAAGGACAAATATTGAAGATGAAGCTAAAGTACTTTGGCCATCAATTGAGAAGAGAGGCTCAGTAGTGAAGAAGCTTGCCTTGTTAGCTGGAAGGCCGGCAAGTTGGCAGTTCGAGACCCAGGTACTGCATGACAGATTGAGTGCCTGTCTTTGTCCCAACTCTTGGGGACTTGAAAGAGCTTCATTTGGACAGCCCCTGAGTGGAGTTTCTCCTGCAAGAATTCTTTCAACCCGGACGAATTTCTGACACAAAATTATTATTAGTACTGGTTCAAAGGATGAACAGTTTCCAACATCATACATGAGGAAGAAAATATGAGGCAAATATTGAACATCTTATTAGAAGCAATTTCTCCTGAAAAGAGTGTTTAAATGATATCTTTTCTGATATTGCTGCAATTTATTTATTTTTGGAAATAGAAACTCACTTTATCTTTTCAAAACCAGGGTGCCTTTCCTGCCTATTAAAAGCAAACAACAATGAACTTTTCCTCTTGACTTTGTTTCCCCAGGAGGAAATACTGCAAAATCACCTTTGTTTGAGAAGCCTTATTTTTTAATCCTGCTGGATCAAAGTTTACCAACAGTAATAATTAGCAATGAATACACATGCTTGAGTAGACCAAAATAATGACATTTTTGCTCTATTTTCTTCTGTTTGGGCTATAATCTTAGACAGACTTAGAAAGAGGCAAGGAAGTATATTGAATTTTTATAACTTGGAGAGATAATAAACAGAACTGCAGTTGGCTGATAGCAGATCACCCCTGTCATTTGCCGTATGACACTTTAAAAAGATGTATGTGGAAACTCTTTTGAAAGATGAATGATGATGCATGGTATTTAAAAGGTGCTGAAAAAGAAAGAGAAAGATAGGCAATTGGAATTAACAATAGTATGTTTATCAAACGTGCAATGACATGTTTTTATCTTATCTATGATTTTATTTTGTGTATGTCAAGGCTGTTTTTAGGTTATCAGACTTGAACCAGAACTTGGAAAAGTTACTTTTTTTGGACTACAAATCACACAACATCCTAGGTCAGTATGACTGCTCACTTATAATTCAGGAAAAAAATTGAAATTTTATCTTTCATTTCCTAAGGGTTATCTATACTGCCTGATTGATATGTTTACTTCTTTTAAACGGTGACCCTGGCCTTCTTTTAAATGGTACTCTTTAAAATCCAGAACTTTATGCAAAACATCTGTGAAAGTTAATTGGAAGGAGAAAAGTGGAACAAAGATGCAGGAATTAAGCAGGAAAGGAATAAACAACTGTTCAGTTTTGTTTGTTTACTCAATAACCATGTAGTGCATTCTTCAAATATATTATCAGGTTTTTGTTGTTCAGTTGCAGATTCTGACCCTTTGTGACCCTACGGACCATTGTCTTCCAGGCACCTCTGTCCTCCACCATCCTCCTCAGCCTGCCCAGCTCTGTGCCCACTGCATCCACAATACCATCTAGCTATCTCATTTTTGGCCACCCCCTTCTTCTTTTGCCCTCCACGTTTTCCAGCATCAAGGCCTTCTCAAGCAAATCCTCTCTTCTCATTTGATGTCCAAATACTTCAGCTTCATATTTACTATTTGACCTTCTAGGGAGCAGTCAGGGTTGATTTCTTCTAAGATTGACCTATTTGTTCTCCTCGCTGTCCAGGGGACTCTCAAAACTCTCCTCCAACACATCTCAAAGGCATCTATTCTTCTGTGCTCAGCTTTCCTAATGGTCCAGCTCTCAGAGCCATACATTGCCACTGGAAATACCATTGCTTTGACTATACGAATTTCTGTTTGCAAGGTGATGTCTCTGCTTTTCACTACGTTCCCCAGGTTTCTCAATGCTTGCCTCCCAAGAATCAGACACCTTTTTTATTTCATGGCTGCAATCTCCAACTGCAGTGATCTCGGATCCTAGGAAAGTAAAATTTGTCACTGCTTCTACTTCTTCCCCATCTATTCTCCAGGGACTGATAGGGCCTGTTGCCATTACTTTGGTTTTCTTGATATTGAGTATCTGCAAATGTAAAAAGCAAGTTAAAATAATGAATGCAACTGTACCTAAAAGGGGTAGCTTGGACTGAAAACAGCAACTGTATAGAATGGGTACAAAAACTGATTAACAAAGTATTTGAAATTGCTAGCTATTTTGGGGTAAAAGAGGAAGCAAAGAAAAAGACGATGAAGGAGAAGATTTGAAGTAATGTACTGGGACTAGGGATTTTGTTAAAAAAAAACGAAGACAAAAATATTTTGGTCTTTGTTTTCTGAGGAATGAATCAAAGAAAGGAAAGGAGATCATTCCATGCATGCATTTGTGAAGGAAGCTTAAAGCATGAAGGACAGCAAGGGATTAGGAGCAGACACATTTGAAGGTGAATTTTCTTTGAAGTGATATTTCACAGCATGTTTCACCACGTCAGTGGCACTATTCCTTGTGGTTTAATATCTGGCTTGTGAACTAGCAGCACAGATGCTTCCTCAATCATCATAGTTCAAACGTGGTATTTAACTGAGGCCCTAACTTTGAAAATGCCAAAGAAAAGGAAGCTTATACTTCTGGTTTATATAACTCAAATTAATGATAGTGGACTTCAACATTTAAGCTAGAAAAATCACTAAATGCTTTGAATTTAAGGGCAAGTATTCTGTCATGGGAGGCATTTATAATCACAGGTTTTTTCCCTCTCAAAACATTCTGAATTCATTTTGTGAAGAAAAATCCTTGCAATAGGTTTCTAAATAGGAGAACCTTGTTGTCACCCCATAGGTGGCTGAGCTATAGTTGACACCAGATATTTTCAGGAAATGCATATCTGAATCATGAAGACCAAGAATAGCCAATCTTTTTTATAGAGCTACCCAATACAGGAAAACCCCAGGTTATGACGGAGCTCTGTTCCAACAGCCTCCATCGTAAACCAAAACAAACATAAACTAAAGCATGTTTTAGTATTGAAAATAAAAAAGGTCCCAACCAAACAAAAACAATACAAAAAATAACCAAAACATCCAAAAATGCCAGACATGATCATCCTCCACCATCACAAAGGGGAAACAGTCCCTACCAGACCAAAAAACAGCAACACATAATTTAAAAAACACCCCAAGAAAGCTAAAAAATGCCAGATGTGATCATCCCCCAACCCCTCACTGCCCAGGGAGCTTGGACAAAGGTCAAAATCGAGTGGATAAGATCCACAGGCTCTTCTAGTGCCAGTAGAGGTGGTGGACATTGCAGAAATAGTAGCAAAAATGCTGTCAATGCCACCACCAGCACCTCTGCAGCAGTAAGTGCTGAATTTCAACTTCTGGAGGATAGGGTGGTCACCATTATAAACTTTAAAATAGCACCGGCTGCCATTTTAGAGTTTAAAATAGCATGATTTTTGGTTGTAAACCAGAAAAATCATAAACTGGGGCATTAATTTAATAAAATTTGCTGTCATAAACCACAGCAAATGTAACCAAGGGCAATTGTAACCCAGGGTTGTATTGTAATTGTATTTTATGCATGCAATTTTGTTGATTTCTGAGAGTCTTTTAAACTGAATGATTTGTGTTTATGAAAAAAACCTCATGTTTTCCCCCTGTTGCTCTTCTCATCTAACCTTTTTTTTTCATCTTTTGTCTACCAAATAACTATCCATTGTTTTCATCCAATGGCTTTGTCATAAGAGCTGTCAGCAGCCAATCAGAACATCAAAGCAGGAATTTTGAATCTGTAGAAGGGCAGTTGATGGGAAATGCTCAATTTTCTTCAGTCATTCTTTATACATGGGATCACTACGTGTTGAGCTTCTGGTACTCTGAAGCTTTGATTTCTGATTCTGCATGCCTGCTGCCATCTTGTCTTCTTCTTCAGGTTCTGTATCCATTCTGGATATTGGCTATCATCATGACGATTTATTTATTTATTATTATTTATTAGTTCAAATTTATATTGCCGCCCACTTGCCGTGGCGACTCAGGGCGGCTTACACTAGTCTCCCAGGTTCTGTCTACATCCAGGGCCTCTCTTCCCAGGGATTTACCTTGCAGAGCAAGTTGGAATATTCTATTTGTTTTGTTCATCATGATATGGCCAAGGTATTGAAGCTTTCATTGTTTAATGGTCTTAAAGAGTTCTTTTTCTTTATCCATCTGGCAGAATACTTCTACATTAGTCACATGGTCAACCCATTATATCCTTAGCAGCCATATGTAGTTCCACATTTTGAAAGCTTCTATTCTTTTTTCAGATGTTTTAGTTAATGTCCAAGCTTCAACTCCATATAGCAACACTGGGAATATGCAACAGCTCATCCTGTATATATTCTATTTCTTCTGTAATGGGAGAGAATGTTTTACTTACTCCTTAATAATCCAGTCATTTTAAATAGACAGTAGACTAATGGAGCTGTGGAAAACCCATCTTGGATAATGGAGGCAAATTGAGTAGGTTAAGAAAGCAGAGGGGGTGAGAGGGCTGGAAAAAGCTGTGTGGTTGCTTAGAACTGGAGGAGGACAGCTTGATCAGATGAAAATAACTTAAATGGGAGCAAGATGCACATTGTCTGTGTGTGCAGAGTGGTGAGTTGAGTAAATAAAGGTACTACAAGAGTGTAAAAAGGAAAATGTATGTGAATAAAAATATTTCCAGTGTTGTTAACATCAGAAAATAATGGATTCTTATCCAAATCTTAGATTTTATTTATTTATTTATTTTTCAATATGTATCGCTGAAGACTCTGGGCAGCTCACAAGAAAAACAAAGACCAATCAACAATTGAAAGATTAAAAGATTACCAAATTATAAGATTAAAGATTAAAATATTAAAAGATTAAAAGAGAGAAAGAGTTACTGAATTAGTCAACAGGTCGAGGTTACCGTACTGGTGGTACCCCACACCTGCCCTGCCAGCCAAGTCTTTAAGCCTTTCCTGAAGGGCAGCAACTCTGTCTGGAGATGCAAATCAATTGGCAGGAGGTTCCAGAGGGCTGGAGCAGACACTGAGAAGGAACAATTAGAGAGCCTCTCCAGTCCATTGCCCCGGTACGGCGGAATGAGGAGTCAGACACGATATTTGGTTGAAAAATAGGGCCACTTAACTCGCTTAACCATTAACACTTCTAAACTGCCCTGCAACGGGCCAAGGTAGCACTGGTAAGGATTGTCTAATTATACTTACCTCAATTTATCTTATTCAATTTACTTAAGTTACCGAATTAATGATCCCTTGTCCAAAGTCTCCTTGGAGCTTCGGACCCCAAATCGGGCGAACAGTTTATGGGATTGCAGTCTGTTCAGCCTGACATTCCCTTGTTCCCGGGCCGCATTTCATCAGCCAGTGGTGTCCTTCTCTCTGTGCTTTGCACCACGCTGACTGATGAACTGCGTCCCCACCAGATTCGATAGGGATCCGCTCAATATCGTTACCAGTGCTACCCGCCAAAGTGACTGGTATAACACCTTCAGCTCAACCACTCGCAAGCAGTGTGGGATGGGCGAAAACTATAAGAAACCAAGGGCCAATCAGGTTTCAAGCAAAAATTCCCATCCGGCCCCGAAGCGACCAAAACAATCACACTGCGGCTATAGGGAGGGAGGGCAAATCGCGCCCGCGTCGCCTGTTACCAAAAAAGGCGGCGAGTCCCCGGAGACGCGCAGCCCTTTTAAAGGCTGCGCCTGGCTCTGCCCTCTGGGCTCGCCGCCGCCGCTTCCTCCCCCTCCGTCACCCGGGCAAAGCGCGTGCCAGCGAGATGGTCCTGCCGGCGCGCAATCACTCTGGTGGGACAGATGTTCTTGGCATGGTGCGGTCTCTTAAGTAGAGGTGCAGCAGAGGTGCAGCAGAGTAAATAAACGTTTTACAGAGCAATTCTTGTAGTACCCTTCAAAAATGTAATTTTTAAACTGGACTTTAGCTCAGCATTGACAGAGTTGTAGGAAACAACATATCCTAAATTTAAAATAGTGTACATAAAGTGAAAAGGCCTATCTTGCTTATCTTGAAGAAGAATGGTTGGCACCACCTACTTTTCTTTATTTGTAAAGAATCCAGGCTGCAAGGGCTGAGACACTGGCTCTTAAACAACACCATTCAAATGGGTGAAACAATGATTTGTTATAATGCTGAGCATTTGTGGTAGAGGCTTGTCATGACGATTTATTTCGCCAAAGGCTACAGCTAAGGGAAGACAGAGATATCTGGAGAGCTCCAGGGCAACTAAAGGTCAATGTCTATATGAAAAGAGGTTTGAAGAGTAAAAGAACAGTTTTCCTTTAAATAAACTAAAAGAATAACTGTCTTCCAAAAAGGAGGCTATTTGGCCATGCATCTTCATGGAATTAGTACATTTTTAAGCCATAGTCAAAATTATCAATAATTTACAAAAGTACATGACAATTATGTTTATTTTAGCCCATAATACTTTCAACAAACATTCTCTCCAGCTTTCTGAGACAAAAAAAATCCTTTGCAAAGTGGAAATTGGCTCCACCTATGTTGCGGTCTGGCCTTTTGAACCTGTCAATAAGGACCCAATTAGCTAGCTGGCAAGAAGAGAATATTTTATCTCCTTCCTGGAAAACAGGTTGTTTGAGATTCATGCTTGCTAAGGAATTTAGTATCTGGTTGTAAAAATACAAACGTAGTTATATAAAAAAAGAACTGAAACAAATATACAGAAAATCAATTAAACAGTGAAATAAGTGTCTGTTTTTTCTTTTGCTGCCCTGACAAATTGATTTGTATTTAAGGTGGTCAAGATGTGAATGAGAAATGGTTAACTGATTTTAAAAAAGCAGTCAAGCTCTGGGATTTTCCCTTGCTTGGTATTTCTTTGTGGTTATCCTGTAGATGATCTTGACTCTTGGCATTGGTATTGTAATCATTCAGGCTACCATTTGCTTTTCAAAGTTTGTCATCCTTTTTCCTGCTGGAAAGAGTAACACAATATTGCATAAGAACATCAGCCTGATCCCTGACATTTTTCATCATGGATAGAGAAGCACAATATCCCATATTCATAAACTGAACAGTTCTTTAAAGAATTAAATCACAAGTATAGGGATGGGTGTTAGTCATAGATTACCAGGATGATCTAAGAAACCATCTGCAAAGAATAGTTAGAAAATATGAGAGAGACCCAAATGCAATGGTCAAAGTGACTGTTGTTATACCAGCCTCCTATTTGGTGGATATTATTGGGATTAGAACCCCTGTCATCATCATCATCATCATCATCATCATCATCATCATCATCATCATCATCATCATCATCATCATCATCATCATCATCATCATCAGTAATAAGCAGTTGTGGGCAGCAAAAAAAATTGCTACCACACCGTGGGCAGAGCTTATGTCGTGGGTGCAGCCTACATCATGCGAGGAGCCTACGTCTTGGTGGAGCATACATCGTGGGCAATCTAGTCATGCCTGCCATATGGCCATGTATACATCTGCAAACACAGGCAGCACTGGCTCTTTGGCTGTACAGTAAATGGAGATGAGCACTGCACCCTAGAGTCAGATATGACTGGCTTTTGAGCAAGGGAGACCTTGAACCACTTGCAGGGACAAAACCTGATGGGGCAGGGCAGGGAGATGGGAGTGGCCACCCAATTTCACCACCACCCTGGCCGGAGGTCATCCAATTTTGCTAACCCCCCCTCCTGGGGGGGTGCGAACATGTTGCTGCTCGCCACTGGTAATAAGCATGGGAGATAATGGAAGGTGGATGGAATTAAGAGATCTACAAAAAGGACCTCAACACCCCTGATAATCACAATGATGAGAACATTGAACATGAGCCAGACGTTCTAGAGAGTGAAGTCAGAAAGGCCCTAAAAAACACTGCAAACAACAAAACCAGTGGAGTTGATGGTATCCAAGTTGAACTTTTCAAAGCCCTACAAGATGATGGAATCAAATTATTGCATTCTATATGCCAGCAGATTTGGAAAACACAACAATGGCCACAGGATTGGAATACGTTCCACTCCCCAAAAAAGGTAATGCCAAAGAATGTTCAAATTATCAAACAATTGCGCTCATCCCTCACGCTAGCAAGGTGATGCTTAAGATAATACAGGATAGACTGCAACAGTATGTGGAGAGAGAAGTACCAGAATTGCAGGCGGGTTTCAGAAGAGGCAGGGGGACTAGAGACCACATCGCCAACATAAGATGGATCATGGAAAAAACAAAGGAATATCAGAAACAAGTCTACTTCTGCTTCATTGATTACACTAAGGCTTTTGACTGTGTCGACCACAACAAAATGTGGCAAGTAATTAAAGAGATGGGAATACCTTATAGGCCTCACGAGAAATCTGTACATGAATCAAGAGGCAACAGTTAGGACAGAAAATGGAATGACGGAGTGGTTTGGAATAGGAAAAGGAGTAAGACAAGGCTGCATTTTGTCACCCTGCTTATTCAATTTATACACAGAACACATAATGCACAATGCAGGGATGGAGGATTCACAATTTGTGATCAAAATTGCTGGAAGAAACATCAACAATTTGAGATATGCAGATGATACCACCCTAATGGCAGAAAGTGAGGAGAACCTAAAGAAGCTCCTGATTAGGTTGAAAGAAGAAAGTGAAAAAGCTGGCTTGAGACTCAATATCAAGAAAACCAAGATAATGGCAACAGGCCCTATCAGTCCCTGGAAAATAGATGGGGAAGAAGTAGAAGCAGTGAGAGATTTTACTTTCCTAGGATCAAAGCTCACTGCAGATGGTGATTGCAGCCATGAAATAAAAAAGCGACTGATTCTTGGGAGGCAAGCAATGAGAAACCTGGGGAGCATAGTGAAAAGTAGAGACATTAAATTGCAAACAAAAATTCACATAGTCAATGCAATGGTATTCCCTGTGGCAATGTATGGTTGTGAGAGCTGGACCATTAGGAAAGCTAAGCGCAGAAGAATAAATGCCTTTGAAATGTGGTGTTGGATGAGAGTTTTGAGAGTCCTCTGGACAGTGAGGAGAACAAATAGGTCAATCTTAGAAGAAATCACCCCTGACTGCTCCTTAGAAGGTCAAATAATAAAGATGAAGCTAAAGTACTTTGGACATCAAATGAGAAGAGATGATTCACTTGAGAAAGCCTTGATGTTTGGAAGGGTCGAGGGCAAAAGAAGAAGGGGACGGCCCAAGATGAGATGGCTAGATGGTATGTAGAGACAATGGGCACAGAGCTGAGCGAGTTGAGGGGGATGGTGGAGGACAGGAGTGCCTGGCAGACAGTGGTCCATGGGGTCGCAGAGGGTCACAATCGACTATGCGACTGAACAAAACAAAAAAAAAGTATTTCGCTAAAAGCAGTCTTTCTCTAGCAAGGGAGATTTCTGCTCCTCCTCATATTACCTCTATTTCTGCATTAATATGTTTTTTTAAAAAAAACAGCTCTCAAAATATAAAATAAAATCATGATTTTTTTTCTGAATGAATCCTTTTAAATGAATATTTTCATTGCACACTATGAGTAAAGCATCATTATGATTGACACATTAATTTAGGAAATCTGGGAGAGAGAGCTCTACAAAGCAGCAAAATGTTAACCTTTCAGAATGAGGATATTCAACAACCTAAGCCTAGGTTCCTGTTTATGACAAGTTTAGGGAGCGTTATGGTTTGTTTTTATTTGCTATTTGATATATCACCACCAAACCAAATCTGACATCTTCACATTCACTGTATGTTTCCTGATTTGTGCGAATTTATTTGAGGAAGTTTAAAATAATCCTACTTGCACAGGTAGAAAAGAAAAAACAATAACATACAAACAGAAGAAATATTCCTGGGGAGAGATACGACAAAATCTCTTCCCTTCCCAGTACATATTTTCATCTGATATCAAAATAGGTGAATCCTTAGAGTATCCCTAATGAAAGCTGACTTTTCATCTGAACACTGTAGTTAGATCTTGTTGCCTGTGTAAAGGAAGAGCTTCTGACAAGTAGAACTAGACTGAAGAATGCATGGATCCAAGAAAACTAGGAATCACAGAAATCAGTTCTGTTATGATGTATAGTAACTCCCAGCACAGTGAATCCAGTATAAATTTATTTCAGCTTTATCACCCATTAATTTGATCCAACCCTATGATGTGAATTTCACTTTCTGCTTTTTCACTTCTGTGAGTTTTCAGTTCCAACTTTCCTTGCATCTGCTATCCCATGTTTGAGAAGGTTGTTAACTTGCACTTTACTCTAGTTTGTGTTAATATCAAAGTGAACACCAAATTAGAGCTGCAGTATGCAAAACAATCTGGCAAGCTGGATATTGGGGTAGACACATGTACTGTGTGAACAGCAGTACAGCAGTGAATGTAGTTATGCCTCCTTAATTTCTCTTTATGAAATTCACAGTGGGGAGCAGCTGCTGATCAATGAGTAGTTCATCCGTTTGTTCAAGGTAGCAAGGAAAACTGCTAAACAACTGGTGACAAACAAATCATGACATCTTGCAGAACATTGAAACCTAAAATTTATTCATGTGTTTGTTTGCAACTGTTAATGTTCCACTCTTCCGTCTTGCAAAGTTTTCCAAGGTAACTGAAAGCAGCAAGGCGTGCCATTTCTAGGATGGAGAAAGCCAGTCAGAAAGAGACACATTTATCATTATCATTGATCACATATTATATATTTGAGTTGTATTACTCCAAGCTCCTTATGTGCCTTTTCACCAACAGAAATGTGTGAAATCTATATTTATTAAGCAAGAAAGGTAAAATAAATACAGATAATTTAAGAGAAAATATTAAAAACCACAAATGGTTTGTTAAGCAAACTGTCAAATTACTAGTCCATCTTAAAAAACACACATATTTCTTATGGAAGAATTTAGAAATGAATCATAACTGTAGTGCTGTAAAATACTTTCTGAAGAAATGAACCATAATAATGTTTTCTTCCACCTACATTGCTCATTGTGGAACAGTTGTAGGGAAACAGATCAAATTGAACTCCTGCATGTCTGGTTTAAAGGTTATAAGATGCATGGTAATTAAGTAGCAGTTCTTTTTGAATTTGAGGCATTAATTAGAGAAATAACACTAATAGTCCTGTATCGAGCACTTCTTCTCATTTATACAGTCTAGCTATCAGAAAGCCTTTGAAAGGGCCATAGATTAGATAATACCATAAGACTCTTTTGAAAAATACTATGTTTTCTTTCAAGCATTATTCTAGTTTTCTTACAAGACTTTGAAATATGGTTAATTAAAACTATTAAGAGTGGCACATCTATTGGAGAAATACTGAATATAACATGGCCCAACACCATATGTTGTTAGGTATAAATAGAAGAATAATTTATTGCGCCATTGTAGACTTTATCAGAATCTGCTTTATGAAGGTTCCCAACTATACATGTAGTTCTATCTTGACAAATTTTTGCACAATGTATATTCAAACTTTATCTCTTGATACAGACATGTCAAGAAGAAAGATTCTGCTTGTGTGCACCAGAAGGCAGAAGTAGCTTAACTTCCTTATATATTTCTGGCCCTCACAGGTTTGGATAAATGTCTAAATGGGATTATACTGAATGTAACAAAGCTAAATTCTGCATTTATGAGGCAGGATATAAATAAATGAACTGGCTGGGCAGGGTAGCACATTAGTTTAGGTATCTGGCTGTGGAACCAGAGGCTAGGAATTCAATTCTCCACTGTGCCTCCATGAGGAAGAGCAAATTTGTGTAGCCATGGGCAAGCTGCACAGTCCCAGGGCACACCCAGAAGAAGGGAACTGTAAACCTCTTCTGTGTAGTGTATTACCTAGAAAATCCTGAAAAGAATCACCATAAATCAGAATTGACTGGATGGCACAGAATTATTATAATATAAATAAATAAATACCAGTAACGTGAAAATGGCAGCAGACATTTTAATTAAAATGCACGGGCACTTGCTTCTGCATCTGTTCTTTATAAGACTTCAAAAATAGTACAGTAATTATAAATATAGTGACCAAATAAATCATAAGCAACTCTCTGAGTCAAAATTTTAGTGCTAATAAAGCAGAGCTGCCTTGCTAGGGCCAAGTATGATGGGAAGCAGGTGCTGTACAAGCTTCCCCATATACAGCTGCCAACGCTGTCTATTTTCCAATAGCCAAGCCTTTGTCATTTCTCCTAAACAGAATGACAGTTGGACAATTTTTCTCTTTTTAGTCTCTTACAAAGCAAAAAAGCAAAGCAATCACACCTACATACTGCCCCATAGCACTTAGTGTGTTTTCTGGGTGGTTCACAAGTCGATTAGCATTTTGCCCCCAACATGCTGGGTACTCATTTTACCAACCTCAGAAGGATGGAAGGCTAAGTCAACCTTGATCTCTGGTCAGATCAAACTCACAACTGTACTGCTTAACCACTGTTCTGCCAGATGATAATTATAGCTCATTCATGTCTGATAATGCTTTGTGCAATTGAGGTTGTTGTTGTTTTGCACATTTTATGATGCTTACATGAACACAACCAGAGTTGTAGCCAGGGGGGTCAGGGGGTCCAAAAACTGTCCTGAGCTAACAGCCCTCTCCCAACCTATCTCACAATGCCAATGTTATATATGTGAATGTGACATTGTTGCCCCTCCTGAAATTTTTTTGCTCCTCCTGAAAAATCCTCCCATCAAAAAAAAAAATCTAGAATCCTGGCAACGGCCCTGAGCACAACAGAGTCTAATGTGATGAGCACATACAACCCTTGGAAAACATACTGACTGAAATCCAGTAATAAGTTAAAAGATAAGTAAGCCCATTGACTCAAACAAATTGACATAGGACTTGACTTACCAAATCTCCACTGATTTAATATGCTCACTTTAGTTGTGACTTATTACTGAATTTCCGTCTATGTGTGACATGTTTTGTGTCCATGCACCACATTTTCTGCATTCACCCTTGCCCCAGCCTAGCTAGCACATGTGGTGCAGATATGACAACTTAATTATATTGGAGCCCCTGGTAAGTATTATGTTGCAATCAAGTGTATGCATGTTCAAGGATTTCCATTATTAAAAAGATCTGGGCTCTGCTGCATAGTCACAAAGTTACCCTCAGAGAGCTGAAAGGAGATAGTGGGGCACCCCAACTTTGACTGCAAGATGGTAGCTCCAGACGGGGCCTTTTGATGGCATCTCGGGAGGCAATACAATGCCTGAATCAGACTATACCACAGTCATGGCGGTGGAAATGGGACATGACCTAAAAGTATGATTTAAGTTTTTACAAAGATTTAATGGTATCTCCTTCAGGAGAGCTGAACTCCAGCTCTGGGCAGATTTACAGCTGCACATTGGTGTAGCAGGATCCTCATCAGGTGTTGCACATCAGGTGTCCAAGACAGATCAGGTGAGCCTGGGTGTGACATTGTTTTTGGGATAATGTACCATCCCTGAGCTCTCTCCAGTTCAGGCTGTGAGTGCTTAGCTGAAGTACATTTGGGAGGACCCTGGTATTTTGTTTCACTATCTCGATGGTAACTCACCAATGGAATATCAATTTTGGCAGATCACATCGTGAGCTATGAGTAAGGCTGGAATAATAGGATGGCATTTTGGTATTACTCATCATGTATTGGGGCTGCATCAACAGCAGCAGCAATGGGCTATGAGGTGGAAGGCCTTAAAAGAGTTTGTAGAAGGTTCTCCAACAAGTTCCAAACTTATGTTCACCCTCTGCTAAAGTCTTATGGAACTTGTGTTGGTGGCTTTTGTTTCCTCTTTAGGTCGATCCTTGTCCCAGTTGTAAGTTCAGATGTTTGGACACAGTCACATTTACTGGGCTGAGAGACATGCCGAAGGGACTGCTTTGAGCAAGCACATGGAGCTTGCATCATTGGTTAGTTTGCAATAGTTTGGTCAGAAGGGCATGCTTTGGGAAGCTTGGCTACCATTGTTTTTCAGGTTAACAAGGATGCCACCCCACCCCAACATTATTGGGATACACCTGAGTGGTAACAATCTTAGCATACCAAATGGCAAGTCCCTCATAGGCAAGATCATGAGTGATATGATAGCTGTGAAGCTTTGTGGCCTGCAACACGATTGGTCTGGTCTGATATTCTCCCTCAGATGGTTTGGAGGGCAGAGTGTGACCTGAGGTGTATCAACCATGCACAAAGAGGTGCTAATTGAGAGGTTTGTAAAGCCATGAAGATGGTCTAATTTCAGTCATTTTTCACACACACATCAACATTGAAAATATGGAGTTATACCGCATGGATGGTGTGAAAGTTAGGGCTTAACCTTTTCTTACACAATTTGCAGGAGTGCTTAAGGGCCAAAGATTTCAGTCTGGTTGAGGCGGGGAAGGACTTTTCAGGGCTTTTCCCTTTGCAATTAGTGCATATTGGATGCCTGCCTTCGTGAGTTCCAAGGGTTCTGGGGTGATAGTGCATCCTTCATCTCATTAGCCCAAATCATGAGATTCAGCTGGCAGGATGGAGTTAGATGTACAAGTGGCGTTCGCTGTCAATGTACACCTGATGTTATGTAGATGGATGTCTGTCAGTAGGGAACCCCCCACCTGAGAATCAGCTCACTGGGGTTGCACTACCTAACAGGCACCGCACTCCCAGCATTTGGAACTCGCCCATTAAGAGAAAGAGTTGTACATCGACACTTCTTTTCAATCTCTGCAGATATTTTTTGTGGGGTGTACCAGTTGAAAATTCATAAAGTTGTGGCCCAATACTCCAATACTGTGTCTGGGTCCTTATTTTGGTGTGTGTGTGTGGGGGGGGTACTGTTAAATGCCTGAATAACCCTGCTAGGACAAAGATGAAGATGATGATACAGTTGTACCTCTCTTAAAGAGCATAATGTGTTTCACAGGATTGTTCTTTAAGCAAGTTTGCTCTTTAAGCGAAACACCATTGTAAGTGACCCATTGTGACTTCTGGCGGGGGGGGGGGATTGTGAACCCTGATTTATTTGTTAAGTGAGTTTTTGGCCGGTTTTATTTGTTAAGTGAAGTGAACATTCAGAGAAAATTCTGCTCTTTAAGCGAGTTACTCTTTAAGCGAGGCACTCTTTATGTGAGATTTGACTGTAATAAAAAACTTATTGTGAAGATATGAACCTGATGACACTCGAAAATGATTTCCTTTATTTCACTAATCTCTTGAATTATGACTGCATATCATATAATCCTGAACATCACAGTTTTGTCTTATTTTAGAGGTTCAGTAGCATTGAACCTAGTTAAGATCTTGATGAGAAACTTCAGGAAACTTAAGCTGTTAGATACCTTTTTACCTCTCAAAACTTACAGATTTTTGTCACTCAGGTCTAACTATCCTATGTTAGATCAGAGTTTAGAAACTATGCATTTTCACACTACATCACCCTGAATACCACATTGCTTTGGATATTTTGGGAATTGTGTCACAACATCTCAGCCATAATTCAACTAGCCATTTATACACTTATGAGTGAATGCATGTGTGGCAAAGTATCAAATTGCTGCTAACTAGCAAAGCGCTGGCTGCATTTCAAGCTGTACACCACATTACAGATTCAGATGCATGCCCAGGAGGCAGCCAGTATTGGACAGACCAATGGTCTAACTTTATATAAGACAATTCACTAAACTAATATGATCACAGCTTATAAGAAGCTTTTTGTTACATTTTTCTCTTTTACTGCTAATTTTTTTTTTACTGTAGTGCATTCTGTGGTTATTATTATGGCACATAATTGTCCCTGAAGTCAACCAAGCCTGATTTGAAGTAGACGTGTAGGGTAGATTATACCATAAAATGTGATCAGATTTTCTTTACCTTGGTTTTTAATTAAAAAGATGTAGTTTGAAAATGAAAATGCAGAGCTTATATCAGCTTTTCAATGGCTTGTCCTTTTATAATAGTGGATACTGCAAATTGGATGCATATCTCCATGAGTTCCAAGGATGGACTAGGGAAATATATCCACCTTGTTCTTTCTGTGTGCTTACTTAGCTGTGTCTGTATATTTATCATATAGGAGCTTTCCTCTTAACTTTTCAACACAGAAATTAAAAGAAATGTTAAATAAGTGTCATTCTCTGTGGACTATTCATGTGTGTCCTTGGCTTGATATGACAAAATACTAGTTAGTAATGATGGCTGCTAGCTATTCAAGAACTGCTAGTCACATTCTTCCTTTTGCATCTTGGTCTCAGCGGGGTAGTTGGAGTCTTTCATTCAGTTTATACCGAAAACATAACAGCATTACTGAGAAAATCCCAAGAGATAATATTACTGAGAATATTCACTACCCTCACAGACTTATTCTTTAAATCCCAGTGTGTTTTAGATTAGGCTGTTAATAATACCTCCAGGAAAACAGCTTGAAATCTGAAGGACTTGTTTAGAACAACCTTCTAGAAAAATCACTTGGAAACTTGATTTGAATGAAAAATGCACACCTGGGCCTGTGCTGCCATTTTCACCCTCCAAGGAAGTGCAGTTGACATGAAGGATAATGATCAGCGCAGACTGACTTCCAAGTGTCTTGAAGAGCAAACTCAATGCTTACAAACTCAGAGCTCTTTTCTTGTTTTCTAATGAAGTACCTTTGAGGAATAAGGAAAAAATAAATATGTGCATCCCTTCAACTCTCAAAGGAAGACTACAGCACACCTGCCACCCAGACCTAGGTTTCTTAATTAGCACTTGGAAAGTGCTTCCTAGGTGGAGTGTTTAGAAGTGTGCTGCTTAAACTCACAATGAGTTCCTTATACACAATTCATCAGTGGCTTCTTTAAATGTTTCATTATGTTTAGTAGAAATCCTCTTCCAAACATGAAATATTTTTTTGTTCTGGATCACTGAAGTGAGAGAAAAATAAAAGAACTACTGTAGATAGAATTGCATATATTATATTCTCCCTGCTTAAAAGTTTGATTCATTGGCTGTTAATCCTGTTCCCACAACATATGCTAGTGAAGACTGATCATGTTATCAGTCACAACCATTTTATGTAAAGTAAATAAGACTTCTGATCTCACCTTTCCCACAGGTCCTACATGTTTCTTGGGACATCTTTCATCAGATCAAGGTGAACTCCTTCATTTCAAAAAAAACACCACCATTAGGACCATTTTACAGTTGATGGTTATTTTCCAAAATTAAAGAGTTCACTTGTCCTACAAACACCCCCCCCCCTAGTCTTCTCTAGGATGAAAAAGATCCCAAGTTAAACATGGCACAGTTGAAGAAAGTAGAATCAAAAGCCTTCAATTTACAAAAGGGCAGCTTTAGCTGATGACATCATCAGACTCACTCAGCATAAGTTGCTATGCTAACTCTCTTTTACATGTTAAAGTAGCTAGTTCTCAGAGGGTATTAGGCGTCTACAAATGCTACCCATCAGCAGAATTTGTACCGCTCATACCCTATCTTTTTGCTCTCATCTCACATGGCATTCAGAAGGGATATTTATTGAGCGGTCTGGTCTTTTCAGTAAAATGAGTAAGCTCATTGGTTAGCAAGCACTGCTGTCTGCTCTGAAGATGGTTACTGCATTGCACAACCATCTTATAGTTATCAAGCCTACCAACCTTGACCTAACCCTGCCAGAGATATTGGATGCTCTGTCAAATCACACTATCTTTTTCTTCGATTGTAAAGAAGGCACATCAACCTCTTTTCCAGCAGTACTCCTATCCCAACAGCGGGAAAAGCGATTCTGCCGTATATGTGCCAGGAGTACAGTTGTACCTCGCTTAAAGAGTATAATGCATTCCATAGGATTGCTCTTTAAGCAAGTTTGCTCTTTAAGTGAAACTCCATTGTAAATGACCAATTGTATGTGTGTGTGTGGGGGGGGGGAGTTGCGAACCCCGATTTATTTGTTAAGCAAGTTTTTGGTTGGTTTCATTTGTTAAGTGAAGCAAACATTCAGAGAAAATTCTGCTCTTTAAGCGAGTTACTCTCTAAGCGAGGCACTCTTTATGCAAGGTTTGACTGTAGTTTGAACCAAACATTTAAATTGGAAAAAAATAAGGTATGCAATTCTTTCAGACATCTTTTCTTAATATTATTTCTGTGACCCAGAACAATATTTTGTTGTTTGGGGGAAGATTTATATTACAGTCAAACCTCGCATAACGAGCATTTCGCTTAGTGAAAAACGCGCATAACGAGCAAGTTTTTTGCTAAGCAGTCCGACTCGTATAATGAATTTTTCGCTATGTGAGTCAGACTTTTCCCTATGGAAAAACTCACATAACGAGTGTTTCTATGGGGAAAACTCACATAGCAAAATTTTTTTGCTGTGAGAGGTTTTCCCATAGAAACGCTTGTTATATACAAATACTCGTTATATACAAATACTCAACCATAAATTAGTAGACAAACCCAAATGAATCTATAAACAGAAACACCATACACACAAATGGACACAAAATGTAAGGAATATGTGGAAATTTGTTCCAAATAACCCAACAAAAGGAATAAGGCACAGCTTGTTGCACAAACTGAAGTAGTGTATGCCATTTAGAAAATAGATTCAAATTACGTATACATTGGCTTGTGGGATTAAAACAAATTGCATAGAATTGATCTGGGATGAATATAACTTCAGAATAGACCTTGTGAATTGAACCAGTCCTGAGAGAACTGCTGATCTCTAGATGTCATTTTGGTTGGGTGAATTTCTCCCTATTTACACACCAGTTTGAGTGTATAGGTGAAACACAGTAGTAACTGGAAGTTTGCAGAAATTAGGAGTCTGTAGAACAGGACAGCAGTTTTCAGGTAAACTCTTGGGGGGAGGTTGAGGGAAATGTAACATCATTCCCCGTATTTTTTTCTTGCTATTGTTTATTAGTCATCTGTATTTTCCTCCATCCCTAACTAGAATAAAATGAAAAGTAAATTTTAACCTCAAGAAAGAAGTCTCAGGTCAAATACTCAGAAAACTTGCTTTTAAGTTTCTCTCCAGAAATCACTGTTGTTGTTTTTAAAGAGTTTTCTGTAGCTCTTTACAACATTACTTGATATGTGCTTCAAGGGCAGAACTGCCTATCATTCTGTGTTTACTCTCTGAACACATCTTCAGCTGGTGACAATGTGATAGGCAAGAAGAGCCCTATTTAGTGCAAAGTGCTTGTTTTTCATTTCTTTTTCCCTTCTTCATTTTTTACTTTTTTTTTGCAGATGACAAAATGCATTAGGACAAAAACATACAGCAAGGACAGTTTTATACTTGTTTTCAATAAAGCTTAGCATCATTGGCATGTTAGGAGTATAAACAAAAAAGCAGAAATGTAATTTCTAAAACACACACAACAGTACAGCTAGTCATTGAGAATACTACAAGTTAGTTGTTCATCACGTAACTGTTGGGGATAGTGTTTTAAAATTGTTTAAAATATCAACATAACATGTTTCAACTGAAATGCATATTTCATGTGATGGCTAACAAAATATCAATCTTTTAAAACACAAAAGGAAATCCAATAAAATAACAGTAATTAAAAAACAAAAGCAACAAATTCCATATGACAAGACAAGAACATCATAAAACTTTGAGGCAGTGTTAAAATAATTTACAGTTGTATCTCACTTAAAGAGCATAATGTGTTCCACAGGATTCCTCTTTAAGTGAGTTTGCTCTTTAAGCGAAACACCATTGTAAGTGACCAATTGTGACTTCGGGGGGGGGGGGGAGTGTGAACACTGATTTAGTTGTTAAATGAGTTTTTGGTTGGTTTTATTTGTTAAGTGAAGCGAACATTCAGAGAAAATTCTGCTCTTTAAGCGAGTTAATTTTTAAAGAAGGCACTCTTTATGCGAGGTATGACTGTACTTCATATTCAGTTAGCAATTAAAGTGAAAGCAATTACAGTATTTAAATGTATCATCTAAAAATAAGCAATACACTAGTACCCCGAATAACGTTATGACTTGGTTCCACAAGTCCCGTCGTTATCCGGTTTTTAACGTTGTGCGATACATTGAACACACAATGTTAAAAAAAGCCCTATTTCCCTGGAGGCTGCAGGAAGCCAGAACATCGGGATTTGAATCCTGACATTTTGGCTTGCTGCTGCCTCCAGGGAGGTGGGGGAACTTTGGAAACAGCTTGGAGCGGGTCTCCCCACCTCCCTGGACCCGGCGGGGGAGTCATAGACCCCAAAATTGGTAAAAAAAAACCGGACTTTTTTTTACCAATTTTGGGGGCTCTGACCCCCCCCCCCCGGCCGGGTCCAGGGAGGTGGGCAGACCTGATCCAAGGTGTTTCTGGGCTTCCCCAACGTCCTGAGCAGCCAGAATGTTAGAGTTCGAATCCCGACATTCTGGCTTGCTGCACTGGCTCAGGACGTCGGGGAAGCCCAGAAACACCTTGGATCGGGTCCCCACACCTCCCTGGACCCAGCGGGGGGGGGGGGTCAGACACCCCAAAATTGGTAAAAAAAAAAGGACTTTTTTTTACCAATTTTGGGGACTCTGACCCCCCCGCCGGGTCCAGGGAGGTGTGGGGACCCGCTCCAAGCTGTTTCCAAAGTTCTCCCACCTCCCTGGAGGCTGCAGCAAGGCAAAATGTCAGGATTCGAATCCCGACGTTCTCGCTTCCTGCAGCATAAAAGAGGGTGGGGGAAGTTCAAAATTAGCGCGCATCGGGTCTCCCGACCTCCCTAGAGCTGATGCGCGCTAATTTTGAACTTCCCCCACCCTCTTTTATGCTGTAGCAAGCCAGAATGTCGGGATTCGAATCCTGACATTTTGCCTTGCTGCAGCCTCCAGGGAGGTGGGGGAACTTTGGAAACAGCTTGGAGCGGGTCCCCACACCTCCCTGGACCCGGCGGGGGGGGGGTCAGAGACCCCAAAATTGGTAAAAAAAAGTCTGTTTTTTTTTACCAATTTTGGGGTTTCTGACCCCCCCGCTGGGTCCAGGGAGGTGTGGGGACCCGATCCAAGGTGTTTCTGGGCTTCCCCGACGTCCTGAGCCAGTGCAGCAAGCCAGAATGTCGGGATTCGAACTCTGACATTCTGGCTTGCTGCACTGGCTCAGGACGTCGGGGAAGCCCAGAAACACCTCCAGAGAGATCAGAGGACCCGATCTACAGCTGCAGGGTGGCTGGGGAAGCTGACGGGGACTCCCTGTCGGCTTCCCTAGCCACCTGCCCTTGCCTCCGCAGCTGTGGGGTGGCTGGAGAAGCCGACGGGGGAGCCCCCCGTCAGCTTTCCAGCCTCCCCACCCCTGCCTCCGTAGCTGCAGGGTGGCTGGGAAGCTGAACGGAGAACCCCGTTCAGCTTTCCAGCCGCCCTGCTGCTAAGAACGACTGTATCGGATAACGTGAAAATCGCGTTATTCGAAACAAGATTTTTCCGAAAATCTTGTAACGTTATGCGGTTTTCACGCTATACGGTACTCGCATTATACGGGGTATTACTGTATAATACAAAGCTGAGTGCCACCTAAGAAAATTCTGTTCTTTGAAAAAACCTCCAGTTTATGAATGTGGGATATTGTGTTTGTGCATTTATGATTTAAAATGTCAGGAAAAGTCTTGCTATTGCTGCAAGATATTGTGCCTACATTGGAAGCAGCAAAAAATAATGTCAAGCTTTACATACCAAAGGCCAGCCTGAAAGTTAACAACATCAATGTATGTTTGAGTATACAAACACTACACTCAACTTACAGCATGGAGAATTGTCTAATGCTAGAGGGGCCCAGAAGATAAGCACATTATCTGTATTATGGTTATTGGGAGAAGACAGAAGCAAGTTTAGCTGGAATGTAACTGTAGTCCTTTTGTGCCAAAATCTTTTGAAGGGCTATTTTGGACGTAATGAATTGATAAAGCAAAGAGGCATTTGCGACACATAGAACAGAGAAATATACACTCCCTTTAACCTCTCAAGTAAACCAATGCTGCCATATTAAAACAAAATAAAAACTGAAATACTGTAGCATTTTGAAGACTGTTATATTTTAATGTTAGCTTTCATGGATCAAGTCCACTTCATCAGACATGGTAGTGAGGATCCATGACATCAATTTATACACATCAGGTACAGAGGTACAGAATGATTGATCAGCATAACAGATAAGTATACAAATCAGTATGGCTTTATCCAATTGGTAATGTCAGATTATCAGTATGGCATGCCACCTCTGACCTAACCCCTACCACTGGCTGGGTTGAAAAGGACACTCGATGGCCATGGGAGGCAGGACACGGCACCTCTGACCCAGCCCCTACCACTGGCTGGGTTGAAAAGGAGCCGCCGTGGCTTGGCCAGCTCCAGCTAGGCCTGGAGTGAAATGGACACAGTGGGTGGGGTTGAGTTTTGGAGGTTTTTCTGTATTAGTTTTGAAGGTTTTTTGACGTGTTTTATTAATGACTTGATATTTTGTAATTGTGATTGGGGATGTTTTGAAATATCTCTGAAATGTTTGGTTTTTTTGTGATGCGATATCTTGTACTGTAATTCTGATACAGTGTTTCTTTGTTATTGTATACTTTGTATCTTTGTTAGCCGCCCAGAGTTGTTTGGCGAGTGCAGTGGCACACAAGTATAATAATAATAATAATAATAATAATAATAATAATAATAATAATAATAATAATAATAATAATAATAATAATAATAATAATAATAATAATAATAATAATAATAATAATAATAATAATAATAATAATAATAATAATAGGAAACCAGAAAGGATTCTACTCCACACCTTTGAAAACGTTCCTGCCGGTGGCAGTTCTCTCCAGGCGGATGACGGGGCCCAGAGGAGGGCGGGAGCATCCTCATACCGCCGGCGTCCAGCGGTCCTTTATTGACCCCCAGGCAGATGATGGGGCCCGGAGGGGGGGCGGGAGCACGCTCACACTATCTGCAGCTGGCGGCAGTTCTCTCCAGGCGGATGACGGGGCCCAGAGGAGGGCGGGACGTCCTCATATCGCCGGCATCCAGCGGTCCTTTATCGACCTCCAGGCAGATGACGGGGCCCGGTGGGGGGGAGGGAGCATGCTCACACCATCCGCAGCTGGCAGATGCTGATGCTGATGCTGATGCTGATGCTGATGCTGATGCTGATGCTGATGCTGATGATGATGATGATGATGATGATGATGATGATGACGACCATCATCATCTCTGGTTGTTATTCAAATTACTGTAAGCTTCCCCTTTTTTTTCAATTACAAATTGTTGGAAGATTGTTTTACCCTTTTCACAGGCATATCTAAAAGCTCAATATTTCAATCCCTGTGGCTGGGATTCCTTCTAAATAAAAGCAGTCTGGATGAGACCAATCATTCTCCCTCATGAAAAGCAAGACTGGTCTTTTTAGCTTTTTAGATCTGTTTTAAATTTGGAGACATAAAAGATCTTTGTTTCTGCATAGGTGGTAAAAAAAAGTTTTAACTCCATAGCCTAAAAACCCTTTACCCAAACTTCCCCAAGTTTTATACACATAAAAACACATAAAATACAAATTAAAATAAGTACACATTAAATAGACATAAAATACAAATTAAATACACATAAAACACATAAAAATACACATTAAAATAAATACACATTAAATACACATTAAATAGACATAAAAAGACATAAAAATACACATTAAATACACGTAAAACACATAAAAATACACATTAAAATAAATACACATTAAAATATACACACATACACCACATCCAAAGGCGAGTCACTTAACCTGGGGAGCAGGCTATAGGGAGCTTCAGGCTAGCAGCTTCTCTTCCTCCTCCCTGCTTGGGAGGACAGCAAGGAGGCCGTGCATGCACACCAAGCACTGGCTTGGCACACATGCACAGTGGGGGAACTGGTGAAAAGGTAAGCCCCCAAGGTGGTTCCCCCCAAAAGCTGCTGCCAGTTCTCCGGGACACTGGGAAACATTTCTACTGGTATGGTGAACTGGTGTGAACCTGTTGCTGCCCATCACTGCTCCTGCCCTAAAGGTATCCTTTGATTGCTTCCTTGGCTGTCTCACTTCTGTCCTGCCTGAACTAAGTCTTGTCTACTGAACTAGCCTTGTTCCTATGTCCACTACTGGTTTTGACCTAGGGCATGGATAAGGTTTGTTGTTTAACCTTGAGCTTGGTTGCTCTGAGCCTTTGTGCCTGTGCTGCTATTGAGATAAATGCCAGCAGATTAAAACATACTTCTGGAGGTTTATAAAGTTCTGTACAGCTTTCAGAAGGAGCCAACCTGGTGCACACTGAAAATATGGTTAGATCGAACAGCTGCATGTCTTGCTAGTATATTGCAGATACCCAGTGTGGCTGAGCACCTAGAGTATAAACTGAAATTTAGACGATAAATATATAGAACAAGTGACCAAAATCATAGAATTTCTCATAGATATTAGCATCTTCAGAAAACTGCATACATTGCTGGTAGTGCTCTCCTAGATAAATAAGTACACAGCATGAATGACAAACTCATAATTAAATCTTAGCAGGTTATTGACACAATAGTGTTTGTGTCTCTGTCTTGTGTGTAAAATCTAGTTTTCCATTTAAAAAAAGAGCAAGTGAGGAAATCCATAATTATTCCTGGTGGGATTAAAACATTCACATTCAACCCCCAACTAATATCTTAATTGCTCATATGGTTTCTCCATATAAAACATATGTGGTAAAGTGAGGTTTGTTTTTCAAAAGGCAGGCAAAACAGAAACTTCAAGGAAGTTTTAAGGCAGCAGCAAGGGATTACTGAAAGACCTTCAAGCAATTTTATATTTTTAAAGGACAAGTACCGGTAAGAACAAGAAAAAGAGTGCAATTCTGAAAACCTGACTCATCCTCTGAAAAGAATTTTAAACCAAACTCTGTACAATACATCCTTTAAATCTTGACTTTAAGATGAAAGCTTGGAAATATACTTTAAAATACCTAATGATTCACTATTTTAACTGAAAAATATATTACTGTTTTACTGATACAGTAAGAAGCAGAGGCGTAGCTACCGCCGTATCTGCCGTATCAATTATACGGGGCCCCCGGGTCATGGGGGCCCCCAACGTGTGTAAGCAAAACAAATATTTACCCTTCCTAAGGGCCCCCAAACAAATTTTTATACGGAGCCCCGCCAAGGCACGCTACTCTTCTGGTAAGAAGATAAATGTAATACTGTTTTGTTTTGTTTTTTGTTTAGTCACACAGTTGATTCTGACCCTTTAAGACCCCATGGACCATTGTCCTCCACCATCCTCCTCAAAACGCCCAGCTCTGTGCTGATTGAGTCAACAATATTGTCTAGTCATCTCATTTTCTGTTGTCCCTTTTTATTTTGCCCTCAACCTTTCCCAGCATCGAGGCTTTCTGAAGTGAATCCTCTCTTCTCATTTGATGTCTAAAGTACTTTAGCTTCATCTTCACTATTTGACCTTCCAAGGAGCAGCCAGGGTTGATTTCTTCTAAGATTGACCTATTGGTTCTCCTCACTGTCCAGGGTACTCTCAAAATTCTTCTCCAACACCACATTTCAAAGGCACTCAGCTTTCCCTATGGTCCAGATCTCACAACCATACATTACTATACCATTGCTTTAATTATGCAATTTTTTGTTTGCAAGGTGATGGTTTCTACTTTTAACTATGTTCCCCAGGTTTCTCATAGCTTGTCTTCCAAGCATCAGTCACCTTTTATTTCATCTGCAGTGATCTTAGATCCTAAGAAGGTAAGTCTGTCACTGCTTCTACTTTCCCATCTAACTGTAATTATTGCCAGTTAATATTTAAAAATCTAAATTAACAGCAAAAAGAGCACTGCATGCCAAGATTTGATCTATTCCCTATTCCAATTATTTAATGAAGCCATACCCTTATAATGTAACAGTAACTACAGTGTTACAGTAACACAAGAAATGAGGGAGTGTATCCCCTAATTAAAACATAATAGTGAAAAATGACAAATAAGTCCCTCAGTCTTTTCTTTTAATTGTTTCTCTTCCTTCTCAAATTTGAAATCTGTGCTAATAGAACTGCCTGCCGCTGCAGCTGTGTTGCTGATATGGTACAGTTATTAGATCACTGCATAAAAATATCTAAACAATACAAGGGTTGATAATTTGGTCAATAACTTTGCAGCACCAAAGGCAAGGGATGTCCTTTCTAAGGTAAAGAGTGTATCCTTTAGGTGCCAGCAGAGCAACTTCCTTATTTTCTCCCTCCCTTTTCCTTCTTCTAATCTTGTTCCATTAATTTATTTACACATTTTTAACCCCATCCTGCTCACATTTCCAGCAGCACACCCTATGTATCTAGCAGCCCCACTGTGGATAGTGCCACAAGAACGGCAAAGGGTGTTGCATGGAGGGCTGGCGAAGCGGCCGCCACCACGCGCTAATGAAGTCCTGTGGACCAAAGGCAGACTGGACCTTCATGTTGTGCCCTCCTGAGAACAGATGCCTCAACGGGCATCATGACCACAGCAAAACACAGAATTGCAAAGACCTTCCCCAAGGCTATAAGTGTACGTGTAAAACTGGCTACACCCTGTACTGCAAGCCAGTGTGTGAGCAGGGCTCCGTGAACAAGATGTGCGTGGTATCCAACACCTGCCAGTGCCATGATTTTTTAAATAATGTGTAAAATTTACTTCCAGTGGGAAAAAAATCCCCAAAAAACACCTCATTGTAACATGAGTTCTAGGGAAAGAAACTTTATATGTAAGCAGAATTTAAGGCAGTTTCCCCATTATTGTATGCTGCCTGTTGAGTGCAGCTTGCTTGTATTACTAAATACAGGTCATGTAACAGTAATGTGAAGTCTCATTTTTGCTAAGAAACTTGTTGTATGGGTAAATGCACTTCACAGGCTGTTTTAACTGGAAAACCTGTCTGGCTAAGAACAAGCATCTGTTAAAAGCAGAGACAGTGAAGAACAGCCTTCTAGTCCCAAGTGAGCTAAATCTCAAAAAAAAAAAAAAAAGGCAGGAATATAGTTGTAAACAACTTCTGTCAAAATGTAGATGGAAGACAAAAGTGTAATCTCACAGGATAGCCATTCTGGAGACTGGATTTCTTTCTTTCTTTCCTTCCTTCCTTCTTTCTTTCTTTCTTTCTCTCTCTCTTTCTTTTCTTTCTTTCTTTCTTTCTTTCTGCAAGGCTTGTCTGGAAGTTTGAGATAACAAATAGCCTAGAATATTCAGCATTTTTGTGAGCAGAATCTGCCCACCTCCTCCTTCCTGTCAGTCAATCAGCTCAATTAACCATTCTGTTGATCTGTGATATTTCCATTGTCACCAGACCATCAGATAATAATAACAAAGTATGCAAGGTTGTGAACAGATCAGATTAAGTGGACACATGACTCGCAACATGATTGTGTCATCCAACAAACCATTCCAGGATTCCCATAAAATGATGACTATTGCCATATTATTCATTCTGAGGAGAACTTACTTGTTATCTTTGTCTTTGCCTAAACCCTAAAGTCAAACTGCTGACCCCTGCCTTGAGCTGAAATCACTTAAATTAATTTATGAATGTTCTGTAAGCCGCCTAGAGTCAGGTTTGCCTGATTGGGGCGGGATAATAAATATAAATAAATCTAAATAAATAAATAAATAAATACTCCCTTAGGCCCCTCTCTCCAGAATCAAGGATTTAGACAGAGAAACCTCTTGGTCTATATTTGTCTCCCAAATTCCTGGTTTCTGGCTTTGAAAATCTGTCCTCTCTTGGGATGGCTCCAGATTTCCTTTACATTGTTCCAGCTGGAGTTCAAATGTTCCCCTGCCTCAAGACAGTCTAATGAGACTAAACAGAAGTAAACTTTGTCACCTCTGGATCTGTCTTCAGGAGTATTTTCCCCACATATTGGTGTCTTCCCAGTTGCCCTCCTCCCTTTCCTATGTGTGTGTAGTTTAGAGAGAGGGCTGGATCTTTGCCAATAATGCCATTTAAAAAAAAAGAAAAAAAGTTTTGTGAAGTATATATATTTCTACATATGTAATTTTTTTAACAAAGAAGAAAAACCCTGACTGCTAGATCTAGATCTAGATGTAGATCTAGATCTAGATGTAGATCTAGATGTAGATCTAGATCTAGATCTAGATCTAGATATAGTAATACCCTGGATAACAATTGCACCAGATAACCGCATAACAACAACAAATTTGGGGGGAAGATTTGCACCGGAGAACATTCTTTCTAGCGTTATCCGATGCATCATAATAAAGAAGTAAAGGAGGCCATATCTAGATAGATAGATATAGATATAGATATAGATATAGATATAGATATAGATATAGATATAGATATAGATATAGATATAGATATAGATATATAGACCACTGCCACTGGTCCCTCACCACTGCTGCACCATTGACCAGGCCAGGCCGTGGCACATGCTGAGCTGTGCCAGGCCATGCCAGGCTGCAGCGCTGGGCCAGGCTGCACTGCCATTCCTGGCCACAGCATGGTCTAGGCCATGCTGTGCTTCCATGCCACCACACCACTGCTGTTGCCGCCTGCTGCTCCCCGACCCCAAGGTAAGTGACTAGGGTTTGTGTCTGGGGTGGGTGGGTGGGTGTTTTATGTAGTGTGCTTTTATGTGTATTTAATGTCTATTTTAATTTGTATTTTTATTTTTTTTATTTCTATTTAATGTCTATTTAATTTGTATTTTATTTTTTACTTTGGCTCCACCCACATCGTTGGTTTCCCCACAACATCATGACATTGGCTCCATCCACAATGTTGGCTCTGCCCACAGTGTGGTAGTAAAATTTTTGGCTGCCCACCACTGGCTAAATGCCATTTTGCTCCTTTCTCCATCCTCAAGCAGCTCCAGGCATCTGATCCATCCTACCCCACAAAGACCAGGGTGGCCACGTCCTTAGTCCCCACTGCTTCATGTTCATCAAAAGCCTACTTCTAGGATGAGGCCCTGCTTCTTTCCTTGTCAAAACGACAAAGTATTTTCACACAGTTCTGACCCCATGTAAAACAATTCTCGCACCATTGTACCTGCCCAGGAAACTTTATAATGCCATTCATTTTTTCCTGAATAATAGCTCCCTTGAAAACCTCTGTGATTTCTTTCCCATTTCCAGCTCCTCATTTGTCACCTCTTTGACAAAGAAAAGCAAACACCACCTCAATGATGACAAATTTCACAAGATTAAGCTCAGCTTGTAAACAATGAGAGCATTCAACAGACGAATTTTTATGGCAAATATCTCTGACTGCATAACATTCTAATACATGTTATGGACAGATGTCAGTAAAGTGCCCTTTGGGAAGTTCATAAAAATAAAAGAAAGTAGTTTATTGGTTAGTAAATCACTGAGTTGTAGCTTTCTCATATATGAATAAAGTGTATGTGTGTCATGCATCTTTATTTAACCAAGCCTCTTTTACAGGTGTGTGTACTTGCACACACCCACACATCCTACAACTATTCATTTCCCATATTTGGGTTGGCTACTTGTAGGTAATGTACAGTATGAAAGGACTTCCAATATAGAAGCAAAGGATCGGATTTTCTCTCTCTGCTACACTGGCTTCTGTGGGATTTACAGATTTTGAATCTCCTGTGTATTACAATGTAATGTCCCTCTCTTGTAATTTTTCAATCTACTCCATTCTTCTTCATGGGCAATGTGACTTTAGAATTTTTTACCTGAGACCAATGTTTCTTATACCGTGTACATCTCTTTTAAGTAAATTGTTAAATCATTTCTCTCAAACCTTCCATTTGAAAGATTTGTTGATATGTTTAACACATCATCTGAAAGTGCATATGACCCTCAATGAAGTCAAACTGTGTAAGTACGCCTTGGGACAAACACTAACCTCTTGCCCTCTCTCAATACAATAAATAAAAATCCTCATTCACATTAACTAAAGGGTAACACTTCTTTGTAAAGGAAGTTTGAATACTCAGCTGCCAGCCTTCAAAATATAATTCACACATGGATTTTTATCTCTTGATGATTGCAACTGATGTAAAACTGCCAAAATGTGAATGACCTGCCAAAATTTTTAGAGGAAAAAAATGAATTTTTTATTACTTCCCCTTTCCCATCACTTCAATTATCATGTTTTTCAATAAAGTAAAATAGTTTCCTACATCAACTGGCAATCACAATGTACACTAATTAGAAGTTGTTGTTACATGCTGTCAAGTCATATCTGACTTCCTCATTTCCTACTGTCTTCCACTTTTCACATTATTATTATTATTATTATTATTATTATTATTATTATTATTATTATTATTATTATTATTATTATTATTATTATTATTATTATTATTATTATTATTATTATTATTATTATACCCTGCTCTTCGGGGATATTCTCCCACTTTGGGTGGCTAACAACACATTTAAAATAATAAAAAGAAAACAACTATACAATTAAAAATACTCAAACAAAAGGAGCAAACAAAAGAAGTAAACTAAGTAAATTATAAGTAACAAATAAGAATTATTATTATTATTATTATTATTATTATTATTATTATTATTATTATTATTATTATTATTATTATTATTATTATTATTATTATTATTATTATTATTATTATTATTATTATTTCGATTTATATGCTGCCCTACTTGGTGAAAACCAAGTATAATACACTGCACCCGCCATTAAAAAATAACCATTGAGCACATCTTGGTGTGTGAAAGAATAAATCGAAGCCTATTATTTGGCCTTAGGTAGTATATCCCCAAAAGCCTCTTTATAGCAAAACAATTTAAAATGGTTTTTAAAAATAGGTAGGGATGGAACCTGGCACAGCTTATCTAGAAGAGAGTTCCACAGAGTTGCTGCAACTACTGAAAAGGCTCTTCTCTGAGTCACGGCCTTCCTTGCCAATCTCGGGATCGGCACCTGGACCTGCACTTTCTGGTATGAATGAGTGGTGTGGGCTGTTGTCCTGAGGGAAAGACCTTCTGTCAGGTAGGAAGGACCCAGAAAAAAATGCCTTCTCCTGATTCACCAAAACTAGGACAGCCCAAGGTTAATCATTTTCACCTCCAGAAACGAATCAAGTTCAGACTTGATTTGTTCTAGGAACTACTTGTTTGACTTTCTGGTACTCCAGGGTATCTGCAAAGCTCCCATCTATTCCCATATTTTAAACAAAATAATTTCTTCCTTGACATATTTCCTTACTGTTCAGCTTTCACTCCCATACATTGTGATTGGGAAATACCTGTACAGTAAAACCTTGGAAAACACTAAACCTTAGTTCCACAAGCCTTAGTGTTATCTAATTTTTAATGTTATCTGATACATGCATTGGATAACGTTAAAATCCTATGGGATGCATCGGATAAGATTAAAACTCCATAAAGATACAGGCTTTAGCAAACGTTATCCGATGTTTCCCATAGGATTTTAATTTTTTGTGATGCAATTTTTTTCACCAGACTGCTTAACGTTATGTGGTTTTAGTGTTATCTGATGCAAACTTTATTCAAGGTATTACTGTAGTATGGTCTTGGTCTTCAGTGATATATCTATATATCTGTTCTTTATTTAAATACAGTAAAACCTCATATAACACTAAAACCTGGTTCCACAAGTCTTCGTGTTATATGATTTTTCGTGTTATCTGATCCTCTATGGGATCCATAGAGATACATTGTAACCACACAGGCTTTCGCGGTTGTTATCTGAAGCATCCCATAGGATCTTAATGTTATCTGATGGAATTCTTCCCCCCAGATTCCTTGATGTTATGCGATTTTCGTGTTATTCGATACTAATGTTATATGAGGTATTACTGTATATATATTATTAGCTGCCCTTTCAAGCCTTGTGATTGCATTAAGTGTAGAATCCTTCTGGAGTTCTTCTGGAAACTCAACACTCACATCGTCTTCTTGACATGAGCAATTTGTGCCTCTCTTTGCAGAGAAGTTCAGCTGCTCTTTCTCACATGGAGGAAAATGTTTGTGCAATTTCCCTCCTGCCTTACTCAGAACATAACACATTTCCCATTCCATATAATTAACTTCCAGTGATGGGGCAGGAAAGGGCACAGACTAATAATATGAGGATTTAAGACACATCACATTGCATAAGACTGTCAGTCATAGGCTGCAGGACCAATGTTTCTTATAATGGATGTGGGAACACACACACACCACACACTCATAGCATGGGCCTCTCAGTTTGTCTTTGAACGACTTCACTTTTGTCTTACAGATCATTTTCATGTTCCTAGCCTTAATCAAAGATAACATGAAGCAAATGTCATGGGAAGATAAAAGCCTTCATTAAGGTTGACCTTTGTATAATTTCATTTCACCATCACTTCTCTTTCCTTCAATTGTAACTATGCAATTAGTAGTAAAAGAGATAAAAGGGCAATATGTTTCCCCCATAGTATCTTGGAATAGGAGGCATTGTATGTGAATTTCAGGGAAGTTAGATAAGGAACAAGGATTTTAAAAGACAGAAGCATGACTTTAATGCACATCTATTGCAAAATGTATATTTCAAGACACCTACTCAAAGGAATATATGCTTGGAAAGTACAGGATTTTTTTAAAAAAAATCTCCCAACAAAGGTACAACTGGCTTTCAAGCAACATACAAACCATATTTTAAGAGAAAAATGTAAGGTCAGCGTCACAGCAATTCGACTCACAAAATTGCCACAACTTTGCCTGTAACTGTAAGGCTTCTTCACTTCTCATTTAGAATGCTTCATATGTGGAGAGTTAACCTTTCTGTAAAAAATTACAGTCAAGCAGTAAAAGGATTTCTGACTGTGACAAAACACAGTTAGCTTGCGGCTTATGTGACAAATCACAGTTAACACAGCCTTCTAGAAAATCAATATTTCAGTGTTACCACTCATGAGAATTTGTGATTATTGTGCTGCAACAGCACGTGTTAATGTGTGTGTGTTTTTTTTTTTGTTTCAACAAACCTAGGTTATAAGTACAAATTTGATTCAGCATTGATACAACATGACTCCTGTGAAACTGTATGCTCAGTTTGAAGCTGTTCTATTTTAAAGGTGGGATTGTAAAGTAATAGTGAAATATAATTTGATTTCCTTGCAGATGAAAGCCCTACTTCTGAAATAATTTGTCTCTATTTGCTCAAATGACAAATTTCCATGTCATTTAGACAAATGAGAATATGGTCTTGAAAAACAGATTAATATGAGAGGACTGCGTGAATATCATTTATGAGTACTCTAGGACTGTGAAAATGGCCCTCAAATTTGTCCACAACAACATTCAGACGGAAAAGGAAATAACTAAATATTTTCCAGGAGATGGGTGTGTGTTGTGTAGTGGAGGAAATTATTCCATAACTTGAATTTTATTGAAAAAGGTTTTGAAAAATTCTTATCTGAATTTGAGACTAAGAGTGCAATCAAATGGGGAAGTAACTTACATTTTGGATTTCTTAGGACATGGGCTGGTCAAAACTTTTCCTTGGAAATTATGAGATTACATGGTAGCCCAACCCTGATCCATTCCTAACCTGGACCTTTTCTAATATTGCAGTCGGGTCACTTGGCTGTTGTGATTCCTGTAGGGACAGGTGGGTCATTTTTAAGGAGCTCACTCCAAGCTAAGCAACCCATTCTGGTGCAATCAAATGCAATCTTTTCTCACTGTCTGATCTTATCCTGAATTAATGTTAATAAAAATGCATGGAATGTTTATATAGGTGGATAAAAGAAGCAGCCAGCTGCTATCACCTTCAATAATGTTCAAAGCTGTTGATTAGACCAAAAATCACACTTAAGATTCTGCATCCCATCTACAGTAATGATGGTGGCAGTCCCAACATAAATGTTCTTGAGAAATTATTTTGCCCACCACCACCTTGTAAAAAGAGCCAGAAACAAGGTTGGATATAACTATGACCACACTTTATTAATGACAAACTGTGCAACAAGAATCAAATTATGGGCTTGTAGTGATGGGTGAGCGAGTAGTGATGGGGTGCGGACGCTATGCTCGCGCCGCGCCTCTGCTCCGGGAGCTGCACTGGTTGCCAGTATGTCTCCGGGTGCAATTCAAGGTGCTGGTCATTACCTTTAAAGCCCTATATGGTAGTGGGCCAGGATACCTTAGAGACCGTGTCACCCTAAGAATGTCTGTCCGTCCCACCAGGGCGGATCGGAGGGGCTCTCTTGTTATTCCATCGGCTAGGGAGGCTCGCCTCTCTAGCACTAGGAGGAGGGCCTTCTCTGTGTTCGCCCCGGCCCTATGGAACCTTCTCCCAATCGAGCTATGTCTGCAAACAGAGCTCCTACCTTTTCGCAAAGGTTTGAAGACCTGGCTGGCGGAGCAAGTGTGGGGTCCCAGGAACACGGGATCCCACGTAGGCTGGCTGATTTAAGGGGACAGCCACCCCCTGTGACATTTGGGATATTTGGTTTTACCTGTTATATTGTTTTAAATTTTTAAGAACTTTTAAGGATCTACTTGTGATTTTAATCCACGTTGTAAGCCGCCCAGAGTCGGGTACTCCCGATTGGGGCGGGGTAGTAAGTATAAATAAATAAATAAATAAATAAATAAATTGTCCAGAACTTTCAGAGGAGCCTCAGATAGTGTACACTAAAGAAGGGAACCAGAGGATCAAACTGGACTACTGTACATTGTAAAATTTTCCCCACCCAGGGCTTCCTGAGAAGATGGGCAGGGCAATTTACTTAAGGGACACTTCCCTGCTATGCCCTTAGGATTTGGCTGAACATAACAGTTTATCTCACACAATCTGGGGTGATAACTGAAACCAGGCTTCAAAGTTTCCTTGGTAGTGAAAAATCACACACACAGAGGTTTAAATTTAGTAGTTTTATATTAAAATGAAAAGGCAATCTAAAAAGCTTTGCAAGAGATTCAAAAGGTAAGTAGGCAAAATAGAACAGTACACTAGTGCCTTGGATAGCGATGAGACTTGGTTCCACAAGTCTCATCACTATCTGGTTGTTAATGTTGTGGGATTCATTCATCGCACAACGTTTAAAAAAGCCCTTTTTCCTTTCAGAAAAGGGAAGAGAACCGGGGGTGGGGCGGGGGTGGTGGTGACGATGATATGCCTGCCTCTTTGGAAAGGGCAGTGGGGATTCCATGAGTGGAATCCCCACTGCCCTTTCCAAAGAGGCTGGCAGATGGCAGTGTGGGATCAGGTGCTTGGGTTGGGGGTTGAACCGGGCGCACACTTATTCAACTCCTCAAAACAAGTGCCAAACACACGGTGTGGCGAGGTTGGGAACAGTGGGGATTACATTCCCCTGACCTCCCCAGAGGTGGCAGGGACTCCAAAGACCCCAAAATGGGTGAAAAAACTTGTTTTTTCCCCACCCATTTCAGGCTCCCCACCACCCCTGCCACCCCTAGGGAGGTTGGGGGATCCAATCCATGCTATTTCTGAAGTCCCCCGACCTTCCCGGCCAGTGCTGTGAGTCCCTTCGGGGAGGAGGGTGATAAACAAATTTAAATAAATAAATAAATAAATAAAATGCTGGGATTCGAATCCCAGCGTTTTGCCTCACACCACCAACCAGGGAACTTCAGAAATAGCATGGGGTGGCTGGGGAAACCAATGGGGGAGGCCGGGGCTGCCTGCTTTGGGATCTGGATGGCTGAAGCAACCACCCCATCCCAAAGCAGGCAGCCCAGGAGGGCTTCCTGCTTTATGATCAGGGTGGCTGGAAGTGCCTTCCATCTCCAGCCAAGCTAATCCCAAAGCAGAGAGTCTGTAGCACCAGTTTGGCTGGGGGGGGGGGAGAGGCATGCCCAATTTCCCCCCAACCATAACTGGCGGGTGTAAACCTCGGTAGATCTCTGCCCCAAAGCCTGCAGAGCTGGTCTCTAGCCCTGTGAGCTTTGGGGCAGAGATCAACGCCAGGGAATTTATTTGAGGCAAACAATTCCATCACACAACGTTATCTTAACATTATGCAATGCAAATGTTTGCCTCAGATTACCCAACGTTATCCAATTTTAGCATTATCCGAGGCAATCGTTATCTGAGGTGTTACTGCATTAAGACCTCAAAAGAAAATAATAAAACCTATCTTAAGTCCTGAGGCTTCCTTAGGCTGAGCATCTAACTCATGACAATCTACCACACAGGAAGCAAAATCCTATGCAATTATATCCAATGTCCCAACTCTGTATTCCATCAGGCTGATGGACTGTCACTCATACATCAGAACCAATCATGAACTCATTGTGGAAATCAGGTCTAGATTCCAGACCAGCTTAACACACACCTCCTTTCTCATGCATGATAATCTTGGAACAAGCAGCCAAGGTCTCTTACCATTTATTTATTTATTTATTTATTTATTTATTCAAATTTATATACCGCCCTCCTCGCCGGGGCGACCATTGTTTTGTATATGCTATATAAACTGCTATAAACCAATTCTATAAACCGCTGGGGGGTGTGTGTGTGTTTATGGCTGCTTCCAGGGTTGTCATTGCAGGCCAGATGATTTGCCATCATACGCCGGGTCTGACCCTTGGACCGCAGGTTGCAAACCCCTGATTTATACTGTCTGCTCCTTGCAATGTTTTCTGTGTCCCTTTCATACATCTATACATTCCATCTGTGCAGTAGATACAAAGTCAGTGACTATATCAAGTCACAGGATCCCAGTCAATGATAGTCTCATAATACAGTAGAACCCCGCATAACGAAAAAAAAAAAAACACAACAAAACAAAAAACCTCCACTCCATGGAGTTCTTCACTATGTGGATTTTTTCATTATGTGAAGCACTATTGGAGGTACCCTGCAAAACGGGGGAAAATGTTCGTTAATCGGGGTTCCTATTGAGCAAGTATACCACAGCTACCAGTAATCTGGTATATTGTTTGTTTGTTTGTTTGTTTGTTTGTTTGTTTGTTTGTTTGTTTGTTTGTTTGTTTGTTTGTTTGTTTGTTTGTTTGTTTGTTTGTTTGTTTGTTTGTTTGTTTGTTTGTTTGTTTGTTTGTTTGTTTGTTTGTTTGTTTGTTATACAGGGTATCACCCTTGCATAATGAACACTTCATTATGTGAATTTTTCGTTATGTGATGCACTCGTTATGCGAGGTACCACTGTATTTTTAGCCTGGTTTTGTTCAAATCTGGCCAAGGCATTTAAGGGAAAAATGAGCATCATCAGTATACTATTCAGTTATAGATGGCTTCTATTTGTCTACCTTAAGGTAACGTTCCTAAGCTCTCCTCATAGAGAACTTACAATAGTTTGTCCTCTGAGAGAAATCAATCATGACCAAAAATAAATGTAATTGTAATAGTATAACTATGTAAGGCCATAAAGGAAGAGGAACCTGATTACAACATGATCTCAATACAGAATAAACAGGGCAAATTCTGGGATAGAATTTCAAAGGAAAGTTACTTCTGGGTTTGATTATAATAGTCTAATAAAGTCCCCAAAGCGACTTCTGTTTATTATATAAGAAATGCCTGCAAAAGGAGGTCTGTGAATTAAAATAACTCCACTTTATTTTTCAGAATTATTAAAGCACTGACTTCTGAGTTTCATAGATTTTTACCGTCATTATGCATTATCTCTGCCCTTTCTGGAGCATAGGTCACTTTCACATTGAAAGGGAACATACATTACTATAGCAATTGCTCATAAATGACTGTGGGAGCATTAGTACCATTAATCTGAGTAATTATCAGATTGATGCAAACACAGATTGTGCCAATTAGCCTTTAAACAGTTTGGTACCCACAATGAAAGGCTCATCTATTATATGAGCAAATACTGCACATTTTGAATTCACTTAACGACATGGATAGATCTTCTGCATTTGACCCTCCTAAACAGCACAAGCCACCAACCTTTCTTGGTTGCATGGTGAAAATGGTATCCATATGGTTTCAGCTATTGAGTTGTCATGGGCTTTCTCCCCCAAGGCACACAGTTTTAGATAATCAGAAACCAAAACAAAATAATAAAATAAAATAAAAAACACTGTAGCACTTTAAAAACTAACTGCTATATTTTCATTGTTGGCTTTCATGGATCAAGTCCACTTCATCAGACAAAGAGTGAAACTTACAGGCATGTTCTTTATATACCAAATTCAGGGGTTCAAAGGGAGAAGGGGTGTGGTCAAGCAAGATGACAGACAAGCAAACACAAGATTGCAGCTTCACACAGCCATTAGAAACAATAGATTATTCAGATAAACTCTAAATGACTCCCTTTCAATCTCAAGGTTGCTGAGAAAGCCCATTATGGTCTCTGATCAACTTATGACCTGCATGTCAGGGGGGAAAAACAAATACCTGTACCTGGTTTCTTTCTGTTTTACTAAAGAGAATTGGCAGGAAAGTTGTAATATAAAATCATATAGCAATCTGTGTATCAAATTTGATAATGTCCCAGAAACCCTTCACTAATATTTAGCCCCCTGTGATGGGTATCTAACAGATGGATGCATTTGATTTCTGCTGTTTCCCTTTCAATCCTAGTTTTGTAATTTCTCTGTTCCAGAATTGCAACTTTCAGGTCTTTGATAGAGTGTCCAGTTAGATTGAAATGGTTTGAGACAGGTTTCTCTGTGTTGCCATTCTGGATATCTGATTTGTGTCCATTAATTCTTTTGCGTAAAGATTGTCCTGTTTGTCCTACGTAAAGCATGGATGGACATTTTTGGCAAGAGATGGAATAAATTACATTGGCAGAAGCACAAGTAAAACTGCCTTTAATGTTGTGTATGGTGCCATTGGGTCCAGTAATGCTGTTTCCAGAGTGAATGTGGGGGCATAGTTGACATCTGGATTTGCAGCAGAGTCTAGATTCCATATCTGCTCCACTTCTGTGTTGTCTGTTGTGTGTCAATAGTTGTTTGAGATTGGGGGGTTGTCTATAAGTGAGTAGGGGTCTGTCACCAAGGGCTTTGGAAAGTGAAGCACTCTTGTCCAAGATGGGTTGGAGATCCCTCATTATGCGTGTGAGGGGTTTTAGTTGAGGGCTGAAGGCCCTCAACTATAAAGAACATGCCTGTAAGTTTCACTCTTTGTCTGATGAAGTGGACTTGATCCACGAAAGCTAACAATGAAAATATAGCAGTTAGTCTTTAAAGTGCTACAGTGTTTTTTATTTTATTTTATTTCTCGCTCTCTCTCTATATTTTCAAAATGTCCTGTTCTGAAAGGCCGTACTCAGCTGTTTGTAAACTCAAGGTTGCATTTTCCATTAGGGAGTAAATCCATCTCATATTTTATTTTTCTCTTTTCTTGCTGCCTCCAACATTTCCTAGCCTTATTGTCTTTTTAAGAGAATCTTGCTTTCTCATGAAATGCACAATGAAGGACCACCTTTGTTTCACCATTTTTACCTCCAGAGATAGTTCAGGCTTGATTTGTGCAGGGGTGCCAAAATCTTTTAGGCCATGGGCCGGTCACATGGTTCAGGGAGTCGGTCACTGTGACCCAGGGGTTGGATCTGGCTCCCTGATGCCAATTCATCTGGCCCACAAAGCCCTTGTGGCACCTGGAAGCAGAAGTAAAATGTGTCCATATGGCTAAATTTCACTCTAAGTTTCACTCTTTGTCTGAAGAAGTGGACTTGATCCAAGAAAGCTAACAATAAAAATATAGCAGTAAGTCTTTAAAATGCTACAGTGTTTTTTATTTTATTTTTATTTTATTTTGTTTGTTTTGTTTTGTTTTCTGATGTGTCCATATGGGTGCATTTTACTTCCACTTCCGGGAGTGATGAGGACTTTGCAGGGCAGATGAATTGGTATCAGGGGGCCAGATCCAGCACCCGGGCCATAGTTTGGGAACCCCTGCTCTATTAGCTTTGTGGTGGTGGTGGTTTTCTTACTGGAGTATTTGCAAAGCTCATCTCCAGCACCTTATTTTAAATTAAACATGAGTCAATATTGTCAGGGAAATTTTATTTCTATTTTCCCCAGCTGCTACAGATAAAAACACTCTAGGCACAATAGCATAGAATATTATAGAGTAACTTATTGCATGCATAAGCCAAATAAATTTAGAACACATTCTATAAAGTACAATACCTTAATAATAAAGTGATATTAAGATTGGCCAATAATATAGAAATTTGGAACAAAGCAAAGACAGGATTCCCAAAGATCCCATGTTTGCAATGCCCGATTGCCTGTCTTCTCCTTTATATACTTTCTGAAACTGCCTTTTTTAGTACATTAGGTCATGTCAAGTTTTGCAGTTAGCATTGGTCACATTTTGTTGTCAGTATGAGGTACTTTTGTGACCCTGTCTTGAGCCACCTGCTGAGGTTCCTTTTTTTCTGTCAGGTCACCACAGTGTCATAGGCAGGGGGTAGCCAGGGTGGCTTGGTCCACCATGAGTTAGCACTTTGCCCACCCTGGCAAAGTGTTGTTTCCCATAGGAATGCATTGAAAAGAGGCTTTGTTGCCCATCCTGAAAAAAATATTCACCCACCCACATCTAGAATCCTGGCTATGGCCCTGGGTGACCTAACCACAAAGAACATTCTTACCCACATGATGACTCCCTTTATATCATTTTGATTCTACTTTTAATTAATATGGCTGCACTTATGTCAAATAATGTGAACCAGAATTTCTCTCACACAATATTAAAACCAAGATTAAAAATATTTTAAAATATTTTAAAATCTCTAACCTTAATAATGATAGCATTCCTGACACACAGACACAGGCACACACACAAACACAGACACCCACACTCACACATGGACACCCACATGCAGACATGCATGCACGCATGCATGCATGCACATACATTTGCACACACATGCACACACACACTTGTTAATTAAACATCTGCAGGTACCTATCCTGTAACATTACAAAGCACTCACAGCTTGGCCTCAGTTTTGATCCTCACAACTCTACATCCTGAACTGTTTTACATGTTGGGAAAGTTTGTGCAACTAAAGACTCGATTTTCACATTTTCTGTCTGACATAGTTTGCACAGCCGTTTTCTCTGTTTGCTTGTTTGCTTGCTTGCTTGCTTGCTTGCTTGCTTGCTTGCTTGCTTGCTTGCTTGCTTGCTTGTTTGTTGTTGGTGGTAAAGGCTCCTTTTGGTTTCACTCTTGTCTGTTTGTTGCTTTGGTTCAATAGTTCTTTCAGTCTAGTTCTTGAGTTCTTATCTGGTTTAATTTCTATAAGGTCTATCTCCTTTTGAAATGCAACAGAATCTTTAAAAAGAGGAAACTAATTTCTGATGTTAATATACAGAGGAAAAGGCAAATTCAATACTGATGTTAGTGAGATCTTTCTCGGAGGATATCTACAGCTACAGTTTTACATATCCACTGAGCGCTGTCCAAAATTGATTCAGTAGTTGACATTCGTTTGAAGAGAAAGCACATTGGAAATCTAATTCTGATCCCTGCTTTATCACTTGTTTTTGAAATGAAAAAGTTTTAAACATGTTCTACTTTCTTTAAATCTTCAAAGATGTTTGAACAAAACTGTACAGATTCCTTCCAGCCACCTAGCCTGCTTCACTATTATGTTCCTTGGGGATTATTGTAAAATGTAAAAACCCAAAAACCTCACTTGACTGAGTGTCAAGAAGATAAGAGAACTTTGTCTGACATTAACTGCATTTGGGCAGTGAGTAGATAATCAAAGTGAAGGCTGAAATAATTTTCTTCTGAAATTCTAAAGGAGCGTTTGAAAGATGATAGATAGAAACTGCGAGACTCAGATGCTACATACACATTTTGAGACTTTACAATAGCATGTGAAGATGGGTGAGAAATTGAACTTAGCCACCTTTTTTAAAAATGGATTTAACCAATTTCTACTTCCCGGAAGAGAATAGAATGAAACTCAATTTGCAGTTGAAGGGCATACTTTTCTGAGCTTCTGGTGCATTCTGCAAATGAAAATAATGTGCTCAACAACATATGCACATTTGAAGAATGTACTTAAGAAAAATGTGTAGGAGTCAAAGAAGGCACACAGATAGATTTTAGGCAATGGATACATGCCTACAAAATGCATTACGACTGTCATAAAGGTCATGATGTTGGATTAGGGTACATACAAGATAGTCTATCTGCATGTAAAGGCAAAGGTTGTCCTTGCTCAAAAGCCAATCATATCTGATTCTAGGATGTGTTACACATCTCTGTTTATGGCCAAAGAGTCAGCACTGTCTGTACCTGCATACATTTCTGTGGTCATGTCCCAAGCATGACTAGACACTGCAGCTCAGTAAATGTTCTTACCTTCCCACCAAAGCACAACTTATATATCCTTGCAATTTCTTGCTTTTGAACTGCTGGGTTGGCAGGAGATGGGACAGAGACGGGAGCTCACTCCATTGTGCAGCAATCAAGTCTTGAACTGCTGACCTGTCAACATCTTAACCACTAAGCCACCACTGTCTCAGTGCTTTTAAATTTGCATTTAGTCAGGTCTAAACAGGTCTAGACCAGAACCAATCAGATACTTCATGGAGGTATATCCTGGAGAAAAGAGTTGGCAGAAGCAATCTTAGAGTGGCTGAATCACTATGGTTTCTTTACAAATGCAGAATGGAAAAGAGAAATGGACAAGCTACACTGCTGAAAGTGGGAAGAACAAGGCAAAGCTAAAAGCTATAGTCAAGGTGAAGAGGATGGAGAGAAAGACCAACAGAGAGGAAAAGAGGGAGAACTTATTCAGCCAGTTATGAAGATGAAGAAATCCAAGAAATGAGAGAAATCTACAAAATTGTACTCACTGACAGATGTATATGCATATATGTTTGCTTAAGTAATGGAGGAAGTATACATATTGCTATTTTGTTGTGAATTTTGTGATTTTCTCTCGTCTCTTTTTCTGAGCTGGTAATCGACACAGTTCAAGTATTTGCTGCCAGCAAACCAAAGACTCAGACCACTGTATGATTAACCCAGAAGGCTTCACAATTTTACTCTTTTGTTAAAAGACTAGTGATTACAGATTGGACAGTGGGGTGGTTTTATATAAATATGTAGTGCCACTGTCCTAGTAAGCCATCAAATTTTCTAAATTCTAAGAGAATATGATACGAATAATGAAATCTTTTTAATTTATTTGATTTATTTTAAAATATATACTACAATAAAATAACAAAAACACAACTACAACTATATTGTAAATAGTAAGCAGACTAGTCTATAAAGATGATCATGCATATGAAGTTTCCTGGAGAAGCAAAGCCTTTTGGGCAAAGAAAGGTTTGAAAGGAAAATAAGGGCTAGGTGAATTCAGGCTGGTGAGGTCAGGGAGATAATGGGGCGGGCGAGTTTCTGTGTGGGTTTTTGCATGTGTATGTATGTGCAGGCTTGTGTATACTTTAACATTAAACAAAAATCAATAATAAAATTCCTACAGTCCATGTTTCCTCCATTATCTCTAAATAGAAATGCACTCTTGACACTGTCTTTAAATTGATCCCTACGTAATGGCCCAAATCCTGTTGTGTAGCTATGCCTGTGTGAATTGAATGTCATGGGTGTTAAAAGGCAGAAGTATTATTCAGTAAGCAGTTCCATGAGCACAGTTCCCCAGTCAATTGCATGATCAGACACACAATGTCAACCACAAACTTCCACAGCTGTAACTTATGCTATACCGATTGCAAAAGAATTTCAATCAATATGAATCTTTTCAATTTAACCCCAGTGGTCAGAGCCATTATTCCTTCTTAGTAATTACACACTTTGCAGCAAGTTGCTGTACTCTTCAATAAGAAAGTGCCAAATAACACTAAAATAAAGAACAGCTGAAATTTACCGTGCACTGTAGAAGATATAAAACAAAAGGTCTTATTTAATAACAGTGACAGCAGATGGGAGCATCAGCAAACAGAAAGGCACTATGTAGTTATCAAGTAAATATTCTGAAGGAGAGGCACTTAAATGTCATTGTGTTTATATCTTTCCCATCTCATATTGATATTTATCTGTTCCATCCTTTAGTTCATCAGTCTGATGCACAAACATGAAATAGGGCTTACTTCCAACAGAGTCCAGTTGCATTTTCTGTTCGAATATAGAAACTATGGTGGACAGATATAAATAGTCCTATCTTTTTATATATATCTTTCCACGGAAGTTACTACATTCCAACAAAAAATGAACATTTGAAGCTTTGCCAGAGAGTAAATTTGAGCACGGCAAGGCTACAGCAGCTGAAAATCCCTTTTATATACAATTAATAAGCCTGGAGCTCTTCCCGTCCCCAATTTTCATTCTTTCTTGGCCTCTGACCAGTCATATATTTTAAAGTATATTTTAAACAGAGGGTTCCTAGTTTAGGATTCTGTTAGATAAAACACTTGGCTTTTCAATCAAATAACTTTGTGTTTCTGAAAAAACTGTGTGAGGAGAGAAGTCACATCTTCCAATCTCTGCTCCTAGATGTGGCTTACTCTACAGTTTGCAATACCTCCCCCAACTGAAAAGATAACAAAAGAAGAAAACCCCATTATCTAGCCAACTCAGGTCAATAGGTTGTCCTAGTTTATTTATTTGGAGCCTAATTGACTTGGGGTACAACAAGACATGCAAAGCTCTGGTGATTTTGAAGCAGGAAACCACACTGCAAGTCTAGCTATCTTCTTTAGGTTGCTCCTCTGTTTAAAGGTGAGGGGGGGGGAATATTAACAATCCCTCTCCCTGTCACCACATGTCTCCTCCTCAATGGAGGGAGCAGGGGAAATCTGGATATTGTTTTAAACTTATTAATAAGTGTCCTCTTTATAATTTCCACCAGAGTGAAGTAGGGGCTGGGGTGGATGAGCTCTCCTTGTTAGCTGGAAGGTCGGCAAGTCAGCAGTTCAAGACCTGGGTACTGAATGATGGTTTTAGCACCTGTCTCTGTCCCAGCTCCTACCAACCTAGCAGTTTGAAAGAAATAAATTTCAAAGAGATAAATAGGGACCACTTCGGTGGGAAAAGACCTTGGGGACACATGAAAGGAGCCTCATTTGGGCATCCTCTGAGTGGAGATTCCCCAGCATAATTCCCTTCAACCCAGAATAATTATATACCCAAAATAATTTATATACCAGAGTGAAGGTTCGATCAGCAGTGATTCATTTCAGCTTGTTCATGTAGTAGTTCAGACTGTGGGATAAAGCACCATCTGAGCTCACCTTTAGATTCTCTTTCTTTTAAAATATTAACATGTTAAAATTATTTGATTTTTGCTGTACTTTATTTATTTATTTATTTAAAATAGGCTTTTACATCTAGAATAATATACTTTGAGAGGTCTCATTTAGAATAGGAGTTAAGTACATCAGTGTACTCCTACCAAAATCAATACAATTTTGAAGTCTTGCATTTTCCTGGGTCCCTTCATAATTTTGTTGAAATTAATATTCCACTTCAGACATAAGATAACATTAATGCAGCACTTCCAAGCACAGAGACATGTAAGAGAATGGCTAGAAATGTAAGCTAAGATTCAAAGAGATACTTCAGGTAAAGCATAAGTATTGTTTATGCTAGGTGAGATTAATGAACATGTTCCTTTCGAAGTGTGATGTTTTGCAAATATCAGTTGCTTTGTATTTCTTCACCATTCTCAGTTGTTCCTCAGTTTTACATTGTTTGTGTCCCACACCTTTACTTTCCTGTTCAGGAAGCATTGTGTCATGATGAGAGGGGGTAATGGAAGTTATGCTCTCAAGTTGTGTTGAGCTTTTTGGAAAGTTTGTCAGCAAAGACAGAGGCCCAAATTCTATTAGCTACCTTCACCAGCTCAAGACAACTGCGCTAAAAAGATAGTGTAAGTACTTGCTGCTGCACATTGAGTCACCCAATCTGATACAACAAATACGTATACTTCTTTGTGTGTCGCAATACACCAAGAGGAGTGAAACCAATTGAATTAACACTTGTATAAAAATCAGAATAGAATTTGGGCCACTAAATAATTGTTGTCAACAGTTTTACTGTGCACTTCAAAATATGATTTATTGCAATAGGAAAAAGTTACCACACATGCCAAACTGTGATATCTTTTAATGCTTATGTAGGAGTTAGCCCTATTGGGTAGAGTGGGACTTACATGTTTGAGCACAGATGCAGGACAAAATCCTGACCTTTCACAAATTATAATTGGGAAGGTAAAATGCAAGGGGGTGGGGGCTAAGAAAGGTGATAGAGGGTATTACTATTACAATTACCTTGAAGTCTCTCAAGCTTTTTTTTTTTTTTTTTTTTTGGTAAAGTGTTTGATTTAATGGTTAAAGTTTGGTGGTCACAGCACCACTAATTTTAAGATTCAGGAAAGAAGATTGACAAGGGCAGAGTGAAAAGATGAAAAGAGTTGAATAGCGGACTCCCTACATTGCTTTTTAAAGAAAGAACCAAAGATGACTGTATCCATTACCCGTTTAAAATCCTTTACACCCTCCTTACTGGTGACTGCCTTATGAAGCTGATTGGGACATTTTCTTGGCAGCTTAAAAAGAGGTGAGGGGGTGGATAAAAATTGAGCATAGAACCAAGCTCTGCAGATTGCTGCTGGTGCTTGTCCATCCTATCTGCAGCATTTAGCCTATGACCTGCCCTTGTCATTTGCATTATCTCATTGTAGGAATGGGGTCTTCACAGCAAAGTGGGAATGAACAAATATTATCCTTGATCCAGATGAGGATTAGATCAGGCACAGAGCCAGATGGGAGAGCCTCTGCACATCCCTAATGCATACCGCTACAGTATAATTTGCCTGGCTAATCTCATTAAGTCATAAACAATTTCAGGATACAAATGGCCCTCTTTGCCTGTTTCCAAGAAGGCTGTCCTCACACCAGTTCCTTGACTGCCCTTTCCTTTTCCTTTCCCAGTTCCACAACATTATTTTACTCGACAACCACAAGCAAACATCTTTTCCAGATATGGTTGCACCATGCATTTATACAAGGACAGTATGTTATATGTTATTTCATTTTGAACTACTCTTCCAATTATGAAAGAGTGTTGTGAACAGATAGTAATTGCCAATAGCATAAGACAAGGATGTGGGTTCACCCTGCTTTGCCCCCTTGACAACTGCCCAGTCAAATCCTAGTGTTCTCCATGAATAATCCACTGCTTATCCTTCACAAAAAAGCCACTAAGGATTTGGGAACAGATTAAGATTTAATAGGGTTTTAAGAAATTCAGAATAGTTGATAGTCATCTCCCCAAAAGATCAAAAAGATTCAGTTAGCCTTCTGTCCACAAACAGCAGGTGATAACATGGACAGCCAGTGAGCTCAAACAAGCTACAAATGAACCAACATGTCCATAAAGGCATATTGATTTTCTGCCCATATGCATTTATGGACAAGTGTACTTTGTGAACAAAAATGATTCTTCAAGAGTTGCACTCAGTGGTGAGATGTCAAAAAATTTTACTACCCCACTGTGACGTCATCACAGTGTGGGCAGAGCTAACATCATGACATCATGGGCGGCTCCAAATAAAATAAAATAAAAATACCCACAGACACACACACATCAACACACCCATCCACCCACAACACAAACCCATAAATAAATTAAATAAATAAAATAAAATAGAAATTACATTAAAATACACCCACCCACCCCAAACATAAATCAACCCACCCACCCCAAAAACAAACCTGTCACTTACCTGTTAGTATAAGTGCCAGGGAAGCACCATGTTGCAAGATGGATATGGTCATTGTACCAGTTCTCTAGGATAATATGCCTTAATGTAAATGTAAAACAGCTGTACCTCCTTAAGGGTTCTCCAATTGGAACAGCAATTGGAACAGCACAAGTGTAGCTTATTGATGAGGTAACTCCAAGACTTTGCTTAAAAATTCCAAGCCAGGCCGCAAGGCCTACCAGCCGCCAAGCCTTTTTAGGAACTCTGGTACTACGTCAATATAGGTAAAGGTATTAAATATACATTAAAATACACACAGACACACCACATCCAAAGGTGAGTCACTTACCCTGGGAAGCTTCAGGTTATAGGGAACTTCAGGCTAGCAGCTTCTCTTCCTCCTCCCCACTTGGGAGGACAGCAAGGAGGCCGTGCATACGTGCCAAGTACTGTAAGCATGCATGCACACCAAGTGCTTGCCGTTCAAGCACAGTGGGGGAACCAGTGAAAAGGTAAGCCCTGAAGGTGGTTCCCCCCAAAAGCTGCTACCGGTTCTCCGGGACACTGGGAAAAGTTACTACCGGTTCTGGGGAACTGGTGAGAACCTGTTACATCCCATCACTGGACTTGCACTCAGAATGCTTTATCCTTCTGCAATGTGGTGCATCCATTTCCCCCCATCCAAGCACATATATCCTAATATCACAGCCTGTGGTATAAATGAAATCACATGCCTTATTGCCAGTTTGTGTTTTGGGAAAATTAAGAATCTTGCATGTTGCTAACACTGGGTATAAATGGGAAAGACTTTTGTGTACTAAGGTAAATAACTGTCTTTCACTACTAACCAATTAGTAAAGTTATTCCTACCTCTGGAATTCAAAGTAAGGCCCCTCCTTTCTTCCTATTTTGTTTTCATGTCTATCCTAATCTTCCATTTCTGACCTCCTAGCATATGGGTGCATGCACAGGTCTGTGCACCCAGATGGACTGAGATGTATTTTTTATTATTATTCTGAAGTAACCAAACAAGTATCCTTCTAGAACCATGATGGTGAACCTTGGCACTCCAGGTGTTCTTGAACTTCAGTTTCCAGAAGTCCAAGTCAGTACTCTTGCTGATCAGGGTTTCTAGGAAATGAAGTTCAAGGACAGCTGGAGTAACAAGGTTTGCCAACCCTGTTCTAGAGTGATTTTTCTATATTAAGTACTGGTGATTGTGATAAATAGGGTGGATACTGAGACCTGAAGCTACTTTCCTCAAACTCTCTGTGCCACTGCTGTTTAACTCCAAAGGAATTACCAAAAATCCACAACAACATATTTGTTATGGATGCAGTTCTGTCAACGTAATGACTTTAAAGCTTGTTGTTTTCATTGAGAACTCCCTTGGAGCAGGCATCGTCTTTACCTTCTCCAAATGTTGAAAATGAGGAATAAATAGTGTTGAAATCTTGGTTCTCTCCCCCCCCCCATCCGCCCAAAGCTTCTGCATACTTATTTCAGGTATTTTAAAAGAAATCTCATCATCTGAAAAATGTTTTAACTTTCATAATGGTAATTGCTTGAAGGCATCTTTTTATTTCTGTGTTTCAGTACCAGATAAAATGTCCTTTAAGACATGATCCATATTATATAAAGGGGAAAAACATTTTTTGTACTACTTTAGATAGATTCCCATACAAACCTCCTCCTCTCTTCTCCTCTCACTTACAATTTCACACATTTACACTACAGTTATCAATAAGATACTGTCTGGAACTGAAGAGGAAGGCATGGCGATTCTTCAGGATATACTTCTTCTTGTTGTTGATACATGAAGACTGCCCTATGGACATAATACCATGGCCTTTCATCTGCCTTCCGCATTGCAGCATGACACCTGTTCCACTGATCCAGCTCCACAAGTAACTTTCTGGTCCTCCTCAGCCACAGGCCATTATTGCTGAAGCTGCTGTCCTCCATCAAGATGGATTCAAGTGGAATTTAATCCATTTGGGGATCATCACTCTTCCCTGTGGACTTCGCCAAGGTTACTAGTCCTCTGGGCTGTCAGGTTAGGTAAATGCTACTTGACACTCGGCATTGAGTCGCTGGCAGTATGGTCTACTCCAGTGGTGGAAAACCTATGGCACGAATGCCAGATGTGGCATTCCCAGCCCTCTCTTTTGGCACATGTGCTGTCATCCCAGGACAGAGTTTGCCCACCCCTCTGCCCTGAAGCCCAATGGGAACACTTCCTCCCTCCCTCCAGCATGGAGTCTACCCCACCCCTCTGCCCAGAAGCCCAATGGGAGTGTTTCCTCCCTCCCTCCAGCACAGTGTTTACCCCACCCCCTCAGTTTGGGCACTTGGTCTCTAAAAAGTTCACCATTACTGGTCTACTCTATTATCATTGCAGGATAACCTGGCTAGGAGATACATCTGGTGTTGAATATGAAGAATCTAAGATGTAAAAGAAAGGCTACTGATCAAGCTAATTTCTCAACCTTCTTTCTTTTATATCCTACTAAATTTAAGAGAGCTGGAGAATTTTGTTCAATGCTCATTTTTATCTGCAGTGACCTAGTTTGTACTTTTAAAAAAAAAATTATAGATCAGTATGCAATTATCTTTTTGGCTATGTGCTTCTTCAGATCTTGCAAAACAATTCTCTGCTTTTTTAAAAAAAGTGTACTACTTATATGCAAATTTAAATATTGGCACCAATGGAGAGTAGGGCCAACATGCAGCTCTAGATTCCATAAAATACAGTAAATTGTCTCATGCTAAAAACCAGATAACTTGCTGGAGCAATTGCTCATAAAGATGCCTGGGAATGAAATATCCAGGACAATTAAATAATTTTTCAGTTTAGATATGTTCAAAATTTCTAACAAAATAGCAATACTTTTACTGGAATTCTTTCAACCTTTTCATTGCAGTTTCCACATTTTGCCTATTTTGGCTGAATATTTTTGACCTTTTATGAGTCGAGGTAGCCTATCCAGTGGAGTCAGAATTTACTCTGTGACTAGTAGTGCCTATGACCATCAGTAACCTCCCTCTAGTTTTTCAGTTCTTTCTGTGCTTTACTACAATCCACATGGTAGTTGGGAGAGTGGCAGTGTAGTAGCTCTATACTCTGCTCCCCCAGGGCTCATGCCACACACAGAAAGCTACCACTGCTCTAGTGCCAATTCTGGCCTCTCTCCCTGCAAAAAGAATGAAATGGCAGCAGTGTGTCAGAGAGGGAAGCAGCCTCCACTGCTGCACAACTTTCATTTTCAAAGTATGCCTGTATGAATCCACTTCTTGTATTCAGTTTAATGCCAAGCTGTGAGGACTGATTGAATCAGTCATCATGAGAAGAACAGCTTAGAAAATCAAGGTGTCTCTTACTTGAGAAGTGGGAGGGCTCCATACACCCTGGAAATAAGGAGTGAAAAAGAAAGGTCCCATGAAAACTGGATAAGCTGCATGAATTTTGGGAGAGGAAAATCAGTGTCATTGGTATCATCATTATTATCTTAGAACTGGAAGTGACCCTTTGGTTAATTGAGTCCAGTCTCTGTCAAGGAGGTACAGTGGGGAATCGATCTCTGAACCTTTGGCTTTGCAGACAAATACCTAAACAAGATGAACTAATATCATCTCATTTCCTCCCATTCTATCAGCAGTAGCTCCAATAATATTCGTAATAGACACCACATTATGATCTGCCTCTTTCATGTGAGTTCAATAATGAGTAAAGGTGCAGATAGCTAGAAGGTGACAAAATCCCTTTGTGACATTGAAAGGAAGAAAATGTTAATTTTTTTCTGTTTTCTAATAATATAATAAGGCTTAGGCCATGTTCTGGCACTTCACAACCTCTCTGTCTAGCACAAATGATCATGTCATGATGTGTTCTAAGGCATGTATTCTAGCAAGTGCTGGTAAGGCTGGAAGAATGCAGCATTCCTGACACTGATTCTAGTAATATAAGGCTAAATAACAATAAGAATGAAACTCTTAACCTTTCACGGAATTAGCTCAGAAGAGATTCTCCAACCAAAATAATTATCTCCTAGGGCAGCAATACAAAATTGAATGAAGGGGTCTTCTATACCCCAAACTTAAATCTATTAGAGCTGTTCCATTAACAAGAATAGAATGGCACTGGGGTTATATGAATGAGGGACTAAATCTTTTTGAAGCATTTACATTTGAAAGGAAATATTGCAAATGACAGAAATCTCAACAAAAATACAAGCAGCTCATATAAAAGGTTGTTTGATTTTTAAAGTTTTCTTAAGGCATGCTTGATCATGTAAATGCTGAAAGATTTCTTTTATGGCAAGTTGTGCCCTCTATCAAAAGCATATTACTATAAGCACCACTCATGCTTTTGAACAACAACAGTACAAGAAGCAATATATAGTATAGGAAGCTGTCAGAAAGAATAACAGTGTCATCTAAATGCTAATCAGCAAATAAGCCTAATCTGGCCTCAATATTTGCCAACATACTGTACTGCTGTTCAGCAGAAACCATCTCTTGAGCTCCATGCTTTAGCATCACTTTATTGGTGTAAAATAGTCCTGTAAGTTAGGATCATGAAGCAATTTCTTTTACTCCAAAGGGAGATGCCACAGGAATAAACAATAGCTTTGTTTCTATACATATTTACTATCTCCTACAGCCTTTCAACGAACTCAGTGCCAAACATTTTACAATTTCAGTTTTGGTAATGTTTTAAACCAGTAAAAGAGAGAGATAAGTTATACTATCTATTTTATAAAGACATTACACTATGGAAGCTTCTAGTTTCCCAACCAGTCCCCTGTGGTTACCATTGTACTAAATTATCTGATATAATAGATGTTTCTTTCTTTTTTTTACTTTTAAATAGTGTTTCTCAATGGAGATATTGAATCTTTGTGTAATTTTGCTTTAAAAAAACAAAGCAAAAGAAAATGTTCTAGACTCTTGAGAGGTAAATGCAATCTACTGATACAACTAATAAGAAAACTTTAGCATCTGGGACTGCTGGGAGGGGTATGAAGAAAAAGTTTGGTTAGCCCAGCTGGGTTTGGATTGGTGTCCTCTGTTGAGTTGAATTATTTCTAGTCAGCATCTGGAGCCTGGCCAGTGATGGGATGACAAAATTTTTACTACCACTCCCTGACATCACGGATGTCATGGGTGTGGCCAATGTCATGATGTCATGATGTCATGGGCGGAGCCGATATCATGACATCATGATGTTGTGGGTGGGGCCTTAAAAATAAAAATAATAATTTAAAAATTAAATTAAATTAAAATAAATACACACACACACACACACACACTCCTCAACCCACCCACCCACCCACAACACAAACCCATAAATAAATTAAAGAAATAAATAAAATAAAAAATAAATAAAAATACACTCACCCACCCAAACACCCATCTACCCACCCCAAACACAAAACCTGGATCACTTACCCTTGTCCGGGAGCAGAAGAGGCAGTGGAGCAGCAGTGCGGCCGGCGCAGTGGCCTGGATCCATGCCAAGGAAAGGCTGCCGGTGCCACTTTATTTTTTTTCCAGAACAGCCGAAATGGCAGCCTGTAACAGTGCAGCAGCACATTGGTGCACTGGCCTGATAGCGCACCGCACCAAGGAAAGGCACCGCCTTAAAAAAATAAAATTCCAGGCAGCCATGCATGTGTCAAACCTCTATTTGATGCATGCACAGTTCTATTTCTTACTGCACATGCGACAAATAGACAGGAAAAAAAATCAGAACCGGATCACCCGGGGTTATAACAACCCACCCACCCCAGCGAACCAATCGTGATGGGAGCTACCGGGTCAGCGGATCCGGGCCAACGGGTCAGCGGATCCGGCTCCCATTACTGAGCCTGGCCCAAAATATACCCACTGACAGCAAGTTTGGAGCTACAGGCTAAGTGGGTTGTTTCAGCCACCACTGCTGTGGCAGAAGGAAGGGTGGTGGCAGAGATCAGCATCTGATCTAGTGAGTCCCCTGAGACCAGACCAGATAACTGGTACATCATTGGCTAGTTCTTTCTGTAGGACAACATGAACAGGGTTTGGTGCCAAGTTTGTCACAAGAGCCAGAGCAGTCATTGAGAAAGCTGGCCCAGGCACCCAAAGAATTGGCTTCCTGGAGGTATTGCTGAAACTTGGGACAGGCAGGCAGTCACAGTTATCACTACTAGCTATCTACTAGCTATCCAGGAGCTAGAATTAAGAATAACTGGCAAATTCACTCTGCTGGAAATCTCTCCCACAAGGGCTTTCACCTTATTCTGTGATTCCGCATGTCTGCTGTGTTCTCCCTTCCTCCCATGCCATCTTCTCCTTTGTCTCAGCTTCTCTCACTTCAACATCATGCTCTCTTCCTTCTCTCAGTCCCTTGGCAACCTTCTCCTTCATGGTGTCTGTCTCTGCATGTCCCTCTCCACCTCACTTGACTGCCTCTTACCTAAATTTTCATGGTTGAGTAGGATAACTTTTCTTCTTCTCTTTCTTGCTCTCCTCTTTTTTAAAAGTTCAGACCTGCAGAGTTGGAAGTGGCCGTATGGATCATTGAGTCCAGCCCCAATTGAAGAAACACAATGGGGAACTGAACTCCAAACCTCTGGTTCAATGACCAGATACCTAAACTACATTTTCCTTGGTGATCTTAGACCACAATTTTCCTTGGTGATTCTAGACCAGTAATGGCCAACCTTGGTACGCCAGATGTTCTTGAATTTCAATTCCCAGAAGCCCTGATCAGCAGATGTGTTGATTCAGGCTTCTGGGAATTCATGTCTAAGAACATCTGGAGTGTCAATGTTGGCCATCACTGTCATAGACTGTCTATATACAGCAGTATCTGTTTCTGCAGCATCAGTATATCAGAAATACATAATTTTGCATTAACTTACAAAGAATCACATCTGCTGTTCTGTCCCCCGTTCATTCTGTCTAAATTTTCCATTAGCACTGTTCAGGAATTCCTCAACACAATACCACAAAAATTCAAGGAGGAGGATTATAGCATCCCTCATCAGTTTTCTCACATTAAAAGAGGTGGTGTGAAGTAAAAAGCTCCCTTATTTGCAAAGGCCTCTTCATATGATTCAGATCACTAATTTCCCAAGGTCTCAGAGCATCATCCCATCACTGTTCAGTTATGTGTGGCTTCAGCATGCTAATAAATTCAGCCTTTCTAAAAGTTACTTCTCAAGTTCTGTCTATAAGTCTTTGAAACATAAGAGAAGATGAGAATTCTCTAAACTCTATTGTTTGCTTGGTCAGATGGGTGGTATATAAATGTAATGAAATAAATAAACAAAACAAATAAATAGTAAAGAATTTCATTTTCTAGGAATTGGTTTCCATCCTTTCTTTGGTCATGCCACAGTACCATGCTTTCAGCTACAGAGTGGACTCATCATGTGTCATATGTATGGGTGCAAAATATTTAATTAACCTAACAGATTTCTCAAAATTTCTCACTTTATTAAAACTGAATATGATAAATTGGTGAACATTAAATTGTGTTTTTGAAACTTTGGAACTATTAACAGATAAATGACTTAACAGTGCCAAATTTAATAGAAATAATCATGCTCATAGAAATGATCTAGAAGAACTTGTTCCTAAAGGGATAAAACTAATAATAAAAGGGTTAAAAGAGTGAAGACCTAATGCCTTGAGGTAATTAGATAGATGTAGCATTTGGTGTGCTTTTAATCTTTTTTAGATTTTAATTTTAAATTTTAATTTTAACAGTTTTGAGGTTTTTAGGTAGTGTTTGTGTTTTATTGTCATGGTTTTTTTTTGTTTTGTATTACTTGTAAACCACCCTGAGTCAATTTGGTAAGAAGGACGGTGGAGAAATACGAATAAATAAATAAATATTAAAACTGTATCCAGATGAGAGTACTGGAAGGAGATCACCTTACCTCCCTTCTGTCCCTTGGGATTTTATTACAACTGGGGACAGAACAACAAGGGACACTAGGATAAACTTACCTTTGGGTTGGCTGTATATGAGGAGAAATTAGCCCCGTGACCCTAACATACCAAATTCCCATTGACTGGGGTAAGAAAGATCAAGAGATGAGGAACAGCATAGTGATTGGTTATAGTTTGGTTTTCCTGTGCAGATGTCTAAATAGGTCAGGTAAGCTGTCTGACCCAGGCTGTGGAGGAGCTTCCCATAAGGGTTACACAGTGCAGGAAAGAGAAGTTTTGCTAGTTCTTAGGTGAAAGGTTGGCATGCTAACCAGCCACAAGGCAGTTCAAGGTTGCACTCTTTTGCTCTTTTGAGTTGGGCAGATTTTTATGTGGGCGAAAAAGTCCTTTACAACTTTTACTTTGCTTGCAGTTTGGCAGTTTTACTTCCCACACCTGAGTCTGCATGTGGATGAAAGTCTTTTTTATTTTGGTTGTATGTGCATCACCCTTTCAAGCCTTGTTTTCCCCATCCTGTATTCCTTTTGTTTCTAATCAATAAAGTTTTTCTTCAAGCCAATAAAAAAATTTCTTCAAGTTGACAGGTTTTCTGGGTACTCTGGGGTGCTAGTTCCAGTTCTTGGTTCTCAGCCAATAATATCTCAGGAACTCTCCAGAACAATAGAACAGTAGGCTCACTAATTCTCTGCTAGATCCTTGCCCATCCTGCTTAGTTAAAACTGCCAGTGATGGTATTTCAGGATGCGTTAAGAGGATTGTCAACATCTCACTTTGGGAGGGTTGTCAACATCTCACTTAGCCAGCCCAAAATGCCGATTATTTTGACTATATTACTCTGATTCTTGCTAGTCTACATTGGCTCCACATTATATTCCATTGCATGTTCAAGCTGATCATGCTATCGTACAAAGCACTTAATCATTTAGGACCATGCTATCTGTAGGAGCACCTCTTCTTAAGAAATTATACCTGGAACACTCAGGTCCTCAAATTACATATAACCACACACAAATGAAATAAAAAAGGATCAAAATTTATTATGGCTTCTCTATTATGGATGAAAGTGTCATTGGAAATTAGATCTGCTTCTGCTTTATCATCCTTTCAAAAACAACTGGAGACATTCCAGTTTCCACATGCTTTTCCCTTGCTGTGAACTGACTTTTATAAATGCAGAAATTCTTCAGTGAGCTGTGATGTATATCGTATGATTAATGTGTTTGAGTTAAGGATGCCATCTAGTTAGGTATTTTAATTTTTATGTTGCAACATGTTAAGATGTGATATGTGTTAATTGATGTTGATTTATTATTATAATCTCTTTATATGTCTCTTTTTATATGTTGTTGTGAGCTGCCCAGAATGGTGCTTGCTTTACAACGTCTCTAGGAAGTGAACTGTTAACAAATCAAATAAATAAATTGGGCAGGACATAAATCAAATAAATAAACAAGCCCATCAAGAGCTTTTTTAAAAAAATTGTGTTCCTGTCTTCTGCTCCAGGAGCAGGTTACGGCCATGGCCAGGAGGGCCTTGGGGCAAGTGCATGTTTTTAATCAATTGTGCCCTCTCCTGGACTAGGAGGCCCTGCTCATGGTCATCAATGCCCTGGTCACCTCCAGTTTGGACTATTGTAATGTGCTCTATATGGTGCTGCCCTTGATGACCATCTGGAGACTGCAGTTGGTCCAGAATGTGGTGGCCAATGCGATGGTGGGATGAGGTCATTTTGCCCATGTCTTGCCACTGCTGCGGGAGCTGCACTGGCTGCCTTTATGTCTCCAGGTCCAATTAAAGGTGCTGGTTATCACCTTTAAAGACCTTCATGACAGTGGACCAGGATATCTAAGGGACCACAATATCCCTAGGACATCAACCCATCCCACAAGAGAAAATCAAGAGGGCACCCTCCATATACCATCCATTGGGGAGGCATACCTCTCCAGCATGAGGGAAAGGGCCTTCTCAGTCATACCCTCCACACTATGGAACCTCCTCCCAGTAGAATTACGTCTCCAGGCCCAGTTGCTACCATTTAGAAGAAAACTGAAAATGTGGTTAGCGAAGCTCACCTTTTTTTGCTCATCTGAAGTCCCCCCCCTTATAATTGGTTTTTAATTATTTGTAATGATTTAATGATTGTATTGTTTTTTTTAATGTCATGCTGTTTTTATATCTCTAAGGCACAGTGGGGGGCAGCATCATTATGTTGGAACAGCTTTTAACTTTTTTTAATATTGTTTTTAAATTGTTGCTGAGCAGCCAGTGAGGTGTTCGCTGGACTGTGTACACTACCCAGAGTCTATTGATTGGGGCAGTATATAAATCTACTGTAAATGAATGCATGCATGAATGAATGAACAAGCTATTCCACCCAATATTGTGTCATCTACAAATTTGATAAGTATTCCCTGAAGATCATCAGGAAGACTAATTCTTCTGGTGCTCCACATGTTACCTCACACTAGTTTGAGAAAGAACCATTGATAAGCACTCTGTGAGTATGGCATTCTGTAACAAACTGTGCATCCACGTGACACTTGTCCTATCCAAGCCATTCCTAGTTAGCTTGCTAATCAGAATATTAAGGGACACTTTGTCAAAGGCTTTACTGAAGTCAAGATATATTACATCTACAGCATTTCCAACTTCTACCAAGGAAATAACTGCTTAGGTACCCTTCTGATATACAGAGACAACAGTACTGGAACTGGTTCAACATAACTACTATCCTACACTTCTGAAGGGATGTTGGGTTGTTGTTGTTTTTTTGTTTGTTTGTTGAGAAGACAAGATTGCACAAGCTTCAACATAATATGGACTCTCCTCTTACTGGAATACATAAGGAGCTGGCCATCATATATTGCTATATTCAACATTCACTTCAGGCAGGTGCAAAAGTCTACCCAGATTGAAGATACTGGAAGAAGACAAATTATTTTTCAGTTAAGTGCACATACCCAAACTCCTATTGCCACAGAACAGACATTTTTTTCATTGAGATATCCCACAGTATAGACAGGAAGGAACACATACCTCACTTCATGCCTCAATATCAAGAGGCACAGTCAGTTTAGATAAAATTTGAATGTGCATCAGACATTTAGGCTGTTTGCTTTTTATCTCCAATTTATAAATGAGACTTTAATTTTAAAGAGTTATCCATCATAGTCAGACAGGTTAATAAAAAAAAGTCAAGGAAGCAGATGCCTTATGGAGTGCCAAGATGGTTTCTCTGCTTTCTTCAAATCTCATACCTTTTCTGTCTTCTGCTGGTGAGTTTTTAAATGAAGTTTGGTGTGGGCTATTTTAAAACATAAAAAAATAAAATATGCATTGTATGAAGTGACACACTATTACTAAATAAAGTTGAATTATAACTAAATGGTGATCATCCACAGCTTATAAATTTTTGAACATCACCCAAATTGTAGGAATCTTTTTTTTTTTTTGGGGGGGGGGGAATCACATCAGAAAAAAAGCCTTTTTAATGCCAAATCTGTGCTGAAATATATTCAGTTCTTTATACTGTTGAGTCTTATTGTTTTGTTTAATTATAATGCTACAGTATTTAATAAATCATGAATAGATTTCACATTCTTAGCAACAATTCATGAACATTTGATTTACCTCTTGAACATACTTAAATCTTGTAATATTTTAAATACAATTAGACCGGAGGAAAATAGTCCCAATTCTGTGACAAAAAATGCTAATAAATAACTGGAAGAAAAATAGTATTCATTATAGAGTAGGATTTAAACCATTTGTAACTCTCATGTTAATAATAGAGGAAGAAAAACATCTGAACTGCTTTAACACTTCTTTACAGATAAAACTAGGTATCAAAAGTGTTTGAGGGTGTAATATTCTCTTGAACATGAAGTGTTATATCATTTGTTTACTGCATGATGAAGTTGTGGTTTTAAACCAAGAAAACGACATAAGGAAACTAGTAGTTTTACCAGTGTTATGCAGAGACTACGATAGCCAGTGTGATGTAATGGATAGAGTGATAGGCAAGGACTCAGAAGGCCTGAGACTGAATCCCTATTCAGCAATAGAAACTCAGTGTGTGTGTGTGTGTGGGGGGGGGAGACTGTAAAACCACTCTTTAAATATTTCACTTAACTTGAAAGCCTTATTAGAGTCACTATAGGTCAGTAGTGGTGAACCTATGGCATGTGTGCCAGAGGTGGCACACAGAGGCCTTTCTGTGGGCATGTGTGCTCTTGCAGGTAAGCCCTGCCCCACCCCAACCACTTACCCAACACCAATGGCAGTGCTGCTTACCCACCCACCCCTCTCCTTCCACTAATGGGGAGGCAAGAGTGGAGGCTGAAATCATGAAAGAGGAGAGGCAGAGGATGAGGTGGTGCAAGCTGGAAGAGTTGGGTGTGCACATGAGGGATTGAGTGGTGTGCATGCACACCCACCCATGTGACATCACACAGGTGCATGGGCAAACTCGTTGCCTGCCCATGTAGCACCTTCTCCTCCTTGGGCTGTCAGTCTCTAAAAGGTTCACCATCACTGCTATAGGGTGTTCCTGACTTGATGGCACATAACAACAATATGCAAGGACTTCCTGGAGGCTGAATGTAGAGAGTGAAGGAATGCTTTACAGCTTCCCTGGGAACTATACTGTTAGTGCTTCATCAGGATGCCTGATGTCATCTTGGGAAAACTCAGAAGGTTGTGACCTGGAAAATAAATAAACAATTAGAAAGGGATTGCTATGTGATCCTAGCAAATGTTCTGTTACTTTTGAGGTCTGTAATTTTTATGTGTATTATAACAGGTTGAATGTCCCAAAGGCTTCTTCCCTTTCCAAAATATCAGAAAGCTTGAGCTATAATCAGGATTTTTGTCTTCTTAATGTTCAACTGCAGTCCTACTTTGGCACTTCCTTCTTTTACTTTCATTAAACATTGCTTCAAAGTATTCCTTATCAGTCAATTTTTAAAATGTCTTAAGATACAGTAACATTAAAGGTATATATGTAGATACACAAGACTGAGTCTATAGTATAGGCATGTTAATCGCATCATTGGAAAAAAAAAATCTCAATTCCTCAGCAGACTCCCCTCACTTTATAGATGTTTTGGTATTAGGCGTTATGTCTCTCTTCCTTGTTCCTTGGAAGAAAGTTTACAGCCAACCTACATTAATTCCTCAGTGTGCTTTTTATCTTACCAAAATATTTACTCAGTAGCCCTGAGTATCTACATGAGTTATTGGCAAAGATTGCCTTTTCTATATGGAATCTCATAGACTTGACAGAACCCGCTGAAATCAGCCCTAGGGATCAGAGACTCTGACATGGTTTATTTTGAATATCATTAACTATTTGGTAGGCAGTCAGATCCGGTTAATTTCTGGAACTGTTACTAAAACATACTGAAAATTTAAAAGTATATATGCCAATATCAATAGATGGTGATATTGTATAAAACATACTCAGTACCATTCATAGCATTCAGCTGCCACATATTTACAAACAAATTTGTGGTTTATCTCTTATTTTGACTAGAGCAATTGGCTAAGAGAAACACAAGTTGCATTTTCAACAGAAGTAATTTCCCCCCTCTTAACCCTCTTTTAACTATTAAACCAGTATAAATACAAAACATTTTCAAAGTATGATATTGTTGTTGGACTCAAATTTACACCAGTTTTAGCCAGGAAAGGCAGTGGTAAAAGATGAAAGGAAATTGAGTTCAACATCTAAACATCCACACATTATCCCAGCTCTCACACAGGAAAAATAGGAAGAGGACCACACCAATTGACTTCTGTCATCTTGCACTCCAGGAAATAGGTATTATTTTTGAAATTGGTGAAATGACTATGAGGTAGCAAACAAGTACGCAAATCGTTTCTGTGTTTGGTGAACATCCAAAGTCCATGCACAGAGGTGCACAAAAAAGGATGGTATAGATATTACATAAGTCCCTGCCCTAGGAAAAGTCTTGTCTGTTTTTCCTTGTGGGGCAAAAAGTAATGTTAGTTTAATGCATTGCATGCAGCTTTATAACTTTTTTGTACTTTATTGGTATGGGGGGTCTTTATGTGGTACACATTGCCAGTTATGTAGTCCTTCTTTAGTACAATCACTGTGAATACTCTTCTAATTATTAGGTGCAGTTGATAGGGGTAGAACCCAATAGGAAATAATATTTCTGTGTATTCTAACTGTGGGGAATAATTTTTCATTTCAATCACCATGAGGACAGAGACTAGCATACAAATTTACATACACAAATTTAGATAGAAAGTTGATTTGGAATGTGTCAAAGTAAAGTACTGGTAAAGAAGGATCATATAACCCCATACGAACCTACTCAGCTTTTAGGATTTGGGGAAAACCTTTGTATTGGTTCCACCATATTCCCATTCTTGTTTCATGAGGACACAAGAGAAGATCTTCCCAGTGGCTGTTCCTAGGACTCAGAACACAATGTTCCAAGAATCTAGATTGTCCCCTCCCTTTTGCCCTTATGCTGTTGTGAAAATACCTTATTTTTCGTGCAGATTTTAAACACTAAATGGATGTCTAGGAAAAGCTGTATTTATGGAATTTAGATATTTTAATAACTTTCAAAATGTTTTTCCAATTGTTTTTAATTATGTCTTTAATCTTGATTAATGTTTGTTTTTTAATGTAAATGTCCTCAATCGGATCCTTGGGCAAGATGAAAACAGGACGCATGTCATGGTCCACCTAGCCAGCGGGTGACGTGATATCCAAATGGGTAAAAAACTGCATGTGAACAGACTTGGTTTCTCAGATTCATTTGCATGGGTGGAATGTCAAGGAAGGTCGGCAAGCAAGAATGAAAGTTCATTATAATTTTGATGATTATAAACTTCACCTCGACACACTGGATTTCAAATGAATATTCCTCATATATGTTTATAGCAAATTAAAATATAGTTGCAAGTTATAGCAGGTAGTTTTGCTATTGCTCTCACTCTTATTTTGCTTAAGAAAGAGATTTGGGAATAGAAAGGTGGGGCAAACCAAAGCCATACCAACAGTGATGAAATTAGGGATATTTGTACAGTCCAGATGCAACCATGGATATATGTAAGTAGCCCTGGCTACCCATGTGGTAGGGTAGCACACCACACAAATCTCTGGTGTTGAGTTTGACATTCTTGGAGTTAAAATGGGGGAAAATGTGTTGTGTAAGGACTGGAAAAGCAAAGGTAATTTGGAACAGCAGATGGACCAAGCTAGCACAAAATTATAAAGGGGCTGAGATCTGAACCCCACAATAAACCCCAAGATTTCCTCTGGAATTTTCAACTACAGAAGCTCTACAGAAGGTCTTTGTGTCAGATTGTGAGGAAACAGCAGGCACTATCTGTGTTTTTATAAGTTAGATGCCTCTCCTGGTTAATCATATCATCTGGGCTTTGCTCCTTTTCTGTCTTTTCTGAAAGTTAATGAGTGCAAAAGCTGGCTTGAGACTCAACATCAAGAAAACCAAGATAATGGCAACAGGTCCTATCAGCTCCTGGAAAATAGATGGGGAAGAAGTAGAAGCAGTGACAGATTTTACTTTCTTAGGATCCAAGATCACTGCAGTTGGAGATTGCAGCCATGAAATAAAAAAGTGACTGATTCTTGGAAAACAAGTTATGAGAAACTTGGGGAACATAGTTAAAAATAGAGACATCACCTTGAAAACAAAAATTCACATAGTCAGAGCAATGGTATTCCCTGTTGTAATGTATGGTTGTGAGAGCTGGACTATCAGGAAAGCTGAGCGCAGAAGAATAGACACCTTTGAAATGTGGTGTTGGATGAGAGTTTTGAGAGTCTCCTGGACAGCGAGGAGAACAAATAGGTCAATCTTAGAAGAAATAAACCCTAACTGCTCCTTAGAAGGTCAAATAATAAAGATGAAGCTAAAGTACTTTGGACATCAAATGAGAAGAGAGAATTCACTTGAGAAAGCCTTGATGCTAGAAAAGATGAGGACAAAAGAAGAAGGGGAGGCCAAAAATGAGATGTCTAGATGGGCACTGAGCTGGGTGGCTTGAGGAGGACGGTGGAGGACAGGGGTGCCTGGAGGGCAATGGTCCATGGGGTTGCAAAGGGTCAGATTTAACTGTGTGACTGAACAACAACAAGAAACATAGATGTATCTAAATATGAGTGAGTGAAGAAAAATGAATGCTTGTTCTGTGATAAGTACATTAGGATGTTATGGTACACATTTATCCCACACATTTTTTTATTTTTCTTGTTAATGCACTAGTGTCACTGTAAAATCTATGCTACCTGCTATACTTTTCCTTCTGCTGAACTAGATGTGGGTAAATGATTGTGTCTGCAGCAATTCTGATAATGCAGTGTAATGTCCTATCCAGATCATTGATTTTTTTGGTAGTTTCTCATTCAGTACACATGCCTGTTGGGAGACAAACAAAAGTGTTTACAAATGGTAGCAAATCAGCCTAGTGTAATATGTAAGATGCCTACATTCAGATTTTAGAATCACAGACCACATGGGGAAATAGATATGGAACAGCCCATTGGAATCTATTTTCTAGTGAGCTCATGGCACAAATACCGGTAAATATCAGATAGCCCAACCTTTTTATTTATTTATTTTATTTATTTTATCGTATTTCTACCCCGCTCCAATCGGGCAAGCCCGACTCTGAGCGGCCTACAAATCAAAATATCATCGTCCTAAAACTTGATGATTAAAACTTTAAAAATTCATAAAATTCATAAAAGCATTAAAACTCACATCAACAATTGCACCGAAGGGTGGCTGTCACTGGATCAGCAATAGGGCTTTCATATTTTGAGGCTAGACTATGGTGACTCTCCAACAGATGGAAGGGTCACTTTAAGGAAGCATTTCTGGTGCAATCAGTTACACACCTTTGTAGCCATCTGATTACACCCTAGAAATACATTGATAGCCTTTTAGCCAAATATCTTGTTCTACATACACAGTGTCATCTCCAGTTCTTTTTCCTCCCACATCATTAATTTCCCAAATTTGAGTTTTGCAAATACTGCTTAATTCTGATTTCAAAAATGAATGAAAAATAAATGTTCAACTATCTCAAATTAATAAGCAATCTCTTCTTCTCCTCCTCCTCCTCCCTCTCTTTTCCCTCTCTCTCCTGTACAGCTGGTTTGGGTGGGTATGCAATATAAAGATAAGGCCATCATTTTAGATTTCATACATGTTGCACCTTAGCAACAAAGCAATAAATCTGTATTGTTTCCAAATGAGACTATGCTTATCACCTTATTCAGTCACTGAATTTTTATTAATCTGCATGGGAATATTTCATGTGTGTCCTAAAAATCTCTGCTGTTGAAGTTGAATAAATGTGATTGAGGATTGTTTCTAACTTTTGAATGCATCATGCCCAAGTTCAGTGTGCATTAGGCAACACTGAGACTTGAACTTGACAACATTAAAGACAGCTTCAGAGACAAGATACAACTCTTTTCTTCCCCGATGAAAGAGTAATTTCAGTTCTAAACTCTCTGTAGAATGTCAAGCTCTCAATGTCGTTCATGTCACTATTAAATCATTCTTGAATCCAGATAGCAACAGCAGCCTGAGGGGTGCTTTCCTCAAAAAGCACTGATGATTCAATGCTTAACTTGAAGTTAAGGGAGATAATAATAACTGGACATGTCAAAACATAACTCTATCCCAGAAAATGACAATGAATGGAACTGTTGGGGTGTATCCAGCTGTAACACCCTGAGTGTTTGCCTGTGGTGGGCAAAGGGCATTATAAAGGTTGTGTTTTCTTTCACAATGCAAAGAGGAAATACTTGACAGAGGAGTATATTTTGCCAGACTTGATATTATTATTTTTGGTCTGTTTGCTTTAATCTTTGGAGACAATTTGTTTCCTCTTTGTACTTGAGGGCTGGGCAAATGACCATGTTGGAATAAATAGAAAAGCTTTCTGTGAAGTTAGATGGCTTTGGAGCAAGTCAAAACTGAATACAGAAAGCAAAAACATTCAACCTCTTTCTCTCCAGTACTCACTTATTTACATTTTGTACCATTTTACAATCATGGATTATGTCCTCAAATACTCTTGACATGGAGAATTCTGTTAAAAGCTCCCATTACCTCTTACAAAAGGGTTACCCTTTTTTGAAGCTATTATTATCATTATTATGTATATGGAGCTGTTCACATATGTGTTCCAAAAGGGTACATCTATTAGTCTTTGTAGAAAAGGGGAGCAACATAGCATTTTAAAGACTAGCATTTATAATGTGTGCCTTCTATGTACCAATAATTCTAGATAACACTTCATACATCAGATGAAATGAGCTCAATTTCAATTTCAAATGAAACTGAGAAAGCTAAAGTTATAAGAAACATGACTGCCTTTAAGGTACTACAGGAGTCTTTCTTATAGAGGTACATGACACTTTACAAATAATACAATTAAGATTGGAAAAGAAATGTACACTATGTGTATTTCCCATCACTGAAAAACACTATTAAAGGCAAATTGTTTCTCTTTTTCTTCCCTCTTTTTCAAATTAAATACACATGTACATGCACAGCTCACCCTGTGTATCATTAAGCAATATGTACAGGCATAGTTAAACAGATAAAAAAATGCAAACACAAAAATATCTTGTTGTTGTTCAGTCACATAGTCCAGTCCGATCCTTTGTGACCCCATGGACCATTGCAAGCCAGGCACTCCATCCCCGACCATCCTCATCAACGTGGCCAGATCTGCGCTCATTGTGTCAACAAAACCATCTAGCCATCGCATTCTCTGCCGCCCCTTCTTCTTTTGCCCTCAACCTTCCCCAGCATCAAGGCCTTCTCAAGTGAGTCCTCTGTTCTCATTTGATGTCCAAAGTACTTTAATTTCATCTTCAATATTTGACCTTCCAAGGAGCAGTCATGGTTGTTTTCTTTAGGACCTACCTATTTGTTCTCCTTGCTCTCCAGGGTACTATTAAAAATTTTCTCCAACACCACATTTCAAAGGTGCCTATTCTTCTGTTCTCAGATTTCCTTATGGTCCAGCTCTCACAACCATACATTACTACCAGGAATACCATTGCTTTGACTATGTGGACTTGTGTTTGCAAGGTGATGTCTCTCCCTTTAACTATGTTCCCCAGGTTTCTCATCACTCGTCTCCCAAGAATCAGTTGCCTTTTTATTTCATGGCTGCAGTCACCATCTGCAGTGACCTTGGATCCTAAGAAAGTAAAATCTGTCACTGCTTCTACTTCTTCCCCATCTATTTTCCAGGGACATATAGGGCCTGTTGCCATTATCTTGGTTTTCTTGATGCTGAGTCTCAAGCCATCTTTTGCACTTATTTCTTTCAGTCTAAGCAGGAGCCTCTTTAGGTCTTCTTCACTTTCTGCCATTAGGGTGGTATCATCTGCATACCTCAAATTGTTGATGTTTCTCCCAGCAATTTTGATCCCAATATGTGATTCCTCCAGCCCTGCATTGTGCATTATGTGCTCTGTGCACAAGATGAATAAGCAGGGTGACAAAATGCAGCCTTATCTTACTCATTTTCCTATTCCAAACCACTCTGTCATTCCGTATTCTGTCCTAACTGTTGCTTCTTGAATCATGTACAGATTTCTCATGAGGCATATAAGGTGTTCTGGTATTCCCATCTCTTTAATTACTTGCCACATTTTATTGTGGTCCACACAGTCAAAGGCCTTGGTGTAGTCAATGAAACAGAAGTAGACTTGTTTCTGATATTCCTTTGTTTTCTCCATGATCCAATGTATGTTGACAATGTGGTCTCTAGTTCCCCTGTCTCTTTGGATTCCAGCCCACACGTCTGGTAATCTCTACCCGCTTGCTACTGAAGCCTATCCTGTATTATCTTGAGCATGACCTTGCTAGCGTGTGGAATCAGCTCAATTCTTCTATATTTAAGCATTTTTTGGCAATGCCCTTTTTGGGATTGGAACGTATACTGACCTTTTCCAATCCTGTGACCAAAGTTGTGTTTTTCAAATCTGCTGACATATAGAATGCAATACTTTAATTCAATCATCTTTTACGGTTTTGAATTCAACTGGGATATCATCATCTCCACTAGCTTTGTTGTTTGTAGTGTTTTTAGGGCCTTCCTGGCTTCACTCTCCAGCTCAAGTTCAATGTTTTAATCACTATGATTATCAGGGGTGTTGAGGTCCTTTTAGTAGAAAAGTCCTTCTTATAGAAAGTAAGGGTTGGTATAGATAACGTTACATAGAGTAGATCAGGGATCCTCAACCTATGGCCCATGGACTGGATCTGGCTTGTGGCAACAAATCATTTTATTTATTTATTGCTGCTGCCACCAGCTCAATCCTTGTCTCCTCCGCTTGGCTTGGTGTGTCCCTAATGGTGCTCCATAGCAGGGCAGATGTAAGCCTTACAACATCTACCCTGCTTTGGAGCACCATTAGGGACATGCCAAGCCAAGCAGAAGAGACAAGGATAAAGGTGGCAGTGGCAGAAGTGTCATTGGGCACATTTTTTGCAGCTTTGGGGGCATTTCTGGTGGCCACAGCCATGTATTTCTTACCCATGCAATGCAGCTCCTACAGGCGATCATTGTGGGGGACAGTAGGGGACTTTTTGCAGTGTGATTGGCTCAGGGTGGTCACTGCCACCACCAAAGCTGGTGGTAGTGGTGGTGAGACCACCAGTCTGGCCCCTCAACAGCCTGAAGGAGTGGATCTCAGCCCCCAGCTTAAAAAGGTTGAGGACACAGGTGATATTCCAGGTGATACATCATTTTCTTGAAAAAACTTTTCTAACTGAGTTAGTTTTGAAAGCAGGTAATTTCAAAATTAGATAACTTAGTTAGAAAAGTTTGATTTATTTCCTATATTTTAAACTTTTAAGTAAGTGCCTAGAAAATTATGTGAAAATAATGCAACCTGTTTCAGGTGGTGTTTCTGCAAATTTCTTGTAAAGAATTTTTTTCTGAATGATGTTCCCAATGCAAAGTACTCTCCACCCACTCTCCTACATAGCAGAATTATTGTACCTTCTGTGAAAGTACAGCTCATTTCTTAATTCATAACATTTATAATTTACTAGCCAAGCTGGCCAACTGAAACTAACCCAATTGAAGCTGTGCTTAATCCCATATCTTTGTAGCCTAATGTGTTCAAAATTAATACCTTTCCTCTGCCTTAATTTTTTCCTAGCTGTGTTTTTTGGTTGGAGAAAGCTTGGGTCTAAGGTTACAAAACTCCTTTCTAAATTTCTTGGTTTTCTACTGAAAAGTTTTAGCCTCAATGTAGTTCTGTCAGCAGAGCTCTAAGATTAGCAAATTACAGAGGACTCAAATGACAAATTATATATAGCACACAGATTATATATTTATGACATTTTAGCTCAGCTGTCTAAACACCCTTAGCCTGTCAAAATCCTACTAACTTTAATTGGACAATCTAGTAAAAATGTTTCTGGCTTCCATCCTGTACCAAAACACTTTGAGTTTAGACCCAGTGAATCCAACAACACTCACTTCTGAGTAGACAAGTGTGGACTTTTGCCATCAACTTGCCTATCATATCCAGATTCATAATACTACTGTCCTTGCTTCAGGTTTTCTGTATTGTGTTATTTTGAAGCATACACCTAGTAAAGAAATGAAAGGTTCTTGACATTTGCTTTCCCAATCAGGAATGTATTTAACAGTACAATATCATCTTGTCTGTGGCTGAAATCTGAAAATATTCTGAATTCATACAATTTACCTGCTATATCTATTCACTTCATTTAAAATTATGACTTTTTCCGGATTGCAGGAATGCCTCTTGACAGGAGTCTTGACCAAGCAATAATGAAAAGGTCACATTGTACTGAAGCAATTGTCTAGGTTTTTTTAATGGCTGTGCACTGAAAATTAGATACAATTACATCTAATTAGAACCACCAAGTTCTAAATTAGAGTGAAGAAGCCATAAAACACTTAAATCAAAATGATTGTTCATGATCTCTCTCCAAACACCTTTCTCTTATAGGATAGCATCCCATCAATGTGTACACTTGAGGGTGAGATTTAATAGCTTTTTGCTGCTCTCTAAAGATCAAGGTTAGGAATCTCAGACCTTCCTATCTTATAGGGCTTTGGGGGCATTTCCAACCATTTATTACTTCAGGAAAGTTGATTGTGATTGAATGGCAGAATAAAAGTACATTGCAGACAGTCCTTCAAAGCAAGCTTCCATTAGAATACAGAAGCAGCAGACATTCAGGCAATAGTTTTACATTATGCCTTCCTCCACAGTAATTGACTAAAGACTTTGTCCTTGTCAACAATAGTTGTTTACTGCATGTCAGCTATGCCACTGTAGGCATTTGTAACATGCACTTGATTGGCATAATCTGAAATATATATATATGGGAATCAACACCAGTGTACTCCTGCCATGTTGAACATTTATACAGCTTGAGAAAAAGGCAAATCCTACTCACCAAGTGGGTGAGAAGAACATTGTTTTGTTCTTCCAATATTTCCTATTGAGAATAATTTGCTGAAAATTGACAGTTTCCACAAGATGTCTTTTCTTTTGCTGCTTCAGAGCAACATTGCTTTATGATATTATCAAGCCCACATTCCCCCTTTCTTTGCCTTTCTACTCATAGTTTTTCCTCAATTTCTTGCATGTGTAACGCCTTCATTCTCCATAGGAGAAGCATAGGATACTTGATGTGAGAGATCAAGCAACGTGCATTTATAAAGCTTTTTAAAAACTAGCACAGTGTATCTGTTTAATTCATCTCAAGTAACTCTAAGTGTTAAGTTCAGTTTTTAAAAGCTTATAGGAATGCAAAGTTTAAGTGTTAGCACTGAACCACTAACAAACAAAACATAAGATCAAGCATAGAGGCTCATGTTTAAATTGTTTCTCCCCATATTTTTTAACAAGTTGGATTCAAAGATAGGTGATTAAATAATGCTGCTTTCTCAGGCAAAAAACTTAATGGTGTCAAAGATAATATCTTCCCCAAAAAATGAACCAAACTAAGGGTGCAAATACACAGTGAGGTAAATGCAAATTAACTTGCAGTCTCTTGCTATGAAATGGCTATGGAGACAGGACAAAGATGGATGAAGAGATTAACATACACTGTAGTAATGCAGGGATTTTCAACCCATGGCCCATGGGCCAGATGTGGCCCATGGCACCATCTCATGTGGCCACCCACCACCTCCACCACACCAGGAAGTGCCATGTGGTGGAGGCAGGGCAAAATGGTCATCCGGTCCTCGAAGCTGTCTGAGGGAGCATGACCTGGCCCCTGGTTTAAAAAGGTTGATAACTCCTGTTGTAAGGCATACCAAATATTAACATAATGCAATACCGACCAGTACAAAGAAACACTCATACAAAGCATATTCATTCCCAACTTATGCTACCAGTGCCAAACATTATCACTTATACAAAATATAAATGAAGTTTGGTCACCATGGAAATGAGATGTTTGTGGAAGGCTTGCTGGAGTGACTAGAAGGGATAAAATCACAATTGAAATTAAAAGGGAAAGAATTGGAATAGAACCAATTTTAAACTATATAAGAGAAACCGAATCAAAGAGGCCCTAACTGGGGCCTATATTGCCCCACCCTCTGGCTTCTCAGAGGTGACACAGGAGCATTGAACCTCTTAAAAGGAAGGCAGGGAAATTCCCCTTTCTTCCCCAAATATTGGCCAAACATTTGGAGGGGTACATTATCTCGAATGCCTCCAGCACTGGACTGCTCACCACTTCCTGAGGTAATTGGCTCTATTGTCCAATTAGTTTGAGCCCACTATTACACATCTTTTAAGTATTTACAAAGTGTTATTATATTCTCTCTCATTCTCCTTTTCTCACTCCTAATCTACCCAGCACTTTCAATCTCTCCTCATAGGGTTTGGTTTCAAGTCCTCTGATAATTCTTGCTGTCCTCCTCTGAACAAGTTCCAGTTTGTTAGCATCCTGCTTAAAGTGTGGTGTCCAAAACTACCCCTGAATAGAGGGGTGCTAATGCACATTTGAGACTATAGTTCTGTTAATGCAACCTAAAATACCATTGGATTTTTGCAGTAGCCACATCATTCTGTTGACTCATATTCATCTGTGATTTGCAATAACTCCAGTACTACTGAGTCAAGTATCTCTCTATCTTGTAATTCTGCATTTGGTTTATCCTCCTAGGTGTAGAAATTTATTTATTTATTTTGTTGGATTTAAATAACCACCCTTTTCACCTAAGTGACCCAGGGCATCTCACAACAGTGGTTAAAACCTATACCCAATGCTAATTAAAACTGAATACTATAGAATTATCTAAAATCATTTATAAAACCTCCCCAATCTCCTTAAGAAGAAGGACACCCGGGCAGGAGTAAATAAGAACCCTGGGCAGGATAAATAAGTCAGCAGGGCTGGGTTGTGGTACCAGTTGTACCCCACATCTGCTGGCATAGCCATGTTTTTAAGTCCTTCCTGAAGGGAAACAACTCTGCCTGGAGGTGCAATTCAAGTGGCAGGAGGTTCCATAGGGCTGGAGAGATATTGAGACGGCTCTTATCCTGGTTCCAGTGAGATGTTCCTCCCTGGCTGATGGGACCACTAGGGAGCTCCTATGGTCTGCTCTTGTAGGATGGGTCAAAAACCTTGGGGTGACATAGTCTCTTAAGTATCCTGGCCCATTAACATGAAGGTCAAAAACAGCACTTTGAATTGCACCTGGAAGCATACTGGCAACCAATGCAGCTCCTGTAGCAGCAGCGAGGCATGGGCATAATACCCGCACCCTGTCACCACCAGGGCAGCAACATTCTGAACCAATTGTCATCAAGGGCAGACCCATGTAGAGTGCATTGCAATAATTCAGTCTGGAGGTGACCAGAGCAGGGGTGACCAAAAGTCAGGAGTCCTAGGAGTGGGTATAATTGGTGGACGACATGAAGTTGCGCAAAAGCCTTCCTGACTACGACGAACTTTGCACTTTTCTCCTTTAAATTTTGTTCTTTTGTTTTCAGGCCAATGTTCAAGCCTATCCAGATCTTTTTGAATTCTGCTCCTGTTTTATGACATCTGTAAATTTAATAAGTCTTCCTTGCACTCCCTCTTCCAAGTCATTAACGAAAATTTAAAAGAGTACCCATCGCAGGACCGAACCTTGTGAAACCCCACTTGTTACCTTCTCCCTGTCTAAGAAGGAACCACTGATAAGCACAGTCTGAGTATGATTCTGTAAGCAAATTTGTATCCACTTGACACTTGTGCCTAGTTAGCTTACTAATCAAAATATCACTTTGTCAGGGCTTTAATGAAGTCAAGATATATTATATCTGCAGCATTCCTCCCATCTATCAAGGAAGTTACCCAAGTGAAAAATAAGATAAGGTTAGTCTGGTAGGATTTCTTCTTGACAAATCCATATTGACCTTTAGTTATCTTGTATTATTTTCAAGATTTTGCAGAATAATCCCTTTAAAATCTGCTCTGTAATCTGGTCTGTAGTTCCCTGGTTCCTCTATTTTGTCCCTTTTGAAGATTGGGATAAATGCAACACTCCCCTAATCACTTCACCCATACTCCATGATTTTTAAAAAATACATATATACAGAGATTTTGAGATAACTTCAGCCAGTTCCTTCAAAATCCTTATATGCAGTTAGTCTAATCCTATGGATCTGAACTCATTCAAAGTAATAAGGTATTCCTTGACTGCTTGTTTGCCATTCTCAATCTTCAATCCTGCTCTCATCCTTTGTACCTCACATTTGTATTTTGTGATGTATAGTAGAGATTGTGTGAATTGTGGTCTATTTTCTTTTATACATTTTTGTGAAGGTCATTATTATTGGTTCACAATAGAAGTGTTTGGTCTATTTCTCTTATTGCACATAAGCCTTCATTTCTAACTCTGAGTATACATCTCCCCTCCTCTTCCAATTCAGATTAAAGCCCTTCTGATCAAGTTCATGCTGTGTTCGAGGTTATTCTTCCCAGTTCTTGTGAAGTCAAATCCATCCCTTGGCAGTAGTCTACCTTCTAGGAAGCATAGCCTATGGTCTCAAAATTCAAATCCCTATTTGCCATCACATGCCAGATTGGAACAAAATGAGGGCTCCAAAGGTCCAGCCATTTTATATTTTTAATTGCTGAGTAGAGGGTTCCTATATCACAAAGGAACTTAACAGAACAGTTCCTGTACATAATAAATAGAAACTCAGGTAAATATATATTTTGTTTAGAAATCAAAGTCAAGTATGTTAGGGAAAATATATTTCATCACCAGTTGCAACAGGGAAGTAAGAAAAAATAAATTACAAAATTCACATGTAAATGACAGTCTTCTACCAGAGATCCAATATACAAAAGGCAAGTTGATCCAAGAGAAAGTTAATACCTACATTTCTTTGCCTTATTTAAATTAATTTGTCTACTCTGATAAATTGATGATCTTTTGCTTCGGTGGCCATCTCTGAAATCATACTGAGTTTTCATTAAGGCAAAATTGGTAGTGTGCCTAGTACTGATCTGCATACAACTTCAATTTGACATGTATATAGTATTATCTAATATCCTCACCTCCATAGTTTCCAACTGAGGTTGAATCTAAGGGAGCTGTAACATCCCTTAAGGTGTTCTTGGTGCCTATCGTCAGGTTATCAAGTCAACCAGATTTCAAATATTCACAATTAGGATTGAACTCCTGCGGAAGTATCTATGACATTCACATGAATGATTGAATTCATAATGACTTCACTCAGTTACCGTGAATACTAGATAAGCTATTAAAATAGATTGCAACTGTATTCTCTCTGCATGATGAGGGTGGGTATGTGAACAGAAATATAATCATGTCCTTGCTGGAAACTGAAAGAGTTTTCATATACTAGTTGTTTATGCTCTAGACAAAGAATGAGATTAGGATATTCACCCAGGCATTGAAAAGAGGAGGGCATACTGATTATCACTTATGATATTGCATAACATAACCAGAGTTATACCTGTTTTTGTTTCAAAATAGAGATTTTGGGTGGGGGTGGGGAGAATCATACAGTTGTTGAATAATATTCTAGGACCATGATGGAGAACTGTGGCACTCCAGGTATTCTTGAACTTCAATTCCCAGAAGCGCAAGTCAGCACTCCTGCTGATCAGGGATTCTGGAAATTGAAGTTCAAGAACAGCTGGAGTGCCAAGGTTCACTATAACTATCTACAAGATTCTCCTGGGGCCTAGGGATGGGTGAGAAATTTACTCAGGTTTTTAAATAAAAACTTTGTACAATTTGCAAATTTAGCTTCAGTTTGGTAATCCAAAGTTTGATCTGGATATAAATAAGAACTGCTGGATAGTTCAGGGGTTTAGGAATCTGGCTGGAGAGACAAAGATTGGAGATTCGGTTCCTTCAGTTGCCCTCCTTGATAAGGGCTGGACCCAATGATCCACAAGGTTCCTTCTGGCTTTGGAACCAGCTGGATTTTATGTGTCAGACACAATGGTAGCCCTCCCACATAGAAAGCATTACAGTAGTCAGTACGTGAGACAACCAATGAATACACAGGATTGTAAGTAAACGTCTGTCCAAGTAGGAACACAAATAATCAGGTGTGGGTCAAGCAAGCAAAGGACAATCCCTTATATAATGAAAGATAACAAATATTTTAGCCTAGGGTAGATAGTTAGCTTGGTTCAGTGTCTGGTCAGTACATAGGTAGCAGTTTGGAGATATGTGGAGCTAAAGGAGCTTCAGTAGGCCTGGTAGCAATCATCCAGTCAGAGGGCTGTTAGGACATAACCTCTTCCTCCTCCTTCTCTGCTTCCTCTTTTACCCTATCAGGTGATGACGGAGATGCAAGGTACTTGTTCTGGTAATTCTAGCATCTTCCTCCTCCACCTGATTATTTGCTTCCTCTTTTACCCCATCAAGGGAGATGCAAGGTGCTTGTTCTTCCACTTCTAGTGTCTTCCACTGGTGTTATTTGGTGTTCTTGTAATATTTCTTTGATGTTATCTCTCCACCTTCCTCTGGGTCTGCCTTATGGTCATTGTCCTTCTCCTTTCCACATATGCCTTGTAAGACATTTTCTCCAAATAGACAAACCACTTTATTTGCTGTCTTTGTGTGTAGTGCAAGATAGGTTCTGTTCCAATTCTTTCCCGTATACCCTCATTCCTGATTTTATCCCTTCTAGTCACTCCAGCAGCCTTTCTCATTTCTGTGGTGACCAACTTTTGCTTATGTTTTGTTGCAAGTGTCCATGTTTGGCATTAGTAGCATAAGGTGAGAATGACTATGTTTTGTATGAGGTGTTCCTTTGTGTTGATTAGTATTGTCCTGTGTTGTAAGAGTGGAGTTAACTGTCCCAATATTTGGTTTGCCTTACTGCACCCTATATTAATCTCTTTGTCCATTTTGCCATTTTCAGTCATTGTTGTTCCTAGGTATTGTAACTCTGCAACTTGTTTTATACTTGTTTCTGGACATCATCATTATTAAATGTTAAAGGTTGGCCAGACTTCAGAGACAGTTTGACACATCATAGTATGTTAGAGTGAGACAGGCAGGCATTGAGACATGAAGAAAGGGTCCAGCAGGGTTTAGGTATCTGGTAGTGGACTCAGAGGTTGGGAGTCCAATTCTTTACTATGCCTCCTTGAAAGAATTTCCATAGGATTTGAAAGAGAATCACACAGCTTCTGAACCACCCAGGGTGTCAAAGAAGAGAACTGTATGATCTTTTGGTAAAATCTATGATTGATTTTAAAGGAAGAATATATGATCAGTATGTAAGGAGACACTTTGTTATTATGCAGATTTTATACACTTTGAGGCAAAAATTAATAAACTAACCAGTCAATTTGAGAATTTTGCAAGCTTTGGCTAAACAGAAATTTTTCTATCCCATTTATAATTAGATTTCCCCCTCCATTTCAAACTCCCCTTTTTAAATATCTTATGATCATGCTGAGATGTATCTTGAGAACATTATGTATCCAAGCACATCCAAAATATTTGACTACATAACTCACAGCTATTTAGTAGTAGCTATTTATGGCTCCTAATTTGAGATACATGTTCTCAACCATTTATCCCCAATGTGTTACAAAATATCCTTTTTTATTTTTTTATTCTGTGTACCCAGCTTTTCTCTTCCCTTTTTAAACAATGGTCAACATCAATCCATAAGTTGACTCTCATACCTTTCAGATGGGGGTGGCAAAAGTGCACACCAGAAATATTCTCTAACAGTACTTACATCTCAACAGACATATACAAAATTGAGTTGTGTTTTGCATTATTGGTAGAAAAATTACATCTGGTCTTATCTACTTTGCTATAGCTCTAAATTTGACTTTATAGAAATATGGAGCCCTTCCAAAACTGACATTTGGCTATTGGCCTCCAAAAAGTGTCCCTCTGCCACTCATTGGGAGTGATGAGCAAGGTTTCCTCAATTCCCTTTATCTTTTCTTTTAGTTCAATTACAGTTTTTCCCCAATATCCAGTCGGTGGCCACACTTTTAGTTATCCATGGAACTAAAAAAATATTCAATAATAATCCTGAAATATATAACATATATGTATTTTATAGCACATTACCAGAGCTAACCAGTAGAGGCCAGCATATGCAATGTAAAATGTTGGGTTCACTATTACCTGTGGTTTTAGGCATCCATGATAGGTCTTGGAACATATACCCATGGATACAGGGGTAATGTGTATTTAACAAATACTGGGGCACAGGTTCAATAGAAGAGGAAAACAAATGTCTACTTGCAAGGTTTGCGTTCAAGTAAAGTTGTCAGGTAGATAGCAAAAAAATATAATACAGTATTTGCATCAGATAATACAAAAACCACATAACGTTAAACAATTGGGGGGATTGCATCAAATAACATTAAGTTCCTATGGAATGCATCGGATAACATTTGCGAAAGCCTGTGACAGTTACAATGTATCTCTATGATGTTTTAACGTTATCAGATGCATCCCATAGGATTTTAACATACAGTAATACCTCAGATAATGTTAAGACTTGGTTCCACAAGTCTTAATGTTATCCGATTTTTTAGCCTTATCCGATGCATGCACCAGATAATGTTAAAATCCTATTTAGGTGGATTAGATAACGTTAACTACATAGAGATAAGCAACAGAGGCTTCAAGGGAAAGTCAAGGAAACATGCTGGAAATTTAAATAACTTTAAGAAATAATTGTCTAAAGGGTAAATACATTACAAAAACATGCCAGACCACCCTTGACTTTAGGGGAACAAAGCCATACAGCATTTTTAATTTTTTGAAAATTTTATAAAGTGCTGTTTTAAAAGATCTGAACAGAAGATAGGAAAATGTTTTCCTTTAGAATCAGCCCACCTACCATTGCTGTAATAAAGGAAGTTCCCTCAGGGCTTTGCAGGGTGTGAAAAGCTTAATTGCTTTGTAGGTGAAAGGTTTCAGTCTGCTTGCTTTTCATTGACAATGCATGAGGCTTGCGGAGCTACTATCTTGGGTTCAGGCTGTTTAGAATTTAAAGGAGAAACTTCATAAAGGTAATTGGGTCAAATTGTCTCTTTGCAATTATTTTTTCTGCAAAGTGTTCTGGGTTACACTGGGGAAAGGGTCCTAAGCCTTTGCTTTGCTAAACTAGTCAGACTGGTTTTTGCAAGCCTTTGTTATTCAAATGTGGCAAGCTTGAGAGCAGGCAGCCCCTCCCTTTCTCCAAAGAAAAACTGGTGAGTCACAGCCACACCTCAGGGAATTTGAGGCAAAGGTTATCTGATGGATCGGATAACGTTAACATAATGGTAAACATAATGGTTAACATAATGTTATCCGATCCAAATGTTTGCCTCAAATTCCGCAACGTTATGTGATTTTAGCGTTTTCCAATCCAATTGTTATCTGGTGTTTTACTGTACATCTGATAACATTAAAAATTGGATAACACTAGGACTTGTGGAACCAAGTTTTAGCATTATCCGAAGTTTTACTGTATAGCAGTTTACTTCATCTTAGTTGGGGAAAAAAAACAAGGAAGAAAATCTCTCAGCCAAATAATGCTTGCAAGAGGGTACTGAGTTACTCACTTCCTGAGACTAAAACATTTTCAGATAACTGTGAACCCTATATTTTACATTGCAGATGGTGGCCTTTAGTGACTAGTTCTAGTAATGTTGTGAATAGACTGAATACCTTTGGAGCAGCGGTTCCCAACATTTTCCTGCCATGGGCCAGTTCCCACCACCATACTAAGCTGTGGGGGCCAGAGGCATTGCTGGACTTACAACTTAAGTTTTTGTCATAATCGACAGTGGTGGTGGCCACCTTTGCATTCCTTCTGGGGTTTTGGACAGCCCCCACTGCTTCCCAGGGCAGCAGGAGGTTTATTGGAGCACAACTGCTCCATTTAAAAAAAATTCCACTGCTTCCCCTCTTTTTCCCAGCAGATAATCTCCAGCGCTTGGATACTTCCTGGTTTTGTTCAGTGTCATGCACCAATGGAAGTCTCCAAGGATCAAGGATTAGCTGCTGGGACCAAGTGGGGAAGCACTGGATTTTTTTTTTTTAAATGAGTGAGTGTGTTCTGACAAACCTCCCGCCACCCTGGGAAGCAGTGCTGTCCAAAACCCCAGAAAAAACATGTGATTGCTGCCACCACCATGGTAAGTGACATATTGTGACTTCTGGGGGTGAGGGGTGGTGGGAAGTGGGTGAGGGTGGTCCTAGAGGTGGCTGGGAACCACCATGGGCCAGATTAATGAGATCCATAGGCCAGATTAGGTCCATGGGCTGGGGTTGGGAATCCCTGCTTTGGAGGGAAGAAACATTTTGTCTCTGATTGACTTTTTGGATTCAATACTAGCAATTACTATGTTTGTTAAAAATTGGCCTTTTCCATCTCCATGTTAATATGCAAAACAAACCCAAAGCATGATGTGATTACCTACTGTAAGAATTCTGATCCTGAGGTTTTTCTTTCCTTTCATAATAAGGACACTGGAACTTTCAGTCTCTGTTTAGGATTTTAAATCTTCACTTGTTTCATTTTTACAAAAGAGGAGAATGCCATTATTGTTCTTGTACACTGAATTGTAGGGGAAATAAGAAACCATTATAGTCTATTTTCCTTCAAGAACCAGCTAAGATTTCCCAGTGCTCTTGACTATTCTCACAACTGCATCATTGATTCATCATTCAAAAGCTGGCAATTTGAGGATAAATAATTGCACAAAACTGGTTGGACTGCTACTTAATTTTAGAGATATCAAAAAATTTAAATAATTGGATTAGGTTGGTATATCTTTCTTACAGTCAACCACTCCTTTAGTGCTTGCTGTGCATGCATGCATGCATGCTTTGCTGTTCACCAGGAAACAAAACAAACACAACACACACACACACACACACACACACACACACACACACACACACACACACACACACACACACACACACACACACACACACACACACACACACACACACACAAACCTTCACCTGAGACCTTAAACAAAATACAGAGATGTTAAACAAGGAAAGAAAAATCCTTTTGAGTGGATGCTGGGAAGAGTGCAAGGAATCTTGTCTTTCCAAGTAAGGAATTTGATAGCCAGACAATATAAATGAAAACTAGGGATTCTGTCACTATTTGTCATTCAATGGGTGATATAGAAGAAATGCAGAAGTAGATTACCATAGTTCTGTTTGTCACCACCACCACTACCACCACCACCACCCCACACACACACAGAGAAATAAGAAGCCAAGTTGGAGAAAACTAGGATCACAACTTTATTAACTTTTAGACGTCCTCCTGGCTAGATCTGCAGAGGGCCTACCATAGTGCAGATATCCACATCAGGCTGTCCAGGTTGGGAGCTAGGGGGTTCCCTATGGCATCTGTTCCAGATAATTCTGGGTGAGTTCTAAACATCAGGAACTTGGGAACAGAAATCTGCCACTCCATAATCCAATAACCACAACCTGTGCATTCACCCATCCTGCCATCCAAAACATGTGATCCATACAGGAGGGATGAAGGCCACAGCTTACACCCAGGCCCTGGAACTCACCATGATATGCTTTCAGTCTGCAACACCCACCAGTTGTGACTTATTTTGTGGCAACCCACCCAAGATTGTCAGGGCAGGCAGGTGGGTCATTCAATGCCCCACATTTCATGTAGAGTCATGATTGGCTCTCCTTCGAGGCCTGATTCCTTCTCTGCCAGAGAGGAACAAAGAATCCCCACCCTTAAGCAGTTCCCCATAAGCAGAGGTAAATCTTGTAGCAGGATGTGAGTGGAACTTCACCGACTTCAGCTTTTGAACATGGTTGCCCTTGATGCCTCTTATTTTGAATGTCTTGACTGCAATACTTGTGATACCTCTAACGACAGAAGTTGATGCACATGGCAATGGAGCACCTTTTCCAGCAGAAAGTTTCATTCAAACAGGGCACAGCAGAAAATGAAGGGAAAATATTTTAAACTGAAAACTATCATAGTGCAAAAGATAATGGAACACAGCAGAAACATTTGAGACATGCAAGGGCAAGATGAATCAATGAAAACAATCAATGTAGCTCATTAAGGACAGAAATATGATGATAAAATTAGTCAAGGTGTCCAGGCTCCTGTTAAAAAATAGTGCACTAATTGCACAGTAAAGATTCTCAGAGGAAAGGAGAAATCTGAAACATTAAGAGGTGATGGATAATTAAAGAATGAGTTAGACAATGATCAGAACCAGAGCTATCCCAGCAAAGTGTAAAGACTAACAGAGTATTTTCCATATTCTTTGTACAAACACTCCTCTTAGAGATCAGTTACATATTCTTTTTAGATAATAATCAATTTCATATTTGAGTTATTTGAAGACTGTTATGAGAGCTGGACTATAAGCAAGGCTGTGTGCAGAAAAATAGACACCTTTGAACTGTGGTGCTGGAGAAGACTCTTGAGAGTCTCTTGGACTGCAAGGAGAACAAATAGGTTGGTCTTAAAAGAAATCAACCCTGACTGCTCTTTGGAAGGTCAAATATTGAAGATGAAGCTAAAGTACTTTGGCCACCAAGCGAGGAGAGAGGACTGACTCACTTGAGAAGGCCCTGATGTTGGGAAAGATCAAAGGCAAAAGGAGAAGTGGGTGGCAGAGGATGAGATGATTAGATGGCATCATTGATGCAGTGGGCATAGATCTGGCCGGACTACGGAGGATGGCAGATGTATCCAATTTGATCTACAACAGTAGCTAATCATACAGTAGCATTGCGGGGGGGGGGGGACTCACCCCGGGTGGCACTTTTTGGGTGTATGGAAGTTCTTGAACTACAATTCCCAGAAGCCCCAGCAGAAGTGGGCACCAGCCTCCACCATGGGGCGGCAAATTTGGCTTATGCCCCGGGCGACTGAAATCCACACTATGCTACTGTGATCATATCTCTCCAAGGTTCCTACTAGGGACCTGCTGATTTGTGTTTTTGGACTACAGCTCCCAGAATTTGCCAGATCTCTATGGCTACACTGCCTTGAAATTCTGGGAGGTGGACTTCACAAATACCTCTATGTCTTATAGTCCAGTTCATAATTTATTGGACTGTTATGAGAGCGATGCCGACATCAACAATCTATGATTAAAAATCTGAATCCTGGAACTTTATGCTCTGGAATCTTTCGGAGAAAGTACTGGTAGTTCCAACCATTTCTACTGTTTTATAACAATGAGAAATAATGGTACAAAGTTGAAGCTTGGGATTCATCAAACTCAAGCTTCCAACAGCTTCAGTGGAACTAAGATTTTTGATCTGAATCCAGCTTGGTCCTAATTAAAAATGCAGTATATTTCTTCGAGGTTGATAAATTATTTCAAGACTTACAAATGATGTGGCTGGTTGATATATTGCCATTGCTTAAGAGGCTGTTTCGCAGCTGTCTGGTAAACACTTTCATTAATTTGTACCTGTTTAATTCATAAGCAGTAGCAATCACTGAAGTGTCTTTTAGTAGAGTAACACAGAGAAATTAATTTTAACATCCTGTCACTGCAATACAAAGAGATGAGGAAGAACCTATTTGTGGGAAACGGTGAGGTACTAAATGGGGGAGCCTTTTCTCATTTTCTTTGAGACATTGCAGGGACATAGGAGAGAACCTACATTGTACTGCATGTGTAGTGGTGATAAGGATTGCCTAAATGTCTAGCTTCTGTGAGCCATAGAAAGATTGTTAGTGGCTTATGAACATTAAGAACAGATCCGATGAGGTAAAAACTCAAGAGGAGATCCCTAGTGTCAACATGAGAGGAGGATACAGAGCATGGAATGGCTTAAAAACTAGGAAACTTATGGAATGGAAGTGATGAAGGCTTTAATAACAGCAAAGGACATAAGGAAATATAGAAACAAGTAGATAATAAGGGACACACAAGAAAAACTAATTGCATTTAATGTGAGGAGATGCATATTGGGAAAGTAATACCCAGCAGATATTAGGAGTTGAGCAGACAGATAGCTGGTCAAAAGTCATTTGGGTAAAAGATACTGTGGGATAAAGTATATGGAATCAAGGAAGCAATGTTGAAGAAGAAAGGAACCAAGGATAATGCAAGGCAAGACAAGGCCTTTGTTTTGCTGCCAAAATAAGAGTGGAAGGCCAGAAAATTTCTAAAGGTCTATAGCAGGGGTTCGCAACCTATGGCCTGTAGGCCCAACCCAGTCCCCGATGACATTCCATCTAGCCAGCAGCAACAATCCCAGAAGTGGATGCACCTGCACATATGCAAACCTGCCCACACATTTGCAAATGCCCCCAAACATATGCAAACACACCCACACATGCGCAAATGTGCCTGCTGACATCTCATGAGAACTACTTTGCTTCTCCCTAGCAAGTTGAAAAATCTTAGAGAAAATAGGAGAAAGTTTGATTTCTAAGGCCTACTCAACCTCTTCCTCTTCCCTCTCACCTAGCAACTGTTTGTACATATACTTTGCATGCAGCATATACTTAGGTGGTTGTACAAGAAATCCACATTGTCTCACTGTCTCTCATACACAAGGACACACACATGTTATTTTGAAACTGTGCTAAGGTTGTCCACTTTCTATAACATCCCACTATACTCTGTGGCATTACAACAGCCTGGCCTACTATCCCATGCAGGCCCCTGAAATCTTAAGGAATAGAAAGTGAATAATCTGGCCACCTGCATACTATCTGGAGAATGTTATGCTGCATGATCACAGCCAGTGCTGAAGTATGACCAGTGGTGGGCAGCAAAAAAATTCACTACCACGACGTGGGCAGAGCCTACGTTGTGGGCAGAGCCTCAGTCGTGGGCGATCTAATGCCTGCCATATGACCATGTATACATTTGCAAACACAGGCAGCACTGGCTCTTTGGCTGTAAATAGAGATGAGAACTGCACCCTAGAGTCAGATATGACTGGCTTTTGAGCAAGGGAGACCTTAAACCACTTGCAAGTACAAAACGTGACAGGGATGGGCAGGGAGGTGGGCGTGGCCACCCAATTTCGCTACCCCAGTTGGAAATAGGGTGCTGGACTGAATGGATCACTAGTATGAACTAGTAAAGATTTTCCTTATGCCCTTGATGTTCCAGACGGCATTCTCATTGTTCCAAAATATCATTCATTCCCTAGTGGATGCTGTGGCTAAAATTAGCATACACAAATAAATTTGTTTTCTAATATGATAATCTTCTAGTCGGGATTTATAAAGCTCCAAAGGGGCAGTAAAAACAATATTATAATTACCAGTAAAATTACCATTTCATATGCATTTGGAATATAAACAGGCACATCATTTTAACTCATCTTGATTAAACATGCTTCCCCTGAATTTTAAACAAGCAATAATAGAACCTAGCTGGAATCCACCACCTAGTATTCAGCTTGCAAAACCTTTTCCTTGTTCTGTGTGTTGTCTAATCAGTGATGATTTATGACTGGTAAATACTTGGTGTGACTGAAAGCTATTTCATTATCAGAATTAGCTTCTGTTGTTCTAATTGTTGTTAAAGGTCTTGTGATGGGATTTGCATATGTATATTCCGATCAGTGTTCAGTGAAGCTTTTTCCCTTCCTTCAGATGTAATACATTCCCAAATCTTTCACAGAACTTTTATCCAGAGGGTCAATAGAATAATACCTTCATTGGAGTCTGTTCTCACAAACACAAGGGTAATCTTCATTTTTAAGCATATCAGAGAATAAATATTTTTATGGTGCTATGTCTTCGTAGATTTGGAGTTCAAAGAATGCATTTTTAGAGCTGTTAAGGGAGTTTACTTCATCCTTTTGTAAGCTTTTACTCTCAATATATGAAGATCTAGGGTGTGTGTGTGTGTGTGTGTGTGGGTGTGTGGGTGTGGGTGTGGGTGTTGGACTGATAAAGGGCAGAATATCCTTACACTGAGAGATGTCTGTTCCCACTTTGAGTGAACTCTTGTTCAGGTAAATGACTGAACACAACTTTCCATCTACTCCCTTCCATCAAGCTTTCCTATTCCACTACCTGATGGACTTACAGTGAATGATTTAAAGAGGAATATATTTTGGACATATCACTGTAGCACTTTAAAGACTAACTGCTATATTTTTATTGTTAGCTTTCAAGGATCAAGTCCACTTCTTCAGACAAGGAGTTAAACTTACAGGCATGGTTTATATACACCAAATTCAGGGGTCAAAGAGAGAATATTTTGGACAGTACTTTAAATTACTTGCCAGTCTTCCACCTCAAGTACAGTGTGTTGGAAACTTAGAAAGTTTTGCTCTAGTTAACAGTGGGTACCTACTCAGCTCTGCAGCTTAACATTTCAGGGCTGGCATTTGAACATGACAAGATTTAAATGTACTTGAAGTATTTGTATTTGAAAGGCCATGGCCATACACTGAATAAGGAGGCAGGGAGGGGAGGCCTTTGCCTACAGTTATGTTGCTTTTGAAGTATTGTTATGAATGTGTCTTTCATGCCAAATTAAAATGCTATCCAAGAAAAAAAAAACCAATATATTTTTACTCCAAAGACTCAAAAATCTACAGTGTTAATTTAATTCCTACATCTTAGGAAACCTTACTTATTATCTTAGCTTAGATATACACTTCAGAAGAAAGATGAAAGAATAATATTCTTACAATTGTGGAAAGCATTTTTTAAAATTCTTTCAAAGTAACTTAAACTTAAATTTTATTTAAAAAACTGAAATCACTCTACAAGTTTATTATGATCATACAACATATTCAAATACATTTCAACAATTTTACATACAATACAAAGAAGAATATAACAAAAATTTAAAAAGTGTAGCAGGGAGAGTCTAAGAACACTAACATCAGGGATTTAGTTTGTAAATTCAATGTGGTAAACGGGTGAAGGACATTGAAATTGATGAAATGAGTCAATTTTGCAAATGAAGGCCAACAATCATGCTCTTTGCCCCATCCACCCCAGAGTAAGGAGACAGACAACTGTTTCTTTGGTATAAAAAATTGGGCCACTTTATTAACATTGTAACTTTATTAACTTAATTAACTGGATTAATGAGACTGAACTGCACTGCACAGGCCGACATAGCACTGGTAAGGACCATCTACCAATTATGTAAATTATGTTAATTATACTGTTTAATTGTCTGAACTGTGATATTATTGCTTATTAAATCCCTTGTCAGAAGTGTCCTCTGCTGCTTTCACTTCTGACATACAATTGGGTGAACAATTTTTTGAGACTGCAAGCTGCCAAACTTGGCAGTCCCATGTTTGTGGTCTGCATTTAATCAGCCAGGCATATGTTTCTCTCTTGGCTGGCCATCAGGCTGGCTGATCGTGTCCCTTACCAGATTAAATAGGGATTAATTTAATGTCCTTACCAGTGCTAACCGCCAAAGTGACCAAAAATAAACTCCACAAGAATCCAATAGGCCAATCAGGATTCAAGCAAAAATTCCCATCTGGCTCCAAAGCAACCAAAATAATCATGCTGTGGCTAAAGGGAGGGAGGGAGGGCAACTGCACCTCAGACCAGATGAATGGCGGCGAGCCAAGCAGGCACACAGCCTTTATAAAGGCTGCACTTGGCTCCACCCACCAGGCTCACCACTGTTGCTGCCTCCCCCCAGGGGCAGGGACAAAGTGCACGCCGACGGCAACTGCTGTCGGTGCGTATCCATTTCACCGATGTAGCAAAACGACTTCATGAAATAAATTCCTGATGGTAGTGTCCTTAGACTCTACTTGCAACATTTTTTTTTGGGGGGGGGAGGGGTTGAGGCAACTAACATTGAAATAAAGGTAAAGGTCGACCCTGCTCAAAAGCCAGTAGTATCTGACTCTATGGTTCAGTGCTCAACTATGCTTATTAGCCAAAGAGCCAGCACTGTCTGCATCTGCAGACATAAGGTGGACATGTGGCAGGCATGCCACAACACCAAATTCTGTTTACCTTCCCACTGAATTGGTTCCGCGAGGGTAGAAGTGGAGGAAGGAAGAGAAGATCAGAAGTGAAAATGGGTGGGTTTCCCCCTTTAAATGCATTAGCCTGCTTTTGAAGGGGGGGCACGCCAGCCTTGCCTCTCTTCTCTCCCTTCCAGCAGTTGCTTCTCTTTCTCCCCCCTTCCAACTCACTCCACTTCCACTTATTTGCACACACACACACACACACACACGAGTGCTTCTCACCCATCAGACCAGCACTCAGAATATACCTTACAAACTTGGTGACTGGAGATGATGGAAGGAGGTGGGGACAGCCTGCGCAGGACGATCAGAAAAGAAATTCAAGGGAGAGATAGAGAAAGAGGATTTACAGTCTCAAGCACTTGCCGGTTTTTGTTTTTAAACCTTCATATAAAATGTTTCTGATGTCCGATCCAAATTTTATAAATGTCAAATGTGGCAACACAAGAAAGGTTATTCTGTCCTCTTTCAAGCACACTTTGGATCACTTTGATTGGTCGATTGGTTTTTTGTTGGATCACTGCCAAACACCCCCCCCCCTGCGGAAATGCCATTTTAATGAGTCACGTTTTCCCTCAATATCTTTTTTGTGGATTCCTGCATCAGCATCATTTTTATCCACATATTATATGCAAACTGTATCCACCTTGGGAAGTTGTCATATTCAGTTTCTAAATTGGTTTTCCCTCCTTTTTTGCATTTTTGTGACCTCATTTGAGTGGCTTTTTGTAAAACACTTCATAGATTATTTTTCCAAAGTCCAATTCCAAATCTTAAAGTGTCCCCACAAAGGTTAATCTTTCCTCTTTCAAATGCACTCATCTGAATTGGTTGGGTTCTTTTTTCACTGGCCCCCCAACAACTGACAAACCCCCCCCCAGCAAAACTGTCACTTTTTCGATGCTACTTCTGAAAGCGATGATGTCATTGCTTTGCATTTTTGGCTTTTGGATTCTACCAATTCTTAAAGTCACTGAGACAATCTTTCAAATGGCATAACCCTTATTTTTGTGGGTGCCTTAGTTTTGGTGTTTCAGCTTGTCAAAATACATTATTTTTGTTACATTGCAAAAACTGTCAGACCACCCAACTGAAAGATAAGATGTTTGTAGAATTCACATTTTAAAAAAAGAAACATTATCAGATATCTTTCAGTAAGTGGGTCTGTCTTTGTATTACAGCAAGGAAAAAGTTAACTTGAGCAATAACATAAGGGCTCCTGTCTGATAACCACTTATCATAGCCAACCTCTTATCAGCTCTGGTGTCACAGTGGTTAAACTGCTATGCTGCAGTGAAAATGTTGTGAGTTCATTCTTGACAGGGATCAAGTTTGACTCAGCCTTCCATCCTCCCGAGGCTGGTAAAATGAATAACCAGCATGTCGAGGGCAAAATGCTAATTATCTTATGAGCTGCCCACTAAGCACTATGGGGGGGGGGGATATAAGTGTAATTGCTATTGATATTACCAGGAGAGCCTTGCAATTTTTGCAAAAGGGGATGAATTACATAATTCCTTATTTGTTCAAAAAACATGCAGTATGAAAGGTTAAAAAAATCAGAATCCCTAGCCATACATGAACAATGTCTCCCCAAATTCTACTCTTAAGTAATGTTGAGGGTAGACCATGAAGCATTTGATTGATTGATTGATTGATTCATTCATTGATTCATTCATTTCCCATATATTTATTTATTTATTTATTTATTTATTCATATTTCTTCACTGCCCTTCTCACTGAAGTGACTCAGGAAGGTTTACAAGTAATTAAAACAACAACAACAACATGACAATAAGACACAAATACTACCTAAAAACCTTAAAACTGTTAAAATTTAGAATTAAAATCTAATAAAGATTAAAAACACCAAATGCTACACTTTACTAATTTAAAAAGTAGATGGAGAGAGGGGCTCATATCATCCAGCATGCTGGGGTCATTATACCTCATGCACCCCAGACCTGGACCACCAGCCATGTTTTTAGATTCTTCCTAAAGGCCAGCAACTCTGTCTGGAGACGTAGCTCCGTTGGCAGGAGGTTCCATAGGGCAGGAGCAGACACAGAGAAGGCCCTCCTTCTAGTGCCATAGAGATGCGCCTCTCTGGCCTATGGAACAACTAGAGAGCCTCTCTGGTCCGCTCTGGTACTACTTGGCTTAGTGACTGGCAGTACTCTGAACAGTAAAATGCAAAATAATATTCCCAATAAGCACCCACACCACATAAAGTGACTCATCAGCAATTCGTATCAACAATCAACAAAACAGACAAATAAGCAAATAAACAAATAAACAAGAGGCAGTTGATAATCTGATTAAGTATTTGCAATGGAAAGTCAAATTGGAAACTCACATTAGACAGCCCTATTAGTGGGGATATGTTTTTAAAAGCTTTCCAATTTTTTTAATGTTCACTAAAACTAGCAAACATTAATGCTTTGCGATCCTGGGATGTTCTCAGAATTGCTGAATAATCTGCAAATGACCCATATAATGACAATGCACCATTTTCATCAGAGGAGTGAGTTCTCTTTCCTAAAGAGAGTAGCTTTTCTCTCTCAATACCATATAATATCTGGGACAATGCTCTAAATCATGGGTTGTCAACCTTTTTAATTGGGGGGGGGGGGCAGGTCAAACTCCCTCAGAAAGTTGAATGGGTCAGACTGGTCCCACTCACCATTTACAGCTCTGGTAAATGCATTCACGGCTATCATAAACATGTTTACGGCTGTGGTAAATGAGCCCACAGTCAATTACAGCGTGACTCAAGCAAGGGTGTGGGCTGTATAATTCGGCACCCCTGCCTGGATCCAGCCTGCAGGCCATATGTTTTCAGCCCCTGCTCTAAATGTTTGTTATTGTCCAAGTATGAGAATGGTGTCAAGTATGCCAATGAATCTAATCATATGCTGCACCAAAAGTAACCTATTACCAGTATATGAATTAATTATCAAATAGTAAACCTAGACAGGATGCTTTACTGTGAGGTGAAGGCATAACCAGAATTTTATAATCTGAAACCATGCTCTAGTTTCCATTTGGCCTACTCCAGATTCCAGAAATATGGCTACAAATTCTATGCACTTTGAAACACCCTAATGTGATGCAGAAAGGTGACTTGCACTTTAATCCCTACCACAAGATTGTAGAGGAGGTGAACCATAGCCTTGATTTTATAAACACAAATGGCAGAGGAGATATGATATTCACTATTGATGGCAAACAACAGTTGATTTGGTACTGTGAGCCAGATCAAATGCAAATTTACAAAATGCAGTCCGGCTAGAACTGCATCTAAAATTCAATCCCAAATATCTAAACTGTTTAACTTGTCATAATGTAATATTCTGTAATGTCCAGCAGAAATTTTTCAAAACCTTTTTTGAGGGGGACCATATTATTACAGATTTTACAGAATTGATGAATGTCATATTTTCATAGGTTGCAAAAATAGGCTGTAAAATATATCAAATGGTACTTCAGGCCCATCTGGGCTAAAGAGAAAACTACAATTTAATCTGCATATAATAACAGAACTAGTTGAGAAATAAGTTTTGCAAAATTACTCTTGACATTCCTCAATACATGGACCAAATCATACATGAACAAAAGGGCAGGAGCCAAGATTCATCCCTTTTGAACCTTCTTATAACTTAAGATCGCATCAAACAATTCACCATTCATAATATTTCCACAATGGAACATTTACTTTGGATTTCATATAAGATTGGTGCAAAGCAAATATAATTCTTTTTTTAAAAAATAGCATTTGTTGTCAAACTACGTATTATATTAATTATTAGCTTTCTTATGATTGCCTATTGGAATCTACTGTTGTAACACAATATTAATACTAAATAATTTTATCATAATAACAAAGTGCTTTAGTCGCATTATGTGCTTTGGACATAGACTGAGTTAGATCCATGAAGGTAGAACACAGCCTATTGCTGATCTTGTCATCCACCTTTCCAGTCCATTCTTTTGTAACAGAATGCTCTCTTCATAGTTACCGGTATGTAAAATGAAGTGGTAATTAAAGGAAAGTGGCTACTATCTGTTTTTTTTCTCCAACATTGAAATCAGAGACTAGTCCTCTTTGCTCAGAAGAATCAAGAACATAGTCAATGACACTATTCCCTCTGATAGAACTGAATCAGTGGTGGGCATGAGCAGGTTTGCACCAGTTCGCTAGAACTGGTAGCAGAAATTCTGGCTGGCCTCACCCATCCAAGTTTTGAAATAAAGTAGCCCTAATTTGGGTGCAACACAAAGCTTTCTCCAGTGATGGGATGCAACAGGTTTGCACCAGTTCACCAGAACCGGTAGTAACTTTTCCCAGTGTCCTGGAGAACCAGTAGCAGCTTTTGGGGGGAACCACGTTCAGGGGTTACCTTTTCACTGGTTCCCCCACTGCGCATGCACATCAAGCACTTGGTGTGCATGCATGCCTACAGTGCTTGGCACATATGAATGGGCTCCTTGCTGTCCTCCCAAGCGGGGAGGAGGAAGAGAAGCTGTTAGCCTGAAGCTCCCTATAGCCTGCTCCCCAGGGTAAGTAACTCACCTTTGGATGTGGTGTGTCTGTGTGTATTTTAATGTGTATTTAATACCTTTACCTATATTGATGTAATACCACAGTTCCTAAAAAGGCCTGGCAGCTGGCAGGCCTGGCGGCCTGGTTTGGTGTTTATAAGCAAAGTCTTGGAGTTACCTCATCAATAAGCTACACCTGTACTGTTCCAATTGCTGTTCCAATTGGAGAACCCTTAAGGAGGTACAGCTGTTTTACATTTACATTAAAGCATATTATCCTAGAGAACTGGTACGATGACCATATCCATCTTGCAACCTTATACTAAAATGTAAGTGACGGGTTTGTGTTTGGGATGGATGGGTGTATTTTAATGTAATTTTTATTAATTTAATTTAATTTAATTTATTTACGGGTTTGTGTTGTGGATGGGTGGGTGGGTTGAGCGGTGTGTGTGTGCATGCTTATTTTTATTTCATTTTTAATTATTTGTTCCTTTGGCCCCACCCATGACATCATGACATCATGATGTTAGCTGAGCCCACACTGTGATGACGTCACAGTGTGGTAGTAAAACTTTTGATATTCCACCACTGGCTTTCTCCCTGTCCATGCCCACAGTGTGGTAGTAAAATTTTTTGAGTCCACCACGGAATTGAATATGTATTCTCCAGAGGTGTCCTAAGACAAGGATCCACTCAGGATAATTTTGCCAGAACAGGTAGTGAATCTAGGCAGGCAGTTTCCTGCATGATTACTCTTAGACTCTTTACAGTATCCGGAATGCTGAAAATTGTCAAACAGGAAATTGTCCACTATCCCATTGAGTGTGTTAGGACAAGGCCATGCATTCTTATCCTTGCATTGAAATTTCTTGCTAAGAAAACTTATGCTGGGTGATATTGGACCTCCAAAACCAGCAAATATAGAAAACCTCACACAAGAGAGATCAGGACTACAATAGCCTCGGTGAACAGTAGCTGAAATCTAATACTCTAGAATAAAATATTTAGTTAGTTAGTTAGTTAGTTAGTTAGTTAGTTAGTTAGTTAGTTAGTTAGTTAGTTAGTTAGTTAGTTAGTTAAAGTTAGTTAGTTGTCAGAACAAGAAACAATAATGATGACCCAAAGGCAACACACATTGGCAATGGTAAAGTATCAAGTTAATTAAACCTATTATTTGGCAGTTGGTAGAATCTCTTTAAAACATTTTTAGAGACAAAATATTTCAATTGGTATTTAAACATAGATAAAGATGGAACCTGGCACAGCTCAACAGGTAGAGAGTTCCAAAGTGTTGGTGCTACCACCAAGATGGCTCTTCTTTGAGTCAGAATCTTTCTTACTAACCTCACAGTCAGCACATTGAGCTGTGCCATCTGGGAGGGACGGGTCACGCAGGCTGATATTGTAAGAAGAAGGTGCTCTACTAGGTAAGAAGGTCCCAAATTCTTTAGGACCTTAAATGTTAACATTGACACCTTTTACCTGATATGGAAAGGAACAGGTACAGCCAAAAAACTGTATAATCAGACTTTTCCTTCTCATCCCCTCTTTTCATTCCCATCTTTGAGCTCAATCATCCACCCCAATCCTTTGCAGGAGAGTTGGAGTATGTGAAGAGGTGTTCCACTGGCAGGCTAACATTGTTGGCTTTCATGTCATTCTTGTGTAATATAAGTATTAAAGAGTTGCATGTGGTTCTTGGTTTAGTCTGTGCTTTCATCAGCTAAAGTCAATTGATTTACTCATGGAAGCCAGTTCTAATTTTAAAGACTGAGAGGTAAGACACATCTGTTTATATCTCAGAAAACAAAACAAAGATGCCTGAACCACAGACTAACACGGCTACTATTCAAAAAAATTCTGTTATATCTGAGGATCATTGGGGCTCACATATATAATAGGAGTTTTAAAAAGGAAACAGGCCTGTCCTGCTCTTCATTAACTATGGGAATACTTATCTTGTCTTTGCACATGAGGATGAACTTATCTTGCCCTTTCATATGCAGTAGAAGAAACACAAAAACTCCTCACCATGTAAGATGTTCACGTGTGGCTTTTTGCACAAATTAAGCAAATTTGTACAAATAACATTTTAATGTAAATGGTGCAACAGAGGCTGGTTTGTGGGGTATTAAAGGGCTTGGGGCATCTTCACTGAAGGGTACTGTCATGTAGAGACAACATGAACTGAAAAGGATGCAGAATTTAGGAAGACTAATAAACTCCTTTCATATTTATCACTATATCAATGAACATAATACTGGAGCAGATAGAAACTTATATCTTCTCTTATACTCATTAAGCCAAGTATTTCATTATTATCTATGCCCCAGGTCCTAAACCTAACCCTGTTTTTTAAACATTCTTTTCTCTTACAATTTCCCCCAAGCTTTCAGTTACTTATTACATATACAGATCTCTTAAAGTTCTTCCAAATCCCTGTAAGCCTCTCGTGTATTGCTATGAGGAACTCACAAAACTCCATGTAATACCTTTATTTATTTATTTATTTATTTAAGCAAACTTTTATGTTGCCCTCCTCAAAAAGACCCAGGGTGGCTAACACAACTCTCAACACCTAAAACACAATAAAAATATACCGTATTTGCTGGCGTATAAGATGACTGGGCGTATAAGACGACCCCCCAACATTTCCACTCAAAATATAGTTTGTTATATACTCGCCGTATAAGACTACCCCCTCTTCCGCACACCTTCCACACACCAAATAAAACATAAAAGAACATCAGATTTGATTTCAACATGTTAATTTATATTCAAATGCTTATGACATGCAGAAAAACTGTCACAAGGCTGTATGTTATGAAGCATGTACAGTAAACATAAAACAGTGCAAGTGCAAAGTGGTGCTTATTTATCTACCATATATACATGAAAATAAGCTGACCTGAATATAACCCAAGGTACCTAATTTTGACCTTGAAATCCAGGAAAATTGATTGACCTGAGTATAAGCCAAGAGTGGGAAATGTAGCAACTGCTAGTGAGTTTCAGTAATTAAAATACAGTAATATTAATTATTTTATTGTTTTTTAGAACTGTACTTGCACCACCCACCAGTGGTGGCGCTGCAGATAAAGTGGGTGGGCAGGTCAATTGCACTGAGGCAGGAAGTGTTGCTCTAGCCTAGCCTCTTGCTTCCCCTGCAAGCATGGATTTTTCCTCCATTTTGGGCAGAGCAGTAAATGAAACCCTTTCTTTTTCCCCACCAGTTTGAAAGGGAGACACAATTGTAATGTAGAGCTTCTTTCTTCATCTGTATGGTATATAGAATGAGGTGGGCAAGCATTGGGAGGCCACTATGGGCATTTATGTCTATCCCAACTGAAGTGCACCCGGCGTATAAGACAACCCCCACCCCACTTCGAGGCATGTTTTTCAGGGTGAAAAAGTCATCTTATACACCAGCAAATACGGTAATATAAAATCAAGATTTAAAAAGTTAAAAAAGCTAAAAGAAGACACACAGCAAGAGAGGGATCAAATGACCCAACAGACTGGGGCAACTGTCTGGCCCATACCCCACACATGTTCTGCCAGCCAAGTCTTGACCCCATTCCTAAAGGGCAGCAGCTCCGTCTGGAGACACAGCTCATTTGGCAAGAGGATCCATAGGGCTGGAGCAGACACAGAGAAAGCCCTCCTCCTTGTGCTAGAGAGGTGTGCCTCTCTAGCTGATGGTACAACCAGAGTGCCTCTCTGGTCTTCCCAGATTCCATCTTCCTTTCAGCTGAATATGGCTACCTGATACAGAGATAAACATTCACCGCTTTTTGTAAGTATAGCATTCTTTATATTTTCTAGCTCAGCACACATTCAGAATACACAAGGATAAGAGCTTGACAGATGGGAAAAACATTTTTACTGTTTTATACAAGAAATAAACATTACGTTTTTCAGTTAGTATGTTATAAAAGTAATTATGGCTGTGTGATAATGCACTATTTTACTGTGCAATAGAACAAATCAACATTCTACAAGGCAATTATAAAAATGGGGGAAGCCCAAAACAAAAAAAAGGTTGACTTTGACATTGGGCTTCAAATCACGACCAGATTTGACATACTAAGAGTAAACATTCTGACGTTGCTCTGTGCCAAATTTGGTGACATTTGGTTAAATAGTTTGAGAGATATCATTTTGAAGTATAGATGTGATTTACTACACCTCTCCAAACACAAGTGACCTTTTTTTGTCAACAACATGAAACTGTTAAAATATATTTTCACAACCTAACTTTTTATCTTAAAAGAATGCCCATTTTATTAGTATCAAATCCATCTAGTACAGTGGTTCCCAACCTAAGGCCTGAAAGCCTGATCCGGCCCATAGGACCATTTCATGTGGCCCCCCACCCCTCCAAGGGCATTTGAGAAACAAAATGGCCGCCCTGTTGAATTTCTCAGATATTAGAGATAGGGGAAATAAAAGTATGGATCAATATTGACATAAGATTATACAAAAAGATTGGATAGAGGTGTACTGCGATCACCAAAAGAGACAAGAGGGATATAAAGAGGTATGGATATTGCATTAAATGATAAATTAACATGGGAGATTAATGTTAAATAGTAAAGGTAAAAGTTTCCCTTGCTCGAAAGCCAGTCATATATGACTCTAGGGTGCAGTGCTCATCTCTGTTTCAAAGGCAAAGAGCCAGCACTATCTGCTTCTGCAGACGTTTCTGTGGTCATGTGGCAGGCATGACTAGACACCGGAGCACACGGAGCACTGTTTACCTTCCCACTGAAGTGGCCCCTATCTATCTACTTGCAATTTCCTGTTTTCTAACTGCTAGATTGGCAGGAGCTGGGTCAAAGATGAGAGTTCATTCTGCCCTGAAGTACTCAGGAATTGAACTGTTGACCTTCCACCTCCCAGTCAGCATCTTAGCCACTTGAGCCACTGCAACCCCTAATGTTAAATAAGGTCTGATTAAATGTAACAATTGTTTTGAAAATATGGAAATATTTTATTGAATATGCAATGGAAAAGAATTGTGGACAAAAAACCTGTCCAAGAAAGATTGAAATTCTGGAGAGGTGAAAATGAAGAAAGATAACAATATCATATTTAAATAATATAATTAGTTCCCTGCATTGGTGAAGGGGACACATATCTGATCTTTTTCTGTTTATTTTCTTTTTGTCTTGTTCTTTCTTTTCCTTTATTCATTTTTTTCTTTTTAATTGTATTATACTGTATTTTTTTATATGTTTAATAAAAAATATTAATTATAAAAAGAAGAAAAACCAGTGTAAATTAGCATTCTTTCAAAATATGCTACACTAACAACTTGGCCCATCCTACAACTCTCCCATATGACAAACATGTTCACAGCCTAACAACTTGTGGAATCACCCCCCCCCCATTTTAGCTTACTGACCTTTATTTAAATATAAAGGCCAGTGAGAGCTCAGCTTGGCCCCTGTGCCAGCTCAGCATGGTCTCACTTTTGTTCAGTTTGGTGTCTTCCTGCACAGCTTCATTCCCAGGTAACCACCCCACTAGCTTTCACTTGTTAGGGTTAACCCCCCCCCACTGCCTTGTAAGGGTTAAACCCTCATCTTCCCCTTTAGCCAGCAGTCTGTACCCACACTATGGGCCCACCCCACCCCAGCATGGCCCTTGTACTCTCTGCCTTGCTTCAAGCTAGCATGAGTGTACATGGTTACCACCTGGCTATTTGAACTTGCAAACCAACCAGACCAGGTAGGACATACAGTATTTGCTGGCGTATAAGACTACTTCCCCCCCCTGCTGAAAAACATGCCTCCAAGTGTGGGGGGGGGGGTTGTCTTATACACCGGGTGCACTTCAGTTGGGATAGACATAGCTGCCCATAGTGGCCTCCCGATGCTCACCTGGTGCCCATAGTGGCCTCCTGATCCCCGCCTGGTGCCAATAGTGGCCTCCCGATGCCCACCCACCTCATTCTACATACCATCCAGTATCGCGCGGTATCCAGTGTGGCTGCGGTGAGCATCAGCAGCGAGACAGGGGTGCCAGCCTTTTCGGAATGACCGGCCTGTTCTGCTCGGTGGGAAGCAGTGGTGCTCTGCCCCGCCTCTTGCCTATGCAGAGCTCGCACATGTGCACTTGCGCACTAGTGCCGGCCACAGGGAGATGTTGAAATCAAATCTGATGTTCTTTTATGTTTTATTTGGTGTGTGGAAGGTGTGCGGAAGAGGGGGTAGTCTTATACGGCGAGTATATAACAAACTCTATGTTTTGAGTGGAAATGTTGGGGGGTCATCTTATACGCCCAGTCGTCTTATACGCCGACAAATACGGTAAGTAAGAATGTTTCATTAGGGTATGGTAGCTTTGCCAACAATGCACCAGATTTCCCCTGTAGCTCAGCTTAGCTCTCAACTCACCAGAGACAATGATTATGGGTCCCAAACATTCTTTTATTAATGCACAGTTAGCAAGTCTTAAAAGCTTATAGGAGGGGAACATGATTTTCAAACTCGCGATCTCATACTTGGATATAAAAACCTTTTTACAGTGATGGGATGTAACAGGTTCTCACCAGTTCTCCAGAACTGGTAGTAACTTTTCCCAGCGTCCCGGAGAACTGGTTGCAGCTTTTGGGAGGACCACCTTCGGGGCTTACCTTTTCACTGGTTCCTCCACTGCACATGCGTACCAAGCACTTGGTGTGCATGCACGCCTACAGTGCTTGGCACGTATGCATGGCCTCCTTGCTGTCCTCCCAAGAGGGGAGGAGGAAGAGAAGCTGCTAGCCTGAAGCTCCTCCCCTAGATATCCTAGAGAACTTGCTAGGCAAAGACTTAGTACCTAACTTCTTTAACTGTTGAAAAGTGCCAAAATGAAGCCATCTTGTGGTGAGTTTATTCTGCAGTTCCTTCCATCTGACCTAGTGTGAGAAAGATTAGTCAGAATAAGCTTTAAGCTCTGGTTTAAAAGCTCTGGTTGATTTGTGTTTTGGGTGGGTGGGTGTTTGGGTGTATTTTAATGTATTTTTATTTATTTATTTATTTATTTATTTAATTTATTTGCAGGTTTGTGCTGTGGGTGGGTGGGTGGGTTGAGGGGGGGGTTGTGCGTGCGTGCATGCTTATTTTTATTTTATTTTATTTTATTTGGCCCCACCCACAATGTCATGACATCATGATGTTGGCTCCGCCCATGATGTCATGATGTTAGCTCCGCCCACACTGTGATGACATCATGGTGGGGTAGTAAAATTTTTGACATCCCACCACAGCCTTTTTAGCTCCCACCAATTTGGCCTGGTTGTATCTAATTAAAGAACTACATTTTGGCAGGTTTTTTCTGTACATACACTTCCATTCAGTGTAAAAGGATCCTAAACCTCTACAGCATAGTAAAGCATGGCCAAAAAATCCCCTCCCTCTCTGATCTCTCTCCCTCCTTATCAGCACATTTTCACCTTTGGCTCTCCTCCTGAAGGATTCCAGCCAATTAGCAATTAGCATTACATGTCTGCTAAGCTAAGTCTCATTCTACAAAATTCAGCCTATTATGTCTAGGCATTCTTCCCCAGTCAAATCCCCTCCCTTCTCTGCTCCCTAGGAACACAAAAGCAGATATCTATTGTTTCAAAAAGCAAGCACCCCTCTTATTCCATTACATCCCTAAAGCCAACCACAGTGGGCAAAGGGTGCAATTGATAGATGGCTGGATATGTTACCTTCAGTGCCACCCATATTCATTTAAAAAAAAATGCCCACATTCCTTCCGCTTAATTTTGAAGGCATTTGCAAATTTTGTTCAGTTCTTCTCAAATATGAAGCAAGCAATTCTTAGCCACATATGTTGGCCAAATTCAATTGATATATAGCCATGCCTAGAATCAAGTTGCACCTGCCAGCTAAAGATGAGGGAAAATGTAAAAAGTTAACAACTGAATGTAATTCAGAGTCATGTTTTAAAAAAACGCCACCAACATGACAATCACTGAAAGCTGTCTGTTGGATGGGTGACAGTTGTTACTGTCACTTGCTTCCAAGACCAGGTATTCTAAATTTCAATTCTTTTTGACAGGTTTCATAATGAAATTTCAAAGTTTTAGAAGAGTTTTTCCCCTCAAAAACTGAACAAAATTAAATTTTGATGAACAAAGTATTCCTTTCATTTGATCCCACTTCACCACTTTCAAGTGGGAAGATGAAAGTGTTTAGGTTTTTTTTTCTTGAAGTAAATGTTGGAGGATGGGTACAGGAAGAACTGATCACTGTCACCTCCTGTTCCCTAAATATAATTGTGGTATCAAAGCACACCAATCCTGGCCTCTATATAAATCTTTGCTAAATATTATACTGATCCTAACAGCTGTAATATCAGTACAGTATTTTGATCCACAATAAATATGTTAGGTTGTAATGCCCCATAGCAGAAAAGACTCCCGCCTTCCTTATAGCCTCTTTCATATTAATTGAATGAGGCCAAACTATTTTTTTTTTCCGAACAGTTGGGAATTATGAGATCTGTCTAGACCAGTGTTTCCCAAACTTGAGTTTTTGGACTTCAATTCCCAGAAGCCTAAGTCAATTCCCAAAGCACTGATCAGCCAATGTACTAACTTAGACTTCTGGGAATTAAAGTTCCCCTGTGGGGCATGTGTCCCATGTTGGAACCCACTGGTCTAGATTCACAGTATCTCGGTTTTGTTTATCTGTATTATCAGTTTCTAAACATTAAAAAATATAAATATAAATAATATTATAATTAAAAGGGATACTAATTTTAAAAATATAAAGATATAGGCAATTGCTTGCAACACCACCTAATCTTCTAAGTCATTAGGGTAGAATTGAACTTTCTATGTTCTTATTCTAATTATATTAACATATTCAGTGCCTTGAACAGTATGACCTTTGTTTCTTTGTTTGTTTTGAGGAGGGAGGGAGAGAAGAATGAAGATATTTTTGATATATTTCTGTATGAATCCCTTACTTGTAAATTATCTGTTGTTTAAAAAACAAATTTCTTAAAACTCTGACAGCATGCATTTTCCTGAATTTCCTTCTTTGCCAGAAAATCAATCTTGATATCTCTTCTAGTTCTGCAATTCTGCATGTCTAGTAGTCAGTGATGCCTTCTGGAAATCATGTCCTAGCTCTATGTCTTTTGGAAACATTAAATTCCAGATTATTTCCCTCAGGTTCAGCTGAGGTGAAAGGAGGGAGAATTTTGTTTTTCGTTTCTATTTTCTGTTGTTATTAAGCTTACAGTTGATATGAATTATACATTTCTGGAAAGTGGCTCGAGTAATTAGAAGGCACTGTCTCTACATATATTGGTCTTGATATGTCTCTTTGAACTGCTTACTCAGGCATATGCCCCTCTAAATTATGTCAATGTTACACTGTAGTAAATGTGCACAGGAAGTTGACAAGTTTGTACTCATTAGAAAGCAGAACTAGGCAGAGTGACTTTCTTGAACTATGGCTCCTACAGTCTCCCAGCCAATATGATCTGTGACAGTTCTGGCAGAGAAATTCTAGATGCTGTATTTTTTTAAACTCAAAATGTATTCCAGCTCTGCTACCAATCTCGTTCCCAATATAAGCATCACCTTCCTCCTGTGTTCCAAATATAGTTTAGCAGTGAAACAAAACCACAGCTAATGAGGGTGGAGGTTTGGGAAGCAGGTGGCACACTGGATTGGAGTGTGCATGTGTGAATGAATAGTTAAATATGGAAAATAAAGTTAAGTTAACATATGTTCCAGTTACGATAAAATATTCAGCTTGTCTACACTTTCCCTTGCATTCCCCCCCTACAAATCAGGTAGCAGTCTGCCACCTGTGGAAGATCCATACTATATACCTGTGGATCTGCAGGACGGTATTTTCAGTCATTGAAAAGTGATGCAAAAAATAACAGCCATCTCATAAGAATATAACTAGAGGTCCAGTGTGCATGACTAAATGCCAGTGTTTATTTATATGCAGCAGCAGTCTCTGTGGCTGCTTTAGATGATTCCCTTCTCCTCCATTTTTTTACATAAACAGCCCTACATGGTAGGTTTGATTAAAAAGCACTGACTGACTCAAGGATGCCAAGTATGTTTTGGGACTGAGAAAAGAAGTGACCTTGAGCTTCCTGGTTCAAAATCCTGTTTGACTTTATCAATTACACCTTCCTGACTTTCTCTGTTCAGCAGTTATTGTACAAATGATTCCAACATTGAAATATATTGGTTGAAAAATAATACATTGATTGATATGCTTGATTTGCATAATAAGAAATGATTTATTATAATATATTATGCAAATCTGAGTGATATGCAAATTAGACTGTGTAATTGGGTAATTTGCATAATGCAAATAAGGATGCCTCAGTTTGGAGAATAAGAATAAGGCAATTGTAGTAACGCAGGTAGGACTGGTGCAACCCTATACGGCTGAAATAGAGCTTGTTTTAGTCAGTAATTGGGTTGGGGGTTACAATCTTTGTGTGTTGAAAACTGTTTTTTTATCTGAGAACACTGAGCTAACATTTTCTCAGTTCTATATGTTTCCTTTCTTTCCTACTGCATAGTTCTCCATTTCAAGTACAGTAAAACACCGGATAACGATTGGATCGGATAACGCTAAAATCGCATAACATTAAGTAATCTGGGGAGGAGAATTGGATCGAATAATGTTAAGGTCCTATGGGATGTATCGGATAACAACCGCTAAAGCCTGTACGGTTACAATGTATCTCTATGGAGCTTTAACGTTATCCAATCCATCCCATAGGATTTTAACATGGATCGGATAACACTAAAAATCAGATAACACCAAGACTTGTGGAACCAAGTTTTAGCGTTATCTGGTGTTTTACTGTATTTTTTTTTTTAAAAAAGCTCTTAAAACTCATGATTAGTTCTTGCCAGTTTCAATTCTGTACACACTTGCTATTGATGAAAAAAGCCACTATCTGCAGATACGGGAGACAAGGGTACCTTCGAGGCAGTGGCTACTGTTCGAGAAGGGTCTTTGCCGCCCTGCCCCTCCCTGGTGGTCAGGTCGGAAGACAACAGTGTGGAAGATGGGGATTGGTGAATTTGTATTTGGGGGAGGAGTTTGTTTGGAAGAGAGGGTGTGGTGTTCTGGAGACTTCTTGTGGGTTGGGATTTGGTCGGGTGCAGACGTGCTTTTGGTTTCGGGGAATCTTTGTAGGCCATGTCCAGGAAGAGAGGGCAATCGGTGGTCAGCTCTGAAGAGTTGGCTTCCCAGCCAAAAGGGGCCAGAGAGGCGGTAGAGGAATCGTCTGAGGAGGAGTACGAATTGGGGTCCTTTGACGATAGGGTGAGGGCCCTAGAAGAAAAAGCGGGGGGTGGAATGGAGGTTCCCCGTACACAGAGTTCAGGCACCCGACGAGGAGGTAGAAAGGGAAAAGGTTCGTGGAGGGAGGCCTTTAGGCAGCTGGAAGAGAGGCTCTTGCTGCTCGAGGGGAAGAAAGGGGAGGCCCCTCAGTCGCAGGAACTGGTGGGGCCTTCGACCGTAGAAATGGAAGCGGAGGCCGGCGGGTCAGTGGGACCGGCGGTGTCAAGCCGCGGCGACGCGGGCCGGAGAGATTCCTCGGCGGAAACGTCGATTGACTTGGGTGGCGGTGCGACGAGCTCGGCCGAGACGGCGGAAGTGAGCGCGTTGGCGCAGAGTCAATCGGTGTCGGTGCGGGGAACTGGTGAGTCTGGGGGCTCTGGAACTTCTAGAGCGACTCAGAGTGACTGGGGGTAGCCATGGGGCTGCCCGTGTGGCCCTCGGAGCTGTGGGGCTAGGGAGGGTGGGAGTAGAACATCGGGGGAAGGGGGGATGGGTTCGGTGCCTCCGTGGGGGACGGGTGTGAGACAGTTGGGAACTGATAAGACTGGGCCGGCTATTTCGGAGAAGCAGAATAAGGGGGAAGAGACATGTGGTCCCGGACCCGTGGCGGTTGGGGGACAGGAGAGTGGTGCCGGCGGTAAAGGGGTGGAGACCACAGTGGCTTCGGCAGCCGAGAAGAATGGGGGTGTGTGTCTTTGGGCGGGAAGGTTTTGGCGGGAGGAGATGTGGGGTCAGGTGCGCCTGCGCACAAGAGGCGCTGCCCGTTTGGAGATCATTTGTCTCAAGCGACCAAAGACAAGATTTTGAAAGGGGAGTATGTGGATTTGTTTTCTTTGCTTAATCGGGAGGTGGATGTGAAGGAGGCAGAGAAGTTGGATGAGAGGGAGAAGGAATTGGTAAAGAAAAAGAAACCTATTAGGAATTGGGGGAGCTGGCTGCCGGCCTATTTGATTTACATGGGGATCATTATTTACAAAAGGCCGGATAGGGCGCGTTCACTGCTGAAATATTTGGATATAGTGTACAGGGCGTACACGGATTTTGCGGGGGGGTCATGGATGAAATATGATGAATTCTTTAGATCTTTGGCTCAGCAGGAGCCGGACATTAGGTGGGATGAGCCGCACTCCATGCTTTGGTTGCAATATCTGGCTCCGGCCAGGCCTCTGTTGGGCGAGAGGCATGATAGTGGGCATATGGTGTTACGTGGACCTCCTTTGACGCACCCCCGGGTTTCTGGGGGGCAGCTGGTTCAACCCAGGCTGGTCTGTTGGGAGTTTAATTCGCATGGATACTGTGCCCGCAAGCAGTGTAGGTTCAAGCATGGGTGTTCGCAGTGCGGCGGCACGCATCCGGTCACAGCTTGTGGCCGGGGGAGAGGAGGGCCGGCAAAGGGGGTACAAAACCAGGTTAGACCTGGGGGGCAAGGACCTCCTGGGTTCAATTTACCCCAGCCCAATTAATTTGGAGAGATTGGACCATTGGCTGGCGTTTTACCCTAGGAGGCAGGACGCGGAGCTTTTAGCAAATGGTTTTCGTTTTGGTTTTCGTATTCCTGTGGTTGGGGGGGTAAAGGGCCCATCGGCAGATAAGAATCTGAAGTCGGTTAAGGGGAACGAAGAAAAAGTGAGGGAAAAGATCAGGAAGGAAATGGTTTTGGGCAGGATAGTGGGGCCCTTCCGATCATGCCCTTTGGACGGATTGCACATTTCGCCTCTGGGGTTTGTGCCGAAGAAGGTGCCGGGGGAATACCGGCTCATTCATCACCTATCCTACCCTGAAGGGGGGTCGGTGAATGATGCCATTCCTGTGGAACTAAGTTCGGTGAAATATGCTTCTTTAGACGAGGCGGTGGCTATGATCAGGAAAGCAGGAAAGGAGGCTTTTCTTGCTAAATGTGATGTGAAAGCGGCGTTTAGGCTGTTGCCTATTCATCCAGAGGACTTCAGATTGCTGGGTTTTGTTTTTGAAGGGGGTTTTTATGTAGATAAGGCATTGCCGATGGGCTGTTCGATTTCTTGTTCGTTGTTTGAGAAGTTTAGTACGTTCATACAGTGGGTATACTCATCTAGGGCGGGGGGGGGGGGGTTATTACTCATTATTTGGATGATTTTTTGATATGTTCTGGAAAAGGGGAGGAGCATTGTTTGGGGCAGCTGAAGTTGTTTCAGGAGGTGTGCGAGGAGTTGGGGGTGCCGCTGGCGCATGAAAAAACGGAAGGGCCGGCGCGTAAGCTTTCTTTTCTGGGGGTAGAGTTGGACGCGGAGCAGCAATGCTCCCGGTTGCCGGAGGATAAGTTGGAGGACTTAAGAGGTAGAATCAAGGTAATGAAGAGTAGAAGGAAGGTGTCGCTACAGGAGTTGCAGGTTTTGGTGGGGCACCTTAACTTCGCTTGTAGGGTAGTAGCTCCGGGTAGGGCATTTTTGAGGAGACTGTGTGATGCCATGGTGGGGTTAAAGAGACTGCATCATAGGCTTAGATTAACGCTAGGGATCAGAGCTGATTTAGGGGTATGGGAGGAGTTTTTAGCTAGTTTTAACGGGGTGTCTTTTTGGAGGGATAGGTTGTTGCTCAGGGAGGAACTTCAGGTACAGACGGATGCGTCAGGGGCGTTAGGTTTTGGAATGTTTTTTGGGGTGAATGGTGTTGCGGGACGTGGCCCCATAGGTGGGTGGAAACGGGAGTGACCAGGGATTTAACGTTTTTGGAGCTTTTCCCCATCGTGGGGGCTGTGTGGATTTGGGGTCACAGGTGGAGGAACCGGACGGTGATTTTCTGGTGTGATAATATGGCAGTAGTGACAGTGATAAACAGCCTTACTTCCAAGTCAAAGCGAGTGATGTTTTTAGTCAGGGCATTGACGAAGCGATGTTTAGAGTTGAATATGCTGTTTGTAGCGAGGCACATCCCGGGGGTTGACAATTGCATTGCGGATGCTTTATCCCGGCAGCAATTGGACAGGTTTCGGGAGTTGGTGCCTTCGGCGGTTCCTCGGCCCAGGTGGTTGCCGGACGAGGTGTGGGCGCTTGGAGAGTGCAAGTAGCGGAGGCTCTCAGAGGGTCCATTGCAGAGAGCACGCGAAGGTCCTACGCGGCGGCGTGTAAGGAGTTCTGTGAGTTCCGGCGGGGGGAGGGGCTGGGGGAAGTTTGGCCAGTCCCGGTGGAGCACACTCTTCAGTTCTGTGTGTGGCTGCACAACAAGGGATTGGCTTCCAACACTATTAGAGGGAAGCTGGCGGCGGCGGCGTTTTATGCCAGGTCGCGAGGGTTTAGGGATGATTCCGGGGATTTTAGGGTTAAGAAGGTTTTAGAAGGGTGGGAAAGGATGGCGGGGGGGGATAGGCGCACCCCCTTTTCCCCGGGCATCCTACTCCGGCTTGACAGAGTGTGGGAGACTGTGTGCGTGGATGGTTCTGAAACGGCTTTATTCAAAGCGGCGGTTTTGTTCGCTTTTTTCGGAGCGCTGCGGATTAGCGAGCTAGTAGCGCGATCCAGGGAGGACAGTTCAGGCAAAGCTCTGGGCAGGGAAGACGTGGTGGTAGCGAACGGTAGGGTGTATATTTTTGTGCGTTGTTCTAAGACGGACCAAGGAGGACTGGGTAAGTGCTTGGTGCTGGGGCCTTGTCACATTGGGGAGTTGTGTCCGGTGCGTAGGGCTAAGGAGTACCTGGCACTACGAGGGGATGGTGGTGGTTTTTTCTTGGTGCATGAGGGGGGAGCCCCTTTAACCATGTTCCAGTTTAAGGCAGTCACTAATAGGGCATTGGTGGCGGCGGGTATAGTGGGCTGGAACTTTGCTTCGCACTCTTTTAGGATCGGAGCGGCTTCCACGTTGGCGGCCTTGGGTTACAGGGTGGAGGATATAAAGAAAGCAGGGAGATGGACCTCGGCCAGGTTCCGGTCGTATGTCCGGGACCTGCCGGGGGAATGTTAAGTTACTGATGTTGTTATGAGTTTATGTTTTACAGGTTGGAGACCGCCGTGGCGGGGCGACGTTTGGATCATGGGGGATCGACATGTAGCGGGGGCAGCGGAGTGGGCCACCCAATCTTGCTGGGGGAGTCGAATCGGACTCTCCGACTGTGCGGACCACTGGACGGGGATGGATGGCATAGGTTTTGAAGGGGTGGAATGGAGGTTATTTCCCAGGCCGTGGGGTTTTCGGCCACGGGTGGTAGTTTTACATGTGGGGGGCGATGAAGTGGGCTGGAGTGGGGTAGAAGATATTGTGGAAGGGGCGGTCCAGGCTGTTTCCCGGCTGGGAGAGGCTTGGCCCGGTACTAATTTTCTTTTTTCAGAAGTGCTGCCAATGTGTGAGGATTGGGAGGAGGAGGTCGGCATGGAACCCGGATTTTCAAGCAAGGAGCAAGTTCGGATGTACCTGAATTATCGTTTGTCCCGGGTTTTCTTGAAGATGGGGGGCCGGGTTATTTCGCACCCGGCTATCTTAAAATCGAACGTGGCATGTTTTCGGGACAATTGGTGCACCCTCTCGGATACGGGATACACTTATTTCATCAAGGACATTCGCCGGGGGGTGGTTGCCTGCCTTTCCTAGGGGGGGTCCGGAGTTCCAGCGGAACCCCGGAGTGTGGCGGAAAGCACGGGGGGGGAGGTGTGGGGGGGCACACCTTGGGGGAGGGGGAGGATTTTGGGTATGGGCGGGGTTATGCTAATTTGGCCCAACCCAAATCTCCCCCCGGAGATTGACCCCCCCCCTGTGCTTTGCTGGCCCCGGCGTTAGGGTTCGTTATATTTTATGTCACTTAATAAAGTGGCCTTGTTTTTTCCATATGGTTGTCTTGTGTCCTTTGTTGGGGGGGGGCCTGGGGTGGCAAGGGTACCTTCGAGGCAGTGGCTACTGTTCGAGAAGGGTCTTTGCCGCCCCGCCCCTCCCTGGTGGTCAGGTCGGAAGACAACAGTGTGGAAGATGGGGATTGGTGAATTTGTATTTGGGGGAGGAGTTTGTTTGGAAGAGAGGGTGTGGTGTTCTGGAGACTTCTTGTGGGTTGGGATTTGGTCGCCTGCCCACCCGCCCTGAAATCGAGATGGCAGTAGTGGTCGCAATATTTTGGGCCAGGCAGGAATTTTTGGGGCTCAGCAAATTGGCCGGGCTGTGTCCTTTTTCGCCTGCCTCATCTCGAAGAGTAGGGGTTTTTAGGGCGACAGTTTTGTACGGGTTTGGGCGGAAAGCATGGGGGGAGGTGTGGGGGGGCACACCTTGGGGGAGGGGGAGGATTTTGGGTATGGGCGGGGTTATGCTAATTTGGCCCAACCCAAATCTCCCCCCGGAGATTGACCCCCCCCCTGTGCTTTGCTGGCCCCTGCGTTAGGGTTTGTTATATTTTATGTCACTTAATAAAGTGGTCTTGTTTTTTCCATATGGTTGTCTTGTGTCCTTTGTTGGGGGGGGGGCCTGGGGTGGCAATGAAACATAAATTGGGGGAGAGACAGTGATGGGATGTAACAGGTTCTCACCAGGTCACCAGAACCAGTGGTAACTTTCCCCAGTGTCCTGGAGAACCGGTAGCAGCTTTTAGAGGGAACCACCTTCAGGGCTTACCTTTTCACTGGTTCCCCCACTGCACATACGCGCCAAACACTTGGTGTGCATGCATGCCTACAGTGCTTGGCGCGTATGCACAGCCTCCCTGCTGTCCTCCCAAGTGGGGAGGAGGAAGAAAAGCTGCTAGCCTGAAGCTCCCTATAGCCTACTCCCCAGTGTAAGTGATGTGGTGTGTCTGTGTGTATTTAATACTTTTACCTATATTGATGTACTACCACAGTTCCTAAAAAGGCCTGGCGGCCAGCAGGCCTAGCAGCCTGGCTTGGGGTTTTTAAGCAACGTCTTTGAGTTACCTCATCAATAAGCTATACCTGTGCTGTTCCAGTTGCTGTTCCAATTGGAGAACCCTTAAGGAGGTACAGCTGTTTTACATTTACATTAAGGCATATTATCCTAGAGAACCGGAACAATGACCATATCTATCTTGCAACATGGTGCTGCCCAGGCACTTATACTAACAGGAAAGTGACGGGTTTGTGTTTGGGGTGGGTGGGTGGGTTGATTTATGTTTGAGGTGGGTGTATTTTAATGTAATTTTTATTTTATTTTATTTATTTATGGGTTTGTGTTGTGGGTGAGTTGAGGGGTGTATGTGTGCTTATTTTTGTTTATTTTATTTAATTTATTTACGGGTTTGTGTTGTGGATGGATGGGTGGGCTGAGGGGTGTGTGTGTGTGTGTGCTTATTTTTATTTATTTTTTATTATTTTTTCCTTTGGCCTCACCCATGACATCATGATGTTAGCTCCGCCCACACTGTGATGACATCACATTGAGATAGTAAAAATTTTGACATCCCACCACTGGGCAGAGGCATATCTATAAGGCTTGGCTAAGAAACAAACTGGCTTTTTTACAGTGACCACTGTATCCTGTTCCTTAGTCATGTTGCATTGTGAGGTGGGTAGGTTCCCAGAAATAATTTTACTTGTTCATTTATTTTTTCACATCACTATCCCAACTATTCTGCAAAGAATGTAGGCCAGTGTTTGTGTGTTTCTCTTTCATTCCATTAATGTCATACACAAAACATAATTTGGTACATTTTAAGATGACTCAATCTGCTTCCACCAAGATCAGAGAGACAATAATTCACTGAACTATAGCTGGATTCTGTTTACATTTCCAGTATAATAAAAAAAATGTTGTTCAGTCGCACAGTTGATTCTGACCCTTTGCGACCATACGTACCATTGTCCTCCAGGCACTTCTATCCTCCACCATCCTCTTCAACCCGCCCAGCTCTGTGCCCATTGTGTCTACAATACCATCCAGCCATCTTATCTTTGGCTGCCCCCCTCTTCTTTTGCCCTCTACCCTTCCCAGCATCAAGGCTTTCTCAAGTGAATCCTCTCTTCTCATTTGATGTCCAAAGTACTTTAGCTTCATCTTTACTATTTGACCTTCTACAGAGCAGTCAGGGTTGATTTCTTCTAAGATTGACCTATTTGTTGTTTAGTTAGATTGATTTAAGATAACCGGTTGTCAACATTTTAGGGCAGGGGTTCTCAATGTTTTTCATCCATGGGCCAGACCATGCCTCTCAGATAGCTGAGTGGGCCAGACTGGTGCCATAAAACACATCCACAGCTGTCATAAATGCATTTATGATGGCTGTGGACTCATTTAAGCCTGTAGTAAACATGTTTACGATGGCCACAGACTCATTCATGCCTGTAGTAAATGTGTTTATGTGACCATAAATGAGTCCATGGCTGATTCTGCTGGTGGTGGCAAAAGGGGTGGCTGAAGCAAGGTCGAGAGATGAATTATTTGGCATCACAGGCCCATGGGCCTTAGGCTGCATACTGGTTTAAGGGTTTGCCTCTCAAGGCAATGATATTTAATTGGAATCAATATCTTAGGTCTGTGGTGAGATCTTCAGTATTGCTCTTAATTACTTAGGTGTTAGGGAAAAATCATTGAATAGTGAAGTCAGGACTTTTCCCAACAGAATAATAAAATAAAACAAGTAGCACACTTCTCTTAATAAAAGTGTCAAATATTATTAAGGTTGCCTTCAACTATAGAGAGCAACTACTTGTTATCAATTTTTATTGTACTACCATATATATTTTATGGGTCTGGATATTGTTCTCCTGTGTGTTTTGACTGTACCTTGGGAACCATAGCTAGTCTGGTTACACATACTTTGTTTAGTGCATTATCTTTATAGACTTCACTTTATATATATATTTCAATACCAAAATGAAAAATGAGCATTGTGGCGGCTGTAAAAATTCAAAACACCTAGAAATTATAAGTGAAATTTGCCTCAAGTGTGTATGACTCGTAGGGTAATCCTATACATGTTTAATGTATGTAAACATCTGAAATCAGTGAAGCTTTTTACTAAGTCAGTAGGTAGAAGATTGTAGCCGAAAAAGATCCAAAATACCAAGATATATTGACTTGACCACAGGCATAGGTAATATGACTGAGACCACTATATATATACAGTAATACCCCGTATAACGCGAGTACCCAATAGCGTGAAAACCGAATAACGCGACAAGATTTTCGGGAAAATCTTGTATCGAATAACGCGATTTTCACATTATTCGATACAAGCGTATGCGTGGGGGGGCAGTTGGATTGGGTAGAACATCTACCCAAACCAACCCACCCCCCAGCGCCCACCCCCACGATGTTTGGAAAGGGTACGGGGATCCTTACCCTTTTGAAACTTCGAGTTGTGAAAGGGTAAAGATCCTTACACTTTCGCAACTTCGAGCGTGCTCGCGCGTGTCATTCGGGGTTAGGGCAGGAGACGGGAAAGACCCCCGTCTCCTGCCCTAACCCCGAACGACATCCGTGCACACGCTCGAAGTTGCGAAAGTGTAAGGATCTTTACCCTTTTGCAACCTTGGGTGGCTTGGAGGCTTGCGCGGCACGGTGGCGGTGATGGGAGGATGTGGGAAGGTCCCTCGCATCCTTCCGTCACCACCGCCGCGCCGCGCAAGCCTCCAAGCCGTCCGAGGTTGCAAAAGGGTAAAGATCCTTACACTTTCAGAACTTCAGGCATGCGCGCGTGGCATGGTGCTGGTGAGAGGAGGATGCGAGGGACCTTACCGCATCCTCCTGTCACTGCCGCCATGCCACGCAACCCTCCAAGCCGACCGACGTTGCAAAAGGGTAAAGATCCTTACACTTTTGGAACTTTGGGCCTGTGCGTGCGACACGGCGCTGGTGAGAGGAGGATGCGAGGGACCTTACCGCATCCTCCCGTCACTGCCACCGTGCCGCTCAACTCTCCAAGCCACCCGAGGTTGCAAAAGGGTAAAGATCCTTACACTTTCGGAACTTTGGGCATGCGCGTGCGGTGCGGCGCTGGTGAGAGGAGGATGCGAGGGACCTTACCGCATCCTCCCATCACTGCCGCCGCACCGCACAACCCTCCAAGCCGCCCGAGGTTGCAAAAGGGTAAAGATCCTTACACTTTCTGAACTTCGGGCGTGAGTGCGCGTGTCGTTCGGGGTTAGGGCAGGGGATGGGGGTCTTTCCCATAACTTGCCCTAACCCTGAACGACACATGATCATGTGCCTACCCGGGGGGAGGGGGAAATGCCGAGCCTTGCCTCGGCGTGGTTTGTCCCTGACGTCAGGGCTTTTTTTTAGCATTGTTCGATCAATGTATCAAACAACGTGAAAAACCAAACAACGTCATGACTTGTGGAACCATGTCATCATGTTGTTCGGGGTTCTATTGTATACTGGAAACTTAAGCTAAGAGCTCATTTGTTTCATCTGCAGTGTCAAACCACAAAATGAGACATATTTTCTAAAGATTTGTTTCTATATTTATTTATTTTTAACATTTATATACCACCCATTTAGTGAAAAAAATGCACTGTCCTGGACATTTTAGGCATTTGTAACGTTTTACCGCCAAGGAGGGGGCACCTCTGACTCTTCCTGCCAGGGGCCAGGGGCATGTTTGCTTCCTGGACTTACGTTTTCATCATCATTGGCGGTGCACATGACAGCAGTGATCACACATTTCTTCAGGGGTTTTGGATAGTCTCCACCACTTCCCAGGGCGGCAGGAGGCTTTTTGGAGCATGATTGGTCCATTTTGAAAATTTTCTGCTGCTTCACCACTTGGATCCATCTGCTAATCCATGGCACTTGAATACTTCCTGGTTCAGCACTGGGAAACCAGGTGCTGAAGTCAGCACTGCATGCCAACGGAAACCTCCAAGTGCCATGGATTAGCTGCTGGGACCAAGCAGGGAAGCAGCAGAAAATTTTCAAAATGGACTCATCATGCTCCAAATAGCCTCCTGCCACCCTGGGAAGTGTTGGAAGCTATCCAAAACCCCTGAAGAAATGCACGGTCATTGCTGTAGTAAGTGACATATTGAAATTTCTGGCAATGGGTGATGGTGGTTCTAAAGGTGGCGAAGTGGCCACTGTGGGCCAGATTAATGAGATGTATAGGCCAGATAAGGCCCACAAGCCAGGGGTTTTGAATGGCTTGTTTACAGTGATAAATAGAGAAGAAAAGAAATCAAACTCACCTGGTATAGGCTTTTGGAGGGAAGAGTGGCAGGTCTTGGGGTGGGGCAGGCTTACTAAGTCTCAGTCCTTACTCCTTAAGGTCCATGACACTGAGTGTCAGCACCTCTCCTGGTGTCTCAGCTGGGGAGAGGGGAATATACCACTTCTATCCTAGTCAGGTGGCAGTGGAATTACAATACCAGGAAAAATCCAATAATAAAACATTGGGTCTGGAGGCAGATAAAGATATAAAAGAAATAATTAACTAAAAGGGGAGATAGCATTGTATACCTCTCTGAAAAGTTCTGCCTTTAATTTTTTTTTAAAGATAACCAAACAGGGAGCTTGACACAGCTTCAGATCCCCATATTGTAGGGACTGAAGGACAATAATATATGTAGGGGCAAAGGTCCCTATTCTTGTTTTAGTTGAAAGATGAGCAGTGATAGCAAGTCTCTGGAGCGAGTGGCTACTTGATGATATATTTTTTAACAACTGTGGAAAAGAAACCTAACCCTAAAGGAAGTTGCCTAGTTTTCCCTCCTCTTTCTCCCAGACTGATCATCACCAACCCAATTCACACAAGTAGATCAATTTTTCTCCCATCCCTGCCATCATTAAAGCCTAATTGCAAATTTCAATAACAGAACATTTTCACTCCAAAAAGGAACAAGAAAGAGGGGGATTGAAGGAACATACCCTGAAAATCTTACTTTTTCCTACTCTTTTCTCCACTGCTGCTGTTACTGCCATCACCACTCCATTTCTCCAACCACAGTACACAGATTCATGTGTGCACCCATACAAAATCAACTTAGCACACACAAATGCAAGAGCATTTCAGATAATCCATGTTAGGGACGTATAATGAAAGATTACAAGTGTGTCAAGTTAATAAGTAAATTTGAAACAGCTGCACCAGTGTTAACTCCGATACAAATATGTCGGTTTTTAAGCATGTAACTGTACCCTTAGACAAGTTCACATAGATTTCCTTGAGTCATAGATTCTGTTTTTAGCATTCACGTCTGGTGTATTTGTATTTTATGTTTTATGTTATAGCTGTGCAATTTGTGTGACTTATGTTCTTTGTTCCCAGGTTGACTACAACCTGCATTTGATTGCCTTGATGAAACAATTGCCATGCTACAGGCTGGGTTACATTGCTACAGTCAAACCTCGCATAAAGAGCACCTCGCTTAAAGAGTAACTCGCTTAAAGAGCAAAACTTTCTCTGAATGTTTGCTTCGCTTAACAAATAAAACCAACCAAAACTCGCTTAACAAATAAATCCAGGTTTGCAATTCCCCCCCCCACACACACACACACACACACACTGGAAATCACAATTGGTCACTTACAATGGTGTTTTGCTTAAAGAGCTAACTCACTTAAAGAGCAATCTGTAGAACACATTATGCTCCTTAAATGAGGTACAACTGTATATTGCTTAATGGAATGGATAGTTTCTAATTTCTACTACGTTTGAATTCCAGGAGTTGCAAGAGTATAATTATGGTCCCCTCTTTGGAGACAAGCCAGATTGTGTAGCCTTGGATAAACTGCACAGACCCAGGGTGACCCAAGAAGAAGTGACTGGTAAATCACTTCTGTGTATTCTCTACCTAGAAAAACCTTGAAAGGGTCACATTCAGTTAGAATTGATGGTAGCAGTGCAGAGTTTTTATTAATAATCATGACCCCACTTCCCCTTTCCCTTCAAGTGGTGTATTGTATACCAAACCAGTCATGGCTCTTATAAAGAATGTCAGCATGCATATCTGGCTTGCTAAAATCTCCTGACAGATTGTGAGGATGACCAGATCCTGGGAGATAAACTAGGAATTTAAAACAGTGGGGAAAATCCTCAAAGAACAAATGAAGCTCAACTGCAATGAAGGGGAAAGTCAGAAAATTTATTTCAAATTTCAAGCTGTTTGAATTGAGTTTTTATAAAGATTGTAATTTCCTCCTCAGTTGCCCAATGCTTTAACCTTCAATAAGTCACAGGTGCATACATTAAATTGCAGGCATTGAACTTCAGAGAGGAATATGCTCTTGGGCTGTTCAAGTGCTCCACTGAAATGTTTCTTTTTCACCACAGGCAGATATTAGAGTTAGCAGTAAAACACAGCTAAAGGGAAAAGGACATTATTCTATGTCACCCTGGAAATAACCTCAGTGATTTAGTTCTTCAGCAGCCAGAAACAGAAGAAAATTGTTCTAGTATATGCATGGCCTCATTCATTTTTTGCTGGTCTCATAGCAGTCAGGGTTTTTCTTCTTTGTAAAAAAAAAATCCATGTGTAGAAATATATATATATACAAAAATCGTGTGTGTAATATCTACATTCAATACCAGCCAGATGTTGCCAATTCTGTTCTGTAATTCATACAGGTAGCCACTTTGAGTATCAGTGTATTTTCCACATACATGAAAGGTTTTTTTTTTAGGGGGGGAGCATGGTTAAGACACTTACTGGAATATATTTGTAATGCAGATAAGCCTGTTGTCAGAATTTCCCAGTCTTAAAATGACAGAATCATTTAAAATAATTGAACTACTAGCAAAATATGGACTATAAGCTTGTCATACAAAGGAGAAGCAGGGGCAGGATCTGCTCTTGACTGTTCTAAAATACTGTACAGAACATGTAATAATGGGTTCAAGTTACAAGAAAACAGCATTTGGTGAAATATCAAGAAAAACTTCCTAACCATTAGAGCAGTGCAGCAATGGAACCAATTATGTTGGCAGGCAGTCAAGAGATAATTAGACAACCATCTGTCAGTTCCACTTTGATATGGATTCCTGCACTGAGTAGGGATTGGACTCATTGGCCTTATAAGTCCCTTCCAACTTCATTATTCAATGCTTCTATGAAAAGAAATCTTCTCAACTGCATGCTATGCAGGTACTTCGTTTATCTTGGTGATATAACAGTAAGCTAACCTATCAGGTTTTCCTACAGGCTGGCCAGAGAATAATTTTTGCAGTAGTAAAATATCGCTTATTTATACATCCATATCATTTTCCCCCTCCCTCTCATTATTCAGCTGTTAAAAGCCAGATATGAAAAAAAAATTCTTCTGTACATTTTATTGTCTTAACAACAAAAATTACTGTATTTACACTACTACAGGAAGAAATGTATTTCATTTAAAAATACAGTACAGTAATACCCCGGATAACGCTAGTACCGGATAGCGCTAAAACCGCATAACATTACAAGATTTTCGGAAAAATCTTGTATCGAATAACGCGATTTTTAGTGTTATCCGATACAGTCGTTCTTAGCAGCAGGGTGGCTGGAAAGCTGAACGGGGTTCTCTGTTCAGCTTCCCAGCCACCCTGCAGCTACGGAGGCAAGGGTGGGGTGGCTGGAAAGCTGACGGGGGGCTCTCCCGTCAGCTTCCCCAGCCACCCCACAGCTGCGGAGACAAGGGCGTGTGGCTAGGGAAGCCGACAGGGAGTCCCCGTCAGCTTCCCCAGCCACCCTGCAGCTGTAGATCGGGTCCTCTGATCTCTCTGAAGCAGGCAGGGGACACGATCCAAGCTGTTTCTGGGCTTCCCCGATGTCCTCAGCCAGTGCAGAAAGCCAAAACGTCAGGATTCGAATCCCAACATTCTCCTTGCTGCACTGGCTGAGGACGTCGGGGAAGTCCAGAAACAGCTTGGATTGGGTCTCTCCACCTCCCTGGACCCGGCCGGGGTGTGTGTGTGTCAGAGACCCCAAAATTGGTTAAAAAAATCAATTTTTTTTACCAATTTTAGGGTCTCTGACCCCCCCCCCCGGCCAGGTCCAGGGAGGTGGGGAGACCCGATCCAAGCTGTTTCTGGGCTTCCCAGATGTCCTCAGCCAGTGCAGCAAGCCAAAACATCAGGTTTCAAATCCCGACATTCTGGCTTGCTGCAGCCTCCAGGGAAACAGGGCTTTTTTTAACGTTGTGTGATCAATGCATCACATAACGTTAAAAACCGGATAACGACGAGACTTGTGGAACCAAGTCTCAAGATTATCCGGGGTACTAGTGTATAAGAATATAGGTCTACTAGTCATGGTGATGATAAGTGCATTAGAATGTGAATGCTTAAACTGTGCACATTTTTTAAAATACACAAATTAGTTACTAAGGAAAATGTGTAAATTTTTAATTTTAATTTAAATTACTTTTTGCATTTATATGCCACCCACTCAGGTTTTCAACACGACTCAGTGTGGCTCATATCACAGTTGAACAATCACAATCATGCAATAAAATTTAAACATTATTATAGTAATTATAAAACCCTATAAAACTAACATATATTTTGTAAAATATGTATCTAAACATACACTTGAAATAAAATACATGCATAAATGTTTATGCAAGTATGTGTACAAATTTCAGTGAAGGAAGAACAACAATGAAGTGCCACAATTTGACATGAAATTAGGTGGGACGAAGATGAAGGTGAGATTTGAGAGAAACAGTAAAATGTAGAGTTGAGATATATTTAAAATCAATGTAAGTACTATTGTTAAAAGGAAAAGAAGAGACAGAGAGATTGTCTATTTATTCAATCAAAGTGCTAATGGTATATTTTCCTTTCTGTGTCAAAGAGTATGAGAGCTATATTTAATTTTAACCCATGATTTGACATTTACAAAAGGGTCTATACTGCTCATTTGCCTGTTGCTTTTTTCAATCTCAAGAGGAGACAATTTGTTACATGTGGATAATTTCTGGTTGACTAGAGACGATGAAACACCAGCGTCCCCAGTTACAAGAAGCATATCCATGTGTATCAAAGGCCTTCCTCTTCAGACTACCCCTCTCCAACTGCAGACAGCTGTAGGTGGAGAGCGCATGTTTACATCTTCTCCTGATGATGATTTCATATTTTTCCCCTGAATGGGGCTTCTCTATATAATCTTATGCATTTGGGGAACCATGGAGCTAACAACTAGAGCAAGCCGGAGGAGAGGACTTTCAGCTGTGGGCGGTGAGGGAACGCTCCTGTCCCCCCTGGCCCCATCATCTCCGCCCGGGGGATGAATAAAGCTCGGTGGCACCGGTGGTGGAATGAGGACGCGCCCGCCTTCCTCCGGACTCACTATCACGCCAGAGGAGAGGACTTTCAGCTGCAGGCGGTGAGGTAACACTTCCGCCCCCCCGACCCCATCATCTCTGCCCGGGGGATGAATAAAGCTCGGCGGCACCGGCGGTGGAACGAGGATGCTCCCGCCTTCCTCCAGACTCACCATCACGCCGGAGGAGATGACTTTCAGCTGCAGACAGTGAGGTAACACTCCCGCCCCTCCCCAGCCCCATCATCTCCGCCCAGGGGATGAATAAAGCTCAGCGGCACCGGCGGTGGAACGAGGACACTCCCGCCTTCCTCCGGACTCACTATCACGCCGGAGGAGAGGACTTTCAGCTGCGGGCAGTGAGGCAACACTCCCGCCCCCCCGCCCCATCATCTCCGCCTGGGGGACGAATAAAGCTCGGCGGCTCGAGCAGCCACCGCCACCAGAAACACCTGCTGCGGGGCGGACCAGCTTGTCACTTACTGCGGGATTTAGCAATTGTTTTTTGTTTAATTTTTGCTTTTGTATGTGTAAACTGAACTGATACTGGAAGTTTTGATTGTTGTCTGATATTGTTGTTTAGTGAATTTTGATGCTGTAATGACTTATATTACAGTATCTTTGAATATTTCTTAGGATGTTTTAATCTAATGTTTTGTAATTGTAACTGTTATTGGAGATATATATACTGTATATTCGATAATTGTAGCTACTATGTGATATCTGTAATTTCTGTGTAATTGTAACTGTTTCTTCTGTAAGCCGCCCAGAGTCGCTCTGCGAGTGGGGTGGCATATAAGTCGAAAATACAAATACAAATACAAATTTACAAAGGGATGAAATAGGAATAGGCCTGCAAATATAAGACAGTATCACCAAGGAGTAGCTAGAAGTGGCTGTGTTGGATTGAGACAACTAACCACACACAGAGGGATGCAGTCTAAATCCAGCTCCTCCTTTGACACTTCAATAGCCTTCCTTGATTCCTTGATAGACCAGGGATAAGTTCCTCCTGGTCACAGCTCATTTTCCATTTGTTTTGCTGCCACACCCTTCTTCTCCAAGTTTGACCAAAACTTGTCATGATTGGTTCTTCCCAACTTTTAGGAAGCCTGCCAAGGGGTCTTTTTACTCTCCTGGAATACCACTTGGTGACTACTGCTGTCCAATGTCCTTTTACCATTCAAGAGATGTGTCCAGCCCAGCACAATGTCCATTTGCAATATTCAGCAACAGCTTTGTTGATTCCCTTTCATTTTCTTAGCTGGGTGTTGGGGATGTGGTTGCGAAGAGATATCTTTAGCTTTGATCTTTACATGGCACTTATGGCTCTTGATAGTTCTTCTTCCTCAGCCTTCCTACCCATAGAGAGAAAACTATCAAAGGAGGACATTCACATTATTTGGAATCCCAGACAATCAGAGTCCTTAAATGGAGAGCATCCATGAATAATCCATCTCCATATCTTCAGTTTAATCAGCCCCAACATGCAGAAGTAGCAACAAAACTAGGGATGGAAGGAGACAGAGCTAGTTCATACCCCTTCATCTGTTGTGACTGTACAGCACTACATATCTACCTTTTTTTTCAAAACTCAACATAGATATACCTTGCTGAAGTTCTTGTTGCAGTATGACCAGCAAATTTCTTTCTTTCTTTTTTTTGGACAGTGATTAACTGTTCCATTTTGCATAGGCAGAGTATGATATCTATGTTAAACTCTCTGGACTCTTCAGAAAATGAACAGATTAGCTGTGGAAGTAACTGTATGGTTAAATCTCTGAACTATCATGGACTTGAGAAACTCCTGCTGATGTTTAATTAATTAATTAATTAAATCAAATTTTTATACTGCCCTACTCAAAAAGACCCAAGGAGGCTAACAAAAATAAAAAAAACACTTAAAACACAGTATAAAACACAGTATAAAAATTAGGATTAAAATATTAAAAAGATTAAAAAGAGACTAAACAAAACATACACAGAGAGGGAAGGATCAAATGAGCCAACAGGCTGGGGTAACCATCTGGCCCATACCCAATACCTGCCCCGCCACCCAGGTATTAACCTCCTTCCTAAAGAGCAGCAGCTCCATCTGGAGATGCAACTCACATGGCAGGAGGTTCCATAGGGCAGACCGGACATAGAGAAGGCCCTCCTTCTAGTGCTAGAGAGGTGAGTCTCTCTAGCCAATGGTACAACCCTCTCTGGTCCACTCTGGTGGGACGTACAGATGTCCTTAGGGTGATGTGGTCTCTTAAATATCCTGACCCACTACCATTTTGGGCTTTAAAGTTAATAACCACCACCTTGAAATGCACCTGGAGGCCTACTGGCAACCAGTGCAGCTGCCATAGCAATGATGAGGCACAAGCATAACGTCCGCACCCCATCATGACCCGAGCAGCCACATTCTGGACCAGTTGTAGCCTCTGAATGGTCACCAAGGGAAACCCCATATAGAGCGCATTGCCATAGTCAAGTCTGGACGTGGCCAAAGCATGTGTGATCAAGAACAAGGGATCTAGGAGCAGGCATAATTAGCGTATAACACGAAGTTGTGTAGAAGCCCTCCTGGCCACGACTGCCACCTGATCTTCTAGCAGTAGTTGTGAGTTCAAGAGGACCCCCAAATTATGCACTGGGTCTGTTTGGGGAAAACTGCCCCATCCAGAACCAAAGATGGTAGCTCCCAAATTAACACAGTACCCCTGACCCACAACCGCTCAGTCTTGTCAGGATTCAGCTGTAGCCCGTTGTCCCCCATCCAGACCTTAACAGCCTCCAGGCACCTGGAAAGGACTTCCACTGCATCGCTTGGGTCTCCATGGACTGAGATATACAGTTGGGTATCATCTGCATATTGATGATACCTCACTCTATGGGAACGGATGGTCTCATCCAGTGGTTTCATGTAGATGTTAAATAGGAGAGGTGAGAGCACCGAGCCCTGTGGCACCCCATATTGGAGAGGCCTAGGGTTTGATTTCTCACCCTCCAAACACACCGACTTGGTCCAGCCCCTCAGAAATGAGGAAAACCAGGACAACACAGTGCCCTGGATCCCCAATCCTCGGAGCCTTTCCAGAAGGATACCATGGTCAATGGTATCGAAAGCTGCTGAGAGGTCTAGAAGAGCCAGGACAGATGGATGTCCACCATCCCTCTCCCTCCAGAGATCATCCACAAGCATGACCAATATTGCTAAAGCAGAAGAACCTAACCAAAGTAAAAGGCAGAAGGGAGTTCAAGAATTGTTATGTCTCATGCTACAGGCCTATTAATCTCCTTCCAGTTTAATGGGTCACAAATCTATTCCTTCTCCTTCTAACATAACTCTTTGGTAAAGTCTTACAGCACTTTGACATTATTGGAAGCAAGAACGGCAGATAAAAGTTCTTCCAATAACATAAAAATCTTATTTTTCATTCTTTGCTAGCTTAAACTAAAGAGCAGTCAGAGGTGGTGACATTATTGTTAGCCAGTTGATGATAATTCTCATCACTAAACTAAGTAGGAAACTGCTTTCAATTACAATTCTCCTTTGTGGGAGAAGGTCATCAATACACTGACAAAGGTACTGAATAATTTGCCACTTTCAAGATGGTGGGAAGAGAAAGTATGAAAAAATGACCTCAGTGGGCCAAAGCTGAGCTCATTATAGTAGGACCATGGTGTACTTTACATCTTAGCTACCTTCCATATTCCATCAGAAGAATTATAATTTTATCAAGTGGTTCAGAAAAGGGAATCAGATTCTTTTCTAGTGTTAAAGAATCAGAAATAAAAAGAAACTAAATAGTTTTGAAATTGCCCAAGGCAGAGATGAACTTAGTTTTGGATAGGGGAAAGATAGATTTCTTCTAAAGACATGTAAAGAATATTGGATTTGTCTCTACTGTTCTCTGATCTTGTTATACTTTCATGGCAAATTGCAGCTGAGAAAGGAAGTCATATAATTTCCATATATATAGAGTGTAATCCAGAGAAAATTAAATATAAGATCAGTTTAAACTGGTAGGATTTGGGTACATTCCATGGTAGGGGTATGAGTGTCAATACTCCTTTCACCTTCTCTAGATATTTGAGGTTATCAGTGCAAACCCTTTACAGTTACAGTATTCTGGAAGGTAAAAAAATTTCTCATCCATTAGTTATTATTTTTGAACATCTGTGAGCCCCATCAACACCCCAATATCTATGGACCAGGTGCTTCACTGTCATGACATCATGGGTGGAGCCAAAGTCATGATGTCATGTCATTGTGGGTGGAGCCAAAGTAAAAATAAAATAAAATAAAAATATAATAAAGAATCAGTATACATAAAATAAAATAAAAACACACTACATAAAATACCCCCCCCCAACCCAGAACACAAAGAAAACAAACCCTAGTAATGTTCCTTACCTTTGCTGGGGTTGGGGACTCGGGGAGCAGCAGCAGGTAGGTGGCTGTGCTGTGGCGGTGTGGCGGCATGGCCTAGCCTAGCCAGGCCCGGCGGTGCCACCGTGGAGCAGCTGCAGTGAAGGAAAGCCCACTGCTGCTGCTCCAAGGATGCCACTGCACCCTTTCTGGGCAGCCGGAAATGGCTGCTCAAAAGTGCACATGAGTCAAAATACCATTTGACGCATGCACACTTCTGTTTTTCAGTGTGCATGCATCAAATAGTGTTTTGATGCATGCACACTTCCGAGGAGCCATTTTCAGCTGCCCAGAAAAGGAATTTGGAGGGTGGCCAGAGAGGCGACCAAACCAGTCACCTGGGGTTTTAATACCCCCCCCGGCAACTCCCCCTCCGGATTTCCGCTACCAGTTCGGCCGAACCAGTCCGAACAGGTAGCAGCCCACCACTGCATGTTAGTCTGTGCAAGCATATCTTAGAGTAAACAAAACAGAACAGCAAAAAATGACAAAAATGTAGGGGCCCCCCCCGTTCTGTTTATTCTCAGATTTCCTTGCCTATGACACAGATATAATGGACGTTTTGGTTGTTGGTGCTTCTCCCATTTTTCCTTAGACACTCAGTTGTACCAAGTTATAATTCCTTTTCTGCTATCTTGGCTTTGCTTAACTCTTCCTGAGCATCTGTCTAGGCTCCCTCCTCTTCCTCATCCGAGGATACCTCCTCTCACATCTCTTTTTCTGTCTCTGCTTTGCTTTCTGTCTTTCCCAGGACACTTATATCACCCCTGTGCATGTTAGACCTCCTTTCCCCTTTCCCTTCTTGCCATTTCTCCTTGTCTTTTCCACCACCTACTCTAGTCAGTGGTACCTCTACAAGCTTTACTTGGTGGTATCTTATTTCTGGATCTGGCCTTTGCCTCCCCAGGTTCCATTTCCACTGGAGTCTCTGTGCCAGCACACTGATTGGGTCCTGTTCTAAGGCTTGATGGACTGCTCAGCTTACCCCTCACACCATAATAAACATTTTACACCCATAGCTATGCACCAATTTATATCCAAATATCATTTTACAGTTCATTCATTTTTAAAATGACCATTGTAAGATTTGGCATACTTTCAGTAGGAGGATATTCTGTAAAAATGACAATAATCTATTTAAGCATGCAGGGGAGAATGTGTAAAATGGAACAAACAGTATACATTTATATCAATGGTATTTGCTCTGCTTTAACTGTCATGTTTATTCAGTGCTTAAAGAGAGGGAATGAAGAAACGAGATGCTGAGGTCTTAATAAACATTAGAAGCAGCTGCGAGTTTCTGGTGGGGTATATAATATAAAAAGCAAAACTCATGAATAAATAATATCTAAAGTTGCTTTAGCACAGTTTGATAGTTGTATTATAATAATAAACAATAATCTAATTTAATTAACTAATAGTGTTTGAGAAAATAGCTGTGGTTATTAGTGGATAGATGTCCTCCCTGAAGATGTCATATTTAGATCTAGACCACTAGCCATATAATCAAGTTTTAAAAGTCACTCTGAAAGAAAACAACAAAGCCTGCCATTATTTTGTATACCTCCTTGGAAGTAAATTCCACTGTACTGAATGTGATAATTGCTTCACCCCACCTCACCCACCCCAAACAGTTGGAATTATGTTATTTGCTGCAGTCTTAAGCAATAAGAGCGTAGCCAACACAGAAATGCCAGTATTAGGCATTTTATAGTATTTTTGGTTTAAAAGAGAGAACTATAAGGAAGTACATAATGCTTTAATTTAAATCTCTGGGACTTTAACATATTTAATTTTAAAATGCCATAGGATTCATTGTTGTAACATGGTTGCCCCTTGGGAAGTAAAGTCATTTTGGTTTGTGGAAAATTAAACATGTTTGTGGTACCAGAACAGTCCCTTAGCATTCAGAATTCAGTACACTCCAGAACATCAACATAGCTCTTCTGGTTCTCCCTGCTTGCTGTTGTGCAAACAGTGATTAGACCAAGCACAGACTGGATCACTGTATAATTCAGTGTTGTCCTGGCCAGTGAGTTTTACTTCAGCTGGATAAAGCTTAAATTTACTGTGATATCAACATTTGTAAACTAAATAACCCCCATCTGATGCATGAGACAGTGGAAGGTTCAACTGGTGGAAGGATAAGGGAGGGGCAATTAAAGCAGAGAGTGATCCAAAGTGGTGGGGAAACATACCTGAATAGTTCTGTATTTTGTAAATATGCAACCTGAAATAGCATCCAGCCTTACATGTGTGGCATGACTTCACCTTTTGTGTGGAGAATATGTGCACATCTGCTGCAACTATAAGGATAGCTGAGTGATTGAGGTATCTGCCTGCAGAGCCAGAGGCTGGGAGTTGTGTTCCCCACTGTGACCACTTGGCAAAGGTTGGAGTTTATGATCCAAAGCATCTTTTCCAACTCTGCAGGTTTTTTAAAGATGATGATATCAAACTTGCAAAATGTGTAGACAATCATCATTGTCATCATCATCATCATCATCATCATAGAACAATACCTTGACATGGTGGAGATACTTGCATGTTCGCATGAGCCAGACTAAATCTGTTCCACAACCCACTGAATATGGTGAGCAAACGTAATTCTAATTCCATCCCAGCTCAGTCATCATTCAGATTAACAAGGATCGTGATGAATGCTATGACTCTTGGGCATCCATTGAAAAATTTTGCAAGGTGACTCACTCTCAGCTTTGCTATTTATGATATCAATGCCACCACTGACAACTGTTCTAAATAGAACAAACTGAAGATATGAGTTGGCTAAGAAAAGACAGAAGGCTTCATATTTGCTCTATATCAGGGATTCTCAACCTGTAGCCTGTGGGCCGAATACAGCCTGGGACACCATTTCATGTGTCCCCCACCGTGTCCACCACACCAGGAATGCCATGTGGTGGAGGAAGGGCAAAATGGCTGCCCGGCCCCCAAAGCTGTCTGAGGGAGAGTGACCTAGCCCCTGGCTTAAAAAGTTTGAGAACTCATGTTCTATATTTGTTTGGAAAGTTTGCTGAAATTGTTTGGAAAGTTTGCTGAATTAAATGCTCTGCTAGAAAGTACAAAGAAATTAAGTAAAGATCTTAGAATGCAATTTGAAATTCACAAGTATGTAGCAATTACTGTTAAGGCAGGGAAAATTTTCAAAGAGGATGGGTTTGAGTTAGATAATGAAGAATGTATCAAAGCAATAACATTAGAAGAGGGATACAAGTACCTGAGAGTTCTGGAAGCTTCTGACCTGCTACACAACCAAGTCAAAAGAACTACTTCTACAAAATACATTAAGTGGGTCTGGAAAACCTTGAGCTCAAAGCTGAGTGGAGGCAATATCATAAAGGCAACTAATATCTGGGCAGTGCCTGTTATACAATATTCAACTGGAATAACTGATTGGACCCAAATGGAATTAGACAACCTAGAACAAAAGAAGAAGAAGAAGCTAATGACTATGCATCATGCCCTGAATCCAAAAAATGATGTTGATTGTTTGTACATAACAAGAGCTGGGAGTGGCAGATTGCCAATCCTAAATTTCCATCACTCTAAATCAGAGATTCCCAACCTACAGCCTGTGGGTCAGCCTCAACCCGCAGCACCATTCCATCCAGCCCATTACCACTGCACTTGGAAGTGAAAGTGGGTACATTTATGTTAGCCATAAAGCATGCCAGCACATATGTAAATGTGCCCATGGCTGATGTAAATGCTTGCGCGCCAGGAGAAGCTCTCCGGGCGCGCGCTTTGCCTCCTGCATCTTGGGGGCGGGGCAGACAAGCGGCGTCGAGTGATTGGATGCCACTGGGCCTATTTAAGGCCAGGACAGTCGCGTGCTCGGCCTCTTTGCCTGCGCCGCTATTGAGCCACGAGCTGTTCGCTCTCCCGCTCTTTCGGGCCTCGCGAAAAGCCTCTCAGTGCTATTTATAGCGATTTGCCTTCATTGTTGTCTGTGTCTTGTCTGTTCTGTGTTTGCCCATTGTGATTAGGGATTATTTCCCCGGCTGCTCCGGTTGCTATTTATAGCGATTTGCCTTCATTGTTGTCTGTGTCTTGTCTGTTCTGTGTTTGCCCATTGTGGTTAGGGATTATTTCCCCGGCTGCTCCAGTTGCTATTTATAGCGATTTGCCTTCATTGTTGTCTGTGTCTTGTCTGTTCTGTGTTTGCCCATTGTGATTAGGGATTATTTCCCCAGCTGCTCTGGTTGCGTTACTGCCCCGGTTAGCCCAGTTTGTTCTTCAACTTTCGCCATGGCTCCCAAGCGTGTTCCGGCTCGCCGCGCTACCGCCGCCAGGCCCCGACATACTTCAGGGGCAGTCCCCCGCCCCACCCGCGTTTCTGCCCGCAGGCCTCCGGCCCGCCCTTCTGTGGCTTCTCGGCCGCGTGCGGCCCCTCGTGCGGGCCCGCCCAGTGCTGCGGCTGGTTCTCCAGCGGCCCCCCGGCTGCGTGCGGCCCCCCGCGCGGGCTCTCATAGCCCGGTGCCCGGTTCTGATATTTTGGCCCGCATAGAGGCCTTGGAGGGGGGGTCTGTAGCTGCAATTCAGCAGCCGGTGGTCTCTCCATCTGTCCGACGGGGCCTGAGGCCTCACCGCGCCATGGTCCAACCTGATGAGCTTCCCTCCATTCTTCGTAGGCTTGACGATTTGGAGGCGGCTTATCGCCAGCGCCAGAATCAACCTGACCCCGAGGTGTCGATGGCTGACCCTCCAGTGGCGGAGGGGACACCGGTGGTCCAGGATGAACCTGAGCATCCGTTTCTGGCACCCCACGCCTATGGTCATCAACATCCCTCACCTCCTTGGTTATATGGGGAGAGTGGTCCAGGTGAGTATGCGGTACATAGCATGCCTGCGGCAAGTCCTAGTACATCACAGGGGGCATTTCCATCTTCGCATACGGTCCGTTGGCCATGGCCGGTTGGCCCGCTGTACTCTGCATCCGCTGGTCCATCGCCTGCCACGGCTGTTTCAGCACCGTGGCGCCCACCTTATCCTCAGTGGGGTCCGGTTGCCTACCCTCAGGTCCCTGCTTATACTCCACATGGTTGGCCAGCATATTACTCAGGGAATACTGGTTATAATTCAGTGCCTTTATCGGCTATGCCGTTCGGCGACCCGTCTCTCCCTTTGGGCGATCATTTATTGCCTGCGACTAGGGAGAAGATCCTGAGACGGGAGTATGTTGATATATTTTCTCTCCTTAACCGTGACTCTGACAAGCGGGATAAGGAGAAGGAGGATGACAGGGATAAAGAACTTGCAAAACGCAAGAAGCCACCAAGGACTTGGGCCAATTGGCTTCCCGCATATTTGATTTATGCGGGGGTTTCCATTAAAGGTGCGCCGGAGCTGGCTGTTCCGCTCCTGCAGTACCTCGACATAATTTACAGAGCCTATGTGGACTTCCCTGGGGGCGCATGGCTCCTTTACGATGAGGCTTTCCGTATGAGGGCCGCCATCCATCAGGACATGCGTTGGGATGTCACCCATCAGCAACTTTGGCTTATTTTTATGACTCCCTCTCGACCGGTGCTTGGTGACCGCTATGACTGCGGTCACCTTGTCCAGCGACCCCAGCAATCCCTGGCACCCCGCACGGTAGCGGGGCAGACGGTTCAACCCCGCTTGCCCTGCTGGGACTTTGCGTCTAGCGGTAAGTGCTCGCGTAAGCAATGCCGCTTTAAACACGAGTGCTCAATCTGTGCGGGAGCGCACTCGGCCTCGTCATGCCCCAAGGTTGGGGCTTCCCGGCAACGTGGGCAGTCCGCCCAGCCCAGGCGGACATCCGATGGCCCCGGTAATTCCAAAGGGTCCCAGCCCAATTTGCCTTGAGGCGCTTGGTTCCCTTCTTCGTTTTTACCCTAAACGGTCAGATGCACGTTACTTGTTAGAGGGTTTTACCAGGGGTTTTCGTATTCCGGCTTACGGCCCACGTTTCCCACAGTTCGCGCCTAATTTGCGCTCTACTGTTGGAATGGAGGAGATTGTCCGCCAACATATTCAAAAATAAGTTAATCTAGGTAGGGTTGCGGGTCCTTTTCGCCTCCCACCTTTTCCAAACCTCCGCGTGTCCCCGCTGGGTTTGGTCCCCAAGAAGGCGGGTGGTGAATTTCGATTGATTCACCACTTGTCCTTCCCAGATGGAACGTCCGTCAATGATGCTATTCCGCACGAACTATGTTCCGTGCGCTATACATCTTTTGACGAGTCGGTTCGTATGGTCAGATCCTGTGGTCCGGGTGCGCTTCTGGCGAAATGCGACATTAAGTCAGCCTTTCGCTTGTTGCCAGTCCACCCCGATGATTTTGAACTGCTTGGTTTTCAATTTGATGGCCATTATTTTGTGGACCGCGCCATGCCCTTCGGCTGCTCTATTTCGTGCTCAGCTTTTGAGCGATTTAGTACATTCTTGCAGTGGGCTTTGGAGGTCGAGGCTGGGTCCACACAGGTGGCTCATTATTTAGATGACTTCCTTTTTTGTGGTTCACCATCATCGGGTACCTGTCAGCACCTTTTAGGTTGTTTCACGAAATTGACATCTAGGTTAGGGATCCCTCTTGCACCTGAAAAAACGGAGGGACCCTCTGTTTCCCTCACGTTCCTGGGTATAGAATTGGACACTGTGGCCCAACTCTCTCGCTTGCCAGCGGAGAAGGTTGAACGCCTTGTCGATTTAATCCGGTCTGCTCTGTCACGTAATAAGATCACCTTGCGAGAGTTGCAATCTTTGCATGGCCACCTAAATTTTGCGTGCAAGGTCATCGCACCGGGGCGGGCTTTCGCCCGCCGTATTTGCGATGCGATGATCGGGTTGTCCAAACCTTTTCATCGCACTAGGGTAACACGCGGAATTAGGGATGACTTAATGACGTGGTTGACCTTTTTCCAAGAATTTAATGGGGTGTCATTTTGGCGCTCGCCACTGCCCCTCCGTTCCCAATTCCAGGTGCAATCTGATGCCTCTGGTGCCTTTGGCTTTGGTATCTACTGCCGGGGCCAGTGGTGTGCAGGTTTGTGGCCTGAGTCATGGCAGGGGACCGGTATACTCAGGGATCTCACTTTTTTGGAATTTTTCCCCGTACTTGGGGCACTTTTGATGTGGGGCCACCTTTGGACCAATTCTGAGGTCCTTTTTTGGTCCGACAATATGTCGGTGGTCCATATACTGAGGTCCTTGACTTCCCGGTCCCCTCGTGTCATGCGCCTGGTCCGTCCATTTGTTTTGCAGGCCCTTCGCCTTAACATTGTGTTTAGGGCTAGACACATTCCGGGACTCGATAACAGTATTGCTGATGCTTTGTCCCGTTCACAGATGGACAGGTTTCGGGCTCTCGCTCCAGCAGCCAGCGCATTGCCATCCCAGCTCCCTCCGATTATCTGGACCATTGGACTGGGGAAGTGAGCCGGGCAATCGCCCATTCCCTGGCGCCTGGGACCCGGGCGGCATACTCTTCGGCTTGGCAGGGTTTTTGTTCCTTTCGCAGGGATTCAGCCCTTCAGGATAGCTGGCCCATTCCAGTTCAGCATTTGCTGGCTTTTATGGTTGCATTGCATAATCAAGGCCTTGCACCATCTACTATCAGAGGCCGTCTATCTGCCCTTGCCTTCGTGTCCAAGGCTTCGGGATATGCTGACCTAACCCAGGATTTCCGGGTTCGGAGGGTGTTGGAAGGGTGGTCGCGGGAACGCGGCCCTCGCCCCGACACCCGCCAGCCTGTCTCTCTCACGGTTTTACACCGTGTGGCAGCGGCCTGGCCAGAGTACTGTAGAGACGGGTATGAAACCAGTCTTTTTCATGCCGCCTCTGCTGTGGCATTTTTTGGTGCCTTCCGGATTGGTGAACTGGTAGCCTATAGTTCTAGGGATCGCTCTTTGCGGTCATTGCAACTGTCTGATTTGACCTTGCACTCCATGTCGGCCGTGTTGAAGGTACGTTTCTCTAAAACTGACCATTCGGCTCGAGGGACTACTGTCCGGCTGCTCATTTGTAGTTGGCCATCAATTTGCCCTGTGCGTGCCTTGTCTCGCTATTTGGCCTTCAGGGGGGCCACCCCTGGTCACCTCTTCTGTCACGGTGATGGTTCTCCCCTTACTCGTTACCAGTTTTGGCGGGTGACGGGTGCTGTCTTGTCCTCGGTTGGCCTACCTGGGGTTCGGTATTGTTCCCATTCTTTCCGAATAGGTGCGGCATCGACGGCAGCTGCTTTAGGATACTCTGCTGCTGATATAAAACGTTTGGGCAGATGGTCTTCTGATTGTTTCCAGTTGTATGTCCGTCCTGTTTAACCTTATTCTGACTTGTACTATTTCCTTTCTTTCAGGTTTCCTTTTTTCGCCCGCGTGGCCACGCGTTTGGATGGTCGGCCACAGCTTTGTCTACTGGGCCGGCAGGCAGGCTTCCCAAGCCCTGTGTGGTCCCCACTTGGGTTTGCAGGGGGAAGCATTTGTTTTTTGGCGTGGCCAGAGGGGCATGCATTGGCGGCATCTCATGCCGTTCATTGCGGCTAATTCCGATTGCCCTCCGCCGGAGATCCTGGTACTCCATTTAGGGGGAAATGATTTAAGGGATACTTCTGGACTTGATTTGGCAGCCACCATATGCCGGGATTTATCCCAACTGCATAGCTGGTGGCCTCAGACCCGATTGGTGTGGTCCGAAATTATACCTCGAGCTAATCATCGCTCTTCGGCGGATGCCCTTGGTATTAACAGAGCCAGGTGCAGGGTAAATCGTTATGTGGCCCGCTTTTTTGCCCATATGGCATGGGGAACGGTGGTTGCACATCCTTCCATTGTTGTGGAGGACCACCGCCTTTACCGTAGCGATAGGATACACCTATCGGAACTTGGTATCCAGATGTTTTTGTTTGGTCTGCGTGGTGGTGTCCAGGCCGAATTGCCGGCCTTGGGTGGGTCGGAGAGCATGTAAAAATTGCTCTCCGTGTGGCGGGTAGCACGGGTGAGCCATTGCTTAGTCCAGCCATTTCAGGCAAGGAGCGCATTTGACTGACAAATTCGTAGCGAGGCAAGGAGAGTTAGTCCAGGTCGGTTAAATGCGTTCCACGAACTGGGGTGACCAAGTGTGAGGTCTTGGAAGCCCCAAGCATGTTCACCTGAAACATGGGCAGAGGTGTTAAACAGCAGAACACTCTGTTATGGACTAACTTAATTGGTTACATTCCATCGTTAATTCCAATTGGCTTGCTCACCTGTGCTACTCCCACCATGCAGACAGTTATGATACAGTTTTGGTTGCTTGTTAATAAAGTGGCCCAGTTTTAACCCAGCAAGCTTGTCTGTCTCGTCATTGGGTCGGGGGGCAATGCTTGTGCGCCAGGAGAAGCTCTCCGGGCGCGCGCTTTGCCTCCTGCATCTTGGGGGCGGGGCAGACAAGCGGCGTCGAGTGATTGGATGCCACTGGGCCTATTTAAGGCCAGGACAGTCGCGTGCTCGGCCTCTTTGCCTGCGCCGCTATTGAGCCACGAGCTGTTCGCTCGCCCCCCCTCCCTCCCTGTGCGTAGTGTGAATTTTTTGGCTGCCTCGTGGGCCGGATGGGAATTTTTGCATGCACCATGATTGGCTCCTTTGGTGCATGGAGTTTTCGCCCATCCCACACTGCTTCATGGGTTGAGATCTGGGGATGTTTTTCTTTAGGGCGGGTAGCACGGGTGAGCCATTGCTTAGTCCAGCCATTTCAGGCAAGGAGCGCATTTGACTGACAAATTCGTAGCGAGGCAAGGAGAGTTAGTCCAGGTCGGTTAAATGCGTTCCACGAACTGGGGTGACCAAGTGTGAGGTCTTGGAAGCCCCAAGCATGTTCACCTGAAACATGGGCAGAGGTGTTAAACAGCAGAACACTCTGTTATGGACTAACTTAATTGGTTACATTCCATCGTTAATTCCAATTGGCTTGCTCACCTGTGCTACTCCCACCATGCAGACAGTTATGATACAGTTTTGGTTGCTTGTTAATAAAGTGGCCCAGTTTTTAACCCAGCAAGCTTGTCTGTCTCGTCATTGGGTCGGGGGGCAATGCAGAAGTGGGTGCATTTATGACAGCCATAAATGTGCCTGCTTCCACTTCCGTGGGGTGTTCCTGAACCCATTGCTTATTATCTTATATTTTCCTAATATGAAAAATATTGATGTAAGGAAACAAAGCCTAAATCCTTTGAAACCTCCTGCTGAATGCTAATAATAGTATCTTTTTAAAAAAACCTAATAACTATTTGAAAAACACAAGTTGAGTAACATAGCAGACCTCACTTCAAAGTTCATTTCCTTATAAAATATTAAGTTTGGTAGCTTTGAAGTTTATTTTTTTTCTATGATATCATCTATTTTAAGATGTTGAGAATGCTTCTGAATTAAAATGATATTTTTCATGTAAAATATTAATGACCCAGGACTTTTGATTAAAATTATGTGTTCTGCTAAAACAGAATTTCACAATGCAAAAGACAAGTCCATTTATACCACAATTCTTTATGGTGGTTTTATAGTAGTGGGGAACAGTATTCCAATTATATTGTCTCAGTAAGAAAAAGAACAGAAAGGAAAGGAAAAGAAAAGAAAAGAAAAAAGTGGTAATTCAAAGGCAGTACATTTTGACCGCTTTGAAAGGCAGCACATTTTGACCACTTTCTAACATAAAGAGACACTCTCTCTACTATTGAAAAAAAGTGCTATGTCACATCTTTTGGATCTAACATTTTAGACTGTGTTTAGTAGTATTAATGATGCTTGTATATGCTTTTAGTTTTTTTCCTGTCATTTTAGATTGTCACTTTTTTTACTGTTGTGCTGCATACCACCTTTATGATAATTTTATCGTAAAGAGGTATTTTAGAAATAACTAAAAATAAAAATTCTCTTTGCTACAAAAAGACAAAGACAATGATAGATAGATGCCAGTCAATAAATTGTCATATCATAAATGACACTTGGAACACAGAACGAAACTCCACTGTCTGGAAGAAGGCATGCCAGCAAAAGTAAGCCAATTGTCCCCTCAGGACAAAGCCAGACAATCAACCAAATGTTCACAATTACTGAAGCATTTTACATTATATATTAGACCCATTAGGGCAATTTAGGACCACCAGATAGCTAATCAATCAACCAATGCAAAAGCCTAGTCTTGTCAGAGAAAAATACATCCCTATACACAATCCTCATATCCCCTCCAAATACTCCCATATGACCATTTTCCAGACTGAAAAAATAGCAAATTTGAAAGTGTTGTTTCTAGATTGCTTGAAATGATGTGAAATTAGTGTCCTTTCACGTGAGATTATTATTCCAGAATGGTAACAAGGACCATAGGCAACAATTCCATGGCCTGGCAGGCAGCTGAGGACCTGGCCCCTTCCTCTGGGCCCACAACAACGGCCTGAGGGAGAAGACTCCATGGCGTGGCAGGCAACTGAGGACCTGGCCCCTTCCTCTGGGCCCGCAACAATGGCCTGAGGGAGAAGACTCCATGGCCTTGCAGACGGTTGAGGACCTGGCCTCTTCCTCTGGGCCCACAACAATGGCCTGAGGGAGAAGATTCCATGGCCTGGCAGGTGGCTAAGGACCTCGCCTCCTCCTCTGGGCCCACAACAATGGCCTGAAGGGAGTTAGTCTGTATTCTGCTTTGGTTGTTTTGTGAGGTTGTATTTTATGATTTTTACTGTACTATTTTACTGTTTTGACTGTAAGATGCCCTGAGTCGCCTCAGCGAGTGGCAGCAATATAAATCTGAACAAACAAACAATAATACAAGAAGATAGGATGTTATTTCATTGCAATTCCATGGCAACCTTGTGATGATAACAGAATGATGTCATTACAAAAGGCATCTATTAGCAATATAAAACCCTTTTTTGTTTATGTCTTTATCTGAACATATTTTTTCTTTTATATTCTGTCACAAAGTGGTTTGTAGAGAAACATTATACTAAATAGAGAGAAATGAATAGTTTCCCATTTTCAAGAAGACATAAGTTTAAAATCAAGTTCTGGAAAGTCAGAGGATGGTGAGTAATGGATTAACACTCCAATGGCAACAGTAATGTGGAAGTGACTTTCTGAATGAATATAAATTGAGAACAAAGGCTGTTCTGGAAAAGATCACACATACACACACACACACACATGCGCGCGCGCGCATGCACGCACACACGCACACACACACACACACACACACATTTTGATGTGGCAAGAAAGAACAATAGAAAAAGAAATATCGTTCCAATAGAATAGATCAAAATGTAACTGGAAGGAGAGGTGTAGATATTTTAAGGGTGGCATAAAGAGACCTCCTCAAAATGGAAAGGTTAGAAGGAGAGAGAGAATTAATATTTTAGCTAAATATTAATGAGGCCAAGGAATCTAGTTCAATTAAACTGAAGAAAACATTTTTAACAAAATCTGACATCATTTTCACTGTTAAATTATCATTAAGATTAAAGTTGGGATACTATGGAAGAAAAGAGTTTGGAGACAATGAAAGTAAAGGTCACCCTTGCTTGGGGTGGGGGGGGGAGAACTTCCCATTCCAACAAAACAGTTATTTTCCTTCCCTACTCCCCTCTGGGAAAAGTCAGGGACTCATAGTCCAGTAATAATAATAATTACTTTGTGTTGAAAGGAATTTTTGGTGGAGAAACTCCGCTCAGGGGACGCCTGAATGAGGCTCCTTTCATGTTCCCAAGTGCAGCCCTTGGGTATCGAAACCTGACCTTCCAGTCTTCAAGCTCAGTGTCTTAACCACTAAACCACTGGAGGAGCTGCCAATTAGCTGGAATAAATGAGGAGCTTTTGTGCGATTTGTCATGATATAACACATGACCACCATCACCTGGATGTTGAGAAGACAGCCACACCCTTCCACACCATCTTATTACTAGTTTGAAATCTTTCAAACTTACACTATAGCTCTAATTAAATAATGAAAGCTGCCAGGTTTGCATTCATTAATTTTAAGTTCTATACTCTGCATTTGGACCAAGGCATCGCCTTTCATGGCCAGTGGATCTTACTCTGAGTATTCATAAATTGCCTTTAATTCAATGTGCATCATTTGGAAGTCACTGATTACCCATATTTAAGGATTTGTGCCAAAGTTTCTGTCATGGTCACTGATAATTTATTAATTGATTACTTAAGGAGTTCTGGAGTAGATATTGGTTAGCAACCCTCAGCATTTCTGAGCACTTTAATCCATCTGTTCTTTCTGTATTCAGCTGCTCCATTGTTTGCATTTTGGGCTATTGACCTGAAGGATTTCTAGAGACGCTTTATCCATCTTGCTACAGAAAAAAATTGTTACAGTTGCAGGACATGGGAATGGAAAAAAGACCAAGATCAAGATCCAACTCTTTATTTTCCACCAAAACCTGCCAAACAATTATGGATCAATGATCTGATGTCACAAAAGGACTTGGCGATATTATGTTCTTTTGTGCTTAGATAGGAGCTTTTTTATTTCAAACTAGAAATCCAACCTACAGCAGACACAAACTCGCTCTCAACTCTCCATAAGCAACTTAGTCAGCAAGCCTGCAAGTCATTTTATATATGCCAGTGAGAAAGCCTCAGATAAAGTTGAAGCTAATCAGGGCCATCATAAGGAATTGTTGCTGGATGGAATATCAGAATACTGTATTCCCTTCTTACTGTTAAGACTGTTACAAATATTTTCCATCATCTTATCTTTATTTCACACAAACTTGATCCAGTAAGATATGCTTCTGAGATCCTTAGCCAGAATATTATGGAAACTCCCCCCTCACTGATTTATCCAAAGAGTTGTGTTAAAAGCAACTCTATGTTATCTGACAAGAAGGCACACTTTATTCAGGCTACTTCTCCAGGAAGGGGCAATGACTGGAATTGTGAGACAAGGGAGCAGGAGATAGGGGTGAGGAATATGCCATCAGCAGCAGATCAATCAAGTAATGCTGGATGTTGCTAATAACTAGATAAATCAAGAGCAATGGACAAAGGGGGCGGGAGACAACTACAGTATTGGGTATTTACTGAGTCAGCTACTATGTTCAGATATTTATTGATCTTCAGAAAGTTTAAAAGACTACTAAGCTCATCTTTAGGGACAAGAGTTCTACTGACTTTCAAAGAGTCAACAATAACCTCAGCGTTACTAAGTGTAATATAATATGTTATATCCTCTTTTTTTGTATTAGCAAATAGGATTTTTGCTGATACAAAAATATCTGCCCTCTGACTGCAAACAATCTGCCAGAACACCCACACTTTCTGACCTTGAAAACCTCAGTGCTTCCAGTTTGCTGTATCAAAACATAAATGATATCTCAGGGTGATAGTAAACAAATAGCACAGCTGCTGTCAGTATGCAATGTGCTAAAGGACAGCGTTTTGCAAAAGCAACGTCTTAACTCCTTAGAAACCACTCTACTCATTTCAAGGGCATTAAGAAGCTTAAAAGTAAGCACTTCAGCTGAGATTCTCAGTCCTCCCACTGAAGGGGGGATTCTTAAGGGCTTCCAGCCAACAAGATCAGTGCTAGTTCTGAGAAGGAAAAATGGATCAGCACTTTAGTCAAATTTCTAAGGACACCCTTGAGTTCTTTAAAATAAAATAAAATGCTTCAAATACGTAATCTAAAACAAAACAAAACAAAAACCTCCAGAAAGGTCCAACCTACCAAACCACCAGTAGAATCGTGATCACAGTAGAATCAGATAGTACTGAAAGAATTTTAACAGAATCTGAACCTTTGAATAACTAAATTCCTACTAGCTGGGATAGACAGAAAGAGCCACCTTGAAGACTGTGGTGTTTTTGAACCACAGTTAGGTGTAATAGGGCAACGGCCACCTTGATCCAGCTAATATTTCTTACACTAGTTCAGGCAAAAGGAACTATGGAATGAATTCACCAAAAGGTGGTTTCGCTATGGTAGTTTCACATCTGGCCTAGACAAGAAGAAAAAGCTGTCAGTCTGAGTCACCAAAAAGTCAGAAAATAATGATGGTTGCTATAAGCTTAGAACCCTCCATCAGATCTCATTTTTATCAAGATGAAACTGTTCCTCAGCAAATAGCTGTCCCTTTATTTGGTTACATAATTGAAGATACTCAGTTGGAGCAAATAAATCATTGTGATGCCTTCTGACTATGGACAGTCCTATGGAATTCAGTGAAATGTATTCTTGAGATGTTTCTTTCTTTTCTTTCTTTTTTTTTGTCCAACAAAAGATTAAACATCTCACTAAGAATTTACATGAATCCTTTGATGCTCTATGTCTTCAGGAATCAATAGTGGGCTGGGATCAATCATAAAAAAATTGTAGCTTCTGTAAATAACCCTAGAGGGCACGGGTGGTCTAGCCTATTGTATAGTAACCCTCAGTGGTGGGTAGCCAAAAATTTTATTACCACACTGTGGGTGGAGCCAACATCGTGGGTGGAGCCAACATCCTGGGCGGAGCCAGCATCATGACATCATGGACGGAGCCAATGTCATGATGTCTTGGGTGGAGCCAATGATGTGGGTGGAGCCAACATAAAAAACCTATAAAATAAGTACACATAAAAATGCAAATTAAATAGAGATAAAATACATAAAAATACACATAAAACACATGAAATACACATTAAAAATAAATACACATTAAATACACATTAAATAGACATAAAAACACATAAAATACAAACTAAATATAGTAAAACACATAAAAATACACATTAAAAATAAATACACATTAAAATACACACCCACACCCCACACCCAAAGGTGAATCACTTACCTTGGGGAGCAGGCTAGAGGAAGCTTCAGGCTAGCAGCTTCTCTTCCTCCTCCACACTTGGGAGGACAGCAAAGCACACATGGGCACAAAGTGCTTGGTGCGCATGCACAGTGGGGGAACCGGAAAAAAGGTAAGCCCCTGAGGTGGTTCTCCCCAAAAGCCGCTACCAGTTCTCCAGAACCACTGAAGAGAAGGATTTTCATATCCTGAACATCACATTGCAGCAGTCTAGGCAATTGTCCATCAAGAAAATAAGTTTACCTTGAACAATCACTAATTGTCCCAAGTAAACAGTAATCTTCTGCCCCACACCACACTGAAATGGATTGGTATGCCTTAGGGATGGTTGGTAACACTCTAACAAAAACATTGTGTACTCAATATTTTGACTTGAATTCTATGAATGTCTTACCTTTCGGATGGCTGATCTGACAGCTCTTGCAATGTAGTGAAAAGCATATACTTTTTCCAAGCTGCAATACCAAAACTAAGGCACCCATGAAAATAAGGGTTATGCCATTTGAAAGATCATCTTGGCAACTTTAAGAATTGGTAGAAATCAAAAGCCAAAAATGTCAAGTGATGATGTCATTACTTTTGGAAGTAGCATTGAAAAAGTGACAGTTTTGCTAGGGTGTTCTGTTGTCAAGGGTCCAGTGAAAAAACTACCCAACAAATTCAGATGATCCAAAGTGCATTTGAAAGAGGAAATATTAACCTTTGTGGGGACACTTTCAGATTTGGAATTGAATTTAGGAAGCATAATCTATTAAGTGTTTTACAAAAAACACACAAAAAAAGGTCACACGAACACCCCCAAAAAAGGAGGGAAAACCAATTTAAAAAGTGAATATGACAACTTCCCAAGGTGGATACAGTTCACATACAATATGTGGAGAAAAATGATGCCAAAGCAGGAGTCCACAAAAAAGATATTGAGGAAAAACATGACACTTTGAAATGACATTTCGGGGGGGGGGATGTTTGGTGGTGATCCAACAAAAAACTGATTGACCAATCAAAGCGATCTAAAGTGTGCTTGAAAGAGGACAGAATAACATTTCTTTTGATACTTACACAATTTGGATCGAACTTCAGATACATTTTCTATGAAGGTTTAAAATAAAAACAAAAAAACACTTTCTTTCTAACCTTCTTTCCTTCAAAAAAAGAATCTCTCCATTCCAAAATAGATACATTGGTGTAAAAATGGATACACTGTAGGAAATTTATCATTTGAAGTCATAACTAGTTTCCTTTTTGGGTTTCCCTCTTATTGAAGAACTGCTTTCAAGGAATCTTGAAGGAAAAACTCTTTTTCTTTGCAGTTTGACTATTGAAATATTTATTAAAAATAGATCCTTTGCAGTTATTCACCTGTGGTGAAATTGTGTGTACAGTGGGCTGTTTATGGACAGGTTTGGGTTAAAACAACGTAGCAGTTCAAACACTAGAAATTGCAAGAAGATCAACAGGGACCACTTTGGTAGGAAGTTAAACAGTGCTCCATGCCTGCACATGTCCACAAAAATGTCTGCAGACACAGACAGTGCTGGCTCTTTGGCTATAAACAGAGATGAGCACTGAAACCTAGAGTCAGATATGACTGGCTTTCGATCAAAGATGACCTTTACCTTATCTCAGAAAACCTTAGATTTTATGAACATTTTATGAGAACCTTAATTTTATGAACATATTGTCTTTATTTTCCCCCATTTGAAACATCACCCTTAACTAATGAATGAAATAAAAGAAATAAATGAACTAATGAGCATAATTCAACACATCGAATCCACACACTAAATCCCTGACAGTAGTGTCCTTAGACTCTACCTGCCACTTTTTTTCAGAGCATTCTCGACCATTACAGCAGAAGACTACAGAGAGGGCTAAACTCCCATTTAGCCAACCACTTACCGGTAGATGAAGTTGTACATATCTCTTCCATTGTGAATTGAAATTTGTTTTATTTTTTGCAGTAAGTAAAATCATTGTGACCTTCAGCAAATTAGAGCTGAAAGAGAAACTAAAAGCATGAAGAGGAAGAGGAAGCAGAAGCAGAAGTTTGCCCCATCAAATCAATTCTGATTTAGGACAGCTTTTTGCAGTTTTCTAGGTATGATATACAGTATTCAGAAGTGGTTCACCATTCCCTTCTTCTGGGGGTACTCTAAGACTGTGTAGCTGGTTCAAGGCTACACAGGCTGAACCAATGAGGAATTGAACTCTCTACCTCCTTATCTGCAGCCCTGTACTCAATTCAATGAACTATCCAACTAGATAATGAGTATTAGAGGTGCAGACATACTGAAAAATAATTACTAAATGTAATGGTCTACAAATTTTTATGTTAGTTTTATCTCAAATCTGAGAATAATACATTGACAACCTTCACTAAGTAGCCTGCTGGCCTCAAATATTATAATTTTTCATCTGTGACTTAAATTTACCGAAGGAGCACTTTGTGTAATTTAATTAGTCAGTTACAAGTTGTTCATTTCACAGTTACTTGCTTGAAACTCAATCAATAGGTAATATTTAAAAACCCAGCATTTTTATGATTCTGTAGAGAAATGGAAAATGCATTGGGTATTTTTAGGTTTATTGCATTGGCTATTAACTGGCATATAATGAATGAGAGCGTAATCCCTGGGAAAGTTAATATTCAGGAATATACTAATAAGTTATTAAGTCACACATATGGAGAGATATAATATTACTTTGAATTATGTTGTACAATGCAATTTCCTGTGGTTTTGTACCCTAACAACTTAGGTGGATACCATACAAATTATAATTGCAAGTTTTCACTTGCTGAAAGATAAAGTTAGTCAAGATTGCTGAAATGAAACAACAGTTTTTACAACTAGAAAAGCATGGCATCATATAATCACTCTGTTGGGCATTTAAATAGTGCCGAATACCACCATCAGATACATGTAGTACACATTATAAATCCATTTATGTAAGCATAAAGCAACAACAGACAGCCCTATTTGCAGATGATTTATTTTATTTTGAACTACATTTTTTTTAAAATTGACAGCTCATCAGGATATGTCACAATAAAATGATATATTTAAATCCCTGCAGGGTAAATGTAAAAGTATTTAAACAATCATTTGAGAAACATAGGAAAAGTTTATGTCAACTAAACAAATGATAAAAATTTGCTAGTCTTCCAAAGTATAAGCAGGTAATAGGTAGCAAAAAAAAAGCATACTGTAAAATGAATAATTGAAATATGTCTTTGGATAGACAAAATTTAAAGCTGCTCTAGTCACCATGTGTAGAATAAAATTACAGAATTTTATTGTACACAAGATAGATAAAGTTTCTATCTACAAAATACAGAGAGGGTGGTATTATTTTTAATGTTATCATATTTCTTATTTTTTAACTGCCTGATTTTGGCTGACAGATGCTTTATGAAAAGAAGGTCCACAAGAAAGATAAATTTAATACCTCTTTCTATTTTGGCTTTACTTTACAATTAGTTGATGCCTCACCATCTAGGGTTGTACACAGTGATGGGATGTAACAGGTTCTCACCAGGTCTCCAGAACCGGTAGTAACTTTCCCCAGTGTCCTGGAGAACTGGTAGCAGCTTTTGGGGGGAACCACCTTCAGGGCTTACCTTTTCACTGGTTCCCCAACTGCGCACGTATCCCAAGCACTTGGTGTGCATGCATGCCTACAGTGCTTGGCGCATATGTATGGCCTCCTTGCTGTCCTCCCAAGCAGGGAGGAGGAAGAGAAGCTGCTAGCCTGAAGCTCCCTATAGCCTGCTCCCCAGGGTAAGTGACTCACCTTTGGATGTGGTGTGTTTGTGTGTATTTTAATGTGTATTTAAAACCTTTACCTATATTGACGTACTACCACAGTTCCTAAAAAGGCCTGGGGGCCTGGCTTGGGGTTTTTAAGCAAAGTCTTGGAGTTACCTCATCAATAAGATATACCTGTGCTGTTCCAATTACTGTTTGGGGTGGGTGGGTGGGTGTTTGGGTGGCTGGCTGTATTTTAATGTATTTTTATTTAATTTATTTATTTAATTTATTTATTTACGTGTGTGTGTGTGTGCTTATTTTTATTTTATTTTTAATTATTATTTATTTTTTATTTGGCCCTGCCCACATCATGACATCATGATGTTAGCTCCACCCATACTGTGATGACATCACAGTGGGGTAGTAAATTTTTTGACATCCCACCACTGGTTGTACAGTACAATATTTGTCCCTTGCTTTATCAACTAGTATGTTATGTTTAGATGAATGGAGTGGCTTAGTGGTTAAGACACTGGACTCAATGTCTTGAAGGTCGGCAGATCAGCAGTTCGAGACTCAAGTGCTGCATGATGGAGTGAGGTCCCGTCTCTGTCCCAGCTTCTGCCAAACTAGCAGTTCGAAAGGAAAAAAATTGCAAGTAGATAAATAGGCACCACTTTAGTGGGAAGATAAACAGCATTCTGTGCACGCCAGTGTCTAGTCATGCCTGCCATATGAACAGGGAAACATCTGCAAATGCAGACAGCACTGGCTCTTTAGTTGTAAATGAAGGTAAGCACCCTGGAGTCGAGCAAGGGTGACATTTACATTTACCTAAGTTTTTTTTATGAACTCACTTTATCAATTTCATGGGAAAACAGGGTATTTTGTCTACATGGGGAGTCCAGATACTGTGGGGTTTTCTGGATTTTATCAATACCAGTTTTGAGGAGAACAAAAGACATTCTGGAAGGAGTAGAATCAGGCAGATAGGAACTGGCTGTCTGACACACAGAAAGATGCCTACTCACCAAAGCAACAACATCAATGCAAATCTAAGACCAACAAGAAATAAATGACCCAGGGGGGGGCAATTGATCACAGTAACCACCCACAAGACCCAGTGCTCAATAATACAGTCAGAAAGGTCACTTCATTGGCACAACAGTAGGTTGAGAATCTGTACAGGAAGATGTACCTTTCCCTTCCACCACTGCTTGATGATTTTGTTTCTCTTATTTGAGTCCAACAGGCAGACCAGGGAACAGCAACAAAATAATCCAGTAGGAAGGAAATGACAAAATTAAACAGAAACCTCAAATACAAGGATGGAAATTCAAAGAAATGGAGATGGGACTCTCAAAAAACTTTTAAAAAAAGAAAAGAAAAGAAATGATCACTGCAGGCAGTTTAGCAATCCAAAATGGAGGGTAGCAGGAGCTCAGAATACTCTAATCCCATAAAAAACAACTGATGCAAAGAGACAGGTTTTAGGCTTCTTTGAAGATTTAAATTCCTCTGTTCCCCTAAAAAAATTGATTAACTGGCTACTGTCAGTCCTTGAAATGATATTGGACAAACACTTCCGAAGCATTTTGACAAAGGGTGAAAGAACACCACAGCTGTGAATTCAAAAGAAACTTTCATGTATCTCCCTTTCATAGAAATGAATCATATGCATTTTAGATGTTGTTGTTTTTAATTTCACTCACCAGAAAAACACAAGTTACGTGAAACAGAACCTCTATCATGTTTACAATATTTTGTTCAAAGGAAAAAAGCCAGTCCCTATCTCAGAAGCAAAAGATGTTGGGAATTGGCTTGAGGATGTTAGAGGACAGAGGTGAATATGCCATACAACCTGCCCTTCATTTCTTAAGTCAGGATACTGCAGCGTCTATTGCTCCATGGACATTTATAGAGGAATTTTTTAAGTCAAGTTATCTGTTGGCCATGGAACCAAAACAGGTTCTAACTTGTACTTTCCTACAAGTAGAAAAATGAGGTGGATAGTTCTATTTCCCTATATAGCATACTCTCACACGAACTGCATGCCTCATACTTCAGTCAATTTTTATTATGGCTATAGATTAGCCTCATAGAAGTTTTAAACATTAAGAATACTTGCAAGCCTATACATACAGTTAACAAATCTCTTTATTTCTTGTTAAGATTTACTGTGTAGAAACACAATAAAAATTTATCATTGTTGGAGGGATAATCAGAGACATTGAGATTCTAGGAATGGTTGGAATGATTGATGGATTATTGGATTTACACATCTTTAGTATATAAAAAAAGTGAAGGCAGGAGATTGGGGAACCAATATTGGAAGATAGAAGGTATAAGATGATCATAGTTTTTTCTCCAATTGTTGTAACTGGTTTTTCCACAATAATTCCATGTAAGGTTGCTCTCAGAGAACCATTTTGCTTATAGATATTGTAGAAAATCACCACCTTTAGGAAACCAAAAACAAAGAAATAAATGATTATCAAGATAATGTCTCTACTTCCCCAGCACAGAATAAATATAAAATGTAAATTTTTCAATGTAAATGGTATTTAAAGCTGTGCTGCTGTGAAACAGGAAAATTGAAGCTTCATTTAAGCAGCTGTTCTATTGTTACACATTAATTTTGCATTAATTTTGTGTTGTGGTGAGAACATTGCAGGACAATCCTTTCTATTTATTCTGGATCTACGCTCATCATCAACTGTGATTGAAATGAGTTTTTCTCCTAAAATCTTATTGTTCATAATGAGTTGCTCAATATGAGACTGGCTATCCTTTTGGCTGATCTTGTTATGTGCAGGCAAAATTTCAATACCCTAGTTTCATCTTTTGTATGTTCTCCAAGAGACTTGTTAAATTGTAACTGTCTTGTACAACTGTCTAGGTATTTGGTGCACATATCTGATAGGTACAGTGGTACCTCATACAATGATTTTAATTCATTCCATGGAGCTCGTTGTTGTACGAAACAATTACTATATGATGCATGCATTTGTTACATGAAATTTTGAGATTCCAACACATCATTTTATTTAACTCTTTAATAAAGTTACAATCAGGAAAAACCACTGTACACACATGGGAAAAGGTATGAAAATAAGGGGAGAAGCCAACGTTAATGACTAGTAAAAGAAATAAAATCATACAAGGTTTAAAAGGCATTTGGAAATCTCTCCAGGGGGGGGGGGCTGATTAAATGGGAACAGCCCACTAGTCACGTATATTCTAGCAAGGAATGAAAAACGAATTATGTCACCTTTGTCCCATTTTCTGAGCATCAAGAGTTCACCAGAGGTGTGACAAAAGAACTGGTTTTCCCTCCAAGAGACCTGATGAGTCATCTAGCAGAGGGGCAGCAGAAACAATGGCACTAATCTCTTGTCTTATCTCCCATCTCCTGAAGCTCCAGAGAGGACAGTTCAATGGAATCTTTACCTTAGATTGACCTCAAGAAGAAATGTGACAATTTAAAAACTGAAAAGAGACATTTATATCAGAACTTGCTTCCAGCAAACAAAGCTTCTTACAGTATTTCATCATTAACCATTGTATCTGTAAACTGCCATGTGTACTTTTTGAAATTAAGCTTTTGTAACATGCAATCAAGAAGTGTAAATGACTCTTTTAATTGCCCCCATTTTAGTAAAACAATGTTTACCCCTGCACTCATTAATCCAGGCTTAAGTGTTCTTCAGTAAGAAGTGTATAAAAATGTTGGAGAGATGGGAGGGATTAGCTCAGTCACAGAATGTTGTGATGGAGCTCCCGGGTGTGGTTTTCATTAAAACGTTTGAGGTGGAGATTTCCAGTCTATATACTGGTCAATGTAGACTGGAACCCTTAATACCAATAAAACCAATTTTGTTTTGATCAAAACCATGTCTCGGTGTCAGTTTTTGAGATTAATTAATTCTCCACCAAGAAACGAAACAAGCCCTAAATTTTAGGTAACACATTGTATAGCTATTTTCCGTATGGGATGCATTGTACAACATTTTTTTTTTGCTAAGTGGTTTTTCCCATTGAAAAATTATTGTACAATTTTTTTCCAGAGGGAAAATTGTTTTGTGGGACACCTTTCCCCAAAAAAACCTAACTGTTATGTGATTTTGTTGCTATACAGGGTGATTGTTGTATGAGGTTCCACTGTACTTACAAATAAATGCATAATAAATAAAGAGTAAAAACAATGCAGCTCATGAAACCAAAACTAAACTAGCAAAAAAATACAATACAATCTCCTAAGGGCAAGGGACTGAACACATCCATACCTTTACTTTGGGAAACAGCACCCCAGTCTATGACCCTTATATTAAGTTATATGTAGCAGCAGCACAGTAACACAGGGCAGGTATTAGGCAAATCTTAGTTTGAATACAAGTTCTCCCAAGCTTGCTCCCTGTTTTGTCCAGCCACTGAATATTCTTGCACTAAATGCTTACAGGAAGAACAAAATATTGTATATTCACAATTAGATCAGATAAATATACATGTGCTCAGGATTTTTTGTGACATTGTTTTTAGAAAGAAGTACAGTTAAAGTGGCCGGAGGGGAAGAGCAAGGAGGAGGAGGAGGTGAAGAGTCGGGTCGGGTCGGGCGAGGGAAGGAGCGCGCCGCTGACCAGCGCACCAGCGGCCATTGTCCTGTGGCCAGAGGGGAAGAGCGAGGAGGAGGAGGAGGTGAAGAGTTGGGTCGGGCGAGGGAAGGAGCGCGCTGCCGACCAGTGCACCAGCGGCCATTGTCTTGTGGCCGGAGGGGAAGAGCGAGGAGGAGGAGGAGGTGAAGAGTCGGGTTGGGTCGGGCGAGGGAAGGAGCACGCCGCCGACCAGCGCACCAGCGGCCATTGTCCTGTGGCCGGAGGGGAAGAGCGAGGAGGAGGAGGAGGTGAAGAGTCGGGTCGGGTCGGGTGAGGGAAGGAGCGCGCCGCCGACCAGCGCACCAGCGGCCAGTGTCCTGTGGCCAGAGGGTAAAGCCGGAGGGTAAAGACCCACAGGTTGGGTGGCGAAAAATACTTGCGCTACTGATCCATCGATGCAAAACCAGAAACAAGTAGCTGCAGGCATACGATAAGTAATTCAGTTACAAGAATTTAGTTGACTTTAGAGACTTTACAAATAACTGACTCGAACAATACTGAAATTACAGCAGAGACTTATACTGAACTTACAGTAGAGACTTTATATATTGGACTTCATAACTTCATATAATCAATGCTAACTAGCTATTTTAGTCTGATATTGTTTAAACTGTGATAATATGCATGATAATACTTTGTTTAAACTCTGATAACATGTATGATGAGAAGATACTGACGTAGAAACCGGCAAACCAACGTCAGGAATTTTGCCAAGAGAACCCTATGGACCAAAACAAAAGGCAAAACAAATGGGGCAATTTAGATGAAACAGGATGCTTAGCACAGCAGATCAAAAGAAGGGGAGGGACAGGAAAGGGGGAGGAGAAATACAGTGTTGCAAGAAACAATACTGCATAGGGACATGGAATGTGAGATCTATGAACCAGGGAAAACTGGAAGTGGTAAAAAAGGAAATGGAAAGAATAAACATTGACATCTTGGGAATCAGCGAGTTAAAATGGACAGGGATGGGCGAATTCAGCTCTGGAAACCATCATATCTACTACTGTGGACAAGAAAACCTCAGAAAAAACGGAGTAGCCATAATTGTCAATAAAAGGGTGAGAAAAGCAGTAATGGGATATAATCTCAAAAATGATAGGATGATGTCAGTCAGAATACAAGGCAAGCCATTCAATATCACTGTAATCCAAATATATGCACCAACCACTAGTGCAGATGAAGCCACAATTGACCAGTTCTATGAAGACTTAGAACACTTCATAGAACCGACACCAAGAAATGATGTACATATTATCATAGGAGACTGGAATGCCAAAGTAGGAAATCAAAAAGTAAATGGAATAACAGGCAAGTTTGGTCTTGGAACACAGAATGAAGCAGGCCAAAGACTGATAGAGTTCTGCCAAGATAACGCACTGGTCATAGCAAACACTCTCTTACAGCAACACAAGAGGAGACTTTACACATGGACATCACCAGATGGCCAACATCGAAACCAGATTGATTACATACTCTACAGTCAAAGATGGAGAACTTCCATACAATCAGCAAAAACAAGACCAGGAGCAGATTGTGGCTCAGATCACAACCTACTGATTGCAAAATTCAGGCTTAGACTAAAGAAAATAGGAAAAACAATTAGGCCAGAAAGATATGACCTAGAAAACATTCCTTGGGAATACTCAGTGGAGGTGTGGAATAGATTTAATGGCTTGGACCAGATAGACAGAGTGCCAGAAGAATTATGGACAGAGATGCGGGACATCATGCAGGAGGCAGCAAGGAAAACCATACCAAAAGAAAAGAAGCGTAAGAAAGCTAAGTGGTTGACCGATGAGGCTCTTAAAATAGCAGAGGACAGAAGGAATGCAAAATGCCAAGGAGAAAAGGAAAAATACAATCACTTGAATACAGAATTTCAAAGGAAAGCAAGGAGAGATAAGGAAACCTACCTGAACAAACAGTGCAAAGAAATAGAGGAAAACAATATCAGGGGTAGGACTAGAGATCTTTTCAAAAAAATTGGGGAACTCAAGGGAACATTTAAAGCATCTGGACATCTTTGATCGACAGATGTAAATATGATCAATTTCCAAATTTAAAACTTTTTTTGGAAACTACTTCTTCATCAGTGAGTGAAGATGTAAAATCAGCCATAAAATGCCAGTGGTTCCCAGCCTTTGGTTTTTGGACTTCAATTCCCAGAAACCTAAGTCAATTCACCAAAGTACTGATCAGCCAATGTACTGACTTAGGCTTCTGGGAATTGAAGTCCACCAGTGTTCTGCGAAACATAGTTTGGAAAACTATGGACTAGATCAGGGGTGCCCAAACTATGGTCCAAGGGCCAAATGCAGCCCCCAACACAAATTCATCTGGCCTGTGAAGCCCTCGTCGTCCTGGAAGCAGTAGTACAGGTGCATTGCTCACACACACCCCAATGACGAGACAGACAAGTGGAATGGTGTTAAACAATGGGCAACTTTTATTAATCAAAACTGAATTAACTATAACTACCTGCCTGGTGAAAGTAGCACGAGTGAGATATGGCATTTCTCAGCCTTTTGATGATATTGTGGGGAACACTTGAATGACCTGCGTGTTCCCCACCTCTAGCTAAATTCAGGTGAACCATTTTGGAGTCCACCAACCACCAATCCGGTGTTCTCCAGTTCATAGAACGCGTTTTGCTCAGCACCGCTGCCTTACCCTTGTCCAGTAACCATTTCCTGAGCCAAACACGCTCCACCCATGAATTGAGTGAACTACAGTAATCTCTCACCCATGCTACCCACCACACGGAGAGGATTACCATTTTAACCACTCCTCTCCAACCCACCCAAGGCAGGAAACTCAAGCAGAATACCGTTGTGCAATCCCGTTAGGAAAAAATGACAGATGAACACCGCGAGCCAGATGAATTGGTGTCTGGGGCTGCATCCAGCCCCCGGGCCTTAGTGACTGGCTCCTTGAACCATCTGGAAAAGTTTGGGCACCCCTGGACTAGATCTTTCACAAAGAAGGGGAAGTTTTCATTTAAGCCACTCTCTTAAAAGCAGATCCTGAATACTTCAAGCTGCTACTCGCAAAGATGCCTTTCACAGTCAGTTGCTGCGTAGCTCAAAGTTTTGCCAAGGAAACATATCTAAAAATTATAGGTGTTCCAGACAACACAAGTCCTACTAGGGGAGTACAAAACCAGAAATTTCACTCTCTAGCTGCTGTTCTCAATTTTCCATTTGCTTTAAAGGCAAGTGGCTCTTAGAAGATTGTATGTCTAAGGGTCGGATTTAATGAACACTGAATAAAAAGCAATAAGAAAAAGATTGCCAAAAAGCAGGGGAAAACAGTCTTCATAATTACTGGTGTTTTTGGAATTAACAAACAAGAGTAGGTACAGCCCCCATATAATCTTCTCCATTTAGTTTCTGGCCAGCATGAATGATAAACCAATTGACATTCTGTCATATTTAACACATTCCTGGGAGATATGAAATAGATGGAGAAAACCACAACCATCCCTCTTAGAATCACAATGCTGTTAAAACAATTTAACCTTTAGTACCGTTGACTGAACTTCCATTTTACCTTGAATTGTCCTTGAACTCTTCTGATTTCTACTTTCTCCCTCATCTGTCCTCTTTCTCGACCAACCATGAACAACTGTTTAGCTGGACAAGAATAAAATCTGGAGCCTCACAAATCAAGAACAGTGGAGGAAATTGTTTAAAGTTCTTATTACCTCCCCAACCAACTGTTTTTCCCCTTATAAGACATCAAAGCAGAACTCAAACATATCAAAATGACACATTTTGAGATGGAATTTCTTTTTTAAGAGGGTGACAACAAAAGCTGGACAACAACAAAAATGTGTTTATCGAAATTTGTTCTATAAATTTCAGCCAGACAGACAGGGCCAGATTGACATGAAAAGAGGCCCTAGGCCAGTGGTTCCCAATTAGTTTTTTCTACGTACCACTTCAAGAAAGACCTCCAACTTGCGTACCCCTTATTGCAGGAATATTAAATAAAAAATGAAATCAGGTATATTTTATATCTATTATCATCAAAAGACATTTTAATGACAGAGAACACATGCTTCATTAATGTGACAAATGTGCACATTTTTCTTTGCACAACTCTGAAAAATCTGGTTGCATTTTGATCAGCTTCAATCTCAAGTCATCTTCAAGTTGAAGTTTGTGACAATGTTTAGTTCTTAAGTTTGTCATTGCGGAAAATCCGCTCTCGCAAAGGTACGTTGTGCAAAATGGTAGTATATGTTTTATTGCTACTTCGCTGACACGATAAATGTCTTTAAGACCAGCCCAAAAATTAACGAGTGATTGCTCCGCAAAACAACTTTTGAGTCTACTGTTGCATGAGATGTTTATTAATTCCTCTTGATCAGAGATGGATAGGTGATCAGTGGGACAGTTTCCAAAGGGGTTGTTTACCCAGTTCCATTGCGACGATATTTCTGGGAAATAAGTGCGTAATGAGGTCGACAAATTTTGCAAGTGGCATTTTATGGCTGATTTTACATCTTCATTCACTGATGAAGAAGTAGTTTCCAAAAAAAGTTTTAAATTTGGAAATTGATCATATTTACATCTGTCGATCAAAGATGTCCAGAGAGACATTTTTTTGATTGTTGACTCAGCCTTCTCCTGCATAGTGAATATGGTTGTATCCTGGTCTTGAAGCCCCAAATTCAACTCATTCAGTTTTGTAAAAATATTTGACAAGTAAGCCAATTTTTGTAGCCACAAAGGATCAATCAGCATCTGTTTGTACTCGGCATGTCCCTGCTCGGTCAAAAATACAGTAATACCCCGTATAACGTGAGTATCATATAGCGCTAAAACCATATAACGTGACAAGATTTTTGGAAAAACTTGTTTCAAATAACACGATTTTAACGTTATACGATACAGTCGTTCTTAGCAGCAGGGTGGGTGGAAAGCTGAACGGGGTTCTCCGTTCAGCTTCCCAGCCACCCTGCAGCTACGGAGGCAAGGGTGGGGAGTCTGGAAAGCTGATGGGGGGCTCCCCCGTCGGCTTACCCAGCCACCCCACAGCTGCGGAGGCAAGGGTGGGTGGCTAGGGAAGCCGATGGGGAGTCCCCGTCAGCTTCCCCAGCCACCCTGCAGCTGTAGATCGGGTCCTCTGATCTCTCTGGAGCAGGCAGGGGACCCGATCCAAGCTGTTTCTGGGCTTCCCCGACGTCCTGAGCCAGTGCAGCAAGCCAGAATGTCAGAGTTCGAATCCCGACATTCTGGCTTGCTGCACTGGCTCAGGACATCGGGGAAGCCCAGAAACAGCTTGGATTGGGTCCCCACACCTCCCTGGACCCAGCGGGGGGGGGTCAGAAACCCCAAAATTGGTAAAAAAAAATGGACTTTTTTTTTACCAATTTTGGGGGCTCTGACCCCCCCCCCCTTGCTGGGTCCAGGGAGGTGTGGGGACCCGATCCAAGCTGTTTCCAAAGTTCTCCCACCTCCCTGGAGGCTGCAGCAAGGCAAAATGTCAGGATTCGAATCCTGACATTCTGGCTTGCTGCAGCCTAAAAGAGGGTGGGGGAAGTTCAAAATTAGCACGCATCAGCTCTAGGGAGGTCGGGAGACCCGATGCGCGCTAATTTTGAAGTATTTTGACTTGAAAACAGGTATATCAACAATTGATGAGGAATTGATTGAACAAATTAAGAATCAGGGGCAAGCCCATATTAAAAGGGTATATAAGGTATTAATAGCAATGGACTCGGCCCCTGAATTAGTTAAAGATTGTATGATAAAATGGGCACAAAATATACAAGAACCAATAATGTTAGAGACGTGAGAAATAAGTTAGAAATATAAAATTTACACAAGCTCAAAATTTGAGGGAAAATTTTTATAAAATGTTTTATAGATGGCACTTAGATCTGAAAAAGTTGTCAATAATGTATCCTAATTTAAAACCTAAATGTTGGAGGTGTGACTGTGAAGATGATACGTATTATCATATTTGGTGGATGTGTAAGAAGGTTAAAGTATTTTGGATAAAAATATGGTGGATAATGCAGAAAAAGATTTTTAAGAGGAGAATTAAATTTACACCACAGTTATTTCTATTGGGGATTACTTCTGAATGTACAGTTGTGGAAACAAAATTGTTATTGAACTTAATAACTGCAGCGAGACTACTGATCGCCCAGTATTGGAAAAAGGAAGAATTGTTTACAGTGGAGGAATGGGTACTTAAAGTATCAAATCTGGCAGAGATGGCAAAAGTCTCTGCATATTTGAAAAATCAGACAATTGATAAATATTTGTTAGACTGGAGATGCTGGATTGATTTTATACAGGATAGATATAAAACAGATAAGATCCAGTTAGCTTATGAGTATTAAGAATATTTGAATGATGTGATTGGTATAATGTTTGTTTATTTTGATGTTTCTTGGATGTTAATGGGATTTGGTATGGATTATACCTTGTGTCCAGTTCTGGGAAGTTGGGGGGGAGGGGGGAGGGGTAACGGGGGGAGGGTGGGGGAGGGAGGGGCTGTGCAGGGGGAATAGAAAATGTATACTCCTTGTAAAACTCTTTAAATTAAAAAAAAAAGATTTTTGCTGCATGCCTCATTGATTCACCCACCTTGTCCAAAGATGTCCTGAGGGAATCACTGCTGCCACCCTAATCCAGCACTACCCACCAATACCAAAATACCAAATGTGACCTATTTATACAATCCCTCCATAAGGATGCCAAAATGTTCCACAATTCAGAGTGGGATAGGAATAAATGACCCAGCTTCATAAAATAACAGCCAATCCAGGAGCTGGACCCCAAAATTCCTATCCCATCCACAAGAGTGAGCTACTAAGCATGCTAGACTGCAGAGTAGATGGGTCATCAGAATTCCAAAGAGACCAGAGCCAAGACAGGGCACAACTTAAAACATCTAAAGCCCTGCACCCCCTGCCAGCAAGCAGTGATGCTATTGTGTCCACTGCTGTTCCTGCCTCATTTCCCATTTAAGGGAGGGGAAAAACCTTCCACTCTAAGCTTTTTTAGCTGAGGTTCTGAAGGACCTTTCTAGATTGTTCTAGGTAGGTCAGGGGTTCTCAAGCTACGGCCCACAGGCCGGCCCATTTCATATGGCCAGCATCGCAGTAGGTGGAAGCAGATGTGTTTACAACAGCTGTAAATGCACCTGCAGCTGTCATAAACATGTTTACGACAGCCACAGACATGTTTTACTGCAGTGGTTACAGTGGGGAGAACCACCAGTCTGGTCTCTCAGCCCTCTGATGAGGCGTGGTGCTTTAAAAAGTTGAGAACCCCTGTTCTATGTGTAGGGTATTTAGAAGAACTTTTCTTCTGGAGATGTCATGGAACTTTGTAGCTGACTTTAGGCTACACAGGCTGGCTTTTCTTCCAGAAGGCACAATGGATTCAGATTCCTGGCATCTAATCAGGTTTCCAACTCACTGAACTATTTAGTTAGACATAATTGTGATGAATGCCTACTCTTTCTTACTATATTTTGATTGAGTTGTTTTGTCTGTGACATTCACATTCTATATTATACAGAATCTGCACATTGCTATAATTCAACTCTACTACAACAAAACTACTGAAATTCGTAACCTTTTTACTTTCATATCTTTTCGTAATTCAGTTATATATGGACCTTTGGTTAATTAATTAAATTAATTTTCCATATCCTACTGGAAATGAGCATTTCATTCATTTGCTTCCTCTTGCTCTGAAATAACAAATGAGAATTTTTTGAATATCTTGGGAATGTGTATAACCTAAAGAATAATTAATATTATTGCAAGTGTTCTGCAAAACATGGTGGGATCAGCTTCATTACAAACTTCATAATTATATCAAAGATCTTTCCTGTCAGGTTGCTTTGATGGTGGAACAGTTTGCTTTGTTTTGGATTTATTAATTTATTCCTAATTTCGTTTTTCAGAGCAAAGCATTAAACCTATTGAACCATAAGCCTTAAGTGAATAGATTTCTTTCTGTTGGCAGTATTTACTGCTTGAGTAAATTAGGTGTACATAATAACCAGCTGTCGACCTCCAGATGTAATACAGCCAAGCTGTTTAAATTATTTTCCTCTTTGACATGATGCTTCCCCTTGTGAGGAGCTAGGTGGTGTGCTATAAATAATATCTTACTGTGCAACCTAATTTCATGCCAGCTTTGTTTTTACTTTATGTTTTTTAATCATTCAGCAAAAACATATTTTAGAACCGCAAGGTGACAGAACAAAATGTGTTGGTGATCTGCTTTCCAAGATTTTTCCAAAGTATTCAGCTGGAAATAAGTTAATTGAAGCATACTGAGTTTTTCCCCAGGGGAAAGATGGTGCTGGTATATCACCTATGGATTTTTCTTGGTTCAGGGGTGTGATTTAGCATTTGAGTTAGAAAGAGTGGGACTGCTGGAGAGGCAGAAGCTGCTGTACCCATGGAGGATGATAAAGTCCTTACCACCTTGGTTTAGTTCAGTACTTCCCAATGTGGGGCCCAGGCCCCACATGGGGACTTCAATTCCCACAAGTCTATGTCAGTATATTGGCTGATCAGTGCTTTGGGTAATTGACGGAGGCTTCTGGAAATTGAAATCCAAAAATCAAAGGTTGGGAAACACAGATTTAGGTGGTAGATTTTCAATATGTTCATGCAAGAGCAACACTGGAAGGGTGAATGCACATAGTGATATTATGCATTTGCATTTTATTTAGGGTTTTATTGATAGTTAATGCAGAGGCAATTCCTCTATGTTGTGTTTGATCTAATTCAGTTGATGAATAGGTCTTGGATTTTGTTCTCATTTGTTTTCAAATAGACATTTGAATTCTTCTTTAACTCTTCAAGCAATTCTTGCTAGTGAAAAAAGAACTTGGGATGGAGTAGTTAGAGCATCCAGTTCTGTTATATTGCTGACATTGTTTGTTATGTATTTATACATGAAACAATTTGTGAAGTTTGTGTTTGCAATAAGAAAGAAAGGAAGGAAGGAAGGAAGGGTTAACATAGTAAAGAGTAATTTTTAACAGACAGCTCAAATGAGCTCCTGTCTCTGACCCAGCTCTTGCCAGCCTAGCAATTTGAAAGCAAGAAATTGCAAGTAGATAAATAGGGACCACTTTTGTGGGAATGTAAACAGCATTCCGTTCACTCTAGTGTCTAGGGATAGCTGCCACATGTCCACGGAAACATCTGCAGTCACAGACAGTGGTGTTCTTTGCCTATAAACAGAAATGAGCACTGAATCCTAGAGTTGGATACAGTTGGCTTTCGAGCAAGGGTTACCTTTACCTCTACAAATGTAAGAATTACCTTCCAGACCAACATTTATTTATTGTTCTAACCACTTTATTTTTTAACCTTTTAAAAAGTTATTGTTCCCCTCATTTTCAAATACCTAGATATGAATTTATGAAACGGTCTTATATACTGAGTAAGCGCTATTGCTTAGAATAACTCTTTTTTGGAGTACAGCTCTTGGTAATGGCCAATGAATATAGTCTATCTTGCCTGAAATGCCTGTCTGATTTATCTACCAGTGATCCAGTTTCCTGAGCATCATCCTACCATGGTTCTGTTTATGAATGGCTACAGTGTACCATTGTATTTGTTCTTCAGACAAACTTTTCAAGCTCTAGTCAGTCTTTGATGTGTCACAACAACTGAAGCTCTAGGGTTTATTAGAAGCAGTGTCACAAAATGAAAACTACTGGAATTCTTTCCTTTCACCCTGTAAATAGCTCCAAGGCTTAAAGTGAACCAGTTTTTATTTATTTATTTATTATTTATTTATTTATTCATTATTTATTAGTTCAAATTTATATTGCCGCCCACTCGCCATAGCGACTCAGGGCGGCTTACAGACAATACATTACATTGCATTACAATATGTTGGGGTGGGTACAGGGATAGGGGCGGCAAGGTCCTCATCCTGCCCTGGCTTCTTCTTCCCCTGGCAGTTTGTTATAGGCACAGGGGGAGGGGTGGGGGGAGGGGTTGTAGTTGTAGGCAGGTTATGAGGCCTCTTTCTCTCCACCCCCCCCCGGGAGAAAAACACACCTAAACTGGGCTTCATGTTTTGATCTTCTTTTATGTTCCAATCAAAACCTTCTTGGTTTTTCCATTGGTCAATCTTAAATGATTTTCTTATATTCGAGCCAGGTGCTATGCTTTCAAACAAAATGCTACGAAGCCGTCTACATGGTGATGAGAAATGTCCACACCAGTTCTACATTATGCTATTTCAACACTGTCTTAGAATGAAAATATGAACTAATCTCTGGAGCTATACAATGCTTGGCAAATACCATATTTGCTGGTTTATAAGACCCACTCCCTCCTTAAAATACACTGGTAATAATAGGGTGTGTCTTATACTCTGATGCATCTTATACCCCACCAAATACGGTAACTACACTTCAGTTCCTGTTAAATAAATTTTGTGTCAGAAATTACTCTGGGTTGAAAGGATTTTTGATGGAGAAACTCTGCTCAGATGATGCCCAAATGAGGTTTCTTTCATGTCCCTGAGATCTGTCATGCAGCACTCGGGTATCAAAACTCAACCTTCCACTCTTCAAGTGTCTTAACCACTAAGCCACTGCAGTGCTGCATAATACTTGAACAAATTCACCCATTCATTTCTTTCTCTGGGTAATGTTTTGCCACCTCCTTCCCTCTCTCCAGTCTCTGTCTATCTCATTTATGCTCTTTTCCCAGCCTCTCTCATCACTTATACAGGCCTTCCCAAAGGTGCTTCCTTTATCTATAACTAATTCAGAAAGGAAATGCCTAAATACTTAACAAGCAGAAGATGTCTCTGCAAATTATTTATATTCTTACATCATTCCACTTGTTTACATCTCAATGCCATATCAGATCATTTTCTCGGGTTTTTCTTTTAACATCACAAATAATATTCTGCAATCTTACCTTGCTTCTAGACCTTATCACCCCAATGTTTCAACTAGATGAACAGCTCTAAGTTTGTTTGGTTTGAGTCCTACTTTTAAAATACCTATTCTTATTAAGTGAGAGTAGAAAGTGAGGAAAACATTTTTTAAAAAAAATGAAAAGAGTCTTCGGCTGAAGTGGAGAGAAAGAGGGTAACATTCCAAGGCTGATGTGAGGGTTGTAGGGCCAGGTACTGCCAGAAACATGCACAGATGATGACTTAAGTTTGGCCAAGGACAAAGCCAAGAAAGTGGCTTCATTTTGGCAGTCCAGGGTTTGATCAGGACACAAAATAAGAAGATATAGTATGTAAAGATTTTGAGTACCTAGATTTCCTCAGGCTTAGCAAACAGGAACTCTTAATTTATTGTTAAATTCAAGTTGCTGAAGTATTACAGTCATTAAAGCAATCTTACATGTCAAGATAGCAATTCCTGTATAAAACATTATCAAACTCTAATTACCATATTTGCTGACATATAAGATGCATCAGAGTATAAGATGCACCCTGTTTTTATACACATTTTAAAGGGGGGGGGGAACAGTTTTCTACATTTGTCATGAATTTCCAAAATTAACTCCAGGAGCTGTGGAGGGTGGTAGCAGGATGGTGGGGGAAAAGAAGGATCATTTAAGCCCATTTCCACCACCACCCATCCCACCACCAGCCAGGGAAAGTGGGATGGAGGGGGGTGGAAGAAAGATTGTTTAAGCTCATTTCCACCCCTGCCTCCCATCCCATCACTAGCTGGGGAGAGTGGAATGGAGGAGGAAAGAAGGATCCTTTAAGTCTATCCCCCCGCCCCCCAATCTCACCACTACCCAGGGAGAGTGAGATAGAGGGGGAAAATAAGGATCCTTTAAGCTGGTTTCCACCCCATCCCACTGCTGCAAACCATACCAGGCGGATAGCCTGGGATCAGCTGGGATTTGCCTGGTAAGAGAGTTCCTTTGGAAGTCGCCCCTCGTCTGGCTCCTAGCGGCCAGCAGGGGGAGCAGCTTTCAAAATAGCCCTTTCCTGCCTCCAGCCACTGATCTTCTCTAGCCGCCAAACCACAAGACACACTCTGTTTTTCTGGTGTATTTTAAGGGGGGAAGTGTGTCTTATACACAGACAAATATGGTAATTTTTCTCCATAAGAAAGAACTGTAGGGCAGGGAAATTAAAGCATAAAAATCTATTCATTACCCATCCCATGACTAAGTATTCTCTTTGCTTTTGCAAAATTCTTATTATACTTTGCACACCATTTTTTTGTTGACTCAAGTTCAGAAACAGATTGGTGACTAACCTACTGGTGTTATAGATTCAGTTGCACATTCACCCCTGAGTAGTACTCTTCCTGTTCCATCATGTCTTCTAGAATGTCTATATTTATCAGCTTCTAATTCAGAGAAAAGGAACAAATCTGAATAAAAAGACACTGGGCTTCTTTTTTGTAGGTAAGAGATTTACTATAAATAAGTGCATGAATTGTTCTGGAAGAGTGACCAAAACACAACTTATTTAGTGTTAGACTACCAAAACTAATCTGAAGATCTGTCAGCAATTCTGTTTGCTAGACATAAATAGTTCATAAGCACCAATAAAGGGAGACAGAATTCATCAAGAAATAAATGTTCAATATTAAGATAAAAATAGAACTCTGAAACTTCTTTGGAGATTCCCATTAAGCATTATTTGATTTTCCTGTGGACAAGTGTTATAGTTTCCACCTGCAACTGCATTCTTGAGTGGCTTTCAGGACTTTAGTATCTTGGGAATGCACATTACTAATGCTTGCTCTATGTCTTTGGTTTTTAGATGCCAGATTCTCCAAGAGTTTGAAACTACCCATCCTTCTAATTTCCAACTACATTTCTAATCCATCACCACATTAAAAATATTTTGTGTCATTAAGTTACCTCCTCCTATGGGAACTCTTTAGGGCTGCCATGGCTTAGTGGTAGCTTGGTCACTGGAAGGTTAGCAGGCCAGCAGTTTGAGACTCAAGTGCTGTGCAACAGAGTGAGGTCCCATTGTCTGTCCCAGCTGCTGGCAACCTAGCAGGTTGAAAGAAAGAAATTGCAAGTATGCTATAGACACATGAGCTTGGGACTTAGTTTGAGTTTGGGGTTCTGAGAGTGACATCTCAGGAAGAGAGAGTGGGATTCTAACATCTGAGTCCTTACTCCACCCAAGCTTAATCATGATTACTTAGTTAGTCCGGTTTTCTTTCTTTTCTGGGGGAATGCTTGAGTGTGAATATCCCTGTGTGTATTTTTTATTAGTTATTGCTTTTTGAATTCATCTGTATCCTGAAACCAATGGATGGATTTAACTTTTACTTCATGCTTCAAGATCAATAAACAAACTTTTCTTCATCACAACATCTGTTTATTGGAAGAGGGGGTAAGACAAGAGTATAGCCATTTACATGCCACACATTACCATAATCATAAATAACTACTCTCCATAGTGTGTCTGGGCTCTTTACTTCTAAGATAAGTCTTAGGTTGCTGCAAGGTAATTGCAGGATGAGGTGCTGGTGACCAGAACTCGGAGTTTTGGGTGTTCCAGAGGAGTTAGCTGGTAAACTCCAGGGAACAGTAGAGGCCCAATGTAAGGTCTGGCCGAATCCAGTCAACCCTCATATGTTCTCTCACTGACAATTCAGCTCCTGCAAACTCAAGCTGCTGCTTCCTTTAATGGAGTCAATCCACCTCATATTTGCTGCCTTCCAATTTCCAAGTGTTATTTATCTTCTTTTAAGCTGTCCCACTGTTATACAGGAGCTTCTTTTCTATATGCCTATGATAAACCTTGACACTTTTCCAGCTGGAACTTTTCTCCAGGCTTCTCTAGGTGTTAGTCTGCAAGCAAAGCTCCCAGAAAGAAGAATTATGGGATTTATATTTCAAAAGCACAAAAATCTCATGTCTGAGAATACAGAGCAAAGAAAGAAAATGACAAAATACTGTGTAACATAATGCAGCATTGGTGGCCTTCTTTGCCTTAAGATGGTGGCCATTTTGTGTTCTTGACTGAGTATCCGCATTTAACCTAGAAAACTGGATTTTGATTCCCTGAGATTGTTTTTGAAACTTATTTGGGAAACCGAAAATTCAACAGGTCAAGCATAAGGAGTAGAGATTATAAGGAGGGATAAAGACAATGATTCTAGCAATGTGAATGAAAACTTTGTGTCTCTCAAAAATTGGTTGTAGTTGATTGCTTCTATCTAAAGTTCAAACTGGGATGCAGGCATTGAGCAAAGTAAAATTGTGGATGATATATTTCAACATTTTTCCTGATATATGTTAAACAATTTAGCATAAGTCTCACCGTTAAAACTTAATAGTGATCTTTTAAAAAGACTTTCTAAAGTCCCCTTCAAGGAAGCCTTTGAGAATTTCATACCTGTGACAATAAATTAGTTTTAAGCTTGCTGCCCTCACACTCCATCAGATATTTATTTTGTTGTTTGTTTTTCTTTTGCTGCTGTTGTTTATTTGTCTGGACACCATCCAAAGTGGTAAATATCCCAAATGGGTAGCAGAATAAATAAATAAATAAATAAATAAATAAATACATGCATACATGCATGCATACATACATACATACATACATACATACATACATACATACATACATACATACATACATACAATTTTTGGGCTCACTAACAGTTAACCAATTCATGGCTTATTTCTACTAACTTTCACATCTCTACTTTAACATTTTATTACCAACATAGTGGCACCAATATCGATAACCTAAAAGTGCTAAAACTGTAATCCTCTAAATGTTTATTTGAGTCCAGTCCCATCAAATAGTGCAGTGCAATTTCTTCTGAGTAAATATCTACTTCTGCTTACCTGAAGCAGCTGATGACAGAAATAACATTCTGCTTTAATCTGGCCTTTTGCTCCCAAATTTACTATCCTCCTCTCCCCTTGTTTATATGTATTTGAAAGGACCTTTCCCCCTTGAGTAATATAGATTATGCTGGCTGTCATTCAAATCATTCTGGTTGCTGCCCTGAAGATCATGTGAGTAGGCATTTGACCGACAGTATAATTCCAAACAATTATTTGTTGTCCTGTTAAATAGCTTGGAAAAGGGAAAAGGAGATGATAATTGGTCTCTTTCCACTGCAAACTGTTGAAATTAATTTCGCTTTAGGCTGAAAACAGAAAAGCAAACAGATACATTAAAGAGGCCAGATCTATACTGCATTGTGTTAATATGCTCTAAGGGAGACTGCCCTTATGTTTCCATCTAGGACTGTGAAGCCTGTTTCCTCTATTGTCTGCTCAGTCATAAATCATGCATTACTCCAAAGAAATTGTGCTGGTACAGCTGCTTAAATGAAATGGGAACACGGGCTAACAAAATCACTAAGAACTGATAATTAAAAACAAAGTCTAGACCTGTTTCCTTTCCAATTAATATTCAACTCAAAGCTGTTTGAGTTTGATGTGCCATGTTATTATGGTTGATTCTTGCAGCCCAACCCAAAGCCACATGAGTGAGAAATAAATCATACTGAGTTCAAAGGGGGGTGAGGGTGTTATCATAATTTTGAAAAAGGATTTCAACCTTCATTGGCATGTTACATTTTACATTTTAAATGAAATCAGTTTTTCAGCATGTAGAAGACATGAGGAAAATGAATATGAGCACTCTGCAGCTGAACATAATAGATGTCTCTGATATTTATTTTATGATTTTGAAAAGTTTTTGATTATGGCCTAACAAACATTGACACATCTTGCCTTAAAAAGTCTGTGCTCAAAGTGCATATTATTTGCATTTTCCATCAATCATTTCACACCTATGTGCTTCTAAAATAATGGATTTCCATTTCATATGATTTCTGCTAAAACACTAGTTGCTTTTTAAAGGGAAACTTTGTGTGGAAGTGGTGCTGATTAGTGTAAATTCATCCTCAAAAAGAGAGAGCTTACCATGTACACTACACAAATCCTAGAATTACTATTACATTTATTGTAAAGGGGTCTTGGAGCTTCTATGTCTGGCATTAGTACAATGTGTTTTCCACTACAATGACAAGTACATGGTCGAACACAAATCCCACTTGAGAAGCTAAGCTGTTTGAAAGGCTTTAGTGTCAGCCGCTCATTTCAAGAAGGTTGGATTAAGCAATGAGGAATGATGCTCCTCTTGCAGCATTATAACTAGTACATTAATGCACACCTGTCTGTCAAGAATTTCACCAGTACTTAGAAGGCCAGATGGTATCACCTCAGATGACACACAAAAACATGTCATAATATATAAAAAAACCCCACATCGGTATTATTGTTAAACAATTGTTGCATTATTGAACAAGCATTAATTTGTCCCCAAAGCAAATGGACAGATATAAAGAGATATATAAAGACAGCCTTTCAAAATTCAGAAGTCATTTGCAAGACTACCTATAGAACAGGAATTTTCAACCTACGGCCCATGGGCCTGGCCCGACCCATGGCACCAATTAATCTAGCCCATGGTGAGGACCCCACCACCACCAGAAGCACTAAAAAAAACACTGAAAAAACACCAGGAATGCCAAAAATGAGCTGGAAGTGAAGAAAACCCACCAAAAACATGCCGTCCTCACTCCCACCACCATGGGAAGTGGCAGAAATGGTGAAAACTTCCAAAAATACACTGTGAATACAACCTACCGTCACTGCCACCACCAACACCAGAAGTGGTGGAAGCATTGGGAGGAACCACATGTCTGGCCTGCACAGCTGTCTGAGGGGGTGTTGTCTAGCCCACAGCATAAAAAGATTGTGAACCCCGGCTATAGAAAATGTCATTTAATGTTGTGCATTGTGAAAAGAAATAGAACAGTTTCTATTTCCCATTTAATCAACATCTTAGAGCTATGTACAAATTGTATCTATTTTTTTCCCATTCAGAGGAGCGTTCCTTCAAGGAAAAGCAGTCGAGTATTAAAGAAGTGTTTGAATCTGAATCGCTCAGCCATTTTTTAAAAAACCCTGAGGTAATACATTCAGAAAAATTCTCCTCCATTGAACTATTTTTCTTTTTTTATTATTTAATAGTTTTTTTTATTAATTTTCAAAACTACAAGACAGAAATAAAACCATAATATTACACAAGAAAACACACAACATAAAGTAAAAAGCAACAACCAAATACTATACTATAAACAAAATAAAAAATATACTGTTATCAACAAAACATAACACAATGTTAATAATAATTTGCATTCCCTACATTGTATCTTCATTTTTCCAACTCATTTTTATATTTATACTTCACCTAATATTGTACTTCATACAGTATTATCTTTTAAAATAAGATATTTATTGATATGTGAACATTTGCAGGTTGAAATCTATTTCTTGAGATGCATGGACTACAGCTACTAGACTACAAGTTTATATACACAATGTATATGCTTATGCAGGTAAGGATAAAATCAACTGGGATACTGACATAGGTAATGAACATTTAAAGTGCAAGTAGAATGATAAACACAAGCAATGCATATCCAAGATGTTGATTTATGTAAATATCTTGAGAATAAGAGTAATTAGTTAATGTAAGGTGTCTCTCAGTAGTCAGTATTTAGGCTCTTGTCTCTAAAGTGCTTAAAAGGTTGATTGAACCCAGGTCAAAGCTCTACCAAAAAAAAAAGTTTTTGGGATATACACAGAACAGCTTATTATTATGGTATGAAACAGAAACAAGAGCAAACAAAAAACAAACAAACAAAAACATGATTCCACAACATTTAAATGAGATTATACAGAAAAGCAAAGATAAAGAAAGGAGGTGAAAGCTTACTGTGTGGTTTAGCATGTCTGCCTACTTATGTCCTCCCAAAATAGTCTGTTTGTTATATACATAATCTTTTATTTATTTATTTATTTATTTATTTAATTATTTATTAGTTCAAATTTATATTGCCACCCACTCACCATGGCGACTCAGGGCAACCTACAAAAAACACATTACAATACAATATAATAAAATATTTATGTTGCAGCTACAGCATGGACAATTGGTATAGTTTTACCAAGGTCTTTTGGTGTGAATCCCATAATATTTGAATTGAGGGACAAAGTGAGTAATCAGGACTGAAGGTCAGGACCCAAGCCCTAAGTAGGAGTTAGGGGAAAATCTGTTAAAGATGAATAAACATGGCAAAGCTCAGGAAGATCGTGTTTTCAGAGCAAAGAGCAAGTAGAAGAGGAAACCATCTTTTACTTTGACTTATCTCAGACGTCCAAGGAACCTACAAGGGTGAGGTCAATCTACATCCTAAGTAGATAAGCTACAACTCGTAGTTTAGTGGCTTACTTCATAGGACAGCCATGAACAGATATCAATGGCAACAAGATTCTGTGCTAGCAGTTCCTGATATGCTTTACCTGTTAGTTCATTGCCCAATTCATTATATTTTTTTTAAAAAAATCTACTACATATGATAACTATAGAAGTGAAAATCCTATTTTGTTTTTGTCTGTGTTTTATTTCTCCCATGGGTAGCACAACTGAAAAAGTCACAGCATCTAACCAAGGCTAATTAATAGTGTGTTGCTGGTTAGGACCGTGCTAATTAGTCTCAATTAACTTTTGATAGCCAAGATTGTCACACTGCTCACATGCACACAAACTCCCCCCCCCAAAAAAAAAAAAAAAAAGAAGGATTTTTGACCATGTAATTCCATTTAGCTGAATTTGTTTTTTAGGTAATCTTCAGACCATGACGAAGCACATAATCCACAGAAAACTAAATCGCTATACATAGTAACAATATGCAAACACCATAGTTCCTGTAGAAGTCACTGTGACATGGAACAGAACAGATTGCTGGGTGGAATGCCGAATATCTCCTTTGTTCATGGTTCATTTCACCTGTTTTGTTTGAGGACAAACAGGGATAGTAATATTCACAGGAGTCCAGTTTACCCTAGGGGTTCTCAACCTTTTTAAGCTGAAGGCTGGGTCAGCTCCATCAGACAGCTTTGGGGTCTGAATGGCCATTTTGCCCTGCCTGCCACACATGGCACTTCCAGGTATGGTGGAGGCAGTGTGGGGGCACATGAAATGGTGTTGTGGGCTGCATCCAGCCCCCAGGCCACAGGTCAAGAACCCCTGGCTTACCCCTAACTCCTAAGAATATGCACCTTTTTTCAACATTTGAGAAAAATGTTTGTTCCTATCATACAACTGGCTGTCCTCAGGAATTATCTCCATTCCTTTTCCTGAGCAATGGCGTTGGTGGCTAATTTACCACAGAGTGTTAAACACCAATTAAATAGGGGTTGTGTGATGACAAAGTAATGCATTATCTTTCACTAGGGAAAGAAAAATGTCAAACACCCTCACTTCCCTAGGGTTGCTGGGTGTTGCAAAACTGTGCCAGAGACATGCATTAGCATCTTCTTTTATTCCTTTCTTCCTCACTTTATAGATATTGATGGAACATTAATTAGAAGTCAGGGAGAAAGAGCACCAGTCAGATCAAACGATTTTCCTCTGGTTAATGGCTTTATTTGAAATGTTGAGGTCCAATATGACAGCACGTCTGGAACCCTTTTAAACCTTTACCATAGCAGAAAATTGAAATAACAATGCTCTATAAATAATTTAAACACTGCATTAATTTAATTAGGCCACTTGAGGCTCCGCGCATGGTGGTTTCAATGTGCAGCGGTAGCGGCAAGAGAGAGATCTTGCTTCAAAGGTAGTATTTCAGAAAGCCCACATTTCTGATAGGATGTTACGATCTGTTACCATGATTAACATACTTCACCCTCTGCCAAATGCAGCCTAACTATTCATTATAAGCAAATGTCAGCTTTATTTCCTTGGATTTCCCCATGAGAATGGCATAATTCTAACAGAAGGGCTTCTTTTGCCCGGTGTATAAGCTGCTTGGTGGGGGACCATTGCCATCCTGGCTTTGCAGACAAGAAAAGGAGTTTTGTCACTGGAGTGAGTCAATGGGCTTGCTCCATCTGGCCAGGGAGGGAAGAGAGCTAAACCTTAAAGGCTAGCCCCTACCCATATTCAACATTTTTTGAGGCAAAGAGCAGAAACAAGCACACATATTTACACTTCTGTTCTTTGGCTTTAATCCAACAGTGGTCTGGCACTGTTTTAGTGCATATCCTGCTATTTGGTCAAGGGGGGGCTTCATCCTCAGAATTGGCCTATTGGGGAGGGACACATTAGTCACACAGCACTTTTGTTCTTAGTGCTTTTCCATGAACAGGTGAAGGGCTGGCACATAGCCCTGCCATGGGAATTCAGTTGCACATCAGCGAGGCTGCATGGTAAACACTGGGCAGCAAATGGTGGAACCTAGAGGTGTAGGCCCTCTCCCAATATAATTGAATTTGGTGGTGGCACTGAAGGGGGTCTAAGCTATTGGAGGGTCATGTAGTGCACTCACCTCTCTCTTCTTGTTTGGTTTGTGGATGGTGTCCCCCTCCATCGTAACGTATTCAAGATGGTAGGAGGGGTAGATTTTCTTCTTGCCCTGTGTTGGTGCAGTTGTGCATTAGTATGCCCTCAGGGTAGAGTAAGCCAACAGGAGTCTGTCCCTTGTATGAGTATCCCCATCTTACCTAGCAGTTTAATTTCCTAAGTTGAAGGAGGCTGAGAAGGCTGTGTGTTCTTCCACTGCATATATAGTGAAGTATTTTAAAAATAATAAAATACATAGTAAATGTAAATATTATTTCTGCTGTTCTTAAACATGTCTGTACCTGAGATGTGTGATTTAAAATAACTCTTTTCTCAAGCTAGGATGGCATAGCAACAAGATATAGCGATGTCTGAATTGACACTTCAAAATGTCATTGTCTAGCCCACTGAATTACCATAAATTAGTTGCTGTCAGCAGTGATCTATGTTTGGGTGAATTATTATTTTCTCTTTCTTATTCCCTCTAGGAACTCAATAGTGATGTTTAATATTGTAAGACTCATATCAGTCTCTGTGATGTGCCAATTTCTTCACAATGACAGCAAGTCACTTCTCTTGTTTTGCAACTCAGCATTAAGTTTTTAGCCTACATTTTCCTAAATATCAGTGAAGTATATGGTGAAAAGATAAGAAGTATACACTGAAAGAGTAAAGTTAACAAAATTTCAAGGCCATGATTACTATCCCCATCCTCCCTTTTCCTCTCTTAGTGGAGGACGGATATCTTATGCCTTGGGATATAATGGCTTCACATGATCACTTCACTGTTCAGTCATAGATGGGAGGAGAGGGTAACCTTTATTAGAATTTGGTTGAACTTGTTCCATTCTGCTGTCCTGGATGGAAACTTTGGGAATAGGCAATATTCTGACTATACTTGCCTTTGTGGACAAGACAGCTGAAGATCCAGTATATGTCATTACCCATATCCTTTTTATATGTAGGGGAAAACATCTGCCCTAGTTCTTAGGAAGGCAAATAAATGAGAATGTAATTTTATGATTGTGTTCACAGGACAAATTTGTTACCAGGAAGGCTGCCCATTTTTACCTGTAACATTTTATACAATAAGAACATTTCTTTTAAAGAATTAATACTTTTTCCTGTCTAGGAGAATCTGATTCACGTAAGTTTACATTAATAAATTTACTCATGTAAATTTAAATATTATGAGTCACTCTCTGCAGTCATGTATTGAGTTTATTGGTCTACTCAATTGTTGTCGGGTGCAACTTGTGTCCAAGAATACTCCCCCCCCCCCCGGAAGCAGGAAAAATGCCATTGGTGTGAATTCATTTAAGGTGGATTCTAACTTGCCATGAAGTGACCCACACACTATGATCATGGAACCATCTTCTGTGGTACATATGAAATGAGACATGCAGGATTTAACACCAGGGCTGTAATGAACTGCTGCAGTCTTAAGGATATTATCAAGATGCGTCTTCACAGCCAGTTCCTCCTCTGCTCATTTTGCTGTTGGGCCCTATATGATGACTTCCAGTGGCGTTTTCTCCACTGAGGGGAACATAACCCCACATAAAGGGGCTCATCCGCTCATAGCCATTAGCCCCTTTAGGGAATCATATTATTTACTGCCACCCAACTTTTGGTGTTGAGTCGCTGGCTGTATGGTCTACTCCATTACTGTAGCAGGATCTCCAGCCAGTCAAATAAAATTGACAAATAAAATTATTACTACTTACGGGTACTTGCAGCATGCAACTTTCGAAGCTCTGCCTGTCATCACAATTTTTCCTGTAAAAACTGAATCATTACTAATGATTAAAGATCCCTGGTGGTGCAGCAGTTAAACTGCTGAAGTGCAGCCAAAATGGTGTGAGTTCAATCCTGATGGGATACAAGGTTGACTCAGCTTTCCATCCTTCTGTGGTCAGTAAAATGAGTACCTAGCATATTGGGGGCAATATGCTAATTAACTTGTGAATTGCCAAGAGAGTGCACTAAGTACTGTGGGGTGGCATATAAGTATAATGGCTATTGCTATTGAACAGCATCCTCCGTCTCACATGAGAAGTGCAGACTATCTTGGTATGTACTACTATGTCCTTCAACATAAGTGAATGACTAGAATGCAGGTGCCTACCACCTTGGTTCCATCTACACTAGCCATTGTCTGGAATCAGAGTCAGCTGTCCCCCTCTGTCTAATCATTGTAGCACTGATTCAATTTTTGCAAGACAAAAATACATATTATGGACACCTCCATAACTCAGTGTTCAACCTCATAAAAAGAGAGCAATCTCACACCCCACACCTGTTTAAAAATAGCTAAACAAAAGACAGTAAAATCTGTCCAATTAAAAAACCTGTTCAGGGAGGAGAAATTTCCTATGTCTCTTAAGAGAGTTACGCAATCCTTCTCTGATGGAGTGGAGCCTATCAAATGAAGTACATTTATTCAAATTTGCTATCTTCGTGCTAGAGTTATCAATTAAAGCAAGTGACAAAGTAAAAGGACCTGTGGCTGAAGTGCTTCTCCTGGGAGCCAAAAACTCTGCAGTTGTGAACTGACTGTTAAATAAATGATGCACTTAAAAGTTAATCTTTCTTTTAAATTGAAAGAATAGTTTCTTCTCCATCCACTATGATTTATTTATGGCTTCCCAAAGTCGCTAATGCCACCATACCTCATGAAAGGCTTCTAAGGTAATGCATTTAATGGTGCTGTTGCTTTTATTAGAGATAATGCAAAAATTGTGTAAAGTCAAAAGTGTCCCTGGGTTTCAAGGCTCAAAGAAATAGCCGATTCCAAAATGGCTTTTGGAATTTCATCTTAGAGTTTCTGTTACAGGATAAGCCTAACAAAGTCTGGGGGTAATTACCAGGTCTTATGTTATTAATGGCCTTTTCAGGGAAGGTTCAACTATGGCTGGCCCTCTCATTGCATAACATCTCTTGGGGAGGGTGAAGTGGTGATAAAAAATCCTTCTGCTCTAATTCTATCTCAGAAGGAAACTGGAACTAGTTGATGTTCAAATGCCTTAATCTGTGGTATCCTAAGAGAAAAGTATTGTGGACAGGGTATCTTGGGGGAAAAAACCTGTGTCATAACATTCATTCAAAGAGTTATTGAAGTCAGTCACATTACTCACACTGGTTGGTTATAATGGAGGACCCATCCAGTACAAACACCTTGTGTAGTTTTTGTATGGTCAGTGCCCAGAGTTTCCCTGCTGCCAATCTCTTTCTCATAGCATGGGCTGTAAGGTCAGCAATAACAGAGGCTGACAAATGGAGAGTGGGATAATTCTCATTCTACTTCAGAAAATGGGAAACATACATATAAATTGTGTTTCCCTGTATGAAATTCACATGATGACTGTATTTTGATACTGGGATTTCTCAACACTAGTATAGTGCAGTGATTTATGGTAGAGTAAATGATAATGTGGTTCCACAAATGTGTTCTACCATCATGATTGTAATTTCAACATACTCCATGAAATGGCACAACATTGTTGGGCAATATTGCACTCTCATCACCAGCAGAAAAAAGAATGTTGATGATACCAATGTCAGCACTCAAGATGGTCTACAGGATATATTCCCTTTGCTCACCATAGTTCACAAAGAGACAGAGGGAAATCCTTGCACCTAACTTGTTTTTACAACAGTTTACTATTTTTAACCCAAACACAAATCAATTGTCAGGGCCGTCTCCCAATATATTCTCTGGATATATGTTACTTTGAGCCACAAAATAAACAAAATGCCTAAAAGAAATATATTTTAAATTAACTCAAGTATATGACTATGCAAGTGCAAGGTATTGGATTAATAAATCCAAAGTATTTACCAGATGCAACTGCCAATTTTCAGTGACAATAGTAGAACACCAGTGACTTGGGCATGATCCAGTGCAGTTTTTTTTATCTCCTGGAAATGGCTCACTCATGGATTAGATTATTATTCCTCTGTACCACTTGCCTACTTTTTTTTGGTGGTACAATTTTTTCTCTTCTTTACAACTAGGTGCTTGTTGTCATTTATAGCTCTAAGAGTATGTAGTAGGCCTGTACAACCCACACCAGTGCCATATTCCTAGAGAGTTTTAGATAGTACCTTTGAATAGCCTCATAGATATAGATATAGATATAGATATAGATATAGATATAGATATAGATATAGATATAGATATAGATATAGATATAGATATAGATATAGATATAGATATAGATATAGATATAGATACACTAGAACCCCGGACAACGTTATGACATGGTTCCATAAGTCATGATGTTGTCCAGTTTTTAACGTTGTTCGATACATTGACCGAACAACGCTAAAACAAACCTGAGAAGAGGCGCTCGCATGCACACGAAAAGGCGCGCCAGCAGGAGCCTTTTCGACCAAACGGGTATAGCAACGGGCATTGCACGTCAAGGCAAGGTATCAAAGTGGGGGGTGCCACCCCCCACTTTGATCCCTTACCTTAACGTGGGATTCCCGTTTCACGCGCCTGGGCAAGGGTCGGCTTTTCTGAATTCACCCCTCCCCGGGGGAGGGGGGAATTTGGAAAAGCCGACCCTTGCCCAGGCGCGTGAAACGGGGATCCCACGTTAAGGTAAGGGATCAAAGTGGGGGATGGCACCCCCCGCTTTGATACCTTGCCTTGACATGCAATGCCCGTTTAGGCGCTTTGCGATGGGAGTTTGGGCAAACTCCCATCGCAAAGCGCCTAAACAAGGGTCGGCATTTCCGAATTCCCCCCTCCCCTGGGGAAGGGGGGAATTCAGAAAAGCCGACCCTTGTTTAGGTGAGCAAAATGGGGATCCCACGTCAAGGCAATTGCCTTGATGTGCGATCCGCGTTGCTATAGCGTGCCCAGGAAAGAGGCGGCTTGGTCGAAATCCTCACCCCCGCACAGGGGGAGGGAGTTTCGGCCAAGACGCCTCTTTCCCAAGCTGGGGAGACCCTGCGGAAAGGCGCCTCTCCTCTCCCGATGTTCCAAAAGGGTAAAGATCCTTATCTTTTCGGAACATCGGATGGCTTGCCGGCATGCACGCGTCGGTGGGGGTTAGCTCAGGACACGGGGGTCCCCCCGTATCCTGCGCTAACCCCCACCGACGCACATCGCTCGCCTGAAGTTTCAAAAGGGTAAGGATCCCCGTACCCTTTCCAAACATCGTTCTACCCAATCCAACTCCCCCCCACACATATGCTTGTTCCAAATAACGTGAAAATTGCGTTATTTGATACAAGATTTTTCCAAAAATCTTGTCACATTATGCGGTTTTCATGCTATACGGTACTCGCGTTACCCGGGGTATTACTGTATAGATATAGATATAGATATAGATATAGATATAGATATAGATATAGATATAGATATAGATATAGATATAGATTGATTGATAGATAGGAGGGAAGTGAAAGGAAAATAAGTTCTGTTGAAGTACATGGAGTATCTTACTCCACTGGTTACAATGAAAAGAAAGTATTATCTAGAAATGCATTTTAAAAATGAACTTGTATCCAGACAATCAAGTCCTTTCTTTAGGTCTTGCAGCAAAGTTCCAGAGTGTCCCCTTGTTGTATCTCTTCACTGTATGCATGTTTTTAATACTTTCTGTACTGTGATATGTTATGAGCTTCAATCTTCCAAGTGGATGTCCAGCATGGTGTTGCAGATAGACTAGAACTTTGGAGACCAGGGTTGGAAACTCACTGTTGGAATGGAACTTGTAAAACCACTTCTTAATTACCTCACTTACCTTGGAAGCCCTATTAGTGTTTCTATAAGTTCTGACTTGATGGTACATAACATTCTTAAGTATTCTGCAAAAATCTTAGGAAGGGCAGGAAAATCACTTGAACAATTTCTTTTATCTTAGTGTAAACAAGGAAGTGGGAGAAATAATGAGTAAATTAGTTTACACTTTGATCACCATAAAATAAATAAATGAATTATAAAAGTTACTTCTGTAGTTGTCCAGCTATTGCTTTCAGACAGGGATTCTCAACCTGTGGCCCATGGGCCAGATGCGGCCTGCAGTGTCATTTCATGTGACCACTGCCTCCATCACACCAGGAAGTGCCATGTGGTGGAGGAAAGGCAAAATGTCCATCCAGCCCCTGAAGCTGTCTGAGGGAGCATGACCGGCTTAAAAAGTTTGAGAACTCCTGTTTTAAGATATCTAGTGAAACATGTACAAACAAAATGTTTTGAATAGCCTTTTGAAATAACCTTAGTATTGATTTTTTTCCCATCAGTGTTGAGAGGCATTTCCTCAGGAAAAAAAGTGTTAATAAGCTATTTGCATTTTATTCAATTCCTTGGGTAAGTCTTGCAAAGTGAACAGCAGCCTTCTCATCACAGTCTTTAATTTACCTCAGGGTATCCCAAACTAAAGATTTTTTTAACACGCTGGTTTAATTACAAAATTTTTGGTCATTCATCACATCAGTTCTGTATACTATTTTTAGAACAAGTGAAGATCAAAGAAGGGACACAGGCTCAGTTCTACATCAAAGGATCCCATTCTGAAGGAAGTTTATTCTTACAATTACAATCTGTTGTAGAGGTATACATAGAAAAATCTCTTTTTGCTACATACAGCATTTTTTTACCTGAAATAACATGGGGGAAAGTGCAAAAGCTTGCATTTGTTTTGAAACTAGACCAACAATCAAAACTCAGAATACTAGCTCAGTGTATAGGAAACAAGTTCACAATTAAATTGTAATGCCACTGAAGCTCCAATGCTCCATTATTCTTAGCAGATGGCATTGAGAGCAATGATTGGTGAGAATTTTATCTTATTCTTCTTTTAACTTGGAACTTTCCAAAATTTGAGAGTTCCAGATAAATGTAATAGAATGAAGCTGCCATGTAGAAACTTGAACATGGGAGAAACCAAAGCTAACTGATTTGTCTGTCTATTTAGCAATTTTAATGCTTAACATAAAATTCCAGTGTATTGTTAGTTGAAGTTGCCTTGCCATGTTTCTTATTCCTGAGAGACTTCTCCTGTTTAACACCTAAGCAACAAGAATGGGTGTTAACCAAGGAGGGGAAATATCTGTATGGTGACATATAAGCATATTTGGCAAAAATATGTAACAATTATATGCATTGATCTGATTTCTGTGTCCGTGAGAGGTGCTTTCACGAGAATCTCTATATTGATTTCAGTATACAGTAATACCTCGGATAACATTTACCTCGGATAATGCTAAAATCGCATAACATTGAGTAATGAGGGGGGGGGGAGAGAATTGCATCGAATAATGTTAAGGTCCTATGGGATGCATCGGATAACAACCACTAAAGCCTGTGCAGTTACAATGTATCTCTATTGAACTTTAACATTATCCGATGCATCCCATAGGATTTTAACATGCATCGGATAACACTAAAAATCGGATAACACCAAGACTTGTGGAACCAAGTTTTAGCATTATCCGAGGTTTTACTGTATATTTTTCATAATTGTTGTATTAGGCAATGAGATTTTCTTTATCCTTTAATACCACACTCAACACAATTGATCCTAGTTTTATGTTTAATTGTTATTTTAATCTGTGTTGGTAGGTATGTTGTTTTTGTCTTTAAGGACTAAATCTTAGTGGATAAGCATAACACATATAACACATAAATAATGCAGAAAACTTGTGGACTTTTCTTGTATGTTGGCGACCATCAGCTATGGCAGTGGGGGCAGTCCTAATTTGGGTGCAACACAGGGCTTTCCCCCTGGCTACACCTATCATAACACGCCCATAGTGTGTTAGTAAAAAAAAAATTGAGCCCACCACTGGGCTATGGTGTCCCCATTTTTGCTTACTTATGTGAAAAAAAGGCTATTGTTATTTACATATAAAACTTCAGAAGTGGTAGCTTCAAAAAACAAAATAATGAAACCCTGAACCTAGGTGTTTATAGTCTGGAAGGAACATTCCCATCGTAAGTCCCAAAATTCTGAACAAACTTGCCTTAAAATCTAAACCTGTGACAAATTGATAGCTTTGTTGGCTGGCAAAGGCTTTGTATAGGCAGGAGTGAAATCTCTCATGGATGAATGAAACCTCGTTCAAGCCAAGGATTGTCTGGGTTGATTGTAGGCTACTTGGGGTCAGACTAGCTTGGCAGACAGAGACTTCTCAAGTAGAGCTCTGAGTGTACGTGAGTTGTCACAGCTCATGCAGGGCATCCAACCTTTAACTTCATTAGCAAAAACCCAGGTGAAATCACTTCCATATGGTTCCTTTGTAAGCAATACTCCCTCTATTATTTTTTTACCCCTGGAACATCTTAATTTCCTTATATGATGCAATAATTTCATTTCATTAGTGAGGAAGAAAGCTTTCCCACTGCATGAGATATAATACAGAATAGTCAATTACATTAACCTGTAGGACATTAGAAGGATGACTGAGGTTCAGGTAATCTCTGCAGGCTGACTTGGGCAAACAAAGTGTCAGGTTTTCAGGTTGCTTGCTTTGGAAGATCTTTTCTCTCAGGTGAAGATGGGAGCACTTGTTTGGCCCCACAAAGGAAAGGAAAAGGCAAGAGTTTGAACATTTGATCTTAAGGCACACAATTTGAATTTAGCATTTTTCATTCTAGTTTTCCATGTAGATTTGTATTTGTTTTTAAGAAGAAGCAGCCAGTCATGTAAACTCAAATCTGAAATCAGATGCAGTTCAGCCATTTTATTACTGTGTAGAGAATTGTACCATAACCTCTGCTTAAACAAGTAAGCAGCTGGGAAAGAAAATTTATGGAACATCTTTCTTATAAACATTACTTCTGCTTATTCCATTACCTCTGCTTGTTACTGCTGCCTTTAGTCTAAAATTAAATTCAGCAGAGTTTTGTTCCTTAGGCAATGTAACTGGAGGCCCCAAGGAAAACTCAGAACCCCCTGAGAACTTTCCCCAGACCCCTGGAGCAAAATCAATGTTGCTAAAATAGACAGCAAATCTGTAAGTTATGTGTTTGCCTGGATTAATTTTTTAAAATAAAAATCAGATACACAGATATTTGAACTTGGTGATTTTTTTATTTTATTTTTTTTGGTGGAGGAATAAAATTCTTGCTGAACTCTAATTTAACAAGCTGCAGTTATTCTAGATATGAAAATGAATGTGCTGCGTTTGCTTGCCATGTGATTGTTAAACATGAGTAAATTGTCCAGAAAAGAAGAAAAACCACAACCCTAATTGTGCAGCCTGTGGATACACTAGCAGTCAAATCCACATACATAAGAGGTGAACATTCAAAACCCTGGGATTAGGGAAGGTACAATGATACCCCCAAATCTAAATGAGTCTGAATAATTTGGCATGGTGGGAGAATATCTCTAGAAGTCTGCAAACACTTTGAGATATCTCCCTTCAGATGCAAGGCCTAAATGGTGCCATTGAAGGGGGGGGGGGTATTTTTAGTCATGTTTCCTTCAAACTATGCAAAATATGCTTTCTACCAAACTCTTGTCAAAGTGGAAAACCAAATTTCTTTCCCTTTGCAAAATAACGCATGTTTAAGAAACACAAATGAACACAGTGATAGATCACAAAGGGCACACACAACTCAAGATTGACCTGTTTAGCTGGATAAATGAATATTTCAGCTTCTAGTTCTACCAAATTTTTAAATCATCATTTCTCTCCTTACAAGAATGGGAAATGGTTAGTAAGCTTAAAAGGATTGCTGAACAACATAAGATCCATCTTAAATACAGGTGAATGAAATTAACAAATGAAGTGGGGAGGGGAAGGTTTCTCCCAGCAATTTGCTGCTGCTACAGGAGAAGAATGAAGTCTGGATTTGAATGTATTTCTCTTTTGAAGGAAAAAAGTAGGAAATATAAGGAAAAGAGAGGAAAGGGTATAAGTCATCTATCTTTCCACATCAAACCATAAACTCTCTAAGGTACTCTGAAGAAAATAAATGTCCCACAATTCACATGACTATATCTCATGACTCATCTTCCGCTTAAGTACAGCTAACATGACTGAATTATTTAGTACTCAGCATTAGAGATGGCATCTGATTTATTTTCGATGCCATTAATGACTTAATAAAAGATTTAAAAATTTATGATCTCATGTTTTATTTAGAATATTTTTGTTGGCATAGGATATTAGGCTGAAGCAGCATGCACATCTCTGCCAGCATAGATAACATTCAAAGAACATTCAAAGAAATAGGCCATATTCTTTGTGTGTGTGTGTGTGTGTGTGTGTGTGTGTGTGTGTGCGCGCGTGCGTGCGTGCATGCGCGCACATGTGTGTGTGTGTGTATAAATATATAAACATTACATTCTATTTAGTTCATTATGCTGAATTCTCTCCTAATCTAAAATTTCAGTGATTATGCAATTTGCCTATTAATTTAGCAGATACATGTTTATATTTAGAAATGTCTATATATACGCATTTGCTACCTTTCTCTTCTATCTTTTCTCCACAGAAATCAAGAAACTAGTGGTCCTCATTTTTGTCCTCCAAGCAACTCTTTGAAGTAGGTTTAGACAATGACTGACCCACTGATATCAATGGCCAACTGGGGATTTGAACCCTATCACCTCAATGCTAGTTGAAGATTTGGCCATTACTTCTTCTTCAGGTGTCGTATCCATTCCGGATATTGACTATCATCATGGTGATAGTCTTCCTGTTCTTAACCCCTCAGAACAGCTCTTCTGAGGACATGCCACACCAGTCTCTCAGGTTCTTCAGCCATGAAGTCTGTCCACTTCCAGGGCCTCTCTTCCCAGGGATCTTTCCTTACAGAGCGAGTTGCAGTATTCTATACTTTATGTTATGGGAACTGCAGTGGCTCAAGTGGTTAAGACGCTGACTCAAAGGCCAGCAGGTCAGCAATTCGAAACCCAAGTACTGTACGATGGCGTGAGCTCCCATTTCTGTCCCAGCTCCTGCTAACCTAGCAGTTTGAAAGCAAGAAAACATAAGTAGATAAATAGGTACTACTTTGGTGGAAAGGTAAATAGCATTCTGTGCACTCCAGTTTCTAGTCATGCCTGCTTCTTGTCCATCGAAATGTCTGCAGACACCAGCAGTGCTGACTGTTTGGCTATAAACAAAGATGAGCACTGAACCCTAGAGTTGGATACAACTGGCTTTTGAGCAAGGGTGACCTTTATACTGTATGTTGTTCCTCATGATATGGTCAAGGTATTGGAGCTTTCTTTGCTTAACTGTCTTAAATAGTTCTTGTTCTTTATCCATCCAGTGCAATGCGTCTACATTAGTCACATGGTCAACCCATGTTATCCTTAGCAACCATCTTCTGTAAATCCCCATTTCAAAAGCTTTGATTCTCTTTTCAGATGCTTTAGTCAATGTCCAAGCTTCAACTCCATACAGTAACACTGGGAATATGTAACATCTCACTATTCAGATCTTTGTAGGGAGAGTTAGATCTCTACTGCATAACAAATGTCACATTTTTATGAAAGTGCATCTTGCTTTTACTACTTGCTGAAAATACTCATAAAGAGCACCTATTTTGCTCTTTATACACTCTTTATACACTCTTCTGTACACGCAAAGGAAGCTCAAAGGCATAATATTACACAGTTGGACAAAGGTGGCTCTGCTCATTTACACTAATATTCTAATGCTTGATATTCTCAACTTTGGGAGCAAGCATACTCTGCAAAACTACTCAAAATTGAGCTCCAAGGGTCTTCCTTAAGCTAAAAAGAATATTGCCCCACCATTTCCAATGCCACAATACTTCTATAGGTAGCCTGCTTCACTTTTGGTTCAAGAAATTGAGAGTAATCCTCTCTTTGGTAAAACAAAGAAGACTCTGCAGGAAAGATAATGCTATCAAGGGAAAAAAATCACTTCCTTATTTTTTTTTTAAAGGTGACTTGCCTGGTGTTATAATCAAAGCTTTTTATGATCAAAGCTTTTTTTTCCTACTACAACTGCCTGAATCCTCAGGAGGCACCTTAACTGTGGGAATCTAGGAGCTGTATTTGACTCAGTGAGGGTCTCCAACAAAACTCTTTGCAAAGTTGCTTAGAAATCAAAGCTTATACCACCATCCCCTGGGATCTAGTCTGGTATCTAGTGACTCATAATTTAGAGTTGTCTTTTGAGAGCCTGGGTTCAGACTTCAAAAGCTTTCTCTGCCATGAACACAATAGATAACTTTGGCCAAATCACTTTCTCTGCTTTAACTACCCCACAGGTTGTCACTGAGGAAGCATCACTCTTCAGAGAAAAGGTGAGAAATGAAATGGCACTCTGAAGTTAAATGGCAGCAGAGTTTATGGCATACAAAAGGAACGTGAAAACCTTTAGCTGGAATAAAATGAATAATCTGTCACATCCTCTAATGAGCAAAGTCCTGCAGGAAAAAGAGATAATGCTTTAGTGTAGAGCAGATCATTCATTTAAAGCATACCTAGTAGGCTGTCCATTTGTGCTTAAAATCAGAGGGTCAGCTCCCCCAATTAAAATCATACACAGTCCTTTCCAACAAAACCCTTTTATGCACAGATTTCAAGAGTACTGCTTCCGGCAAAGTTCACTGCCTCCTAATGAGAACAGAATGGGGGAAGGAAAGATGCAAATGAGATTTGAAATGAAAGTTCCTTCGTAAGAGAAATTCTACTCTCAGAAGCTTGATTAGCCTCCAAGGATACCAGTGAGTATCTTGTTCAAAGATCAAGAGTTTAACCTTTTTTACTACTTCCATAATGTCACATGCTGAGTTAAATTCTCTTTTGTTCTTGCACAATTCCTTTGAAGATTTTTTAAAATACAGATTTGTGTAGATTCCCCTGCTCACCAAGAAAGATGGAATCCTATACCCAATTATTTGTTGTTCAGCAGCACAGTTGAGTCCAATAGGAGTTGGAATTATACCTCCAAGGGATGGAGAAATATTTCAGTTTCTCTTACATCTCAAAACCTTTTTACACCCCATGTTTTATGTGTTTGCACATTTTGATGCTAAAAACAATAGGTGCAGCAATTTCCAGAAATTGGAGACTGTCTTGCACCTGCCTGTTCTAAGTCAATGAGACTCTTCAACAAAAGAGGCATTCAGCTCTAATTCGGTGCTAACAGTTGGAAACGGATAAGGATTCAAACATAGAGATTATCAAGCAAAACCTTGAGTAAATTGGGGCATTTCGGTTTCTCCCACAATTGAATTTTTGAAATTTCAAGTTTTTATCCTATTTATAAAGATAATATTAACAGATCATTCCAGTAGCAATGTGTTGCCTGCATTCTGAACAAATAACCTTGTAAAACCAGTAATATACGACTCTACTAACAGTTTATTTCATGTTTCTACGATTAGTGTAATACAAACAAAATGCATTGGAAATATTAAAATAATATATAATAGTCACAGATAACATAATTGCACATAATAACTGCAGTAATCCAAAACTTGTATTGAAAAGATTCAAAATATAATATTCCACCTGTGCCCACTTTCTATCGATTATATATCAAAATATAATATGAAAAATGTATTGAAACATGTAATAAGAGGTATAATTTTTGTAACATATCTTTTAGATCAGAGGTGGCCAACCTTTTTGTGTGGTGGGCTAGAACACCACCACTCAGACAGATGTGTGGGCCAGAGGTGTGGCTCTCTCCACTGCTTTTGCCACTTCTTGTGGATGTGGTGGCAGCAGTGGCGGGTGCAATCACAGCACATTTTCTGCTGTTTTTGCCACTTCTTGTGGTGGCAGGAATGAGGGCAGTGTGTTTTCACCACATTTCAGCTGTTTTTGCCACATTTTTGGCTGTTTTCATCACATTTTCAGTGCTTCTGGCATGTTTTCATTGTGTTTCAGGCATTTCCGGCATGTTTTTGTGGCACTTTGAGAGTGCTTCTGTGCTTTTTCAGTGTTTCTGTTGGCAGTGGTGGGTTCCTCACCACAGGCAGGATTAATTTGTGCCGCAGGCCTGGTATGGCCCATGGCCGGTATGTTGGGAACCCCTGCTTTAGATTTTGAAATGGCTCATTTGGAAGCATGCTCTGTTTAGGAAATACAGTGGTGCCTCGCTTAAAGAGCATAATGCGTTTCACTGGACTGCTCTTTAAGTGAGTTTGCTCTTTAAGTGAAACACCATTGTAGGTGACCAGTTGTGGGGGGGATTGAGAACCCCAATTTATTTGTTAAGCGAGTTTTTGGTTGGTTTTATTTGTTAAGCGAAGCGAGCATTCAGAGAAAATTCTGCTCTTTAAGCGAGTTTCTCTTTAAGCGAGGCACTCTTTATGTGAGGTTTGACTGTATATAATTTCTTGAAAAATAACATGCAACTGCTGCTCTGAACTACAGTTAAAACTGTATGCCCCAATAATAAAGTAACTTAATTTCCTTTTCATTTGTAATTTTTACAAAATTGGCTCAGCCATTTTAAACATGAGTATGAACTATGAATAGTGTTTTCATTATTGAGTCTGAGTTATAAAAATAAACACTAATTTGTCTCAAGATTTCTGTGTAACTTGGATAATTTAAGAATATCAACAGGAAAGCATATCTGATCAAATATTGTGGGACTCCTAAATTACTTTCTTATTGACAGACTTCTCTGTTTACTTCAATGTAATAAGGTTATTTCAACTGTCTCCCTTTTTTAAAACCATACATCTCACATTAAAGTCCATTCAAAAGGTATTTAATGCATAACAGTTTCATTCATGTGTCAGATTTTCAGTTGCTATTTAATTTTGTTTAAAAGAAATTGCAGGTGAAACATAGTGGCAGTTTCTGCTCATATGAAGTGTTTAAATAAAACTTTTTTTAAAAGGAAAACTTGATGACTATCTAGGGATGCCCAAAACATTGTGAACTCAATAAAAACTTTTCCAGATTATTTCCTCACAAATTTGTCAAGCAGTTCTCAGGTTTTCTAGATTGTAGTGTAATTAACTCATCTCCTCTTCCTCACAATAAACTGGTCTCTCACATAACTTTTGGAAAAGGCTATATTTTTTCCAAGAGAATTCAGAATGGCCAAGATTGGAGAACCCCACATTCATAAGTATTCCCCTTACATGGAAATGGAGAAAGGAGAAAGATAGAAGTGCAAGAAGTAGTTTGGAGCATACAGTGGAACATGATCTATACAACTCCAGGCTCAACAAAATGGGGGAAATGGTGAAAATACTATAGGTTTGAGATGGGTTCATCCACATTTTCTCCTTTGACCACATTATGAAATGGGAAATGCAAGTCAGCTGAGAGTCTCAGATTCCCAATATTATTTTTTCCTACCCACCAGAGATCCTTCTACTTTTGTTTTAATGAATCCTTTGGCTTCTGTTCAACATATGCATTCACTTTGAAATGACGAAGACAGGAAAGACCAAACAAGTGAACACACAAACAAAAAGTGATGTTTTGACAAAGCACCTTTCCCCTACTCTTGCTCATTTATTTATTTATTTATTTATTTGCTCTTGTCACTACTGATACTTCAGAATTGCAAAATGACAACAACCACTCTAATTTCTGGTCCACAGTATCCATCAGTTTCCTTTTAGGCAAACTGTTGGTGTAACTCTCAAACAAATTTGCATCATTTGATTTACCCATCCAGTGTCTTTTAGATCACTAAAGTAGCAACCTTTGCATTATTTGAAATTGAACTTCAGTCTTGCCATACAGGCCAATTACATCTTAATGTTCATCAAACAGAATTCAATGTTGTAGTTCCTCAGAATCTTACTTTATTTCAGAATTCACATCGAAGTAAGCCTACTAGGTAAGCATGCATCCTACAGCACTGACACCAGAAGTGTCCTAGCCAATGTTCAACCACTTCTCAATTATCTTTTACACACATATAAAAGCTTCTCAGAATAAAAAAAACAACAGCCATGTTCCCGATAATGTATTTCAGCAGAATTATTGAACTCTGGTTGTCAATGTGCTAACCTAATGGAGGGCACTGAAATTCTCAGTGAGTTCAGAAAATCTAGTATATGTAAGTTTATCAAAAATCCTATCCCTGAGCCCACTGCTAATCTTTAATAGATAGAAATATTAACAGGGTCAGAATTTACTCAGCAGAACTGTTTTCAACTTCTTGAATGTGCATTAATAAAAGACTAAATGGACACTTTTCTATGTGTGAGTGCCTATGGGCAACTTGACATAGATGGCATTCTGAAGCTAGCTACAAAGAGGCTCATCCCAAGAGTTAATGGGGAATTTTGGTCATGAGCTGCCTTACTCAAATATAACAATCCTTTGTACATGGTCTTTTTGAGGTCTTTGTCCTTAAGGACTTTATTTGTCATAATTTTGAACTTCATTCAGGATGCATTTTCCTCCATATCCTTAGCTCTACCGTCTTACCAGTACATCCTTAGCAAATGATTTGATTTTAATCAAATTTTAATCTAGTTTTTAAAAGTTTCCTCCCAAAAGAATCTACATCAATTTTTAAGGTAGCAGCAAATGCAGAACGGGAATGAATTAAACATTGGAAAAAGAAATGCCAGCTTTGAAGTGAGTTTAGTCATCTCTTACATGGATTATTATTGTTTATGTGTGTGTTGTGCATCCATTATTACTACTTTCTGTAGATGTCAGTGCAGAATGATAATAAGGTGATAAGCTCTGTTGAGATATTACCTTGTTGCTCTGTATTCTATTATTATCTAGCAGCCATTACATTGTTTAAAAAACCAAATTGATGAAAATATCTTTTTATGAAAAATAAGGAGAAATATAGGAAAAGAGGAGGAGGATTTTAGGGGTAGGGATTTGTGAGGGCTTTGATTTTCTAAGTAATTGCTCACTTTAATTGATGTCTTTCCCTCAATCTTCTCTCTCCCACCTTTCTTTTCAACTTTCCAACCTTGGAAGAACTTTCTTCTTCTTTCTTACTGGTTGTCCTCAAAGGTTCTCCTTTATTTTTCTTGTCAGGTCCTCTTCTACAGAGAAGCTTGGGCTATACAAAAGGATAGTTCAATCAGTCAGATGGAAATATAAAGAAAGTTCTGGATTGTGGCTGACCTTGAAAGGCGTGGGGGAGGTCAGCAGGCATAAATATTGAAAGAGTAATAACCAAGGCTTTGTAGAAGGGATAACATTTTCAGAATGCCAACATTTCAGGTGTGTGTTTATTCTTTTGACCCTGAAAATATTCATGAAAAAAAAATTGTTAAGTAAAATTTTCTCATTTGGATGGCATAAACTCAAATTTTCCAAGCATCAAAATCACAATAATCTCATCACAGAATAAGCAATTTGATGGAATTGCATTTTGAAACAGGTTTTAGTCCCAAATACAATTTGCAGTTAGAAATATGCATACGTTTGTGGGGTCACTCCCCCCCCCAAAAAAAAAAAACAACCCACCAAGTTTTGAAAGCCATCATTTAAAAAAAATACTATTGGTACAATGCACATTACCAGCCCCTTAATATGCATAGCTTTTCAAGAAAATCACAGTCTTGAAGACAGTGAGCCTCATGTTTTGAGTATATGTATATGAAAGTATGCTATAAACTTCACTTCATCCATGGACTGTGGTGATTCAAGTGGTTAAGATACTAAACTTGATGACTGGAAGGTCGGCAAGTCAACAGTTCAAGATCCAAGTACTGTGTGACAGAATGAGCTCCAGTCTCTGTCCCAGCTCCTGCCAACCTAGCTGTTCAGAAGCAAGAAATTGCAAGTGATTAAATAGGCACCACTTTGGTGAGAAGGTAAACAGTGTTTCGTGCATTCTGGTGTTGAGACATGCCTGCTACATGTCCATGGAAATGTCTGCAGATCCAGACAGTGCTGAATAAACAGAGATGAACACTGAACCCTAGAGTTGGATATGACTGGCTTTTGAGCAAGGGTAATCTTTACCTTTACCTTTACCTTTACACTTCATCCATAAAAGGTGATGCCCCAGTGAGAAAAAAAATCAGATTGATTTGAGTGCAACAATTGCTAAAAATATATCTGCACATGTCCTATTTTCAGACAGAGGAAAGCCAACATTTTTGGAGAAAAAAGATTAAGATCTCTAAATCTCAACTGTCCCCCCAGGTTACAGGATCAAGGCTGCTCAGGGAAATGGCAAACATTATTATAGCAGAAAAAACAACTATTGTCTAATGTGATTTGAAAAGAAAAATCCACAAAGAGTTCGGGCATACCTCTTGGGGAGAGTCTAATCTCTCTAACATGGGCTGCATCTATGAACAAAGCCTGCAACCCATACAACCCTGACACAGTGACATGTGCTGAACAGTTTGTCTTATTCTCAGGGGGAAAAAATTCCCATGTGTACCACAGTGAGGCCCAGGGCTGGAGTACATCTGATCTCCTCCTCATCCTTCCTCTTCCTATGGCAGATGAACTGGTCAGAAGAGGGAGGCAAAGTCTGCCTGTAAGCTTTTCTTCTCACACGCTGTTACCTTCAGCTGAAGGTGGTGTGGGACAGATTGAAGAGTCAGTTAAAAATGCAGCCAAATTCTTCAGCTATCACTGCTGCTGCCCACATTTTTCTTCAGTATAAGATGTTATAAGTGAGGGGAGGGGAATTAACTTTCTCCCACTCTCTTCAGTTTAAATTATAATCGATTTCTAGCAGTTAGTGAATGTTCTACTAACATAGCATCAATGGAAATTTTAATTTTCTTTCTTTAAATTACTAGTTAGTGAATGCTTTACCAACTTTTAAAAGTCAAAATCCCAACTTATTTCTAAAAATTAGTGAATACTTTAAGATTAAATAAAAATTAAACTGAGTTAATTTTGCATCCTTCCTCTCAAAAATTAAACCAAATGGCTAATTTAGTTTACTTCTGAGTATTGGATCCACTGCATTGAGAGGTCCAAATTCCCCCCAGCATTCACCACCATCTACTTCAGCAGCAGCTGAAACTTCTACCAGAGATGGCAGACTTCTGGCAACCATTGCTATGGCTCAGCAGACACACAAGCTGGGCCAGATTATGACTATATCCTTCATTTTCTGTAGAGAGATGCACACATTGTCCTGGGGTCCTCGCCCTGGTCCCAGTGAAATACAAGATACTCCAGCATATCTGACTCTGTTGTAGGAAGAAGGGACATCTCCCTTGTCCACAGGAATGACAAGTTGGTCCCCATAGTCGCACAATATGTTCTAAAGGAGGAAGGGACAACAGAGTTTCATATTCTTGATTAGACTCTCCCCAAGAAGCCAGGGCAGGTTGAGGACTTCGCCACCCCTCCCCCTGACCCCCATCAACATATTGTAATGTAATGTATTGTTTGTAAGCCGCCCTGAGTCGCTACGGCGAGTGGGCGGCAATATAAATTTGAACTAATAAATAAATAAATAAATAATAAATATTCTGTTATTTCTTGCTCTAAGAGTACAGAGTTCTTTTGTGAGTGGACCTTTTTAACACTAGGTCAGGTGAAAGGAACTGCAGAATGAACTCACCAAAAGGGTGCTTCATTTTGACAGTTTCACATCTGGCCTAGACATGGAAGAAGTAGAAGAACCAATTCCACTTTTTTATTCAATTTTTTATGCTGTGCTTAATGATAAGGAAATTCATGTGAAGGAAGCAATATGTTTGTGCAGAGATTGAACAGAAAAGCATAATATTTTATTTAAAAAACATCTTTGAGGTATTTCAGTCAGTTGAACCTCATGCAGATTTGCAAATACTGTTTGCATTTTACACAGAAATGAACTGCCACTGACACCATGTGGTTCCTGTTAACGTAAACCTTTTATTGTTATTATGACATTCTGGATTATGGAGTGTCCACAACATTAGATGCAGTTATTCAGTGCAATATGTACTGAAAATAAAACATGATATCAATGGAAATTTAATTTCCTGTTTTTAAATTATGAAACTTGGTCTTATTATATTGGTGTAATGTGGAATTTTGCCCCAAGATTACAGATTATCATTATTGTATTTTATCGCCACACACTGGGTATTGTTCAGATAAGAAACAGATTTATCATAGCATATTGATGGTCTTGTTTTTCTTCTTTAGGGTCATCTAACATCCTTCTAATGAAACTTTCAGGTAAGATGACAGGCAATCTCTTTTTTCATGAGAGTGGGAATTCAGTGTAGGATTCACCTAGTATTCAATTATTATTTTTTACCTAACAGAATATGGTCTTTGCTATGGGTACTGGTGTGGGTGTGGATGATATTGTCTTGCTAGAAGAGGGTGTTTTGTTCAAGTTATTGGCTGAAATCTTGTGCAATGAGCTACATTGCATAATGCCATTTTCCAGAAAAAAAATTATGATCCCCCCTGCATGTCATGAGGGAAGTTTATTATTTGTCATAAAAAAGCTGATGGGAGCCACAGGGTGGGAAGAAATCTTTAATTTATAAAAATGGTTGCTACTGGTCTTACTTTGGCTACAATTTTTGGAAATTAAATATTTTCCTCCAGTCTGCAGCCCCTGGAAGTTTCTCCAGAAGGAGGAGGATTCCACAGGAGCTTCAGCAACTTCAATGGAATGAGGGAAAGAGATGGAAATTATATATCCCCCCCCCCAAAAAAAAAAAATCTGCCTGGCTATTGACATCATCAGCCTTGTGTTCTGTAAGTTATAGAACAAGATTTTAGCCATTGTGATGTTATATAACTGTGAATGGACTCAATTGATAACAATGGTTTGAATGTTTTTACTCATTGTTTTTATTACCGTATATTTATTATATTTTAAAAATGACTGTCAGCCACCCTGACCAGTAGTGAAACGAGGGTTAGGAAAGTAACAATAACAATGTCAATGAAAATAATAATAACAAAAATTGTTAATATTATTAAAAAATAAATAGATCTTTATTTATTTATTATTTATTATTCAGATTTCTACACCACCTTCCTCCCTGAGGTGACTCAGGGTGGTTTGACATCACATAAAAAACATCTACAGCAATTCAGGTTAATTTTTTAAAAAGATTTTAAAAGATCTTTGTGAGTGATAGTTGGGATAGGAGGATCTACTTTTCCTAAAGCACACTGCATTTGGTTTTCATTCTCTAACTCAGGGGAGGCCAACGTTTTTACGTCATACGTCATGGGCCTGAACTCGCCCTAGGACAAGGTTACAGGCAGGACCACACACACCCAGAAGTGGAAGCGGGCACATTTATGGCTGACATAAATGTGCCCACTTCTGCATTTATGCCAGCCACATGCCTGTTTGTGCATGCATGGACATGTTTTACAGATGATATAAATGTGTCCGCTTTCACTTCCAGGTGCAGTGGATGTAGAGACAGGCCAGAAGAGATGGTGTCAGGGATTGGGGCCAGCCCACAGGTTGTAGATTGGGTTGTAGATTGGGTTGTAGATTCAGTTGTAGATTGCGTTGTAAATTGGGTTGTAGATTGGGTTGTAGATCGGGTTGTAGATTCTAACTGCTTCTCTCACGTTGCCTTCCCCACTTTCTTAACCTGACCTTTCTCTGTCTAGACACAGGACTAAATAGTGGCAGGAAGATGAGTTCTTCTATTCTTCAGATTTGTGGGCAAGACAAATATCAAGACACATAATCTTATACCTTTTAATGTATAATTAATTAGAGAGGGATCTCTGGCAGAGGAATAAGAGCAAGGAATACCTGAACTAGACTATGCCAAAGCCTTTAATGAATGTGCTTTACTAGCTGTAAGCCATCCCTAGTGATACAAACTAGGGAAGATCTCTCTTTGCCAGCTTCATGAGTCTCTTTGTAGATCAACCCACAACAAGAGACCAGCATTTAAACTTTCCAGCCAACATCTGCTTCAAATAATACTCTATCCAACTCCAACCAAACAGTTGAATGCAGTGTTAGATTCAGGTGGTAAAAACAGGGGCTAAAGTTCTGTTATTCAGCTAAGTCTACGCAACGGGAATATGGTCATTGTCTCTTACTAAAGATTCCCTTTTTCAATTCCATAGCTCACATATGACAAGATAAAGCTCTGTGGATCTTCAGACTGAAAAAACCTTTACACAGGTTAATTTGCCTTGGATGATGGCATAATTCCTGATATGTAGGCAGAACACAACCAACAGGATTTCACCCAGTGGCTTCTATGTCTTATGTGCTGAATGCTCTATCCTCACATACCCTTTGAGGCTCAACAGTGGCATTCAAAACAGACTCATTTAGGTGCAAGCTAAATGCTGTTTGTTTACCCAACCATTTGAGATTTAGAGAGGTCTGAAAACAAGCTATTAAATTGCTAGCTTTATTTTGATCCTTGAATTTTCCCCAACTGTTCTAACCTCTTAATTGTATTAGTTTGAGTTAAAGCTGTTTTTCTTGATTACATTCTACTCTGCGTTTCAGATACACAATGGGGTAGAGTTAAATTTTAAGAAGTAACAAATTCATTTTGAACAAAGAATGTGTGTACCTTTGTGTATGTCTGCACATACACACAGGCCTGATTTATGTAAAGCACAAATCAAGAAGATTTGTTTAACCAGTCTTATTCTCATACTTTTTTCTTGAAATATTTTGTTACTATTATCATTTTGTTTGTCTGTCCTTCTGTCTATTTGTGGTTGTGTCTTGACTGATCCCTGACTGAAGAAATACAGCTAATGCATTTCACTTTGTTTTATTCAGTGAAAGTGGAACAAATGGGAAGAAATCTCCAATGTTTTTTTAAAAAAGAACATTGTTCATTTAATTCACAGTTCTTCAGAGCAAATTATCCTCTGGGGATCTGTAGAACAGAAAAATATCTAAGCACCCTTTTGCATATGATTTGGTGATCACAGCATGCTGCCCTTTACTAGTCTTTTTGTCCTAGTTACAATTGTTGTTGTTCAGTTGCACAATCAAGTCTGACCCTTTGTGACCCCATGGACCACAACATGCCAGACTTCTCTGTCATCTGCCATCCTCTTTAGCCCACCTAGATCTATGCCCACTGCATCAACGATGCCATCTAGTAATCTCATTCTCTGCCACCCCTTCTTCTTTTACCTTCAATCTTTCCCAGCATCAGGGCCTTCGTCAGTGAGTCCTCTCTTCTTATTTGGTGCCCAAAGTACTTGAGCTTCAACTTCAGTATTTGTCCTTCCAAGGAGTAATCATATATTTACAATCATAACACATGATAAATAATTCTCTCCCATTCTTAACAGGGATACTTCCAGTGGTGGGCAACAAAATTTTTTTGCTACCAAACCATGGATGGAGACAACATTGTGGGTGGAGCCTACATCATGGGCAGAACCTATGTTGTGAGCAGAGTCTTCATCATGGGCGGAGCCTATGTCATGGGCGATCTAATCATGTCTGCCATATGGCCTTGTATACATCTGCAAACACAGGCAGCACTGGCTCTTTGGCTATAAATGGAGATAAGCACTGCACCCTAGAGTCAGATGTGACTGGCTTTTGAGCAAGGGAGACCTTGAACCACTTGCAGGGACAAAACCTGACATCAAATTTGAATACCAATCAGGGATCTTCTGTTATTTGATAAAGGTTGCCCTTGCTCGAAAGCCAGTCGTTACCAACTCTAGGATTCAGTGTTCATCTCTGTTTATAGCCAAAGAGCCAGTGGACTTGATCCACAAAAGATCACAGTAAGCTCACATTAAAATACAGCAGTTAGTCTTTAAGGTGCCACATTTTTTTGTCTTTTTGTTTTGTTTACTCTTTTTGAATAGTAGATGTATTAGTCTGGGTAGGGCAGGGAGATGGGCATGGCCACCCAATTTCACCACCCTACTGCCTGAAGGCCACCCAATTTTGCTGCCCCCTATCGGGGGGGAGGAGGGTGAGAACCTGTTGCTACCCACCACTGGACTTATCACCACCAACAACCAGATGCTCCCTGCAATAGTCATGATACTGAATCATTCTGGAATAATCTGTGCAAAACTTAAAAAGGCATCCAGCTAGGCAGCCATATTAAACCCCAAAATGGGAGGTGAGAGATATTATACCCCAAAATGGGGGGGGGGATAAAGAAATGTTCTCCCTCCTCCTCTGCTTCCTCCTTGTTCTCTACTGTCCCTACCTCCTGGCTGCCAACATTCTCAAATGATAGCTTTCCATAAATTAGTTAAGAATTTTTTTCGCAAGAATTACAAACACAAGTTGGCAGGTTCTAATATAAAAAACCAGTCTCCTGGGTCATCTCAGATGAAGGATGGAAAACATCTGTCAGTGCCACTTTCCCCCACATTTGGTTTTTGTTAATCCTCGATAGCTTTCCTTCCAAATACAGAGATAACTTCCATATTTAGGTAAAAAAAAAAATTCAAAAGTGGAACCTGAGTAAAAATAATTCTCTAGATTGCATCCCAAATCCAGGACAAATATTCTGAAGATGGTAATCTAAACATCAAGCTTCTGTTGCAAGGGCAGACACTGTGACAGCATCTGAGATTTTTTTTTCTGTCTCCTAGCCAAAAGGTTAGCTAACTATAATTAAAAACAACATAAACAAATAGCCTTCTGAAATGCTTCCTCCAGATGTCCAATTAGTAGGCATCGTCCTCTTTAATTAACATTGGTAATTGCACCCAGATTGGAAGACTAGCATCATTTTTGTCCTTTAGGCAAGACAGAAACTTGGCTAGTGCCTAATTAACTGTCCTCTGGGATCTATTTGCCCTGCTCTACGTTGGTAGAAGTGAACCATCAAAGACTAGGGAGACAAGTAGCCACCAGCTGAGTAGCTGCCATTTGGGCAATCCAAACAGGTACACTTTCTGCAGGGAATTCAGTGATATATTAGGTCTTGTTCACTACATTAGCAATGTATTATCGAAATCCAGAAACATTGCTCCTATTTCTGTTACGATGCTGATGATTAAATCTTTGCACTTGTAAAGTATGTATAGAGATAAGATAGTTACAGTATTTTGGGTTTTCTAAAAAGCCTGGTTACGACTAAGTGTGTATCAGAATCACTAACACGGGTGATTCTCCTATTGCAGAAATTTATTTTTAGTTTTTTACTGGAATCTGCTCTTCATTGTAAAAATAGTGCTGCTGGTTAACTTTACGCTTTGTTGTATACAGTAATACCTTGCATAACAAATTTAATTCATTCTGTGAGGATGCTCACTATGCAAGTTTTTCGCTATACAAATCTGACTCACATAGCGAAAATTCCAATGGAAAAAGTCGCATAATGAGCTTTTTTAGGGGAAAAACTCACATAGCGTTTTTTTTCATTAAGCGAGTGTTCCCCTTAGAAATGCTCATTATGCCAGTTTTCTATAGGGAAAGTCTGAGTCACATAGTGAATTTTTTTTTTTGTTATGCAAGTTTCCCCCCATAGAAATGCTCGCTGTGTGAGCGTTTCCATAGGGGAAGTCTGACTCGCATAGCGAAAATATTTGTTATGAAAGTCGGATCGCTTTTTGAAAAATCCGCTCGTTATTTATTTATTTATTTATTTATTTATTTATTTATTTAGATTTATTATCTCGCCCTAATCAGGCGAACCTGACTCTAGGCGGCTTACAGAAAATTCATAAATTAAAACCTTGAGGTTCAAAAATTACTTTAAAGTCAATTAAAAAAGAATTAAACGCTGAATTTACAAAAATCTAAAAGATTTAAAAAGGTTAAAAGGTTTAAAAAGATTTTAAAAGTTTAAAAGAGTGAGGGAGGGGTGGCTGTCCCATCATATCAGCCACCCAACATGGGACCCCATGTTCCTGGACCCCCACACCTGCCCTGCCAACCAGGTTTTTAGGCCCTTCCGAAAGGGCAGGAGCTCTGTCTGTAGACGTAACTCAGTTGGCAGGAGGTTCCAAAGGGCCGGGGTGGCCACGGAGAAGGCCCTCCTCCTGGTGCTAGAGAGATGCGCCTCTCTAGCCGATGGAATGATAAGAGAGCCTCTCCGATCCGCCCTGGTGGGACGGACAGATGTCCTTGGGACGATGCGGTCTCTTAAGTATCCTGGCCCACTACCATGTAGGGCTTTAAAGGTAATAACCAGCACCTTGAATTGCACCCGGAGACATACTGGCAACCAGTGCAGCTCCCGAAGCAGTGGTGAGGCACGAGCATAACGCCCGCACCCCATCACTACCCGAGCAGCCGCATTCTGGACCAGCTGCAGCCTCCGAATGGTCACCAAGGGCAGCCCCATGTAGAGCGCATTACAGTAATCAAGTCTGGAGGTGACCAAAGCATGTGTGATCATGAGCAAGGAATCCCGGTCTAGGAGTGGGCGTAGCTGGCGTATTACACGAAGTTGTGCAAAAGCCCTCCTGGCCACGGCTGCCACCTGCTCCTCGAGCAGTAGTCATGAGTCCAAGAGCAAAGCAAAGCACTCGCTAAACAAGGTTTGACTGTACAATGAGCCATGGCTATGCTTGTTTATCTAGAGCATTGGTTCCCAACTTTTTATTGGCCATGCCCCACCTAAACATCTCTAAAATCCTGATGTCCCCCCATGCCCCTTCAAAAAGTGGAGGAAGCCTGAAAGGCCACTAACTGTTAATAACTCATTCTTGAATTGCTCCCCTTAAAATCAAATTGCTCCCTGTGGGCCATGTGCCCATGTTGGGAACCACAGATCTAGCAGAAGTCTCAGTTTTAAATAGTAGGATTTGCTGCAAATGAATTACAACCATTAGTACTCATGTGAACATAGCTGAACCTTCATGCTGAGGTACAAGTATCAGATAGCGGGAGGCAAGATTAAGTAGAGGAAGTAAAACAAAAGGCTTTATTGGCCATCTTGGGTTGGTGTAGAGCACTTTTAAAAAGCTACTTAAGATTGAGAGCAAAATGCTATTGGGTGTGTTCTCCATGTCCAGGCAGCATTTTGCTCCTCAAATGGGGATGCAGCAGCCCCATCAGCTGCAGATGTAGCATTTGCTTTCTAGCTGATGGGGAGGCACTTCTCCCATCAGCTGTAAAGTGGTTTTTATCCCCACACCCACCACTGACTGGACTGCTAGAATCTGATCAGTGGTGAGTGTGGTGATAAAAGCTGCTTTACAGCTGATGGGAGATGGAACAATACAGTGGAACAGATTGTTGAATCCCTGATGGTGGTCTCAAAATGGCATGCATTGGGGTGGATTAGCTTGATTGACATGCACATGTGATCGGATCAACCTGACTCCAACCAGTTGCAAAGTTGCATTTCAACAGCACTGTGCCTAGTAGGAATGGAAGGATGACAAGGAATGTTTGCCACATTTGATAACCTTTTTATTGTTCTTCGGCATTTTTAGGAGTGTTATTAGAGAAATATTACATTCTTATGTGAAATTTAGCATATATATTTTTAAAAAGAAAAAAGATGACAAAGCACCCAAAAGTAATACTGTTACTTTGCAAATGGTATTAATTTTCTAATCTAAGATCTCAGTTTAGCAGGAATTTCTCCCCAAATACTTTGCAAGACTTAGATATCATAAGCCATTTTTTGTAGAACCTTTTCTTTCTTTTTGAAAACTCTGTCATTCCATGCGAGTATTCATTGCCAGTTGAGTCCCATCTACACCCACAGAACAGTACCTTCAGCAGCATAAAAACTTCATTTCTATAAATTCCAAGTACTTATTAGTGATGAAACATAACTGAGACATAGGTACACCCAGTGGTGGGCATCAGCAGGTTCGCACCAGCTCGCCAGAACCGGTAGCAGAAATTCTGCCTGGCTCTGCCCACCCATGTTTTTAAATAAAGTAGTCCCAATTCGGGTGTGACACAGAGCTTTCCCCACTGGCCACACCCATCATACCATGCCCACAGTGTGGTAGTAAGAATTTTTGGAGCCCACCATTGGGTACACCACTCTGCCACTGGCAAATATCAAGCTTCAAAACAGTGTTACAACTGACTCAAACTAAATATGTGGCCTTTCCTGACACTTCGAAGCTGAAACAAGCTAAGATATTCCATAATGCAATGTGCAATACTGAAAGATTTTCTATTAATTGACTATTCATTTGTTCCCATGTGCCGGAAATAAGCAAGAGTTCATTGACTGCATTCCATATGTGAAAGCTTCAAAGGATTTCTGATTGGCCATTGTTGCAAACATAATATTTTATTTTAAGAAGATGGGTGTTTTAGTGTTCTCGACACATTTTGTAAAAAAAAAATTGGAATGGCTGGCCAAGAATATCAGCAGGTCTACTAACTGTTTGCCGAGAATCAGAATAGCATAGCAGATAGAATGTCAGACCAGAATTCAAAAGATCTGAGTTCAAATCAGGGCAGTAGCCAGGTGGTGACCATGGTGGGCATTGTCCTCCCTGAGTTAGTAGTTTGCCCACCATCAAACTTCCATATATATATACTGTATAGCTCTTTGGCTATAAGCAGAGATGAGCACTGAACTCTAGTTGGATATGACTGGCTTTCGAGCAAGGGCAATGTTTTTTTTTACCTTGGGTTCCTTAGTGAGACATTTACTAATAATGGAACACATTTCTGGGTTGTGTAATTTGGTGATACACAGAAAGTGTATCTGTAGCATTATATTACAATTTATTTCATTCCTTTCCCAGCTATATGGAGATTTATGTTGTGATGAGGAATGGTGGTTAGGCAGATCTATTTAATTATAAATTGTTGGCTATTCCAGTGAGGAAAGGACTTGCTTAAAGTACTGTTATGCTAATTGAGCTCTCTGTGACTTGAGGGACTGCTATATATGGAACAGCCTTCCAAATGCATCTTTGCCTGAAAGACTTCCTTGATGAAATATAGATGAAGAAAACTACTTTGTGCAAGCTGTCTACTTTCATAAATATGAACATGTTTGCATGAATGCAATGGGAGCATTCAAAGAACTCCTGAGTATCTTTACCATAGAAAAGCTTAAATTACAAAAGCACACAGCCGCTTCAGAGAATTTTTTGCAGTAAGAGGCCACATAATTTTTAAAAGAAAACTTCCACATTTTAATATTTGATCTTACAAACTACCTTTATTTCACTGTTGCTGGGAAGGGCATTATATTTTTATCTGTTCAATGTTCTGAAATATCTTACTTGTGCCACTAATGCCCAAATATGTGTCTTGCCACTAGAAAAGAATGCTTTAGAGGTGGTTCAAAAATGTGTGATCCTCACTTGATAAATTAACCACCAACTTCCTCATATGACTAGTCTGGTACAGAAACAATATGTAGGTAACGTCCTTTGTTGTACCTCAGATATTTGTCACCTTAGCATTGAATATGCTTCCATAAAAAGGGGATATTATCCCTGAACAATTGAGCAGCGGTCCATGGGGTCGCAGAGGGTCGGAATTGACTGTGCGACTGAACAACAACAACAAAATCCCTGAACAATTGAGCAAGTAGGAATGTACAGTTGTACCTTGCTTAAAGAGCATAATGTGTTCCACAGGATTGCTCTTTAAGTGAGTTTGCTCTTTAAGCGAAATACCATTGTAAGTGACCAATTGGGGGGGGGGGGATTGCGAACTCCAATTTATTTGTTAAGCGAGTTTTTGGTTGGTTTTATTTGTTAAGCGAAGCAAATATTCAGAGAAAATTCTGCTCTTTAAGCGAGTTACCCTTTAAGCGATGCGCTTTATAAATAACCCTTGAGCAGGAGTTACAGCTCTTCTAAGTGCCAAACACAATTAGTTATGTGAAATAATGTTACTTTGTAGCTAGTTACATTCAAACTCTGGAAAAGAGAGGATACAAATAAGAATATTAATTTAAAATATTGATAACGAGAATGACTAATGAAAGTAGTACTTAGGATGCAGTTATAATCAAAACATGTTTTATATTTTTTTATGCTGCCATGTCATGAAAACAGAAAATAAGGAGAGCACTTTGTCTATTCAGACAGTTACAGTGAGTCCCTAAGGTTATACCTTATACCATGGATTATCAACCAGTGGCCTGTGGGCCGGATGTAGCCCACAGCACCATTTCATGTGGGGCCCCCACTGCCTCTACCACACCAGGAAGTGCCATGTGGTGTAGGAAGGATAAAATGGCTATCTGGCCCCTGAAGTTGTCTGAGGGAGCATGGCCTGGACCTCAGCTTAAACAGGTTGAGAACTCCTTATACATTGTCTGTGAGGCAATTTTCAAAGTCCAGTAAAATATTTACCAAGAAAACTGAGCGTGCTTTTGAATTATGCATTTGTTCAGTAAGTTGCCACAGCAGTGTTTTCACTCCTAATGCTCAGCAGTAAAAAACAACAACAGCAACACACCATTTGCTTGTAACCTTGTTGTTAATATAGACAGACAATGCTTTTTTGTGAACTGGAGCAGATACAGAAGCATGAACCTGTACCAGCAATGTTCAAACAATGTCTAAGAGAACCTAGTGTTATGAATTATGCAAGGAAGAACACAACAAAACTTCCAGTGTTTCATTCTGTGGCAGAACAGAGATGTGTATCTTCTCTGCATGTAAGCACACACTTAAGCAAATTGTAACGTAATTGAAAAACAAAAAAGCTGCAGTTGAAAGATACTATAAACTTGTAAAAGAAGACATCTTGGAGAAAGTGATTTTAAAGTTATCAGTGTCATTCCTGGTGATAGTTATTATGGAAATATTATCAACTCAAAATTCCGCCGACTCTGTTTTTAAAGCAAATTATCCCTGTGCTCCCTAGTCTGTTTCTTAATGTGGGGTTCAGTGTCAATATAACATTCTAATTACCTGAGCTTGAAGAGTCATGTATTTAAACTCTGATAGGTACTTCCTGAAGAAAAAAGACATTTCAGAAAAATGCAATTTTCAGCTAAGAAGCTGTGCAACTGTTGGAAGAACGGAACCTGACATCCCTGCCTTCTCTCTTCTGTAGCTCCCCATGCAGTGGTGGGCTCCAAAAATATTACTACCACACTGTGGGCGTGGTATGGTGGGTGTGGCCAGGGGGGAAGCTCTTTACTTTATTTCAAAACTTGGATGGGTGTTGCCAGCCAGAATTTCTGCTACTGGTTCTGATGAACAGGTGCAAACCTGCTGATGCCCACCACTGTTCCCATGTCAGTGTTTCTTTTGTTTAGTTCAGGCATGCCCAAACTACGGCCCACGGGCCGGATCCGGCCCACCAGGCCATTTCATCTGGCCCCCGACATGGTATAGGAACTCTTATTATTTTATTTTATTTTTTTAAAAAAAATTTTTGCGGACTTTTTTTTTTGCGGAGGGATCACAAATCAGTGCCTAGTTCCTTCCTTCTGCTGCTTAGTACTAGGACTTCTGCCGAATCTAATTTAGAATTGCTGAATCCCTCCGCCTAGCTGATTTGGCTGTTAAGAGTGGAGAGAGAGACTGAGCCTGAGGCCATCCGGGAGCTAAAAGTAAGCGTCCACCATTTTGTCTTAGCCTTCCGCTTATTCAGGGCTGCGGGGGGGGGGGAGAATGGTTTCTTCTGGGAGAGGGAGAAAGAGGTGTGTGTGTGTGTGTGTGTGTGTGTGTGTGAGAGAGAGAGAGAGAGAGAGAGAGAGAGATGTGTGTGTGTGTGTGTGTCTAGGATTACAAGCAGTTTCTTCTGGGAGAGGGAGAAAGAGGTGTGGGGGGGAGAGAAAGAGGTGTGTGTGTGTGTGTGTGTGTCTCCCGACCTCCCTAGAGCTGATGCGCGCTACTTTTGAACTTCCCCCACCCTCTTTTATGCTGCAGCAAGCCAGAATGTCGGGATTCGAATCCTGACATTTTGCCTTGCTGCAGCCTCCAGGGAGGTGGGAGAACTTTGGAAACAGCTTGGATCGGGTCCCCACACCTCCCTGGACCCGGCGGGGGGGTCAGAGACCCCAAAATTGGTAAAAAAAAAGTCCGTTTTTTTTACCAATTTTGGGGTCTCTGACCCCCCCGCCGGGTCCAGGGAGGTGTGGGGACCCGATCCAAGCTGTTTCTGGGCTTCCCCGACGTCCTGAGCCAGAGCAGCAAGCCAGAATGTTGGGATTAGAACTCTGACATTCTGGCTTGCTGCACTGGCTCAGGACGTCGGGGAAGCCCAGAAACAGCTTGGATCGTGTCTGCCCACCTCCCTGGACCCGCGGGGGGTGGGGTCAGAAACCCCAAAATTGGTAAAAAAAAAAAGTCCGTTTTTTTTACCAATTTTGGGGTTTCTGACCCCCCCCCCGCTGGGTCCAGGGAGGTGTGGGGACCCGATACAAGCTGTTTGTGGGTATCCCCGACGTCCTCAACCAGTGCAGCAAGCCAGAATGTCAGGATTAGAACCCTGACATTCTGGCTTGCTGCACTGGCTCAGGACGTCGGGGAATCCCAGAAACAGCTTGGATCGTGTCCCCTGCCTGCTCCAGAGAGATCAGAGGACCCAATCTACAGCTGCAGGGTGGCTGGGAAAGCTGACGGGGACTCCCTGTCGGCTTCCCTAGCCACCCGCCCTTGCCTCCGTAGCTGCAGGGTGGCTGGGAAGCTGAACGGAGAAACCCGTTCAGCTTTCCACCCACCCTGCTGCTAAGAACAACTGTATCGGATAACGTTAAAATTGTGTTATTCGATACAAGATTTTTCCGAAAATCTTGTAACGTTATACGGTTTTAGCGCTATATGATACTCACGTTATACGGGGTATTACTGTATTGGTATAAGTTGGAAGTCAAAATTGATTTACAGTATTATGGCTTTGCATTGTGTAATTCCTGATTTTAAATTGATTGGGAGACCCAATGCGCGCTAATTTTGAAGTTCCCCCACCGTCTGAGGCTGCAAGAAGCCAGGCAGGACATGATGTCAGGAAGCAGATCTTTTCTAAGGCTAATGACTTTTCATTGCTAATTAAAATCTAAAGTTTCAGTAGGTGGGGTTTTAATTGGCAATGAAAAGTCATTAGCCTTAGAAAAGATCCGCTTCCTGTCAGGAAGCAGATCTTTTCTAAGGCTAATGACTTTTCATTGCTAATTAAAATCCAAAGTTTCAGGTAGGTGGGGTTTTAATTGGCAATGAAAAGTCATTAGCCTTAGAAAAGATCTGCTTCAGGAAGCGGATCTTTTCTAAGGCTAATGACTTTTCATTGCCAATTAAAATCCAAAGTTTCAGGTAGGTGGGGTTTTAATTGGCAATGAAAAGTCATTAGCCTTAAAAAAGATCCGCTTCCTGACATGATGTCAGGAAGCGGATCTTTTATAAGGCTAATGACTTTTCATTGCTAATTAAAATCCAAAGTTCCAGGTATGTGGGGTTTTAATTGGCAATGAAAAGTCATTAGCCTTATGAAAGATCTGCTTCCTGACATGATGTCAGAAGCAGATCTTTTCTAAGGCTAATGACTTTTCATTGCTAACTAAAATCCAAAGTTTCAGGTAGGTGGGGTTTTAATTGACAATGAAAAGTCATTAGCCTTAGAAAAGATCTGCTTCCTGACATGTCAGGAAGCGGATCTTTTCTAAGGCTAATGACTTTTCATTGCTAATTAAAATCCAAAGTTTCAGGTAGGTGGGGTTTTAATTGGCAATGAAAAGTCATTAGCCTTATAAAAGATCCGCTTCCTGACATCATGTCAGGAAGCGGATCTTTTATAAGGCTAATGACTTTTCATTGCTAATTAAAATCCAAAGTTCAAGGTATGTGGGGTTTTAATTGGCAATGAAAAGTCATTAGCCTTAGAAAAGATCTGCTTCCTGACATGATGTCAGAAGCGGATCTTTTCTAAGGCTAATGACTTTTCATTGCTAATTAAAATCCAAAGTTCCAGGTATGTGGGGTTTTAATTGGCAATGAAAAGTCATTAGCCTTAGAAAAGATCCGCTTCCTGACATCATGTCAGGAAGCGGATCTTTTCTAAGGCTAATGACTTTTCATTGCTAATTAAAATCCCACCTACCTGAAGCTTTGGAACACAACAACAGCTCCTTGGATGCCACAATGACCAAGCTGGATGTGAGTTTCTAGGATCTGTCATATTTTTTTAAAAGGACATTTTTAAAGGACACCGCGAAGGCGGCGAAGGAGGAGCCGGTGAAAGAGGAGCCGGCGGCAAAGGCGTTAGTGGTGGCGGTGGAGGCGGCGGCGGCAAGGCTGGGTGGATGTATGTACCATGGAGAGATAGTTCGGCCCTCGGAGCCTCTGATAAAATGTTATCCGGCCCCCGGGCTGAAAAGTTTGGGCACCCTTGGTTTAGTTCATCTAACTCAGGGATTTTCTACCTGTGGCCCATTGGCCTGATGTGACCCACAGTGCCATTTCATGTGCCCCCCCACCTCCACCTCACCAGGAAGTGCCATGTAGTGGAGGATGGGCAAAATGTCCATCTGGCCCCTGAAACTGTCTGATTGAGCGTGACCCAGGCTCCAGGTTAAAAAGGTTGAGAACTCCTGATCTAACTCTTGCATCTGTCCATGCACAATACAATCAAACCTTGCATAAAGAGTGCCTCGCTTAAATAGTAACTTGCTTAAAGAGCAGAATTTTCTCTGAATGTTCGCTTCGCTTAACAAATAAAACCAACCAAAAACTAGCTTAACAAATAAATTGGGGTTCCTAATCCCCCCCATTGGTCATTTACAATGGTGTTTCACTTAAAGAGCAAACTCACTTAAAGAGCAATCCTGTGGAACACATTATGCTCTTAAATCAAGGTACAACTGTAAATATGTATTATTGACAAAATGTTGTTTTGAGAAAAATACACATTGAAATGTGTTTAAAGGAATATTGTTACTATATTCAAAATATACTTCTATACATTTTTAGATGGCCAGTATCCTATTGTCAGCTCAACTAAAGTAAGCTAACTGGGGAAGCACATAAATGTTAACATATTATTATTATTATTATTATTATTATTATTATTATTATTATTATTATTATTATTATTATTATTATTATTATTATTATTATTATTATTATTATTATTATTATATTTGAATTTCTATACCGCCCTACTTGGCAGAGCCAACTCAGGGCGGTTTACACACATGTATAGTTACAGTCACAACATATCAATAAATCAATAGTCAATATCAAATGAAAATAGTCAATAAATAGTCAATATCAGTATCACAGAACATCAGCACATAAACATCATTACAGTAAAAGTAATTCAATAAACAGTAACAAAAAAAATCAATAAACATCAATATCAAGCAGTAGTTAAAAAATTTCCATATCTCAGTCAGAGGTAATCCAAAATGGACTTTGAAAATGGAGGGGAATTTGGGGGAGAAACTTGATTTCCTTTGATTAAGGTCTCTTTTAAACACTAAGGAGAGTTTGCAACTGCTAATACACAGAGAGAGAGAGGGAAATAATCGACAAATGTGTTCACTTTGGTAAATCGTCTGCATTTCAAAACTAGTTTAGGGACCCGAGTGTGGGCAAAGACTTGGGTTTTCTTAAGATTTCAATTCCACCTGGAGATGGCAAATGCTACCCTCTGGAAACATCCAGCAATCAATTCAGTGGATTTGCTCTTAGTTGGGATCAAGTGTAAGATATAGCTCGAGGTATCTAAACAGATAGCCAGTCAATTTACATCACAATGCACATACCCAGGTTTCTTTAAATAGTGCCAGACTGTTTGAATTAATGGTATGATGAATATTCACAAGGTTTTGTTTTTGCTTTTGCTTTGTGGTCAATATCCAAAGGATTCTCAACACATTGAGAAAAATTGCCATCAGTTTTAAGCTTTTCTTGCTTCTGCAAAAGATAAAAAGAGTAGCACTTTCTTTTTGGTCACCATCAGCAATAAATGTTGCATTTTGCACGAAGAATGTTGTATTTTTTCTACCCAAACTTTCATTTCTCACACATTTATGTGGAATGCCATCTTTTGTATAAAAATATTTCCCTAAGTTTTCACAAAAATTTTTCTCAAATTCAAAGAAAGAAAAGAAAAGCATAGCCCCTCCTAGTAGAGCAAGGCCTTTTGACATTGTTTATTCCTGCCTACAAAAATAACATAAATGAAGATTTCCATACCTAATCTGAACTTAATTGATTGAAATGTACAATTTTGGTTGTGCTTGGGAATGAATTAAAAGTCAGTCTAGAAAGTCTTCAAGGTTGGTGGTATATCCTGCCATTGGTGTTTTTATTTGTTGTTGTTGTTCAGTCGCACAGTCGACTCCAACCCTCTGCAACCCCATGGACCGCTGTCCGCCAGGCACTCCTGTCCTCCACCATCCCCCTCATCCCCATTGGTTAATACCTAACAAAAGTAAGTTGCCAAACTATGAAAAATTAAAGTTGCTCTCAAGAGTCTCCAAATTCAGTTCCAAAACAGAATAATCCAAGCTGAAGAATAAGAAGGGAGGTGGATTAGTGGTTGAAACCGTGAGCTTGATGACTAGAAGGTCAGCAGCTCAGCAGTTTGAGCCTCAGGTGCTGCATGAGGCAGTGAGCTCCCGTCTCTGTCCCAGCTCCTGCAAACCTAGCAGTTTGGAAGCAAGAAGTTGCAAGTAGATAAATAGGGACCACTTTGGTGTGAAGGAAAACAGTGTTCCATGTCTAAACATGCCTGCACCTGTCCACAGAAATGTCTGCAGACACAGACAGCACTGGCTCTTTGGCTAGAAATGGAAATGAACACCGAAACATAAATATCACTGACTTTTGAGCAAGGGAGACCTTTATCTTTACAGTACTTCTAGTATTGGTTACAACTATTGGGGGGCAGCCTTTTCTTGAAAAATAAAGAGTGCATGAGAAGCAGAACTCTGGCTACTCCCCAATGTGTAACTCCTTTTTATAGAACAAGATGTACACTTCTTGCACACCTTGTTTAAACATGAGAAGCTTTATTTCATTATTGTGATACTGAATAGCCCAGCAGAAGTTTCAGTGGTACAGTACCAGTTACAGGATGTAGCTTCCACTTATTTAGGGATAAAGTCCAGTACAGATTAAGCGTAGTGCTCCTGCACTTTTGCCTTTTGTTATGAAAAGCAGCAAATATCTGTTGATGTTGCTCTTACTCTCTCTGTTCTTAAATATTCTGGAGTTAGTAAATGCATCAAAATGTTCTGATTGGCACATTTTAAAATTACACCACAATAATCTTATGAAAGTTTAGCCTAAGAAGGCTGTTTTAATTGAAATATCTGCAGCCACCACAATTGCTAATTGAATCATTCCTCTGTCTAGCTGCTAGTATAATTTATGGCTTTTAAGCATCATTAGTCAACTTTTTGATTTTGCATGGCTTCCAGTAGTTTCTTTAGGTACTACAAGTTTAATGATGCCTTCGTTATAATTGTGTTGCACTGAATGTCAATTACTTTTTGATCAATAATTTTTTTGCTTCGGTCATCTATTTTAGTCGGGCTGTTTGAGGGATGTATTACTTTGATATCTATTTGCAATTCAACACATTTTTTTTGCTTTCTTTTTCTTCTTAGGTTATCCACATTCCAGATAAAAGTCATCAATGTATGGAAATAAGAGTCCCTGGCCAGCTTATTGTGAAGCCCAACAAGTTCCAAAAGGATACTGTACATGCAGAACCTTTCTCTTAGCCAGTTTCGAAGCCTTTGAAACTACCTCTGAAAGAATTGCTGTCTAGTCTAGCAGCTGCTCAGGATGAGAAGAAACACAGGTGGGGATTTCTTTGTTTCTTTCTTTGTGGAGCACAGAGTGAAATTTCAGCATCCCTAATATGCCTCCAAGATTTTGACTGGTTCAAGCAGATTGATTTATAGCCTCCTTTTTGCATAAAAGATGGAGCATTGGAAAAGTGAAACTTGATTTCTGGATATTGAAATTATTTACAATTTGGGTGGTGTATTGTGTTTCTATTTGTTTCAGAGTATCAGTTTAATTTAGGTACCCTTACATATTCCTCACCTTTTATGCACCTCCATGGTTACCAATAATGTAAGTGATTCCCTAGAAACAGAAAAGCTGCTTCCATAATAGCACTGTCGGTATCGGTACCCATGGAGTAAGAATGCTCAGAGAAATATGCAATTTGATTTCCTGTAATCCCTGTGCAATGCATCCCATCATCTTTGATTCTTCTGTAGCTGCTTAGGTATATCTGAATAACTGAAAGTGAGGGTTGTTTAACCAGGAAGGAGGCAGAGTAATTGCTGGATGTTCTCAATAGCATTCTTGTACAGTGAAACCTCGGATAACACTAAAACTTGGTTGCACAAGTAATTAGTGTTATCTGATTTTTAATGTTATCCGATGCATGCATCAGATAACGTTAAAATCCTATGGGATGTATCGGACAACATTAAAACTCCATAGAGATACATTGTAACCAGCACAAGCTTTAGCGAAAGTTATCTGATACATCCTGTAGGATTTTAACGTTATGCGATGGAATTTCCCCCCCAAATTGCTGAACATTATGCAGTTTTAGTGTTATCTGATGCAAACATTATCCGAGGTATTACTTTACCAAAAACAATTCCATTTTTGTTAAAAAAGCAAATCTCTGCAATAATTACGCATTTTGACCAAAAAAATGCACAATTCAAACTAAGCACCCAAAGCTGCTGCTTTATTTAAAAATCTGAAATATTAGATGCATTGTCTCCATTTTATTTTAATAACCAGCCAGTCTTCCACATCATGTGAGTGTGTACATTTCCTCCCAAATGGAAAGATAGGGAGAGAGATAGAGAGAGATTAAAAGTGTCTTATTTTTAGCTGAAGGTGAGGAATCTCTTTCCTGGGTTGGCAATTCCTTATTTATCTGCCTCTCGTCACACTGAGACAACTTATAATGTATAAAATGGAGAATTTTGCAAATATTCATCTTATCTTTAACCCAAAATGGCAGCACCCTGGCATGGCTCCTTTCATGATTAGACTGAGAAGAAAATTTATTCATTTATTTATTCATTGCATTTTTATACTGCCTATTTGGGAAAATTTCCACTTTGGCCAGTTTACATATAACTATTAAAACAACACAATAAACACACAACTAATTAAAAATAAACCATCTGAATAAATACACTCTAAAATTTAAAAAAAAATGGCATCTATGAGCATAGAGAATCCTAAAATACTGACTGGTTAATTTATTGCTAAGGGGATAACATTCTGAAAAGCTTCCTTGAATAGGAAAGTTTTTTTAAAAAAAGATAGCCAGTGATGGGGCCTGGCACAGCTCCACCGGAAGTATGTTCCAACGTGTTGGTGCCACCACCGAGAAGGCTCTGTTTCTAGTTATAGACTTTTGAGCCATCCTTGGGGTCGGCACCTGTAGCTGCAAAGACTGTGACAAGTGAGTGATGTGGGGAACTGTTCTGAGGGAGAGAATCTCTGACAGATAACAAGGCCCCAAACCATATAGGGCCTTATATGATAACACTATCACTTTGTATCTGACAATAGGTAATCAGTGCAGGCCTGCCAAGGCTGGGGAAATATTATTGAATTTCTTTATGTCTGTCACCAGCTTGGCTGCTGCAGTCTAGACCCATTGTGATCTCTGTATCAGACACAAGGGCATCCCCATGTAGAGAGCATTACAGTAGTCTATCTGCAAGATTACCAATGAGTCGGTCAGGGTTATTAGACTATCTGTCCAAGTAGAAGCATAACTGTGCAATCTGCCAGAACTGGGGGGGGGGGAGCAGCTTTGGACACTGCTGCTATTTGTTGTTCAAATGAAAGTAATGGGTCCATAATGACCCCCAGTTTGTGGACCTGATCCCTTGGGGTAAGAGTAGTTCCACCCAAGGTGGGGACCAGGCCTCTTAGGTGGGCAGACAGCCTCTCAAACACCAAAACCTCTATCTTGTCACAGTTCAGTTTCAGCCTGTTAGCTTTTGTCCACTCCATCATTGAGTTCAGATACTCATAAAAATGTTAGACCATATCAACTGCATATTAGAGACACTGAACCCTAAATCTCCTAATGACCTCTCCTAGTGGCTTTATGTAGATATTAAACAACAATGGGGAGATGATCAACCGCTGTGGAATACCACATTGGAAGGAAAACATGGGGCTGAAACAAACTTCCCAAGTTGAACACTCTGGGTATGCTCACCAAGGAAGGAGCAAAATCACTGTAGTACAGTGCCCAGGATTCCCAGCCCTGATAAGCATTCCAGGAGGATACTGAGTTCAACTGTATCAAAAGCCACTGAGAGGTCCAGGAGCACCAGGAGATATGAAAGTCCCCTGTCTGCTTCCTAGAGAAGGTCATCTTGCAGTGCAACCAATTCAGTCTTGGTGTCATGGTGAGGCCTAAAACCCGACTGGAATGGATCCAAGAAGTTGGTTTCATCTAAGAATGTCACTATCCTCTCGATGAACTTGCCCAGGTCATTAGTTATCTAAAATCTCTGTAGCTAGATTTGGCTTCTTGAGAAGTGGGTGAACAATGGTATTTTTCAAACAATCCATCTGTTTGACCAACTGGCCATCTGGCTGTCCTTTCTTCCTTTAGCCATTCTAACAGTACACAAACCCCTACACTTAAAATAAGTGCTGAACAAAAAACAAAATAAAACAACACTATTTCTTTTGTAATTTGTTGTTTGCTTGATTTTTTTCTGTCTAAGCTCTTGTTTTTTTCCTAAGCTCTGACTAAATTGTTGATTCTACAGTAGCTTTGATTCATGTTATCACCAGTGCAAAATGCCTTTATTTTTCTTGATTCAATTTGTCACTGGGTCTAGCTAGAGGATATGTACTGTAATACAACCTTTACTAAAAGATCCATAAGTCACAGCTGAGGTTGAGGGGGTGGTGAGAATTAGCCATTGCTTAAGAAACTGGGCAGGGGAAAACAGAAAGTGGCATCTGGAGTACATTTAAAGTCAATCAAGCTAAATACAAGTGAGCAACTCCGTAGAAAGGGTAAACCAGAAAGTAGATAGCCTCAAGCTCAGGAAGCAAATGACATGGAAATGATGGGAAAGGTCAGAGAAAGATCTGAATATTTATGGCTATAAATTGTTCCTATGCCTTGAACAATAGCCTGAGCTGGAGGGAAATGACACCTGAAGATATCTACATATCACATTTATTTTAGAGGCACAACAGCAAGAGCTGATTTAAATATTTCCTGAGCTATATAGTACTGTATATATTTGTGTCTTACCCCCACTCTATCTTTGTATCTTACTTCACTCTAGAACAGTGTTTCCCAAATGCTGGTGTTTGGACTTCAATTCCCAGAAGCCTAAGTCATTTCCCCAAAGCACTGATCAGCCTTAGGCTTCTGACTTAGGCTTCTGGGAATTGAAGTCCACCTGTGGGCTGTGTACCCCTTGTTGGGAACCACTGCTCTAGAATATGAAGGGACCATTGTTCAATGGCCTATGGATTTCAGATATATAGGCTGTTGTTGTTGTTGTTGTTCAGTTGCATAGTTGAGTCTGATCCTTTGCGAACCCATGGATCATAGCATGCCAGGCACCTCATCTTCCAACATTCTCCTCAACCCACCCAGCTCTGTGCCCATTGTTTCAACAATACAATTTGCCATCTCAATCTCTTCCACCCACTTCTTCTTTTGCCCTCGACCTTTCCCAGCATCATGGCCTTCTCATGTGAGTCCTCTCTTCTCATTTGATGGCCAAAGTACTTTCGCTTCGTCTTCAATATTTGACCTTCCAAGGAGCAGTTGGGGTTGATTTCTTTTAAGGCGTCCTATTTGTTCTCCTTTTTGCCCAGGGTACTCTTAAAATTCTCCTCCAACAGTACATTTCAAAGGTGTCTATTCTTCTGCGCTCAGCTTTCCTTATGGTCCAGTTCTCACAGCCATACATTACTACCAGGAATACCATTGCTTCGACTATGTGGACTTTTGTTTGCAAGGTGATGTGTCTACTTTTAACTATGTTCCCCAGGTTTCTCATAGCTTGTCTCCCATGAATCAGTCACCCTTTTAGTTCGTGGATATAAATATATCTGAAATCCATAGGCTGACAAGCAGTGAATTCCATGTATCCTAGAGTGGAGTGAGACACAAAGACAGGCAGAGAGTAGGGGAAAATCTGGCAGTAGTTTCTTTAGGCTAGTCAGCAAGTCTGATCTGAAAGCTTCATGATGTTGTCAGTAACCTTTTTCACCTAAACAGCTGTTGCCTAGAAGCTTCCTTTTTGTATGTGACTGGCTGGTCTCTGTACAGCTATTCATTTATCTAGTGTTGGGCACTGATGCATAGACAGACTCTCTACTTTCAGTCAAGTTTAAGAGAAAACAATAAACAGTTCAAGGGAGGAAATTATTGGGATTGATTTTTGGTAGAAATAAGTCAATGGGCTTTTATTTGGATCTACTCACTTTAGTTTCCTTTTAGTCCCTATATTCAGTTCAATATGGCTGTGATTAAGTGCCCTGATCCATGTGTGTCTTCATTGACTCAATTATCTCTGCTTTCCTGAGAAAAACCATTGCAAACATCCTATTTAACTAACCAAACAGTCACTGAGCTACATAACAGCTTTTCCAAACATTAATAATGAGGGGGACCCATGATGTCCCTCTTTCTATTATGGGACAACATATGCCACTCTCCCTCCTCCTTGCCACTTCTCTTCCCACTATTTTGTTCAGTGGTTCCCAATCCTGAGTCCCCAGAAATCCCTGGACTTAAAGCTCCCAGAAATCTGGGCCAATACAGCTAGTGATGAAGGCTTCTGGGAGTTTTAGTCCAAGAAACACTGCTTTAGTGCCTCATTTGAAGAGCCTTCTTTAAACAAAGTGTCCTTAGCCACCCAATTCACTATGTTTTACTCTGAGGAGAAAAAAATCCCCTCTGAGTGATGAACCAAAGAATAACAGGAAGGAAACACAGGGGAGAGATACATAAAGGAATAGGACAAATATTTTGTGATTCCAGCATTCACAGAAATATTCTCCATTTCATATTTTCCAACAATTGTGAGATGAAACATACCTTGCCAGTTATTATTTATTTATTCACATTTGTATGCTGCCCTATTCGCCAAGTGGCTCAGGGTGGCTAACATGATATCATAAAAGATACAGGTATCACAAACCCAGTACATCCCAAGAATAAAATCAGTCAATAAAACATAGTCAATTGATTAAAAAAAATTAAATTAAAAATTTAAAAAGGAGTAGGATTAAACAGAATTCAGAGCGAGGGATACTTATCAAATGAGCCAATAGGGTGGGGTCACAGAGCCCACACCTGTCCTGCAAGCCAAGTCTTTACACCTTTCCTAAAGGGCAGCAGCTCCATCTGGAAATGCAACTCCGTTGGCAGGAGGTTCCAAAGGGCTGGAGCAGACACAGAGAAGGCTCTCCTTCTGGGGCTAGAGATGCGCAGTTTGTGCTGTTTGGGGAATGCAGGTGGGATTCAGATAAATGTCTTGAAAATTCATAATCACATAGACACTCCATAACATATAGCTTCTTGCCTCAGGTTGTGAGACACGTTATGGCAGGGGTCCTCAAATGTTTTAACCTGGGGGCCAGTTCCCAAATTTGCCATACTCATCACATAGAAATGCTTTCTTTGCCACATATTGTTATTATTGTTATTGTTCAATTTATATGCTGCCACAATTGCTTCTAGCAACTCTGGGCAGCTCACAACGAAATAATACATCACAGTTACAATATCAAATAACAAAGTATCAAAAACAAGAACATTTCAAAGGAATCTCCAGTCAAAGTTACAAAATGAGCCAGAGTCATGATGAAACAATATATCATAGCTACAAATATCAGATAACAAAATACCAGATAACAAAACAATTATAAAATACAATATCAATACATCATACAAAGCATTTTAAAAATACATACACAGGGCATCAACACAACAATACCCTGGCCTCTCCACCCCAATGGCAAAGTCATGCTGTGCGTAGTTGCAGCGGCCCTCCGAGCCCTGGTCCTGAGGTTGGAGCCATGATGCCAGACCAGGTGGAGGTCTCGGCATCCAGTGATGCATCAGGCTCCCTGCACATCCGCATGGGAGTCCCAGGGAAGGTGGCAGAGTCCTGCCACCATAACGGCTTTTGAGCCCTGGTCCCAGGATGGGGGACATGACATAAGAGCAGGTGAAGGTCTTGGCATCCAGTGGCACAATGGCCTCCCCACCCCATCCTCATAGGAGTCCCAAAGCAACAGTGAAGTTCCTGAGCCACCAAGCCCTGGCAGCTGAAGCCACTTCTCCCTCTGGCCGAGTGGGCAGGGCAGATGTGTGTTAATCAGGTGGCAAAGTTCTTAAAGTTGCCAAAACCCCACAGCTGGACCCCCTTCTCCTTCCAGCCGCTTTCCCTCTGCCCGGGCCTTGGTCACTCTTGCCCACTTCACTCCTTCCCACACACACAGAGCAGAGCCTTCACTGCCGCCATTGCTGCCATGTCTACTTCTGCTCCTAGAGCCAGGCCTCCCCATTGGTCCAGCAAGATGCTCCACCTCATTGGCTGAGGAGGAGAGCATGAGAGGGCAAAGTGGTCAAGTGTGTGTGACGTGCTCCCTAGCCCTAACCCTAGCCTTAAGCCAACAGCAGCCATAGCTCTCAATAACAAAGGGCTATGGCTGCTAATTATCATTAGATGTAGCACCTATGGTGCCACCCACGGCCACAGCAAGGGCTGGATTTTTTATTGGGAGTTACGGCCCATGGACCGTAGTTTGAAGACCCTGCCTTATGGCATGCTGTCCCTGAAAATAAGCCAATTTATTCCATTCCTCACTATGACTTGTTTGGGCTGTTATATAGAGTCACCAGAATTGTTTCTGGCAAAATTATTTGCCCATACTCAGTCAGAGAACAGAAGAAAAATGCAGGAAGAGCATATGTAGCAAGCTGTGAGGCTGATCAGTGCCCCAAGGAAGCTGTGTAACGCCTCCAGTTTGGTCTGTGCCTGAATTAAAGCACATATTAGGATCAGATTCATCCTAAACTCAAACTCAGGTCAGTAGAAGCAAAGACAGAACAACTCCCAGCAAGAAAACTAAAACCAAAGGCGGAGAGATAATCTAACACTCTAAAGTTAAATGCTGACCTAACAATTAAAAAAAAAATCATATAACAACGCAGACATCCATTCACATGCTGACATTTTTAACCATACGACCTCTGGAATTTGATACAAAGACTCAGTGTATATGTGGTTGTGGTGGGATGCCCCTTTGTCTTGAGAGTCCCTACCATATCTTTGTACCATATGTTGCTGCCATTGAACTGCATAAGTAGCCAATCTGGTTTGGGTCTGGCATTTTGCCAAACAAAGTACACAGCTGTAAGAACAAACAACCACTCTGCTGTTTCTCATTATTAAAAGTCCACCCAATGATGCAGTAGCTATACCAATGTTAAACAATTTCCACAAAAAATATTCAAAGACATATGAAGAGATCACTGCAGATGGTGACTGCAGCCATGAAATAAAAAGTAGATTAATTCTTGGGAGGCAAGCTGTGGGAAACATAGGGGACATAATAAAAAGTAGAGACATCACCTTGCCAACAAAAGTCCACATAGTCAAAGCAATGATTTTCCCAATAATAATGTATGGTTGTGAGAGGTGGACTATAAGGAGGGCAGAGCACAAAGAAATAGATGCCTTTGAGATGTTGTGCTGGAGGAGAATTTTGAGAGTACCCTGGACAGCAAGGTGAACAAATAAGTTGATCCTGAAGGAAATCAATCCTGAATACTCCTTGGAAGGACAAATATTGAAGATGAAGCTAAAATACTTTTACCACCTAATGAGAAGAGAGGACTCACTTGAGAAAGCCTTGATGCTGGGAAAGATCCAAACCAAAAGGAAAAGGGGGTGGCAGAAGATGAGGTAGCTAGATGGCATTGTTAATGCAGTGGGTGTAGAGCTGAGTGGGCTGTGGAGGATGGTGGAGGATAGGGGTACCTGGAGTGCAGTGGTCCATGGGGTTGCAAAGGGTCGGACTCAACTGTGTGACTGAATAACACCATGTGGATTCTTGTTGAGATCTGTAAGACTGGGAAATCCTGACAGGTAGTGTTGCCAGGGTGACTGCCCCTTCCCAGCCTCTTCACCTCTTAAAAACAGTAGACAGCATCCTCAGTAGTCTGGAATGTTTATTGCAAAGTCAGAGTTTTACAGAGCATACATAGGCAAAGAGTGCCAAAAAAAAAAACCTAGCTAGAAGCCAGCCAAGGCTTCAGCCTGATCTCCCCCTTTCACACACACACCAGGCTGAGTGGTATGCATGCCTCCACCATAGGAACGGAAAAGCAGAAAACTTAGAATCAGCAAAAGCCCCCCTCACAAAGTGGTACATTAAATTATATACATCACTCCAAATCCCATTCTCCACCTCCCCACCAGATGTTACCCAATCCCTGGTCCTTTTGGGGTTAATTAGTGGAGTCACTCATCCTGGAGCATCCCCGCCCCTCTTTCTCACTCCCGATGACTGACCCCCTCCTTTTGAATGTCTCCTACAGATAACTTCAGACCAGCTAGCCCCATCTCCCCCCTTAACCCTGTCTCTCCCCCTTTCCTTAGAATCTGAGCCCCGTAAACACAGAGGGAAAGAGAGAAACTTTCTCCAGGCGGGTAGGACTACTCACTCCTTGCCTTACAAGATCTTTGGAAAACATGTCAGGTCTGGAGGAAAAAAAATGCAGCATCCTGTTCTTGTGCATTAGAATCAGAGCTTGTTTACATGGACTCTTTTGCAGTGGGCTGGTCAAGGTATGACATTTGGTGTGATCCTTGCACCCAAATGACACGTCGGACCTAAGCAACCCTACTCGGTCCTCCTCCTTTGGCTGTCAAATTGCAATATCAAGAAGAGAGCCACTTCAGAATATAGGCATTTAAATTTTTCCTGTGTTCTTCCATGGAGGGGCAAAGATTTTTTAAAAAATAGACTTTATTAGGGCAGTGCAAATATGTTGCATCCCTTACCATTTTTTTTTAAATTGAAAACTTCCTTCTAGAAGCAAGAGGAGACATAAAGGGGAAATGAGGATTATTTTCTTTTCTTTGTTAAACTTGTCATAAAGGTTTGGTCATGAATCTGCCTACAGCCAAATCCACTACTACATACCTAAAATAAAACAAAGCTCATTTTGTTGCCCCCTACTGTTTCCTCTCATTTCCAGGAGGAAGTTTTTAATATTTTAGTTTTTAAAATTAATGATGCTGCACATCTGCACTATCTGAGTAGAGTAGAGTAGAGTAGATAGATAGATAGATAGATAGATAGATAGATAGATAGATAGATAGATAGATAGATAGATAGATAGATAGATAGATAGATAGATATTTGCCCCTCCATGATGGAGCAGAGTGTCTTTGTTCCATTAATAATACAAACAGATCTGGAAAATAGAGTAGCTGACTCCACTATCTCAGAAACAATTCTCTTGAAGAAGAAGAAATGGCCCAGACATATACTCTTATGAAATTTGTCCATTGGTTAGATAAGCTAAATGTATCTCATCTACGAAAAATAACTTTACTACAGCTTCACCTGTCAAGGAAACTCAGTATTTTCAAGACTCTGTGTGATCTATTGGGATTTTAAAAAATATGGACCTTCTTTTTTCCCCATTTGTTCTTTTTCTTTATTTTTGTGAGATAAATGTTAGGGTGCAAGAAAACAGGCTAGTAAAAATAACGGCCATCCTTTTATGTTAGCAGGCAAGAATTCTAGGAAAATTCTTTTGTGCTATTTGAGTGTAACATTAGTTTTCTGTCTCCCCTGAGATGTGTCAATCTACTGGAAGAAAATGAATGACTCTGATCATGTTTCCTGTATTTCTACACCAGCTTGGGACAGGAATGCTTAGAAGTGACACAAATACATCACATTGTGTGCATGTTGAACTTTGTTGTGCCAGGCAAACTGGATTATAGTTTCCGTAATCCCATGCTGCTAATCATTGTGACTCAGGCTTCAGCAAACTGAAGCACCAAAGGTTTCCCACTTTGCTGCAATGTGTAAAGTTCCAGAATCAAATTCAGACTAGAAAAATAAATAAAATAACCACACAGAATAAGGAGTCTTTTCTCTGTATCTGTGTGCTGGTATGAACTGCTATTTCATTTTAAAAGCTGAAATCAAACACTTTTTATGAACACAAAAAAGTTGTTTGTTTTTGAAAACTCAGCATATTGTTTTTACTCTGGTTATAAACCATTCACAAAACCCTAGTAAGCAGGATAGTAGCCAGCTTTCTTTACAAAAATGCAGTTAAGAAAATGAAAGCTTTCAATGTTCTCTCTTTACATTTCTTCTTTTCTTCTTTATTCCTTTCCCAGAAGGAGGTTGCTCTGTCAACAATTTTCCATTATGCATCTTTTTCTGACTGTGAAGACTTGGCATAATCTTTCCCTTTTCCCTGCAGGTGGTTTATCATGAAGCCTTCTTTTTCTTTCAGTTTCTTTTCTTTTTCTTTTTTTAAAGTATTTTGTGGATGGTGGCTCAGTCATTAAGAAACTCGCCTTGTTAGCTGGAAGGCTGGCACGTCGGCAGTTCGAGACCTGGTACTGCATGGCGGATTGAGTACCCGTCTCTATCCCAGCTCTTAGGGACATGAAAGGAGTCTTATTTGGGCATTCCCTGAGCGGAGTTTCTTCCGCTAAAATCCTTTCAACCCAGAATAATTTCTGACATGAAATTATTACTGAAGAGATGTGAATGGATTCTAGTGTTTATTAAAGTAGACATAGATAAACTAATCTTCAGGGTGAGAAATACCGCAGTAGAGTCATAGAACTGTGGAGCTGTGTAGTTATCCAAACATATATTAATGAAAGAAAAACATTAATATGACATCACTGTCAAAAAGCTATGCATCCAATCTGTTTTAAAATCTGTAATGAAGGACAGTTCACCATTTTCTGAGATAGTCTGTTACAATGCTAACCAACTCTTGTATCAGGATTCCCCCCCCCTCCAAAAATGTGTTGTCAAATTCTACTTTCCTATTATTTGAAGCACCCGTTAAGGTCCTGCCCATCCAGAATAAAAGCCAACAATCATATCTAATCCTCCAGTTGTATTTTGTTGTTGGGATGGAAAAAATGAACTCTTTGTAAGCAGTTACTTGCAATTCAACTCATTTTAGGGTCTCATAAAAACAATCCTTTGGAGCTAAAAACATCTTATCACCTATTAGTCTGATGAATTGGCAGTCTTTAATACTGGACCCTTCTTCCTTCACTATAGTTTAGTTTGTCGATTAAATTCTTATTAATGAAATAAGAGATTTTGTAATCCCTAAAGTAAGTAAACAATATTCACCATATTATAAATGAGCTGGTGTTTTCACCCAGATAATTAGCTTATAATTAGTAACAATAGCAATTCCAAGATGGCATCAAGTAATAAACATAAAGTTCTAAGCAGTTATCAGGTTAGGGCTCTTTCAAATACTACGTGACCTAAAATAGGCCACTTTTTGACACCCCCCTATGACTTTCCATGACTTTTGACCGACCCCCCCCCCCAAATAACATGGTTTGAAGATAAATCTATGGCCAGCTGGATGCAAAAAGCAAGTGATAAACTTGGAGTCGTGTGACTTCATGCTGAACCCCCTCCCCCCATGACTTTCCATGACTTTTGGTCGACCCCATCCCACCCCTAAAATGGTCATGTGGTATTTGAACGACCCCTTAGCATCCATGAATTATCCTGCTAAATCATGGTCTTCTGTAGAAATGCTACCAAGTCCTTTGCGCTGATATGTCAGGCAATCTACGATCATCATTACAGCAGGAGGTGGTAATTCCCCTTCTTCCTGCAGCCTCAAATTCATCCTTAAAAATTGTCTGAGGTGGTGAGACTCCACTTGAAGCCATTTTAATTGGTGGAGAGGCTGGACAGAGGGATAAAAAGATATATCATACTAAAAGTCCACATGTAGAATGCTGATGGATTGGTGCCATAATATCCAAAACACCAAGGAGATGAAGAATCTGGGGAGCTTACTTCACACCATGGAAGGCTTGATACTAGTTACCAGCTGCTTACCAACATACTCTTGAGGTGTCCCCTTACTGGGCAAAAATTATCTGATGTATTGTACATAGGTGCAACAGACAATAATAACACAAAAAGAATCATACTTTATGCTTTTGAAATACATTTCTTATTCAGCTGTCAACAATTACAACAAAACATAAACAAAAGTTGGTCACCATGGAAGTTAAATGTCCAAGGAAGGCTGCTGGAGTGTCTAGAAGGGAGGGGGGATCAGGAATGAGGTTTTAAGGGAAAGAACTGGAATAGAGCCAATCATGCACTACAAAGTCAAGAAATAAAGTGGGTTTTCCATTTAGAAAGAATGTTTTGTAATTCAATGCTTTACAAGGTATATGTGGAAGGACAAAGACCAAGAGGTAGAACCAGAGGAAGGTAGAGAGATAAAGTAAAAAAAAAAAATTACAAGAACACCAAATAATACTGGTGGATGCCACTAGAACACTGGTTCCCAATTAGTTTTTCTATGTACCACTTCAAGAAAGACCTCAAACTTGTGTGTCCCTTATTACAGGAACGTTAAATATTGCGTACCCCTTATTGCAGGAATGTTAAATAAAAAATGAAATCAGGTTTTTTTTTATATTTATTATCATCAAAAGACATTCTAATGACAGAGAACACATGTTTCATTAATGTGACAAATGTGCACGTTGACAATGACGAGCAAATAGGCGGGAATGGGGGCGGCCGTGATCAGGTGACGTGAGATGCGGGAGGCACGGGAAAAACTGCCGCCACAGGAGAAAGCGCTTGATGCATACGATTGATTTACCTACTGATCGTTTAATTAAATTGAATTATTTTTGGCAATTGTTATTGCATTATTGTTTTTTAAGGATTTAATGTTTTAGTTAAGAGATTGCTGCGCGTACCCCTTGATGCAGTCTCGCGTACCCCTGGGGGTACGCGTACCACTAATTGGGAACCACTGCACTAGAAGTGCCAGAACAAGAACCTTGCAGCTTCCTCGACACCTGATGGGATAAAAGAGGAAGCAAAGAAGAAGAAGATTCAGCTGAAAGTCATCAAAGCTGGCCATGAAATTAAGTGATGGTCACAAGTGTAAGGACCAGTCTTAGTTATGGCAACAACCACACTTTTAAAGTCCTTCTTCCAGAACCTATTTCTTGAAACTGCTACTGCTACTTTGCCACAGCAATTATAGATAAATGGTAGTCTCAGCCATGTTGACTATCATTTTCAGAAAGTTTCTTGTCTTCCAAGAATAGGTTGAAAAATCCAGAGTACTGTACAATCAATCCTTCACTCTCTTTTCTGCTGCCAATCAACCCTCTTTTGATTAAAAAACCAGATCTTTTCCGTTATCAGAATGGCAAACAGTGTGAGCTTAAATTTCTCTTCTGAGCCATCAGGAAAGAAATGCAAAGTGATCCCAGCAAGGTGAAAGTTTTGGTGTACTTATGAAAAATTATTCAAGGAGAGGTCATTGCATCCAGTAGTCTGCTCCACAAGAGCATTTTAAAAGCTCATTATGTATAGATTTTGCATTTTGAATACTTGCCCCTGCAGCAAGATTTTCAGAAAAAAACTGACAATCATATTAAGCACAGCATCTGTATGCAATGGTGTTCTGCATTCAACATTGTATGCTCCTTAGAAGATACAAAGATGCAAGGAGAAAGCACAGTTTTGCCTAACCTTTAGTAGTTGCCAGTATTCTGTTCAGTATGCATACTGAAACTCTGGAAATGCTGCAGTAATTGAACAAAATGTCAGAGACTCATGAACAGAACCACAATGAACACTTTGTCAGATTTCCATGGCAGCTTCTGTGGTTGATGTTCCTCACATGTACCTACTAAGTGGAATACTGGACATTGAGAAGAACTGTAGCAGCAATTGTCAGCACAAAGGTTTCTAAAAAAAGACTACCTAGAGCAGTGGTTCCCAACATGGTGATCCATGCCCTACAGGGGGACTTCAATCCCCAGAAGCCTAAATTAGTACATTGGCTGATCAGGGCTTTGGGGAATTGACTTAGGCTTCTGGAATTGAAGTCCAAAAACCAAAGGTTGTGAGACACTGACCTAGAGGTACTGGATTTTTTAAACTCATGGGAATGGGTGCTGGTATACAATTCTGCAGCATGATTATCCAGATCATGTACACTAATATATGCTAAAGTATATATCAGGAGTTCTCAAACTTTTTAAGCTGGGGCTGGGTCACGCTCTCTCAGACAGCTTTGGGGGGCTGGACAGCCATTTTGCCCTTCCTACACCACATGGCACTTCCTGGTGTGGTGGAGGTGGTGGTGGGCCACGTGAAATGGTGCCCCAGGCTACATCCGGCCCATGGACCACAGGTTGAGAATCCCTGATATATATAAATAGCATGGTTCCACATGCCTGCCATTAACCTCCATTGGCATTCCAGATTAAACCATTAATTACATATTCAGAGGAGACTTTACCTTAACATTCTGACACAGTTACATTATATTACAAGTGCTATTGGAAGGCCAGTAACCAGGACTAGTTTTATGATAGATAGATAGATAGATAGATAGATAGATAGATAGATAGATAGATAGATAGATAGATAGATAGATAGATAGATAGATAGATAGATTTATTTGGGAAATGCCCATAATGACTTGTAAATTACCCATCTGTTTTAAACAATAACATATTAAATAAATGTGCTTAGCATTTGGCCAGGTCTGAACATGGAACAGCATATTAGTGTTTTATTATTTTATTAGGCATTAAATTAATCAACCATATCTGAAACTCAAAGAAGGCGCACTCCATTTGGACTGTCTAGCTCAATTACAAACTACCTTGGACAACCTCTTACGTGCATCTATGCATACAACAATTAAGTCTGTCACTATTTCTTTGTACTTAATGGCAAGTGGCACAAAAAGCACGAGGGCTTCTATTACACCTTGGTGGAGGTACGAGTGGTCCCATCTCACCACTATTTTGCATTAAGCGGGCAATAGTAGTGCTATTGCATCCCCCGTGTTGGTATTATAGCATGCTGACAGCTCTTTCCAAAGACTAATGAAGCTTGAGTGCACTCAAACCGCTCAAATGGCAGTCCCAGGACTACATTTAAAACACTTATGCAACACAAATTGTTAACAAGGAGGGGTTTATCAGCAACCCTTTTGTTGCACAGGGACTGCTCTTCAGCAATTCTCTTTGGCTGGCAAGGAAGAAAAATTGTTTTTTCTAAATGTGCTTGTCAGACACAAGGAAAAAACACATTAAAACACAAGAAAGTAGCAAAAAGTCTGGGGCCTTCTTCAAGATGTGAAATATCTGTAGAGGTTCCTTTCTCTACTCAGTGAAAAAGGATAGAAAGTTAATCAATAGGCAGAATAACCTAGCATGCCCCTATGATGTCAGTAGAGGCAAGCATTAGTAGCAGGTGAAATGGAATAGTTTTGATTGGTAAAATAGTGTAGGATGCTTAAATATACCTGCACGTTCAGAAGAAGGCAGCTTTAGATTCAAGGGTCTTGGTGGGAATCCTGAGTGCATATAACTGGGGAAAGCACAGTCCTTATTAGTCTGGTCTACACTCCTGGAGACTTTCCAGTTCTATTCTCTATGCTGCAAATCTACTCTAGACAGAAATGAAATGAATACTTATTAAATTATATAATCTCATCAATATAGGCTTTGTATAATGAGACATCTTGACAAAGTGTTTACAAAACCTGCAAGATCTCTTGCCTCTAGTGCTAGAATTAGAGAAGAATTGGATTTTCCCCCATTAAGGATTTTGTAATTTGTGCTCAAGGGCTCTCTCTCTCTCTCTGAGGCACTGCCAGGTGGGGAGCGGCAGTGGTGGGAATCAGCAGGTTCGCACCAGGTCGACAGAACCAGTAGCAGAGATTCTGGCTAGTCCCACCCATCCAAATTTTGAAATAAACTAGTCCTAATTCTGGTGCAACACAAGGCTTTTCTCCTGGCCATGCCCACCATACCATGCCCACAGTGTGGTAGCAATTTTTTTTTAAAGCCCACCACTGGGGGCGGGGTTACTTTGCCTAACAGGAGTGTGCCATTTGGCATGGGAAAGGAGGGAAAGAGACTGCCTTACTAGGCTGTTCCCATCTCCTTCCTGAAGTTTCCCTGAAAAGTGCAAATGGAGGGAAGTGAGTTCCCCCCGTGTGTTGTTTGCTGTGACTACAGTCACAGGTGGAGGTAGCAGCTTTGACTGTTTTCGCCCCAGTGGAGGCAGTTGCAGTGAGGGCCATGATGGAGACAGTTTGTCATGCAGTCCAGGGTGGTAGCACATTGGTGCTACTGCTCACTATAGCAAGTTGGGAGTGGGTCCCAGGGTGCCCAAAATCTAGGATCCCAGGATCCCGAGATTCAGTTCCATAATGAAGGGGGAGGTTTGCACTGGTGGCCCACTAATGTCAGTGCACACTTAAAGTCCCAAGGTTTAGGGTGTGAGTAGACACTTTTAATCCAAGTGAGACGGCTGAGAGTGGGATGTCATTAGACAGCATGCCCTTGGGACTTGGAATTCTCTCAAGGGGGGAGCAAGAGCAGAAGTAAATTGGAATCCCCTGACTCCATCCCAGGACCCTATACTACGTAGGCCCCTCTGCATGAAGGGACAAGTTATTTGCAGTTAAAGTTAACAGTTAACTCCAAATAAGGTGCCGGTGTCTTTGTTCGGGGATGGCAGGAGCAATGGTTTTGCAGCTGTCTGTGCCAAAACTAGTGTTCTTAAACAGAGGACAGCAGGCACTCACTGAACAACTACAGGGAAAAGGCTAGAGGTTATGAAGGATAAAAATGATCCTTTGTTGTTTCTTGCTTTTAAGACTGCAGTTACTGTGGTTTTGCAAAACTCATATTAATTTTGTATTTATATTATTTGTGCAAGTTATTCAATTTGAACAAAAATGGTGGAGCGACAGAATCAGAAACTGTCATGGTTGCTTTCACTCAGGAGGGAAAAAAATACAATTCCTTCTTTATCCTTGCAAGTATAAAATAAGGGAGGAATTACATCCGAGAGAGTAAAAAAAAACACACACACAATGTTCGCTCACACAGACTTGCACTCTTTATTCCATAGCCTGAGCTTTCTGAGAAGACTAGTATATCCTTGGTTTATCTGCTCAGAAGCAATGAGCTACCACATGTGACATTTAAACTCTTAATATTCTTTTGAAACTATGGAATCAGGCTCAATATGTTTGAGCTTTTTGTTTTGTATATTTCTTATGTGAAAAGATCAAAAAACCTACACACTGACTTTGATGTTTGTCTTTGATCTTTTATTTATAACTCCTTCAGTAAAAAAATGAGATTTGTTTACTGAGGATATTATAAACAAAGCAAAAAATGAAAAAAAATCACAACCTCTTAGTCTTGTGTATAAAACTTCTTCTTTACACAAGATGTCTCTTTTCCAGATGGGCGGGGTCTAAATGCAACAAATAATTTAGGTTTACCAAGCTACTATTTTCTTGTGATTACTAATCTATTATCAGCTTCTACAGAACTACAGTGTTCCAGCCTTTTAAAAACAATTAGCATATTGTAAGTGGTCTGTTTATCAATCAACCTCTTTCAACACCTCTATTTCTCTGTCAAGTCACCTACTCTGCTACAATGACTGCAGTATCTTTTCTGTTAATCATACTAAAGGGATCAGTTGGGTGATAAGTGTTTACAGTGACTCTAGCTTGTCTTTGAAAATGTTTACTTCCCCTTATTGGGTTGTACTTGTTTTGAAGAAGGATCAATATGATGGCCAGATTCAAAACGTCTCTTACTATTGCTTCAGTGACACACTTCTAACGTGTATTGGATTAGTCAGAGGTTGGCTCCTTTGAATGACAGGTAGTAGAGTTGCCATAACTCTCTCCCAAATAACCGGGACATAAGTATACTTGACAAAAATGAGTGGGTTATCTACAAAATAGCCTTTTTAAAAACAAACATAATATAATGGCAACTATAAAACTCTTTCACATTAAATATATCAATACAGAAATGAATTTATTTACAACAGTTAATTCTTACTGTAAGGTGATCTGTTGTACTTCTGAGATGTTTTGTTGCGGTCAACTCTTAGCATCCTCGGTTCCAGGAAACACACTGATCACACTTATTGGGCGGTGGTGTGAGGTGAGGATGTTAAGATTTGTCTCCAGGTATACTCCAACTTCAATGTGGCAGGAGATCACTCATTTGCTGGTAAGAGTTTGAATTTATTTTAATGATGTTTTAATATAATACACAATCAGTAAATTTTAAAAATCTGGGACTAGGATTTAGCTTCAATCCAGCAACACTGAAAGGACACAGTTTTGCAAGCTGTATAAAATAATCCAATGACATGTTTTGTTTAGATGTGCCATATATACATAGAGCAAAGGCTTCTGTGCATACCTGTAGAAATGAGATTCAGCATTGTCTACTTTGATAATGAAGATCAGATAATGGATACAGACAGTGCAGTTATTATTGTTCCAGAGCCTTTGCTTGGCATCTCCATGTGTGTTTCCAATTCATTTTCTATGGAGATTTCTCATAGTGTTCCCCAGGTGTTGAACAGATTCACTCAAATCATGCTCATAACCTAGGAGTTAGCTAAGGCAGTGATGGTGAACCTTTTAGAGCCTGAGTGCCCAAGGAGGAGGTGGAGGTACGCGGACAAGCACCATGAGTGCCCACATACCCATGTGATGTCATCAGCCTGCCTCTGACAAAGTCATGTGGATGTGTGCGCACATGCTCTGCTCAAGGTGTGCTGGTGATACCATGTGTGCATCTCCCACACTGGGTGCTCCCCACCCCATGGGGCCTTCCCACCCACTGTGAGAGCTCCCCTCACAAGGCCTCTGCACCCCCATGAGTGCTCCCCACTCCCACCCTGTGAGGCCTTCCCATCCCTGTGATTGCTCCCCACCCCCATGGGTCCTCCCCATCCTTCATGAGTGCTCCCCACTCCCCACAGGGCCTCTCCACCCCCATGAGTACTCCCCACCTTACTTCACACAGTTGCAGCATCCCACCAGATTTCAGCCTCCCCTTTCGTCTCCCCTTTGGTGGAGGGAGAGGGGTGGTGGAGAAGCAGGCTTCCCCTCAATCACCCAAGTACCAGAAGAAAAGCCTCTGTATGTCATTTCTGGCACACATGCCATAGGTTCGCCACCAGGACCCTATGGGATTCACCGCTACCACCCTAACACAACAGTACCTGCCAAATATGGCCTATATAAGCAAGAGCAAATCTAAACCCTTAAAGTTCCCAAGTGCCAGAATGGGATTGGTGAAAAACTACCCAAATTCCCACTTGCTAGTCCCCTTTTTAAAATCCTATCTGCACTTTTAAAAATCCTATCTGGCCCTATAAGGTGACCCAAACATGCTAGGCACCTTGGGAGGGCAGGAGGTCCATTGCAAATGGCAAAGAGTACTATTATTTATTTATTTATTTATTCATTCATTCATTCATTCATTCATTCATTCATATTTGTATACCGCCCTCCTCACCGAGGCAACCCAGGGCAGTCTGACATATAATAAAAAACGTCAGCAATTCAGATTTTAAAAAATTAAAAAGTTTTTAAAAATCTATATATTTAATCAGATTAAAATTGCAAGATAAGTCTTAATTTAAAAGTTGAGAGAACAAGGGGGCTCAAACCAACCAGCAGGCTGAGGTCGTTGTGCCACCAGTACCCCATACCAGCCCCGCCAGCCAGGTTTTTATACCCTTCTGAAAGGGCAGCAGCTCCATCTGGAGATGCAATTCAGTTGGCAGTAGGTTCCATAGGGGCTGGGTGGACACAGAGAAGGCTCTCTTTCTGGTGCTAGACAGATGTGCCGCTCTAGCTAATGGCACAACCGACTAAGTTCAGCAGGTTAGGCCTATAAACCTCAGACCTCTGAGTAGAGATGCACAAGCATACCCAAGACAAACCTACTCTTTTTCAACATAAGATGGAGATAAAATAATTCTTTCATTCAGGCTACATAGCAGCCAGATATACAGAGGTTGCAATCTCATTTTGTCTTACATTTTGGAAACCACTCTACAGAGTTTGTATGCCTGAATGGGCATGGATATGTTGAGGACAGGTCTTATTAGCATTTTAAGCAGGGTCTAAGCCCTCCTCCTCCCCTTTAGTACTTTGCTTTCTTTATGCCTGCTGATGGATTCTATTTTTCAGCACCTTGCCTTTTTACTTTTTCACTCTGTATCCCTGTGCTCCCAGTGGGTGGCAAATGTGACTGATTGCCCACTGGAACAGAAAAACTACTAAGCACTGGTATTCTTCCTTTCTTCAATAAATGGTTTTGCAGACTAAAGAGAGTAAGCGGTACAGCTCACAGGGGAAGGAAGGAAGGAAGGAAGGGGGAGGCTGTACAATGGAGAATATTTTCTACTTTTCTTTCAGGCAGATCTCAATCTGATCAATTGAATTTAATAAAATGTATGGCTTGGTAAACACTTATATGATAGCTGCCTACTTTTATTTAACCCATTGTTTTCTTGTATAGAAACATACTCTGAAAGATCCAGATACAAATCAAATGAGACAGGCTGCAAATCAGCCCAAAGGAAATGAGTTGTGATTTATAAACAATTCAGAGCAGATAGTATCTAAACATTCCTATTTGTGGTTAATTCTCCAAGTACGGGAATAATTCCATTGTCAGCAAGTTTAATGTTTCCACTTCTGAACATTAGTAGCAATCAACTTTCAAATGTCTGACACTGTATACTAGTAAATAAATTGTCCAATCAAATATTCCAAGTTGTGTTCACAAAAGCAGTAAGAACATGTACTATAAAATAGGTAAGGGAATATTTGACACTCCATATATTTTTGATTTCAGTTAGTGAAAGTCTCCTGTTTGATGCAAAGTAGAACCACAAAAAGTTTGAAAGGAAAAGAGAGAAAAGACCTCATATTTCAGTTCCTCTGAGATATTGGGGAGCAGGAGGAAGGAAACAAACTCCTGCAACTTTGCACCTGTAGTCTTTTTGTTATGCCTGAAGCTGAAAAATTGGAAGTCCTAGAAAACTGTTTAATTTCTGCACAAGAAGATCAGGTTCCTGCATAAATTTGGGGGGGGGGGATTGAGATTTTGTTTTCTCTTCCTTAATTTGAATACCAGCAACAAAATTCTGGTGAAAATGTTTATTTTAAAAGTGAATGTGTATGTATTGCTTTGAGTCACTCACCACTTCCTATTGCTTTTGTTTTCCTTCTCTAATAGTTCAAGTTAGAATTCAGCAATCTGACATCTATAAAATAATAGCAATTATGATTTCCTTTCAAGACTGGATTAGCTATGCCTGTTACACAGATTTTATAGGGCTTGTTAACTTTCATTTTTGCAGCCAAGCCTGAAATTGCTATCTTGTACCCAATTTTCAAGGAAGGCATAGTGACAAATGGACATTTCAAGACAGTTTTTGTTCTTTTCCTCACATTCAATTCTTGTTCTACCTATATTTCACAAGAGCATCTTGTCTTTAAGAACGAGAGACCATGGTGACCTGTTGCTCTTCTGCCTTTTCCCCAGAGACAATAGCAAGTTGTTGGGATGATGGGAAATGTAATTGAACACATCGATAGGGTATATATTGAAGAAGGTTGTGGTAGTGATCAACCTCAGACACAAGTTAAAAGACTGCTCAGTGTCATGATAGCAGAGTTACAAACCTGTATTACTTTGAGTCTCATTAACTCAGAAACTAAAATTGGACTTAAAGAAGAATATCCTGTCAGTCAGGCAATGAATTTGCATAGATATAATGTTGTATTTTTGTCTTATAAGAAGAAGAAAAAATTCAGTAAGAACCACTCTGGATCCAGCATTATGTACTATGGATGGAGGGCATGTATATATGACTCCGAAGTCTGTTTTCCATACGATGGAGAAATAATTATGTGCAGCATTGCATAGTTTTCTAATATACAAAGTACCATACTCAAAAATAGAATCCCAGACCTTCCTTATGATGGTTCTCTGGATCTGTGAAACTTGTTAAAAGTTGTGCAGGAAAGTCGGCAGTAATGTGTGTCACACACCATAAATTTCTTAGTGTTTTGCACTATGAAGATAATATTATATACCCCAGAAGAGCATGAAAGGATAAAGTATAGCCCTCATCTTTAATGGCAATACAATCACAGAACCAGCAAGTACAACAATACACAGTTCAGTTGAACAGTGCGATATTTTAGTGATCAACATCAACTATGGCTTTTTAAAGATAGTGATAGTTTTAAAAATACTGTCTTTTGTGAGGCATGAGCTTTTCTAAACATAAAAGAAAAACCAGAACACCTTCCAAAAATGTACGTGTCAGTGCTTCAAAAAATACAAAGATCCACACTTATTTGTTATGTGCTGTCAAGAGGGAACCAACTTATAGCAATACTAACAGGGCTTTCAAGATAAGTGAAATAATTCAAGGAATGATTTGGTCAGTCCCACACCTGCAGGGACCTTCCATGGCTGAGCAGGGAATTGAATCCAGCTCTTCGAGTCTGCCACTCTATCAGTTTTACCACACTGGTATCCCCACTTGGTTTTAAAGTACAGTTTTATCTCGCTTAAAGAGCATAATGTGTTCCACAGGATTGCTCTTTAAGCGAGTTTGCTCGTTAAGCGAAACACCATTGTAAGTGACCAATTGTGGGGGGGGGGGATTGTGAACCCTGCTTTATTTGTTAAGCGAGTTTTGGTTGGCTTTATTTGTTAAGTGAATCAAACATTCAGAGAAAATTCTGCTCTTTAAGCGAGTTACTCATTAAGCAAGGTGCTCTTTATGCGAGGTTTGACTGTACTGTACATGTTCATGAGCACTCAATATAGCACTCTATGGGCTTTCTATGAAAAGAAATCTATATACAGTGGAACCTCGTATAACGAACGCCCCCTATAGCGAAAAAAATCACATAACGAATAGGGGTTTTTTTAAAAAAAAAATGGTGCCCCACATAATGATTTTTCCTACGGAAAAAAATCTTACAACAAATATCCAATGGGGAAAACCACTTAGCGAAAAAAATTGCTGTATGATTTTTTCCCATAGGAAAAATTGTACAATGAAAAAAATTGAATTGTGTACAGACCTGTAAAACATATTAAAATTGTTATACTGTACAGGGTTTTACTGTATGGTCAACAAATGGGCTCCATATATTAAAGAACAGTAGCATCCATTTTCCTATTGAACTTTCAAGCTACAGTCAAACCTCGCATAAAGAGCACCTCACTTAAAGAGTAACTCACTTAAAGAGCAGAATTTTCTCTGAATGTTCGCTTCGCTTAACAAATAAAACCAACCAAAAATTCACTTAACAAATAAATTGGGATTTGCAGTCCCCCCCACAATTGATCATTTTCAATGATGTTTCGCTTAAAGAGCAAACTCGCTTAAAGAGCAATCCTGTGGAACGCATTATGCTCTTTAAGCGAGGTACAACTGTAGCTACATTCCATCACAGTGTGGACCTTCTAAGCTTCCAATATTGACAATGACATAAGGCTGTTCATGAGACTTGGCTCAACATTTATTTGCCATCAGAAGCCACAACATAACCTTGAGGTTTCCTCTCCCTGAACCACCATATCACAAATCAGCACTAAGAACATGTCAGTGTCTTGTCCTCACTCTTTGGTCCTTCTCCTCCTTCTCCCCTATTCATTCACACATACAGCCTAGCACAGGGTTGAGCTGTCAAGCTCCAGGATTAAGATAAAGACTCTTCCTTCTCCCCATCTCAGACCTCATGCTGCCTTACAATTCAAGGCTTCTGGCTTGTGCTTTTCCAACTACAAAAGTGAGCCTGGGCATATAACCAAAATGTTTCTCAAGATACAAAGTGTCCAGTTAGAGGCAGATGGTCAGATTTGGTTAAGACCACAGTAGTTCTTTAGATTAGTGGTAGCAAAGCACAGGGACAATGCTTTAGCACAATCTCATTTCCATATGCCTTAGGCAGAAGATACCCCACTGCCAACCTTTCCAGATCTTCCTGTCCCAGCTATGATTTTCCTCCATATTTGTGAATGCAGCTCAGTTTAAGTCCATGGGTTATTCTGACCCTGAGTTTACTTAACTCCCCTCTGAGCCTCTTTAATCTTCAAATTTCTGACTTCCTTCTCCAGGTCTTACCACCATTCTGAGTTCATTCCCTGGTTGCCAGGCAATGTGGAAACAGGTTGGCACCTGATATGCCTTGACAAAACTTCTCATTGTCATCTGCCACAAGTCCAGGAAGTGGCCACTCTTCCTTTTCACCAAATGCAGGAAAGGCCATAGCACACAGTTGAAGTAGCAGCAGGAACTGGCAGACAGTTGCCTAGGAAGTGGGCTATCAGCTGGGTGATACCGTATGGATATAATGTCATTACCAGATTAGCATCTTTCTCTTTTCCTTTCTTTCTTAGAAATAGCATACTTGATAATGCAAAGAAAATGCCATGAGAAATTGAATGCCTTTATTTGTCTTATAGGTGTAATTGTGGCTATAAAATAATAGGAGTAAAGGTAAAGGTTGCCCTTTCTCAAAAGCCAGTCACATCTGTCTCTAGACATCTATATTTATAGCCAAAGAGCCAATGCTGTGTGCATCTGAAGAAGTTTCCGTTGTCATGTGGCAAGCATAACTAGATGTTGGAGTACATGGAACACTGTTACCTTGCCTGCTGAAGTGGCACCTATTTATCTGCTTGCAATTATTTGCATTCAAACTCCTAGCTTGGCAGGAGAGAATAACAGGAGTACAGAAGCACAAATAGGAATCTCTAAGATGCCTTTTCCATATGCTACATTTATGGTTACACATTCTGGTATTTCCATAATTTCAAAGAATGTGGAAGGAATGAGGCAGCATTAGTATATTAGTTTTTAGATTGTTGACTCGTCTTTGATTTTCTTGTGAGCCGCCCGGAGTCTCCGGAGTGGAGCGGTGATACAAATTGATAAATAAATATTGATGGCAACAATTTCTATCTCTTTCCCTCTCTCTTTGATATCCAAATTAGCTGTGAATATTTTTGTGTCAAAATTAGGTGAAGCTTTTGTGGTAGAAGAGCTTCAAGGTCATATTAAACTTTTCATTAGAAGAGTTCTGTATGACTTTTCCATATCACCTGCAAATTGCAAATTAGCTTACTTTTTTGTGACTGGTCATCAAGGGGTAAAAACAAGCTACATTTCTGGGCTTTAAAGAAGTCTGCTAGAATCATGTTTCTGGGATACTAATGTGATTTCAGCTTCTAACAAAAGTCTGACTGTAGGCCTAACAGTTTTCTGTTCACATGTATAAATACCCTATGGGTTTCTCAGATGTTGTTGTCACATCTTAGCTCTGGAGTGCATTTCCCTCCAGAAAGATAAAGCTTGAGTAACAGACAAAAACATGAAATACCCTCCTGTAAAATTATTAAAAGAGAAAACAAGGAAAAAGGAAATGGCAATTTAAATGCATAAAAATTCCCAAATGAATACAATAACATTTCTCAAAAGCAAGAGATATAAATCAAGATGCAATTCAGGCATTGCAAAAGAACCACAGTGAAAAAATGAATTGTAAACTACTCCTTACTTATGTCTCTTAAACCTAACAGAATAATTGTGCATGTTGGGTCTACTCATGAGCAAAACCAAGCCATGAGAGGATAGTTTTCCATTTTTTTCCTGCAGTAGTCACTAGGCTCTAAATACTTTCCTTTATAAAACAAAACACCAGTGATGCTATTGTGAAGTCAACAGTTCTTCATGGCTTGCTGCCATTCACAAGCTCAGTTGACAAGAGACAGACAGATTCCGGCCTTTGAAATAAAAAAAAGGGAAGAATCTTCTGCTGTAATGTAAGGATGGTAGCTCATGTTCAAAAGCAGTACAGTAGATATAAATAGGTGTAAAAGTTTGCTTCCTTCTCAGCTAATTTCACATAACCATAGTAACAAAACAAAAAAGTCCAACCATGGTAAAATACTTTTTTTATATGCTAAAATCCTTGATTTCTTGACAGGAGCTTACTGGTATCTCATTTTAATAACTGGCACCACATTCCACTACTCAACCCATCCACGATTAAAGTATCCACTGGTTACCCAAAAGATGGGAGGGATTTTGTTATTCTGTCTGCCCCCTTTCTTCAGTCAGGAAAATGCAATAAACAAAATAAAATCCAAAAAAGATTTCAAACCTAGTGGCTTGTTTTTCTTCTTAACTGGGAGACTCTCTTGTTTCTCTGCTGACTCTCCTCTCAACCCTCTCAAAGTCTGGTGAGGTTTGGCGTTAGAGTGTCTCACTTACACTCCCAAATCACTCATTGAATGGATATTGAGTTTGAATGGAAAATCCACATTTCCTTTTTGCAATTATGTTTTTATCTATTATCACATATATATTACAACAAAAATGTAACAAAATTATATAAATAAAATAAACAGCGAACAGATATACCAAAAATATTCATATATTAACACATGCGAATACACACACACACACACACACACACACACACACACACACACACACACACACACACAAACAAAACACCCAAATCATTCCAACTCTTGTTGTACAGGTTGTCCCAAATAGGTTAAATAGCTTGTAAATGTTGGTATCTCAATTCTGCCAAAACTTCAACATTTCTCGACTTAAAATCCACATTTCCTGAAATAAATAACTAGACTTTGGGTTTTAAATGGGAGCAAATGGGTTTTTTGTAGCTTTATAAGAAATGATGTATCTGCATTGACCTGTTCTCAAAGTTGAAAATACAGTTGTATCTCACTTAAAGAGCATAATGTGTTCCACAGGATTGCTCTTTAAGCGAGTTTGCTCTTTGAGTGAAATGCCATTGTATGTGACCAATTGTGACCCGGGGGGGGGGGGGAGAACTCCGGTTTATTTGGTAACTGAGTTTTTGGTTGGTTTTATTTGTTAAGTGAAATGAACATTCAGAGAAAATTCTGCTCTTTAAGCGAGTTACTCTTTAAGTGAGGCGCTCTTGGCCCCATACACCCCCAGTATAAGAAGACAGACACTATCAAGTTGGTTGAAAAATCGGGCCACTTTATTAACTGATAATGATCTTAACTTGTTGAACACATTAACTTGGTTAGACTGCTCTGCAGCAGGCCGACATAGCACTGGTAAGGCTGCTTTTTGGAATAATCTATTCCATTAACCTTAAGCTTAACTTTTAAATTTGAATACTGACCAATTTTTCTAGATCCCCTTGTCAGAAGTGACCTTCACCTGGTTTTACTTCTGACACCACAATCGGGCGAACGATTGTATGGGACTGCCAGCTGCCAAGCATGGCAGCCCCTTGTTCCTGTTCCGCATTTCAAACAATCCAGGGTATCTTTCTCTCTAGGCTGTCAACCACCCTGACTGGTGAAATGCGTCCCGACCCGATGCTATAGGGATCTGCTTCATTTCCTTACCAGTGGTAACCGCCAAGTGACCAAATTAAAAAGGGGTACCTTCATATCTCAACCATACACAACAGTGTGGGGTGGGCGAAAACCCCAAGAAACCAAGGTGCCAATCAGGTTTCCAGCAAAAATTCCCACCCGGCCCCGAAGCGACCAAAACAATCACACTGCTGCTTAAGGGAGGGAGGGTGGTAGGCAACAGTGCCCGATTCAATTCGCAAAAAAGGCGGCAAGGCTGGGTGAGCGCTGCCCTTATAAGCCCTGCCCCCCATTGCCTTGCTGCTGCTGCTGCTCTGTCTTCTTCCAGGTTGTCGGGGCAAAGCGCATGCTGTCGGGAGCTGCCTTCGGCGCACAGACATTATGAGAGGTTTGACTGTAATTCATTTGAGTCTTCATTCTTATAGGCTATTGCTTGTGTGAGGGCATATCTTTCTGTTATTGGGTGTTTCTTCCTCATTCATATTACAGTATTTTGTGCCAGGAAAAGCACCTGAACTTCTAGAACAGGGGTTCCCAACCTAAGGCCCATGGGCCAGATCCAGACCTTGGTGCCATTTAATGTGCCCCCCAACTTCCAAGGGCATTTGAGAAACAAAATAGCCATCCCCTTGAAGCATTTGGGATAAATGGCCATCCCCATCATGCAGGCAGGGCAAAATGGCCACCCAGCCCTTGAAGCTGGCTGAGAGAGTGTGACCTGGCCCCCAGTTTAAAAGGTTGGGAACCCCTGTTATAGTAAGAAGAATCACACTTATATGCCATCCCATAGTGCCTAGAACATTTTCTAACATGGTCTCCTCTGTTGCTGAACTTCTTCTTTACTTCAGGTGTCAAGGGAGATAAAAGGTTCTTGTTCTTCCTCTATCCTTAACTTTAGTAAAATCCAGTTGTTTGTGATTTTGATTCTAATATGATTTTGGGCTGCATCTCTAGGTACTGAAATATAGTTAGCAGTGGCTGATGGAGCTTACTCTCCAAAGCAAACTATGTTTATAAAATTGCACTATTTCTTCCTACATTGATTTAGAAAGATTTCTAAACAGCACATGTGGTGAATGCTGGCAGACCCTTATGTTTGTCATGTTCAGTTTTGTTGTCTATAAATTGGTTAGTGAGGTGGGAATTGGAAGAATATGCCAAACTCAGCATATCTCCCTTTTACTTATAACATGTATAAAGAGCTGCTGTACACAAGTAGGTTAAGTAAACACACAGTAATTGCTTGATTGCTTTCTACAATTCTGTCTATGCCTTGGAGTAAATATCAGCCACTAATCTTGTTATCAGTGCAATGAGCAAGAGAAACAAGATTACATCCTTTGTCTTGCTCCAACTCTGAAGCAGGAGATCTGCAAGAAACGTCCCAGGGAGCTGGAGAAGAATGTAAAAAGAATGTACTGCGTGGTTTTATGAAATGCATGGTTAATTTGTCTTTCCAAAGAAACAGAACGTTGCAAGTGCTTGGATATTTTGAGCATAACTATTTGTTTCACTTGAGCAGCTTCTTGAAAAAGATAGATAGATCTCACATTGGTTTAAAGCACTAGAAATTGCTTCCCAAATGCATGAGTAGCTAAGCAGAGTGACTCTTTTATTAGAAATATTGAACCAGATTCTCACTGAAGACAATTTTAATGGTGAAAATGTCGAGAGCATCATTGGTGGTATGAATTGTTCTAGATTTATGTTCACTCTCCTCCTGCTTTCTTTCTTTATTTTCATTCCACTCTATCCAGAGTCTCCTTTTGTACTCTATATCATGAATTGCACCTTGACTTCTAATAGGAAAAACAAGAGCAGAGATAAAATATATAGTTGTGTTAGTTAGATGGGACTGGATCTCAAGGACTGAATGAGAAGTCTGGATTTTCAAATTTTGAATGTAAGGATTCCTATATCTTGGGGGATGCAGTGACTTAGTGGTTGTGTCACTCAGCTTGAAGACCAGAAGGTGGGCAGGTCAGCAGTTTGAGACCTGAGTACTGCAAGACAGAGGAAGCTCCTGTCATTTGTCCCACCTCCTGCTAACTTAGCAGTTCAAAAGCAAGACATTATAAGTTGATAACTATGTACCACTTCTGCAGGAAAGATAACAGCATTTCATGTGCTCTGGCATCTTGTCATGCCTGCCACATGACCATGGAAATGTCTGCAGATGCAGACATCACTGGCTCTTTGGCTGCAAATAGAGATGAACACTTCCCCCTAGAGTCAGACATGGCTTTCAAGCAAGGGAGACTTTTACCATTACCTATGTCAGTGATGGTTAACCTATGGCACACATACCAGAGGTGGCACTCGGAGCGCTCTCTGTGGGCACCCATGCAGTCACCTCAGCACATATTTCACCTCACCCCTCTGCCCAGCAGCCCAATGGGAATACTTCCTCCCTCCCCCAACAAAGAGTTCACCCCGCCTCTCTGCCCAGCAATCCAATGGGATAGCTTCCTCCCTCCCCCCAGCACAGAGTTTGACCTGTCTCTCTCCCCAGCAGCCCAATGGGAGAGTTTACTTCCTCCCCTGTTGCTGAGTTGGCACTTTGCGATAAAGGGTTGAAGTTTGGGGACTCGGTCTCTAAAAGCTTCGCCATCACTGACCTATGTTATATCTCAATATGTTTAGCTATTAGAGTGCATTTTTGTACAAGCACATTCATGGGCAGGTCTCACTGATTTCAGCAGGGTTCAGCAAGATAGGTTTCAGATTACAGTCTTAGACTTGGTTGCATCTTATTGCCTTCTCACTAAGAAACAAATATATCTTCTTGGATTTATTGCTGCATTTATGTCTGAATGACACATGACTTTGATGTAAACTCTTCCTTACCAGGAACTGCAAACTTACTGTCCTTACTCTTTGAGACAGTGAACTATTTTTCATACCTTCAAGAAGATAAAGCAAGTGAGAATAATTTTTTGTGCAAAGTAGGCAAATTTGTCCAAACAATGGCCAAAATTCAATTGGGATTTTACATGCATGAAAGACGCTTTATGTATGTGAGGTGCCTGGTGTTGCTCATTAATCCTGGGCATGTGAAAACAAGCACGACCAAGAAAACAACCAGAACTGAACAGATATTTTTTCAATTAGGCATGACAAGATACTGTACATTATTTCTCTTACTGTTACCTAAAAATCACTATCCCCTTTTAATGTGGAGATTAAAAAGTTCATCTGCTAGAGGAGCCCCCCAAGAACAACAGAAATTTTAATTTCAGACAAAAACAAAACTGGTTTATTGACAAAAATAACATCTATGCAACAGAGGGCCCTCACAGCTGGACAAAAAATCCAACCCATTTTTGTCTGCTAGAAAAATCTATGTGATGAGCTTCCCTAAGAAATTTGATGGGAGAGCTGACGCCCATTGCTACATTAAAGATTATACAATAGAACAAAAGGCCAGCAGTGGGTTTTTTCGTAAATAAAGAACTCAAACAATGGTTTGTTAGCACCTTAGATTCAGGATTCAATGAGAAGGTTTTTTTGCAAACAATGTTCATAGGAAAAGATTACATAGTCTGGAAAATGATAAGAGAAAAGGGTGGGGGTACATGGCAATACATTAATTTAATGGCAGTAATGTGGGTTTTTGGGCTGCTCCAGTGAACATGTCATGCAGGATGCTGTGAACCAGTCAGAGATAAGGCACGTCTGAAGTGAGGACTATTTTTGACCAATCAATATTGGAGGATCTTTGAAAACTGGTTATGACTTTTCACTCTGTAATCAAGGCTAGAGCTTATTTCTTCCAGGTGAAAACCTCTGGGCAGTTCCCTTCCAGGTGTGACCATTGTTTGTTTGTTTGTTTTTGTCTCAGGAAGTCTGGCTTTAGGTGAGAGGTTGGCTTAATTGTTTTCTGGGTGGGAGTGAGATAATCCTTTGTTGAAGGGAAATACCTCTGAGTATTCTCCTACTTTGAAAATATAGAACAGAGCATGTTAGTTTATAGGAATAATGCCAAAAAATTACACAGCAAGGGAAATACCAAAAAGAACCCTTTTATTAACATATGTATAAAGGGCAATTTAAGAGTCCCCATTCATGATCTGCAGAGCATTAGGAATTTCAGTTCCCCCACCCAATTATGTTAATAGCTGACTCCTAAGGCGATTTACACCTTTTCCTCAAGGTTAACTGTATCGATAAATAGGGCTTCCTGTTTGCCCATTTGGTCTGAGAGGAAATCAAGAACTTAATTGAACAGTTTAAAGTACATCCCAAAATCCTAGCTGTGACAGCAGTTTGAAATCTTTATAAATTTATTTAAAAAATCAGTCCTTGGAGCCATCCCTCCTGCTAGCAATCACAGCACAGTGTGCTGCTTGTGAACATTTAAGACTAAACTTGAAGTGGATGGCAAATTAAAATAATGAGAGAAGCATATTTTATTGAAAATAAAAGTATATATAATACTAAAAATGTTGATTTCAAAATTAGGGTTACATTACACATATGTAAAATCCCAGCAGAAATTTAGTCAGCACAAATAATGCAAACAATGATTTAACTCAAATTCAAATTCCATTTTATTTACAGCCCATGACCAGCATAACAAGAACACAAAAGCATAAACACCACATCCTAAGCAAGACTGGACAGAGGTAATAAAATAAAACTATACTACTAAAAACCTACTGAGAATTGACATACAACAGCAGTCTGCCTGTCTAATAGAACAATATTACTAAAATCCCTTAATAATTACTAAAACCTAATGTTGTGAAGACAAAATGCTAATATTTACAAAGAAAGAAGAGGGATAGCCTCACTACAAGAATATAATATGCTCTCTGCTGGAGTTGTAATTTACTAAAACTCAGTAAATTATAGTCAAACCAATAATGACAAGGGTGAAGAGGGAACTTAATAAAATAGTAGATCAGCTGGTCAGTGAGGGAGCAATCTCAATAAACTATAAAGCCACACTAGACTTCCTAGTCAGCAGCCAACGTATCCTATGAGCCTTCATACAGAGACCCACCACTTTGCCCATGATGGTAATACTACTGTCCTGGTGTAGGAAGGGAACTTGTTAGGCAGGCAATTTTCCTGTGCATTGGTGCAGCAGGTTTTAACTCTAAATATCAGAAATGGCCAAAAAAAAAGATAACAGCTGCTTTGTTACAAGTCTCCTAATGTTTAGATGTGGAAGTTTTGCTTTTAATAAAAAAATCTTGTTGGCAAATTTTTATTTCAAACAAAATGAAATAAATGCAATTCTCAACACCTTCACTGCCCAGTATCAATGGATATAACTCTTCCTGCTGACAGGAGAGTCACAATGAGGATATCTGGTTTCAAGGAAACAATTCTATGGTGAATAAGATAGTGCACCCAAACCTTTAATAACTAAGCACTCAAAGTCATTTGCCAGGAAGGACAAATGTTTCAGCTTTGCCTTCTCCATCATGTAGTTGTTTAAAAATCACAGGTTATCTCCATATTATGAAGCCTTGGAAATTTTGGGATGTTTTCCACAAACAAGGAGCCCAATGAAATGGTATTGGTCTCATATCCTTACAAGACATCTTATCACCTGCAACTCTACGAAAGCTTCTAGTTTGCTTTTACAAGACTAGAATCTGCTAGGCAGGAGCTATCAAGAGAAACAAGCAGCCAGCAGGGACTTCCTTTTTCATATAAAGTCTCAAATTGGATCCTGAATCCTCCGTGAGACAGATTTGGTGTTTCCATTAAAGATCAAGGTGCCTTGAAATTCAGCTGCCTCATATTTGTCTTCATCTGTCATCTTGTTTTGTCTCTAGTCTGTCAGTTCTGACCAGTGAGTATATTGACTTGAAATACATACAAATCATTACAGAGATTTCTCCCCCATTATTCCATGCTATTCTTTGTCCCAATATGTGCATGAATGCAGGCACAATCATGTGGCTGCACACACATACACACTGCAAACATATTTTTGTATTAAATGGTTTCTTTTCAGAAGGATATTGCTTGTCGCAAAATTATATTCTAGGAGAGCAGGCTGTCAATCTTTTTCATCAACTGTATCTTTATTATAAATTCCCATTTTAACAGACTAGATTCCTTTTATTGGTTAATTTCACCTCCTCTTCAATACACTGATGAAATTATTTTGAGGGGAGAGAGAAAAAACTGTTTTAATATATATTTTCAGTAATTGCACCATTGGTGCAAAGCTGAGCAGGCTGGCGAGGATGGTGGAGGATAGGGATAGGGATGCCTGGTGTGCAGTGGTCCATGGGGTCTTGAAAAGTCAGAATTGATTGGGTTTTTTTAATAGTAGCCATGTTAATCTGTGGTTCAGGCATATCAGAAAACAAAATAAAAACCACTGTAGCATTTTAAAGATTAACTGCTATATTTTTATTGTCTGCTTTTGTGGATCAAGTCCACTTCTTCAGACAAGGAGTAAAAGAATTGACTGTGTGACTGAACAACAAAACGTAAGACAGGTTGCAATTCAACAGTTCAATCATTTATGAAATCTAACTTATCACAGATTCATTTTCCCCCACAAAACTGATTTTTTTTCCTTCATGGAAAATGATAGGATTATGCTTGTCAAATGGATCAATATTGCCAAAAGACCTGTAAAGAGGTTTCCATATATGGATCTAACAATAAGATAATGGATCTTACTGTCCAGGCCTAGTTAAAAAAACACTTTATAAATATGTACAGTAATACAACGGATAACACTAAGACTTGATTTCACAAGTCTTTGTGTTATCCTATTTTTAGTGTTATCCGGTGCATGTTAAAATCCTATGGGATGGATCGGATAACGTTAAAGCTCCATAGAGATACATTGTAACCACACAGGCTTTAGTGGTTGTTATCCGATCCATCCCATAGGACCTTAACGTTATTCGATCCAATTCTCCTCCCCAGATTACTTAACGTTATGCAATTTTAGCATTATCCGAGGTAAACGTTATCCGAGGTATTACTGTACTTCTCCATATGTATACATCACAGATGTAAATCCTGATTTCTCTTCTTTTCACACACAATGTGGAGGAGCTTTAAACTGTGGCAGACACAATAGGAGGTGACAATGAGATTTATCTTTTCCCTAAAGATTAGACAGATTGCACAAATAGTTCTTTAATACAAATAAAGCACATTCTGCAAAATGAAGACATCTACTGCTTGTTGCATAGATATCTTGGCATTTGAAACATCATTTTACATTCTTGTGTGTGTGTGTGAGCATGTGTGTGCATGTGCATGCATGCGTGTGTGTGTAAGCTCTTCATTGCAAAAGGAACTCAAATTATGTTTGCTCAAGGACAATTAATGCAAAATTATGGCAAAACAGATGTTACTCCTCATCTGTTTCACCAGGAATGATGGGTTTCATGTGTTGCCAAGCTGAGAAAGCCAAAATAGCCAAGAAGGAAGGCTTTAGTGGACATCTATAAATACAATTGTGGAAAATACAGTGGCTAATTGGGCCTAACTAATGAGCCGTTGGTGCATGTTGGTCATATGACTGAACATACACCCAACTGCACACCCAGCACACATCTGACATCTTGTCAGAAACATCAGTATGTTTATGCCAATAATCTCACTTTTGCTTATCAGTTAAGCATCTTTCAGATGGTGCAAATTATAAAGGTACATTAGAATAACATGGTGCATATTACAATTCAACCCAACTTAAACCCAACCTTTGAGTCATTTCAAATATGTATCTCTCATCTGAGAAACAGCCAGGGATCTCAGCAACTTAAGATTACCAGGAAGGGTATCCCACTTGTTCATTGTGTTTTCCTCAAATTCCTAAGTGTTCCTTTGGATTTAATGTTTACCTGAAATAAATATAAAGCCAAAATATTGGCTGAAAACAAAGCAAAAGATCTTAACAAGGAACAACTTTCTTTGAAAGTTATTGAGAACCGACTGGGACACACAGTCATAAACACTAAGAACTCCAGCCTTGGTCCTATGCTGCTCTGCAAGCAAATATGTCGGTCTGATATGTTCAGTCCATGCAAAACAGATAGATGTAGTATTCAGTGAAAGCTATTTCTCTCTCTGAGAATTATTACTGGATTCATGATAAATCAGGTACCTAAAAGGCTTTGCAGCCTGTGATATACAGAGATGCTGTATATTAAACAATAATGGAGGATTTTCATTAAATGCATAATCTACTATTTGGCTACCATTGTTCCTGTCTCAAATCAAAAGCAAGTGAAATGGTTTTTTCTGATCATCTGTAAATCTTGGGGGAAAACAGCAGAAAATTTCAGGACTATAATGTGGGGGAAAAAACTACCCATATCTTAAAATGGATGAAACTTCAGGAAAGTTTAGCTTACAGTTTCAAAGAACCAAGATAAACCTATGCAAAAGGAGTTTTTCACACTTACACTGTTCCTTGTGAGTTCAGAGAAGAAAAGGCAACTTTACATCTGTGTCAGTGTGCACTATTCTTCTGAATATGTACTGTGAAAAAAAATGACACTAACTCCCCCCCCCCGCTCTTGATATTTCCCATAATTGGTTGGAAAACTGTACTGTGCTGTTTCTGAAATAAAGGAAGGAAGGAAGGAAGACTAGAGTTAATCACTGCAACTTCCACAATTGCTCCTATATTTGTGTATATCTTGAAGGATCCTGGCTATTGTAAATTTTTAAATCCCAAGTGTACAACAGTGAATGTCTGACACTTCAGATGGACACCCCCTGCAGGCACCACTGATGGTGGGGAGAAGTGAGAGGGAGGGTTTAAGAGGTGCCTCCCCCACCCCTGTGATTATCCTATACACTAATACCCCGGATAACGTTATACGGTTTTTAGCGTTGTCCGGGGTATACATCAAACAATGCTAAAAAAAAAAAAAAGCCCTGACGTCAGGGCGCGGTTTGTACCTGAAGTCAAACCATAGGATAGCGATTTCTAGCTGGGACAGGAGAAGGCTTTTAACTCGACAGCCCTCCCCCCAGTTTTGGCGGGCGAGGAGAGGCGAGGGGGGATGGGGGCCCTTTTGCCTCCTTTGCAACCCGGGCCTGCCGGGAATGAGTCCCTGCCACCAAAGAAAAATGTGGCGCGGCGGTGGCGGTCGAAGCGGCTGAGAACCTGGCCAGGATCCGCGAGGACCACGAGCGAGCTCTGCGAGAGGCCAAAGAGACCCTGCAGGAGGCAGAGGCGGGGGAAGGGGGCAGAGAAGAAGCTGCTGCTTCTGCTGCCTTCTTGGGGAGTGGGGGTGGGCATGTGGTGGAAGGAGAACCTGCAGGTCCCCTTGTTCGCGGGGCTCCCCCTGGGCAGGGTGGTTGAGGAGGGAAGTTGTCGGAAGCGGCTGAGGACCGACACTGGCTGTCAGTTCCGCCCGTGCACACCGGGCTTTGTGCTCATGTTGGTGCCTCCCCCTTTCCTCATCCCCCTCCCACCACCAGGTATCCGGCCAGAAGGGAAAGCCCCGCAGTCAGCGTCAGCCCCCCTCACCAAGCGGTAAGGAGCCAGTGCAGTGCCTTGGGGGGGAGGCGCCAACATGAGCACGAAGCCTGGCGGGCATGGGCAGAACTGACAGCCAGTGTCGGTCGTCAGCCACCTCCGACAACTTCACTCCTCAGCCACCCCGACACCCGCCCAGGGGGAGCCCCGCTGGGCTCAAGTCACCTTTCTTTGGGATCGCCAGAGAAAGGAAGCAAGGAGGCAGTTTAAGAAACGATAGGATCAACTGGCGAGTCAGTGACAGCTTTGGCAGCTTTGGTGAAGTGCGGAGGTGGTGAAAGAGCTGGAGAGAAAGAGAGAGGGGGAGGAAGGAAGGAAGGAAGAGGGGGCACCCCTGCCGCTGACTCGCCAGTTGATACTATTGTTTCTTAAACTACCTCCTTGCTTCCTTTCTTTGGCGATCCCAAAGAAAGGTGACTTGAGCCCAGCAGTGGCCGTGGCTTCGTCGTCTCCCCACCACCACCACCCGCGGGTAGTGCTAAGGTTCATTTCGGGTGGTGGTGGGGAGACAACGAAGCCACGGCCGCTGCTGGGCTCAAGTCACCTTTCTTTGGGATCGCCAGAGAAAGGAAGCAAGGAGGCAGTTTAAGAAATGATAGGATCAACTGGTGAGTCAGCGACAGCTTTGGCAGCTTTGGCGAAGTGCGGAGGAGGCGAAAGAGCTGGAGAGAAAGAGAGAGGGGGAGGAAGGAAGGAAGGAAGAGGGGCACCCCCGCCGCTGACTCGCCAGTTGATCCTATCGTTTCTTAAACTGCCTCCTTGCTTCCTTTCTTTGGCGATCCCAAAGAAAGGTGACTTCAGCCCAGCAGTGGCCGTGGCTTCGTTGTCTCCCCACCACCACCACCCACGGCAAGTGCTAAGGTTTGTTTCGGGTGGTGGTGGGGAGATGACAAAGAAAGAAAGAAAGAAGGCAGTTTAAGAAACGATAGGATCAACCGGCGAGTCAGCGGCGGTTGTGCCCCCCCTCTTCCTTCCCCTCTCTCTTTCTCTCCAGCTCCTTCGCCTCCTCCGCTCTTCACCAAAGCCGCCACTGCCTGCACGGTGTTTGGAAAGGGTACGGGGGATGTTCCCCCGTACCCTTTCCAAACACTGTGCGGGCAGGCGCGCGCATGTCAGATGGGGTTTGGAGAGGCTACGGGGAAGATCTCCGTAGCCTCCCCAGCCCCCGTCTGACACGTGTGCGCCCGCACGGTGATTGGAAAGGGTACAGGGGCTCTTCCCTATACCCTTTCCAAAGATCATGCGGGCAGGCACTGGGGGGGGATTTGGATTGGGTAGATGTTCTACCCAATCCAACCCCTCCCCCCCACAATTGTTCCGGATAATGCTAAAACTCGCGTTATTCGATACAAGATTTTTCCAAAAATCTTGTAACGTTATGCGGTTTTAGCGCTATACGGTACAATCGTTATCCGGGGTATTACTGTACTTCAGAAAACCAAAACAGGTGGCGTTCTACATCTTACTATAGTCTAGAATCCTGCTGCACTATGCAACTGTGTAAGGTTAATCGGGGAAGCAGTGATAGTTATTTTTGCCACCTGTCTCTTAATGGGTGCATCATTCCCAATTGTACAACTAATTGGATGACCTGGTATGGAACAGGCAAATGGGAAACCATAAAAGTGTTTGTGACATTGCTCTTAAATTTATTGGTTTCCCCCATAGAATTTTAGCGACATTGTGTCACTCAGTCGTGCTCAGAAAGCAAAGAGAGGAGGGGCTTCTCCAGTATGGGTTATTTTCTCTGTCTTGTTTTCCTGTACCCAACAATAACATCTGTACCTACCCAATAACATCTGGGTAGGATTAGCACAATATATTGCATGTGGACTGTGAAGCTACCATTGAAAAGAATCCAGACATTTTTGATAATAACTGTGTGCTGTCAAGTCAATTCTGACTCATGCTGATCTTTTCCATGGTTGACTAGCCAGAGAATACATAGAGGCAGCTTGCCTTTCTCTTCTTCTGAGGGTTATCCTAGAACTGTGCAGCTCGCCCAGGGTCACATAAACTAACTCATTGGGGAACCTGTGGATCCATGATCAGATATCTAAATCATTGAACTATCCAGGCAGGTGGTAGCAGAAAAATACTAGACACCAATGCTAAGAAACAAAACAACACAAAATACAGTGAAAAGCACATGTTGCCTTGTGGAGAAATAGCATTTCATGTAGCATCCAAATAAAGTATGCAGACAAAGCTGCAATATGTTTTGTGAGAAGAATCTGTTGAACTCAAGGGTGCTTATGTCTGAGTAATCATGTCCTGTGGTAGGTCATTCTGGCTGAAAAATCCTATCTTTCATGCACTCATACATAGGGAAAAATTCAGCCTCTTGCAGTAGGTATCCATCCATGTGGAATACACTGTGGACTGAAAATTGTGTTGTCAGTGGTTTTGGAGGAAAGCACCAGATGACAGTCTTCTGAAACAAAATTAGCCATTAGTTCTGATTCATCAAAAAACTTATACTGTTCTCTCTGTTTTACATCCAGGAAAACTTTGGCTGTATAGATAATCTAACTGTGCATTTTTCAAAAATAAAAATAAAAAAATCAATGACTCACAAAGCCAGCAGCAATTTCAGATCTTAAAGATAATGAATGTGAATAAATAATCACTTATAAAGAAAATTAGAATCATATTTTGCTGCTTGAGTTTTCAGCAACTTCAGAAAATGTCTTAAAATAATCGCTTCTGGCAATGTAATTGTGGGAGGGCTGACTCAATCCAAAATGAATTATTTAAAAAAGTAAAACTTATGAATTTCTGTAAGAAAAAAGAGTTATGGTAGATATATCGACATACCAATTTGAATAACTTTATTATCCTTTCTGGGGTAGTTCAGACATGATACTTATATCCACATAGTTCAAACAGAATTTGTTAACAACTACAGCATTTATTTATTTATTTATTTATTTATTTATTTATTTATTTATAGTTCAAATTTATATTGCCGCCCACTCACCATAGCGACTCAGGGTGGCTTACATACAATACATTACAATACAATACAATATGTTGATGGGGGCTCAGGGGGAGGGGTGGCGAAGTCCTCAACCTGCCCTGGCTTCTTCTTCCCTGGCTGTTGGTGTGAGTTAAGGGGGAGGGGCAGATAAGTCCTCAACCTGCCCTGGCTTCTTCTTCCCTGGTCGTTGGTGTGGGCTCAGAGGGAGGGGCAGAGTTTGTGGCAGAGAACAGAAAGTAAATCTATTTTTCTTTTTTTTCTCCCCGTCCCCCTGCCAACAAATGCATAAATGCATAAATGCATAAATAAATAAATGCATAAATAAATAAATAAATAAATAAATAAAAAGAGTATTTAAGGGAGGATAGTTCAAGAGAGTTGCATGTCTAGGTGTTGCCAAAAAACCTGAGACTTGAAAACTTCCTACTAACTGAAAAATACTTCCAGCTTCACTGAGAAATATCAGTAAAATGTTTTATCTTTTAAGGCTAGTTGGTCAAACCAAGAATGCCATTCTTGAGCATTCCACAACAACTACAGATGAAGACTAAATGTACTAAATAGGGAACAAATAGGGAATATAGAAAGAAGCTCTCTACTGAGTCAAACCATTAATTTATCAAGCCCAATATTGTTTATACTGACTGGCAGAGGCTTTTTTGAGTACTAGACAAGATTTTTTTAAAAGCACATCAAGAATTGAATCTCAATCAGCAGGTTTGCTGACTTGGGTTTCTGTTAATTGAAGTCCAAGAACACTTGGAGAGCCAAGTTTGAAGAACCCTGGTCTTGTGAAAGACCTTTCTGCTTCAATTTGGTGTTAGAAATATTAGTTGACAGGGTTCCCACCCAGGGTACACCAGACTGTATTCACAATCTTCGAGGAGGATCTTTCTGTGTACCCCATTATCATACTCATTTTTTTTAAAAAAATACTATGCTTATACTAATTAATGTTTTACAGGATACTGTGGTTTGCATAATGTCCATTGGCTAATAATGGATAACTGACAAGACACCAGGTCACCTCATGATAGTGTGCCTGTTCATTCAACCAAATGGCTACACTGACATATAGCCTGCTCTTTTGGGGAAGGTTGGAGGGAGTTGGTCTGATTGCATGAACAGGTCAATTAGGCCAATCTGCCCCCATCTTCCCAATTTTGAGACCTCATCAGGGATACAGTACAACTAAATTGTCCTATTGTATTTTATCCTGATCTCAGTGTATTTGCATGCTGGTGTCAGGTGGAAAGTGGCTTTTGCCCCCATGTCCAATGTTGATTGAACTGCTAGAGCCTGATCAGAACAAATAGGCATGTGCAAATTATTTCACAACTGCTGCACAATGGTCCACTTTTTTGACGCCACAAGGGCCAGCCCTGCCCCCTAGTTTTTATCTTTTGGCCCTGAATTCTGGGGATGATTGGCCTTCTCATAATTTTGCATTTATTTATTTTGGCACATATTGCAGTTTATTTGTTCTCCAACTTTTAGATGATAGGGTGTGTGTGGATTTTGCATTTGGCTGACCTGTCTTCTATATCTGGCAGGCCAGTCATATGAAGAAAGTTGTGTAATATAATATACACAAGAATGTCTGAGACAAAATAATATTGACTTGGAGTCTTTTAAATGTTATTGAATTCTATCTGTTATCCTCTGTTACTCTGGTAATTCTTAACTGGCATCAGGCCTTCTGGCTCTTCCTCAAGTACATTCTTTCTATGGATTTAGAAACTAATTCTTTTTCCTTTTACAACTGAAAATCTCAATTGACTATCATGAACCTCTTTTGCCCTCAGCATGCAAGTCTCCCCAAACTCTCCTAAATTCTAATTATTTCCTTGTGTTGTTCCTATATTTTCATCTGGAATTGTTTCTCCTATAGCTGTTATGATGGTGTTATACCTCCAGCTACAAGATTACATTGCTTAGCCTCCTCCCCAGACTGGGCAACTGGCACTTCTTGTCAAGTAAAAGACTGTGAATGATGCATTCATTGGATCCCTAGTGACAACATCCTTTACCAAGACACCATAAAACCTTTCTTCAAAATAGCTTAAGGAATTTCACCGCAGAAATACCCTCAATCAGTAAAGCTAGCCTTCTACATACCTTCTCTTATTACCTATTGTTGGTAATTTATCAAATCATTCCATCAGTGTGTTTTAAGACAATTGAATTAGCAATTCTCATAAACCACGGCTTGACAAAATTGTTGCACAGAGCATAATGTTCTGAAATGTATAGCAAGCCTTCTTGTCAGAAGAAGGGGGACAAAACACAATAACAGAACAAGGTAAGCTTTGATTCAAAATAAAGAGCCATGCTAGCTAAAGAACAGAACGTCTCACAGAAGAAAATGCTTGGTTTTTTTCTCCAGAAAGCTTTAAAATAACACAGCTTTTGTGTCAGGAAATAATGTTAATTTATTTGTTCAAAGATGTATGTAAAATTGTAATTTATCCAGTATAAATCTGAGGAAAATAAGCAACAACCAGCATCAGGAATAAAAAAACCCACAAATGTGTACAAGCATATATGCAGAGTTCCAATTGTGTACTAAGAAGGAAATTGGTGCAAAATGCAATGGAGCCTTCTTCCCTCTTTTTTCCATAGTTATCCCAGGTCATAGCTAATATAAGACAATGGCTATTATTCACACTGGTCTTCTTATGTACACTTCCAATGTACTATTTTCTTCCCTTGAGCTTGATTTATTTGTACCTTAATTTCCTGACTAAATGAAGAATGGCATTACCACCCCACCATCAAATAAAGAGGAAGGCCCATATTTGTGGTGTAAGGCTTGGTTCACATCTTTAAAATAAATTGAATCTCTTGACGGACAAAGTGGCTGGTAGTGTGATTCCTGATACCAGAGCAGAAGATGCTTTGTCCCATCTCCAGACTGGATAGGCAAATCCCTTGTTTCTGTGAAGTGCTATGCCTTCAACAGCTACTTTCCAGGCCAGCTAAGTCATGGAAATATCCTTGCAGGCATTTCCATCACTATTTGCATGAATGGATGTTGTACATACTACAGAGATGGCTTATTGTGTCCCCTAAGTGCCCACTTGATTCACCCAAATCATGCCGGACAACAAGTTTTAACCTCATCCAGTGATGCCTTGAGGGATTCAGTGCTACTACCCTAACCCAGTACTACCCACCTAAATGTGACCTATTTAACTAACCACACCCCTAAGCCACAATTATCATGTGGTCCAGAGTGAGATAGTTTTAAAAATGTCCCCTTTCCATGTGCCATTTCCAAATATTGACTAAAACAATTCCTATCCAGCCTAGAGTTGCCATATGTCCTGTCTGGTTCAAGAAAAAACATGTAAAATTTCTGGATTTTAAAATTTGAACAAAGGAAGCAAGATCACCCCTCACCAAGGGATTTTTGCAGAGTTAATTCACTGCCTCCCTGCCTTTCTTTCAATTATCCTACATGAAAGTGGTGAAGGCAAAACAGCACCCTGGGAAGCCTGCCGGGAAGGGAAGATACTTGCAAGCAAGATAATTGAAATAAAGGCATGGAGGCAGTGAAATAACTCTTTGCAAAAATCCCTTGGCTCACCTTAAAGTTTGGGGGACAAGGAGTTGTCCTCAGCCCTTTTCCTTGAAAACTGGGAGGGAGCAAGAAATACCCATATCTAAGAAGCCAAACCTCCACCATACTCTGGGGTGGAGGATTCCTTCTTCATGTGACCACAAAGGGTTAATTGCATGGATTCCATAGGGTCTTAGAGCTGCCGTCTCCCTGACAGCCCTGTCCGATGCATGCACAGTTTAAAAAATGCAATAACATCATGTGGCTGTCCTGGTTTGGTGGAAGAGAATTATGGTGACCCTAATCCAGAGACCAAAAGCAACCCTACTGCTTTAGGCACAAGGAGGGAGGTCCATTGCAAACTAGCAAAGATGCCTGATCAGGGCAGGGCAGGCCTTAAAAAAACCTCTTGTCCTGCCCCCAGACTTCCAAGTAGAAATTCTAGAGCATCTCAGGCTACCTCTTGCTTCTTCAATTGGAAGAGGCTAAAGTCCCTCCTTCATCCAGGCTGCATTGTGGCCAAATGTACAGAGGAAATATTGTGATTGTAGAATGGGTGCTCAGGGGTTTCCTGTTGTGAGTAGGGCCCTGCACAAGCAAAGAACCACCTGCATAGGTATAGTAAGGTTTTCTTTAGCATTGTGCCAATTCCTTGTGCATCCATGGGGTACGAATCACAACTATCTTATCCCCCTCCAAATATGGTGCCAAATCCATTGTTACATGTATCAAGCAATCAACTTCAAAATCAGTTATAAAGGCAATATGACCATTTGTCATCCATTTCTAAAAATGGAATAGTAACAATATTATTTATTAAGCCTAAAATCTTATACTCTCTTCCACATACCATTACATTAATCAGGACCTACTTTTGAACAGATGTGCACAAGATTGCATCTACTGTACAACAGCATGAGAACTGGCCATACGAATGTGCATATACCAACAGAGATGTGCCTAAAAGAGTAGAAGCAACCTTACCTACTTCCTGCATATTCAGAATTTTGATAAAAGGACTGAGTTCCTACATATTTTTGAGAACACAAGTCCGAAATTGTCACATTCATTACAGCAGTATAACAGTTAAATACATACTCTCGTTTTATAAATTTTAATCCCATGGGGTGGATTTGTAAATTTCTCCCTAAATTCTTAGAAAGCTTGTTTGCAGCTACAGCACTTTCATTCCCCTCCCTGTTGAACAAATAAACTTAGTGCATTTGCTGTGGTTCTTCTCACTTTGAAATGTTTTACTACTACCATTAGTACAGCAGCCAGCTGTCACAAAGAGTGTCGATATTTCTTCTTCAGAAGGATTATATTAAACAGTCTCTAAATTTGTGGCTTTATTGATTGTCTGTCATTTCTATAGAGTGAAAATCCACTTCAATTCACTGGGACAAACAAGCAACAAGAAGAATGCAGGGAAATGTTCATCTCAACAGCAACATACTGGAGAAAATGCTTTATTATACTCTTTCATTTACCAAAAGAGTGTTCCCATGTATTTCTACCAAAATGCATGTTCAAATCACTTACAGTTTATGCAGTTGCTGGGGTCAAGCCAAAGTGAGCTTCCTTCTTTAAGTTTCCAGTTGATTTCAATATCCACATACCATTTCTGGATTAAATAGACATCTTAACCACTTAATAATATGGAGCAATCGGTAAATTAAAAACTTACTTCCTTGGCTCCTTCATCAAGCAGAGGGAAGAATAATCATAGATGAAACCAGTTAGGACAGGGAATGAATGAATGAATGAATGAATCAATCAATCAATCAATCAACTAATCAATCAATCAATCTTCCCAGAAGTGGAAAGAGGAAGGGACAAGAATGGAGATTATTTTTTTTGCCCAAGTAGGATGGAAAGAGATGGTGGCCTGCCCTACTTATGATATTCTATCCCAAAACCACAGATATTTATGACAGGAAAAACATACCTCTGGAATGTTTTCTTGTCTTTTAAAGGAGCCAGACCAAATAGAGTTTTTTGAGGGGCAATCTGGATGCAAAAATCACACCAAATGGCCCATGTTAAGTGATCTTATTTAGCCTGTTCCAACTGAGTTCATGTAGATGACCCTTCAGTGATCCAAAATTGCCCAATATGGCTTCGACTGATTCAGAGGTTATCCAGTTCAACTCAGGTTTGAACTGCAGTGACAGAAACAGATTATGAGCATTTACCAGCAAGTAAGTATGTCCCACAGACTCTGACAAAACAGTTCTATAATTCCTGATCTTGAAACAAATAACTAGGGGGGAAAGAATCCTGTGATTTATTTATTTATTCTATGGCTTTATAAACACATAACATTTACCACAAGTTATGGGTCAAATATAGGTAAAAGAAATATGGATAAAATATACAAGTAGATAAATAGGGACCACTTCAGTGGGAAGGTAACAGGATTCTGTGCACTCCAGTGTCTAGTCATGCCTGCCACATGACCACTGAAACATCTGCAGAAGCAGACAGTGCTGGCTCTTCGGCTTTGAAACAGAGAAGCCACTCTGCAGCACCTTCACCTTATTGATTTGTTCTCCCATTACCACCTGGAACAGGCCATCACAAAACATATCATTTATTAGGTGACCCAGGAGTTTATTAGGAATTACTGTAAAACTTATACAGTAGACCATGCCTCCAAACTTTGTCATAAATTGCAATTAATTCAATAAAAATGAGTGACTTTTGAGGCCTTTCTGAAAACCTGCCTCTATAAACATTGTGAGATTCAGTCTTTGGCCAGTACAATTGCAGCTCGATCAAAAGCCTGTTTGATAGCTTGGTGTTTGTTCATTTATTCTGTCAACTATTCCTTTCTGGTTCAATTTATCCTGGCTACTTTTCTGGATTAATTTCTCTGACATGAGCTCAGAAGCGAAATCAGTTTTGCATCCTGGTGGTGCACCCTGGGTAACATTAAGAGCTAGAAAGAGTGACAACCAGGCTATCTTTTTATCTCCTGGCCACATTAGACACATGGAAATAAACTCTCCTGATGGTCCTTTTAAGGACTGCCTGACAAGAAATCTTGGAGAATTCTGTGATATATTGCTTTTCTACTCTTTCTTTAAAGCACTGTCACTGGGGAACTATGAGAAAGCAGGTCACTATTTAGAACATAGACCTTCCAGTCAAAATAACAAGTTACCAGTGCACTCTTGCAATATGTGTGTACCATTAATGGCTATGAATCAGCAGCCCACAAGTGCCATTTTGTGTAGGCAACAGGAGAAAAGAAAAAGTGACTTAATTGTGCCAACTGAAGCACAATTTAAATAATTGTGCATGCTTTCCACAATCAGAATTAGAGTTGTGATGCAATAAACATCTGTACGAACTCATAGGTAAAGGTAAAAGTAAAAGTCACCCTTGCTTGAAAGCCAGTCATATCCATCTCTAGGGTTCAGTGCTCATCTCTGTTTATAGCCAAAGGGCCAGCACTGTCTGTGTCTGCAGACATTTCCATGGACATGTGGCAGGCATGACTAAACACTGAAGTGCACAGAACACTTTTTACCTTCCAGTGAAATGGTACCTATTTAGTTATTTGTAATTTTCTGCTTACAAACTTCTAGGTTGGCAGGAGCTGGGGCAGAGACGATGGCTCACTCTTGTTGTTGTTGTTGTTGTTGTTGTTGTTGTTGTTGTTGTTGTTGTTGTTGTTGTTGTTGTTGTTGTTGTTGTTGTTGTTGTTGTTGTTGTTGTTGTTGTTGTTGTTGTTGTTGTTGTTGTTGTTGTTGTTGTTGTTGTTCTTCTTCTTCTTCTTCTTCTTCTTCTTCTTCTTCTTCTTCTTCTTCTTCTTCTTCTTCTTCTTCTTCTTCTTATATGCCGCCACACTCGCAAAGCAACTCTGGGCAGCTGACAAAGAAACAATATATCACAATTACAAAATATCATATCACAAAACATCACATCACAAAAAAACATTTCGGAAACATTCAAGAAATCCACAATCACAATTACGAAATATCATGTCATCATAAAAACACTTCAAAAATACTTCAAAACAGTACACAAAAATCTCAGAAACTCAACCCCACCCACTAAGTCCGTTTCCCTCCAGGTTGAGCTGGCGGGCGTCCAGTGGCACTGTTTTCAAAGCCGGCCAGGCCACATAGCTGCTGCTCCCCTCCTCACCAGCCAGGCTGGCTGAGGTAGCATCTGTTTGTGGTGGCAGCATTGTCATGGCTGGCCGGGCCACACAACTTCTGCTCCCCTCCTCCTCAGTCAGAGGGAAGAAGACCCACACAGCTGGGTCCTCTTCCCTCTGGGCTGGACTAGGCGAGGGCAGGAGTCCTGTGTGGCACCGGCAGAGTTTTTAAAGCTGCTAGCTCCCCACACACCTGGGTCTTCTTCCCTCTGGGTTGGACCAGACAAGGACGGGAGTCCAGTGGAGCAGTGGCAGAATTTTTTATGCTGCCAGCTCCCCACACAGCTGGGTCTTCTTCCCTCCAGGAATCAGGAATCGAACTCCGACCATCCAGTCAGTGAGTTTAGCATCTTATTCACTTGAACCACTGTAGTTCCTATGTGAACTCATAAGGACCTGCTAAAAGCTGCATTATTAATCTTCTCTATCTATGGGACTGCACTGTTATTCTTCATTATACCATTTAGAAAGATTTTACATTGCAAGGTAGGAGGAGAACATTGCTCATGCAAAGTATAACAACAATTTTTGAAACTATAGTCTGTATTCACCCAAAATAAAATGAAATTAATTTACTTGACTTTAGAGAGCAAGAAAGAGAAACAAACATTTGGGCTACATTTTGCTGCATTTCAGCAGAACCCAAAGACATTTCCTTTGCTTCTTGTTTCTAAAGGGTTTTTTTAAAATTCACATGGACATACATGCATTTTATGAATACAGTACATTTCATCTAATGTGTGTGCTTCATATACAGAAAACAGATTTATGAATATCTACCCTTTAGGGGGAAAATATGTTTGTGAATTCTCTCCACATTTTTCACCATTTCAATTTTAAAATATTAATGGCCTCACTCTTATTTGATTCTTTCTTAAAATGACAGTGCAGCATTTTGAAACATGCACATTGTGTGATGTGAGCATTATTTCTCTTCAGTGCCCCATTAGCCTTGGTAATGTGTGAATTTGCAATGTGATGTTTATTTCTTCTCAAAGTGAGTCTTGAGAGCTGTGAAAAGACCTCTTTTGTGTCAAGAATGTCAAATTCCACAAATTTATTTCCCATTCCTAGTAGAAATGGTCATGAAAGGAAATGAAATGATTTCTTAGAGAACATGTTTATGCATAAGGGTTACAAATTTGTAAAAAAAAAACCAAAAATAGATCTCTGACTCTTTTTCTGGGTCTATATGTGCAATTACTATAGATCCTAGCCAACAAATTCTGTTGAGTAGGAGAAGATCTCATGATTAAATTTTTAAGCCATCTGCTACCAGACTGTTCCATACAGAAATGTCAGCAGAATTTGAGTTACTTACAAACATATCAGTAAAAATGCTGATTTTTGGCTTCTTTGTATGGTAAACATTAAAGTGGTCAAGGTGTGTCATTTTCTACAGGGAGCAAACACAATTTTTCTTTTGCTTCCTCTCTCCTGGAATGGTATGAAAACCATTAAAGCATTAAATTAAATTTACATATTTTCATCACAGTTTGCAATCTCAAATTAAGCAGCTATAATGATAATGTAACCGGGATGAAGACTAAATGGTCTCCAAGGAGGTTCATGCTGGGGTGTTTGCATGATCAAATCTATCACAATATTTTGTCATTGCAGCCACCCCACATTGTCTACCTAGGGTGACCCTTGTCATACTTGTATTACAGAACACACACAGTGACATGGCTACACCAACCATGAGGCTCAGTGACTCACTGAAACCAGGAAAACTAAATAAAATAAATTTCATGTCAGAAATTAATCTGGGTTGAAAGGATTTTTGCTGTAGAAACTCCACTCAGGAAACACCCGAATGAGGCTCCTTTTATGTCTCCCAAGATCCATCATGCAGCACTTGGATATCAAAACCTGACCTTCCAGTCTCCAAGCTCAGTGTCTTAACCTCTAAGTCACTGCAGCGCTGCCAGACAGATCATCCAAGGAGACAGCAGACAAGAGGAGACAGTTGAGTCCTCTATGACCTTCCTGTTGTCCCCAGGTATGTACAGCCTCATTTGCTCTGCCCTACTTTTTGGAGAAGGGACTACAACGTTCTTATCTTTACCATGAGGAAGGCAAGGAATTTCCTACTGGTCTTTGTTAACTTCTCATGTCAGCAACACTGTTGTTTTGTGAAAACCTATCCATTTCTCTCTGCATTGGAGATGAGCACTGAACCCTAGAGTCAGATAGGACTGGTTTACTTGTGAAGGGGACCTTACCTGGCTACTGGGGTCGTTTTCCTGGTGCTTCCAAAAAGAAGGATAAAAATAAAACAGAGCATTTAGCATTGGAATTGTCACTGCCGTAACCAAAAGCTCTTTGGTTCCCCCTGTACTATTCAATCTATGAATATTGTTTGCATTTTCCTGTTCACAGCAACAGATTATTCACATAGAACAGGAAATTCACAAATACCATCAGAGACTTTGCCAAAGACTGGTTGAAAAACCTACAAAAGGGCACAGGGTGGATTAGGCATAATCTGTGCCACCCTTCATTCTATCATAGAGTATATTAAGGACTTCCACACATCCCTACAATACAGAAGCATATATGCACACAAAACCTAGGCAACATGTATCCTCAATATCACCGAGATCCAGACAATGCTTTAGCCTCCAAATAACACTTTTTAAAATAATGTCCTCATCAACACTCCCATTAAAGAGTGTTAGAGCAAATGGAAATAAAGTTGGTAGCATGCAAGAAATAGCTACATATCCACATCCTAAACAAATAGACCAATAGCAACTTGGATTCTAGGGTGACACCCATGAACCCATTCCTGGGTATTCTAGGGCTTAATGTCTCTTGAGGTAAGTCATCACCCCCAGTTTACTGCATGTTACACATGCTGAGTCCTCACTCTTCCAAGACAGAGAAAAAAATATACTATGTGTAACGGGACTGTCTCCTTTCACACTCTGATTTTTAAAGCAGAATCCTATGCCCTGTGCTTTATTTACCACTCTCTTCTACTTGATGTGCTTTCAAGTGGTTAAAAAATAGAAGGCCTCCAATTTTACCTGCACCTGTGAATCAGTGTGGTAAAATAATAGCCACTATAGTGTGTCAGGTTTCTTTGTGGGGAGATTGGCTTTGTTTAAAACCAGTGGATTTAATTGAAATATAAAGAAATATTAAAAGAGTAAATCAGTGAAACAGTCAAAATGCCAGCTGAGCACTGTCTTCATTTGTCAAACATGATGCTTTAAAGCTTCTAGTTGTCCAAACAAACATAAACAAACATAATAATTTACAATTAGAGCTGGCATGGCTAATGAAATCCATGGTGAGCTATCTTTTAAGCAGTCACAATTCTACCTTTCTTTGACATTTAATCAAGTACAAAATAAGTTTATTGCCCCATATGCTCCTATGAAAAACAGCCCCTTAATCAACTGGAAAAGCAGTATCTAAAGGTAGGGAGAAGTCAAGAATAATGTGGATGTTTCTTCTCAATAAACATTGGGAAAGATTTTTTGAAAATAAATTAGTCAAAGATATCAAGGAAGCAAGAAAATATGCTGAGATCAATTGTACCTATCAGCACATTGCAGTCAGAGCTATGAGATTTTTTCCCCATACATGCAGGTTTCCTGTCAACCCAAAAAAAAGTAAACTAAATGACTGGAAGAGAAATGTTGAGCTTAATTGGAAAACATTGTGCAGGAAAGCAAAATTAATTTACATTACGGTACATCTAGACATTGCAAGGCAGAGATGTAATAAACACTCCTCTCATAATATACAGTATGTGTGTGAGCCTGTGTTTAAGACTTCACTTGGGCAACAGTAATATAAGAAGCTGTTCATCCATTTTCTCTCAAGGCAAGTTCATTTCTAATCTGCTTTCAGTTATCTGGTGATAAATTTTGAGTTGCAGATGATCATCATGGCATCTTATGCATATGTGCTCACTTCCCCCTAATTTTTGAACCAAAGTTGTAAAGCTAAAAATAGTTGGGATTTATTTGTAAAATTATCCCTTTATTTGAGGTGGATTATGTACACTGCCTTGAATTATCTGGAGTTAATAGAATCCATAAATTAAACATATGTTATTTTCTATTTACCTAAGGGAAACAATACTTTGGCCACAGTTGTGTTTTTAGACGAGTGTAACACAACCTTTCAATGGTAAATTGTCACAAGTTTAGAAGTCAGAATAGCCATTTGCTGCCATGTGATGAGTCACACAATCTAGGGCACAACAATGTATGTGTGGAATTTCTTAACATTTTTGACAAATGTTTTATGCTTCTAGGTCAATGGTGGCAAACCTATGGCATGTATGCCAGAGGGGGAACTCAAAGCCCTCTCTGTGGACATGTGTGCCATTGCCCCAGCACAGAGTTCTGCCCCTTTGCCCAGTAGCCCAATGGGAGTGCTTCCTCCCTCCCCCCAGTACAGAGTTTACCCCACTCCTCTACCCAGCAGCCCACTGGAAGTGCTTCCTCCCTCCCTGGCACTCGGTCTCTAAAATGTTTGCCATCACTGTTCTAGGCATACCTATCTGGATTTTAACCACTGTTTCTCTAATTATGCAATTCAGATGAGTATGATCAATATAATTTGATTTTCCTAATGTCTAGGAGTCTAAAGTGCTATAAAACTATTGATGCACTTTCCAGTTTAAACTCCTATAAATAAGATGCTTCTCACCTCCCTTCTACCTTCAAATCAGCATAAAACATATTCAGACTGAATTTTCTGACACTGTAGAATTTCCAAAAGAGTCTGCTGTACAATTTTCTGATTAGAAGCCATAGAATCGACTGTCCCTGCTCATGATTTATTATTTTTAAAAATAATAATAATGAATTGGCACTGTTGCTTTTTGAGTGAAACCTGTAATCTCCCTTTTAGACAGACTGAGATCGTGACTGCTGTCCTTGAGAGCAGCTGAAGCTCATTGGAGCATACAGTTGAAATTACCTGGAGCAGAAGGTATTTTTAAACACATGTTATTCCAAGGTAGGCAGCTTCTCACAGCATGAATTCTTCACTTACTGCTGTGCTCAGCAGTTGATTTTCCTTACTGGAAGGCTCCAGGGCAGGGAAGATAACCTTAGTGGATCACAGACTTTTAAATATACATGTGCACATATCCCCCATACACAGGATCTCTCTTCTCAAGATTATAAAAGTAGTTATTTCTTTTCAAGAATGAAATGGTGAAATCAACAGGGAAAGGTTTACCAGCTATCATTGGTGAAGGCCAGAAAGAAAACTCTCTCTCTGATGGTGAAGTGCATTTTTAAAAGACTTTGGGCATAGCCCTACTTACAAATGCAGAGCATAACAACTCCATACCTAGAAAGCTCTGCATTTGCTTTCCTTATCTTCAGCTTGCAGCCCTGAAAACAAAATGTTGCCCCATTGCAAGCAAAACTTAACATATGCAAAGAGCCTGTCCACTTCCTCAGGGACAACTGGATCAAACTGATCCCAGATAGCATGGCAAGACAGTGGTCCAGTCAGCTCCAGAGCCACCGTATCCATGCTGGGATTAAACTTTGAGTGGATCTGAGTAATTTTCTCTGTCAGATAATCACCAAAGTCATCAGCTGACCCCTGCAACCAAGGACAGCATCCTCCCACCCCATCAAGAAGAGACATAGTCACCCGGAACAGGGTCTCTGAGAAGTTATCCACAGAGGCAATAAGAGTGTTGAAATATTGACATTTCACCACCTCTATCGCCACAAGGTAGGCCTTAGCAATGGCTCTAGCCAATGTTAGGTTGGAGTCGCTCTATTTACTTAGACATTACCATAACAGTTCTTAGGTCCTTGGCTAGGGCTTGAACTGTTAATCCTCAACTGTGGATCGAATGGTAGATTTGTATCCAACAACAACAACTGCAACAAACAACAATAACAGCATGCCATATTCTAGATAGATAATACTCAGAAGTAGTTTGCCATCCCTTCTTTTGAGGTGCACCCTCTGACTGTGCAGTTTGCCAAAGGCCATACAGTCAGACTCTTCTCCTGGAAGTGAGGAATCAAACTGAAATCTGTGGGTGCACAACCAGCTATCACTAAACCGGTGAGAAATAAAGCAATACATAAAGGGATGCTAAACAGTCCATTCTAAAATCTCCCTGAGTTGGCGGTGTTTGCAGGACAGAGACTTGCCGCCCTTTTACATGTACTAAAAAATGTTTCATTCATTTGTTCAGTATTTTAAGGAACCCAAGAAAGCTCACAACAACTAAAACATGAAACAATCGTTTGAAGTTTTAAAATGCTATAAAATATTGTAGTAAAGACAACTAGAATATAACAAAATTAAAATCAAGATTAAAAACAATTTTAAAGCATATTTTTAAAAATGTGTTATACAGCTTTCAGATCAAAAATAAAAGTATTTCTGAGACCTTCATTGCTTAAAAACATTTCTGAAGAAGAGAGTCTTAGCCTGATAACAAAAGAATAGCAGGGAGGGGACTAACATGACTTCCAGGGTCAGTGCATGCCAAAGCTTTGTGGTAGATGCTAATATCTGTGTAATTAAAGTCACCTTCTGATACTGACAACTTAATTTTCTAGAGTGAGATGCAAGGTGGAGAGTTAGCCCAAATAAACTTCTGAAGTATTAGCATCTGGGGTAAGGTGAACTTAGCATCTGGGGTAAGGTTAATACACTTAATATGAATATATTACCACAAATGATATATGTACTTTGGTGTATTTCATTGTGTATACCTCAAGAACATTTGTAATAAGAAATGTTCTTGAGATATATACAATGAAATACAACAAAGTGCATATATCATTTGTGGTAATATATTCATATTAAGTGTGTTAATCTTACCCCAGATGCTAAGTTTACGTAATGCCCATCTTTCTTCGATAGAGTCACTATGCATGAGGATCAGTGGATGGGCACTGTGTACATCTCTAGAATCATCTTCCACAATTTACAGTACCATGTCCAGGCATATTATGACTGTTCTACCAGTTCCACAATTCCTGAGAAACAATAAAGTTGCAGCTTCATTTGTTCCATGGAAGAGAAAAGCAAGAGAAAGAAAGACATATCATCACCATCTCCTATGCAAATAAACAAAAAAAAAATCACCTTTATTGTTCATTCATCTTTCAACCTATTCATGAGAAAATGCATCATTTGTGTTTACTATATGAATTAAGGACCCTATTGATGAAAATTTTTGTGTGTATTACAGCTTGTTTGCAAATGGCCTATAATAGTAAGCATTACATTTTTATTTTTATTTATTTTTTTCATTAAAAAGAAAGTATTAACAGAAAAGAACTCTAGGAAGAAATAGGGTAAAAAGAAACACTGAACAGCCTATTCAAATAAGAAAGATAGTAATCATTCCTTTAGCCTGCAAGTCATTTACATAAATTAGTTACTCAATGTGTTTATTAAATCATTCCATTTTGAACAAAATATTGAGGTACAAAAAGAAGAGAGTCAGGGGGGAGTATTTTATTTATTTGTCGGGGAAGAGTATTTTATTTACTTCTCTGAGAGCTGCACTGGCTCCCGGTATGCCTCCGAGTGCAATTCAAGGTGCTGGTTATTACCTTTAAAGCCCTACATGGTAGTGGGTCAGGATACTTAAGAGACCACATCGTTCCAAAGACATTGTCCATCACACCAGAGCAAATTGGAGAGGCTCTCTGGTCGTACCATGAGCTAGAGAGGCTCATCTCTCTTGCCTTCTCTGTGTCTGATCCGGCCCTTTGGAACCTTCTGCCAAGTGAGTTGTGTCTCCAGACTTTGCTGCTGCCCTTCAGAAAGGGGGTGAAAACCTGGATGGTGGGGCATGTGTTGTGTGTGGGCCAGGCGGTGAGTTCCTGTGAATAACCCCACCTCTCTCTCCCCATTGTGGTTTTTAACTTATTTTTTTTACTTTTTAGTGTTTTAATCCTTGATTTTAAATCTTGTATGTAATGGGTTTTAACTCTATTAGATTGTAAGCCACCCTGAGTCCTTGGAAAAGGGTGGGGTATAAATATAAATATAATAATAATAATATTTATTCACATTTGTACCCCACCCTTTTAATGTGAGCACCACTCAAGGTGGCTGAAGCATCACCCAAAAATCCCAATGTTACTCACATTTTTTATTCAGGTTTAAAATGATTGTTACGTGAATTCATAATTTGAATGTAATCAGAATACTAATATCTCCATATTGAGATTGTGCATTTTAATGGGATTCTCAGTGTAGGTAAAAGTCTTATGATTCATGTTATAAATGCATTTATGAAGCTGGCTAAAATTAACAGAGGTGGCTAAAAAAATGGATGCAACATTTTGCTCCATGAAAGATGAGGCCTAAAATAGGTAATGGTAACGGCTGCCCTTGCTCGAAAGTCAGTCATATCTGGCTCTAGAGTTCAGTGCTCATCTCTGTTTATAGCCAAAGAGCCAGTGCTGTCTGTGTCTACAGATGTTTCTGTAGACAAGTGGCAGGCATGCATCAACACTGGAGTGCCCTGGACACTGTTTACCTTTTAAAGCAAAACCTGTAATCTCCCTTTTAGACAGCCTGAGATCATGACTGTTGTCCTTGAGAGGTCTAAAATACACCCTCAAAATTTAGTCTCATGATTGTGTGTCTTCCTTGAGACAGGACACTTCTCTGGTAGAAGGATTATTCAGTTTAAATTTGGAAGGAAACATCAATTGTTTTGAGAGTGCTGTTGGTAAAACTAGGTCACCATTTCATGTCATCTCATCATTTTAAATTACAATTTTTAAAAATCTGAATTTTTAAATATATTTTTCAGATGGAAAGAAATTGAGATTTTAATCCAATTTGACATGGGAGAAACCAAAACTACCAGATTGGGTCTTTCAGCTAGGCATGCACACACATGTTTAAGCCCACCTAGGCTTAAATCTTGTTCCTGCCCCAGTGCTAGTTGAGAACTTTCTGTCTAGATAGGAAGCTAAATGGACCTCATCTAGAGGGCCTAGCTCAACCTCAAAGCCCTCTGTCAGGAAATGACATCTTTCCTAATGTTCTCAAAGCTTGGAGAGGTTGTAGTTTTAGCTAGGCCTCAAAAATCCTTTCTTCTCTCTGTCTCACCAGACTACATGTCACGAGATAGATTGTTTTCAATTCAGTGTTCCTGCTCCTTATCTCTAGGCTAGCTGTTTTGACTATTAGAGAGCACACTTCCTTCATGTGCGTAAGCATCTTCTCTTGTTATGAGAAAGTTTTCTTTGTTCCCTGATTGGTTAAAGGTACCCCACCTGACTGGAGAATCTCCATTTTGGAGAGAGGAGTGTTAGTTCATTTTTGGATGTCTAGGTGTTAAGATCTTGGCCTGTGGGACTATCCTTTTTGCCTTTTCATCATGATTACATAATGTACCTGTAGACTGTAACTGGACTGATCTATGTTATTGACCTTTTTATCTACGTTTCTCCATGGACTATGCTTTAATAACCTGACCAATAAAGCAGGTGTTTTTCTTTGAAGATTGTTTCTTTCATCATGAGCACGCTACCAGCACACACACAGAGCCTCGCTACTCAGACCTCCCATGTTTTGCTCTATTGCCTGAGCATAGTAAGAGTTCTCTTTAAGCAGCCCAGCTCTCTCAGCAGGAAGGTAAGGGCTAAAAGTTCCCAGAATGAGACAAGGTCTCAGGAACTGAAAGGGAGGGGCCCTTAATTGAGACAGCCAGTGTCTGACACCCTCTAGATGAGGTCTTTCTCCCAGATGTCTGTAAGGTGCTATCTGTCAGATACAACTTCCATAATTGATAATGGTGAGCTTTATAGTCTAAGAAATCTGAAGAATCTTATACCAGAATTAAATTTGGAAGTCCAGGTGCTTGTCATGAATAGCTATTTCCTCAACAAGATTCTAATAATACACATTAACTCTATCAATCCATTTCAAGAGATTAACTTTAGCAGGTTTTACTTCCATCAGAAGTGTGCCTGTTGCCAAGTTACTGTCTTTTAATTGTCCATTCAGTACAAAATCACAGACAAACACTTCACATTAAAAGCAGTGTCTTCCCATCTGCAGTAAGGACTGCAGCTATGGGGGAACATCATATCAGTCAGACAATGCCAGAGCTTTGACCGTGCAAGTCTGGGATCCACTACACCCCTGTGTGTAATAAAAAGATAAGACAAATACAGCAGTTTGTGGTGCCTTTCAGTGTCAGTATAAACACAGAAGCATTGCAATAAAATATTCCATTCAAATACAAAATAGAAATTCTTTCACCATCACTTGTTTTTGTAACATTATGTCTCTTGAAGAGAGACAATTGCCTCTTCCAGGTCCTGAGGAGAGGAAAATGGAGTAGTTGCATCTTCCTCATCCTTTGTGGCAACTGAAATATTGGATTAGTAATATTATTGATGGTGAAAGAAAATAAAAGAAAGCAGCAACCGAAAAATAAATAAAAGTAATTGTAACTTTCCAAATAGCTTGTTAAAAAGAAACTTGAAACGTGTCGATGCACAGGTTTACAGTAGACAGTGTTGATTTCTGAAGAAAACAACAATACAAAGTATTCTCTTGAAATGTCATTAGGAAAAAGAGCTTACTTTTTTATAGGCTATATACTGCTTATATAGTACTCTGATGTCTTCTGATACACCAAAGGAAATCAACTATGAACCTAAAACATAATAGGAAATATCCTTTTTAAAACCTCCCAAACAAAGTTTTTAAAGGTAAAAGGTCACCCTTGCTCGAAAGCCAGTCATATCCAACTCTAGGGTTTAGTGCTCATCTCTGTTTCATAGCCAAAGACCCAGTGCTATCTGCTTCTGCAGATGTTTCCGTGCTCATGTGGTAGGCGTGACTAGACAATGGAGCGCACGGAATGCTGTTTAGTTTCCTACTGAAGTGGTCTGTATTTATCTACTTGCAATTTCTGGCTTTTGAACTGCTAAGTTGGCAGGAGCTGGGACAAAGATGGGAGCTCATTCCGTCCTGCAGTATTTGGGTATCGAACTGCTGACCTGCCACCTTCCAGTCAGCATCTTAGCCACTTGAGCCACCGCAGTCCTCTCACTGAAGTTTACCCTCTTGTAAAATCATCACATGTAGTTATGTGACACTTCAACAAATGGAGAAATCACCTGGTAAGCCCCCCAAAGCATTCACTTATTTAAAATAAACCTGTAAAGAGAAACAAAAATAACAAATCTCCTTTTGCCAGGTGGTAATATTTTCCCCATAAATCACTTTTGGAAATGTCTAACCCACATATAATGTTTTATATAACCTTACATTGCTTTTTTGTTTTTTCTAAGCAAATTGAGCCAGCACTTGCTGAGTTCTTAAATGCTGAGGGACTCCATTATTACTTTGATTAAGGAATAACAACTTTTAAAAACACATTTGACATTTTTGAGTCAATAAACAAAGGCATGTTTAGAATTTAGTTTCATTTGCTTGTTTTCAATAGCTTATAAGATCCCCCCCCCCTTTCTACATATGAAAAGTTTGAAAGCAGCTGCATCAAAATTCATTACAGAGACCATGGACCAGCTTCCATATGAGCTATCCCATTTGGCAAGCACTTGAAAACATCTTTGTATGATGGCTTCTGTTATGCTCATTGCAAGACTACTAGATGCAACAAAAGGGTGGATTAATAGTCTCCTTTCTCTTCTCTCTTTCTCTCTCTCCCTCTCCTGCCTCCCCCCCCCTCTCAGGAAAAACCCACTGTAGGCCTATATTAAGAGATACAGGACTGTTCAGTATCTCAGTTCTCAGACAGACTCAATTTGGCTAATGCATCCCTACAAATCACTGAAGTTTGTTCCAGCAGTGTTGGGTGTTAAAATCATGAACTATTTGGTGCCTGTCCCCATAGCAAAAGGAAGAACTGACAGAATGGGATATTGGCAGCACAAAATCCAATGAAGGCCAACCCTTTTCCTGAAAACGAGTTCATTGAGTTCTAGATAATATAAATATAAATATTATATTTTAGATTTATTTATTATAAGGAACTAACAAAATATTAAGGATTTATATTACAAAAGAAGAACAAAGGTAAAAAGAATGTAACGAAGGGTTATTACATTGTTTTCACCCTTTGCCCACCATCCCCCGAGTGAAGACACATGAACATGGGTTTAAAACATTTGGGACACTTTATTCTAAATAACAAGTGACTAATATTAATGAGCTGCAACATGGCCATGTTGCACAGGACAAAGGCAGAGAGCAGGATGGCAGCTCACCACATCCTCTCCCCTCTGATGATACCCTAGGCAGGGAGTTGCCTGCTTACAGCACTAATCTCCCCACCACTACTTTGGTCATTCAAAAGCGCTGCTTGACAGCTTCAAAGTTGTTGCATCCAGACAGTGCCAACGACACGTGGTTAGCATGACAACCGTGATCCGAACATTTCAAATCCTTAGACCATCTGCCAGGCACCCCCATAGCCCTTACCCAAACATAATTGGGTCTTCATTGTTTACCTTTTCCTGTGCTACCTACCACAGTGTGTGTGTGGGGGGGGAGGGGTCACATTGATGCAGCTCTTGCCCCCAACAGGCCACAATGCAGTTCTGCTCATAGATGTCCAACCAAAGTCCAGAGGAAAACACTGTCACATCTGTGGCGGCCAATCACATTGGTGCATCCTTCAGCAGGCAAGGGAAAATTACACAATGGCATATCACCCGGGCATGAAGTCAAGAACAGCCTCTCCATTGGGTAGCTGCCTACACCATTCTTTGTAAGGTGGGGGGGGGGCTTCTTTTGGGCATCACACACCACACAGCTTACTTTACTCCAGCCAAGGTATTCTGCAGTAAAATAAATGAGAAGGCACCAGTGGATTGTACACAAAACAGGCAGCCGAGAGGTCCATAAGCTCCTTCACATGGTTCCCCAAAGAAATTGGACCAAGGGAAAGGTAGCAGGAACAGCATGCCAGCACATGGAGGAATCCACAATAACAATCCAGGTCCCACCCCTAGGGGCTTCATGGTTAAGAAGTCCCCAGGAATGAAAGTCCCTACCACTGCGATCAGGCACATGTGATCCACCTGCATATAGTATGGCTGCCCAGGCCTGGAAAGTCCCCTGGGAAAAAGGGGGGTGGAAGCCATGCATGGAAGATGGAGGGAACATAATGTGCATGAGCACATCCTGATCCGTAAAGGCCCATTGGGGGAAGAGGGGATGCTGGGGCATAAACCCAGGGCCCATAAGGATGTAGACCCAATTCTCCAAGGTCTTGGTTTGAGGAACCAGCCCTAATAAGGGGTTGCCTCCAGTTTCCTCCCCCTACTGACACACAAGGTGTTCCAAGTCCTCCTCCTCCTGGAAGCGGTGGGATAAAGTGACACCAGTGGGCATGCACCCACAGGCATCGTCCATTTGTAATATAACTCCTTAATCTTTTGTAATTTCCCAACATTTACCATTCCTTTTTACTCATTTCTTTTTTCACTGTTCTAGCTGAATAATATTACATCAAAATACTTTATCTATGCCAATAATTTCTTTTATTTGCTCTTTATTCTCCCCCCCAACCAATTAAAGGTAAAGGATTATTGTATTGATAAATATCCCAATCAATCATTATAAATTGCCTCATAATTTCTTCATCTTTATCACCAGACGCAATGGAGAGAGTGACTGGATAACTGGAGGGTAGTATATTGCTTATAGATTGGCTGCTTCTAGAACTTTCTTGCTTGTTGTTTTAAATAGTTAAATTGAGAACATGACCAGTTAGTGGCATATAGCTCACTTGTAGTAGCTTTTGGGGAACATTCCTACCTATGGAGTCCACACATTGCAGACACTGGAGTGTCCCAACCTCTTCTGCAAGTGATCTTTTCGAACCCTATCAAGTGGTTAAGTGTTTGAACCCATATATCACATTTATTGTACCTGTGGATGTTTGGAAAGGCATATATAGTACCCTTTCAGCTTTCAAGGGCTGCTTCCATTATAAACATGCAGTATGCTGAATGGGCTAATGAGTCCCTGTGGTATAATGGGTGTATTTAAATTAAAGAATTCCCCTGCATCTCTATGGAGGGTCAGAAAAAGTATAATTATTATTATTATTTCCTCCTCTCTGCTTCTAGAAATATGAATGGATAAATGAAAACAACAGAAATTCAGTTGTTGTGGATGTATGTTTAGGAATCTCATAGCATTTCACCTGATCATCTCCTTTCCTTCTTTGTCTAAGAAGAGTCAAAATTTAGACGTAGGACTTATCAAAAAGTAAGAAGATGAGTTCTTGTCCAGCATGTTGCAACCAAGAGGGGAAAAACGAATCAGCTGAAACTTCTGTTATCACATAAATAAGCATTTCCACTGAGGAAAACATAGCCCCTGAGATCCTGAACTCTCAATTCTTCTCAGCCCCCATTTGACATGGCAGAATGGTCAGAATAGTGGTCAAATAGCAGATTGCCAACCATCCTTTTGCAAAATGGTTGTCTCCTATGTATTTGTAAGCTGTTGTTCACTTAAATCTCACATTATGCTTCCTTATGATTAAATTTTTGAACCCTTTGACTCAAATTGCCATTAGTCTTTAGAATAATGCTATCTTAAGATGTTTAATGTTATTTATTATTGTTAAGAGAAGCAGTAACACAAAGACAATTTAGATGACATATTTCATTGAAATTGTTTATTTTATGCTTATAAATGTTAATCTTTTATTATATCCTTTGGAAATATAGATACTATTAAGCATATGGCAATGCATAAATAGTAATGTTTATGACACATTTTGAGTTCACACATATCTTCCACTTCAAGGCAGAGATTTTTAAAATTTATTCTACCATTTGTATTCATTTTTGAATACCTTCCATCTGTTCATTGCACCCACTCAAAAGACTGTCATGTCAAGCATAAGGCCATATAACATCCATTATAGAGACAAAAAGGCATAAAATAAACCCCATCCATTAACAGAAACAAATAAAATAGCTCAAAGGTAAATTTCTTAACCAACAAAATTTTGTATTATAAACATTATTTTGAATCAAAGTGCTGAAGTGCAGATGATTATTAAAACTCATTGGACAATTAGAATGCAATATTTATTTATTATTATTCATGCATTAAATCTATTTATAAATCACTTTTCTGTCAACTAGCCTCCCCCTCATCAAATGATGAATAAAAATAGACAACACAAACACAGATTAAAGCATTTTTTAAAAAGCATTATAAACTAGCACAGTTTTGATGGCATGCCAGAAAATCTGTACAAATACAGAATCCCAGCTTATCTAAATCGGCATTGAGATTTGCACAATCAAGATGCAGTTCCTGAAAAAGCCCAGTGTTGTGCCTTCATCAGGAGAGCTGTAATAAGGGCAAGACATTTGGGGCTTGGGCAGGGGCATGCTGGCTTCCCTAAAAGGGCACTGGACAGAGAATAATTAGGGTGTCTAATCCTTTGTTGTTCAGTCGCACAGTCAATTCCGACCCTTTGCGACCCCATGGACCACTGTCCGCCAGGCACTTCTGTCCTCCACCATCCTCCTCAACTCACTCAGTTCTGTACCCATTGTCTCTACAATACCATCTAGCCATCTCATTTTTGGCCGCCCCCTTCTTCTTTCTCTCTCCACCTTTCCCAGCATTAAGGCTTTCTCAAGTGAATCCTCTCTTCTCATTTGATGTCCAAAGTACTTTAGCTTCATCTTTACTATTTGACCTTCAAGGGAGCAGTCAGGGTTGATTTCTTCTAAGATTGACCTACTTGTTCTCCTCGCTGTCCAGGGGACTCTCAAAACTCTCCTCCAGCACCACATCTCAAAGGCATCTATTCCCACTCGCCTTCTAATTTTAACTCCCCTCTGGGGAATCGAATTCCAACCTTCTGCTTACAGGGTAAAATTTCAATCTCTAAGCCACAGTGGCTTCACTATCAACACAACTGTTTTTGGTAATCTTATAACAGAGAACTCTATGTTAACCAGAGAGGATATCATTTATTTATTTTATTTATTTATTACTCGTATTTCTACCCCGCTCCAATAGGGAAGCCCGACTCTGAGCGGCCTACAAATCATAATATCATCGTCCTAAAACTTGATGATTAAAACTTTAAAAATTCATAAAATTCATAAAAGCATTAAAACTCACATCAACAATTGCACCGAAGGGTGGCTGTCACTGGATCAGCCACCCTGTATGAGATCCCACCATCCTATGTCCCCACACTTGCTTAGCCAGCCAGGTTTTTAAACCTTTCCGGAAGGGTAGGAGCTCTGTCTGTAGGCGCAGCTCGATTGGCAGGAGGTTCCAAAGGGCTGGGGCGGACACGGAGAAGGCCCTCCTCCTAGTGCTAGAGAGGTGTGCCTCTCTAGCCGATGGAACAACAAGGGAGCCCCTCCAATCCGCCCTGGTGGATCATTGCTTTAAAACAATCAAATTTAAAGAGAAATCTTTAGTGGATAAGTGGTTAGTGTTTTTGACTATGCCCAAAAGCTACTGAGTTTGATTCCTGCTTAGGACTTCAACAACAACAACAACAACAACAACAACAACAACAACAACAACAACAACAACAACAACAACAACAACAACTGTTCCATGTTGCATCCTTTCTTCAAACAAAGGGTATCTCCTGAGGAAGAGTTTGATTCCCATTTAGGGCTTCTACAGCCCTGATTTTAAAAGCAATGATATCCTCTCTTGTTAACATAGAGTTCTCTGCTATAAGATTGTCAAAAGCAGTTCCATTGATTGTGAAGCTGCTGTGGCCATTATACATGTTCCCACCATCCTTCCTGGGCAATCAAACCCCCAACCTTCTGCTTATAAGGCAAAATTTCAATCTCTAAGCTTAGAGATTGAAATTTTACCTTATAAGCAGAAGGTTGGGGGTTTGATTGCCCAGGAAGGATGGTGGGAACATGTATAATGGCCAGAGACAAGGTGGGACAAAGGCACCCATCTTGCCGGTGTCGCTGTTCCACCCCTGCTTCCCCTTGAGTGCTTCCCCTGTGCAGCATTGGCTTGCCTTCTCTGTTTCCAACTTTTGGTTAAGGGAAAAAATCCACCCACAGGGGCAAAGATTGCTGAGGCAGAATGGGACATGGCCCAATTGCCCGATACCCCAGCACACTGCTGGGCTTGAAACTAATGTGCAAAAATGCATTGGGGCCTGAAAAGCTGTTACTGAAAAGTTGCAAAATCAACCATTGATATTTGTTGCTGGAAGATTGTCCACACCACTTCCCCAAAATTGTATACTAGCTTCAGTCACTCCTCCCAGGCACAAAATGGGTAGTCTGAGTATGAAAACAATATGGCCATTGTGCACCCATTGTCGCTCTGCATTCTTCCATTCTCTTCCTATGTATGACAATCTTAAGCAACCCAAACTTAACCAATCAGTAGCAAAGCCCTGCCCTAGGAAACAAAATTACTATGTATGGCTCCACTCATGAGCCTACCCTTTCTGTCTCTTTCTCAGCATATTAACTTTTTCCAATATGTGTTTTTTTAAGGTTTTTATTGGAGGCGGGGGAATAATATATATTTTTATTTATAATTTATCCAGTTTGTATATTCTTTTTTGTTTAATCTCTTATTGTATAAAGTTTATAAAAATGTATTGTGAGCAGCCCAGAATGCAAAACTATCCCAGATGGGTGGGATATAAGCACAATTCAATGGGGAACAAAAAAAAATTCTTGGTGCCTAAAATTTTTCAACTGATTTCAGGCATTTTGGGGCGGCTGTTTCTGAAAATGCCATCCATTTTGTTCTAGCAGCTCTAATTCATGAGATATCGATGATGCCATTATACATTGCTCTTATGACTACACTTGTATTTGCCTCACCATTCGTAAATTGATTGTTTTAATAATACTTATTGATTTTGTTCAAGCTCTATTCCTGCTGTTGTTGCAAGTGCAATTTAACTAATCTGACTTTTTTTTGTCATTCTCTGTGCTCTCCTTTACTGTTGAGACTGGATGCTGTGCATCCCAAAACTAGTCCAACTCCGCAGCTGCTCCATGGACTCATCCAGGGAGGCTTGCATTCTAGTTTTTTTCTCCTTATCTTAAGTATGATTTTGACATTTATTTCTTTTTTTACAGGCACTAATATGACTTTATCAAGAAGAATATGTATAAATAATCCTGATGGTTTTTGATTCATCTGTGGTGAATACACATTCATTCAGCAAAGAAAACCCATAACTGACTTTATAAAAAGAGCTTAGTTGGCCTATTTTAAAGTAAAACTGGTAGACCAAGATAAGGTTTGGGCCCCTCACATTGTATGTAAAACGTGCACAGAGCATCTGCATCAGTGGTCAAATGGGAAACAGAAGAGCTTGAAATTTGGGGTACCAATGATGTGGTGAGAACAAAGAAACCACAGCGATGACTGCTACTTTTGTTCAGTGAATGTAAAGGGCATCAATTGTAATAACCGAAAACGTTGGATATATTCCGATCTACCCTCCGCACGATGCCCCGTTCCACATTCAGAGGAGATAACTGTACCTATTTTTGCCAGTCTTCCAGAGTCATCAGAAGAAGAGGACGAATCAGATGAAAGCATTTCTGAGCAAGAAGACAGAGAATTTGCAGGACGTTCGTCAGTTGTACCCGGCTTTAGTCAGGCAGAATTGAACGACCTCATTCAAGATCTAAGTCTTCCAAAAAAGTCATCGGAATTATTAGCTTCCAGATTGGCAGAGAAACACTGTCTGTTGTCGGAAACAAAAGTCACATTCTATCGCAAAAGGGAAACAGATTTCCTGCCATTCTTCGCAACAGAAAACCAGTTTGTTTTTTGCACCAATGTTGAAGGACTCTTAATGAAACTGGGTGTAAGAAAATACATACCAAGTGAATGGCGGTTATTTATAGATAGCTCCAAACGTAGCCTAAAATGTGTTATTTTGCACAATGGCAACAGATACAGGTCAATCCCAATTGGTCACTCAGTTGCTATGTGAGAAAATCAAGCTACAATAGCCAAAGTCCTGGAGAAGATCTCATACCATATTCATCAATGGCTAATCTGTGTCGATCTCAAGATGGTGAATTTTCTTCTAGGACAACAAGTGGGTTACACCAAATACCCATGGTTTATATGTCTATGGGACTCTAGAGCTAAAGATCAACACCGGGTGAGAAGACTGTGGCCTCTTAGAGAAAGCATTACCGTTGGAGAAAAAAACATCATCACAGAACCTTTGGTTGAAAGAAACAATATTATATTGCCACCACTCCATATAAAACGTGGATTAATGAAGCAGTTAATCAAGGCTTTGAATAGACATGGAGCATGTTTTGGCTATACAGTATATGTAACAAATTTCCTGCATTGAGTCTGAAAAAAAAAGCAGGTATATTTGATGGACCACAAATCCACCAACTCATTAATGACCAGAAATTTCAAGACTCAATGAATGATACTGAGGCTGCTGCGTGGTTGTCATTCAGTATGGTAGTGCAAAATTTCCTTGGAAACTACAAGGCTCCTAATTATGAAGAATTAGTGGAGAATATGCTCACTAATTTTTGTGCACTTGGCTGCAACATGAGCATAAAAGTACACTACTTGCACAGTCATTTGGACTGATTTCCAGATTATCTTGGTGACATAAGTGAAGAACAGGGAGAGCATTTTCACCAGGAAATAAGTTCAATGGAAGAATGGTATCGTGGACGATGGGATGTACATATGATGGCGGACTATTGTTGGAGCATCCAGCGTGAATGTCCAAGATCAATGCATTGGAGGAAATCACAGAAACGAGGATTCAGTGACCTAGTGGAAAAACTTTAATGAGCCTAATGTGACTTATGTAAAATAACGTGTGTATTTTATTGTATGTGAGTGATGTATAGTAGTTATATACAGGGGCGTAGGAAGGGGGCCAGGGGGGCAAATGCCCTTAAGCCTCCCCCCAAAAAAATTCCCCCAATTTTTTTTTTCAAACAAAAAAAAATGTTTTTTTGCTTCCAGGTGCGCATTGAAGGCTCCCGGAGGCTGGAGGGGTGGTGGAAAAATCTTTTGGGGGTGGGAAAATATTTGGGTGAGCAAAAAAAGTTTGGGTGGGCAGAATTTTTTTTTGGGGGGGTCGGCAAAATTTCACTCCACCCTGGGTGGCTTTTACCCTTGCTACGCCTCTGGTTATATATGCAACCAGTATGGTTAGATTGGCCTAATGTGAATAAGCCATATCTAAAAAACTAGAGCTGATGGGGCATAACTGAAAGCATTTTTGGAATCAGTGACCCAAATATACTCAGAAATAGGTGAAAATTGTGAGGCACCAAAATCACTGTTCCCAAGTGAAATAAATAAATAAATAAATAAAAAATAACACAGGTCTGCAAAAAAAAAATCAGCTGCATAGGATATTTTTGGTAAATGTTATATTTTCTAGTGTGCTGAATCCAAAAATGACCTGGATTTTCCCCATCACATTTTTTTTCCACAAAATATGAGGGTTTTGCATTAAAAAGCATAAGATGAGATCACTGTTTCATTACAATTAACTGAACATATTATTTCTTATAATTAAACAAACAATTTCTTCATAATAAATACTTAACATTCCATATTCACTCTTTTGTCTGTGAAACCTTTTCATCTTCTCTTTTATGCTCCTCCGAACACGCTTTTGCTTTCCATATTCTGTTTCCTGTTTGAGCATCCAACAGCATATTGATATTCCATCTTCCTTGGTAGCATGTCTTGATATCATGGACATCCTGGTGAAATCTTTCACCCTCCTCTTCACTGTAGGCTCCTTAAGTTTTCCGGAAAATAGTCGAAATGGGAGTGTAAGAAATGAACTTTTAAGCTCATCTTGTATCCTTTTAAGCTCATCTTGCAACACATTCCACATGTGTTGTACAATAGTTTTGTAGTGAGGGTCTTTAGTATTCCCTAGAAACTTGTGAACTATTTCTTTGAAAGTGTCCCATGCTTCATTTTCTTTTTCTCCCACTGTTTCTAAAAAGAGAGGATCGGATAACAGTTTTCGTATGTCAAAGCCAGTAAAAACTCCCTCTTTCAACTTGGCTTCAGACAGTTTTGGGAACATGGAACACAGATATCTGAAACATTTCCCATCTTTTGGCAGTGATTTAACAAACTGCTTCATAAGCCCTAATTTAATATGAAGAGTTGGCAATAAAACTTTTTCTCCAAGGTCATAGTAATGACAATTTTTTTTTTTGCCAAGGATTAAGGTGTCTTGAAGTGGCCAGTCAGTTTTTGTCCAATGGAGGTCTCTGGTTCAACTGTCCCACAAACATAGGAAGCAGTGATATTTTGTATAACCTGCCTGCTGGCCTAACAACATGGTTAGTATTTTAATGTCTCCACAAACCATCCAGCGATAATTGATTTTGTCAAGAATCACAGTTAAGTCATTATAGTTTTCATCCAAATGCATCGAGTGTCCGATAAAAAGTGATGTAAATGTATTTCCATTATGTAGCAAGACTGTTTTGAGGCTTAAATGAAAATAAGAAATAATTTTTGGATAGGGTTTTTAAAATCAAGAATAGAACATCAGATTTTTGGTTAAAGGCAAACTTCACACTAAATTAAATGATTTTTGCAAGAAAACTTGATGAGATGGATTTTTAAAGTATTTTTCTCGGTTTCACTACGTAAAAATCTATAAGAAACAGTAAAAAAAAATCCTATGCAGTTTTTTGGTTGCAGACCTGTATAGCAGCAGCAGCAGCAGCAGCAACAACAACAAAAATAACAGCAGCATATTGCAGAGCAGTGGTGGCAAACCTATGGCACACGTGCCAGAGGTTGCACTCGGAGCCCTCTCTTTGGGCACCCATGCAGTCACCCCAGCACAGAGTTTGCCCTACCACTCTGCCCAGTGGCCCAATGGGAGCACTTCCTCCCTCCCCCAGCACAAAGTTCACCCTGCTCCTCTGCCTAGCAGCCCAATGGGAGTGTTTCCTTCCTCCCCTGTTGCTGTTTTGGGACTTTGTGATAAATAAGTGGGTTTTGGGTTGCAGTTTGGTCACTCGGTCTTTAAAAGATTCACCATCACTGTTCTAGAGGCTCTCCCTCATTCCTCCTTGTAGTCTCCATTCTCAACTTCATTGTATTTTGTTTGGTTTATTTTGGTAAATTCTTCCAAACACTAGATTATATGTGCCATGTCATGGTGATTCCTTTCTCATCAGCAAGTAACCTAATTTCATATCAACCTAGGTAATTATATTATGAAGTTAGAATGCTTATGTCAATGATTATATTCTTACTTTCTTATTCCTTACTAAAACAGTGGATGCTTGGATCGTTTTAGGTTTAGGGCCTTAGCCATTCAAACTCTTATAGCTTTTTTTTTTTTTGGGGGGGGGAGAAATATGTTACTGCATACCTGTTGCACTTATTATAGATCTGCTGTTGCATCTTGACTTCCTGGATGTATTAGCAATATCATCTTTATCTTGTTGACTTAGTGAAATAGTCTTATTTCAATGTATTGATCCCTCTAACCACTACACTGATTGGCTTTACAAAGGCATTTTGCATTGTGGGGCAGAACAGCAAATGATCACTCACTTAACCAAGACAAGATGCATAGCAATCATAGGCTATAATCCTATTGCTTTATTACTACATGCAGAAAACAAATACAGTGGAACCTCAGTTAACAAATGGCTCAGTTAACATAAAATCACATAACAAAAGGAAATCCATAGAAAATAGTGGCTCGGTTTACAGAGTTTTTCCTGGAACAGATTAACTGGTTCTCAATGCATTCCTATGGGAAACCATGTTTCAACTAAAGTATTTTGGTTTTCAATTCATTCCTATGGGAAACTGCATTCAATGCATTCCTATGGAAATTTTTAAAGTAATTTTTCCTGTAAGAAACCTCTGAGAGAGTGCATTATTTATGTTAACTGAAGTTCCGCTGCAGTATAATTGATAGTACATTCTGGCTGGCATTTGAAGAGTCTACATTGGGCTTCTCAAGCATGCACCAAGCCAATGAATGCATGTGCCCCTGGAAATCCTAGGGATTATTTATTAACTGCCAGCAAGGAGCAACTGAATGTTATGTCACTTGCCTTTTGCATATGCAAAAAAGCAACAGGATTTAGTCCATGTCAGTCAAATCATTTTAGCACATGAGTTTGAAAATCTGATAAGAACGTCTTTCCATCTGTGTAACATACTATAATACCAAAATCAATAAGAAGTCACTTTTGGAAGAAAGGATTTTTTGACTCATAATTCCCAGAATCCCTAATTTGCCATTTTGGCTGTGAGATTCTGGAAGGGCTGATCCAAAAAGTTAGTTTTTTCTGTAGAATAAAGAACAGCATTTGATTCAGTTGCTACAGTTACAAATGTGCAGCCTTGACACATGTTTTGATGAATCAATTCACATGTGAAGTCTGATACAAAATGACTTAATCTGTACAACCTGGGCTATGAATTCAAATTAGAATCCATTTGATTTTGTACTTCCCCAATCTTCTAATGGAATATCTTCTCAAAAATGTATCACAATATAGACCAGAACAAAATAAAAAAAAATATTCACCAGAATCCTTTCACTCCAGAGCAAGGTGTGATCAACAACATCCCAGCTCTATGCCTCATCATGTGCCAGGTACTTAACTGAACATGTCACCACAACCTCGTTAGTTAGCTACAACTTGCTAATATAACTTATGTGATTTTAATTACTCAAGAGAAAAATGCAAATAGGACTATGACCATTTCTATTCTCATTTCACTTCATGTTAAATACGCTAATATTTTTATTTTGAAAGAAAACACATGAAGACTGCAACTGTTGTGAAGATACAATGGGGTTACTTTAACCATAATGCCACACTACTGTACACTACCTGAGTTTGTGCAAGACTCAGGTAGGTAGACTATGTCTTCGGCTGCAAACCTTTAGGGAAACCTTAGTTCCAAGCACACTTAGCCTGGTTTTAACTAGACTATGCCCCCAGGAACTCCAAAAATATCAAGGTCGTGACATTTATTGGCATACCAATCAAAGGGGGATTAGAAATGGTGCCACCAAACACACAGAAAGACCACAGTTCCAAGGAGATAGGCAAGAGGAAAGGTTCGATTTAGAATCAAATCCCCAGTTCAATAAATAAGCCTTTATGTGGACAATAGTTATATTTTATTAAAGACAGCAAATGGTGAAAAAGATGAAAGAACTCACAAAGGAATTTTTAAAAGGCAAAATCCAAAGTAGGGCAAGTTTTAAAAAAAAACCAGAAGTTCACACATCAGAACAACAAAGCTAACTTATTTAATGCTTATTTAACAATATTGAGGACAGCATACCTTTTCAGCATCAGTAAAGTTTAGTTCTACTTCTACTCAAGACAACATATCAGTGGAATAAAATATCCTGCCATCAGAGTAGAAATTTCTTGAGTTCCCTTATACTTTAAAATTGTTATTTGAGAAGGTTCTGCTGCAACCACCAATCAGATTCCCTCCTTCTCAGGCACTGCAAGAAAACAATTGAAGTTTCCAGCCTGTTCCCAAATTCTTTGATCTTTGTTAACTGAAATTTGTAGTAGAAACTTCAAGAGATCATGTTCTCAGGCCTACTCCAGTCTCACTTAAAAAGGAGTCTAACTCTCATGTCCCCTAGTCTCTCAGTTTCTTCACAACTGTATACATACCTTTATCTGAATTTACTTCTGTACAGGATTGGATAGTGTTTTACATTAAGTGGGGTGGGATAAAAATCTGAGGATAGGTAGGTAGGTAGGTAGGTAGGTAGGTACATAGACAGACAGACAGATAAGGTTTTAGGTTGTAGTATTAAAATATGCATTGTTAGAGAAAATGTTTTATTTGTTTGTTTGTTTGTTTGTTTACTTGTTTATATTTCTCCACCGCCCACTCAGGGCAGTTTACAAGTAATAAAAAGACATCACAACAGAACACAAACACTGCCTAAAAACCACAAATACACAAACTGTTAAAATTGAAATTTAAAATTAAAATCTAAAAAGATTAAAAGCACACCAAATGCTACATTTTACTAATCTTACTAATTAAAAAGTAGAGGGAGAGAGGAGCTCAGATCATCCAGCGAGCTGGGGTCATTATACCTCCCGCACTCCATACCTGCCCTGCCATCCATGTTTTTAGATTCATTCTGAAGGGCAACAGCTCCATCTGGAGACGTAGTTCCGTTGACAGGAGGTTCCATATTCATTTCAATATAGACTTTGCACATACTTAAAAAAATATCACAGATTAAGGAAGAACTAGAACAGATCCCCAAGTGAACATGAGCAAAAATAGACTAATTTTCTCACCTCTTACCAGAGACCTTAGTATGCAAACAATCTATTCAAAATCTGAACTGTAGTCCTCATAAAATAACCTTTGTGTCCCACCATAGCCATTTACCTACGATTGCAACTGTAGCTCAAAGGTTTAAATAAAACACCATTCAGACATGAAGTAAAAAAGACTGCAAGTATTTTCCCCCTATAAATTTATTTTTATAAACTTTGCCAAGATACTTGCAGAAATGTTCCACTCCACATTTTCTTTCAAGAACCTGCAGTCTTTGGCTTTCTATCCTCAAGTCTCTAAATTAATACAGAAAGCATTCCCTCCCAACTCATGAAATGAAGAAGCAGGAAACAATAATTTTTGATATGAAACTCAGGCAGTGGTGGGCATCAGCAGGTTCAGACCAGTTTGCCAGAACTGGTAGCAGAAATTCTGGCTGGCCCCACACACCCATGTTTTGAAATAAAGTAATCCTAATTCAGGTGCAACACAGGGTTTTTCCCCTGACCACTCCCACTATACCATGCCCACAGTGTGGTAGTAATTTTTTTTTAAGCCCACCACTGAATTCAGGTCACAATTTATTGAAATTTCATTTAAATCTCAAGCCTGGACTGGTGAATCCCTAGCCCCAGTGCAGTGCTGGGCCTTGCCAGTTACTGCCCAGGCTGGTTGAGTTAGGGAGACGTAAGTGCAATCAATTTCCAACTCTAGTCCCATGAATGGATGTCAGTCATATCACAGCAATACCACCCCATAGAAACACAAACAGAGGTGTTTACAAGTGTTAATGCAAATTTATCTACTATTTTACTAATGAAATAGGAGAAACCTTATTCTTGTAGTTACCTTTTATGTAAACAAGTAAATTTTATTTACATTTATGAACTAAGTGTGTATATCGTACTTCATAACAAATCACAAAATAAAATTTAAAATGCAAACGCCGTTAAAACAATCCTACTTAAATATTTTTTTATGCTCAGATCCAACCAGTAGCATAATAAATGTCACATATGTTTGAAGAAAACAAAAGACTCAAGGTTTGCCTCAAATATCTTCTCAAACTACTTCAAAAGGAGCTTTGAACAAACATGTGTCATAAATAACTAATGAAAGTGAACTACTTAGGATATCTGGTGCAGACAAACCTTCACAAGCAAGGAGTTTCACAAATAAGATGCTAAACCTAAGAAGATCCTTAGCTAGGTCCCTGCTTCTCAAGTCATGAGCAGAACTCCCACCAAAAACATTTAAAGTCCAGTTAGTAAATAATGAGGGTGTGCGTGTGATCCAACAAGTACTTTGGCTCTTTATAAGTTAACACCATTATCTTTAATTAGGCTTAGAAGTGGATAAATTATAGACACAAGGAATAGATCATCATGTGTGAAATTGTTCCTTCTCTCATTCTTATGTGTCAAAATGAGAAACCATAAAATTTATCTCATTTGTAAGGTTATAACGTATTTTTAAATGTCACTATCAAGACTTCCCTCATTTGCAAGAATGAATTTGTTGATTTATTGCAATTTGTGTATATGTGCAAGTTGGAAATAATTGCAGTAGCTGTTGCCTTGTTGCATAGACTTCTAAACATTAGAAACAGCAAATAAGATTTCTATCTTTTTCATCACTCAGTCATTTCTTCTGACTTGATGTGAATATAGTTTTCTTCATGAAGGGAAAAGACTAATTTTCTGGAAATGCATTTGGCTCAAATTACAGAGACTTTAGGATTAAAATTAGCACTTTTTGTCTTCTCATGTTGAGGGCAAAAAAATTCACATGTGATTTCTTGACAGGGCAAGATAATTTGTCTTATCAAGAAATAATTAATCTGGAAAATTATTCACATTCTCAAATTGGTATAATTTGACATTTGCACACTACCAGGTAAATAGTATTCTTATACCTCATGAAACCTCTCAACCATCTTCAAATCCAGCTTTGCATCTTATTTGAGAAATATTTTATTTTGCCTTTGACCTCTGCTGCCCCACAACTGACCTGATAAGCTTTGCTCATGACCTTCTAAATCATGGCTGGCTACATCCATCCACCAAGTTGCATCTGTTCCTTCTTTGACATCTCCTGGCTCACTGGCCTGGTATGGCAATTTTGCCAATGTGATGTAAGTGTGCAGGCATATTTGTAAAAATATTGGTGACAGGGTTTGTATGACAAATGGCTATGAATGCCTGAATAGTATACTTGCATAGGCCTAGTGCTAACATGATTGGCAGGTGGATGATTGAATGTGGGGAGCAGGGCTGAATGTTGATTAGTTGTTGTGACAAGAATTGTGCTGGGACATAATGGTTAAGAGAAATGTCATTCAGTCTGCTTTGAGTGTGAGTTAGTAAGGATCTTTTGCAAAATCTAGTACTGTATTGAGTTTATGAAGAAGTCCATATTATGATAAAGGAGTTAAAAGAAATCTTATTGAGAATGTGCTGTGTAGCTAGTCTGTTAAAGTACATATTTTGAGCAGAAATACAATATATAACAACCATATTTTAATCTTTATCTATTATATCCTAGAATCTTCTTTTCCATCTCTACCCTTATCCTTTTGTATATTCAGAACCAAGCTCTTTTTTTCCTTAATTTTATGAGTAACTTACAAAATATTAAGTAGTCTAGAAACAAGAAAGTTATAACCAAGTCACGTAAGACTATATAATACCAGAGGGAAAAGAAGAGATTACAGCAGGAAGATAACTTTTGCATCTGAATACAAAATAGCTATCAGCTGGGGGCAAGAACGGAGGCCTTGGCTGGTGCATAGTAAAAGGAGAAAATCCCAGACACTTGGTAGAAGTTTTGGAGATTGGTTTTCCTTTAGTCTAAAGCCTATTTTAGTGTCACCAAGAAATGATAACTAAGTTAAAGGTGAAGGTACCCAAGAGCTGCTTGTGGCTATTGTTAGGTTGAAGAGAGTAGCCCTTGAGTTAGCAAGGGCATGGCAGTAAAAAGGCTGAGAGTACAATGAACAATCAAACAGATACTGATACAGTACTTTACTGGTGGCAAAGCAAATGTTGAAAGTAAAGGTTCAAAGGCAAAGTCTTTTACAAGCAAAACACAATAGTAGCAAACAGCAAAATGGTGTTCCAAAGCATAATCAGAAATATTCCTTTCTTCTTTCCCGTCCATAGAAAACATGGAAACAGTCCAATGCAAATAGTAAGAAAACAAACAGTCTAATAGCAAAAGTAGCAAAGCGATGTGATGAGTGACAATCAGTTCTCCAGTTCCAAGCAGCTGTTCAGTAGCATATTGACTTCAGGCAGCAGTCCGGCATCAGGCAGTGTTCAGCATTCAGCTACAGAGTTGGTTTTTACCGAGTAGGGCAGCATACAAATCAAATAATAATAATAATAATAATAATAATAATAATAATAATAATAATAATAATAATAATAATAATAATAATAATAATAATAATAATAATAATAATAATAATAATAATAATACAGTGAGCCTTAGCTGTGTTGAGCATCAAAGCTAAAGGAACAAACAAGCTACAAACTTCCTTCTATCCATAACAATAGCAAGTTAACAAGATAACACACATAACCTGTGCTAGCATGAACACAGTACTCTTAAAGGACTAAGCTTGATACAGTATATTATCCTGCCCAACTGGTTAGGCGAAAACTCATGAACTAACAGCTATCTGGGAAGGTTATGACCTCCTAATGTGATAGTCTAGGCAGCTTGTATTTTAAAAATCAAAATATGGCAGACTGATTGAGAAAATATAAACCAATCTCTTCATTTCCCATTAGAGCTACCCTAGGTTTAAAAATGAAAAGGTAAGAACTGAGAAAGTAACAGCTTTTACGAACCAGCAAATATAACTTATCGATAAAATTGCAGGGTTGTCATTAGTGCAATCAGTCAAATGGAATGTGTGGAAAGTGCCTTGAAATAATAGAACATGCACTTTAAAAATTAGATGACATACTGTGAATCTTTAGAGTGTTTGGTAACTATCACATTTTCAATCTGTTTCTGCTAATGGAGTGGTCTAATAGTTATTTAGGACCCCTGGTTGTTTGCAGTGTTGTAGTCTAATGATTTTAGATTGTCAATGTTTTTTTAAAGTACTTGTAAAGTAAAATGTTCTTTATTTCTTTTCCACAAGATACTTTTTTATTTCCTTTTAGCAGCTGGTTCGTTCATTCACTCATTCATTTGCTTGTTTGTTCACTTGTTTGTTGCATTTGTGAACCGCCATTGGCCAAAGACACTGAGAACAATTAATATACATAGATAGAAACAACTCATAAAGCAATAATAGTCAGTGATGGAATTCTTTTTTAAAAAACATACTACCTATTCTGTGGGCATGGCATGGTGGGTATGGTCAGGTGGCCATGTGATTGGGTGGACATGGCTAGGTTGCTCCAGTACGGGAGGTAGGTGCAGGCCTGTGACCCGAGGCTCCAGCAACCAGATGGGTGGGGCCAGCTGGAATTTCTTCTACTGGTACAGGTGTACTGGGGTGTACTTGTTGAATCTCACCACTGACAATAGTAGTAAGAAAGATTAATAAAAACCTTAAACAACAAAGGCAGATGGGACAAGTAGAACAAGTATAAATAGCAAAAAATAAAAAAATAAACATCAAGAAAGCATGTGAGTCACAATAAGAAAGAGGTAGAGTGTTATTGAATGCCTCTCCTCTATAATCTGCCTTACAATACTTTATGGAATATACGAAGGAAGAGCCCTGACATATATCTGATGGAAAGACATTCCATATTGATGATACCTCACCACTAAGAATGCTCAACTCTTTGTGACAGCCTTTTGGGTATCTATCAGGGTAGGAACCCAAAGTCTCAATGTCTGGGAGGATTGATCTAGCTCCGTTAGTCACTTTCTGGTCCTGTGCCCTTTTGGCATGCAAAGTCCTCCTCAGCCCCAGGCCAGAACTGATGAAGCTGTTCCCCTCCACCATGATGGATTCAAGTGAGATTCAATCCTCTTGGGGACCATCACCCTTCCCATTAGTTCTCAGGGTTGTCAGGTTAGTTAACCACTGACACTCAGCCCTGAGTCACTGGCAGTATGGTCTACTCTAGTACCATAGCAGGATAGCCTGGTCATACTGAAGTGACAGAATAATTTAACTGAAAGGGCCTAGATGGTCATTGAGTCCGATCCCTGCTCAACACCAGAATCCAGATCAAAGTAAATCTGACAGATATTTGTCCAATTTTCTCTTGAATGGCTCCAGTGCTTTCCAGAAGTCTACAGAAAGTCAATGCAGGTGGGCATCCCAATCACTAACCAAGTCACCAGTTACAGCTTCCATAATGATGTTTTCAAGAGAAGCCTCATGTGGAAAACATTACAATAATTGATATTTGATATTACCAAGGCATGAACCACTGTCATTAACAATGGGAACAGCTAGAAAAAGACAAACTTGGCCATGAAAAATATCTGTTTCTCTGAGAGAGCTGGTTCCAAAATAACACCCAAAGGAGGAGTGTGACACATCAAGACTGGGACAATTTGCTCCCAACCTGAGAGGAACCCCACCACCACCACCACCACCACCATCAGCAGGATCTCCACCTTGTTTGGATTAACCTTCAGCCTGTTAGCCCTCATCCAGTACATTATTGCAGGCAGGCAGCAATTCAGTGTCCAGAAGCCTCCTCTGCTGAAGACATAAAGACAAGAAAGAGCTGCATATTTTCAGCATATTGATGACCACCCACCCCAAATCTCAGATAACCTTCCCCAACAGCTTCATATAGATGGTAAAAATGTTTTAGGGAAATAATCCTGCAGAATGTCATGTTGTTTGACCCAGTAGGCTGATTTCACTTCCTCAAACTGCACTATGTAAATATGGTCCCCTATGAAAGAACAGAGCCAACACAAACTTGAACCTTAATTTCTAACCCCACTAGTGAATCCAGAAGGATACCATACTTAATAATGTCAAAGGCCAATGAAGGAATGAGGAGGGCCAACAGAGACACATGCCCCTTTCAGGCTCTCTCAGAACCAGAGCTGTATCAATCCCCTGCTGAGGTCTGAACTCCAACTGAAATGTATCTAGACTATTGGTATCCTCTAAAAATGTCTGCAACGGATTTATCACCACTCATTCTATCACCTTGCCCATAAATGGAATGTTGATGACAGGTCTGAAATTATTCAGATCATCTGTTGCCAGGGTTGATTTCTTCACAACAGGGTCACCATCATCGTTCCAGCAGGTGGGGATACAACAGTCCTGCAGAGACAAATTCACCATTCAAATGGTCCAATCCAATATTAAACCCTTAGCCAATTTAAGAGGTTATGACAGGAAAGTATCTAAGGGAAATGTGATGGCTCTACAGTATGCAAACATCTTGTCCATGTCATCAGGCCTCACAGGCAGAAACCAATTCAATTAGACAAAATAGTGCCTTAAACATTTCTTCTTGATTAACTGCATTAATATTGGAGTCCAGGTCCCTTGGATGGCTTCAAGCTTAGCTGTAAAATGGGCCATGAAACAATTGCAGGTGTCCAAATCTAAGTGAGGCCAACTCTCATGTCCAGCCAAAATGAGGCCATGGAATTTAAAAAAAACCCTCTGCCTGGTGCTTAGGGGCCCCATTATTATAATTAATGGTATAATCTCACTTTGCAGTTTTTGAAGCAGTGTTATGCTGCTGAGAATTTTTCTCTCTGCAGCCAGGTTCGTATCTGAGGAGACTTTCCTTCAATTCCTCTATAATTTTTTCCTTTTTTTGCTTCCTTGCCCATAATTCATCAGAGAACCAGGGTGAAACATAAGTTCTGTGTTGGAGAGTGTGCTTAGGAGTGACCATGTCAGATACCTGGATCACCAAGGAATTCTCCCTGTAGACCTGGCCTTAAACAGGCACAACTCAGAGATTGGCTGGAAAACCTCAATCAGCCTCCTGAAAACCTCCTGGATCCAGGAGTTTGCAATGGAGGAACATCCTAATAGGTCCAGCCTCCCAATGATGAAAGGTTATCAGTTCACTAAGCAGGTAATGATCCAACCATGACAAAGATGGGGAGGTAAGACTCCCACACTCTTGAATCATCCATCTCCTTTCCGGTTGTGGAAAACAGGGCAAGCATGTTGGCCTGCAACATGAGTAGGGTCCAACACTTCTTGGAATAGGCACATAGGATCATGATTTCTATGGACTCCGGTGCCACTCCAGAGACCACTGTCTCAGTATGGATGTTGAAGTCTCACAAAAGGACAAGCCTAGGGGATCTCAACAGGTGAAGTCGACCAGCTCAGGCAGGACAGGTGTGGGGCTCCAGTAATACAGGGTCCCATGTTGAGTGGTTGATTTGATTGGACACCCACCTCTCTCTCTTTTAAAATCTTTTAAAAATTTTAAAAATTTTAAATCATTTAAATGTTTGAGTTTTGTAAATTTATTGTTGTAAATTTTTTAATTAATTTTGAATTCTTGGGTTTTTAATCTCTGAATTTGTATGGGTATAGTTGGATTATCCTGTTTATACTGTATTCATTATGCATGATTTTTTAATTTGTGAGCCTCCTAGAGTTGGATTCGCCTGAGTAGGCTGATATAAATTTAAATAAAATAAAACAAACAAACAAACAAATAAGAAGCAGATTGTGCCAGTGCTAACTCTATCCTGTCGGACCAAACCTACATGTAAGGCATCCGGATCAAGGCACCACAGAGAAGAGATCCTCTTATCATGATTGTACCCATATGAACAAGAAGCTGTAATATCTTTTTTTTTCCAATATTCTAATTACCTTTTTAAATATTGAGGTATAAACAAAATTTATTATTCAGAACTAAACCCAGGCAGGGGAGACATAACCATTCTTCCAGGACTAGTGGCCCCTGTCACTGCTTCCGGGTCTGTAAGATGGCCAACATAGAGACCATTTATTGAACATACTGATTTATGATTTTTGCTTCAATTCTGAACATGTTACCAACACTGGCAAGAAGAGTATCTACAAGACTAGTCTTCTGGTGCAGTGCTCTGACATTACAGCCAGTGGTGGGATGTCAAATTTTTTACTACCCCACTGTGATGTTATGATGTCATGGATGGGGTCAATGTCATGACATCATGACATCATGACATTGTGGGCGGAGTCAAAGAAAATAATAATAATAATAAATAAAATAAAATAAAAAAATTAAAAAATAAACACACACACCTCAACCCACCCACCCCAAACAAAAAAACCAGTAACTTACCTAGCTAGGCAGGCAGCAGGCAGGCAGCAGGCAGGCAGCAGGCAGGCAGCAGGCAGGCAGGCAAGAAACACGGTAGTGCGGCGGCAAACCAGTGCAACGGCAAACCGGTGCAGCATGGTGCAGCAAGGAAAGGCCGCCACCGCTGCTGCTGCCACCACTGCTTGTAGAGGCGCTGCCTGCACTTCCTTTTGGCTGCCCGGAACTGCGCATGCATCAAACCTACATTTGATGCATGTGCAGTTCTATTTTTTACTATGCATGTGTCAAATAGAGGTTTGATGCATGCACAGTTCCAGGCAGTCATTTCCGGAGGGTTGGGGGGCGGAGAGGCGACCAAACTGGTTGCCAGGGGGTTTACCTCCACCCCCAGCAACCCCCTCCTGAGGGGTGCTACCAGTTCAGGCGAACTGGTCCGAACTGGTAACAACCCATCACTGATTACAGCACTGTTCCTCTTCCATGTTTTTTTTTTCAGAAGCTCTCTTCCCTTTCCATCAAATCACCTCCTCTTAACAACACATTGATTTTCAATTTAAATATAAAAATAGATATAAACACTTTGTAAAATTATTTTAAACCTGACTTAAGCATAAATACCTTCTTTTGTTACAAAAAATAAATATATAATTTGTTTAGAAAGTAACAGAAATATGCAATATGCAAAATAATGCAATGTGAAGAAACATAAAAATCTCACAATCCCATACCTCTTTGGAACTTATCCTCTCCCCACAACCAAGTTTAGAATCAATAGATTATCATGAGCTTTGCCTCACTGTAATTCACTGAACGCTGATTTTCTATGAAGCTCTGGACAATCTACTCCAAAAAAATGTTCCAACAGTGATAAGAACCCAAACCAAATGTAGTTATATTTAATCCTTAGTAGTAACCAGACACTTCAGTGACATGAAATCATTTCTCATCTTCAACATCAATAATCAGAGTGCTGAAACTTGGAAACAGTCCTAGAATAGGTTTTTCAGTACCTTTCCATAAAAATCTGAGGAGTTATAAATTTAGCCACCTGTGCTTATGCTGTCTTCTTCTTCTTCTTGTATGCATATACAAGCAGAGAAGTAAAACATACAGTCAAACCTCATATAAAGAGCATCTCACTTAAAGAGTAACTCACTTAAAGAGCAGAATTTTCTCTGGATGTTCACTTTACTTAACAAATAAAACCAACCAAAAACTCGCTTAACAAATAAATCGGGGTTTGCAATCCGCCCCCCCCCCCACAATTGGTCATTTACAATGGTGTTTCACTTAAACAGCAAACTCACTTAAAGAGCAATCCTGTGGAACGCATTATGCTCTTTAAGCAAGGTACAACTGTATATCATTTTACTAGTAATTAGAATATAAGTTCAGAAATATCAAATTAATATGTCCAACACATCCATATGCTATTGATGTGTCCCAATCTCATGAATGCTTTAGTTACATTGAAGTTGTGATGTTCCTGAGTTTAGTATGGGGTTTAGAAATACTGATCTTTTTTTGTAATTTATGCCTAAATTCACTTGAAATGGGTTGAGCTAGAACTATTCCAGGCTGACCTCCTCTCTTTCATCCAAACTTAATTTTTAGCAGCATCATGGGGTAGACATGAATTTGATGGCTACTTCTTAGCTCTTCTTTATAAATGCTTAGTTCCAAAGTTTATAGGGAAGTGTGATTTACTTTATCCACAAGGACATTATTAAGAGTTCAAAAGCCACAACAAATGACAATTCCTGAAGTGCCTTGCTGTTGATAGAGGTTTGCACCAGTTTGCCAGAACCCATAGCAGAAATTCTGGCTAGCCCTGCCCATTCAAGTTTTGAAATAAAGTAGTCCTAATTTGGGTGCAACACAAGGCTTTCCCCCTGGCCATGCCCACCATACCATGCCCACAGTCTGGTAGTAATTTTTTTTAGCACCACTGTTGTCACATGTCCAAAGAAACGTCTTCAGATAAAGACAGCACTGGCACTTTGACTATGAAACAGAGATGAGCACTGAACCCTAGAGTTGGATACAACTGGCTTTCAAGCGGGTGACCTTTACCATTATCTATACAGATACCTAGAGATATCCTGAATAAATGTTTCAGATGTCTACATTTTCAATTGTAAAGTGGACAAAATGACATTATTAAATGTGAATGTTCATAAAGGAGATGTAGATGAGTTGGTAGACTTGGTTAAGCCTTTAGTAAACTTAAGATTTGCCCCCCACAGTTCCCCTGATAATGTTTCCAAGCTCATGTTGTTACTCTGGCATTTTGTTAAACTTTGGAGACAAAAAGAAGAAATGATTTATTAAATGGAAAATTTTATTTTTAGTTATTTCAATATGCTCTCTTTCATCACACATTCAGAGTAGCTACGGGCACTTTGTTTTATCAGTAAGTGAGGTCTACTATGTTTTTCTTTGGGATTTTTGTCATACAGGTTATAGAAATTATTATTTTTTAAAGAACCCTGACCTCTGAAGGTTAAATCTTATATAGACCCCCACCACCCAGCTCGCCTTAGGCCCCCGCCCTCCTGTGGTTGATGTGAAAAAAAACCGTAAATGTTGCCTGGGCTCTAAGACTTTATTATAGCCGCATTTGAAATTGATAGGGTTTACTTGTTGTTTGCTCTTTCCTGTATTGTATATTGTACACTGTTGAATTTTTTATTGCATATTGAGGATTGTGCTGTGATATTTATTTATTTTATTTTGATTACACTATAATATTGTATGCGTATTGATCTGTATAGTATTTACTGTATTTAATTGTTTTGTTATATTATATGCTAATGTATTTTGGTTTGCACTGTAATATTGTTATTTGTGAATGCTGTGAGCCGCTCTGACTACGTTTTTACTGAGTAGAGCGGCATACATCAATACAAGTAATAATAATAATAATAATAATAATAATAATAATAATAATAATAATAATAATAATAATAATAATAATAATAATAATAATAATAATAATAATAATAATAATAATAATAATAATAATAATAATTCTTTATGGAGATAACTATGGATAAGAAAAATTAGCAGACATTTTCCTTCCCCATTAGACTATTCTCCTTGCTTTTCTTATTAATCCCTCCTGTCCACAAAATATTTTTAATTTGCAAGGCATTAATCCAAAGTCTACCCTTAGGAAACAATGGATCACATGACTGGGTCTGAAGTCTACCCATAGAAAAAAATAGGTGAGCAGAATTTGGGTTCAGGAAAAGACTGGACTTAACAGGAAACTACTGTGGTCAGCAGAATGTCCCGCCAAGCTGGCATGGTGATATATCAGCAGCACTCCATCTTCTCTTATACTCTGCTCCCTACATTAACAACATCCAGTTCCAACAACTCTGGGAGAATTAACTTCATTGAAGCCTTGTCTCAGAAGGATCTCCCTGCAGTCTCTACCTTGAGAAGGGATGATAGTGCTCACAATGACAAGATAAACATTCAGCAAATAAAGAATGTTTTTCTAATTACACAGTCCATCTGTGCTGCCTTTCTCTTCCTTCTTTTAAACATCTGAGGACATAAAGAAAAAGGCAACTAACTGCCACAACTGGCTTTCCTTCCTAAGCAAAAAGAAATATAAAACATTTGTCTAACGCAGAACCAATATGACACTGCATAGTCATATCTAGGTTATCTTCCCCATTCATCTGTCTTCTTCATGTGTTGATTTCACATGACCCAGGCTTATTCAGTAGGATAGCAAAGCCCTACACACCAAAATTGGTAGTCATGGTTCTGTCAAATGCCAAAAGAGCAGCTCTTTAGCTATTTACCTTGGATACTTTGGAGTCGTTATTCAGCGAGGAGTCTGTGAATTTTTTTTTAGCTATTTGGATATAACATCACTTGCTAGCTAGGTGGACCATTATGTGTGCACTCCACTTTCACACTGCCCATGAGATGTGACAGATAGCACTTTATCTATTTACCTGGATGTAAATTTCATTTGGAACCAGCTTTGAGTAGATATGCACAGGATTGAATTATTGGCTGAAATAACATTGCTTAGTGCAGTAAATCAGACTAAAGTAGACCCATTGACTGATTGGGATCTGGTGACTCAACTCCATAAGGTTAATTGTTTTAAATATGCTAATTTTAGTTGCAACTTACTACTGGGTTTCAACCAATTTCTCAGTATTAAGAATTGTTTTCTGACTTTGGGGAACAAATTGTGTTAGTTACGTCAACAGAGAAATATACCATTCATCTGATAAGCTGAGATTTCTCCGATGTCTTTAAAAAGATATTTCCTCCACTCTCTTCATTTATAAAATTTCTTTATAAACAATACTTAGTAAGAAGACAACAGAAATTAGTCCATTCATTAATGTGCAGTATAGGATATCTGTTGCTTCTCAATAATGAAAGGAGTATGTAGAAATAAACTATGCATTCATTTCTGCATATGTTTGTTGCATATGCGGATGTAATTATATGTGAAATTAAAGTGAAAAATTGCAAAACAATAATGTGTTCTTTTATCTGTCTTTGTACATTGGATATAAGTCTTTATTTGAAGATTAATGGGAGAACATTATTGCTTTCTCTTTTTAGCTATATTTATGTGGCTCTATAAACCATGTTTATCTTGATAGATGCCACACTTGGCAAGAATAATGCGATAACATTTAGTATGCAGACAGTGTAGGATTTACTATGCCCTTAATATTCTCTGGCTGTGTTCTTAAACCCTCAGGCTCTTCAGATGTAACACTCAATCCGTAAGATTAATCAGTTTTAAAAACATGACATTCCTTTTTATAAAAACTGGAAAAAATTGGAAGTAGATCTTTAGTAGGGGTGTTTGCAGTGAAGTTTTTGTATTTCTTTCAGTTTGGATGCTTTCACAGGATGCCTCTTTATTTTTCATATACAGTAATACCTCGGATAATGTTTACCTTGGTTAACACTAAAATCGCATAACGTTAAGTAATCTGGGGAGGAGAATTGGATCGAATAACGTTAAGGTCCTATCGGATGGATCGGATAAGAACCACTAAAGCATGTGTGGTTACAACGTATCTCTATGGAGCTTTAACGTTATCCATCCCATTCGATTTTAACATGGATCAGATAACACTAAAAATCGGATAACACCAAGACTTGTGGAACCAAGTCTTAGTGTTATCTGAGGTATTACTGTACCAGGTTTTTTTAAAATTATACCCAAAAGAGAAAGCCCCCAATGGGTTTTCTATTCAAGTTTCCCCATTTCTGTTTTCTGAATACCCCAAAGAACCTTGACAAACTATTCCCAAAAAAGCAGAAACAAGAGAACAGAGAATCAAACTACTCCAAAAGCAGACCTAGACAGCATAATAGAAAAAAGTCAAAAAAGTAGACAGGCCAAGTTGAGCTGTGCCAGACCCCACCTCGGATATTTCTGAAAAACAACTTAAAACTTTCCATTTCAAGAAAGCCATTAAAATTATCATGCCATTGACAATACGTTAGCTGGTCAGTTTTGAGCTTGCTTTCCCTCTGATGCCCTCAGGTATTGATTTTTTTTATTTTATTTTGTTGTTAGATGATGACAAGGGTCCTGACCCCAATTATATCCAACCAAATAGGAAGTTAGTATAACAACAGTCACTTTGACATTTGCATTTGGGTCTCCGACTGCAGTGGGTCAATGGACTGTGGTGGCTCAGTGAACTTGATGACTGGAAGGTCGGAGCTCGATTCCTGAGTACTCCATAACAAAGTGAGTCCCTATCTCTGTCCCAGTCGAAAGCAAGAAATTGCAGGTAGACAAATAGGTACCACTTCAGTGGGAAGGTAAACAGTGTTCCATGCACTCAGGTGTTGAGGCATGCCTGCCAGGTGTCCATGGAAATGTCTGCAGATGCAGACAGCACTGGCTCTTTGGCTATAAACAGAGATGAGCAGTGAGCCATAGAGTCAGATATGACTGGCTTTTGAGCAATTGTAACCTTTAACTATACCACACAGAGTGGGAAATATCCCAGATGGGTGTTATAAAAATGTAATAAATAAATAAATAAATAAATAAAATGAAAGGAACCTGAAATTTCATGTAATTTCTTCTTTTCATAAATATAATATCATTCATGTTCAGAGGCCTTCCTTTGACATCCTCCAAAAGAACATGAACTATATATAAGAAGGAAGTCCATCTTTGATCTCCTATTGAAACCAGACTTAGGTACATGGAACTGAATTGCTCCCTCTTTCCTCTTGCCACTGACAGTCCTTCTGGCCCCTCAAATATTATAAGAAAAGTATGTGTGCACTATTCTGCTGTACAGAAGAGGGACTCCCTATCATTTTAAATCTCCTTCTGTAAACAGAATTATTATGTCCAAGAAAGAGAGGTCCTGGATTGCCTCCAAGAATTATCATGCTCTGTGTCTGTGTAACATACACATGAAAATTATCCATGGATTCAATAGCAAGTACAATTAATTTTTCCACTGATTTAAGAATATTGCCTGAATAGAAATGCAAAACAAGTTTCTTTCATAGAAGAATTAAATATTCCTGGCCAATATATTTACATTTACATATTTTTGGAATAGCAGTAGTGCTGACAGACAAGTCATGGTGATTATAGTAACAGGGATGCTTCATCATTTTGTTCAATCAGTGTTTCATAGCAAATCAGCCCGATCCGCATTTCTCAGAGTCATGCAGTTCTTATTTGCTTAAAGATGAGCATATGCTTTAAAAATCTAAATACAGTTGTACCTTGCTTAAATAGCATAATGTGTTCCACAGGATTACTTGTTAAGCGAGTTTGCTCTTTAAGTGAAACACCATTGTAAGTGACCCATTGTGACTTCTGGTGGGAGAGATTGAGAACCCTGATTTATTTGTTAAGCAAGTTTTTGGTTGGTTTATTTGTTAAGCGAAGCGACCATTCAGAGAAAATTCTGCTCTTTAAGTGAGTTGCTCTTTAAGCGAGGTGCTCTTTATGTGAGGTTTGACTGTAGAGTATATTCCAAAGTGGTGATTTTTGTCTGTGTGTGTGTGTGTGTGTGTGTGTGTTCCAGCTCCTGTCAACCAAGCACTTTGAAAGCAAGAAATTTCAAGTAGACAAATACATACCACTTTGGAGGGAAGGTAAACAGTGTTCTGTACAGTCCAGTGTTTAGTCATGTCTGTCACATGTCCATGGAAACATCTGCAGACAGAGACAATGCTGGCTCTTTGGCTATAAACAGAGATGAGCACTGAACCCTAGAGTCCAATATGACTGGCTTTTGAGCAAAGGCAACCTTTACCTTTACTTTTACCTAACTTTTGAGTCAAGAGCTGTTTAGGTGCAGAAGTAATTTCCAGCCTGCACATTAGCTTGTATTTGCAGATTCATCAATTAATATCACAATTAAAAAAGGCAAAAGTCTGTAAGTATTCCTAGGATGCGCTGGGGAGGTCTGAATAGTACTGTTTAGGGAACAAAGATAACCTAGCCTATCTGCGGTACATTTATATACATGGATCTTCATAGCTGTCATTGCTGTTCAATACATCTGTACCTGTAAGGGTGATAACTTGTAAATCAGTCACTAGAAGCTAGTGCCAATTTTATTTCCAATTTCATTTCTGCTTTGATTTAGGAACTGTGCTCATTCTTTCGGTTCTCATCTATTATTTTTGACAAGTTCAAAAACCGATACAGTATTTGTAAACTTTACACATGAATCAGTGTACTCAGTTCCCTCCCTCTTAGCCAGATGGCAAGAACCTATTGACACTCCCTGTTGGTGTGACTGTTCTCCTGGCCACAAAGAGAGGGGTAAATTTTCCCCACCCAATAGCATTGCGCTGGGCAGAGGATGTTTTTTCTTTCATTCTCTTGTGCATTAAGTTGGCTTTAGAAAAAAAAAGTTCACACAAAGCTTGTAGAATTGTGTTTGTTATTAAAGGATAAATAGTTGTATATAATATCCTGTCCTTGGAATTCTGAATGTTTGCTTTTTCTGCCTCAGAATTTCATGAATGTTCCCAGTCCTGAAAGTGTGAGAAAATACTGATGATATGATTCCCCGCCCTCAGGCTTCTGGTCTGAAATACAACAGAAAAAGAAAAGAAAGAAAGAGAAGGGAGGGAACATACTTTTATTATAATTTTAACGGTTAGAAAATTTAATACAGTAAAACACCGGATGACAATTGGATCGGATAACACTAAAATCGCATAACGTTAAGTAATCTGGGTAGGAGAATTGGATCGAATAACATTAAGGTCCAATGGGATGGATCAGATAACAACTGCGAAAGCCTGTGCGGGTACAATGTATCTCGATGGAGCTTTAACGTTATCCGATCCATCCCATAGGATTTTAACATGGATCGGATAACACTAAAAATCGGATAACACCAAGACTTGTGGAACCAAGTTTTAGCGTTATCTGGTGTTTTACTGTACCTAGTTGGAATGGATCAGTTTAGGAAGAGGAGGAACTAAACAGAGCTGATTTCTTACAATGACAAGTAAGGTGGCCATGCTTCCCTTTCTATCTATGCTGTAGCTTAATGTTCAATGACTGTTGAGGGAACACCAAAAGAAGCTGGTCTCTCTCGATCTCTTTTTACTCTGTCTGATGGAATAGCTTTGTATTTAGAGTACAGTAAAACCTCCCATAAAGTGCACCTCGCTTAGAGACCAACTCGCTTAAAGAGCAGAATTTTCTCTGAATGGTCGCTTCACTTAACAACTAAAACCAACCAAAAACTCGCTTAACAAACTAAATCTGGGTTCACAATCCCCCCAACACACACCAGAATTCACAATTGGTCAGATCACTTACAATGGTCGTGCGCTAGCAGCAGCTGCTGCTGGCGCGCGCTTTGCCCTGGTTCCCCGGATGGAGACAGCATCGGCGGCGAGCTTGAAGGGAGGAGTGGAGCGATGCCCTTATTTGGGCATCGCACAAACAAAGCTTGCCGCCTTTTGCTGTTAGCTTTTGGCGCGGTTGCCCACCCTCCCTCCCTAAACCGCAGTGTGATTATTTTGGTCGCTTCGGGGCCGGGTGGGAATTTTTGCTTGAAACCTGATTGGCTCTTTGGTTTCTTGTAGTTTTCGCCCACCCCACACTGCTGTGTACGGTCGAGATGTGGAGGATACCTTACAGTCACTTGGCGGGTAGCACTGGTAAGGAATTTATTGGATCCCTATATAATCGGGTCGGGACGCATTTGAACAGTCAAATGCGGCCCATGAACTAGGGTCTGCCAAGCTTGACAGCTTGTAGACCCATAAAATAGTTCATCCGGTGGGAGTCAGAAGTCAAGCAGGAAGAAAACACTTCTGACATAGGGATAATTGGGAATTTATTTTACACTAAATTTAGCCAAATTATTATGCAAATAGTAGAGTGGATTATAATATCTTATATAACCTTACCAGTGCTACTGAGGCCCCTTTTGCAGGGCAGTTACTTACTTTAACAAAGTTAACCAAGTTTGAAGATACAAGTTAATAAAGTGGCCCAATTTTTATACCAAACTTGAAGTTGTCTGTCTCCTTATTATGGGGGTACATGGGGCAATGGTGTTTTGCTTAAAAAGCAAACTCACTTAACAAGCAATCCTGTGTAACACATTATGCTCTTTAAGTGGGGTACCAATGTACTGTACTAATTTTCTGCAATCTTGCATTTCTGCTGTGTGGCTTGTGTAGTACACTCTGTATGTTGGAATGACAACTCTCATCTATTGAGCAGAATAATTTATTATTGAAGGGACCTCTAACATGCTTATTTAACATCCTACAACTATCCTCCTATTCCTCTTATTTTGTTTGTTTCTTTGGTCAAATGAGAGGTTGTTTTAATTGGTTTCTAATCTTTTATTTTGTTCTTTTTAGAGTTTTTAACCTGTTTATTATTTGTCGGTTGTGCTCCGCCCTGAGTCACCTGTGCGAGTAGGGCAGAATATAACTTTGATCAAATAAATAATAAATAAATAAATAATTTTTGTCCTCATCATCGAGCTATATTTTGTTGCAGAATTCACAAAGGCCTAGACCTGTAAGACAAGCATCTGGCCACATTGTCACCTGTGAAGTAGTGGACAATGGCCCCATCTTTTAGGAACCCAGCAGGTATGGGATTTTGTTATGTATGAATATATGATTTGTTTATTTTATTTTTCAATGGACAACAAATGGAAGTGACAAAAATTGTCCCAATAAATCTATAGCTTTTTCCTATTGGGATTTTGTTTGTCTGTTTTTGTTTGTTTGTTTGTCCATCCATCTCTCCATTTTTCAGTTTGTCAGTTCGTCTGTCCATCCATCTGCCGACATGCTGGCTTTAGCATGATTGTATGTTATCTAGATTGTGAGCCGCTCTGAGTTGCTTCGGCGAATAGAGCAGTATACAAATGCAAATACCTCAGAACTCACTCAATGCAATTTCCCCCAGTTACGTATCAATGAGTTCAATGTTTCCTTTTCTTTGTAGAACTCTAATTCTGCTGTGGATATAAGGCACTGTAGTTTGATGTTCGATTCCTTACTCATGAAGATTCTGGTGTGTTGTCCCAGTGATGTATCTTCCTGTGTTGTTTGTGCAGAGTTTAGGTGCTTAAAGCTGCTCAAACACCACTTATCTGTTGGTTCCTGGGATATAGACTACTTAGTGCACCATCATGCATGTAATTCCACATCTTCACTATCACCTGAATTTGTCAACTGTGTCTGGTAAAAATAATGTATTTTAAATGACATGAAGTGATTTGAAAATTATCTCCATGCCATTATGAGTGACCGAGTTGTAAATATTATCATTTATCAACTATCTTGAGAGTGGGTGGAAATCACATTATTATTATTATTAGCAGATGAGCAAATTGTACCCCTCCTAGATTATTTCAGCAATGTGTTAGAAAGCTGAATATAATTTACAACTCCTATATGACAGATGGTAATAAGCTGCTGAGTTGCTTTAAGGTTGGGTTATTGTTATGCTTTGATATATCTGTGTTTAGGGATGAAAGAACCCTAATGGCTACATTTGTGTTCAAAATTTTTTTTCGATATAAAGCCAAACCATGTTTGACTTAATCTCTTAAATAATTTTAATGTGCTACATATGGTATTTGTGAGGACATATAACAGTGGAAAAGTGGAAGGAAAATTTGAAATTACTTTTTAAATATAAAAAAATATAGAATGGGGGAAGAGAGAATGCCAACTCAGAGAGACAAGCATACACACACATTACAGCAAATTTTGCTGGTCTTCTCCTTCAAGTTTTGGTCTCAATAACTGCTGTCAAAAAGCAAGAAGAATATTGAAATAATTAGTGTCAAAATGTACTCAAGACTCCTTTTTTGGAAAGTTAATTACAGTCAAACCTAGCATAAAGAGTGTTTCGCTTAAAGAGTAACTCGCTTAAAGACCAGAATTTTCTCTGAATGTTCGCTTCGCTTAACAAATAAAACCAACCAAAAACTTGCTTAACAAATAAATTGGGGTTTGCAGTCCCCCCCCCCATTGGTCACTTACAATGGTGTTTCGCTTAAAGAGCAAACTCACTTAAACAGCAATCCTGTAGAACGCATTATGCTCTTTAAGCGAGGTACAACTGTATATGCAAACAGTGCAGTAATATTTATTTCTTAATTATTAATTATGAGCCATCAATTCTATTCTGACTTATGGCAACTCTTGTCAGAAATTTGTACTCAAATATTGTTTTTCCAGTCCTTTCTTCTCATGACACTCTACAGCTGTATAGCTTGCCCATGGTTACACAAACTGTTTCTCCACTTGGAGATACACTGGAGAATCTAATTCTTGACTTCCTGTATTCAGAATCACTGAACTATCCAGCCAGTAACATATATGTGTACTTAAAACTAAAGCTCAGGAGTTCACTCCCTGGAAACACAGTGTAAAACTGGAGCTAAAATCAACAATTAACATTAGTTAGTAAAGGTAAAGGTAATGGTAATGGTTGTCCCTGCTCAAAAAACCAGTCAAATCCAACTCTAGGCTTCTTTCTTTTCTTCATTCCTTCCTTCCATTTACAGCCAAAGAGCCAGTGCTGTCTGCATCTGCAGACATTTCCATGGTCATGTGGCAGGCATGACTAGACACCAGAGCCCACAGAACACTTTACCTTCCCACTGAAGCAGCACCTATTTATCTATTTGCAATGTATTTCTTTTGAATGGCTAGGTTAGCAGGAGCTGGGACATAGATGGGAGCTCACTCGATTTCAGCATCTTAACCACTAAACCACAGGTCCCCACAGCATTAGTTGAGGCCATGCAAATTAAACGGCTGAATTCTACATTGCTTCAGACAGATTTGGTGATTCAGAGTGCAGAAGAGTGCAAAGAAGAAGAAGAAGAAGAAGAAGAAGAAGAAGAAGAAGAAGAAGAAGAAGAAGAAGAAGAAGAAGAAGAAGAAGAAGAAGAAGAAGAAGAAGAAGAAGAAGAAGAAGAAGAAGAAGAAGAAGAAGAAGAAGAAGAAGAAGAAGAAGAAGAAGAAGAAGAAGAAGAAGAAGAAGAAGAAGAAGAAGAAGAAGAAGAAGAAGAAGAAGAAGAAGAAGAAGAAGAAGAAGAAGAAGAAGAAGAAGAAGAAGAAGAAGAAGAAGAAGAAGAAGAAGAAGAAGAAGAAGAAGAAGAAGAAGAAGAAGAAGAAGAAGAAGAAGAAGAAGAAGAAGAAGAAGAAGAAGAAGAAGCAGCAGCAGCAGCAGCAGCAGCAGCAGCAGCAGCAGCAGCAGCAGCCCTAGTCTGGCATTATTTTATCCAGAATAAGCAACTAAGTTAGATATGAACACCTCACCTCACTTGTATTTTGTATTTGGATTTGTATGCCGCTCTATTCGCTGAAGCAACTCAGCATGGTTAACAACATAGATCACAAACTATCACATATTAAAACATATCAAAGTAACACATCACATATCAATAACATATCACTTCCTCTGCCTGAGCTGCAAAGAGTCAAACCCAAAACCTTGGACCTAGTTGTCTAATCCCTGGCAAGTTTGAACTACAATCAATCAATCAATCAATCAATCAATCAATCAATCAATCAATCAATCAATCAATCAATCAATTGTGAGGGTTAACCCCACTCTGCTCTGGTTACACCCTCTGCCCCCTAACACACCATATTGTCTCTCCCTTTGCCAGCATTCTGTACCCACAACTCTGGGCCCAAACCTCCTCTTCGGTATGACTCTGGTGCTCTCTGGCTGGCTTTGGGGCTAACATATATGTGAACGTCTGCTGACAAGACCAGTTGGGACATATCTAAAAATGCATCAGTGGTAGCTTTGGCAAAGCACCACATATTTCCACAGTTCAGCTCTACCCTTAAATCACCAGAGACAACAATTCTGGGTGTCAAACACTTTTATTAGTCCGCAGGTAGTAAATTTCAAAGATTATAGCAGAGGAACATAATTTGCAAACTAGCCATCCCACACACAGAAAAATAAAAACCTCTCTAGCTTCTAGGCTATGGCCTGGCTGTATTTAATTAGTGAACTACATTTTGGCTGTATTCTACTCATAGTTCCCTCTGGTGTAAAATGATCCTAAGCCTCCTGCAACATGTTTAAGCATGGCTAAAAACTCCTGATCTCTTCCCCATATCAGAACACATTTTTTCCACCTTTGGCCCTCTTTCCAAAGGAATTCCTGCTAATTACCACATAGCATTAGATGTCTATCAAAACTAAGTTCTCTTCTCACAGAACACAGTGTTATTATGCCCATTCTTTATCTACTGTTGATGGACAAATACCTTCCCTCTGCAGTGAATAATACAATAATTTATTGTATTAAAAAGCAAACCCCACAATTTATCTTTTCAATCAATCAATCAATCAATCAATCAATCAATCAATCAATCAATCAATCAATCAATCAATCAATCAATTACAGAACAGAATATAAGCAAAACTTCACTGAATGTGTTATATTCTCTAAAGATTACATGAATATTATGTCAAGAAAGAAAGAAAATAAGGGGGGTATATTCTCCAGGACAAGTCAGTGGCACAAATATTAGCATAAAATAAATCAAAGTTGAATCCTAATCTCTAAATCAAGCTGTGAAGGAAATTTAAAGACCTGTCATACAGCTATTATTTGTATTCACAACTGGAATTCTTGTGCCACTAATGTTCATACATAAGTTTTGTTGTTGGCACTTGCTGTCAAGTTGTGTCCAACATATGGTGATTCTTTGAAAGAATAATGGCCACAATATTCTGTCTTCAACAGCCCAACTCAAGTTGTGTAACCTCAAGACTATGTCATCTTTTATGGTGTAAATCCATCTCATATTCTATTTTCCTCTTTTCCTGCTACATTCAACATTTCCAAACATTTTCTACAGAATCTGGCCTTCTCATGATGAAGAGATTAAGATTAACTATTAAAAATAAATATGCTGTGCGAAGTCTAACACAAACACAATGGAACCCACATTTGGAAGAAAGGGGATAGACATCAATACTACATAAATAAAGGCTACAACCTAATTAATATTATTATTAAAGATCTTCAGGGGGACTTAGCAGTTATTCAGAAACTGTTAAATTTCTGAACAGGAACAGTTGGGGAGGCTTCTCTTCATAAGACTTAAGGGTAAGCCTTTCTCAGTTCAAGCTATTACATCTCTTGGCATTGAATAGTGTCTATCTCAGGTCATTCCTGCTACAGCCCCAAGATTCTTCTTCTTCCATGTCTAGGCCAGATGTAAAACAGCCAAAATGAAACCACATTTTGGTGAGTTCATTCTTCAGTTTCTTTCGTGAATCTCAAGTACTTTGGCCACCAAATGAAAAGAGAATACTCACTGGAGAAGGCCCTGCTGCTTAGAAAGATGGACGCGAAAAGAGAAGGGGGTGGCAGAGAATGAGGTGGATAGATAGCATTGTTGACACAGTGGGCAAAGCTGTGGGTGGACTACAGAGGATGGCAGATGACAGTGGAGCCTGCCATGATGTGGTCCAAGTGGTCACAAAGGGTCGGACTTGACAATGTGACTGAACAATGTGAGAAAGATTAGTTGGCAACACAATGTTGCAATTACCAGGGTACTCCTGATTGTGGTTCAAAAATAACACAATCTTCTAGGAGGCTCTTTTTGTGTACCTCAGCCCCAAGATGAAGGACATGTGCTTCAGACAGTACCCAAAACATTACTTTTCATATCTTTCCGTCTAATATCCCTGGATGGTAAATTGAAGAAACTCACCCCATCACCACTTCCTGCCTGCATAAAGATGCCTCAAAGCTAGAGTAAACAACATAGAAATTTATCAGTTGGAAGAAGAAAATTGCCTTAAGAAGTAAAAGAAGTTTAATTATTCTCCAGAAATCTTTTATAGCTCAGCAAATTGTAAATTAGCTTACTTTTGTTTTACAATTGATCATCAGGAAGTAAACAGTGGGTTTCATTTAAAAGGCCATAAACACAGCAACTTTTGAATAATGTGTATCTGTGTGTGCATATTTTGTGCTAGTCAGAATGGACGTATTGGAGGATATCCTCTTCCTTAGCTACACAGTCTTAACTTTTCTTACATCAGCAGCAGGGACAACAGCTACCAGGCCAAAGTGCTGCCATCCATAAAACACTTTTGCTGGTGCACTGTGCAATGGCCATGATAGGGCTCACACATTCTACTAATGTAATGCACTGCTGTTTCTGTTACTCCTGCAGAAAAATGATTTTCCCCTGTTCAAGGTAAATCAAACATTCAAACAGTAGTTTTATCAGATCTGCACACTCCAGGTGAGTCTCCATGGTGGTGTGGGGATTCAAACCCAGGTTTCCTGAGCCATTGTCCATCACTTTTTGGACCAGGGCTACACCATGCAGTAAAATATTATTGCTTGAGGGTCAATATTTTGTAACTTTCTGATTACAACGATGCTTCCTGTCTAGTTCCACCCTCATGAACTTATTAACAACATTGTAAATAATATATCTTCCTTTTATGCCTTGTTTCAGTTTTAATAAACATGTTTCTGATCATATCCTTCCAGAAAACTATTCCTGAACCCTAACTTCAGATCTCTGAAGAAAACTATTGCTCCATTGCCCTCATTAGGTGAGTCTCCCTAAGCTTTAAAAAAGGCAACCAAATAAACTTTTAAAAGACAACCAAAGCTAACATCAGTTTCAAAATCCTAACAAGAATAAGCCATCAATACCAAGAATAATGCAATGGCTTGCAGACACTTTATAAACATGCCAAAGACTTTTTGTGTACAAAAGCTATATATCACTCTAGAAGAAAAAGGTGTGCCATATTTCATTGATCTGATGTATAAATTGTAATCTGGATAAGAAACTATTGTTACAATAGAAGGCAGAGAAGCAAAATGATTTTAAGTTGGCATATATATATTTTAATATGCTACATATGGTATTTGTGAGGACATATAACAGTGGACCCTCTGCGACCCCATGGACCACTGTCCGCCAGGCACTCCTGTCCTCCACCATCCCCCTCAACTCGCTCAGCTCTGTGCCCATTGTCTCTACAATACCATCTAGCCATCTCATCTTGGGCCGTCCCCTTCTTCTTTTGCCCTCGACCCTTCCAAGCATCAAGGCTTTCTCAAGTGAATCCTCTCTTCTCATTTGATGTCCAAAGTACTTTAGCTTCATCTTTATTATTTGACCTTCTAAGGAGCAGTCAGGGTTGATTTCTTATATGATTGACCTATTTGTTCTCCTCGCTGTCCAGGGGACTCTCAAAACTCTCCTCCAACACCACATCTCAAAGGCGTCAATTCTTCTGCGCTCAGCTTTCCTAATGGTCCAGCTCTCACAACATACATTGCCACAGGAAATACCATTGCCCTGACTATGCGAATCTTTGTTTGCAATGTGATGTCTCTACTTTTCACTATGCTCCCCAGGTTTCTCATTGCTTGCCTCCCAAGAATCAGTCGCCTTTTTATTTCATGGCTGCAATCCCCATCTGCAGTGAGCTTTGATCCTAAGAAAGTAAAATCTGTCACTGCTTCTACTTCTTCCCCATCTATTTTCCAGGGACTGATAGGGCCTGTTGCCATTATCTTGGTTTTCTTGATATCTCAAGCCAGCTTTTGCACTTTCTTCTTTCAACCTAATCAGGAGCTTCTTTAGGTCCTCCTCACTTTCTGCCATTAGGGTGGTATCATCTGCATATCTCAAATTGTTGATGTTTCTCCCAGCAATTCTGATCCCAAATTGTGATTCCTCCATCCCTGCATTGCGCATTATGTGCTCTATGTATAAGTTGAATAAGCAGGGTGACAAAATGCAGCCTTGTCTTACTCCTTTTCCTATTCCAAACCACTCTGTCATTCCATTTTCTGTCCTAACTGTTGCCTCGTTTCATGTACAGATTTCTCATGAGGCCTATAAAGTGTTCTGGTATTCCCATCTCTTTAATTACTTGCCACATTTTGTTGTGGTCGACACAGTCAAAAGCCTTAGTGTAATCAATGAAACAGAAGTAGACTTGTTTCTGATATTCCTTTGTTTTTTCCATGCTCCATCTTATGTTGGCGATGTGGTCTCTAGTCCCCCCGCCTCTTCTGAAACCCACCTGCACTTTTGGTAATTCTCTCTCCACATACTGTTGCAGTCTATCCTGTATTGTCTTGAGCATCACCTTGCTAGCGTGAGGGATGAGCGCAATTGTTCGATAATTTGAACACTCTTTGGCATTACCCTTTTTGGGGAGTGGAACATATTCAGATCTTTTCCAATCCTGTGGCAATTGTTGTGTTTTCCAAATCTGCTGCCATATAGAATGCAATAATTTGATTCCATCATCTTGCAGGGCTTTGAAAAGTTCAACTTGGATACCATCAACTAAACTGGCTTTGTTGTTTGCAGTGTTTTTTAGGGCCTTTCTGACTTCACTCTCTAGAATGTCTGGCTCATGTTCAATGTTCTCATCATTGTGATTATCAGGGGTGTTGAGGTCCTTTTTGTAGAGTTCCTCTGTGTACTCTTTCCATCTTTTCTTAATCTCTTCTGCTTCTGCTAACTCCTTGCCATCTTTGTCTTTTATCATGGTCATTTTTGCTTTAAATGTTCCCTTGAGTTCCCCATTTTTTTTCTCTAGTCCTACCCCTGATATTGTTTTCCTCTATTTCTTTGCACTGTTCATTCAGGTAGGTTTCCTTATCTCTCCTTGCTTTTCTTTGAAATTCTGTATTCAAATGACTGTATTTTTTCCTTTCTCCCTGGCATTTTGCATTCCTTCTGTCCTCTGCTATTTTGAGAGCCTCATCAGACAACCACTTCACTTTCTTACGCTTCTTTTCTTTTGGTATGGTTTTCCTTGCTGCCTCCTGCATGATGCCCCGCATCTCTGTCCATAATTCTTCTGGCACTCTGTCTATCTGGTCCAAGCCATTAAATCTGTTCCACACCTCCACTGTGTATTCCCAAGGAATGTTGTCTAGGTAATATCTGTCTGGCCTAATTGTTTTTCCTATTTTCTTTAGTCTAAGCCTGAATTTTGCAATCAGTAGGTTGTGATCTGAGCCACAATCTGCTCCTGGTCTTGTTTTTGCTGACTGTATGGAAGTTCTCCATCGTTGACTGCAGAGTATGTAGTCAATCTGGTTTTGATGTTGGCCATCTGGTGATGTCCATGTGTAAAGTCTCCTTTTGTGTTGCTGGAAGAGAGTGTTTGCTATTACCACTGTGCTATCTTGGCAGAACTCTATCAGTCTTTGACCTGCTTCATTCTGTGTTCCAAGACCAAACTTGCCTGTTATTCCATTTACTTTTTGATTTCCTACTTTGGCATTCCAGTCTCCTATGATAATGTGTACATCATTTCTTGGTGTCTGTTCTATGAGGTGTTCTAAGTCTTCATAGAACTGATCAACTGTGGCTTGATCTGCACTAGTGGTTGGTGCGTATATTTGGATCACAGTGATATTGAAAGGTTTGCCTTATATTCTGACTGACATCATTCTATCATTTTTGAGATGATATCCCATTACTGCGTTTCTCACCTTTTTATTGACAATTATGGCTACTCCATTTTTTCTGAGGTTTTCTTGTCCACAGTAGTAGATATAATGGTTTCCAGAACTGAATTCACCCATCCCTGTCCATTTTAACTCACTGATTCCCAAGATGTCAATGCTTATTCTTTCCATTTCCTTTTTTACCACTTCAAGTTTCCCCTGGTTCATAGATCTCACATTCCATGTCCCTATACAGTACTGTTCCTTGGAACACTGTATCTCTCCTCCCCCTTTCCTGTCCCTTCCCTTCTTTTGATCTGATATGCTAAGCATCCTGTTTCATCTAAATTGCCCCATTTGTTTTGCCTTTTGTTTTGGTCCATAGGGTTCTCTTGGCAAAATTCCTGACGTTGGTTTGCCGGTTTCTACGCCAGTATCCTCACAACATACATATTATCACAATTTAAAACAAAGTATTATCATATGATATGTTGTGACTGTAACTATACATGTGTGTAAACCGCCCTGAGTTGGCTCTGCCAAGTAGGGAGGTATAGAAATTCAAATATAATATAATAATATAATAATAATCATGCATATTATCACAGTTTAAACAATATCAGACTAAAAATAGCTAATTAGCATTGGTTATATGAAGTTATATTTCAGTAGTTTCTAAGTATCCTTGTTATGAAGTCCAATATATCAAGTCTCTACTGTAAGTTCAGTATTGTGCGAGTCAGTTATTTGTAAAGTATCTAAAGTCAATTAAGTTAGTGTAAATGAATTACTTATCCTATGCATGCAGCTACTTGGTGCTGGAGAGGCGCTGGGTCGGCGGCACGAGTCCTCCTCGCCACCCGACCCACGGCTTTTCTTTCTCCTCCTCTTTCTCTCTTTACTCTCCGCCCAGGGGAAATGGCCGGAGAGGCGCTGGGTCAGCGGCGCGATTCCTCCTCGCCACCCGACCCACGGCTTTTCTTTCTCCTCCTCTTTCTCTCTTCACTCTCTCTTCTGGTAGAAGATAGGAAAAAAGGGAAGCCCAAATTCCTCTGAGAACAAGCACAGAACTGCAAGGAAATCAAACTTGTAAGGGAGAGGAAATAGCCTGGAGCATTATAGAAGATTATTTGTCTGGCCAGAGTACATAAATAGGCCATCCATGTGTGCAGAAAGTTATAAGAATGAAGTTTAGATTTACCAATTCATTTATCTCAAAGTGGCACTTGGAAATGAATTTAAAAGCTCCTTTTTCAGAAACACAGTTCATTAATTCTGAAAGAAAGAAAGAAAGAAAGAAAGAAAGAAAGAAAGAAAGAAAGAAAGAAAGAAAGAAAAAATTCCAGTCAAACCAGAGAAATTCCCCACATAGTCTTGGTAAAGGAAATATCTAACTCTCTCCTATTCAAACCAGACACACATTAAAGGGGTTTGTTCTGTCTGCATCTTACCCTGTTTAACAATTCTTCCTGTTACAGAGCAGATTCAGTAACAAGGAGGTCAGAGGCGGCAGCACCATTTTTCATTCATGGCCAAACGCTGTGCATAAAACATAAGTGTTGGGTGTATAACCATTCTTCAGGGTAGAACTCTTATGCAATAAATTATGTATAGCTGGATTTCAATGCAGTTTTAGGAACTGATTGCATTTCTCTTCGGAGACACACAGATTTCCCAAGCGAAGTAAAAGCATGTTATAGTACATACCAACATTCAGCTAAATAATCCTTCCAAAGAAAGGCAAAGTCTACTCAGGTAGCAAATGGACCAGTTTGAATGATATATAATTTATTTATTTCTCATCACATTTGGTCGGAATCATCCAATGTGGGCTATCAAATAAACCGAAGTCCAGAACAATAACAACAATAAAATAAAAATGCATTAGAATAAAACTACCATGAAATGCTTAAGACCTGGCCAATTTCACCCAGAAATATTTTATGAGACAACTGCAGTCTGCAAACTTCTTAGCTGTTCACAAAGGCTAAGAGAATCCTCAAAGTCTAGGTGAAACAAAAACATCTAAAGGTAAGTCCAATGATTTATCCCAATTTGAGAATCCTATTCATTTTTGTATGTCATAAATTTATGCCTGTGTACTATTTCCAGGTGTTACACCCAGACAAAAGGGGTACACAGAAAAAGCCTTCTCAAAGACTTTTTCTGGTATTTTTGCACGAAAATCAGGCATACCGTGGTAACAGCAGCCTGGTTAATCTTTCTCATACTAGGTCAAGTGAAAGGACCTGCTGAATGAACTCACCTAAAGATGCTTTCATTTTGACAGTTTCACACCTGACCTAGACATGGAAGAAGAACCTGGGTAACAAGGATTTCCCAACTAAATTGCACAATTAGCCACATTACAATTGACTGTGAATCTGTGGAAGTACTTTATAAATGGCTCTTCTACTTTAGAACAGTTACAGCTACCACTTTTGAAACACTGAGTTATGCAAGCATAGCTGCTCAGTAGGATTTCAACCAGCAAAACCATTTGAAATTATGTAAAAATTGAGTTGCATTCCACCTTGATTCATTGAGTCTTCTTGCTGCTCAGTCGCATAGCCAGGTCCAACTCTTTGGGACCTCATGGACCACAGCATGCCAGGCTCTTCTGTCATCTGCCATCCTCCATAGTCTGACCAGATCTATGCCCAATGATGCCATCCAACCATCTCATCCTCTCCTGCCCTCTTCCCCTTTTGTCTTAAAAATAAAATAAAATAAAATCTTTATTGCAGTCCAAGACCAGCATAGAACAGCAAAGGGAAAAGAAGTTAAAATGGGAGTATTTAAAATATATCAAGAGACAAAAATTAAAATGAGGGTGCTTAAAAAGGAGCATTTCTACTCAGAGTTAAGGAGTAGTAAAATTAGTGCATAGCTCAATAGTGTTACATTTATTACTAAGCCTATGCTGTGGCACTAGTAGTTTATTTGGCTGAAGGTCCTGCCAGGATTGTTCTTAAATTCTGTAGCACAGAACCTGGCAGTGTTGTGGGTGAAGGTGGGTCTTTCATCAGATAATCTTTCCCAGCATCAGGGCCTTCTCCAGTGAGTCTTCTCTTCTCATTTGGTGGCCAAAGTACTTGAGCTTCAGCTCCAGTATTTGTCCTTCCAAGGTACAGTCATGGTTGATATCCTTTAGGATGGACTGATTTGATCTCCTTGCAGTCCAGGAGATTCTAAAGAGTCTTCTCTAGCACCATAGTTCAAAGGTGTCTATTCTTCTGCACTCAGCCTTCCTTATGGCCCAGCTCTCAGAGACATAAGTTACTAGTGGGGAATTCATTGCATCAACTATGTGGATTTTTGTTGGTAGGGTGATGTCTCCACTTTTTATTACACTGCCTAGGTTTGCCATAGGTTGTCTCCCAAGAAGTAAGCATATTTTTATTTCCTGGCTGCAGTCCCCATCTGCAGTGATCGTAGACCCAAGAAAGTAAAGTCTATCACTGCTTCCATTCCCCCCCCCCTTCTATTTGCCAGGGAGTTATGGGGCCAGATGCCATGATCTTGGTTTTCTTGATGTTGAGTTTCAGGCCAGCTTTTGCACTCTCCTCTTTCACCCTCCTCAAGAGGATCTTTAGGTCTTCCCCATTTTCTCCTGTTAGGGTAGTGTGATCTGAATATCTCGGGTTGTTGGTATTTCTCCCAACAATCTTAATTCCAGTTTGTGCTTCATCCAACCCTGCATTTTGCATGATGTACTCTGCATATAATTTAAATAACCAGGGTGACCATATACAACCTTGTTGTACTCCTTTTCCTAGTCTAAACCAACCAGATGTTCCGTATCCTGTCCTAACTTTTGCTTCTTGGCTCACATACAGATTTCTCAGAAGACAGATGAGGTGGTCTCCTACTCCCATCTCTTTAAGGACTTGCCACAGTTTATTGTGATCCACACAATCAAAGGCTTTGGTGTAGTCAATGAAACAGAAGTAGATTTTTTCTGATCTCCCCTTGCTTTTTCCATGATCAGGGGATTGTTGGCAATTTGGTCTCTAGTTTCCTTGCCTCTTTGGGATCCAGCTTGTACTTCTGGACATTCTTGATCCCTGTACTGCTGAAGCCTGCTGCCGCTTGTAAGGTCTTGAGGACGACCTTGCTAGTTTCTGAGATGAGTGCAATTGTACAGTAAGTGGGTCTACTATTAGCAATTAGCTAAAGGAATGTTATCCAGTTAGATACTAAAACTAAAAAGGCTTGTCAAAGCAATCTAGATTTCCTGTGTAAAATAAATAAAATCTTATTATTTTATGAAACCATGGCCTGTCTCCAACATTATCAGTCTCCCCGATAGAAGCTGTTCCTATAGTTCTTGTTTCTCCCCATTAAAAAAAAATTGGTTAGCTGATAAATTATTTAGTGTAGGGGCACTTTGATACTAGAAAGAGTTGCCCTCTTTCTGTGCCACAAGTAGACCAAGTAGGACTTCCAGATCCCATTGCTACAATATTGACTTTTGTTCCTTGTCAAAATTAGAGTTGAGTGGAATGAGAGATGGTCCATTTCAGCTCTGCAGTTCTAAGATGATGGCAGGGCCGTAGCCAGGATTCTAGATTTGACTGGGGGGAATATTTTTTCAGGATGGGCAACAATGTCATTGGCATCCAAGGTTGGGGCTGTTAGCTTAGGGGGAGGTCTTATCCCCCCCCCCAGCTACAGCCCTGGATGATGGTGCTGATGATGATTAATGGAACACTTTATGCTCTGTTTTGCATGAAAGAGAGGTATCTCATGACTATGTATGTATTTTGTGTGCTGGACTATGACCACCATAGAAGTCCCATTGGCATGGTCAAGGATCAGTGATTATGGGGTCCCTAGTACACTATTTGCTTAATCCTATGTTACCTCTTTTCTTCTGGCTGCTGTTTGTTCCTTATTGTGTTCTTTGCTGCTATGGAGAAAATATAAGTTAAAAGTACAGGTAATGAGAAACTTCTCCCTGCCTTTAGCCAAATCGAAACCAGTGAGAGGTAGTAAGGCAACTCATCTAAGCTGCTATTGATTCTCAATAAAATTCACTTTTAATTGAGAAAATCCCTCTACACAAAAACTCACACACCATTGAGCTTGTCGTAACCTAACTGAAATGTGGTAACTTTTGTGGTCATTGCCTGCATTTTAAAGAACCAGCATGACACATCTTTATTTAAGACTGAAGGTGCCTGAAAGAAAACAATTACACTGGATGGGTACCTAAGGCAATTGATTTACCTGATCCATTTAAATCTTATCGTCTTTGTGTGGCTAATTGGATCAACTTTCAATCACTCTACCTATTATTTGGTTTAGGCCTGCATTCTCTACACTGATAAATAATGTATTTTCTTCCCTCTGAAACTGAAGATCATGGCTATTCTACCTCTGGCCATGAATTCAACTTGCTACTGAATATGATCATACTTGGAAGTCTTGTTTCTCCATTTTCTTGAATGTATATATATTTTTTACCATTTCCATGCAAACCTACCTCGAAGCTTACGTGAAGCTATTTAAATAACTCTATGGCTGAGAAAGAACTTTATCCAAGTATAGTGAATGGAGATAAACATATATTTTGGTCCTTTTAGTTAAAGCCTTGTTTAGCCAGGGAGGTTATTGGATGGTCTAGATCAGGATTTCTCAACCTTATAAAGACAGGGGCTGGGTCATGCTCCCTCGTTTGCACCAGTCCACTAGAACCGGTAGCAGAAATTCTGGCTGGCCCGTCTGCCCATCCAAGTTTTGAAATAAATTAGTCCTAATTTGGGTGCAATGCAGGGCTTTCCCCCTGGCCATCCCCACCATACCACGCCCACAGTGTGGTATAATTTTTTTTGATCCCACCACTGCTTGCCCACCTTACTTCTCTTTGGAGGAGGAGGAAGGGGGATTCAGTGGTCCGGCTGACAGCAATCTCTAACAAACTCAAGAGAAATGAGAAAGGTCATTCCCTCCAGGAAGAACTCATAGCATAAAGAGTTGCAGATGTGCTGGCTATCTGCCCAAAGCGGTGATGCCAGTTTTGGCTTTTTAAGCAGATACAGAAATAGTATGTTAGTGGTCAAACAGATACCAGATAATTAATTAGAAACAGCAGGAGTCTGGGATGTGTCCTCCAAGAACAATACATTTTAGTCTCTCAGAGTGTCAACAGCAATCTTGTCTGACTCGTGCCTGATGCAACTTCCAACTCACAGCAAGGGATTCAACTGATTTATAGCCCACTCACTTTGCTTTGCATTAGAATATGCCACAGTATAGTGTTTGTATGTGTTTGTATATGTCCAAAGTTAATATACTAGTCTGGAACTCCAATATTCAGACAAAACTCCTGTTATTTTCTTTCCCCCTTTCTCAGGAACCATGCAATTTAGGCAGATTAGGATTTGTTTCTTAATGCTAATGTGACCTATTCTACTCAAATACTTCACAATGGCATACATCTCATACATACAAGTACTCAGTCAATTGGTTTGAGATCTTTAGGTGCCTTTTAAAAAATGAAGATGAATCTTCTAATGTTCACTACCTTCTGAAAATGAAAGTGAGATAAATATCAATGCTATTGTCTGGCATATTGCCCTCATAAAATGGATTCTGATCACATGGGCAAAAGCATTCCTTCGAGGAGTTACATAACAGGGTGTTCCAGGTTTTTCAGCAGTGAATGTAGTACCAATTTCTTTATGCTTTGAACTTCCTGGGACTTTCTTTTATTTTTTTAAGTGATTCTTTCATTTTGTTTCATATTTTAAAATTTCTGTATTTTAAACTCTTCTGATGCCAAAGCAGGGATACTGAAAAGCCCTGCTGCAAATTAAACAGTGCTTCAGATTCTGAAGCTTTGAAATGGAAATCCACCCACCCCACATTTGCTTTGTAATTAAAATATATTTTGAAGTAAAAACTATGTGGCTACTCTAGATGTATTTTGCTTTGTAACCCATGATTTATAACAAATTTTCAGTTGACTGTGAAATGTGCTATTTGTTTTTCTCTGAGTGCTAAATATTTTCTAAGATCCCACATCAAGATGCAAACATGAATGATAAGATGGCTAAAATCAAATTACATTATCCTTTAAATACTGTATATTCATAAAGTTGATGGTATCCTCATACCACAAATGTTTTCCTAGACTTTTTGAGTACTTTACAGAAGTACGAGAAGTCTTATCATGCCTACTTTCATTGCTTAATAAAAGTTTGCAGTTCTATTCAGCCGAAGGAGCCTAGAGAAATGAAGAAATTTCCCCAGATAACAGTGAAAAGAAAATGAAGAAAGAATAAAGGAAAACTGAAGTTGCACAGAAGCTGTTAAAATATGAAAGTCTTGTGCAGCTTTTAAAGCTGCTGGGCTAGGTATATCCCTGTTAGACTTTCACTGGGGATTTAATTTAGCCTGGTGAGTTTAAAGCATTGGCAGAGAGGGAAGAAATATCTTTTCAGACATGCTCACAGGTGGAGCTTACAGAACTATCAATGACATCCAGACAGCCAGATAAACCTGGAGGCCATAGACAGACCATGCCATTCTCCTAAATAACTGTCACTAATTTGAGAAGGATCCCTCCATGGATTTGCAGATTGAACAAAGCAGAGGGGAAAGAAAGTGCCCAAGGCAAAATCTGGGAGGTTGTCAGAGAAGCTGCTGAAAAATTGAACAAATAAGCACATGGTTTGTAGCCTTCAGGAGGCTGTGACTAGGAGGATTCATTGATACATGCTGTGTGTGATTGAGGAAATAAATGGGAATTGTGCTTGAAAGGATTTTTATTTCCTCTTCCTTTTTGCGCATTTACCTCTTTTAATAGAGGAGCTACACAGCTGTGAGAGGGGAATGATTGAAAGTAAGATAATGGAGTTGACTTGTTAATTAAAGTGTGAAAATATTACCTTACATGTTTAATATTTCCTAGCTGGCTGGATAGCCCAGTGGTTTAGGTATGGTTGGGATTTTGATTCGCCACTGTGAAGCCTGGAAAGAGCAGCCTATGTAGCCATGGATAAGCTGCAAAGTTCCAGGACAGCCACAGAAGAAAAGAGTGGTAAGCCACTTCTGTATATTCTTTACCAAGAAAACCCTGAAAAGTGTTGCCATAAGTCAGAGTTGACTTGATGAAACACTATGTTGATGATTCCTTTGTAGTTGTAGTACAATAAATTGTTTGGTTAATATTTGCTTGCTTTCTTATTATTTGCTAGCAGAAAGTTTATTGTTATGATAAAGCTGAAGTCTTAGTTTCAACTAGAATAGGTTTATTTATGCCAGTGGGAACCTGTAAATCAACTGGTAGATAAATCCCATTCACTAGTGAGTCTTCTGTGATTTGGACTAGCAATTGTGTATTTGTGAGAGAAAGAGAAGGAAAAATAATGAGGTTGAAGGTGTGTCACAATGTCTTTAACGCTTTCCCATACTCTCTGAACACCAACAAACATTATTGCTCCCTGTCACCTTTATCAGTGAGGACCGGGGGGGTGGGGCACATTGTCAATTTCATTTTCTCCCACATTTGAATTCTGTGAATTGTAGTGAAATGTCAATCCAAAACAAACTGAAAGGAAATTCTCAGCTATCCCAAATGAGACCCAAACCAGTAATTGTCATGGAGGAAGGGACACTTTGCTCTGTAGTAGCATATCTCAGTGCTACCCTATGATTTTGTTCATGTAAAATTTTTGAAGTGGTGAAAAATGGGTTGCCAATGGTGAGCCCATTGTGATAAAAGTTGAACATCCTCTCTGCCTTTTTTATACTCAAAACTAAAACTTGCAAATGGAAAGATTCCAGGACCCCAATCTCTCTTCTCCCTTAGCTGCTATTTTTATAAGTGATATTTTTATAAGAAGATTCCTCTCACTTTCTGCTCCAGGCAATAACAAAGTATTGCCAATGTTGATAGACAGAGCAGCATTGGAGCATAGGTCTGGCCCTCCCATTAGACAGAGTGAAGCAGGTGCCTCAGACAGGGGCAACAACTTGCTTAATATGGTTGACTTACCATTACTGATTTTTCTTGTCTCAGGAAGAGGTGTTTTGAGATTTACTGCCTCAGATGCCAAAATAAATGGACCAGCCTTTACTAAGCATCTTTATTGAGGATTGGGTGGAGCTATTTTAGTTAGTTGGTTAGATTTATATCCTGCCCATCTGAATATGTAATTACTCTTGCACAGCTTTATTTAAGAGCTACCATTTTCAGGCAGAAAAATTATTCCACTGTTGCTGCTTGAGCAAGAAATATAGAAAATGGCTTTATTTATGACATTCAATAGATGTAGTTATTGTTTATGAAGAACAATCCAGCAGAAAGTAAACATTTTCAAGTTCCACTGAACTAATTGGGAGAGATTTATTTCTCCCCTTTTAATGAACAGGATTGTAAAGCCTTGGTTTTAAGCCAAATCATGCCCTTAGTTTCAGAGATATTTAGTGTGACTCATTAGTAAAATTCAATGTCAGTGGAAGGATTTAAGAAATGGTCAGGCTAATGTAACTATAAAAGGAGGCAGTTTCCCTAAGGAAACAAACAATTGTTATTTTTTTAAAAAGCAAAACAAACCAGCAAAGCAATACCTTTCAGCTTTTAGAAAAGTAAAAATGACATCACATCCCATAAATAGGAGAGGCAGACACTAATTGGAAATGCTCAGCAGCATGTACTTGCTATTTCCTTGAGACAAATCAAATGATAAATCCTGGCAGAGAGATTCATTTCCTCTTCTTCCGAAATTGTGGGGTGTGGGGGGTGTTCTTGACTGAAATGGCTTCAGTGCACATTATATTCTTCTTCCCATCATCCAATACATCCATCTGGTCTGCAAGGTCAAGGTTCATCCACATTTCACTCTCTCGCATTGTACAAAACAGAGACACCATAGGCATGAGCTCAAGAACACACAATTACTATCTTAATGGATGTTGCAAACAGCAGCCCTGCAAAGTTACTACCACCTTTTCTCTTCTGTTGTTTAGTCGCACAGTCGAAAGCAAGGAAATCTCATGCCTTATAGGACATCTCCATAATTATCAAGAGTGCAAGGGACACAACACTGAAGTTCTTCCCCAGTAGCTCATAACTTTATGGCTTATAACTCAGTTATAAGCCATAAAGAGAAGAATTTTCCAGATCCTCTGGTCTTACAGGAACATGACTGGTAGTAACATTTCTGCTCTGTTGGCATCATCAGTTGACAGTCACCAGCAATATGTAAAGGTACATATTTCCTAAACAATAATGGCAGAGATTCTCCCAAAATGTACAGATTAAAGTAATATTAGAGAGTAAACAAAACAAAAAGACAAAAAAAAACCTATTGTAGCACTTTAAAGACTAACTGCTGTAGTGACAAAGTGGACTTGATCCATGAAAGCTAATAGTAAAATACAGGAGTTAGTCTTTAAACTACAACATATTTTTTTGTCTTTTTCTTTAGTTTACTCTCTGTTATGCTTGGAACACAAATTAACAAGGGCAAAGTTAGGTGTCTTCATATGCATCTAGTTTCTCTCCCTCTTTCTCTTCATACCATTGTCACTGAAGGATTGCTTTTCTCATGGTTCTATGAAAACATGATACACAATGCCATATTTTAAGAAATGTAAACTACAGTAAAACCTGACTTATGTATTCCTCAAGTTACATAAAAATTGACTTATGTAATGATTTTGTGCTAAAACTGTGTCCCGGCTAACGTAAGTGTCCCAATTTTAGTAACACAATTTCCTGTGGGTTTGCTTCAAGTTACGTAAAAGTTCATTTCCCTATGGGTTTGCTTCAATTTATGTAAAAATTCATTTTCCTATTTATTTGCTTTGAGTTACATAAAAAAATCTGATATACATAAAAGCCTATGGAACTGACTTTTTACATAAGTCAGGGTTTTACTGTATTACATAGAAAATTGTTGTACAGTATGGCCATAACTTCTGAAGAACTTTAGGAATAGAAACATATGCTGCTGAAGCAGAGATTCTTTCTGATTCTTAGTCCCATCTGGAATATACCTGTGAAATCAGTGTATTTGAATCATATAAATTACTGTCATATCTTGTGTATATAAAGGCAACATGGAATTATTTAAGTTTTATACATAATATGTGAAACTTTGTTTGTAGTTTGTAGAAGAACAATTATAAACTGAAGCTGGAAAAAGCTCCTTAAATAAAGTTGAAAGAGAAAGTAGAAAAGGAGGGGCTGCCAAAATATCCCTGCCAGAGAGCAGTCAGCTTGCCAGTATTAGAATCCCACTGCAAGTTAAATACTAAGGAGCTAAAAAAAGTGATTGACACCATCATTTCACAATATAAATACAACTCCCTTCCTAGAATTAAATAGTACAGGTCACAATTACCACATTTGAAGATTTCAAAGCAAGTCAGGAGGCTATGGTAGAAAGATAAATAAACCAATAGGTTAATGTGTGTTTATACTTGTCTGCAAATTATTATTTTATTTTTCTTCCTATTAAAGAGATACAGATATTCTACTGAGAACAGGCACAGCTAATTAAAAAGAAATTATTTCCCTTACTATTCTATAGCTTATTTCTCTTTTGTATCTTACAATATTAATGTATTTCACTCTAGTTAAAATGTGTTAGGAATATACCTTTACAGTTTACTGAATTTGCCAAATATTTATTATGCCTTAGTGGGAGAGACAAGAGATATATAAGAAACTAAAATTGAATTGGTTAGACAAAATAAAATTGAGACATGGGATAAAAAGTATAGAAATTATTACAGGGAGGAAAGAGATCTTACAAGTTTTGAAGAATTATTTACTCAGATAAAGAATAAAATAATAACGATGTAAGGAGTAGCAAGTAAAGTTTATAAGTTATTAAATAAGTTGGGGGGTTCTCAAAAAACATTAAAGGGAATTTGGGGAACAGAATTTGGTATAAAGATCTGAGAACTCTCCTGGAAAAAAAATGTTTTTGTTTTCAACTATTTACTATTCAATAGGAATATTATAGTTTAGGGTAACAAAAATTCAAAAAGTGCCTGGAGATCTGGCAACACTATTTCAAATAAGTGAATTAAAGAAGCAAGGTATGCTTTGTGTTATCATGAACGTTGGAAGGATAAAATTGATACTCTGATGTTTTAGTCAATGTCTAATTTGCAGACGAGTACAAACAAATGTTACCCTGTTAGTCTAAAGCATATTATTTTGAGCTCAATATTCAGAAATGATCTTACCAAGGACCTTACCTGGGGAGGGGGGTGTCAGCAATTAATCTAAAAGACCCATTTGTGTTTGGCATTTTTATTGTGACTACAACTGATAGATATCTAAATAGTTTGTTGAGAAATGACTCTGACAACATTGGAGACGAGAGTAAGAAGACCAGTTGAATTAATGGATGGGGTTTATGTAATTTTAATAGTTGTGTGAAGAAGGACATTTCAACATGTGTAGCTTGCATTAAAAGCTGAACATATTGAAATGTCCTTCCATGAAACTATATGAAAGCTATTGGAACCTATCCTCTTTTTTATCTCTTCTCTCACATATCTCTTCTCCCACATATGAGGCTATCTTAAGGAATGTAAGTAAAGCTTCACAGAATAGTTATTCCACTTCATCATCTTGCTTTTGCCTTCCAGTATCTAATAATTAAGGCAGCCACCATATTCTGTTTAATGGTATAACCATCCCAACCATTTAGATATCAGTTCCTCTTGTCAAAATAATAATGATTGACTCTTTAGGGTCCTTTAAGAAGCAATTGAAAACTTTTCTTTTTGAGGAAGCCTTTGGCAGCTTATTGAAGTTTAAATAGGAGACCCTCCCATCATTGGCCATTTGGGCTGGTGGTAAATGATGCTGATTGGACTGGTTTATAAGGTTTTTGGGTGTCTGTTCTGCTCTTTTTAATGTTGTGAGCTGCCCAGAGTGGGAGTGTATCCCAGATGGGTGGGGTATAAGTCAAATAAATATAATAATAGTAACAATGTGTTGTCAGGTCTGTTCTGATTTGTGACAACCATTTCTAGAGTTTTCCAGGTAGAGAATAACCTTAGTGGCACAATGGAAGAGTGGGGAATTGAACTCTCAACTTCTGCTTCGACAGCCAGATACCTAAAGTACTCAGCTATCCAACCAGATTCCAATTTAACATCATTTTCAAAATTCCACTGCTCAAAGCAGTCACCTTGCTTCATGCTAAATCCAGAATTTAAATGAACGTATTCTAGACAACACTTTTAAAACTGGCATCTCTCAATATGTTAGGAAAAGGTATTGTTTTTCATACCAGAAAGAAAGGTGGACACTAGCTTTCCACGTCCATGTTGTAAAGCACCATTCAAACATCACCTCGAATTTCAAAGATACATTGGAATTAGAAGAGGATTTTCTGTCTAGACAAGGCTGTTTTCTCAGCTTCACTTGCAAACAACTTTTTCCCCCTTTTAAAATGTGTGAGCAAATCTGTTCTTTCACAGAAAGGTCACTCATGACTAATGACAGGCTGGCAAGACAGATGATAGCAGTTTTCAAAATGTAATTAAGATGGGGAGTTGCTTGAGGTCTGTGGTATTTCACTGTTCCCCCAAAGAAGCTGATAAACAGAATTGGCCACTAGCATACTTTTTTAATATCACACAAATAGCTAAAAGTCTGTTTATTTTTGGGTTTTGACATAAACAATTTTGAGATAAGTTGGGGGGAGAAGTACTTATTTTATGTTGTGTTTGTAGCACAGTCTGAATCGAAACTTAATGGAGGGGAATTATATTAATCATTTTGAAATGGCTATATTTCCTGTTTTTCAATAGTTTTAACAAACAAGTAGCCTCAGACTGAAACCTCATGAAATAAAGAGTTCTATCCTTCACTTTTCAATCTCTTTTCTTGTTGTTATTATTAAAAATCTGCAATTAGATTCACAGTTGAAGACTGGTATAAAATCAACAGCCCAACAAGGACCCAAGGACCATGAAGGTAACATCTAATTATATCAGCAGTTCCCAGTAAAGTTATTTTTTTCTAAAGTTAGGATATTTAAGTTTTTAAAAATCCAAAAATTCCAAATATCTAGGGAGTCATTTGGGTATTGCTCCAAGGGCTCTGATTACTATGGGTACAACAACAGATTTCTTTCTCCATAAATGCTCTACTTCAATCTGCAAATTGTAATCTCTTTATTTTTATTTTCTCCAGCTATTTGTCTTCAATTTGTGTATCTCCTGCTATAGCAATGTCGATAAACTAGGCCTTCTTTTCAAAAACAGTTATATATTGTGGTTTATGAGTCAGATATCTATCTATTTAAATTTTAAAGTCCCACAGGATTTTAACTCTCTCATTTCCTAATACTATCTCAATGTGATGTACACAACCTTGGTGTGCACACAAAGAGTCTCCTTGAAGGTTGTGGTATTTTTTGAGTCACACTCAGGTGTACCCCAGGCAATGACAACCTTGTTGTGCTGGCTAAATTCTCCCACACTAGGTTAGGCAGAAGGTACTGAGAAATGAATCCATCAAAAGGTGGCTTCATTTTGGCAGTTTCACATCTGGCCTAGACATGGAAAAATAAGGGAAACACCTGGTGTTCCCAATACTTTTTATTGCATTCAAAACCAATCTTCTGACAAAGTTTCCAATAAATACTTTTTGCAACCTTATCATGGCATTGCAAATAATCAGTCTGTGAAATGTTGCTGCATCTGCTGTTTCATCCGGTTCATTGCAAAGTCAGCCTTTGCTATTTGTTGGATACATGTTGTATTTTAGCCTTCATGGAATTTGTTGGCAAAACTTGTTCTTCAATTACCAAAATAAATCTGTCAGTTTCCTTCTTCAGTACTTCTGCTCTTAACCAGCCTTTGATTCTATCTTTTTCAAGTACAGTAATATCTCAGTTAACGAATGCATCGTATAACGCTAAATTATAATGCAATCGACTATGGTTCTGGGAACTGAAGTCCAAAAACAAAAGGTTGGGAAACACTGGTTTAGACCAAACCGTGAGAACAAGATATCAGTTTTTAAAATATATAGACAACTGATGAAGTTCAGCAGTAATTATGTTAATGAAGTGGAAAAGGCTTTGAGGGTCCCTGGAGACTCCATGTAAGCCCATGAGAAGAATAGCATTGCCTGACACAATCATATTGGGAGATCATGTAAGCACTGTTACTTGTTTCCCAGGCTGTCCATCATGTGCCTGACCTTCCCTGCAATAAGTTACACATGAACAATGCCATCGAAACTGGAAAAAATCATTTGTCTGATTAATGTTTTGTGCACAATTTCCCCCCAAAGCATTTTACTTTACTGGTATTGATGGTGGCCTCAAGAAACCTTTTCTCATCGCCTTCTCCTCAGGTGTTATGAAAGTGAAACACCAAAAACTCATATGTCTCTGTGTATCACTGTTTTGGGTGTAACTGGTTCCCAATAACGCTGAGGCCACAATACATTGCAAGTCTCAATGATTTTAGGGATCTCTTGGGAATTTTATTAATTACACAAAAAGTTCCAGTGGTTATGTTTGTGAGTGATTGTTGGAAAGATGTAGTCCAAAAAAGTAACTTTTCCAAATGCTGCACATTGCTTGAAATATTCTCATTTTAGGTATAAATCAATTGTTAGAATTTGCTAAGCTCTGATTTAAAATCAAAGAGAAGCTTATTTTTGATGAAAGATCTGAGGCTGCTTAAGCAGTTCAATATTTGCACCTTTACATAGCTGAAGCGAGTGTGAGACCATAAATTTAGCTACCCAGAAAGAAGTTTGCTTTTCCTAAAGTTCTGGTATTGTTACTTGTTAAAGCATGTATATTCCACCTTTCATCCAGCATGGTGAATAGCAAATACAGTAATACCTCCAGTAACGTTTACCTTGGCTAATGTTAAAATCACAAAACATTAAGTAATCTGGGGAGGAGAATTGGATCGAATAATGTTAAGGTCTTATGGAATGGATCGGATAACAACCGCTAAAGCCTGTGTGGTTACAATGTATCTCTATGGAGCTTTAACATTACCCGATCAATCCCATAGGATTTTAAGATGCATCGGATAACACTACAAATCGGATAACACCAAGACTTGTGGAACCAAGTCTTAGCGTTATCCGAGGTATTACTGCATAACACCCCAAATCTGTAATGATGGAAGTATGTGTGTGTGTTTGTATTTGTATATTTGACTATAGCTCTCTATCATTGCTTTAAGACATGAAATCTAACCACCTGTGGCAAGCATTTTGAAGGGACCTGGAGATTAGCATTTTGGGGTGTCATCCTTTTTGAAAACGTTGATTTTAAATAACCAAATACTGTCTGTGGCTTGTAATAATATGCTGATTTATTAGTTGGTAGAAATCAAACCCCTCAGGAGAAAGTTGGATCTTCAAAAAAGTAAACCTGTCTGGATCTCAAAATAAGGTGGGTTGGAGTGGATTAGATTAAGCAATATGTGCAAGTGATCAGACCAATCCATCCAAAAGAGGAGACTATATGCCTGTACAGAAAGCCTCTATGATTGCCTTTGCTGCTACCCCACCCCCAGAATAAAGACACAGACACAATTATTGGAGTTTCCATTAGGGCCACAACTTTATTAACTAACTTGTTAAACCACCCCATCCATCAGTGGGACCTAATCTAGAGTAGATGACTAAACCCAAATCGTTAGGGGATGCTACCAACCCCTTAGGACAAGTTTCCAAGGCCTTTCAGTCATTATCAAGGGACAATGTACTTAAGGCAGGTGGAAATTTCTAGGATTGTGCTATCCAGAAACCAGCCATCAAATCCAGTGGCTCCAACTGTGTAAGGGCACTGGATTCTACCCCAGGACCCAGTGGTAGGATTCAGCAGGTTCGCCCAAAGTAGGTAGTATTTTTTTAAAAAATCCCACCACTGCCTGTACCTATCTCAGGATCCGGGTGACTAGCATGTTTTAGCAAAGTTAACCATCTAATTTCACTGGGAACTCACCATTACTAAATCCTCCAGCTACCTTACCGTTCTGACTATTTAAGTTAGCCACACCCTCAATTAACAATTCCTCTCAGAGAAGTAGCATGGGATAGGTGAAAAAAAATCACCTGTTAAACTAATCTTCAAGCAAGCCAAAATATTCCTATTTAGCCATTGAAGTGATCAGCTAGTCTCATACTGCATCCTAGGGTAGGCGAGGAGGCCACTTGCATCTCAAAAGAGGCCATTAAGAGACGGGACCTTACTTATATGAGGTCCTAGCCTCCAACCAATCTCCTGCCACTTGTCAGGCACTTATTGGCATCTGCCAAGTGGCTTCACTTGGCACCCCCACCTGGCAACTTTATACCAGGTGAATGGATCCATTAGTGCAGCTTGCCCTGAAAATTGTTTCCCTACTTGGGGAAGCAGAAAAGCAAACCAGTTCCCTGAGACTCTGATACCTGGTGACCTTAACTTCAACTTTCCCACCTCTGTGTTAACTTGGTTAAACTAGAAGCCTTTCTGTGATTGTTCTGTCAATATTATTTCCTGTTCTTTTCCCTCTCATCTTCTCTCCCTCTCTGTGGAATATATTTAAGATCCAGCAGGAAGTGTTACAGTTGCCACACATCCAGCAGAGACGAGAATCAATTGCAGTAAATAAGATATATTATGGTTACATTAAGCGCTGTGTTTACTCCATAAATTATTTCCTGTAGTTTGTTAAATATATATCATTCAGGAATTCACATCCATCTTCAGTGCCGTGCTAAGAAGCGAAAAAGTAATTCACAAAGAAGAGAAGACATTCAAGAGAGAAAGCAGAGGAGCAAAGCAATCTGAAGCTGATAATGGTGCCAAAGTAAAATGGCTACCACTGGGATTCCTGCACAGTTGCAGCACAATAATACAGATTCCATTCAAATGTCATTTTTGAATTTTCCAGATATAAAGTTTGGTTTGCTTGCTTTCAATAAATCATGATTTTTTAATTAGGATTTTCTTTGCAATAATGAAAGGTTCAGGAAAAGTTTCTTGTGTGAGTTAAGGTAAACCCATTTTCTTCGCTGCATTGGGAGTAGGATTGTAAACCCATGCACAAAAAAGGGAAAATTGGGGATGTTTCTGTGATTATGGGTCATTATGGGGCAGAGCCAGAACTACTGTTAACTCCTGCAATGGAACAGTATTGCAGCGGATCCTTCATGTCATACTAGAAATTAAAATGGCATGAAGGTACCTAGCAGTTTGAAAGCAAGAAATTGCAAGTAGATAAATAGGTACCACTTCAGTGGGAAGTTAAACACATTCTATGTCTAATCATGCCTGTCACATGACCATGTAAATATCTGCAGATACAGACTGCACTGGCTCTTTGGATGTAAGCGCAGATGAGCCCTGCCCCTTAGAGTCAGACACAATTGGCTTTCGATCTTTACTTTTATCTTAGTCAGTGATTTAAGCTGAGGAAAGGCAGAGCTTCTTTTTCCATGTCTAGGTCAAAATGAAGCCACCTTTTGGTGAATTCATTCCACAGTTCCTTTAGCCTGACCTAGTGTAAGAAAGATTAGCTGACACAAGGTTGTCATTGCCCAGGGTATGCCTGATTGTGGTTCTGAAATACCATAATCTTTGTGGAGGCTCTATCTCCCTGAAAACACTACAGCCATTTCATTGAACTATAGGACAAAGAAAAACTATAGGACTGTTTAGAGTAGACAATTGTTTGGGGACATTTTTCCTTTTCTTTGTTCTCTTGCTCAAATTAGTTTGTTAAACTTTACTAAAATATGATCACACTATTATGAACAGGATGTTTTGTTTCATGAATAAGTCCCACAGTTAATAAATCACACAGTTATTTACACAGTAAATAAGTCCCACAGTTAAGACATTGTGTAGCTATAACTTTATCAGGGCTGTAACTTCTTTTTATACAGACTCTTTGGCCACATCCTGTCTGAGTGACCATACATGCCATAAGTCGACTTCACTAACTGATTACATGGCAGTTGTGCCCCAGCTTAGTTGCACAACCAGCACACAACAGACAGCTCCCCTATAAGCCAAATCCACTTCCATGATTGCTGCTGCCTTCTCAATAATTCACATTGTGATGGTGACCCTCATAATTAATGGTCATGTAGCAAATAAATACAAAGGAGTCCTTCAATGCTGGATAGGAATATACATTGAATGTGGCCATTGTAAATGGGTAAAAAATATTATGATGGCTTTGTTTTCATTCTAAAGCATTCAAATGGTAGGGGCTACAGTGGCTCAGTGGTTAAGAAGCGTACCTTGTTATCTGGAGGGCTGGCAAGTTGGCAATTCGAGACTTGGGTACTATATGACAGATTGAGCTCCCATTTCTGTCCCAGCCCTTGGGGACATGAAAGGGCATTTGGGCATTTCGTGAGCAGAGTTTCTTCTACAAAAATCCTTTCAACCCAGAATAATTTCTGACATGAAATTATTATTATTCAAATGGTCAAATTTCAGTGTATTTAAAGAGGATAGAACTTGAGATTTTAAAAAGTCATGCATAGGAGAAAAGGATTCTTCCATATGCTCTCTTTCACAAATTGCTGTTGGTCATGCTAAAGGCATCTTTCCATTGGGTTATGGCATAAAAGTGGTACTCCATCTGAAATCATTAATCATATGTTTACAACATGGTATGGTATCCTATGCAGGATTTTGTGAATTTGACATTGTTTTTAAAAATATCTTTTCTGCCCTTCATTCCACTTGCACCATTACACATTAGTCAGCTGTAGCCCAGAGAAAAGTCATGCTGTGATGCTTTCAGTGTCTATGAAGGGGTCAGCACATGATAAAGTCATTTGTATTGAGATTCTGAGTTACATGAAGCCTCACACTGGAAAGTTCTGTGCCCGTGTTCTGCATCTCATATCCATTTCTTAGAGTGACTTTGCTTGCAATTCCTATTATTTTCCATTAAGTAAGATAAAAATGGTTGCCCAGAAAATGCCCCTGTTGCTGGGCAGACAAACTAACGTCTGCTGCATTCTTTTGATTAATGAAATTGGCAAAATTGAATAAATGGGAAGTGCTCTCTTGTTATCAGATAGAATAAATTATAAGGATCTTTTATTAAAACATCTAAGTTTGGGCAAAAACATAAAGAATTTATTATTTCTAACACCATTTGTTATGTGCAGCTAAGTATACCCAGGGAAAATATAAAGTATCTGAATGCATAGAAATGGCCATACACTGAGACAGTGTTTTTATTTAGTATGAAGGCTAAGCTGTCATTAGCCCTCCAGATAAAGAGCAAGTAATGAATCTGGTTAGCTACAACAACATCTGTATGAAATATTGCTAGGCTTGGCAATTTGTCTTCTAATGGCAATGCTTTGTTTCATTTGGGAGGAATGGAAAATGGATGCATTCTAGGGAGAATGCATGAACCCTAGAACACAGGGGTTTTTTTTCCTATTAAAAAAAATTGTGGCATCATTTTGTTTTAAGGAGATCAACTCATAGAAAGCATGGGGAACACTTTATTAATCAGAGGTCAATATAAGTCCTGGAGTGTGATGATCAAGGTGAACAGTGGTAAGAACAAAGGGGAAGGCCACAAGCCCAATGTTCGTTTAAGGCATCTCTTTCTCATGGCCTCTTGTGTCAATGTCAAATTTAGATATTAAATTGTCAAAAAATGTTTTATCTCAAAAAATCCCATTCTATGGATAAAACAGACTAATGGAACTTATTTAATAAAGACACATTTAGAAAATCATATTTATCCATAATTTGAAATCAACAGAGTTAACAGTAGGGAGCAACAGTAACATCTGGAAAAGCCTTAGACAAGTCCTTATTATAAATTGCCTGCAAACTAATATGTGCACTCATCTCAGATCCATCCAACAGAGATTCCCAAACTTTTTGACCCTACACCCTCTCCTCTAGCTTATCAAGAAATCTCCATTCTTTCCCACTTCTTCTTGACAATCAGTTGCAACCTCTGCAAATAATACCAACCTTACCCTGTCTCACACAACTTTTTCAGTGTGGACACAACTCTCAGAACCCTCTGTGTGAACTCCAGGGATTGGAGCATATCCTTACTCCAGAAGAACCTGAACCACTGGAAGGAAGATTTGTATAAGTGGTTACAGTAATACCTCGGATAACGCTTACCTCGGATAATGCTAAAATCGCATAACGTTTAGTAATCTGGGGAGGAGAATTGGATCGAATAACGTTAAGGTCCAATGGGATGGATCAGATAACAACCGCTAAAGCCTGTGCGGTTACAACGTATCTCTATGGAGCTTTAACGTTATCCGATCCATCCCATAGGATTTTAACATGGATCGGATAACACTAAAAATCGGATAACACCAAGACTTGAGGAACCAAGTCTTAGCGTTATCCGAGGTATTACTGTATTTCACATTTCAAAATTGGTTTCACAGAATAAATTCAACCTTCTCTGGGTTGGTTCACCATGGTGCTCATATAAAAGTTTGTTTTAAATAGTCTACTAAAATGTAACCATTGTAACTGCTGGTTGCATTTTTTTAAAAAAAATATCTGAGTCTAAATCCACACAAAGCCCTGCTGGTTACTACTACTGCTTATCACTGCAGACCATATTATGTTTTAAGAATGTAATTCAGGTTAGTGTAGGAAATATAGACTCTATTATTATACCAAAATAATAGAGTTTCTATTTTCAGAATCTTTGTATGAAAAACAAATTAAGCCATTTCATAGTACAAGATAAAAAGTAAGGAATTCTAAAATAGCATCAAAAGACTTGATTGTTCACAAGAATACTCTTTTCTTGCAGCCGAGCCAGTTTTAGTTACAATTTCTCAGCAAACTCCAAGGACAGTACAGTATGAAACTTCATGGATATCACCATTGTGCCACATGAGGCTTAATAGCACTGCAACATTACTATCCCTGGCAGTAACTCTGATGGGATACCTGCATCTATTAATTTTATTATTTTCCACATTTCATTATCTTTAAATCTCATGTTCTTTCTATTCCATTTTGGAATTAATTGGAGTTTGGTAGTAATTTCTGATCAAAACCAAGCTGCATAACACATCTATTTGCATGAGTCAAATACAATATGTACAGCTACTACTAGCAAGGAGAGAACCATATGTTATCTGCCTGTAATGCCATGTGAAAGAGAAGGAACCTAGGAAAAGTAATAGCAATATGCCATCATTTTAACTGCTATTCTACTTTATCCTGCCATCTGTGGTTGAAGATGTACTTCAGACTTCTTCGCTGTACTTCAGGGAAGTGTACCAGACCTTTTTAGCATACAATTCTGAGCAGTTTAACTAGGGGCAAATCCCAATATTCTGTTGAATGGAACCATAGAATTTACAATGGAATGAAACTGCTCTATCTCTACAGTATAGATGCACTCTGAAAACAGAAGATGCAATTCAGCATAATACAGATTGATGCAAATGTTTTAAAGCCAAACATTTACAAACCAATCATTCAAAGCTCAGATTAGCTTTCTGTCCATTTCATGTTCTCTGAAGTCCATTTTTCTTTTCTTTTCTTTTTTTAAAAAAATCTCAATTTTATTTCCATCGTGTTCATGGTAAAATTTGAGAACTTTGATAATTTCTTTTTCAAAACAGAACAGAGGAAAAGTTTAGCATGACTAAACTATGTGATCTTCCAGTCAGGCACAGTGTTCAGCTAGCCTGGGAGAGGGTGGACACCACCTCACATTTCCACTTTGAAGGACCTCTCCATATAACACTTAACTGAGCTACAGAATTTTCTTCCTGTAAATGTAGCAAAGCCCACCAAGATGGATGCTTTTAAAATGTGGTTAGATGACTTCATGGAGGACAAAGCTATCTGTCATCGTGGCTGTGTATCACCTTTCGTGTTTGAGGTAATAAGCTACAGCTGCTGCAGGACATGACCAATGTAATGATATCCCTATAATATTCTACGTGTGGACTCCTCATACGCTAGTTCCTTTCAGAAATGGACAAAATATGAATTTTACCTGATCAAATACATCTCTCCCACTTTTTGAATATCCATAATTAATTCAAACAAAAACAACTGCCAGATTTAATAGTGAGCTAATTATAGATGACTGAGCAAATAAAACAAAATCTTGCAAACCCTACTCTTCAAGCTGATTTTCATCAGAGATTTGCCTGACAAACTGATTGCATTTTATCATCCGTTGTAAATAACTCATAGATTTGCATGGCCACTTCTTGAACCAATCAAATTCAACCTGCCTCTCTGGGTCTCTATACCAGATATTTATAAATGTATACCATGATATCCGCTCTTATGTCTGATGAAGTGGACTTGATCCACAAAAGCTAACATTAAAATACAGGAGTTAGTCTTTAAGGTGTCACAACATCTTTTTGTCTGTTTTTGTTTTGTTTTGTTTGCTCTCTGATATAGGTGACTGACTGATCAGTGTTGAATCAAAAGTTCCTTAGATATGTCTAGTTACTAGAGAGCCCTGTATATATGTGAAAACAATAAAAATCAAGAAGCCACTTTAAAAATGGGCAGCAAACTATCTGCCTCTGCCCAGTTTACTCATCCCAATGGTCATCTGGATTGCCACAGTGATTTACTTGTGGAAACTCTGAATACACAGTGAAACAAACTTCATTTTTCTTGTAGTCACACCTATCTTGGCTTCCACCCAATTAGAAATCTGTGCTGTATTGATTTATTGTTTGGACATGTTTCTTATTGTTCCTGACCTGCCACTTTTATATCTTGTTTCATTGAGACAATTATGCTCTCTTATGAGCCACCCTGAGAGCTTTGACAAACTAAAAATCATTATACAAATGCCATAAAATAAGGAAAGAAATGAATCAATATATTATAAAAAACATTTAAAATTCTTTGCTTAAAATCTAACAGTTTAGTGATGATATTCAGACTCATTTATGTTACCAAAGATGAAGAATTTCCTTGCCTGCAGCAATTTCATTTGATCAGATGTCATACCCGCCCAACCCAATAAAATGAGCCAATTATGTCTGTTACTTTTACTCCTTTAGAGGTTTTAATGAAAATACTATTTGTGGGAGAATCTGTTAGTGTCCATTTGCGTAACATGAATTTCTGGAAAAGATCTAGTGAATATGAAATGAACCAACATTGCTTGTAATTACTGCCATAGAACAAATTGTAATGAGGCAATGTTTTCAATGTGGGGTGACTTGGTACCTATTACACTACGCAACAAAAAAAAATTCCCCTGCTACTGGGTTGAAAATATGTTTCTTCTAGTAATTCATATGTGCTGAATACAGAACTGCAGTCAGATTTGCTCTGTCACATCAGGAAAAAAAATTATGTACATGTAAAGGTTATCAAGGAAAATGCTATTAACTATGTTGAAAAGTGATTGTGAGAAATTTTAGGGAAATTAATGTGCGTACTTTGGGATGAAAACACTAGATATCATAATTAAGAAGTGAATTATAAATGTTTATTTACCTCTGAAACGAGTCAGGGACCCTTAGTTACACTAAGATTGACAATGGCTTGGTTTAAAAGTGTGTAGAGACTCCTGCTTTCAATTTTGCCTCAGTTTTCATCTTTCCAAACTTGCCTTTTAGGTACTGAAAACCACAATTTGTTTTATCCATCACTGCAACAAACTGTTTCATAAGACCCAGTTTGATATGGAGTAGAGGTAGGTAAATCTTATTATGATCCACAAGAGGTAAATGTTGAACGTTGTGCTGTCTGACTACAGGTAAATTTCTGTGTAGCCAATTTTTCACTATGTAGTGATTCTTGTCATTGCGAGTAAGTTCCACTCCTTCAGTCTCGAACCCATCAGTTCAGACTTTTCTTTTGACAGGGACAAATCATGAACCAGGTTGTCCAATTCAGCTTGGCTGATCAAATGTGGCTTTTTAATGTCACTGTCAGGATCATTTGTGTATTCCATAGCTCCAGCGTCATTGTCATTACCTTCAGTATCACTTTCTTCGTTGTTCATTGCATCGGATGAAGGAGGAATTGGTACTGGGTAATCTGTACCATGTGCCACAGGCTTTAGAGCAAACTGACAATCCAGATACACGATTTTTGACTTGTTCTTCTTGCTGTACCCGGATATCATGGTCAAGCAGAAATAGCAATCCGAATGGTGATCTTTCTGCTCCCGCCAAATCATGGGAACAGCAAAAGGCATTCGATTTCACTTACTGTTTAACCACTGGGTTAGGCCGGAGTAACAGACGGTGCAACAGAGATGAGGAGCCCAGGATTTTGTTTGATCTCCGAAAATCCGAAGTAATGTTTGTAAACTATTCGTAGCTTTCTGGACATGTTCTTGCGTTGGTCAGACGTCGTATACTTGCCACAAATGTAGCAAAAGCAGTCCAGACAATTCACACAGCTGCGCCTATTCATCTTTCATTTACTGAATCACCATGTACCAAATTACCAAATCGTCTTATATGAAATCACTTAAATGCATGTTACTGCAACTGGTCATTAATAAAACACAGAACCACACTAGCATGAACTATTCTCTAGTCACCTCTGAATCAGACTGATGGACGAACACACACACGCACAAACATACACACACAAAATTGTACATCAAAGATGGCTCATTGATGCAGCTGCATATTAACCCATGTACAGGCTTTTAATGAGACGCTGCCGCAGCATCCAGCCCCGAGACTCTTCCCACCTGTCCCCAGAGGCTCCAACTTGGGCTGGGGACTTAAAAGCCGCAACAGCAGCAGGACTTTTTGCACCGCTAAGAACACCTGTGGCCAGGCAGAGAGGCTGCCTCACCGTCCAGCCCCGGGACTCTTCCCACCTGTCCCCAGAGGCTCCACCTGAGCTGAGGGCTTAAAAGCCGCAACGGCGGCAGGACTTTTCATGCCGCTAAGAACACCTGCGGCCAGGCAGAGAAGCTTGGCAGTTGGTGAGATTTAGTAGTTTTTTTGCTTAGTTTTTTTTTTTTTGAAAGCCTTGTGTAAACTTGATGAGTTTTGTAATTTTTGATTGTTGCTTGAAATTGATGCCTATTGAATTTTTGATGCTGTAATGATGTTGAGATGTTTTGTGGTATTGTTACTGATTGTTTTTGATATTTACATGTTGTGTCTATGAACTTGCTGTTTTATCTGTGCTTGTGAACTGCCCTGAGTCGGTCCAACCGAGTAGGGCAGTATAAAAATTGAAATAATAATAATAATAATAATAATAATAATAATAATAATAATAATAATAATAATAATAATAATAATAATAATAATAATAATAATAATAATAATAATAATATGACTTTCAGCTAAACACACACACCCTCACCCTGTCCACAAACCTAGCCAGCAGCAACATCTTGCTATGTTCTCTGTTTCATATTTTTGGCTGGCAAGGGGGAAAGCCTCCCATCTTTCCGAGCTGCGTAGCAGTGCAATATTGGAAGAAGCATGATCAACATAATTTCACTCCCACTATTAACCCTAACATTCTTTCAGCAGATACTAATACCTTGTGCACATTAAGATTGATTAATTCTTTTCAGCTTTTTAGTTCATCCTATTATCTGCTTGTTCACTCAGCTCTTAGCATTCACTTTTATCCCTTCACAATGGCTTCCTCGGCATGTTCTGTGTGCTATTTACTTCCCTTTGTGTACCTTTCTGCTTCATGTTTGTTCAGATGCTGCAGCCATAGAATAACAGAGTTGGATGAAAACTCAAAAGACCTTTTTGGTCAATGCAGGAAATCCATGGCTACACAGAATCCTTATTAATTGGAACCCAGCTTTTGTTTTAAAAACCTCTATCTAAGGAGAGTTACAGTCTTCTAATCCAATACTTTCTTCATGTTAAACAACAGGATGTTCATCCTAATTTTGAGTTAAAAACCTATTTTAAGTAATCTGAATGTGAATTTAAAACATACCATCTAGAACAGAAGAAAAGAATTTATCTATATCAATTATTCAACAGCTATTCAGATACTTGGAGATGGTTATCATATTTGCCCCTTTCATCTCTCTCATCTAGGTCAAGCATTCCCATTTCCCTCAGTCTTTTTCTCACTGTGCTTGTTAACCAACCTTTTCTTCATCTGATCTTGGATACTACAGTAAAACACCGGATAACGCTAAAACTTGGTTCCACAAGTCTTGGTGTTATCCGATTTTTAGTGTTATCCGATCCATGTTAAAATCCTATGGGATGGATTGGATAACGTTAAAGCTCCGTAGAGATACATTGTAACCGTACAGGCTTTAGCAGTTGTTATCTGATCCATCCCATAGGACCTTAACGTTATTCGATCCAATTTTCCTCCCCAGTTTACTTAACATTATGTGATTTTAGCATTATCCGATCCAATCGTTATCCAGTGTTTTACTGTATAATGAAAACAAAGATAGGTTTTCCCATATCATATTTCCCATGGGCTACAGTTCCACAATTCATCACTTGATCTGCTTCTGGAAAATTGAACACTGTTTGGCCAGACTTGTGAACAAATTGTTTATTCACATGAAAACATTGTGCTGGAACTTGTTTTGGCATGGATATTTTCCATAGCTAGTTGACTGTATAATTTAGTAAGGTGAGTACCTGATCGCAGAGTCAAAAATTGGGAGTTCTATTCTGCACTGTGCCTCCTGGAAAAAAGCCAGCCTTTGGCAAATTATACAGTTTGAGAACACAGAAAGAGAGAGAGAGAAAGAGGGAATGGTAAACTACTTCTGACTACTCTATTTAAAAAAAAAACCCTGTTATTTGTGACAGTACACAACTTGTCTCTCCTCTGCAAAACTCTCTTCAGACTGAGTAATTTTGAATAAATTTTAAATAGGTAGGTAAACAAATAAGCAGGTACGTATTCAATGTGACATCATGAACTTCCTGCAGTAACTTCTTATCTCTTTCTCTTTGCTACTCCCAGAGGGGAGGAATAATTTAAGCAGATAAAAATAAATGATACTTTAATGCATATTAGGAAAAAATCAAGCAATAGAAAAAAGCAAAAATGCATTCTTCTCTATGGGCACAGAGCTGGGTGGATTGAGGAGGATAGAGGTGCCTGGTGGGCAATGGTCCATAGGGTTGGGCAAAAGGTTGGAATTGACTGTGCGACTGAACAACAAACAAAGGAGCCAGTGAGATATGCAAGCATTTTAGGCAGAAATTAAATGAAATGTATATTAGAATTTAATTTTATATGCCACCCAATAGATCTCTTGTTGGGATTTTTGTATATGTCAGCTCAATAGCAATTTGACACTAGAGCTACAATCATTATGGTCAACAGATGTGTTCTTCAAAAACCCTAATACCATTGAGAAAATGAAGTTATAGAATGACAGAAGAGTGTGAACCTTTCGTTTTATTATTGCTTTGAGGAACACAGGAAAAACACTGCAGGACCAAATGACGAGTCCACTCACTTCAGCATCTGGTATTCACAAATGTACTGCTTCTGAGCTTGGACACTGTTGCTATTGTATATTGCATTTTCATTTTGCTCTGCTTTCAGAGCTTCCTATAAACATCAGAAAATTGTTCTTTGCCTTTTTACAGTCTGTAAGACACAACAGAAAGAAAAAGGGATTGTGAAGGAGGAAAAAGTAGACTCAGGTACAAAATCCTTGGTTATAAAGTTCATTAGTAATTCATTATGAATCTGAGTTATTAATTAAATTTATTTCTATGAACTTTGGATTGAAGTGGAAAGATCAGATTTGGTTCCAGAGCAGAAAGAGGCAAATTTACAAATCAGTTTGTTGTCTGAAGCACAAAGCTAATTGGATGGGGCACAAAGTGCTTTAACTTACCAGGGTTTTAAAGTTAATTTTAAAGGTGTGTAGTGCCATGAATCTGGTTGTCTGAAATATGCTCCTGTCTTTAGAATCAAGCATAACTTTAAATTCCTTGTATATTAGTACAAAAGCAAAAATGTTATAGTCATTTTGGCTTTCCAATGTAGGTCAATGGAAATTAGCTGTATAATTTTATCCAAGGTACAAATTTATTTTTTTAAATTATTTTTTATTTATTATTTATTTAGATTTATTATCCTGCCCCAATCAGACAAACCCAACTCTAGGCGGCTTACAACATTAGTGCAAAACAAATTAAACAATACAAAATCCCACATGCGTGCAAAACAAACTAAGCAATCCCACTATACCCCTACAAATTCAGCAATTTGGTTTAAATTAATTTAAAAAGAAATTAAACTGTAATTTACAAAATACTAAAAAAGATTTTAAAATTTAAAAAGTTTAAAAGTTTAAAATAGCGAGAGTGGTGGCTGTCCCATTAGATCAGCCACCCAGCATGGGACCCCACATTCCGGGAGCCCCACACCTGCCCTGCCAGCCAGGTTTTTAGGCCCTTCCGAAAGGGCAGGAGCTCTGTCTGTAGATGTAACTCAGTTGGTAGGATGTTCCAAAGGGCCGGGGCAAACACGGAGAAGGCCCTCCTCCTGGTGCTAGAGAGATGCGCCTCTCTAGCCGATGGAATGACAAAAGATCCTCTCCGATCCGCCCTGGTGGGATGGACAGATGTTCCTGGGGTGACGCGGTCTCTTAAGTATCCTGGCCCACTACCATATAGGGCTTTAAAGGTAATGACCAGCACCTTGAATTGCACCCGGAGACATACTGGCAACCAGTGGAGCTCCCGAAGCAGTGGTGAGGCACGAGCATAACGTCCGCACCTCATCACTACCCGAGCCACTGCATTCTGGACCAGCTGCAGCCTCCGAATGGTCACCAAGGGCAGCCCCATGTAGAGCACATTACAGTAATCAAGTCTGGAGGTGACCAAAGCATGTGTGATCATGAGCAAGGAGTCCTGATCTAGGAGTGGGCGTAACTGGTGTATTACACGAAGTTGTGCAAAAGCCCTCCTGGCCACGGCTGCCACCTGCTCTTCGAGCAGTAGTTGTGAGTCCAAGAGGACTCCCAGATTATGCACCGGGTCTGTTTGGGGCAAAGCTGCCCCATCCAGAACCAAAGATGGCAACTCTTGAGATAGCGCAGGACCCCTTACCCATAGCCACTCAGTCTTGCCAGGATTCAGTTGTAGCCCGTTGTCCCCCATCCAGACCTTGACAGCCTCAAGACACCTGGAAAGGACTTCCACTGCACCGCTTGGGTCCCCACGGGCCGAGATGTACAGCTGGGTATCATCTGCATATTGATGATACCTCACCCCGTGGGAACGGATGATCTCACCCAGTGGCTTCATTTAGATGTTAAATAGGAGAGGTGAGAGTACCGAGCCCTGAGGCACCCCATATTGAAGGGACCTAGGGCTGGACTTCTCATTCTCCAGCCACACCAACTGGGTCCTGCCCCTCAGAAATGAGGAAAACCAGGCCAACACAGTGCCCTGGATCCCCAGTCCTTGGAGCCTTCCCAGAAGGATACCGTGGTCGATGGTATCGAAGGCCGCTGAGAGGTCAAGAAGAGCTAGGACAGATGGATGACCTCCATCCCGTTCTCTCCAGAGATCATCCACCAATGTGACCAATGCAGTTTCTGTACCATATCCAGGCCTGAATCCTGATTGAAAAGGGTCCAGATAATCCGCTTCATCCAGGACTTCCTGTAGCTGTCACGCCACTGCCTTCTCTAAAACCTTACCCAAAAAGGGTAGGTTGGATACCGGTCAGTAGTTGGTATGTACCGTAGGGTCGAGGGATGGCTTTTTCAGGAGGGGATGCACCAAAGCATGTTTTAAGGGTGCTGGAAAACACCCCTCCTCCAAAGATGAATGTATAATTGCCTTGACCCAACCACCTGACACAGCCTTAGATGCCTTGACTAGCCAGGCAGGGCATGGATCCAATTCACAGGAAGTGTCACGAACAGATCCAAGAAGCCTCTCCAGTTCCTCAGGGCCAACTGGATTGAACTGATCCCAGATAACATGGCCAGACTGTACTCTGGTCAACCCCAGCTCTATATCTTCCACGCCAGAGTTAAACTTCAAGCAGATCTGAGCAATTTTCTCCACCAGATAATCAGCAAAAGCCTCAGCCAATCCCTCCCGACCAGGGCCAGACCCCCCTCTATCAAGGAGGGACCTGGTCACCCAGAATAAGGTCGCTGGGCGATTATCCACGGAGGCAATAAGGGGGGTGAAATATTGTCGTTTCACCGCCCTCATCGCCACTAGGTAGGCTTTAATAGCAGCTCTAACAATTGTTCGGTCAGAGTCGCTCCGGGTCTTCACCCAGTGGCGCTCTCGGCGTCTCTTTGCCCGTTTGAGCTCCTTCAGCTCTTCTGTAAACCAAGGGAATGACCGATGCCCACAGGCACGGAGAGGCCGTAGTGGAGCGATCACGTCCAAGGCTGCTGCCACTCTCTTGTTCCATGAGTTGACAAAAGCCTCAGACAAATCGCATTGCAGGTCAAGAGGAAAACACCCCAGTTCCCTCTGAATCCTTCCAGATCTATTAGTCGCCGGGGGTGAGCCAATTTAACTGGCCCTACCTCCCTGTGGTGAAGCCTCACCCCCAGAAAGTCTAGAGTCACCAGATAGTGATCTGACCATGGCATAGGGGTAATGTCTAATTTCTGTAGTTTCAGATCACTCTGCCACGGCTCCGATAAGAAAATTAAATCTGGGGTGTGGCCACTGCTCCTGGTAGGACCCTCAATTACCTGGGTCAGGCCCACAGCTGCCATGGAAGCCATGAACTCCTGAGCCACCTCCGAGCCAGTCTCTAATGATGGCAAATTGAAGTCCCCCAGAACCATAAGTCTGGGGAGCGCCAATGCCAACATCGAGATCGCCTCAAGGAGCTCAGGCAGGGAATCTGCTACACTGCAGGGAGGCCGGTACAGGAGCAAGATTCCCAACTGACCATTAGGGCCCAAACGCAGAAGCAGGGCCTCACAACCCGGGATTTGTGGAGCCGTGGCTCTGGCTACTCCCAGTGACTCCCTGGCCACTACTGCGACACCACTGCCCCTTCCCTTCTCCCTAGGCTGGTGTCAAATACCGAACCCGGCCGGACACAGTTCGGATAGAGGAACCCCGTCCTCAGGTGCCAGCCAGGTTTTGGTGATGCAGGTCAGCCCGCTCCCCCAGAATGGAGTCTGAGAGCAGGGGGGCCTTGTTACAGACTGACCTGGCATTCACCAGCAGCAGCCTAAGGGAGGGGTCACTCTTGACCGGCTGCTCAGGAACCAGAGGTGTAGCTGGGGGGCCAGAACAGGGGACAGCCACTAAACATCTGTCCCGTGTTCCACGAGTGCGGCCCGCCCCTCGACTCCCGCATCAAATTGAATTAGATGGAAATTAATTAAGCAAAATGACAAACTGCACTTCACGCTGAGTTACTGAGAGTCTCTTATATATGTCTTCTGCATAGAGACCACATATATTGTACAATATGCCATATATGAGATACTCTCAATAAATCAGAAATGCAATTGCCATTACTGTTTAATTCATTAATTTGTGCAAAAGTTGAATTTCACCTATTTATTACCCCCTTGCATATAATTTTGCATGCTGAAGATTTTGCTTTCTTGCCTTTAAAAAAAACGTTGAGCCTTGTTCTAGTACTTCCTATGACTTCTTATTTTCTAAAGTTCCAAACATTTATAAGTTTCCTTCACCCAGCCTTAGCAACCTTTTAATATTATAGACAGACTCAATTAAAAACTGCATCTTGCAAGTACTATGAATCCCATCCAAAGCTCTTCTGAATTTAGTTATCCTTCATAATATGATCACCTAAAACATGTAAAATGCTAAAATATTTTTATTTTCTCCATGGGGAAGCAGATCCAGTTAGAAGCAAGATAGATTATAAAGTCCTGAATTGGCCTATAGATCTGTGTGATTCAGTTCAGCAGACACTTCATACAGCAAATTATAACTGAAATTAGTCACTGTAGTTTGAAGCAAGAAGTTTCATAGGAATAATGAAGGCCTGTATGTGTTTATATCTTTGGATTAAAAATTGTTTTCTATGTGCAAATGAACTGCAACAGGTTGAATGTGCCACAGAATTTGTATATGACACCAAACAACAATAGTTTATAGAGTAAGCTATACACTCAGCTATGAGTTATTGGCTGGTCTGTAAGTGTTGAGTAACCAAGTATATATAAATTAGCATTACTGCAGTCCTAGAATTTTACTTATTAATTTGAATTTCATAATTGAATTCCACTTTTACTCTTTCAAAATCTGCCCTGAAGCCAGAACCATTTGTTTTCCAATTCTATTTAGGGAATGGTTCTTTTGATATCATTTTAGTAGACTTGTAATTATCTTTGGTGTCTGCATTGTATGAAATTAACAAATTGTGATACTTAATTAAATAGAAGTTTGCAACATTAATCCATTTTTTCATGACATGAATACAACTGTTATATAAGTCTGTTTATTATACTACCTGGTAATATGTTAATCAATGGATCTCATGTTTTACTAATATGATAGCGGGGAAAAATCATATCTTGGAATATGGTTATCGCTACAATGACCAGTACAAAAATCTGTGCAATGGAATTGATAATAGTCTCCTTAATTCTGTCAGATGATGTGAGCCATATTTATTCCCTTATCTCTTCATCTGATTTTCAAGTTGTAGCACATCACCTGTGGTTTTTTTTTTCATTTTGTTTAGATTTTGAAGCACATGTTTACTGGGAATTCATTTCACAGTGCATGACATAGTCCTCTGAACAAGACACCATGAACAAAGTCGTGTCTTCTTCATGTCTGGCCAGACATCCCACTACGGTAATGGAGGAGACCATACATCTAGTAACTCGATGCCAAGTGTTGGGCGACAGTAAATATCCTGACTCCCTAAAGGGGCCAATGGCTATGGGTGGATGAGCCCCTTTAGGTGGGGTGATGGTCCCCTCAGTGGAAGAAATGCCACTGGAAACCATCATCTTAGGCCAAATGGCAAAGAGCAGAGGAGGAACTCTGATTCCCAACAGTCATAGAGGCCTTGCAGTGAAGACGCACCTTGATAATGTCCTCAAGGCTGTGGCAATCCATTCCAGTCCTGGTGTTCAACCCTGTATGTCTCATTTCATATGTGCCAAAGGAGATGGTTCCATGATCATATTATGTAGGTCACTTCATGGCAAGCTGGGGTCCACCTTAAATAAATTCACACCAATAGCATTTTTCCTGCTTCAGGAAAAATGCATTCTCAGATACGATTTGCAGCCAACAACGACATAGTCCCCTTACCTATTTTTTCCCTCCAGTTCCTACTTTACATACTTCAAAAGTACATGCAAGAAGGAGACTTCTAAATTCTTTATCTTGCTGTTTCCCTAAAGCAGTGGTGGCAAACCTCTTGTATGCAGCAGCCTCTCTGTTAGCATGCACACTGTCAAGGGGAAGCCACGCCCTGCCAGCTGGTTGCTGCCAATGGCAGTGCCACTTCCCCACCACCCTCTCCTTTTGCCAATGGGGAGGTGAGAGGGGAGGCTGAAATCCTGCTCAGAAGGCAGGATTGGGGACAAGGTAAGGTGACAAGACACCACCCACCCACCCATCCTAACAGTCGGGCACACCTATGGGGGGAGCACCCACAAGGGGTAGGGGAGAACCTGTGGAGGGGGTGAGTGCTCGCAGTGGGTGGGGAGCACCACAGGGGGCATGGAGTGCCTATTGGGGGAGTACCCATGGGTAGGGTGGGGAGTGCCTGTGGGGGGATAACCTGCCTGGGGTGTGCCTTTGGGGGGAACTCCTATGGGGAGGGGAGCTCCTGCATGGGGCAGGGCAGCCCTCATGGGGGAGTGCCTCCAGGGAATGGGGAACAGCCATGGGGTACACCTGCAGGTGTATGTGTGCAACACGTCACTTTGCCAGAGGCATGCCGGCAACATCACATGGATGTATGTGTATGTACAGTGCCTGCCAATGTGCCACCTCCTCCTCCTTGGGTATTCAGTCTCTAAAAGGTTTACCATCACTGCCCTAAAGCAGCCCCCATGATTCTATGACAAATGGAACACATCAGAATAATGTGCTGCCGATTTCTAATTTGAAAAACTCTATTAGCAAAGTGAAGGGGTGAGGGTGGATGCCAAAAGGATTGTTGCCAAAATGAATATATTCAGAAACAAGAGCAAGATATCAGTTGGTTGAAGGAATTCTGAGATTTACAGCAGCAGAAGAAACTGGAGGGGAGCAGACAGCCATGTTGCCTCTACTCCCAAAACATGTTTAGTGGCCACAGAATTGTAGTTGAAATCTTTTTGATCTGTGTCTTTCACTCTGGTTACTCTGCATTATGTAAAGTAGCCTGCTGCTATTGAGGTACCAGAAAGTGGTACCCAGTGTTTGATGTTGAGATTGTGTTTCTTTACCCTTCCAGGTGGCTTCTTTATGTGATAAAGATTGTATCCTTTCCTTCTGGCACCAAAACATTTTAAGCCAGTTCTGTGGTCTTCATGATTATGACTACTTATTTCAGAGGCATTTGAATTACTCACAACGTGAAGGGATGCATGCAACTTGAAATAGCTTTCATCCTTCCTATGCTGATTTGTGTGTGCTTTATTTGGGGAGGAATAGTTAGTTGGAGTTCTGGGGGAAATGTGAGGACAACAAATTCATGAACTGAAATTCTGATTTCTCATTCCTTTATATTGTTATTTCCCTCTTTGTTGGCTTGCATTTCAGAGCTCTGTAACATGCAATTACTGTAACTGCCAAACACATTCACAGCTTCAGTAGAAAATGGAATCCACATCTGCTGGAACTGCTACTGAAGTGTAATTATGGACCTAAATCAAAAGAGGTTAAAGGCACAAGGTAAAAAATACTGAGCTATAAATACAGTGGGAAGTACAGAGTTTTAAACTGAAAGGCATATGTTGGGAAACAGTGGTTCCATTCTTTCCGTAAATGTGCTATTCACATCGAGTTGCATCCTACCTTCAATGAAGACGTGGACATGCACAAATGCAATTTGATCTCAAATAACCTTTTGTCGGAGAATGGTTGGTTAAAAACATAAAAACTGTCAGGAAGACATTGGGATACTTTAATTTTAAATAGTAATGGATGCAAACTTTGTTTCATTTTGTTTGTGGTAAGTATTAATCATAATTTAAAGACTTGTTCATATTCGACATGGATTTATTGGAGTGGGCTTTTTAAAAAAACAAATCAATATATGCATGTGGGGGAAAACAAAAGAGAGTGTTTCCCATCCCTAAGTGCAGATGCAAAAGTAGAAAAAATTATCTTTTTAGCAATGATACATTTGTATGTGTATTTTGATTATATCTACATTTCTTTTTTTAAAGGGATAACAATTGGAATATGGCAAGAGAGAGGTCATAATGGGGGGGGGGAGGAGATTGTCCCTATTTGCAACATACGGCAGAGTCCATTTAGGACTAGGGACATTCAGAAGAATATGAAGACTGAAAGCCTGTCACACAGCTTTGCATGCACAACAAGAATCATATTGGTAACTTTTAGTGTGCACACAACCTAATGCAGGAAAATGAAATTGCTAAAGGAAGGCTATAATCAGTACAATAGGCCTTCCATCATTATATTAGCAGTTTGCATAGATACCACACCAAAACACAACAAAGCAAGCCTTGTGACATCTCAGTTTGCACCTAAATAAATTTGTTAGAAGTAGATTGTAGCCTACTTCTGTTAGATTTTTAATTTTTGTGGGTTTAAATCTACTTGTTTCAGACACACAGTATACAGTATTTAAGACACATATTCATGCACAAAATGTATATTGTTGTGCACACTGTGTATATAAATCTGTTACTATAATGAGATTATTGTGTCAGTTTCACAGTTGGGAATACCAAGAGCCATGCAGTTCTTCTATTTTTTTCCTCTTTAAATGGCTAGAAACCAGTTCACCACTATATTGACATAACATTTCCAGTCATTTCAGCCAGACAAAGCCAACTGGAAAACTTAACTGCAGTCAGTCATGGGATCCCCATTGTGGCTAATTGTTGCAGAGTGAAATGTTTCATGGGTAGCCCTTCTGCCTTGGCACTAACCTAGATACAACAATCATCATGTTGAGTAATGTCTATATAGCTCTGCAACAGGATTGTGGCCCAGTGAGGATATCTCACTCAGAGGAAAGGTATTTAAATAAAAATAAAAATAGGAAAGATATTAGCTTTGCTGGATCTCTATATGGTTAAAACATGTTCCTATTTCCTTTCCTTTCCAAAATTCATGTCTTATTACAATTTAATAATTAAGTGAATGCTACAAAGGTTACAATGTTAATATTCTCACTGTTTTAAAAAGAGCATTACCTAGACATTTCTTATGAGATAGTAGGATTCAGAAATTTAAAGCAACATGTGCTTCTATCAAACTCTAATATTAAAATTCTCATTAAACTTACATCAATTGAAGAAGGGGAAATGCTATAAAACTGCTATGCTATAAAACTACAATAGTTGATGTATTTTTCTCCCTTTTATAAATTATTCTTCACATATTCATTCTTTTTAAAATGAAAGCCTGCTCTACTTTCCCTAGTTTCAAATCCAGGTACTGTATTCATAAAGCCAATATTTTCATCAAATTTCAAGTACCATGCTGACAGGTACTTTACTAATGTTCTGCTTTTAATAAACATCTGTGAAATAATCCTTATAACCTTTCTTTAAAGGTTGAAACTTCAATAGATCTACATGTTTCATTATCTACTGAATCATCATTTCATATCCTGCCATTCAGTCAAAGAAACCGTAGGTGTCTATATGTGGGTGTGTTTCTTGCTGAGGAAACACATGCCATAGTAGGAGCTTTGAGGAATTATTTCCACAATCAGATTCAAAAACAGCTCTATGGCTTGCCTGAATTACTGACTAGATCCTAACACAATAAAGATCCTTTATTTATTTGTACAGCCCAGATAGTCAGGTATATTGACAACAATTACTTAAAAGGTTAGTTTCAACAGAAATAGAATAAGGTACTACATAAATTAGAAGATCTATATTCACACTACGGAAGGTTAGAACACTTCAGGATTAAGTAAATAGGTGACCTTCAATGCGCAGAAGTTACCCCAAACTGAAGACAGTACAACAATACTACTAGTGTGTCCTGGTCATAGCTTTGAGTTTCTGCCCCCTATAACTAAAATGCAGATCTGGCCAGGTTATCCTGCTATGGCAATAGAATAAACCATACTGCCAGAGTCTCAACGCTAATCACAAGTGGTAGTTAACTAACCTGACAACCTTGAGGACTAGCAGCCTTGGGTGACAAAGACCACAGGTAAAGTAGATGGTCCCCAAGTAGATTAAATCCCAATTGAATGTATCTTGGTGGAGGGCAGCAGCTTCATCAATACTGGTCTGGGGCTGATGAGAACTTTGTGTGCCAAAAGGGTTCAGAACCAGAAAGTGACTAGTGGGACTGGATCAGTGGTATGGTGATGCTGTGATGAGGAAGGCAAATAAAGACCACTGCATGATATTGTTCTTAGGACAATCTTCATGGCTGACTGCCATAATGATTGCCAATATTCGGAATCAGGTACCGGACGTGAAAAAGAATGACTAAAATAACTTCATGTAGTTATATTTAATCTGGGTGAAGTATATGTAATGATTACTTCTTACTACTGTATGAACCTATTCTTTTCTGTCATAGAAGGTCATCCACTTTGCAGCTAGGATTCCCTCCCCCCACAGTTCTTCCCAATTTTTATCTGTTTCCTTTTCAGAAGCGTAGCGTGCCTTGGCGGGGTCCCGTATAAAAATTTGTTTGGGGGCCCTTAGGAAGGGTAAAGATTTGTTTTGCTTACGCACGTTGGGGGCCCCCGTGGCCCGGGGGCCCCGTATAATTGATACGGCAGATACGGCGGTAGCTACGCCCCTGTTCCTTTTACAACACCCACCTTTTACAACATGCAGAGCATGTTTGTGTTTGGGCACCTAAGCACAAACTGATCATACTTGCAGGAAATGTATTCATTTACTTAACCACACCTATATCCCACCCATCTGGGTGGCTTACAAACAGTCAAACCAAGATGTAGTACATCAAAAACTTAGAAACAATCCAACATAATACAATAAGAGATGGCCCCAAACAACCCACAAAATATTTTATGTTAAAATGGCATTTGATAGCTTGCTTAGCATTTAGTGGTTAAGATGCTGAGCTTAACAACCAGGAAGTCGACAGGTCAGCAGTTCAAGACTGGAGTTCTAAATGATGAAGTGAGTGCCTCTTGTCTGTCCCAACTCCTGTCAACCTAGCAGTTTGAAAGAAACAAATTGCAAGTAGATAAATAGGTACTGCTTCAGTGGGAAATGTAACAGTGTTCCATGTGCTTCAGCATCTAGTCATGGCTGCCACATGACCATGGGAATGTCTGTAGATGTAAATGGAGATGAGCACCCCCCCCCCTAGAGTCAGACACAACTTGGTTTCAAATGAGGGATTTACCGTTACTAGCTACTAAATAACTCTTTAAGTCCCCCTTGACCTTTGCCAGGGCTCATCAACCTTTTTAAGTTCATGCCCCTTCAGACTGCTCCGGGGCCAGACTGGTGCTGCTGCCACCACCGCTACCCTGAACCCCTCCACTCCCCACACCATGAGCCCCCCCCCACACACACACACATTATCCCCCCACTTCTCTGCTTACTAGCCTGAAGGAGCTGCATGGCATGGGTGAATGAGGGGTTCAGGCTGTCCTTCTCACCTGCGGTCCCCAGGAAAGCAGCAGAAAACCTCCCCAGTCCCTGGAAAAGGCACATGCACCCACCCCAGCCCCAGAAAAGCCACAGGAGGCCTCCCTAACCCCTAGGAAAGCAGTGCACATCCACCCTAGCCCCTATCCACCAGAGCAAGGGCATGGACCAGATGATATGATGTTGCAGGCTGGATACGGCTGCCAGGCCATAGGTTGAAGACCCCTGCTCTAGAACCTTAATAATAACCCATTACTATGCAATGGAGTGGTCCTCTTTAGTCATTACTTACTCATTCAGTCAGAAGCCTTTGGACCATTCTCTGCTGACCATCATATTTAATGGAATATAATATTACAAGTGTTCCCTCCCACTTTACAAAGACTCTTAAAACTTCATTTCCCTCCAGCTGATATGTGATAATCATGACCAGGAATATTTGTATTTCGCCTCCCAGAGCAAGAAAGTAAAATTATGACCTTTGTACGTGTGCATTTTTAAACAAACGCCAAATAATTAGATCAGCAGGACTCTTTTTGTGTCTTTGTATTTTTCTCTCTCTCTCTAAAGCACATCACACATAGAAAAGAAGAGAATGTAAACTCAGAAGAGAAACTAAATTTGCCTGGAGTTTTCCAGATGAGCCCCATAGGAATAAAAGCTATTACAGTTTTGGATGAGAGCACTGGGGAGGGGGAGTAGGTCCTAGCAAGTCTTCCAGGAATGAGTTGTATTCTTAGAAACAATTAGTTAAATCCACACTCCACGTTTTGTGAATGAAATGACTGCTTATGACCATGACACATAAAAGGTCTCCACATTCAGTGAGGGAAAGACCTTCCGCCAACCACAGAGTCCTGAAACAGCACCCATATTATTCTGTAGGATCCCTCATCATCATCACCTCACTGTTGCTGAAAGAGAAAGAAACTATTCTGAAAGTGAGGAGGACCTCTTTCCAGTCTCTCAGCCAACATGCAGCCCAGATCAGGATGTTGAATAGAAGGACATGGACCTGGTACCAGTCCTGCAGCCAGCTGTCACTTTAGCGCCAGTCCATCATGGCCAGGCCAGGCCAGAAGATCAGAGCTTGACAGCTAGGCTAGGTGCCAGCAATCAGGGTGATCAGAAGCAAGCCAGCATGTCTGCCAGTTGCAGAGACTCCTTGAGACAACAGTGACAGCTAAAGCAAAGGAGGGCTAGGACACACCACCTGAACTGACCTTCAGTTGTGGAGTCTGACTCTTATTAAAGGAGGGGTGTGCTGGCAGGTTCTTGTTGGATCAATTCTTCTCTATTGTGTATCCAACACTTCTTGACTCTGAATACTGGATTTTAGACCCCTGCTTGTCACCCTGACTATGCTTCCAGAAGACCCTTCCATCCTTGGTACAACTCAGCTGGCTTCTGACCCCTGGCCATTTCGACAACAGCTCTGTTTTGCCCCTTTTGAACTCAAGTAGAGACTCTCCCTTATTTCTACTGAAGCAGTTGCCAGTTGCAGAGCTCTGCTGGGCTGGGCTATGACAGAAGGGTCTCCCTAGCTTCACATTCTTTCAGCATGAATGGAATATTCATGAATGGATATTAATTCACCTCATTATAAGCCAGAAGAAACTGGTGTTCCTGTAGTACTGCCCAAAGAAGGTTGTGTATTGTTAACTGGATCATGCCATATTTGTTGCACAAAATAAGTTAAAATCTTGTCATGATTCTAACCAGCACAGGAGCAAGTTCGTGCATGGAGCATGTGTTAAGAATCTGGCCACAACTTTTGTCAGGTATGCCAACAATGAAAGAAGGTATAGGCAAAGGTATTTGACCAGCACCTGATACAATAGGGAATTGTCCCAAAGCAAAGAAGAAGCATTAACCTGAATTAAATTGTGACTCCATATAAAAGTTCCCAAGTTCCGTCTTACAGGTCACCAGGTTGGCCTGGGAATGAGTTTTACCTGAATGTTAGGAATGCGACCTGCTAGCAGCTTTCTAAGAAAGGCAAATGTGTGTTAGTTTGGAATCTACAGAACCTTATGCACATTTTAGACCAAGATCAACTTCCATACCTCAAGAATGCAATCATCTGTGGTCTCTCTGCATTCATTTACCTTATCTGTTAACCTGTGAAATCCATCAGCACTCACTGTGAATATTGATTTTCACTCTAATGCTTACCATTTTTCTTGTTATAAGTATTGAAGATACCTGCATTTTCACACAGATCCAAGTTTACATTAAAGCTCTGTGTGATTAGATCATGCTGTATGTGCAAAGACGTTAACAGAATTGCCAGCTGGCCTCATTGTGCTTCACCATCAGTGACCTACCTCACAGTGATATGCAGGAAGTGTGAAATAAGGATTGTTAACCGCTTTGCATGATATCTTGCTGTAGAAATCATCAAAGACAACTCTTTTTACTCCATGGATTAAAAAAACTTTAAAAATTATATCCAAACCTTTTATGTAAGTATAGAACAGGGATTCTCAACCTGCGGCTCATGGGCTGAATGTGGCTCACAGCGTCATTTCATGTGGCACCCCATTGCCTTCACCACACCATGAAGTGCCATGTGTTGGAGGAAGGGCAAAATGGCCATCCAGCCCCTGAAGCTGTCTGAGGGAGCATGACCCGGCTGCCCGGTTTAAAAAGGTTGAGAACTCCTGGTATAGAATGACACCACAGAAATTTTGGGTAGCATTTTTTCTTATGCAATTTTGAATTGGATATGAAGTCTGATTCATGGGTTCTCACTAGATAGATATGTCACCCAATCTGCCTGAGGGTTCCTCCTGAAGAGATTTTAGTGAAAGGAAAGACTGTTACACTAAAAAAGGTTGTATCCATATTTCACTGAATTAAAATTAGAAGATCCTCCTAAACTGTAATATTCAAGGAGTTTGGGGCTGTATCAAGTTTCTCAATTCATAGATTGTAGCTGGTTCAGCCTTCAAACTGAAATAAACACACACACCAAATGCACACCTTTGCATATCTACACTGATTGTTCAACAGCAACATTTTCTGCTAGAAATCTGGTAGTATTATATTATAGCTTGTAATTATGTGAGCGCTTAGCTGGTGTAACCTTTATTAAACAAAGTAGACTGTATTTTGTGGAGGCATGTAGTTGCAGTTTATGTTTTCAGTCCTCTTTTTGAGCATACAGTAGTATTGATTATTAACTGCATGCCATCAAGTCAATTCTAAATTTATTTTGACTTTTTCAAGGTTTCCTAGCTAGTAAATACTCAGAAGCACTCCTTCTTCTGGGGATGCCCTGGAAATGTGCAACTTGCCCATGACTACACACATTTGATTTTTTCTGAAGAGGTACAGGAGGTAAATTGAATACCAATCTATAGCTGCGCAGCTCAGAACCTAAACCTCTGAGTTATCCAGCCAGCATTCATTATTAAGCTGACATAAATAATAATATATAGAATAGAACTAACATTCAATCACAGTCATGGATCCATCTATATCAATTGTTTCAGCAGGAGAAAATAATAGGTTAGGGATTGTACCCAATGCTAGATATCTGATGATACAGCAACAGAAAGCAGAGTCAGGGAGGGGTGATCTTTCTTTCCACAACAGCATCCCAGTACCCAAAAACCAGTTCTAAATGTCTGGAAAACTCTATTGAGACAGTTTTCAGGTAGTTTCTGGACTGCAGTTAGGATAGTAGACAAGGAATTTCCAAAACATGTGCAACACTTGAAATTTAGTGCATGGCTACTATCAGTTTAATCTACATGTAATATTTCCAACAAAACCAAACAACTTTCCACACTGTAACTATATCCAATTTTAAGAGCTAGCACTATCTTGTCTTTGGTTCATAGAGTATGAATTTAATGCTGAATTTCAGAAGTAATCCTGATGTCATTCTAATTTCAGTAATCCATTCCTTGGTTGGGAAAGGAAACATTTAAAATAAATGCTGTACAGTATATAACAAAGTTTATAAACTGATTTTCCGCTGTTTTCTACAAAACATCTTGAATCAGTGCTGTAACAGCTTGTCAGGTAGATTCAGAACTAATTATATCCAAATAAAGGTAGTCATAGGTTGATCGCATTGATGTGGCTTATTCAGGGACCACTACGCACAACTCAGCTGCTTGCTACCAAGTGTACACATAGCAGAAGAACCCAATCTACTTCCCATAACAGTGTCTCTCTGCAAAATCAAAAAGAGCCAAACGCACATATACACACACACCTAAAACTACACCATTTTTTTGCTCACCCTGCACTTAGCAAGTGGCAAAATCTTAGGGACTTTTTTCACAATTGCTCTGTATCTTAGGGAGTTAGTTATCTGGCTGTATAGCTGGAGGTACAACCAGCATGTTGATTCATTTTCTTATAATGATGCATGCCAACAGCAAATATGATTCTCTTTCACATTGTCCAACTGCCTCATATTTCAGTTTTCCAATGCAGTCTATCTATTTCTGTTTATCTGATCACAGCCAAAGTAGTGATAGGAAGCCTACTTCACAAACAGCAATTTTGCACCCATGTAATTTCAAAGGAGTAGGGGGAGGTTTTTTTTGTTTTTTTTTAAACTGTGATTGAAAAATGTATATCCTATACCACAATCACTGAAATAGTGTCCTTCAAACTCTAAGTCAGTTCCAGAAAATACCTGTGTAGCCTTAACATACTGGAAAAACAGGTTTGACTTAGTATATAAAATTATATACTCAGAACTGATAGCTGCTGATATTCAAGTACAGTTGAATAATGCGTTCCACACAATTGCTCTTTAAGTGAGTTTGCTCTTTAAGCGAAACACCAGTGCAAATGACCAAGGGGGGGGGGGATTGTGAACCCCGATTTATTTGTTAAGCGAGTTTTTGGTTGGTTTTATTTGTTATGTGAAGAGAACATTCAGAGAAAATTCTGCTCTTTAAGCAAGTTACTCGTTAAGTGAGGTGCTCTTTATGCGAGGTTTGACTGTATAGTTCTTCTCTTTTACTTTAGTTATAAGTTTTATATACATTTGTGAGTTATGATTAACTATTTTTCCCCAGATATTTCTATTCACATATTTCCTCTCACTGGCTCTTATATACCATTGTTATATGCCATCAAGCTGGAAACAGCTTATAGCAGCCCTAATAGGACAAAAAATGTGTTTCATTATTTTTATAGCATACATTTTCATAATCCTACCTCAAAAGGAAAAAAAATCTGGTTTCTTCACTTACTCAACACACTTAATATGCTAGAGAGGAAACAGAATTTGGAAAATTGATCAACATTTTAACTCAATAATGCTGGAAATATAGGTTACAGACAACCCTCAGTATGCTTTTTACTATAGGTTACCTGCAAATTGGAGCAAAACTGTTCCAATCACATGCCTGTTATGTTGTTGTTCTTCAGTCGCACAGTCGAGTCTGACTCTTTGCAACCCAATGGACCATACATTATAGTAAACCATGAGAAGGGGAAACAAAGATTAAGCACTCTTGTTTGTCATTTCTGTTTTCCTTTTAATGACTAGAAAGAGCCTTACAGCTGTCTCCTACACAACTGCCTAGGCCCCCATTTGAAAATGGCTTTCATTTTCAAGGACATTTCCTTCTGCCCTATCATGGATAGAACATTTTGAAGATCTCTCATTCATAGGGCCACCATAAATAAGAGACAACTTGATGGCATGTAACGACAACGACAACGACAACGACAACGACAACGACAACGACAACGACAACAACAACAACAACAACAACAACAACAACGACAACAGCACTATCCATGGCTGTATCTCATTCCTTGAGCAAGCAGTTTGGCTCCAGATATTTAAGATTTCCCTGGGAAAAAAGTAAAGAAAACAACCTGAAAGGAAGGGAAAGAAGGGTCATCCTTTTTACTTCATGTTTTCCAGAAGAAAATGCCTTACCTGGCTGTACAAGTCTATCAACATGACAAACAGACATAGGTAAATCAATACAAAGGATTAGAAAGAAAAACTCCTGTGACACCATTCGGATATGAATTTACTTCCTTCCTGTACAGTAGATATTTGCATTGTTAAAAGAGATTGAAAAGTGTCTCATTATGGCATAAACATCTGCTGTTTTCAGTGAGAAAATTGATGAATATTCTTGCAAACCATTCTTTATCAAGAGGTATAATTTATATAACTTATGTAGGTGTAATATTCAATTGTTTCCACTAAGTCATGTCTTTTAAAAATGCCTAATAATTGTTTTCTTCTCTGTCATTTTTATTCAAGTGTAATTAAAAAGTGTGTTAGCAAAAAATGTTGGGTAGAGCCACTGCACTACAATAATTTATTGCCCGTTATAATGAGTTTGAAGAAGAATTCTGAGACAAGAAATTGCTTCTCTTTACTTTAATTGACAAATGGCAAGTTTATAGCATTAAAACTTTATAAAGCTGCAATATCATGTTAATTATAATTTATGAGGCTTTCAGGAACTTCATAATCCTAGTCAGAAGACAATATATTTTGCTTTATTACAGCATGATGCTTAATAATATATAATCTTACTTAAGATGCAACTGCTTCTAAATTTCGAATAACTGGTATCCTTCTTTAAAAGATGGCCTCGGAAGAAGACTTGAAGGGATAGAATGATCATTTAACAAACAACAACAATCTCTACTGTTGGAAATATTAAAGCACCAAGTACAGTTTTTTCCAGTAATAACAATCTGTCTTCTTGGTTTCCTAAATAGTTCAGAGCATTTCAGTCTTTCATGTATTAGCATTGTATGTTTCATATCATTGGACTGCTGCTGATTAGTAATATTACCAATCCCACTGAAAATTTATGCTGAGGTAACACAAATGGTTTAATTGCCTCAGATTAGAAAACCATCATAGCGATTATTAATTGTGTCCTATTAGTAAACAGTTAATGTCTATGGTTATTTCTTAACTTTAGGTAATTTGCTTCCAGCTTACTAACAGAACTTGGCCCAATAATGAGAGTAAAAATAAAGATGATAGAAGGTTATTATCATGTACTGCTCTGTTTCTGCTATTTCAATTTCCTCATGTAACACAAACATGAAGAAACTGCCTATTAAGCATTAAGCATTTGCACTTGGGTTTTAAATTACCACTTTTCTTCTGTCTAACACAGTATAAGACAGTGATGGTGAAACTTTTAGAGACTGAGTGCCCAAGAAGGTTGGGAGAGATGGGTGACAAGCAGCATGCATGCCAGTGATGTCATGTAGGTGTGTGCGTTCCGATGTGACATTACCGGTGTGCTTCAACTGCACATGTGCACCACTTCAACACCACCAAGCTTTGTATCCCTCCGTGCCAGCCCCCCCCCCCCGCCACTCCCTGGCAAGTGCTGCACGACTGTGCCAGAAATGCCTCCTGACTACGGTGAAGCCCCACATGGCCTTCCCATCCCTCAGGACCTCCCTGCCCCCACTGGGCCTTCCCATACCCACCAGGCCTTCCTACCCCATTGGGTCTTCCTGCTCCCTGCCGGGCCTTCCTGCCCCCATCAGGCCTCACCCCACATGAGTGCTCCCCACCTTACCTCTCACAGCCGCAGCCTCCCAGCCGGCATTTCATCCTCCCCTCTCACCTCTCTTTTGGTGGAGAGAGAGGGGTGGTGGGGAAGCAGTGCAGGCCAGGCTGCTTGGGGCAATGCTTTCCCTTGATGGTGCATGTGCCAGGAGAAAAGCTTCCACATGCCACTTCTGGCACGCACGCCATAGGTTCACCACCACTGGTGTAAGAAATGCAACATTCTAAGAGTTTCCCAGGCTAAACACTGAAGTATCACAGGAAAGTGTTCATCATCAAGGCAGAGGCAAATGAAATATGACACTATAGTTGTTTGTTGCTTAGTTTTGGGGTGGGGTGCATTGGGGATAAAATCAAATTTGGCCTGTTTTCCTGTTCAAAAAATCCCTGCCAAAATAGCTAACAATAAGAAAAGAAATGGCTTTGATTCAGTTTAAGTCACAAGGTTGTTGCTGTTATGTCCCCAAATCACTTCAAGTTTATGGCGATCCTATGAATTAGTCACCTCACTAGCATTAATGGCCCTGCTTGGGTCTCACAAGTCATAAACCAGACCCACTGAAATGAATAGGTTCTACAATTGACCCTGGGAGAATTCAGCTTCAACTGAGATTGCTTTGTCTTCTTGCTTTTTCTACTATTTGTGTGGGGACTCAATGGCAGGGGGCATGGCCATATTCTTGATGTTATCTATCCTATATAGAGTTGTGGATAAAGACGAAAATTGTTCCCTTAGCTGGCTTTCACCTGTTTGCCACTGCTCAATATTTTTCCCTTTGTAAAATTATTACACTTCATTCAGAAGGGATCTTTCTCTTTTTCAGCAACTAAGCTGCCAAACTATTGTTAAGACCCACCAAACACTTTTCTTAAAAATAATTTTGCAAGCTATTTCCTTAAAGAATGTCAGGGATTCCCCTAGCGATATGTGTGGCTCGATAGCAGAGTAGCACTTTTAAGCTCTTATGCAGCGAAAACCTTAGTGCAGTAACACACACACACATATGCATTCAGTGGAAAGGTGCACTTTACTTACAGTGAGGGGAAGACATACATACACAGGACTATATACAACATTCTCTCTCACTCCAAGCCCCACAGTAGGTAGACAGCTTGGATTCCTCTGTTGGCTCCAATCCCAGGAGCATGCAAAATAGTCCTGGTATTCTTGAGTACTTCGTTCAGCAGTCTCTGTCTGTAGACTCTCTCTCAGTAGCTCAGTTCTAGTCTTCAGTACGACAGACTCCTCAGTATAACAGCCTCCTCTGAACAATAGCCTCCTTCAGTATAATAAACCCTTCCCAGAAGGCCACAGTTATACCCTAGTGTTGCTGGGCAGATTCTCTAATCAGCCACAGCTGGGCTGGTACATGAGCACGTGGACAAGGCATGCACAGCCTGGCCATCAGTTCAGAACACATGGAGGGCCTTAAAGTTGTACTATTCCACTGGGCAGCAATCTTTGTACAATACCCCCAAAATGAAAAATGTCCTAACAAAGAAAATGTGAGGTAACATTAGTTCAACAATAGCAAACAAACAGGGAATATCTATTCTCCAACCAAAGACACGATTTCTACTTTTAGGCATTTTTATGCAAAGCAATATACAGATATCTCTGTCAAGCATAAACATTGTGACATTTTTCATTTCTCCACTTTAAGGTGATTTCCTTTGTTTGAGGGGGTGGGGAATGATATACAGCCTATTACCCAAAATTTAGGATCCAACTAATTAATATTATAAAAATAGCTCAGTCCCTCCTTGGCAAGAAATCAGACATAGTACTATTCGTTAACAGAGTTCATTTATTGAGAAGATCAAGATTTGAGTCTGCAACAACAGTCTATCCTAAAAGTGAATAAGACCCAACATACAGGGAGGGGCAGACTTATATAGTCAACAGTTAAAGAGCAGAATTTTATCTGAATGGTTGCCTCTCTTAACAACTAAAACCAACCAAAAACTTGCTTAACAACTAAATCAGGGTTCGCAATCCCCCCGCCAGAAATCACAAATTGTCACTTACAATGGTGCTTCGCTTAAAGAGCAAACTCGTTTAAAGAGCAGTCACGTGGAACGCATTATGCTCTTTAAGCAAGGTACCACTGTTGTCTTGCACCTCTGGCAATAGGATAGTTGTGTTGTATATGTTTGGCCATTCAATACATAGTGACAGTGCGATGAGGGAACAAAGAAATAGGTAGAGGTAAACCAAGAAATTCACAGTTGAAGTTTCAATGTGGGGTCACAGTGTAACTCATGGACACCAGAAAACCCACAAATATGTGTTAATGATAGGGTCTGCACTCTCTTGGCAGCTTGCCTCGACATGTTTGTTACTTGTTTTAAAAATCGGTTTAAAGTTTGTTTAGAAAACTGTTTAAAGTTGCAGAGTGGCTAAGAGTGTTTATCAGCTACCTTTTATAATATTTTCTTAAAATAAAATTGTGGGTTTGGTTTGCAGTCCTACACTTACCCAAGGGAACAAAAGCTTACTGCTTTTTCTATGAACTTCTGGAACTCTCATTTACAATTTTCCTGCACGATCCACAAAAATTTGAAGCATGCCTGGAAAAGTTATCTTGAATTGTGAAAGCTCATGCTCTCTCTCTCTCTTTCTGTGTATGATATTCCTCCCCAAACACACACACACAATAAAGTATTGCCTTGCTGCTGCATTTCTTTTGCGTAAATATTACACAGCTCTGTTTGTTTTTAGATCCTAGCATTCTTCCAAACCTGAAGAGACCAGCAAAGTCATCCAGTAGACCAGCTAGATCTAAAGGAATAGAGTGGGGAGTTCTGTAAAGCATTTGCTGCCACACTTATCTGATTTATGGATACTTATCTGATTTATGGATACATTGAGGAAACTGCATGCATCCATAAATCAATAGCAGGACTCTGGACAACAGATTTGTTGATTTTTTTGGTTGATTTAGGACAGGGGTGCCCAAAGTTTTCAGGCCATGGGCCGATCACGTGGTTCAGGGAGCCAGTCACTAAGGCCCGGTGACCAAATGCAGTCCCTGACACCAATTCATCTGGCCTGCCAATCCATACGGGCATGTTTTACTTCCTCTTCCATGAGCGATGAAGGTTTCATGGGCCAGATGAATTATTATTATTATTATTATTATTATTATTATTATTATTATTATTATTATTATTATTATTATTATTATTATTATTATTATTATTATTATTATTATTATTATTATTATATTGCCGCCCACTCGCCGTGGCAACTCATTGGTGTCGGGGCCCACATCTGGTCCCCTGGCTGTAGTTTGGGCACCCCTGATTTAGGATATATAAATGAAACTGCAGTTCTTTCAAGCTGGCAAGAAGTACAAAGAAGCAGGATATTTTTACTAGTACTTGGCATAAAAATGCTTTATTTATTTGCAAATAATAACTCTCTCCAACCTAGTCCAACAGGAGAATTACTGAAACACCACCACCCCCATATTTTTTTTTTTTTGAAGCTTGAGGATTTGCTGTGGAGCTTGATAAATGTTGATTCGCCTTTGACAAACATTATGGTGAAATGGTTTTTTCATCCACCCAACATTTTCAACTGCTACTTGTCTTATTTGACTGACCACTGGTTTTGCTTTGGTAATGCTCTATCTTTTACTAAGGTTAGTATACAGAGTAAAATAAAAGCAAAAACAGTACAATATTTTTCTTGACTACATTTCATAGGAACTGCTGTTGAGAATGCCAAACAAAAGTTAGAAAACATATGATAATATTGATTATATAGTGTCAAATCAACTTTGATTTACACAACCCTTCTAAGGATTTTCTAGGTAAAGAAAAATCAGAAGTAGCTTACCATTCCATTCTGCAGGAGCTGTTCTGGGACTGTACACCTTTCCCAAGGCTATGCAGGCTGGCTCTGCTCATGGGGAAGGGGATCAATCTTCCAACTTCTGTCTCCTCAGCTAGATACCTAGCTCCTGAACTATGTAGCTAGCAGACAGGTACTATATACATATAAAATAAACAAATGTGAATATTTGTGATAATGTGAATATCATAAATATCAGTATTCTTCCTGTTTCATTAGTCCCCAACATCCAAGAAGCTTACTGATTGGTACACTGCAGCTATAAATTCCAGCTAGAAATGAAGGGTTTCTTTATTTGAGAAAAGCTGGCAATTATAAACAATTTACACCTTTTCTAGAAATCATTAGCAACTACAACAACAATTCACCTCTAGGTTGCCTTTGTGCTACAGTGTAAATTAGGAGCCTTTGCAATTGGCATGAAATATTTTCAGATGTGCAATTAAACAATAACACCAGGGGTGCTTGTCAGGCAACAACTCTAATACTTTAACACTTGGATTTTGCAGAATGACGGAGTGGTTTGGAATAGGAAAAGGAGTAAGACAAGGCTGTGTTTTATCACCTTGCTTATTCAACTTATACACAGAGCACATAATGCACAGTGCAGGGATGGAGGAATTACAATTTGGAATTACATCACATCAACAATTTGAGATATGCAGATGATGCCACCCTAATGGCAGAAAGTGAGGAAGACCTAAAAAAGCTCCTGCTTAGGTTGAAAGAAGAGAGTGCAACAGCTGGCTTGAGACTCAACACCAAGAAAACCAAGATATTGGCAACAGGCCCTATCAGTCCCTGGAAAATAGATATGGAAGAAGTAGAAGCAGTGACAGATTTTTACTTTCTTAGGATCCAAGATCACTGCATATGGAGATTGCAGCCTTGAAATAAAAAGTGAATGATTCTTGGGAGACAAGCTATGAGAAACCTGGGGGACATAGTGAAAAGTAGAGACATCACATTGCAAACAAAAATTCACATAGTCAAAGCAATGGTAATGTATAGTTATGACAGCTGAACCATTAGGAAAGCTGAGCGCAGATGAATAGATGCCTTTGAAATGTTGTGTTGGAGGAGAGTTTTGACAGTCTCCTGGGTAATGAGGAGAACAAATAGGTCAATCTATGAAGAAATCAACCCTGACTGCTCCTTAGAAGGTCAAATAGTAAAGATGAAGCTAAAGTACTTTGGACATCAAATGAGAAGAGAAGATTCATTTGAGAAAACCTTGATGCTGGGAAAGGTGGAGGGCAAAAGAAGAAGGGGGTGACCAAAGATGAGATGGCTAGATGGTATTGTAGACCCAATGGACACAGAGCTGGGTGGGTTGAGGAGGATGTTGGAGGACAGGGGCGCCTGAAGGGCAATGGTCCATGAGGTCGCAAAGGGTTGGAATTGACTGTGCGACTGAACAACAATGTTGCTGAGTCAGCACGAATCCAACGGGGTAGTAGCTCAAGGCAAGAGAGTTGAGAGATAGAAAGGAAACAATTTTATTTGGCAAGTAAATTAATTGGCATCCACAATTTTAAATGTTATCAGTAGGTGCATAATTGCAGAACTTTAAAAGAAATGAGAGAGGATTCTGGTCCCCTAGATAAAGGATAGCCAATTCTCTGGTATTGTCTGTAAAGCCTCTAAGTAGTGATAGAGATGCCCTAACATTATACTGGGGCAAGGGCTCTAACTGTAATTGGGTGAGTAGTTCTAATTTTAAAGACAAGTAGAGTAGGTTAAAATAAGCTAGAAGTTAGGAAGATTGATGGAGATAAATATGGCCGTAGAAAAGTGCAGCAAGAGTTTTGAGAATGCAATTGGCCAAGATAAAAGAGTTTTTTTTTTTTGAAACAACTGTATTGCAACAAACATTCACTCCAATCCACAATCTGTTTAGATTTAGCCAGTCCTATTCTACATCTATTGTCTTGTGATCAAGAGGGACAGAAAATAAAGTACATAGCAAAATGTGACATTCTGCTGCACAATGTTCCTTCAAGTTAAATGACTTTCTCTATGGTAAAACTAAAATATATGCCCTTCTTTACAAACATACTATTAGTAAAACAAACTACTATGGTATTTTCACTAGTTTCAGTAATAGTGATTTATAATGTGGTTGTTGTTTAAAAATTACCTCCTTCCAAATCTCATATGAATCCTATTCTGATCCTATTGGAGCTCTCCCTTTCAACACGGTGCAGAATTTAATGTACACATGAACAATAATAGATTGCCTTGGATACCTTGGAGTCATTATACAGTGAGGAGTCTATGCATTGGTATATGTCCCCACGGCGACAAGTCCATTGGCATGCAGTTTTATAGCTATTTGGATATCACATCACTCGCTGGCTAGGCAGACCATGACATGTGCTCTCCACTTTCACCTTGCCCAAGGGATCCGATGGAGGACACTTTGGTGAGTTTTGGTCCTGGCCTAACATCATTGACAAGTTCTGGCCTAACATCATCGACAAGTGATGGGCAACACTAGCTAGTTAGACCATTCAAGCCCCTGCACACTGACAAGACTCTGCTCTAGTGGGTAGATTACCTTATTTTATGTTAGGGCTCAATTATATTTATAAAAACTCCTACACTTGAATCAGATTTGCCAGGTTCAAAGCAGAATGGACATATCCCCCAAAGCAGGGTGAGGCCAGGTACCTCCTTCCTTGCACCATAAACCACCAATAATTCCTTCCTCAATTCAGGGCAAACCATGTGATGAAAGGTATGCTGCCATGATGTCACAAGTGCAAAAGAGTGTACATTCATGTGCATCAGAGTGGATTTTCAGCAGTGGTCAAAATTCTGTTGCAAAGTTAAGCCACAGGAAAGATAACCTGAAGCTTCAAATTGACATTAATTAACAAATCCTCATTTAGATTCTTCTTTGTACCAGTTGAATAGTACATGCAGATAATCTTTAATTGGCCACAATTTTCTCCCCTGAGCTGCAATGTTGCCCTTTCACTGATACAATTGCACAAAGTGATTTTGTCCACTGTCTCCTAAATCAATATAATATGTATGCAACATACATACATGCAACTTTCAAGTGTGCCAGTAAGGTATAGAGCTAGTGGCAAAATCAGTACATACCAGAAAAAAATAAATAAATATTTCTTCTCCTTCAGCACCACTCTGAGGGATTGTCTACAAGTCACAATATTCTTTGTTTTGCATCAGGTTTGCCATGGTTGAAATTGATTTGAAGATTGGGAAATACACAACAAACAGCTAAGCAGGCATTTCTCCCACCAGAAAGGTGGTTGTTATAAACACCCCAGTGTGTGTGGGGGGTGTTTATTATGAATGGACTCTGGTCACATATTTGTTGGTATGTGTGATTGCCTGTATCTGAGTAAATTGTTATCTGAGGTTACCCTGCAGTTTGAACTCATAACATTTTTATCGACTTCAGTTTTAGCACTTCATTGCTTAAGTACGTCTGCAAGTATGTCATTACAAAAATAAATACATACACATATAAAATATTACAAGTATTTAAAAGGTAATTTAGACTAGCAGCAAATAAAAATTAGAGGACCAAAGTCTCAATTTCCCACAGCAGAATCACAATAATCCTTTTCAAAGGAGTAAATGTCTTTAGGTTGCATGGACTTCTTTCTGAATATGGTGATAGGCAGGACTGCTTGCAGGACACATTAAGAAATGGTCACTTTTTGGATTAAAAAAGAACATATGTGCTCACACCACTCACACAACTATTTTGTTTGAGCCTACACAGAAGGAAGTGTGATTTAATTTAGTAGGACTTAGTTCTAGGTATACATGCTATTGTAGCCTAAATCTCCCAACAACCTCTTCTGTTTCAAATTATGATATATTGTAAAGTGTTATACTTATGTTTTAAAAAGCAGAGTGTTCAATCCTTCAAACACTATCAATTTATAACTATCGGATATTGCTTCTGTATCCACAAGTCAAAATGCCAGGAAATGGTCCAGCATTTTCTCTCAATATTGTGCTTACATTCCCAGAAAGAAAGAAAAATTGATTGTTTTGTGCCCAGAGCAATAAACAGGTAGAGAACGTGTTGAAATGCAGCCATGAAAACTACTTTTTTGTAAATGTGAGAAATCATTACCTGATGAAAATAGGAGTCAAAGGTGGGGGTTACACATCTCTTAGTGTCTGTTAATGTTCCTGAGCACAAGAGGGGATCCTTTGGAGCACCTTAACTGCTATCATTATTGCCATCAACATTCAGGCTGCCTTCACTATGTAAAGCTTGACATCCTCTTTCCTGCTGTCAATGTGGATAGAATACTGCAAGGCAATTTTGGATTGCCCATATAGAAGCAATAGTCTAAATTCATCCATAAGACATTTTTGAAGGATTTAATTTGTCTTCCTGCCTTGACATCTGCTGGTTTTCTGAGGCCTGGCAGTCTAGAAAGATAGGAAGACAGCTTTCTGAGGAAATTGTATGTTAGCTTTATTTTTATGGTATAGCTCCATGTGTTGCTCTGAAAGTTCATTTCTAAAAGTTAGCTGAAGGCTGAAACCTTAATGAAGCCCACCTTTTTCTTCACTTGCCAAGAAAGATGTTCCATGCAAATGGAAAGAATCCTATACTGGATTGACTAGCATCATTCACTAGAATTTTGATGATCTTTGGTACACTGTAAAGCTCTGCCAATATAGCCCTGCCCAGTCTGCATTGCATAGATAGGCATCATGGGTATCACCCATTGAAGCCAATAGGGTTTCAGCTTGCACAAGGAGGTACAGTACTTAATATTGCTTTACTCAAGTTGCATAGATGCCATACTGCTTGTGGTATGGGCTGCTCTATAGGCCAAATGGATGAAAAGGATTCTGCCTAATATCATTGACTGTGATATTGTGTTTGAGCATTTGTTTTTATCTTTCTTTGCTTTTGCCTCTTTTCTTTTACTATTATTCATTTGCAATAAAGTTTGTGGAAATTCATAGTGTCTATGCTGTGGATTTTAAGTATCAACTCTTTCACTTCTCCTGCTATTAGATGCCTAGGTTTTATCCTACCATGTGTAGGCTTCTAAATGTCATGTAATATGATACTAAACAAGAAAGCAGAGAGACAGAGAGAGCGAGAGAGCAGATGTGTTACTGCAACCACACTGTGCATGTAAATTGCAGTTACCGGTAGTTAACACCAAACATCTTTGCCTCCTTCCCTGCACAGAAATTTCACATACATATCCAGCACCCCGAGTCTTTATGCTTCTCTACACTCCTGGCCTTTCTCCAAATTGCATAGTGGCTAGTTATTTTTTTAAAGTAACTAAACATATATTTAATTTTTATTTTCCTAATTATGTTTGTACCCCCACTGCTATTTTTATAAATCAGCTGATTTTCTCCTGCAAAGCATATCACAAGGACCTTTAAAGTCCAATCCTGTTGCTATCTATTCAGAAATCTCACTGAATTCTATGCATGTTTCTATGCAAGTCATCACATAAACAGCATAATTGCTGTTACCATTAGAAAAATAATCCAACTCTAATTATTCCATGCTCCATCTCAGGATTTAATGAAAACCCCTATTTAAAATATCGGACAGCCATACTACCTCTAATGACTAAGGTGATCCTCTTTTTTCTTATTCATGCCAGGATCAAACTTTCAGTGTGCTAAAACAATGTTTCTAGTGCTACAAAAGAAAAAGATCAACAACTAAAACAATCACTGTTTCCAATTATTTGCCACTGCTGTTGCTTCTAACATTATCTGCTTTACTATATTATTGTGATGATTCAGTACTCACTAAGTCTTTTCCAGTCATTTCCTGCACAGGTACCAGTTCATACTTTTGTTTTAACCCTCTGATGGAAACCAGATTTGAACATTCAGATTTGTGAGGGGATGTTTTATGAACCAGTAAATTTTGTGTAGCATGGGGAAGATGCAAAACAAGATGATGTATTATATTTGTTATATTGATGTGTTGTTGCTTTTATATTTGATACTGTAATATTGTAAGCCGCTCTGGGTTGCTTCGGCAAGGAGAGCGGCATATAAATACAAATATAATAATAATAATAATAATAATAATAATAATAATAATAATAATAATAATAATAATAATAATAATAATAATAATAATAATAATAATAATAATAATAATATTTATTATTTATTTATTTATTTATTTATTTATTTATTGAATTTATTACCCCGCCCCACTCGGGAGAACCCGACTCTGGGCGGCTTACATCGTCATAAAACAGAGGTAAAAGACAAAAACATATAAAATCATGAAGTTTAAAAGATTATCTAAAATTATTTGAAGTAAAAACAGTGCAAACTGCACGCCAGTATCCCCCTGGTCCAGATCCAAAGTGGCACTCCCTAAGTAAGCCACTTAGTATGGGAACCCGTGTTCCCTGGTCCCCAAATATGTCCTGCCAGCCAGGTTTTCAAGCCCTTCCGGAAGGGCAAGAGCTCTGTCTGCAGGCGCAGTTCGATGGGCAGAAGGTTCCAGAGGGTTGGGGCGGACACGGAGAAGGCCCTCCTCCTAGTGCTAGAGAGGCGTGCCTCTCTAGCTGATGGAACAACGAGGGAGCCTCTCCGATCCGCCCTGGTGGGCCGGACAGATGTTCTTGGGGTGACGCGGTCTCTTAGGTATCCTGGCCCACTACCATATAGGGCTTTAAAGGTAATAACCAGCACCTTGAATTGCACCCGGAGACATACTGGCAACCAGTGCAGCTCCCGGAGTAGCGGCGAAGCACGAGCATAACGCCCACACCCCACCACTACCCGGGCCGCCGCATTTTGCACCAGCTGGAGTCTCCGGATGGTCATCAGGGGCAGCCCCATGTAGAGCGCATTACAGTAATCAAGTCTGGAGGTGACCAAGGCATGTGTGACCATGAGCAAGGAGTCCCGGTCCAGGAGGGGGCGTAACTGGCATATCACACGAAGTTGTGCAAAAGCCCTCCTGGCCACGGCTGCCACCTGATCTTCAAACAGTAGCCGTGAGTCCAGGAGGACCCCCAGGTTACGCACCGGGTCTGTCTGGGGCAAGGCTGCCCCATCCAGCACCAAAGATGGCAACTCCTGTGTTAACGCAGGCCCCCGTACCCACAGCCACTCAGTCTTGCCAGGATTCAGCTGTAGCCCGTTGTCCCCCATCCAGACCTTAACAGCCTTCAGGCACCTGGAAAGGACTTCCACCGCACCACTTGGGTCCCCACGGGCAGAGATGTATAACTGGGTATCATCTGCATATTGATGATACTTAACCCCATGGGAACGGATGATCTCGCCCAGCGGCTTCATATAGATGTTGAATAGGAGAGGAGAAAGTACCGAGCCCTGAGGCACCCCGTATTGCAGGGGCCTAGGGCTGGACCTCTCCTTCTCCAGGCACACCGACTGGGTCCTGCCTCTCAGGAATGAGGAGAACCAGGACAACACAGTGCCCTGGATCCCCAGACCCTGGAGCCTTCCCAGAAGGATACCATGGTCGATCGTGTCAAAAGCCGCTGAGAGATTGAGAAGAGCAAGGACTGACAGCTCCCCTCCGTCCCGCTCTCTCCAGAGATCATCCACCAAGGCCACTAGTGCGGTTTCGGTACCATATCCAGGCCTGAATCCTGACTGAAACGGGTCCAGATAATCCGCTTCATCCAGGACCTCCTGTAACTGCAGCGCCACAGCCTTTTCCAAAACCTTACCTAAAAAAGGTAGGTTGGACACTGGACGGTAGTTGGAAATTACCGTGGGATCGAGAGACGGCTTCTTCATATTATTATTATTAATAATAATAATAATAATAATAATAATAATAATAATAATAATAATAATAATAATAATAATAATAATAATAATAATAATAATAATAATAATAATAATAATAATAATAATAATAATAATAATAATAATTGGCTTGAGCTTGACTGTTGCCAGAGCAATTTGAAAGTTTGTGTTTCTGGCTCTTTGCCTCATTGCACCTACATGGTGCTACGGGGAGAGGAAATGAATTCTGAGAAATAGTGCATCATTGACTTGGTTGAGTATAGAAAAACAGCTCCCAGTTCTGTAGAGGCACTTGCAGTTGTTGCAAGTTCATAAGCAGAAACTTGTGAACAGGGTGAATAAATGAGCATTTTGTATGGTTTTCTTGATGGGGAGTTTGAGGGGGAATTCTGGCACACTTTGTCACCAGCTACATAGAATGAAGTTACATGAATAGTGAGTAAGATGCTACAGTAACCTGCAACTTTTGTGCCCTGTTCTCAGAGAGAAAGCCATGTTAGTCTATTTCAACAATGGAAAGGAACAAAAGAAAAGCAAAATATTATGGCACCTTCATAACTAACAGCTTTATTTAAGTGTCAGTTTTGATAGTTAAGTCTACTCTTTCAGACATGATTCACATGTGCTAGTGTTTGAAGAAATGGAATGTACAGTATTCCACAAAAGCCCATTTTGTAATAAATGTCTGGGACTTAAAGATGGTAGAGTACTTTAGAAGCTTTGGATTTTCCTTTTGTTCATTTCCCCAGAGGAAGCTACATCTGTAATAAGGTTGGAGCTGGTTGCCTGCTGAAATAGAAGTTATAGCAACATAAGGCCTGCATACCCTTGCTTTAGTTCATCAGTAAAGGTGAATGTTTCTAAAGGGAAAGAAGAATACTGTCATTAACACAACATTTCCTCTAAGCTGTAAGAAAGCTGATTTCGATCAGCTTAAACAGATGTTGATGAAATCCTATAGTTATAAGTATTCATAAAGAAATGAAAATTCACAATGTGCAGGAGTTTTTAGAAGGCACGATCACAAGCATAGATTTAGCTATGGATTTCTTGCTCTGGCAGATATTGGACTCAATGAGCCATGAGGTTCCTTCCAACTCTACAGTTCATTGATTCTGTGCTTCATTTATGGTAAAGTGTGCTTTATGTATGGTCAAATTATGGCATGCTGCATCCCTAGGCCATGGCAACTTAAGAAGCCCTATTGCATTACCAAAATGTGTTTTATTCTAGCAATAGATAGAATTCTTGTTTCTTTGTTTTGTTTTGCCATTTAGAGGTCACTCACAATTTGCTTACCAGACAGCTGCTTAGCATGAGCATAACCCTGTCCTTTCCTCTTGAGAGGTCTGTAGCAGTCTACCTGAAACCCAGTTGTGCAATTATGTAAATGGTATGTTCTTTTCTAACAGAATTGCTGTAAGTTAAGAAATCTTTGTTTGACTGATGAGGAAGACCTTTTCAAGTTACAATTTCATCACAGTCTGGCTGAAATTCTATTGTAAGGGAAAAACTTTTATTAAATGCACATTTATGTAAAATTAAAAAACCCCTCATGTCATATTTGTTAAACACTTGGCGTGTAACAAATATGACATTATATGTAACAAATATGACATTATTATAATATACAGAAGATAATGTCTAAGAAGATTTCTTAGCTTACAGCAATTCTGTTAGAAAAGAACATACCATTTACATAACTGCACAACTGGGTTTCAGGTAGATTGCTACAGACATCTCAAGAGGAAAGGACAGGGTTATCCTCATGCTAAGCAGCTGTCTGGTAAGCAAATTATGAGTGACCTCTAAATGGCAAAACAAAACAAAGAAAGAAGAATTATTTTCTTTTGGTGAGAAGACTATAGGAAGGATGTGAGCCTAGCTCTCCTTATAATAAATGTAAGCCGATTTCACCAAAGCTAAGTGGAGATGGTCAACAATACATTATTCAGTCTTTTTAAAATGCATGTGGTTGATGAGTTCAGGGCAGTACTTCTTTCCCCACAATTAAGAAAATGTTGCAACATTGCCTTGCAAATTTTGTGCCTGCAGTGTCATTCTTTTTTTAAAAAAATGTGCCAAGTTGTGCATAGCAAAGGGTAGCCTGAATGCTAATCACACCATTGTTTGCTATGGTGGTTTACAGGGTTCCCTTTTGTGCTCACTACCATTCAGAAAGAAGGAAAATCATAGAAACTGAATCCTTTTCACCAGTTAACCACTACACACACAAACACAAAGCAATAGTATTCTCTCTCTCTCTCTCTCAACATTTTCCTCATGGCTCCTCTCTTTTTTTCTATCATTTTAATCTGTCTTTCTCTCTGGGTCTTCTTTCTCATCCATCATCCTACCATTCCCATGGCTTCTCTCCCTCTCTTTCTCTCTCTGTAGCCAACCTCTTTCCTCCAAGTGAATCCTCTAGTTTTCTTTGTAGCTTCTCTCTCTTTGTCTCCACATAGCTCCTGTCACTCTCCATGTTGCTGTCTCTATTCTCTCTCTTCTTGATTCCTCTTTCTTTCTTTCTTTTTTTCTAACACACACTCTCTCTCCGTGGTGCCTCTCTTTTACTCTTTCTCTGGCTCCTCCATCTTTTTCCATTGTTACACTTTTCTCCCAATTCTCATGGCACATCTTTGTGTATTTTTTTTTAAAGGACACTAATTTTTTGGATAATTCTGGAGTCACAGGAGTCACCTTTTATAGAAATAAGCTATATATTACCACTCTAAGACACATATATTAATATACAGGTAAAAGAGACCAGTTATTTTGATTATATTTTTGAACCAAGTAAGGGCATTGATTTAGGCATAAAACCACAATTCTTCATAAGTAAGGGATCTTTAAAAAAAATCAACATGACTGACTCAGCTATAGCAGATTCTATAATTTGTTGCTGACATGATTTTTTTTTTAAATGATCATTTAAAGAGCAGTTTTGGATGATAACAATTTGAACCGGGTAGTGACTTGAAGGGGATTAGTAAATATTCCCACAAATAGGAATCAAATTATGTCACAATATTTTGAGACAATAAAGAAGTCATTAGTTTTGTTTGGTACCTCCAAATGCTGTAATAAGTAGATAACAGTTATGTGGTCCCTTTGTATTTTTGAAAGCACATACAGTATTACCCTTTGGACAAATGTTGTACAGATTATACAGAATCTATTCTGTGAATACTTGTAAAGGCAGCCCTAAAGTTGCATTATTAAAGAAACTATTGTTAGAAATTGGTTTTAAAATTTGATTGAGTTCACATGCCTTCAGAGATGGCAATGAAAATTATGTGAAGTAAGTAATATAATAGTAAGCTATGGATTAAGCCCAATGTCTCATTACACTTTGCATGGCAAGACTCTATTTATCTTCTCTGTACTCCCTACAGGCTTTCACATATTTCCAAAACCTTGTCTGGAGAGTTTCCCAGCCTTCAGAAGAAGATTTGGAAGAAGATTTGGCAGCTGCTGTGTGGCAAATTCTCCCTCTCCCATTTCCGCTGACTGGAGCAGTTTTGTAAATAAAACATTTATGTTGTATCCCAGCATCTGATCTGAAAATTGTTGCAGATATATACAACAAAAATTAGAAATCCAAAAGTAATAAAGGAAGAGAGGGGAAAGCATCTTTTTCCTCTTCCTTTTCTTCCTCCTGTTTTCAAGAAGCTCAGGGCAAATGTATTTCTTCTCCCTTTCCCTCACTTCTTATCTTCACAGTCCAAGAGGCAGATTAGGGCAAAAGGCAATGACTGGGCTGAATAGGGATTAGGCCTCCTGATCTCAGTCTGACTCTCAAACCAGTATAATACAGACCTCAATAACATATGGGTCATTTTAGCCCAAAAGAGAGTTCAGGGTAAGTGTCCAAAGTGGATTCACCCACTTAAAAACCTATTCATTCAACAGAGAACCAAAGGTTAACTTTTTTGTCTACAACATTGATGATAAAGTAACCAAAATGCATTGGTGGAGAAAAGAAAAGAAAGAAAAGATCAACGTTCCCCAACACCATTTGCTCTGACTTCCAGAAACTAACAGGGGTGTACATTTTATTGATACTATACATTGGGATTAAGTCTGGCCAGACATCCCAGTATGGTAATGGAGGAGACTGTACAGCCAGCGACTCAATGCTGAGTGTTGGGAGGTGGTAAATAACCTAATGGCTACAGGCAAATTACCCCCTTTAGGTGGGGGTGATGGTCCCATCAGTGGAGGAAATGCCACTGGAAATTATCATACTGGGCCCAATGGCAAAATGAGCGGGCGAGGAACCATTTCACTATTTTGATTCGCAATGGTCATGGAAGTGGAGGAGACATGCCAAATGGACTGGCTGTGAAGGCGCACCCTGTTGATATACTCAAGGTAGCAGCAGTCCATTGCAGTCCTGGTGTTAAATCCTGCATGTCTCATTTCATAAGTGCCACAAGATATGGCTCCTTAATCACAGTGTATGGGTCACCTCATGGCAAGCTGGGATCCACCTTAAACAAATTCATACCAATGGCATTTCTCCTGTTTGAAAATGATCTTCAAGAAAAAAAATGTATACTCAGATACAAGTAGCAGCTAGGGTAGGTTAGAAATACTTTGATTTATAAACACATCAATAAATACTGGATATGGCAGATCTACAGTAGCTTTTTCTCTCACATGTGTGTACATTACATTACACTGTAGGTCAGCCATCAATAATCTTCAGTCACCCCTTTTCTGTATGCCACCCTTTAATGACAAATTACTTTTAGAAGAACACATTAATATTATTATCCAGTTGGTATTTCAGCTAAGTGAAATATAAGTAGCTTCTTCTCAAGCTTATAGGGTCTATCCAGTATTTAAAAGAATGATCGATTTGGTGGTACATCATGGCTGCCCTTTATCCTATTCTGTCTTTTAGAGGCACATTGTTGTCTGCTCTCATTTCAAAGTAATTGCCTTGATCTATATAACTAGTGCAGTAGACTATACCAGATAACTTTAATGCAAAATGTTTTCTACAGTAGGATCACTTTTGTGGGACCATGGTGACATCCACTGACAAGTTGGTTATTACAGGCTGACTGATGCAGTCTCATTGTAAGAATAAGTGAAGAAGGAATTCATCCAGCAATATCTTATTCCAGTGGAGTAGCTCGAGAAAATGCATATGCTGATTTTCCCCCCCTATCATGTTACTATTTTAAAAATACATAAATTTCAAATAGAGAACGACTTCCAGTTTCAGGAGAACAAGACATCTGTACTGTGTTAGAGAGAATATGACCATGATTCTATGGAAGTGAAATCAGAAATGTGCCCTTCTTTATAAAATAATCTAACTTTCTTTGAAAATAAATTGTGTTCAACAGAATGCAGGCTTTTTCCCATTCCTTCCAACTCATATTTCTACTTCTAAGCTTATTTCAAAGTCTTGGATAAAGCTTACCATGTCATTTGCAGTTTAATATCTCAGAACACACAAGAAAGCCTCTTCCCATATACCAAAATATCATCAGTTGAAGCTGATCCAGGGTGTAGCCATGAAGGAAGGAGCCATTTTCCTCTCAGCCCCTCTCATTTAAAGCAGTCTTTTCCAGGTAGGGTGCTCCTAGCACACATTGAAGGTTTTTGGGGTGTCAGACTAAGAAACTGTTATTCTCCTCTTTCTTTAATTGTGACCTGACTTTTCTCCATGGAGCTTTACATACATGGGGCTCCTCTTCATTACCCCCAAACACAGAATAAATACACAGACAACTTTAGTGGGGTTTAACTTGGACCATAACTTATTTAACATTAAATTTAAATTAAACTTTCTGCAATGGGGCCTATGTAGTGTGCTAGATGGAGCCAGGGGTTTATTCTAAACTCCCACTCCTGCTCCCTATTTTGGGTGAAATCCCAAACCCTGAGAATGCATTGTCCATGCGTGACCAACTGCTCCGGATTAAACTTGAACGATCAACCCCCAAGCCTGTGTTCTTAGATGGATGGAACAGGCAGAAGGCCACCAGTGTACTCATACATTCTGAGTGAATTTCAGGATCTTAGCCCCAGATGTGGGCTGCTCTGGTACCTGCTCCCAAATTGCTCTGGAACCTCACCATATTATGATTCTTCTACACTACCTGCCTGTTGTGACCTGTTTGAAGACCCTCCACCCATAGGGCCACAGCAGAGACAGTGTGGGATAGGTGAAAAACCACCCTCTCCTCTAACCAATCTGGAGTAAGTGCAAAAATATCTATCTGGCCCCAAAACAACCAGCTAGTGTCAAACTGAAACTCTTGGGTTATGTGAGGACTATTTGTGCATTGCCAAACAGGCAGAAGGGAGGAGGCAGTCCCATTTTTAAATGGTTCTTTCCCCCACCCAGCCCCCACCAAATAACTGTCTCCCATTGGAGCAGACCATATGGTGCCATGTTCCAGGAATTGGTGGGACAAATCCCTTCCTCCCCAGGCACCACTCTAATGAATGCTCTGATTAGAGATACTACTACAGTGAGCTCCATCTGCTCCAATACTGACCATTTACAATTATTAAGTCCCGTGGATGTAAGTGCATAATAACAATTTAATTTTAAACATATTCACCTCATTTTATTAATGATCTTGTCAAAGACAGTGGCTGGGTTTCAGCATTAGCCATCCATCTATATGATTTTAATGGGTTTGGCATATTTTTTTGTCCATTTGTTTTACTTTGTTACACTAGATTTGGATTTTATTACTACATTTTTATAACTTTGTTTTTATTGCTTCAATTTTATTTTTTGTTTGATTTTTACATCACTGAGGAAATGTGTTTTATAAAATGATGAATAAGTATAATTAGTAAGAAATATATTGTATCACAGTGCAATGCCAGAAGCTTTGAAATTGATAATAGAAAGTTGTTACTGAGTAACCAACTCTTAGCTAGGGATTTCTTATGAAAATAAATTTCAAGTATGCATTTATGAAGCTTTTTAGAAAGATATTCCCAAATGTACCTGTAGATTCCTAACACAGATTAAAATGATGGCATATTTCCTCAGGCTACTCATTAGTTTACATAAGTTCATATGTACACACATACTGACATTTCTTATATTTTTATTCACCCAGTGGCAAAAAGCTGGTGCACTGGGACATAACTGATCCTGAACTAGTCTTGAACACAAATCTCCATGTTCTAAAGAAACAAACAGAAGCATTCAATATTTCTGTTGGGTGAGGGTAAAACCACCTTAATCCGGAGCTGATTAAGTAAATCCTTCAAATTTACTTCAAGGCTAGATATAGAAAATGTCAATGTAATCTAAAGCCAATGTAAAATAATAAAACAAATAATGTTAAAACAGTGGAATATATTATTTGATAATCAAAAGTTTATGAGAGTTCATTTTGATGCCTGACAAAACACTAACGTGAGAGTAATGAGTGCAATACAGTTTACATTTTGAAGTAAATCCCTGGCATTTTGAAAAGCAAACATTAATTGCACCTCTACCCAGACAGATGTTTCTAGCTATATTAAAATCCTCTTCTTTTGAAATTATTCAGATACTTTCCTCTTAAGAAGAAACCCAAGATTTATTAAGTTTATTTTATGTTTCGACTGTATTTCATAGGAAAGGCTGGGAGCTCAGTATTGAAAAGCATTCATAGAATCATATAATTGAGTCAGAAGGGCCTGTGAGGCCATTGAGTCCAACATAGAGATCCAAATCAAAGCAGATCTGACAGATCATTGTTCAATTTTCTTTTGAATACCAGTGCTGGAGCTGCCACTCCCTCTCAAAGTAATTGGTTCCATTGTCATATTGCTCAGTTAAGAAGTAATTTCTGATATTCCTGTATTTTAGCCCACTATTGCATTTCCTGCTCTCTGAGAGGATCGAGAACAGATCCTGCAGCTCCTTATTATAACTGCATTTCAAGTATTTGAAAGATTCTATCTCCTTTTCTCAAAACAAAACATGTCCAGTCCTTTTCCTTTATTGTTTGGATTTCAGTTCCTTGTTGCCTTCCTCTGAACTTATTCTATCCGTCCTCAAGTGTTGTGTACAGAACTTGATACAGTACTCTAGATGTGGTCAAACTAGTGACAAATTATTGTAGATCACAAACTCAATATGAGTCAACATTGTAATGTGGCTGTAAAAAAACTGCAATAACAAAAGTATAGTCTCCAAAACCCATGAAGTACTCCCAATAAACACCTTGTATATTGATATGTATAATTCATATTGGAGTTTTTACCATATGAAGATTTATTAGTTATCAACCAAAATGTTTCTGTCTTATTTTATAATGCCTTCAGGAGTTCTACTCTGGGAGTTCTAATCGAAGCAACTTTAGTGGTAAATAACTGCATTTATCCTTTAAAATAAATGGTACATGGCCCCATTCTTATATTTTCATTTTACAGAAATTAAAAGGATTCCTATTCTTTTTGGTGAAATAGCAGTAACATAACAAGCAGGAAGAAAACTCAATTATATAAGCAGCCCATTATCATGTTGCAGCTGGTTGCTGACAGTCCATTGCATATATTTGTGTTCTGCATTTAACTTCCACCTTAGATTAGAGGCAGCTGTTTGGATGATAGATATTGTTGGATTTGTGCATTTCTTTTTTAATAGAGTAGGGAGAAATAATAGGCTGTGGACTGGAGGCTCTGCTAAAATGTAAGAGAGAGGGGGGAAATTATACATCCCTGGATTTAAAATTAGGCAAGCTGAATTCCATTCTACCATAGTTTTTTTCTCTGTAGGATTTTTAACATAACATTATTGCCAAGCAAATGTGGTGGCTTAGTGGTTAAGACTCTGAACTTGATGATTTGAAAGTTGGCAGGTCAGCAGTTTGAGACCTCAGTGCTGCTCCAAAGAGTGAGCTCCTGTCTCTGTCCCAGCCCCTGCCAACCTAGCTATTTGAAAGCAAGAAATTGCAAGTAAATAAATAGGTAGCACTTTGGTGGGAAGGTAAAAAGTGTTCCATGCACTCCAGTGTCTAGTCATACCTGCCACATGTCCACAGAAACACCTGCAGATACAGACAACACTGGCCCTTTGGCTGTAATCGGAGATGAACACTGATCCATAGAGTCGGATGTGACTACCTTTCGAGCAAGGGTGACCTTTATCATTACCCAGTGATGGGATGTTACAGGTCTGCACCAGTTCGCCAGAACCAGTAGTAACTTTTCCCAGTGTCCCAGAGAACCGGTAGTGGCTTTTTAGGGAACCACCTTGGGGACTTACCTTTTCGCAGGTTCCACCACTATGCATGCATGCCAAGTACTTGGTGTGTATGTGTGCTTACAGCACTTGGTGTGCATGCACGGCCTCCTTGCTGTCTTCCCAAGCAGGGAGGAGGAAGAGAAGCTGCTAGCCTGAAGCTCCTATAGCCTGCTCCCCAGGGTAAGTGACTCACCTTTGGGTGTGGGGTGTCGGTGTGTATTTTAATGTGTATTTAATGTGTATTTATTTTAATGTGTATTCTTATGTGTTTTATGTGTTTTAATTTGTATTTTATATGTTTTATGTCTATTTAATGTGTATTTATTTTTAATGTGTATTTTTATGTGCTTTATGTGTATTTAATTTGTATTTTATGTGTTTTATGTCTATTTAATGTGTATTTATTTTTAATCTGTATTTTTATGCCTTTTATCTGTATTTAATTTTTATTTTTATGTATTTTTATGTGTACAAGACCAACTGTGGCCCCGCCCACCAGGTCTCACCCATTGTCTCACCCATGACATTGGCTCTGCCCCCACATCGTTGGCTCCGCCCTACATAGTTGGTGTGGTAGTAAAAATTTTGACATCCCACCACTGTCTCTACCTAATAAGAGATCTAATCTTCCTGACACATGACACAATACATAATTGATTCATACATGCTGGCATGTGTAGAATTTGGGAGAGCAAAGGATAGCTACATGTAGTACTGTGCAGAAATGTCAGAAATAACCTTCAGAAAAGAGAGTCCTATACAATTGTATATGCAATGAGTCTATTTCTTTGGTGTCCCATTTTATCTTCCACAGGTTTCTGGCATGTCTGCATTAAGACAGAAATAAGGGAGTATACATTATTAGCTTCTGCTTGGTGTTGTTGTCATTGAGCTTACGGTTGTAAATACTGAATTTCTGGAAAGAGGCTTCGAGCAACAATAGGGAAGCAACAATGGCTTTTCTGAAGAACTAATACTACCTGTATTTGTTTGGGGAGTATGCTATGATTTTCTGAACTACATTTTCATATATGTCTCCTACTCAGCTAAATGAGTTTTAATAAACATGTATAGGAAACTGTAATATTTGTACCTGCCAGGAATTAAAGATAAGCAAAGTTACTTTCTTCAACTATAACACCCTCAACACCTCAACCAAAACTGTCAGTGTTGCTTTTATATATGTTTGTAAGTGAATGTGTGGATATATAAATTCAAATACATCAATATAAATTGGTATTGTTATGTTCCATCAAGCCTTCTCCAAGCTATAGTGATTCTATAAAAGAAGGAGCGCTAAAATGTTCTGTCCTCAACAGACCTTCTCTCTTTATTTATTTATTTATTTATTTAAATTTCTATCCCGCCCTCCTCGCCAAAGGCGACCCAGGGCGGTATAACACATCCTAAAAAACATCAAAACAATACAGGCTAAATTTCTAAAAGCTGTCAAAATCTACAGTTAAAACCAATTAAAACTATGACTAAAACTTTGTATGATTTAAAAACTTAAGAACTTAAGGGAGCAGGGGAGCAGGTCAAACCAGCCAGCAGGCTGAGGTCGTTGTGCCTCCAGTACCCCAGACCTGACCTGCCAGCCAGGTTTTTATACCCTTTATTTATTTAATCACATTTGTATGCCACCCTACTCGTAAGTGACTCAGGGCGGCTAACACAATATTGGAAAACAACAATCCAATGAACCTATCCATAAACCCAACTATAATCGTACAAATTCAAAGAGATTAAAAACTTAAGAGTTCAAAATTGATTTAAAATTTAAAACTAAATTTAAAAGACACAAAAATTTAAAAGATTTTTTTTTTAATTAAAGGTATGTAGTTCAGGTATGCTATTTGTCTTGATAGAACTTTAACTGAACTGGACTTCTTTCTGAAATCTTTCTATAGATAATATAATAATCTTGTGTCAGAAATAATTCTGAGTAGAAAGGATTTTTGCTGGAAAACCTTCATGCAGTACCTGGGTCTATACCTGTAAGCTCATGCCTGTGGTTTCCTAAAGGAAGCAACTTTATCTCATATTTTATTTTCCTCTTTCCCTGCTATTCTTCAACTTTTCCAAGAATTATTGTCTTTTCAGGGAATTCTACATTCTCATAATGTTCCCAAAATAGGACAGCTTCAGTTTCATCATTTTTGCCTCTAATGATAGTTCAGGTATGATTTGCTCTAGGAACAACTTGTTAATCTTTCTGGCAGCTCTCCCCCAGCATCATATTTCAAGCAAATTATTTTTCCCCTATCTGTTTTCTTATGTGGTGACTGAAAATATAAGAGTGTGGGTGATCATGGTCTCAGTCTCCAAGTGAAACATTCTTACAGTTGATTATCTGATTTTATTCCTTCATTTCAGGCAATTTTAAAATTGTGCTATTTTGCATAAACTCAACAATTTTAAAATAAAACCTTGTTCTTCTTCTGTGAGAACTGTGCTGAAAATTCCATCTGGATTGATGACTGAACCAAGGTATACACAATTTTAACAATTTCAGTTTCTTCATTGTGAACATTAAAATTGTGTAGTTCAAGATTTTTGTCTTAATGTTCAATTGCACCCCTATTGCAGCACTTTTTAAAAATTTCACTATGACTAAAAATTATTTCAAGTCATTGCTGCTTTCTGCAAATAAATTTGTGGCATCTGCATACCTTAGATTTTCACTCCTCCTTGATCGAATTAGACTGGCTCTCTGTATGCTCTGCATATAGATTGAACAGATAAAGGGATAAAATGCACCTTTGTCTGACATCTTTGCCTAGAAGAAACCATCCCATCTCTCCATATTCTGTTCCACAATACAGGTTATGCATCAAGAAACATCAATTTCTTTCAACAAACCACATATTCTCACGATCCATCCAGTCAAAAGCTTTGCTGTAGTTTATAAGGTTTTATTTTAAAATTGCTGAGTTTATGCATAATAGCACAATTTTAAAAATGCCTGAAATGAAGGAAGAAAATCAGATAATCAACTGTAAGACTAACCTTCTCAATTTCTTTGACAGCAAACCTGAAAAATACTGCTACAAAGACAATATTTAAAAATTTTATTTTGCACATTTTCATAGTACACACATAAACATCTAGTAGTTGCACAATACACAATTTTGCATAATATGAAAATTAAATGGAAATAATTTACATAATATGCAAAATATGCTATTTGCCTTGATAGAACCTTAACTGAACTGGAGTTCTTGCTGAAATCTTTCTTTAGATAATATAATAATTTTGTGTCAAAAATAATACTGGGTAGAAATGATTTTTGCTGGAGAAACTCTACTCAGGGGATGCCCAAATGAGGCTCCTTTCATGTCCCAAGAGCTAGGACAGAGACGGGTGATCAAACTGTCATGCAGTACCTGGGTCTCAAACTGCCAACTTGCTAGCCTTCCAACTAACAAGGTGAGCTTGCGCGGAGTTTCTCCAGCAAAAATCCTTTCAACCCAGAATAATTTTTGACATGAAATTATTTCTTTATATTATACACCATTACTAAACTATGTTTTTTGAATCAAATAGTTTTATTTTAAACACACACTGAGAAGTACAATTTATATTCAGATTTCCCATTATTTAACCAATATAGGCTTACTTGACTACAGGAAAGAAACACTTTAGGATGCAATAGTGTGATACTTCTCTAGGTGAAAATGTCTCGGCTCATTTTCTAAACACAGAAATCTGTTCTATTTTACTGTGCAAGGCAATACTTTCAGTAAGACCAACATGTGGCATTACCTGGTATGAGATGATTGGGCCTAGGGGAATAGAAGCATTTAGCTATAGTTTGTACCTTATAATATCCCACAGATAACAGTATAAATTCTTCATGGTAAAACATGTTATAGATGTCATATCATTCTCCAGTTAATCTGAGGTTAATCAAGGATTTTTGGGACAGCACAGTTGCCTCTTTTTTTTTTAATTCTCCAAGGGTACATTTGTATTAAGCTGCATTTGAAAGAAAGAATTGAGCTATGCAAGTCACTTTCTGGTCCAGAACCCTTTTGGCATGCAGTTCTCCTCAGCCTCAGGCCAGTATTGATGAAGCGGTTGCCCTCCATCAAGATGGATTCAAGTGGGATTTAATCCACTTGGAGACCATCACCCTTCCCTGTTGGTCGTCAGTTTAGTTAACTGCCACCTAATACTCAGTGTTGAGTCACTGGCATTATGATTTACTCTACTACCATAGCTGGATAATGTGGCTGGACTTGTGCCACTATATTTGGCTCAGGGCAAAATCAGCTTTTCTATGTCTGGTGTGCCAGTTTTGGTATCAATCTGAGGCCCAGTTTAATAGTTACAATGTTTAGTATGGGTACCTGCCATTTTTACAATTGGCTTGTTAATGTTGACTTGCTCTCCCAACTGGTTGCTGCAGCCCTTTTCTCCAGTAATAATAATGACATAACTGTTTTGGAGGTAAGAACACCTGACACACCAGAAAAGTAAAATGAATAGTAAAGATTCATAATGAATAATAATGATACATGTTTTAGAGGACAACTCCCAGGACTGTCATGCTGACAGAGGGAGTTTTGACGTTTAAGTCCAGAAAGTTACTTTTCTAAACCTTAGTATTTCAAGTCTATTATTGAGACAATTCTTCAACTGTACTCGTCACAACTAGCACCCTAAAAGGTGAACAAAAGACAAGTTTTTCAACATTCATATAAATAAGCAAATTCTTCTTCAGGTGCCGTATTCATTCCAGATATTGGCTATTATCATGGCGATAGTCTTCCTGTTTTTAACTCTTCGGAACAGTTCTTTCAAAGACATGCCACACCAGTTTTTCAGGTTCTTCAGCCATGAAGTCAATCTATGACCAGGGCCTCTCTTCCCAAGGATCTATCCTTCCAGAGAGTGTTGGAGTAAATAAGCATATAGCGAGGTGAAATAGCTTTGGCTCAGAGTTCAAGTCATTTTGCCCAGTAAAACCTCGGATAATGCTAAAACTAGGCTATAATGCCTAGTTTTTAATGCTAAGTTTTTAAGCTTCTTTTAAAACTTTTAATTTCTGAACTGGTTTTAAATTGTTGTCAATATGCTGTTGTGTTGGAAATCGCCCTGGGTCCCTTCGGGGAGGAGGGCAATAAACAAATTTAAATAAATAAATAAATAAAATAATAAATAAAACTTGGTTCCACAAGTCTTGGTGTTATCCGATTTTTAGTGTTATCCGATGCATGTTAAAATCCTATGGGATGGATCGGATAACGTTAAAGCTCCATAGAGATACATTGTAACTGCACAGGCTTTAGTGGTTATTATCTGATGCATCCCATAGGACCTTAACGTTATTCAGTGAAATCCCCCCCCCCCGATTACTCAACGTTATGCGATTTTAGCGTTACCCGAGGTAAACGTTATCCAAGGTATTACTGTATTCACAATGTCTTACCACCCTCATGAAGCTACAACTAAATATTGCAAATTTTTAGAATCTCCAGGCTCTGCTATTCAAAATAGTATTAAAAGTATAGCTTGAAAAGTTATTAGAGCAAAAATTGCCAACAATAATAAACTTGGCATTTCCTCTTCCCTCCCTTCTCCTCTGCAAATAAAATGTGAAAAATTATTTTTATCAGGAGGGAAAATTGCAAACAGCAAATTTACAAACAAAACTGTCAAGGAGAGTTTATGGGTTTAATTTCTTTTATCACTCCTTCCACAACAGAAGAACAAAATTCCTTTCCTCCGGTTATTGCCCTGTTCTTCTTGAAATCATTGATTATTGTACAGTAATTGTACCAGTAGCATAGGAAGGAAGTTAAAAGAAGAATCTTCTATTTTTGTAAAGGCAAGGCATGGTTTCTGGACCTTCCTTGTACATTTTTAAATGATTTTACCCTGGAGAAGGGGATTATACACTTTTCCATTAGTCAAAGAGAGATGGCTACCTCAAATAGGGAAGTGTCAAGAATGGTGGATTGAGGCCAAAATCCACCACTGTTGTTCAAGATAATCTTAGTCTCTGAACCTGTTGAGGCCCCAAATCTCTGGGTGGTTCTAAGACCCAGGAATGATTGATGGTATGGCCTTGAAGGCTCCCTGTGTCTGCAAGTTGGATGGAGAGAAGAATTAGGTACCTTGTTGTTGTGTATCTAAAAGTGAACCTCCATCGCAGAGACAGCATTTACCCTCTGCCACTATCCTGTGGCTTCTGACAAGCTTGTCAGATGCTACTGCCTTCCCAATATGTTTAAAGGAACCCACCGAGATTTGGAAAAATACTATACTACTGAAACTCAGCTTCTGCCAAATGACTAATCCAGCAGTACTGCAATACTTCAAGTAAAATAACATTCTAAAATATCTCTTTCAATTATACCACAGATTCCTTAGTGAATTCTATAACTGCTTCCAGAAGACCTGCTTTTTATGATTTTCTGAATGAGGAAGAAGCCCTGAAAAGCTATAACACTACAATATTAGCAATAACTGCAATATTAGCAATCAAAAACTGCCTACCTCTTTTTTTTTTTTTTTTTTGCAGCTGTTTCATAACTTCCCAACGAAAGATTGGTAAGACCTCAGACAATGTATTGGCTAAAGGAAGAGCATTTAAAGATATTTTATATTAGGTATAACCAGCATCTTTAGGATTTTATTTTGTGAGTGGCTATTAAAATATATACTTTTGTATACTACCCAATTATAGTTTGTATTACCCAATGGCACCTAGAATGAGCTCTCTTCTTAGGTTGAATAATGAAGTTGCCACTGGCACCAAATGTTAGTAGGCAGAGTCAAGTTTTTAAAAAAGAAAGTTGAGGCCTCATCACCCAACTTGTTGCATCCAGTTGTTCCATAGGTTGTTTTGGAGAAAGAATCAGTGGACAGCTTATATATATTATACAATACATTGTGGACTGACCAGAGAGGCGACTTTGCAACACAGGGTTAGGGTTGCCTAACTCATTTCTAATCACTAGGCTTAAGGAGGTTAGCAGTTGAATTCCATTTTGTAGATACTAGCAATGTGAACTTCAGCTTTTTACTAGTGGATTTAACCCTGGTAATGGCTTAGTGGTTAAGATGCTGAACGTGATGACTGGAAGGTTGGCAGGTCAGCAGATCAAGACCCAAGTGCTACATGACAGAGTGAGATCCCATCTCTGTTCCAGTTCCTGCCAACCTAGCAGTTTGAAAGCAAGAAATTGCAAATACTGTACATAAATAGCTTTGAGCTGGGCCTGTGTGGATTGTTTTATGTAGTTTTAACTTTATGTGCACAGCACAGGAGAATTGGTTAACAGTCACTAATTGGTTTTTAAAAAAGAAAAGAAAAAAAAGAATAATATTAGATTTCTGCATGCTGTCTTTAAGTCGCCAACAAAGCAAGTATGAAACAATCAAAACTAATTGCCCATTATAAAGGTTTTTAGCGTTTTATGATTGTAATGTTTTCACTGTTTTTATGCCGCCCAGAGTCACTCATTCAATTTGGGCAGCAATATATAAATTTGAATAAATAAATAAATAAATAAATAATGATGTCATTTGCAACAGATAAAAAATTATATGTCTCTGCTCTGAAAAGCTCCCCTTGAGTGTTCCTATAATGCATATAAATCATATCCTCTGTTCAGTAACTTAATGATGCTGAGAAGGTAGTGTCATTTTGACTACCAGTCAATGGATGATGATAGACCTGACAGTGGAGAAGAACTCCTTCATTAATTATCAGAGAACTGAATAACAAGGGCAAGTAAATACCATTCAATGCAGCTCTAATTTAGCCCTTTATTGTAAAATGGATAGGTAGTCCCCAGGCCCCTTTATTACAATGAAGCATTGCTACTTATTGGCATGAAGAAAGTCTAAATCAGTGTTTCCCAACCTTTGGTTTTTGGACATCAATTCCCAGAAGCCTAAGTCAATTTGCCAAAGCACTAATCAGCCAATGTACTGACAGGCTTCTGAAAATTGAAGTTCCCATGTGCCCCATATTGGAAACCACTGGTCTAAATCATTAAGAAAAATGATGCTCTGATTCCATTTTGCTTTCTCTGTAACTTGGAATATTAGAATGATACTTCTCACTTATCAGTCCCTGTCTCACACTATAACCACTGCTCCATAGCACCATACTTTCTGGCTTGTATTTCTTGTGCTGCTTAAGTGTGGTTATACCTGAGCCCACAGTGCTTTCTGTGCTTTCTCTACCCAATTCACCGCAAGAGATAACTAATTATTGTATTCACTTTCAAATCTTTCTGAAAAGAAGCACTTGGTCCTCATCATATGATTTCATCATATAGTATATCTTTATCAGCCCTGCCTGGTTTCCCTACAGATGACATCATTTTGGCCTTAAGAAACACTGTCTTTTATTTTTCCTGCTTCATCCACTCTCTGCAGCTCTGTTTTAGCTCTAAGGCATTGAGGCAATAAGACATCAGGAACATATTTATTTATTTATTTATTTATTTATTTATTTTACAGACTTTATAGGTCTCTTGGACTATGCCACTCCAAAATAAAGGAGAGACTTCCTTGATTTAAACTCTTTACACATTGTTGCTCAAGAACCTGTTATGTCAAAATAAGCCTTGCAGCTTAGGAGGTTGTTCCAGAGAACTGCGATGTTGTCTACAACCGGAGAAACTGTTGAACGGGAGCTTCTTTCTGAGTAGACTTACGTAGAGTTGAACAGTGGCAGGCAGCAACAGGTTCGTACCCCGCTGGAGGGGTTTAGCAAAATTGGGTGGTGTCTGAGCAGGGGGGTAGTGAAATTGGGTGTCCATGCCCCCCTCCCTGCCCTGCCCCATCAGGTTTTGTCCCTGCAAGTGATTCAAGGTCTCCCTTGCTTAAACGCCAGTCATATCCGACTCTAGGGTGCAGTGCTCATCTCCATTACAGCCAAAGAGCCAGTGCTGCCTGTGTTTGCAGATGTATACATAGCCATATGGCAGGCATGACTAGATTGCCCATGACGAAGGCTCTGTTCATGACGTAGGTTCTGTCCATGACATAGGCTCCACCCACAGGGTGGTAGAAATTTTTTTTGCTGCCCACCACTGGAGTTGAGCCCTGTTTTGGGTGACTGGTGAGGGAATACCAGAATAGCTAGAATTTCACTGGCCCTGCTTAATTTGCATAAAACCACTATGTGCAATTATATCTACCTGTTACTGGAAAGTAGTGGATGGGACCAAGAGCCCATGATAGTGCCAAAAATTTGGTCAGACAAAGATTCCTTTACTCCTGCTACATACACTTGTCTAGGACTCTACAAGCACAATGAGGAGGCTATTATTTTCCCTAATGTAACATTTCAACTCTGTGTTTTTCTGCCTGTCTCCTCTGTTGCTGCCACCACATCTAATAAGTAATGCTTGTCATTAGTTGTAGCTGTTTTTGACACTTTAAAGATATGTGTAACCATGGAGACAGTGCACTTCCAGGTTTAAATCCTGTGCTGTTCCCAGCAGTTTAGGTGATCTCACCCAAAGAACAGTTTCTTTGCTTGTCTGTGAAATGTAGATGCTTATTTTCCTGGAAGAATTTTTGATCTGGGGCTTAAAAATACTTTGTTCTTAGGATGATGTGCACAGACATGTAAGATCAAGAAGCAGAATGTTATTGCACTGGCCGGGAAAGGAAAGACATTTCAGCTACTGTACATCACACTAGTATTGAGTCTCACACTAGTATTTAATCTATCTGTCTTCTACTTCCCAAGGATCCCACCCCACTTTCAAGGAGTTAAACCAGGGCTCTGCAAGTAGGAGCAAGCTCAGTTCTTAGGATCAAACCAGACATGACATACATTTGTCTGAAGACAATTAATGTAGACATTTTAGTTATAGTAATATTTTGGGAGAGCAATGGTAAAACTCCTGGGAAAGATAGTGCAGATATATCATTATAAAGGATGAGGAAAGAAATTTTAAAACTTTACCCTCTCTCTTGTTTCCAAGAAAAATCCCACTTACACCAATCTTCCTTCAACCTTCTTATATTTTCGATATCCTCTTTCTTATATTCTCTTTGACTCCTTCTGGAAAAGGAGATATACAGTACTATCATTGCTGCTGTACAGTTCAGGAGAGAACCCTTCCTAGAATGATTAAAATGTTGCATTACATCCTTAGTCCTGTTGTCATTAACCCCTCCCAAAAGATATTAAAATTAAAACATGAGGAAAGAATGTTTGGATCTTCCTATATCCACCAACTGTCTCATTGTGAAGAGCAAGAGTCTGAAGAAGACAACATCTTCCACAGATAGAGTCTCTGTACACAATATGGAAGTCTGGTTGATCAAAATTTCTGATCATTGGATAGCTTCCAGTCCTTTTTATGAAAAGCTGAATGGGGCACAAAATCTTTGTGTATGTTAAATGCAATACAAAAGTTTACTCAGCTTTGTTTCTTGTTTTGTTTTATTTAACACCTGCTACTTTCTATCAGTCCCTGGAAAATAGATGGGGAAGAAGTAGAGGCAGTTACAGATTTTACTTTCCTAGGATCAAAGCTCACTGCAGATGGTGATTGCAGCCATGAAATAAAAAGGCGACTGATTCTCGGGAGGCAAGCGATGAGAAACCTGGGGAACATAGTGAAAAGTAGAGACATTAAATTGCAAACAAAGATTCGCATAGTCAGGGCAATGGTATTCCCTGTGGCAATGTATGGTTGTGAGAGCTGGACCATTAGGAAAGCGGAGCGCAGAAAAATAGACGCCTTTGAGATGTGGTGTTGGAGGAGAGTTTTGAGAGTACCCTGGACAGCGAGGAGAACAAATGGGTCAATCTTAGAAGAAATCAAGCCTGACTGCTCCTTGGAAGGTCAAATAGTAAAGATGAAGCTAAAATACTTTGGACATCAAATGAGAAGAGAGGATTCACTTGAGAAAGCCTTGATGCTTGGAAGGGTAGAGGGCAAAAGAAGAAGGGGACGGCCCAAGATGAGATGGCTAGATGGTATTGTGGAGATAATGGGCACAGAGCTGAGTGAGTTGAGGGGGATGGTGGAGGACAGGAATGCCTGGAGGACAGTGGTCCATGGGGTCGCAGAGGGTCGGAATCGACTATGCGACTGAACAACAACAAAACTTCTTCAATTGTTCTTTCCATTTACAAATGAAATAGCTAGTGAGACATAATTGCTAGAATACTGGTCTAGGACTCCAAAGACTCAGTTTCAAATTCATGCTCAGTCATTGGCAATTGTCATACCAAAGGCAAGGGTGTGAGCAAATGATGCTCCTTCACAAGTTGATGGATTGCAAGTCCCAGCAACTCTAAAACAACATAAACAATAATAAAAGATGGTGGGATCTGCAATCTAACAACATCCTTTTAGTGTATCACCTTTCTTCTACATAGGATAACCAATCCATTTCACTGGCCATAAAAGTCTCATTAGGCTGTAATGTTTCTGACATGCTGCCACTGAATTCAAATATTCTAGCTAAAAGCTGAAGACATGATGTGTCATTAACATCATCTACAAGGTTCTGATTTCCTTTCACAAAATATACTTTTTAAAAAATCACACTGGCATCCCCTGTTTTTTTAAAAAAACGTTGATACCAATAATGAAACAAGCCATTTTTACCTTCTTAAATGCCAATGCTCAAAAGCTGATAGCGCTTCTTTGATCTTCTAGATGAAGATAGCAAATTGGAAAGTATCAAAAGGAAAAGTTGGTGGGTTATTTTAAGATGAATAACAGGTCTCTTGGATTCCATAATGAAATTTTTTTCAGGTAATGAATTATTTCTGATCTGCTCAGTGCTTTGAAAATGTAAAGAATAATGTGAATGAATTAAAGCCACATTCTCAAAGCAAGATATGATAATAGACCTTTGTTTCCAGTCTTTTCTAATGCTGATATGACAGGCAGCTATGACTTATAAATGAGATAGCAATTTTTAAAGTGCAATTATGCATCCCTTTCTTCAACAAAAACATGTCCAGTGTTTGTTGCAAACCCAATACAGATGAGATAGCATATATTTTAACTATCCTCCCTTTTTAATTAATATTTCTCTTAGGGATGGAAAAATCTATCATATTTTGCTGTCTACTGAATTCAGTTACAGTAAAACCTCGGCTAACACTAAAAGTTGGTTGCACAAGTCTTGGTGTTATCCGATTTTTAGTGTTATCCAAAGCATGTTAAAATCCTATGGGATGCATCAGATAACGTTAAAGCTCCATAGAGATACATTGTAACTTCACAGGCTTTAGCAGTTGTTATCCGATGCATCCCATAGGATCTTAATGTTATTAGATGCAATTCTCCTCCGCCCCCCAGATTGCTTAACGTTACGTGATTTTAGCATTATCTGATGCACACGGTATCCGAGGTATTGTATTTTTAATACCTCAAGTTTTTTTCTGATCAGAATATGATCAAAGATGTATCTAAGAGCTGGTACATTCCCAAAAATGATTGGAAATACTTCACATCCACCAGCAAAATCTAATAGCTACAGCTTTTTCTAAAAGAGAAACTTGGTTGTAAATGCCTCCCATATTGGAGTTTTAAAGGTGGGGTGGGGACACAACAATAGTATAGCTAGTGATGTCCCTGGGGCTTCTACATGTGTGCTTGGATAGTTTTAGGCTTAAGTATGAATTTTTCTGAAATGAGATGGGGGTACCCTGCAGCCTTGGCAGGACAAGTAACAAGTCAGTTTTGTGAACACAACAACACATTAAAATTTCATTTGTGTTCTTTCTTCCACACTTTCCTTAGATCTGAGTCAAATGTTTTCCCCTACATATGCTATAATATGGGTAATAGTATGTAACAGATCTTCAACCTGCCTTAATTCACATAAGGAATTATGTACAGAATATTCTCTATTCCCAAATATTTCATAGCAGAAAGGATCAGTTTCAACTAGGATCTAATAAAAACAATTCTCTCCTCTAATTTTTTTCAGTTGTTTTAGGTGAATAGAGCAAATGTTTGTAGAGTGGAGCTATTCTAGAAGTTTATACTCTTGCTGAATCTGTGCACATCAATATATCAGTCTGACTCAGATGTTTTCTTGAATCTTTAGCAGCCCTCTGCCTGAACGATTCATCATCAAGCATCCAGGTGGGACTTGCATAATCTACATCAGTGTTTCCCAAATGCTGGTTTTTGGACTCCAATTCCCAGAAGCCTAAGTCATTTCCCCAAAGCACTGATCAGCCAGTGTACTGACTTAGGCTTCTGGGAATTGAAGTCCACTAGTGGGCTGTGTACCCCTTGTTGGGAACCACTGATCTACATCAACCCTAAATATTAAATCAGTGTGTTGAAACAAAGGCAACACCCACCATAGATGCAAAGTTCCATTAACTGGGGCATAAATGTAGAACCACAGGAGCCAATTAACCCATGTTCTGTCAGCCCTTCTCTTTTTAATTTGCTCCTTCTCCTTATCATCCAAAAGGTCCTTGTCTTTTATTTCCAAAACAATATAGAGCAAGGAGAATATATCCACATATTCCTCTCACTGTATCTTTTATTTTACTGCTGCAGTAAGGTGATCCTCCAATAGAGCACCTTTCCCAAAAGCTGCATGGCAAGACAGACTGTCAACCTGACCTTGAGTCCATTGGAATCCATAATGAGCAAAAGGGTGAGTAAAACCCTAAGCTGGGCCTCCAGGCAAACAAAACAGTTCACCCTGTGGAATATTAGACATCCTCTAGCTAAGGGGTGGGGAACCTGTATCCTTAAGGACACATGTGGCCTTCTAGGTCCTTAAGTGCAGCTTTTGACTGAGTCCAAATTTTATAGAACAATTCCTTTTATTTTTATTAATACATTTTTGTTTGTATTTTATTTATTTATTCCATTTTTATACCACCTTCTTGGGATGTTTCCCATTCTGGGAAGCATGCAATATTAAAACAACAAACAACAACAATTATAATAATTAATAATTATAATAATTTGACTTTTATATTTTTATTTTATTTGAGTAACTTTGAAATTAACAAATATTTTTCATTCTTTGAAATTACCAAGAGTTACAGGGTATGGCTCAGAAGACATGGTTTCAAATCCCCATTCAGACATGGTAATTCACTGGTAAAATAACTCCTTAAATATCTCACAAACCATGAAAATGTGTTAGAGCTGGTGTAAGTCATATTCAACTTGCTGGTACATGATATAATCAGATAATTTTCTGCAACAATATTCCAGTTAGTGGTCATTTGCATGTGACATTTTTCATGATCTAGTCCAGTGCTGGCGAACCTATGGCACACGTGCCAGATGTGGCATTCAGCGTCCCCTCTGTGGGCACCCATTCAGGCACCCCACACAGAGTTCACCCCACCCCTCTACCCAACAGCCCAATGGGAGCACTTCCTTCCTCTCCCCAGCACAGAGTTTGCCCTGCCCCTTTGCCTAACAGCCCAATGGGAGTGTTTCCTTCATCCCCTGTTGCTGTGTCAGCACTTTGCAATAAATAAGTGAGTTTTGGGTTGCAGTTTGGGCACTCAGACTCTAAAAGGTTTCCCATCATTTATCTAGTCTATACGTTACAGCCAGGACTGAGTTGCACACTCATTTCAAGAAGGGAAATACAGGATTATAGTAATCATAATCATCATTTTTCAGCAGTTAGCCAAATGTTATGAATTATTCTATTATAAACTCCAGCTGCCACCAGTATTAGAAAGAAAAACTGCAATACTGGACAGGTACAAGCAATTTAAAACAATTGCTAATAGCTGCTATTTTGCCTCCTGAAATTCAGAAATCAATAATTATACAAATAAGTTATCTAACCCACAATTTTTTTAGAATTTGACTCTTGCATGTTTCAATTTTATGCCTGCAAAGCTTGTGTGTGTGTGTGTGTGGGGGAGTACATTTATTATTACACCAATACTGTCAATATGAAAAAAAGAAAAATGCTCTAGTAAAGAACTAGGACTTGATTTATTCTTTATGTTTTAAATGCAGTCTTTCCTCCATGGGACATCCAACCACAAGTTTATCCTCATAAAAGTTTCTTGTGATAAAGCTAGCTAAAATTGACAAACCAAAAGTCAACAGCAAGCTTCGTGATTAAATAACAATTTAAACTTGGATTTCCCAATCTTAATCAAGCTACTTAGTACATCATGTAGGCTTTCCTCTTATTACAAAATATGATAGATTTAGTAAGAAAACAAAGATTTTCCCCAACTTCTCTTGCTAAATTACAGTCTGTGTAGACTTAGTAAGGCCACTGGGAGAACCTGGGATATAATACACTTTATCTATCCTGAACTTATGTAAACCTTGTTTTCATCTTTTTCTTTTTCTGCTGTATCTGAATCTGAATATTGGTGGTCAACCATGAAGACTGTCCTGAAAATATAATGCAGTGGTGTTTCATCTGCCTTCCGCATCATAGCATAGTACCTGTACCACTGATTCTTTTCTGCAAGCCACTTTCTGGTCCTGAGCTCTTTTGGCATGCAAATATAACATATTGTAATGTAATGTATTGTTTGTAAGCCACCCTGAGCTGCTATGGCGAGTGGGCAGCAATATAAATTTGAACTAATAAATAAATAAATAAATAAATAAATAAATAAATAAATAAATAATGTCATCATCAGCCACAAGTCAGTGTTGATGAATCTGCTGCTCTCCATCATGATGGATTCAAGTGGGATTTTATCCACTTGGGGACACCCTTCCCTGTGGACTTTGGCACCCAAAGCTGTTAGTTCTCAGGGTTGGCAGGTTAGTTAACCACCGTCTGACACTTGGCATTGAGTCGCTGGCAGTATGGTCTACCCTATTATCATAGCAGAATAACTTGGCCAGACTCCTAAACCTTGTTTTAATATAATGTAAATTTGCAGTCAATGTGGCTATGTGGTTTAGACACTTTTATTATTGCTAAGACAAATGATGTCACACAAAGAGGGCACTCGAGTACATTTTAATGAAAAATAAGGTAAACATAGCAAGTTATACCATCAGTGTCCTTCATACAAATATATGTGCCTATGTCAAGATTTCCCAGGCCTACATGTAATGGAAGATATTTTTGAAATCGGCTGTGAATCTTTAAATAAGGAGCTATTCCACTTCACGTCACCTCATAAATTTTAGAAAAACCTGTCATTCTCAATCAGCGACTTGTACCACTGCTTTTGCCTCAGCTTCACTGTTTTATATAGCACTCAGATGTCTCTTTGCTGTAGAAAAACTAGCTATAAATTAAGTATGACCCATAGACTGAAGTGGAATTTAGAAGAGGAAGAGCAACTTTTTGCTTCTAAGTATGTCAATTTGAAGCTCCATAGTTTGTTCTAGAATCCTTTTTATTATTGCAGATGGCTCCGAGGTACTCTGTGGAAAAAAAGTACTAGCCCCAGGTATGGAAGCTAGAGATTTCCTTTACTTAGAGCAGTCTTTTTACTGTACTCTGTTTTGTAGCACAAAATAAATGTATTTTATGTGTGCATACTGGGGAGATTAGATAGATAGATAGATAGATAGATAGATAGATAGATAGATAGATAGATAGATAGATAGATAGATAGATAGATAGATAGATAGATAGATAGATAGATAGATAGATAGATAGATAGATAGATAGAATATTGGTGTGGATGTAGATATAGATATCAGTGTAAGTCTATATATAAATAATACCTAGACATTTGAGAAGAAAAAGCTTATTTTACTAGCACTGTTTTACCAATGTTTTAAAGCTAAGTGAGTAAAAAGCGACTGAGAAGTCCAGATTCTTTTAATTAGGTGGTTAGCTATATCTGGGCCAAATATTCCCTGTCCACTTTCAGAGGGCTTGTACAGGCAACCATCTTACACACACAGAGAGAGAGAGAGAGAGAGAGAGAGAAAGAGAGAGAGAGAGAGAGAGAGAGAGTAACGTGTTCCCTGAAATAGTACAACAGCAAAACTATAGGTTATCATTGAAGAGAACAGAAGAGTATAAAGAACCAACATTTTGTTCGAAGCAAAGGAAATTAATGGATCTGGTTGCTTCCCATAAATGATAGCTTCTTTTGTTTCCAGATTTTCCCCTCCAGCAACGTTTGAAAGCACCCAAAATTTTGGTGCTTACTTTGGTCCATTACTGTTGGATATTTAAAAGTCTAAGCGGCGGGAAAATCGCTGTTTCCAATTGGTCAGTGGGCTGGGTCAAGCAGGGTATTTAAACCCTTGCTGACCCAGCCGTTGTTGTTGTTGTTACCAGCGGTCACAATAAACATACGTGTTGTTTGGTTCACCCTTAATGGCGTCCGTGTCCTCACTCCCGCGCAAGGATCTCCGGATCTAACACTGGCGACGAAGGTGGGATACTGAGGAACGGACCAGAACCAACACACGCCAGAGCCACCACTCTCGAAGCCACCTCGCCATGGCTACTTACGTCCCTCCGGCACCCTTCCAGCCGAAGGACGAGAGATGGAAGAGCTATATGGACCGGTTTGAATTCTCCCTCATGGCTGCAGAGCTGGGAGAGATCGCACCGGAGCGGAAGAAAGCGTTCTTCCTGACCCATTGCGGGCCCAAAGTTTACGAAGTGGCCCAGTCCCTGGTGGACCCCACGCCAATTCTGGACGTCTCGTGGGAAGCGCTACAGCGGGCCCTCAAGAATCACTACGCGCCGGAGCCCTCGAGATTTGTGTTCAGACTTCAGTTCCGGGACCGATTCCAGATGTCGGGGGAAACCATCGGCGAGTACGTGGCCGCCCTAAGGACAGCAGCCGTTCCGGCGGTATTCGGGGCATTTCTCGAGGACTCCCTAACCGAGCAGCTCATCAGGGGAGTCCGCGACAACAAACTCCGCAAGAGACTATTGGCCCGGAGAGACCTGACCCTGGCCGCGGCCATCGAGGAAGCCAGAGCTTTCGAACTCTCGACGACAACAACATCCTCCTTCAACCGGCCCCCGTCGGCGCCCCGCCAAGCCTCCACTCACCATCAAGATGTCGTTCCCGATGAGGACGAAGATGAAGAAGCGGAGGTGTGTGCGACCGACGGGGGAAACTCGGGCAGGAGCGGTCAGCGTTGCGCTAGCTGCGGAGGGCCACACCAGCGAGCACATTGCCGCTTCAGGGACGCCATCTGCCGCTACTGCGAAAAGAGGGGACACATTGGAAAGGTCTGCCGGGCCAGGCAAGCGGAGAACCAAGCTGACCGGCACATTCAAAAGTTCCCGCCGGGCAAGATGGCCGCCAACCAGAGGGCGAATCAGAGGCGCCAAGGACGAAACAGCGGCAAATTCGAAGATGCCGAGACGCACACGCTAACGATAAGCCACACCGCCACACAGAAAGGAGGAAAGTACCACACCACAGTCACCATCGACGGGGCTGAGTGTCCCATGGAGGTCGACTCTGGGGCCGCCATATCCATCATCCCGTGGCGGTGGATGAAGAAGGCATTCCCGTCTCTGAAGGTAGCGGACCTCCAGACTCAGCGGATCCGGATCAAGGACTGCCAGGGCAGATTCCTCTCCGTCGCAGGGCAGAAGTGGGTCCAAGTTAAGTACAGACCAAGGGAAGAACGCCTCCCACTGACCATCGTCCACGGCAACATTCCAACGCTGCTAGGCACAAACTGGTTCCCCGCCCTGGGACTGTCCATCGCCGGCATCCACAACACCGCGACTGACCAGCCCGGAGACGCCTCGCTGAGAAACGACCTGATGACCGAGTTCCAGGACGTTTTCGGGGAAGGCTTAGGCAGGTATGTGGGGTCCCCTATTTCTTTTGCGCTCAACCCAAGCGTCGCCCCCATTAGACTCAAGGCTCGGAGGGTTCCGCTGGCACTTAAACCCAGGGTCGAGAAGGAACTCGACAAACTGGTGGCCCAAGGAATCCTCGTCCCCGTGGACCATGCTAGGTGGGAGACCCCCATAGTGACCCCCATCAAGCCGGACGGGTCAGTGCGCATCTGTGCAGATTACAAATGCACGATCAACAAGGCGCTAGAGCCGAGCGCGTACCCGGTTCCCGTCATAGACCACTTACTCCATTCGCTGGGCCCTGGCAAGATCTTTGCCAAGTTAGACCTGGCCCAAGCCTACCAACAGCTCCCGGTGGACGACGCCACGGCCGAAGCCCAAAACATTGTCACACACCGGGGGGCATTCAAGTGCACGAGGCTGCAGTTTGGGGTCAGCATTGCTCCGGGACTGTTTCAGAGCACGATGGAACGGCTCCTTCAAGGACTCCCGGGGGTGGTCCCATATTTTGACGACGTACTGATAATTGCAGGGGATCCCGGACAGCTAAAGGACAGGGTCGCCGCTGTCCTGGCTAAATTCAGAGCCGCTGGGCTCAAGGTAAAAAAGGACAAGTGCCTGCTGGGGGTCCCCTCCGTGGATTTCTTGGGATTCCGCATTGACGCCAAGGGCATCCACCCGACAAAGGGAAAGGTAGAGGCAATCCGGAACGCCCCGGCCCCAAAAAACAAGCAGGAGCTGCAGGCGTTCCTGGGTCTCCTGAATTTCTACGCGGCCTTCCTGAAAGGGAAGGCCACGGCGGCTGAACCCCTACACAGACTGTTAGCGGCAAGGGCAGAGTGGGTGTGGGGTCCCGAACAAAAGTCGGCCTTCGCCACTGTAAAAAATCTCCTCTCCCAGGACAGTTTCCTGATACAGTACAACGCGACCCTGCCACTGGTCCTCGCCTGCGACGCGTCTCCCTACGGCGTCGGCGCGGTCCTGGCCCACCGTCTACCCAACGGCCTCGAGGCGCCCATCGCCTATTATTCCAGGACCATGTCGCTGACCGAGAGAAACTATGGCCAGATCGATAAGGAGGCGCTGGCGGCAGTGGCAGGGGTAAGGAAATTTCATGATTACTTATATGGCCGGGACTTTGAACTCGTGACTGATCATAAACCCTTGTTGGGACTTCTGGCTGGTGACCAGCCTACACCCTCTGCCTTGTCTCCCCGGATGCAACGTTGGGCCCTTTTCCTGTCGGGGTACTCATACACCTTGGTCTACCGCCCCGGGAAACACATGGGCAACGCTGACGCCTTAAGCAGATGCCCCCTTCCAACCCAGGAAGGCGCGGAAAAGGGGGAGGCATCGGTTCTTGCCCTAGACGTCCTGGATTCTTCTCCCACTACATCGGCCGAGGTTGCCAGGGAAACGGCGAGAGACGCCGACCTCCGGACTGTGTCCAGCTGGGTTCAGCGGGGGTGGCCGGACAAGGGGGAAGGGGAATTCAAGGTATTTCACGACAAAAGGAACGAGATGTGTTACGTGGGGGGTTGCTTGCTGTGGGGGGACCGGGTAGTGATTCCCAGGAAACTCCGTCCCAAGGTCTTAGACACTCTGCACACCAGCCACCCGGGAATAGTAAAAATGAAAGGATTGGCCCGAAGTTACGTGTGGTGGCCTGGCATTGACAAAGACATAGAGTCATGGGTGGCCAAATGTACACCTTGCCAATCATCACGGCCCAATCCCCCGGCAGCCCCGATCAGGGAATGGGAACAACCCTCGGGCCCATGGCAGAGGATTCACATTGACCTCGCCGGCCCATTCCATGGCCAAACGTTCCTGATTGTCGTGGATGCATACTCAAAATGGTTGGAAGTCCGACTCTTGAGTAGCACCACAGCTAGAACAATAATCAGGCAACTCAGACAAATCTTTGCCACGCACGGCATCCCCGACACACTCGTCTCCGATAACGGGCCTCAATTCATGGCCACGGAGTTCGAGCAGTACCTGGCATCCCTGGGAACCAGACACGCGCTCACATCCCCGTTCAGGGCACAAGGGAACGGGCAGGCAGAGAGGTTCGTACGAAGCGCAAAGGAAGCCCTGGGAAGGCTAGGTCCGGGGGACTGGCAGGAACGCGTGGACACGTTCTTGTTGGCCCAACACAACCTTCCCTGCGCTGCCACAGGAAGGGCCCCCGCGGAGTTGCTCATGGGTAGGAGACTCCGCTGTCATCTTGATCGGTTACATCCCAGGTACTCCCCAGACAAATTCAAGGGAGATCAACCACAGGGCAGGACACTAGCCATTGACTCGCCAATCTTTGCCAGAAACTATGCACCCGGCCCACCGTGGGAAGAGGGAACCGTCAGCGAGATGCTGGGTCCCTACACCTACATGGTTCGCCTCGCTGATGGTCGGACATGGAAACGCCATGTTGACCAACTCAGGAGGCGAACAAGCCCCGACACGGATGGCACCCTTCCCCAGGGAGTGCAGACCGGCGCTGAGCCAGACATGCACCCGATGGACAAACCGGTCACCGACCCGGTTCGGCCAGAGGACACCCCCAGTTACGCAGCACCACCAACAGTCAACTTACCGTGTGGAGCAGGCTCACCCCCGGTCACCGCGGAGCCCGACGGTCGTGTCCCGGAACCGCCAGCGGCCCAGCCGGGGCAGAGCGAGAGCGACAGGTCCGCTCTGCTCGATGCCCCAGCGCCGATTGAACTGCGCAGGTCCTATCGTGTACGGACACGCCCCCGTCACCTGAACGATTATATATGTAAATAGCGGACTAAGGCATTCTGGGGGAAAGGGGTGTTGGATATTTAAAAGTCTAAGCGGCGGGAAAATCGCTGTTTCCAATTGGTCAGTGGGCTGGGTCAAGCAGGGTATTTAAACCCTTGCTGACCCAGCCGTTGTTGTTGTTGTTACCAGCGGTCACAATAAACATACGTGTTGTTTGGTTCACCCTTAATGGCGTCCGTGTCCTCACTCCCGCGCAAGGATCTCCGGATCTAACAATTACTATCACTAGCTATATGGGGATGGTAATCTCATGGCTTTCCAGATGTTATTTGACACCAGTTCCTATCAGCTTGGGGCAGACTATCCAGTGATAAGGATGATAGGAGTAGCAACCTCCACCTTGCTATAGAATGACTGCGCACCCTAGTGTGCATGTGTGTGGGGATACCATTTAAGTAATGCTAAGAATTGAAAAACTGATTGGGATTAAGTCCCAGAAGGCAGGGCTAGAAGAAGGGAAAGTAGTTAATAAAATGAAATGTGAAAGAATGAGGAGAACGTAATTTGAGCAAATAGAGGCTTAAGGAATGGCCTTAAGGAAAGATGTTGCATTTAGGTTTTCAGAGGATTCTTATATCTTTAAAAGGTACATGTAAGGGAATAAGGATGTAAAGAGGGATATTTCATACAGCATTCATTTCAGAGTCTGTGCAAGAAATTTGGATCATTTGAAAAAATGCTGTCAAAGCTCTAATTCTGTGTTTTTAAATAAAAGGTCTTTCTCTTCTTAAACATGTTTTGTTCCCATTTGCAGTGGTCCACAATCAATTCTTTGGCTATTTTTTGAATGCTTCCTGAAAAGAAAATGTTTCCACCTAGATGCTCTTGTAAAATTTGAAGTTGATCTTGCCTATCATTTAGAAAGAAAAGTTTCCTAGAGTCTGACTATCCTTGGTTTTAAAAGTATTCCATAGCCATTATCCAAGCTTTTTGTCAGAACCTCAGAAAACTTAGTACTTGATTCTCATTGTGGTGATTGGATCTTATTTCTGAATAAGAGGAAAGGCTAGGACTGCAACCTTGCCACAGGATGGAGTCTCGGAACATATGCAAAGAGCAGTTTTGATACCCAGGATTTCACTGGTCTGTTTTGGCCATGTGAGATTGGCTTGTGCAGATGGTGAGCTAGAAAGAAACCTCTTGGTTTGAGCACACAGTGGCCACACTGGTCCCATACTGAGCTTTCCTATTCTGTGTTTCCTTTTGCATGTAGAAAAGCAACTGAGAGTGGTATATATACCTGGAGGTGGTCAGGTTGCAGCCAATGGCAGATAACATTGTGTACTTCCACCAGCAAATGTTTACACCTATAAGAAATAGCACCAGGGGTTGAAACCCTTGAAATCCTACCATGGTTGAAGCTGACTCTTAGGCACATGCCTCTGTGCATACAATGGAGCTTGTTTTGGCAGGATTCACTTATAATTGAGGTACAGTTGTACTTTGCTTAAAGAGCATAATGTGTTACACAGGATTGCTCTTTAAGCGAGTTTGCTCTTTAAGCGAAACACCATTGTTAGTGCCAAATTGTGACTTCTGGTGGGGGGTATTGTGAACACCAATTTATTTGTTAAGTGAGTTTTGGGTTGGTTTTATTTGTTAATCGAAGCAAACATTCAGAGAAAATCCTGCTCTTTAAGTGAGTTACTCTTTATGTGAGGTGCTCTTTATGGGAGGGTTGACTGTCCTTGTACTGAGGCAGCAGGAAATACTGGCCTAGACCTTTCTGGAGGAGGCTGTTATGAGAGGAGTCATGATCTGAAAAACAAAAGCAATGAATTCTATAACTCAAAATGACTGTCACTATATTTAGATATACCAGAAAGGTTGTCTCCATGTTTCCTAAGACTCATCCAGTCCTTCTGTGCTTGCTCTGAGTACGTGTGCACCTTGCTTCTAAAAATAAAGAACACTAGAGATATTTTGTGCAAATTATAGAGCTCTTGAAGAAGGAAAGAGAAAAGTATTTGCCTTGTTGTAAGCTGGAGGTGAGAGATCTCATTAAAAAATCTGTATGGAGATGTCCTGTCCCTTCAGAACAACCTAAACAAAGAAGTGCAAGGAAGTATTCTTCCCATTCTGACTATAATAACTGTACATAAATGTGCACTAATTGGAAGAGTCTGAGCAGGTTTGTGTGTGTGTGTCCTGCTTTCTGCTGGGTTCTTCAAAGCTCTGAATAGATTTTACTCTTAGAACTGAGGAAGACAGAGAGAGAAATTAGGAGAACTTCTACAAAAGTCAAATGCATTCAAGGCTAGCCAATTTCAATCAACTCTGTACAAATGCTGAGTTTGAAAGTAGTCATTTCATCTGTGGTTGGCATAAGAAATGCCACACAGAGTTAATTATGTGCTTGTACCCTCTTCTGAAAATAAGAGCATCATTATAAAGAATTTGGAGCAGTGTGCATACTTCTATGTTCTGGGTTTTTTTAAAAAAATAAGGAAATTTAATATGAGAAACACAACATAATAAAAAGAGGGGGAAGGATTGTGGTGAGGAAAATAGTCACACCAGGATCAAACAGCTTTAAAAGGCAATGAGATTAATACCATATGTTTAGTCTAATTTTTAGAAAAACCTCATTTAATAAACATTAATTTTAGGAAGGCATGGCCTGGAGATTTCTTCACGACAGCTGCAAAGGTTGTCAAGGGTCAAATTCAATGCTTGAATGGAAAATGATTCCCAGTCATTTGTTCAGGTAAAATGCTTTTCTGTGAGAATTCATTTGGCTCCTGCTATGAAAACTGAGCACCTCTATTCTGGAAGATGATGATGTGTATCAGGCTACCCCACTGCTACCATGTGTTTCCTCATCATGAATTATCTGAGCATATGTACGTACATTCACATGCTTAAAATTTTCCATGGACATCAAGAGAGGTGTCAGGTATTATTACACCTCATTTTGATATAACTGACCTGTAAATCTATGAATAAGTATAACAAGTATGCTGGAGTTAAACACAAATTCCTTGAGGGATTGTTGGTGTATGGGTAAAGAACCTAGTTCAGTGGCGTCGCGCAGTCTTCAGCCGCCTGGGGCGAAAAGCAAACTCGCCGCCGCCGCCCCAGCTCGCCGCTGCCGCCACCCCTCCCCCCTCCCAAGGCAGAAGGCACCCCCCTGCTGACTAGCGGTGCACGCGCAATTGCGCACGCGCCACACACACCTCCGTCCGCTCGCCCGCCAGGGGCCGTCTGCCACCCACCCCCGACGAGCGCACCTCCGTCCGCTCGCCCGCCAGGGGCCGTCCGCCACCCACCCCCGACGAGCGCACCTCCGGCAGATCGTTCGCCCGGCTGGCCGTCGGGGGCTCTCCGTGCGCCGCCTGCCCCTGGCAGCGGCTTTCAGGGGGCGGCAAATAATGTCCCCTCCCCACCCTTTTGCTGGCGAGCGTCCTGCGTGCACTTCGCCGCTTGCAGGCGAGGAGGAGAAAAAGGGGTTTTTTTAAAGGCAGACAATTCAAGGAGGGGCCCGCCCCGCCCGGCTGGCCGTCGGGGGCTCTCCTAGAGGGCGGCCCGCGTGCATGCGTGCGCCGCCCACCTCCTCCTGCCCAGCCAGCCACCAGGGGCACCCGCCATGGCGCCACCCACCCCAGACGAGCGCCCCGTCTCACGGCAAGTTGGGTGGGTGGCTGGGCAGGCGGAGGCGAGCAGCATGCGCGTGCACGCGGGCCGCCCTCCAGGAGAGCCCCCGACGGCTAGCCGGGCCCCCTCCTTGAATTGTCCGCCTAAAAAAAAAACCTTTTTCTCCTCCTCGCCTGCAAGCGGCGAAGCGCACGCGGGGCGCTCACCAGCAAAAGGGTGGGGAGGGGACATTTTGCCGCCCCCTGAAAGCTGCTGCCCGGGGCATCCACCTCCCTCCACCCCCCACCCCACGCTACACCACTGACCTAGTTTTGGCTTTTGAGTAAAACATCAGTCTATGCTTTTTGCATAGTAAAATTTTTTTCTCACTCGGATCTAGTATCTTGCATAAACCATTATTCTTTCAGAGGCTTCTTGAAAGCCTGCTTGCAGCAGAGGGGTAAAGGTTTCTTTAGTGAGAAAGTGACATATGCATTTTTATAATCCAGGTTTGAACAGATGTGTTTCAAAAGTCTGGATTTTGTAGAAAAGGGGCACTTTTTACATGGAGACTTGTGGGGTGGAGAAGGGCTGGGTTACAAGAAAAGCTTCATACAAAGCATATCATTATAACCATCATTCATAAGGACTTGTATGGGGAAAAGTTTGGGGTTTATTTGTTGATATTTTTTTCCGGATTCTGACTCATTTGTTTTTCACTCATCTGTGCAGTAGTCCTTTCATTCAACATGAAAGGAACTAGGTCTTTGGGCTTTCATTTTTTTCCCCATCCATTTTTCTGATGCTAGACCAAATTAAGCCTTACAGGAACTTTAGAACTGCATCCAGAAAGCAAAGACAATCCAACATTCAATTATCTGCCCTCAGAAGTTAACAATAGCAACAGCACATGAGAAAAGAAAATCAATCACCATCAGACCAATGCAGTACTAACTGTACTTTCAAATTTCACATTTATCATCACATCACCGTTCTTCCTCTCATCACCAGTGCATCACCAAGAAACAATACGGATGGGAAACAGAAATCATTTTCTTCATAAAAACAATACAAATGTGCATGTAGACTCCAACACATACATAAAGGGAGGAAATCAAAACAAAACACACCCATAGAGAGGTCAAGAAATGAAATCTATCCCTACTAACCCAAAATGCCTAGACTATACAGAATATGGCAGTGTGGTGAACCTGTGGTATGCGTGCCAGAGGGGGCACTCAGAGCCTTCTCTGTGGGCACCTGTGCAGTCACCCCAGCACAGTTTGCCCTGCCCCTCTGCCCAGCAGCCCAATGTGAGGATTTACTCCCTCCCCCCAGCACAGAATTCACCCCACCCTTCTGCCCAGCAATCCAGTGGGAGTGTTTCTTTTCTCACCTGTCACTGTGTTGGCACTTTGTGATAAATAAGTAGGTTTTAGGTTGCAGATTGGCCACTTAATCTCTAAAAGGTTCACCATCACTGGAATATGAGGATCAGAAAGATTTCTCATGAAATCTCACACCACTTTGGTGGCTTCAGTTTAGCAGCACAGGGGGAAGCCTACCATACTGAGGACAGGGACAGCAAATAAAAAATGGAGGATAGCATTGCAATAGCAATTATACTTATATACTGCCCCATAGAGATTAGTGCAATCTCTCGACAATTCACAAGTTAATTAACATTTTGCCCCAACTTGTTGGATACTCATTTTACCAACCTTGAGAGGATAAAAGACTGAGTCAACCTTGGGTCTTGGCCAGGATCAAACTCACAATGTTTTGGATGCAGTACAGCAGTTTAACCACTGCACCACCAGGGTTCCTTTATAGTAGAGGAGCTCTCACAGAAACAATGAACAAGTCACCAAGTGGCAAAAGATCAAACATTTTCTGCTTTCTTCCAAGCCTTTTTAAATACTCTTCAAACTCCCCCCCACCTTCCTGTCCTGAAGCCAAATTGGCAACAGACAGCCTTTATCATGAGATTTGTGACAATATTTATTTGAAGATCTTTAAGGAAATTTTACATACATGATAAAATGGAGATAATCTGAATAAAGGAATTCAAATGAAAACTCAACTATAAACCAAGTGACTCAGGCTTCAAGGACTGTGTTCCAAAAATTAAGAAAAAACAAACAAACAAAAGCAAAAGTAAGAGTATCTTTCATATTTTTCCATTCATATTAATCCAAAAGTCCCGTCCCTAATCGTTCAAGTCTATGTACCAACTGCAAAACACTGAAGAAGAAATTGAAAGTTTTTGTTCAGGTACTGAGGAAGAAACTGATTATATGCTAGAACAAAATGTGATAATGACCATGGGTGATGAGAACACAAAAATAAGAAATAAAACAGAATCAAATGTCAGTAGTTAATTTGGCATAGGAACTAGAATCAAAGCATGAAAATGAATCAGAATTCAATCCAGTTCATTCACCTTCCTTGTCTGTTCCATAGACTAAAAATGTCATAATTGCAGTGTAACAAAAAACTTTATTCATAAAAACAATCATGAACTTTAGTGCTATACAACATCAATTCGACAATAATCTGTCAATCTATTTTGAGGAAAAACTAGTTACATCACTTTCTCTTCATTGAGATGGCACAATGTTTATATATGCAACTGGTAATTTCTAACTCCTCTCAGAACCATTTTATGTATCTGCTACTAGAGTCATGTGGCTAACAGACTTTAGTTTGTAAGACTGAGGAGAGCTGTTGATAGGAGATTTTGGAGGTCAACAATTCAGATAATTATATAAATTGCAATTAGGTTGACAGTAAACTGACAACAATAGAAGAAATATATGTGAACAGAGCCTACATATGAGTTACATGTATGTTGGCAAATTAATGTTTGCTTTCAAGTATGATAGTTTTCAGTAAGATGAAACCAATTAACCAGTGGTGGGATGTCAAAAATTTTACTACTCCACCATGACGTCATCACAGTGTGGGCGGAACTAACGTCATGACGTCATGATGTTGTGGAGGGGGCCAAAGGAATAAATAAATAAATAAAATAATAATAATATAAAATAAAAATAAGCACACACATGCACACACACACACCTCAACCTAAATAAATAAATAAATAAATAAATTACATTAAAATACTCCCACCCACCCACCCACCCCAAACATAAATCAACCCATCCACCCACCCACCCCACCCCAAACACAAACCCATCACTTACCTGTTAGCATAACTGCCTGGGCAGCACCATGTTGCAAGATGGATATGTTCATCGTACCGGTTCTCTAGGATAATATGCCTTAATGTAAATGTAAAACAGCTGTACCTCCTTAAGGGTTCTCCAATTGGAACAACAATTGGAACAGCACAGGTGTAGCTTATTGATGAGGTAACTCCAAGACTTTGCTTAAAAACCCCAAGCCAGGCCACCAGGCCTGCCTGCTGCCAGGCCTTTTTAGGAACTGTGGTAGTATGTCAATATAGGTAAAGGTATTAAATACACATTAAAATACACACAGACACACCACATCCAATGGTGATTCACTTACCCTGGGGAGGAGACTATAGGGAGCTTCAGGCTAGCAGCTTCTCTTCCTCCTCCCTGCCAAGCACTGTAGGGTTGCATGCACACCAAGTGCTTGGCGTGCATGCGCAGTGGGGGAACCAGTGAAAAGGTAAGTCCCAAAGGTGGTTCTCCCCAAAAGCTGCTACCAGTTCTCCAGGACACTGGGAAAAGTTACTACTGGTTCTGATGAACTGGTGAGAATCTGTTACATCCCATTACTGCAATTAACCCTTCCATGCTCATCAATTATTGGCTGAATTGTACTTCACTTTTTCTCATTAAAAAGCCTTTTGCTTGAACAGAGAGTAATATAGACATTACTACCCAGTGATATTTCACCAGTGATAGCACTTGACACCTTAAGAGAGAGATGCTAGGATTGCCAGACACCTGGAACTTCTTAAATCATAAGATTTATAATGAGGTGTTTGGAAATGATAATGATAATAACTGTGCTGTCATGTCAAGTCTGACTTATGTCAACCCTTTTTTCTAAGGGTTTTCTAAGTAAGGTATTATTATTATTATTATTATTATTATTATTATTATTATTATTATTATTATTATTATTATTATTATTATTATTATTATTATTATTATTATTATTATACTATGTCACCCTACTCGGTGAAAACATAGAAGATACATAGAAGTAGTTTATTATTCCCTTCCTCTGGGACACCCTGAGATTGTGCAGATTGCCCATGGCTACTTAGGATGGCTCTTCTACAGGGAAGCACAGTGAGGAATCAAACTTCCAACCTCTGGCTCTGCAACCAGCTACCTAAACCACTGAACTATTCAGCCAGCTGTTTGGATATAAAGATAGCTACGGTATATGTGAGCTGTAGGGAGCCAGCGGGGGGGCTCATTACTGATGGGTTGATGGAGCCTGACCCTCATTCACATTGCCATGATCATTATAAAGTAAAATCATTGCCAGTTGAACTTCTGAGGTGGTTAACTTCTAAGGTGATCAACTATTTGAACAAAGCATTCTTTAGAAAACTCCAAATAATGCCTTGGATTCCTGTCCTGCTCACAGAATCAGAGGGACATGAATGGAAGTGAGGAAAAAAACAGCATTTATTTGATCAGACTTCACAACTTGTTCAAACTATTATTTTCCCGGTGGACAGCTGTTTACACTTTGCCTGAGAGGTATGGGGCAATGGAAAAGAGCCTATTTTCAGCACAACAAAAGCATCATTGATTCAGTTAGTGGAGGGAGGAAATGCTGGTGGAGAGAAAGGATTTCCAGAGCCATGCAATTATGGGGAACTGAACAGCAACCTCTGTCAAGCAAGAACTGAAAGACTACTAAAGGTGGGGTACTGGGTTAAAAATAACAGTAGAAGTGGAAAGTGTTGAAAGAACACGCAGCATCATACAAGAACAAATTTAACACAGTAAGACTCTTTATGTGAGATAAAACAATAGCCCTCTATTATCTTGTGACTGCTGAGAAGAAGCAGAGTACATAAGTATTGGATTAATCTGGACTAACCTTTGCATCAGTGGAAAGGGCATTTTCTGCTGTGCGGCTATTGCTCCATTTCCTTTCAGATGGGTCATAAAAATCCTCCAGTTGTTGCCAGTTGCTTGCTCCATGCAAAGATCTTGGGAGTTTATAGCTGATAATCCTCTCTATAGCAAAAACCACACAAAACCCATTTCCTTTCAGTAAATATGTTGCATACAGCAAACAATATGATATACCTTGAATTTTAATGCATATTTATATGTTTTCCAATGTCATGATCGATTGTACTACAATCTGTTTCTTATCATGCAGAAGTCAAATGTACACCCTCCACTCTATCTGAAGTTTAGAAGAACAGAAAAACATCTCTTAATATCTTCATGGACTGGATGGAGAGGTCTGGTGAGCTGAATTCATCTACAAGGTTCCTCACCTAAGTTCTAAAGAATTAGACGTGCATTAGGGAGTTTGCTCTTGCATCCAGTTTTGTCACTGGGCTTTCTAAGCATTATTATTATTATTATTATTATTATTATTATTATTATTATTATTATTATTATTATTATTATTATTATTATTATTATTATTATTATTATTATTATTATTATTATTATTATTATTATTATTATTATTATTATTATTATTATTAGCCTCCCTCCTCGCAAGTGTTAACGTTGAAGTCTGAGTACACAGATCATTTAGCCCCATCTTCTGTCAACAGTTCCACATGAGAATATACACTTATTTGAGGAGTAGGCTTGACTGAAGAAGACAGCTCTTCTAAATGTACTTTTTTCCAAACAATTAGAGACCCTGAAAACTCAAGATTTCTGATGGTATGAAAAGACTCATCCACATGTCTTTCTTCACTCAGAAACAAAGACATGTAGAGAAGGCTAAAACCATCTCCCTACTCACAGATTCATGTTGGCTCTTTTTTTAACTCATGAAAAGGGCCAATCTTATAACTCCAAAGTGACTTCATGTAGATACCACATATAAAATGAGTGAACAAAGAGAATTCCAGAGTAAACTACTAACTCAGAAGCATTTGTACATTTAGAGTAAGCTTGTGGATCCAGTTTTGTCTCTGAAAATAGAGTATAGGTCTGAGGTTTTGCTATGTATTAATATTACTCAAAATAATTGAACAAAGAGAAATCAGGTAACTAGAAACCTTGTAGCACACAATGTAGTGTTTTCCCCTGATCCATCAAAGCAGAGCTAAGTGCGTTTTGCGATAACTCATATATATATCATAGTGGTGTGTAGAATTGACAGTTGAAGAGCAAGAGGTTCAAATAAATTCACCATAGGTTCTTAAAGGCAAAATTCTGATAGACTAGCTGCTGGTCAAAGGTTGCCCTTGTTTGATAGCCAGTCGTAACTGACTCTAGGGTTTGGTGTTCATCTCCATTTATAGCCAAAGAGCCAGCGCTGTCTATGTCTGCAGACATTCCCATGGTCATGTGGCATGCATGACTAGACACTGGACTGTATGGAACGTTATTTACCTTCCCACCAAAGAGGTACCTATTTATCTACTTGTAATGTTTTTCTTTTGAATTGCTAGGTTAGCAGGAGCTGAGACAGAGATGGGAGCTCACTCTGTTATGCCATACTCAGGTCTCAAAACACTGACCTGCTGACCTTCCAGTCATCAAGTTCAGAAAAGCTGCTAGAACTTGGTACATTTCCTCTTTTAGACCACACAGAATACCTCATCCAGTGACAGCAACCTGTGGCCATGCTGGCCAGGAGCATTCTGGCAGCTGTAATTCCAAAGAGTAACTTTTGCCCATGCCTAACTACAAAATATAATTCTGAAGCAGTTCATTCAGTTCAGAGGCAATGCATCTAAAACAGACAAATCAACTGCTGTGAATTCAGATGTCACTGGAATACCACCTGCAAAAAGGAGGAAATGTAGAGGCTCAATTTGATCATTCTGTTTTCTCCTTTAGAAGGCAGGCTCTCATTACTGGATCTAGTGTAGTGAGTGAGAGGCAGAAGGGAACCTGTAGGAAAACAAGTCTTGAGCAGAGAGGCTTCAAATGCTATCAGCATCTCTTGTGACTGGGCTGTCATCTTCCACATGATTTTTACTGCTGCTGCTGTGGTGATCAGGCTGGCACACAAAGCCTTGATTTATGCCTCCTGATCTAAGTCTCTCAATTCACTTTGTTCCTCTACTGGAATTATTTTGATAGATTCTTGGTGACTTAGCATTGTCAGAAGGCAATGTTATGGCCTCATTTCACCAGCAGCCATTAAAATCGCAGTAACATTACTTTACAAAGTGCAGTTAAGCTCCTTGAAATGTGCAGCAGATTCCTTCCCTCTTTTCATCTTCTGTCCACACAGATCTTTGGGCACCAACCACATGCATAAGACATTTCCATGGGAGAAATGAAGCCCTGAACCATACAGTCCCTTTGTTGAAATATTAACTTGACAGTCTTGTATGTTTTGCCCTTTCTCTGCATAGCAGTCCCTTACTTTCATTCACATCTGTTTGACTGGCTTCTGGTTCTGGTATTACCAAATAGAGATGGAAAGGTTCACTTTCTTTGGCACATGGATCAATGCTATAGTCCCAGTTTTTGTCAAGAGTCCTTCTTCTTCTTCTTCTTCTTCTTCTTCTTCTTCTTCTTCTTCTTCTTCTTCTTCTTCTTCTTCTTCTTCTTCTTCTTCTTCTTCTTCTTCTTCTTCTTCTTCTTCTTCTTCTTCTTCTTCTCCTTCTCCTTCTCCTTCTCCTTCTCCTTCTCCTTCTCCTTCTCCTTCTCCTTCTCCTTCTCCTTCTCCTTCTCCTTCTCCTTCTCCTTCTCCTTCTCCTTCTCCTTCTCCTTCTCCTCCTCCTCCTCCTCCTCCTCCTCCTCCTCCTCCTCCTCCTCCTCCTCCTCCTCCTCCTCCTCCTTCTTCTTCTTGTGCCATATCTGATTCCAAATATTGGTGATCCTCATGGCGATCAGCCATGAAGACAGTCCTGGGAATATAATGCCATGGCCTTTCATCTGCCTTCTGCATTGCAGTATGGCACCCATACCACTGATCCAGCTCTGTGAGTCACTTACTGGTCCTGAGCCCCTTTAGCATGCAAAGTCCTCAGCCCCAGGCCAGTATTGCTGAAGCTGCTGCCCTCCATCAGGATGGATTCAAGTGGGCTTTAAACTACTTGCGGACCATCACCCTTCCCTGTGGACTTCACCAAAGCCATTAGTCCTCAGAGTTGTCAGGTTAGTTAACCACCGCCTGACACTTGGGATTGACTCGCTAACAGTATGGTCTACTCTTCCATATTAGGATAACTTGACCAGACTTGCCACATTTATAAAATAAGTCCCCACATTTATAAAATAAGTTCTAGTAAACATTTGAGTTGGCTTACAGCTGAGTTGATGCTATTGAAGTAGCACACTTTTGCTCAAAACTAATCTAATCATTTTAATTTGTTTGAATTTTATTTACGTTCTATATACTGTATGTCCATAATGTTAAATGATGCAGTGCTCTGACATGAAGAAAGTAAAGCTTCCATGATGGATGTTCAAAAGGCAGAAGCTTCTAGAATGGTCAGGAGATTAGCAGAGATTATAAAGAGGGCAACAGAGTCAGTGTCGTATGCCTTGCTACCGTGTTTCCCCAAATACAGGACCTCCTCCTCATAAAGTAAGGCACCCCACCTATTTTGCCCCACCTTGGAAATATAAGGGCCTCCCCCAAATAAGACAATCACCCAAATCTTGTCCTGGCAAGCCGCCATTCCCTTGAAGTGATTTCCTGCCCCTTTCATCTTCTTCTTCCCTCCCGGGTGACCCACAGTGAAAGTATGAGCACCATCTATGGTATGGGGATTGCAGGGGACCTTCCGGCCTCCCTCACTCCCTCCCATCCTCCCTCCCCTTTCACATGCACCACCCGAGCCCAGGAAAGAGAAAAGAGGAAGGAGCGCACAAAAGAGGCGGCCCCCAGATACCGGTGGGAGAGGTGGTGGCTTCAGAAACTGCCGTGGCTCCTTTCCTCTGGGTGGAGGGAGCCATCGCAGGGTGTCCTCTGGGCCAATGGAGCAGGAGGTGAGGTGAGGTCTTGGGGGAGCGCACCAAGGGCAGAGGAAATCCCCACCCACCTGGCGGGGATGAGCTGCCCTTGGCAGGATCTCCTCTCTTTCACCTCATTGCAAAGCAGTAAACTTTGCTTTTTGGTGCATTTAAGGCACTCACCTAAATCTTGTCCTGCTCTGGGGACCTGCCTTGACAAAGCCCCCATTCCAAGCCAAAGGTGGAGAAGGGGTGGGAGGAAAAGTGGCAGCTGCAGTTGCCCCCTCCCTTCCCAACCAGCGCAGCTTGGCTTGGAGCTTGCTCCCGCTGCCTTCCTCCAAGCCTCGTGCTGCTCCTTCTCACATGTTCCTTCCGAGCCCTTTTAAACTTCACTTCCTCCAAAAGCCCTCAGCCCGGGCAGAGGCACAACTTGGAGGGGAGGAGCCAAAGTGAAGCGAACTCCTCGGGCCGCCTGCTTGTTCCCAGTTGAGAGTGTGCATTCCAGGCTTAGGCTCTGCATTGACTTGAGTGCTTTTTGTAACATTTGGCCTACAGTACAGCAGTTTTAACTACTGCGCCATTAGGGCACGACTTGCATGGCTTTTTGGAGCCCATTGTCCCTGCTGCAGGGTTTGGAGGGGGGAGCTGAAGGGTGTGCTAATAATACCATAGGTTTATGTCAGACATTATTCTGTGTTGAAATGATTTTGCTTAAGAAACTCCACTCAGGGGATGCCCGAATGAGGCTCCTTTCTTTTACCGTATATCCCCAAGATCTTTTCCTCACCAAAGTGGCTTCAGCCATCATGCAGTACTCTGGTCTCGAACAGCTGACTTCCTGGCCTTCCAGTGTGCTGAACACAGGCAAAAAAACAGGGTAAGTTTTGGAATCACAGACAGAGTGAAGTATTCTAACCCTACCTCCTCTATTTCTGATGTTGTTGCTCCACTACTATAGAAAGCAACAGGTCTAAAGAGGAGAGTTTCTGGGATCCACTTGGCCTCTTCACATCATTTGGGACCCTGCAATATTAGTACTGTATCCTGCTTCCTTTCTCATGCCCCTTTAGTTAGCAGTGTCTCCCTTCTTTATGTTCATCATGCTGTATGTGTAGAGCAGTCATGGAATTAGAAACAGAGAGTTGGGGTGAAAACTGCTCTCCTCTCCACCCATGGCAAGTAGAGTCAATTTAGTATTGAATATATTGGAATTCACTATTAATTATAGCCTAAGATGGCAGTGCTGTGAGCTCTACAAATGTGGAGGAAAATAAATAAATAAAAAGAATACCAAGAGACAAGACAGTCTTCTAAAAAAAGAGAAATGATAAGAAGCCCATCTCTTCAGTGAAACAGAATGACCACAACTTTCTTTCATGTCTATTCCCCTGGCTGGGGCCATCTCCATGTACAGTCCTCAACGAGATGGCATGATGGGGTTTCCAAGTTAGCTGGTTCTGTATAGCTACCAGGTCAAAAAGTAAATGAGAAGAAGATCAGAAAAGCAGTGATTTCTATAATGCAGAATGTGACAGGCGATACTCTACCATCAGTCATAGTAAGGGATGGAAACTTGGAGCAATATAACATAGTGATGAAAAATTTGAAAATATTTTCTGTGAGGTAGAATGTGATTTATGAAAGGGGGAAATGTAATTTATGTGCAGCAAAAGAAAATGAACTTCTGGGTGATCTTATTGGCAGTTGATATTCTCTGGCTGGACATTACTGAATATGGCAACTTTCAGGCTGGGAAGAACTATAGTAGAGGGTCTGTTGTTCTGAAATTGTTAGGGAAATTACAAGTAGATGAAGATTTTACCCTAGAGAAATCAGCCACCACTGTGCAATGTCAACAAAATGTTTTGTTCCAATTAGACCTTCATAGCAGCATGTATTGTTCATACTAAGAAAAAAGATGGTATGGCTACAGAAAAAGTAGCTATTTGGGTACAGTATACTGGTTGGATAAATGGCAACCAATTCAACTGCTAATAAATTTGATTATTAAGTGTTTATAATGAAGATATGGAAACTTAAAATCATGACAGATAGGAATTTTGAATGAATTTAAACAATAGTTCAGGTTGGATATTACACAACTAGACAACCAGGGCAGTAGAGCGTTAAACTATGGTTACACTGGAGTATACAACTATACCCCAGTCCAGTAAACAGAACTATAGCCTGGCTGGGAGGGAAGCAAAGGTTTATTCAATGCCCTATCCATATAGGTTAATGGCCAGTGATAAAGTTTGGAAGGATGCAGGTAACAGACAAAAGAAGGTTTAAAAGGGTTATATTGAAGAAGTTTAAGGAATGTTAACATACTAAGAGTCTGAGTAGTTGTCAGTTCATCCCCCAACTGCAGACAGGCAGGTGGATTAGATCAAAGTAGGAATTCTAGTTCTAGCCATCCAAACTCCCTACTCAGACACCACTGGGTTTAGACGTGTGTGAAAAATCTAAAGAAACATATTAGAGTTTGCAGCATAATTTTTATTCCCTGTCTGCCCTGTGTCTTTACTGAATGTTAAAACTTGCTTACCTGCCTAAGCACTGGAGGTTTGCACCATTATCTGAATATTCCTCAAATGTAATAAATATTCTATTGGTAATTGGAGAAGAACAAGTTTTGCTAGAGACTTATTGATAATTAGCTGCAGTTAGGGATAAGATTGAGATTAAGGAATGTGTGTGCAATGATCCCTCTAGTATTATGGATAATAATGCATGAACAACTCAGCAATATGGTTTAAAAGGACATCAGAATATAATGTCCTTGTTGTGATTCATTAAGCTCCCTGCTTATATCCTCTCTGTCTGAATATGATAATCCCTTGTCAGTAGAAATGCAAATCATGTGTTGTAATACAGTGTCTTCAAATATGTGTGAATGTTGCTGGCTTCCTTTTCCATGCTGCACAAAGTTTGCCTTGGCTTTCCTTTCCTTTTGTCTCATAACTTATTTCACTGTGACTTTTTGATGGATTTTTGACATGCTGAGACCTACCTCCTCAACAGGAATTGAATATCCAATATCCATCTAAGAAGAACCAGGACATCCCTGAAAAATCCTTTTTGGAATACAGTACTAAGCACCTGATAGCAAGGGGAACTCTCTCATTCTCTGTTGAAGTGTGGTTGCCTTCCCATGCTCACCTGCTCAATGGGAAGAGATGCTCCATTATCACTCCAACTCCTGGAAAACTCTTTGCTCATTCATGTTGGCGAAAGTGATTTCTGCTAGGAGCACAAACGATTAACTGTGAGCTCTCCTGCTGTTCTCAGCCAGTGAGCAGCTATTTCTGGCTCCAGCAGATGTTTCCATTTTCTGGGCCTTCATAAACCATAATTGGGCTAGAAAAATAGCTCCGAGTTCCATTTAGTCTTATCTACATTTTATTCAGTCAGGCTGTGTTTCCAAACCATTGCAAGCATATGTAAATGTGCAAGGCAAAATGTGGATTGTTCTTTTCCTCTGTCTACCCAGCTCTTAGAGAGTTTTGAATATTTCTTCCATGACTGCTTCCTTCACAGTCATAGCAAAGCTATAAGCCAAGATGTCAAACTCAAGGAATCAAGTAATCCACTTTTAACATGCAGATGATGTTTTAAAAATAAACTCCTTGATTATGGAAAATATGGCAAATGACTCTGTAAAGATGCTTTGCATGAAAATTCAACTTCATTTAGAATGAAGTGCTGTTGTTATGTGCTGCTGAGTTCCATCTAACAAATGACAATATTAATAGGGCTTTCAAGGTGTGTGAGATATTTAAGGAGTGGTTTTAACAATGGCATAGCCTAATACAATTTGATGGTCAAACAGAAATTTGAACCAAAGTCCCCTGCATGTTAGTCCAACAGTCTATCCATTATATTACACTAGCAGCTCATCCCATACACTAGCGAAGTCATACTCATGCTAATACAGGATAGGCTTCAGCAGCACATGGAGAGAGAATTACCGGAAGTGCAGGGTGTGTTCCAAAGTAGCAGGGGAACTAGAGACCATATTGCCAACATACGTTGGATCATGGAGAAAACAAAATAATAACAGAAATAAGTCTACTTTTGTCTCATTGACTACACCAAGGCCTTTGACTGTGTGGACCACAGTAAAATGTGGCAGGTAATTAAAGATATGGGAATACCAGAACACCATATAAGCCTCATGAGAAATCTCTACATTAGTCAAAAAGCAACAGTTAGGACAGGATATGGAACGATGGAGTGGTTTGGAAGAGGAAAAGGAGTAAGACGAGGCTACATTTCGTCACCCTGCTTATTTAACTTATATACAGAGCTGAAAGTTGAAGCCAAAATTGCACAGAACCTTAAAGACAGAGCACAGTCAGGTTATGGCTTTGTTGCTTGTTTTTAGGATCATCAAAAATGCATCTTAGGGATGACTTTGTCATTTACAGTTCTATTCTTTTCCATTTCATTGAAAGAGGATGCTTCATTTTGTTATCTGGATGCACACAGGTGTTCTTTGCATGACATCTTTTACTCTGACATTCAGTATTATGCTGAGTAGAATGAGCAACTTTACATTGAATTCAATGGGAAACTCTTTTTGAAAAAGAAATTCTACCTACAAGTCAATTTTATTAGAACAATGTAGGAGCTGAGATCCGTTGTTCAAATCATAATCTCTCTGTGCTGTCCTTGTATTATTTGTACAGTGTGTGTTTCATTTACCATCTGAACTGTTCTTCAGAAATATTCATTGTTTGCTTTGCTCAAGACAGGCAGTGTCATCTAGTGGAGAGATTGGAAAGTGGGTAATAAGAGATGTTTACCAATTCCCAGGTAAGCCACTGATGAAGGTCAACTCAACACAATACACTATTTATTATGTAATGTTCTTCATGCAAAATACAGCACCTTTTCACAGAATACACACTGCAGAGTGAAATTGGATTTAGGTAATGTAACTGATTTACATAAGAACACCTGTACCTATAATGGACCAAGTAGTATAGTTCTAAAAATAGTTAAGTTCCTGTAACTCCAGCATTCGAACTACTTAGAGAGTACCAATAAGGACCCACCATCTGGCTGGGGATGGAAGAAAGAAAGGAACCCATAACAGTGGGGTCACCCTTCCTAACTACCTCTTTTGAGGTGCATATAGTCCACCTGCTGCCTTTTTTCTTAGTATGAGACAAGCTGGTCATTTTTTGGTTCACTGGCAGATTGGCTTAAGCTTAGCAGGTGTTTTTTCACCTATCCCATACTGTTTGCTAAGAGAAATTGACAATGAGGGTGTAGTCAACACTAAATAGGTTACAACTGGCAGGTAGTGCAGATGGAGGATTTAGTAACAGTGGGTTTCCATGGAAAATGAGTAGTTGATTGTGCCCATTGTCCCAGCCGCCCAAACCCTGTGATTTACTGAGAGGAACAGAAAGGGTACTGGGGTGGCTCTAGTGGAAGGTCAAAGTTCAATACCCAAGTACTGCACGACGGAGTGACCTTCCGTCTCTGTCCCAGATCCTTTCAACCTGGCAGTTCAAAAGCAAGAAATTTCAAGTAGGTAAATAGGAACCACTTTGGTGGGAAGGTAAACAGCATTCCATACACTCTGGTGGTGAGGCATGCCTGCCACGTGTCCATGGAAACATCTGTAAATGCAGACAGCGCTGGCTCTTTGGCTATAAACAGATATGACTGGCTTTTGAGCAAGGGGCCCCACACCCTCATTGCCAATCAGGCTGTCACAGTCAGCTCTCCTAGTCATCTTGTCCGATCTTCTGCTTCATCTGGTGGGACCTATAGGTTATACCAGAGAAATCCAGATTTCATCCTCCAGCCATTTCAAATGTTTACTCAACACAACTCCCTGTACAATGGTCATAAAATGTAATGAAATAATGAGAGTATTCGTGATTGAAAACCTACCCTGAAGCAAAAACAGATAGCAGTTGTCTGTACTGCTCATTCAGAGGGGATAGACTAATACAATGAGCAAAATCCTTGGCTTGCATCCACACCTACTGATTTCCTAATGTATAAGCAAGGGACAGCAACCATAATTAATCTGTTACTTCTCCCCCCCATCCCCCACCCCACCCCGGAGCAGAAATGTCCACATTCTGCTCATTCTGTAAGGTATTTTTCCCCTTCTGCATCTCTATTATGAGCATTGCCCTTAGGTTGGTATCAATCATACTTCTAATTTATCATTTCAGTGGAAACATTTTGAAACATCCTGTCTTTACTTTTCATTTCGCTTTACATTCTAAGAAATCGGGACCATTTGCATAATGTGAAACCCCTCGGGGAATCATGTTTTCTCCATCTCTAAATATCTGCTGTAGACAATTCCTTTTAAAAGTACAGCTCCAAAGCACTGCTAAGTGGAGGAATGTGGGACAAGGATAAGTTTCAAATGTGGAAGCAGGCAGTACAGTTTCTCTGTATAGGTGTTGTTGGGTTGTAGTTGGCATTTTTGGGGTGGGTGGGTAAGTGGAACATTGCATAGGACTGTGAGTTGTTCAAATGAATGAATGTCCATAACATCTTAAGCCAGCAGAAGTGGTTCAAAGCACTTGCATGTTTTACTGAAGACAAGATCATACTTCTAATTTACATAGCATTTCCCAATGCACATAAATTATGTTTATTTATTAATTTATTAATCATATTTCTATGCCACCCTCCTCACAAATGACTCAGGGCAGCTAACAACAATAAAAAAAATAAAACAATAATCAATAAAAACCCACAATAAAATACCCACCAATCTAAGAAGAATTAAAAGTTAAAATTAAGGATCAAAAGATTAAAAAAGAGAAAAGATTTAAAAATCACAAATTAAAAACAGGGGAGAGGAGAGGAGTCAAATGAGGCAGCAGACCTGAGCAACTGACTGGCCCATACCAGTCTCTGTTGGCATAGAGAGAGAATGTATTGCGACAAAGTGAGGATTGGATCCAGACTTAGTCAAGTATCAAGTAAATGCACATCAAGGAATAAATCTAACTTAGCTATCATGGAATCAAGTCCCACAGATTTTAGTGGGCCTGCTCTAATTGTGACTAGATCACTTAAGAAGACCATTTACTACTTGCTGATTGGATGATAGTGTGTTTTTGTCAGTAGACCATTGACATACTTATGGAATATGTATGTGGCAGTAGTCTCTTGGGTATCAGTGGCAATATTCTCTTGGGTATCATCTAGCAGGGAACAACAGTGGGGAAGGATATTTTCCATAATGTCTTTCTTTAGGACTTTCATTAGAAGAGTCAGGGATCTGAAGTAAATAATACTTTGGTCCAATCCAGCAGGAGCTTCCATATATTCTTAGCTCAGTGGTTCCCGGCATTTTTCCCCATTTGCATACTTCTTGAAAGCCCATTTCCAAAAACTGTACCCCTCATATTAGTAAAGTGTTTGCAAGTAATATGGTTAATATTATTTCAAATCTATATGTTATTACAGTAAGTAAATATATAAATATACAGACATATGTATATATACACACATTCAAAAATAAAAAGATAAAATGAATTCAAATAAAGTACATTACACATTACATTAGCAAACTACACAATTTACTTAATTTATTTATAATTTAAAAACTTTAATATGTTTTGGAAATAATATTTATAAAACACATAACAAATATTTTATCCACAACAAACGTTTGTTTGTTTTGAAGTACATTCTTTTTTAAAAAATCAAGCTCAACTGATGAGAGATATAACCTTAAATATGGAATTGCATTCAGTTTACTACATTATTTTTTAATAAAAGTATTACAAGAGAAAGACCTCTACAACAGCTCTGTATTTGTAAAGGCAAAAGAAGTTTAAGCACATAGTTAGAAAGCTGTTCATAATTCTTTGTTCATGTCTGCCTAAAAATTAATAAGGGATTTTTTTCTTTGAATTCAGCTTTTAAAGTAGCATCAGTCAAAAATAGAGCCAACTTCTCTTTGTCCTTGATTGCTAATCTGGCATCTTGGAAGTATTCATCAAAGGAATTTACAATCCAGTTGTTCTCTTCCCCAGGTTTTGAGAAGTACTGCTTGGAAGATGGCATTAGTCCTTTCAATTGTTCAGCTATTTTCTCGCTCATTTTCAGGGAGTTGCAGCCTGTTCTCAATCAGGAAATTATATAAATATAAAATATCTCTAGTTGAACTCCAAAATATCTAATTTTTCCATCATAAATTCAATTTTGCATGAAACTTTGAAGTTTGTTATTGAGCTACTCTGAAGTGCCAAATTTAGATTATGTGTAGAAAAATAACTCATAAGACGGCAAGAGCCTAAAACCAATGACAGTTATGCTGCTTAAAAGCAATTCAGAAAGGATGGTCTTCCAAAGAATAGTAATAATAAAATGGTGGTGGTGGTGGTGATCCTGGGCCTCATGTCTAACTTTGAACAGCTGAATAAAGATTTTACCACAAGAGAGCAACCTTACTCCTGTATGAAGGAACAGGGTAGAATGAAGACTCCTTATCTCTTCATTCTTGAGTTTTTGGACTTTGATGTTATAATGTTACACAGTTTAATAGTTTGGTAGGTGCTTAGATGCCAAGCTATTCCTGTGGATGCAACAGTGAGTTCTAGTTATAATGGTTGCTACCTTTATAAAGACAGGAGTGAAAAGCTGACACTTGCCCTGTTTGATGAATAGTCCTCACCAATTAGAACAATAAATGTCCTTTTCTTTGAAATAACAATCAGTAGCATTATATATTTCTCATCTCTTGTGCATTGGCAGAGGATGACAGAACAAAAGATTTTCTTCAACAGCCTTTCAAAAGCCTTGAAAATAACAAACAAAACAGTGAAATAAGCAACCCTCTTCCCACTTTATTTCCTTTTCTTGTATTTTGAATTTTTCTGATGATATTTATTTCAACTAACATGTCTGCATTTAGCTTTCTTATATTTCTCTTCTATAAGGTACCTTATGAACCAAAACAAAAAGAGGGCAAAAGATAAAGTTCCATTGATAGGCATCAAAGATACAGTATTAGTAAAGGTAAAGGTTTCACTTGCTCGAAAGCCAGTTGTATCCGACTCTAGGGGTCAGTGCTCATCTCTGTTTCTAAGCTGAAGAGCCAGTGCTGTCTGCTTCTGCAGACGTTTCCATGGTCATGTGACTAGACACCGGAGCACATGGAACGCATGGAACGGAGTATTATAAACCACAATAATAAAGGCTTCCCTTCCAAGAGAAAAAGATGAATTCTTCTCAATTAACAAACGTTTTTTATTCAAGACACTACCTCTGCATTTGTTAAATACCTGTATCTTAATCTGCTTACTGAATATTATACAATTAGGGTCATTGTGTGTAATAATCCTAGACAGTAACATTCTGATTTTCATGATTTGCATTTCTTTGTTACATTTATATCCCACCCTATCATACAAGATCTCAGAGAAGGGTAGGGTATAGAAAAGCAGTATAAAGCAATTTCACAGTTTAAAAGGTTTAAAATTATCCAAATGAATTTAGAACAATTACACAGAAAACCATATAAACAGGGGACATAATATAAAAACTTGAAAATGGTCACAGTACAAACATTTTTGCCACCTGACCAAGCCAAAATCCTTAAACCCCAAAGTCTTTGATCTGGTTTGGAATAAGAATAAAATCAACGTCAGCATCAATCAAGCCTCAAAAGCCTTGAACATTTCACAGTCATTGTCTGTCTGACAGAGATCGCTCCTGCATCTCCACTTAATGTACTATTCTGAATTATGTTACAGGGAGGAGACACTTCCCAACAAATCTTAAAGTCTGGGCAGAGATCTAAAAGTAGAACTCTCTCAAATATCTAGGTCACAAGCAGTTTAAGGCTGAGTGGATAGTCTTTCAGCTATTTCTCAAGCATTAGATAAGCAAACAAACAGAAGAAAATCCCTTTTGCAGAAGTGCTTAGCTTATTGATAAAAAACCACATTTCAAGCTAATCCCCCATTTTTAAAGAATGCAGTGACTTTTTTGTGAGACAGACAACAACACAGTTTTATGTGCCACGATGATCCAAACATACTATGTATTGCAATCATAATTTAGGATTTCTCTGCTTCTTTTTTAACTCTGTACTCAACACGACAAAGCAATGGACAGAAAGGAAATAATCACCATCTCTCTAGGCTCATTGTGGAGCACAATGAGCATGTCAAATGTCTTCTTGAAGATAAATGTGGTGGAGTTGGGGATGGCATTCTGTGTATTGCAATCAAGGCTGCTTCTCGAATTAAATTACTTCAAAAGGGAACTGTGCAGTTATATCTGTGTTAGGCAGCCCATCCCAGGGGTATCACAAGCCGGCAGTCCGTATAACATGCAAATGTCACCTTTTCGGCAGAGTTGACACATCTGACAAAAGAAATGTCATGCTAGAATGCCCCAAGTCCCAAGGTGAAGAAAATCCTTGAATGATCTTAATCTGCTTTGCTAGACATAAGAGCAGTTTTGATGAATCAAAGCTACCTCTGAGATTTCTGCTTCCACACAGGTTAAGCCAATGATGTACAGGTCATGATGAAAATGAGATCAATAGAAATTTTGGGAATATGACTTTGTTCCAGTTATGTAGGTTTATGACACATGACCAATCCTGATTTTGGACAGAATGAAAAACTTTAACACTGAATGAATGCAGAAATGCAACACACACACACACACACACACACACACACACACACACACACACACACACACACACACACACCCCTACTTAAGTAAAGCAAAGTACAACACCTGCTGATATTAGGTCAGGCTAGATAACTGGGAGAATGCATTTTCCCTAAATACCAACTCATGTTCCATTCTACAGTGCAGGTACAGTTGTACCTTATTTAAAGAGCATAATGCGTTCCACAGGATTACTCTTTAAGCGAGTTTGCTCTTTAAGCAAAATGCCATTGTAAACTACCAATGGGGGGGGGGACTGCAAACCCCAATTTATATGTTAAGCAAGTTTTTGGTTGGTTTTATTTGTTAAGTGAAGCAAACAGTCAGGGAAAATTCTGCTCTTTAAGCGAGTTACTCTTTAAGCGAGGTGCTCTTTATGTATACTGGTATGTACCAGTAAAGAGCAAAGGAAGCCTCTATTTACCTTTTCAACAGCCAATCACAAAACTAAGAACACTAAATGCAATTTACATAGGTAAGGAAATTGAGCTTCTATTACTTCTTTAAAAATGACTTAACATATTTGAGTCAGCAAATATAAAACAGTAGATGTGCAATATATATTAAATTCAACATTTCCCCTTGTAACACCCCCAACCCCATTCTTGGCAATTTTCCAAGTGTCATCAGGCCAAGATTGTTCCCTGAGCCCTTATCCTGTGCCAGTGAGATTTCCAAGCTTCCAAAGATAGACTTAGATTTCCATTTCCCTCCTTTCCTCCCCTTTTTGCCTATTGGTCTCCACAGAAAACTGCTCAGCTCTCTGGTCTTAATGACTTTCCCAATGATTTCGGATGCAGGAAAGGTATCATTCTACACAGAAATCATAATCATCCTGAACAGCTTGGCATTCCTTCCAGGAAAAAATGGCCACAAAAGTTCCAAGATGTGCTGTGAGATTTTCCAGTGGGGGAGGTCTTATGCAGAAAAATCTTGCTGAGAAGAGAAAACAAACATTTCATTCTGTTTCTGGCTAAGAGCAAGAGACTGTTAGATTTACGTCGCTACAATTACCTTTGCATGCCGATTTTTTTTAAAAAAAACTTTGAATAATTCTCCTAAATTAATGGTGCAGTGACACAACAATTAATTCCTTATCATACAAAATGCACACTGACTCCCCTTGGCTTCATCCTGTCTTGCAGCTTTGGGGAGTAAGATGGAAGAAGGGGCCTCGTAATTCAGCTCATATAATTCCTCACTGAGATTGTGAAGGATTTGAGGTGTGCATCTGGATGCAGTTTTTGTAACATGAAGCGCGAAGCCTTATTCAGGCATTCTAAAAAGGGTTACTTTGAAAATATGAGCAGGAAAAGAGTTCAAGGCCAGTCCTCTGACTGTCACTATTTCTATGGGGACAGTGACTGACTGAAGAGGAAATATCTTCACTTGTCAAGTCTTTCTCTGCAATTAGGATTCCTGAACTACAAAGGTATCCGATCATGTGGAGAGGCTCTACTTGTAGCAGATGGCCTTCTCTTCAGACTGCTCTTCACATGAGAGCAGCAACAGGCAGAGATGAGGTAAAAATCCTCTGCCTGTTCATTCTTTGTTACAGTACTTCATATTTACTTCAAATGATTGTTGTGCCTGGAATCAGAGTGTTCCATATGTCACTGCATCTCCAAAATGCATACCCTCAACAAGTAGATATTATATACCAGCAAGCTCACAGGAAAGGTGAATGTCTGAAAATGAAGAGTAACAGAAATGGCTAGTCACTTATTTGTGAACAGTTGCTACACAGCTATCATTCTAGAAATTTACCAGATACCAGATTTAGCACTTTGAAACATAAGTGCTGGAAATCTCAGCATGTTGGGCATTTCCTGCACAGAGTTTCAATTTATAAGACATTTTACAAATTCCACCTTTTTGGTTCTCATCGAAAGAACACTGTGCAGGTGAATCATTATTGTTTCCATTTTACAGCTCATAAGCAAAGGGGATTTGATTCTGGCAGCACTTTCTGGTCAATCTATTCTTAAATGAAGACTTAGAGCCAGATAATTGTTCTCAGCCCAAATGTTGGGAAGCTACTTTTAGGAGGAATGAATTAGAGGTGCATGGTAGTCCCCCCCCCCCCAATTGTGTGGTCAACATTCTATAAGGCAGTTCTAAAAAAGTGGATAGCAGATACAAAAAGAAATCAGATACAAAGTCATTAATTGATGAAAAAAGGTGTCAAGTTCTGGGATTTTTTCTTGTTTGCTTTGCGAGTGATAGTGAGCAAAAGAGGGTATCCTAAACTATCTTGATTGCTGATATTGCTGCCTCTGTGATTCTGCTACAATACAGCTGGAAGTAAGAGGGAGTATTTCCCCCTTGGCAGTGAGAAAGAGGTGAGAGCGGCAATTACTGCCAACATATCACTTTAAGACAGCTTTGGGGTGGGCCAAGAGCTCTTTAGTGTTTTGCTGTCTGTCACGCTGAGATGGTAGTGTGAAGGCCAGGGAAAGTTCAGGAGGTGCTGAACACTTAGCAGAGGGGAGGAACACCTTCTTCAGGAAGTATTCAACCTGGCGAACAAATTCTTCAGCCAGGTCACAGGATACATTGGTATATCTGAGTTAATTCAAATTCCTAGAACGGCCTGGTGTGGATGGATTGGGGGAAGGGTGCCATCTTGAGCTTGCAGCCAAATTTAGTAGCTGTGTGGGAGGCCCAACAGTGGCCTCTGGGTTTGATCCAGTTGTAATAGTTCTGGATTTGATTTCAAGGAATTAATGATGTAGAGCCCAAGAGTCTTATGTTCCCCATAAGGCATCTGAAGCAATTAAGCATCAGACTCTGGTGAGGCCACAGGAGTTGTCTCAGGTAGATCTGGCACTCCTTGACCAGATGCTTACTCCCACGTCTTCTAGAATTCTTCTTTGGCACCATAACAGTAACCTTGTCAAAACTATATCAGAAAATAAACAAAACAAAAATGCTGTGGTGCTTTGAAGACTAACTATTATATTTCAACGTGAGCTTTCCTTGATGAAGTCCATTTCATCTGGGAGTGAGGCTTCATAGCATCAACTTATACACATCAGGTATAGAGGTACAGAGAGATTGGTTAGCATAACAGATAAGCATCCAAACCAATGTGACTTCATACAATTGGTAATGGAAGATGATCTCTGGTTGTTATTCAGATTAGCTGTAGTTCCCCCTATTTTTCAATTGTAAATAGTGGGAAGAGTGGGAAGATAACAGTTACTGCAAATAGTGGGAAGAGTGGGAAGATACAATTGCAAATATTGGGAAGATACAAAACAAACACCCAGCATTGAACATTTGCTGATGAGTTTAACCTTCAGCATCTATTGGCAATTGTTCGAATACATATATTTGTTCTGCCAGATAGCCTATGTTATGAATGAGATTTTGACTGAAAAATTTCTGTTATATATAACAACATATAACATACAACATATATATCAGCATATAACTACCTATGTATCAAATTTGATAATGTCCCAAAACCTCCTGACTAATATTCAAACCTTTGTGATGGTTGTCCAGCAAATGAATGTATTTTATTTCTACTGTCTGTCTCTGGATCATTGTCCTATAATTCTTCTGTTCCAGAATGGCAACTTTCAAGTCTTGGATAGTGTCCAGGTAGATTGAAATGGTATGAAACAGGTTTCTCTGTGTTGCCATTCCTGATGTCTGATTTATGTCTATTAACTCTTTTTCACAAAGATTATCCTGTTTGCTCTATGTAGAATGCAGAAGTACATTTTGGGCAAAGAGATCAAATCAGTCAGAAAATTAATCCTGACTGCTCCCTGGAATGACAAATGCTGAAGCTGAAGCTCAAGTACTTCGGCCACCAAATGAGAAGAAAGGACTCACTGGAGAAGGCCCTGATGCTTGGAAAGATGGAAGGCAAAAGGAGAAGGGGGTGGCGGAGGATGAGATGGCTAGATGGCATCATTGATGAGGTGGGCGCAGATCTGGGTGGACTATGGAAGATGACAGAGGAGCCTGACATGCAGTGGTCTACGGGGTCAGAAAGAGTCAGACTTGACTGTGTGACTAAGCAACAACAAATGTTATTCATCAAGACAAAAATACAGTACCAAGTTGATCTCCCTGGACTGCTGACAATGTCGACTGCATAATATCATACCGTGTTTCCCCAAAAATAAGACACTGTCTTATATTTTTAAAACTTCAAAATATGCATGAGGTCTTATTTTCAGGGGATGTCTTATTTTTCCATGACGAAGAAAACAGTACACATTTATTGCTGATACAGCGGATTGCCAGGGCAAGATTTAGGTGAGTGCCTTATTTTCAGGGGGGCCCCCCTGATATTTCTGAGGTGGGGAAAAATAGGGGGTACCTTACTATACGAGGAGGTCCTATTTTCGGGGAAACAGGATAGTTATATGACAGGATTTGGAGGGATGGATGGCATAAACATCCATTGTCCTTCCTCCATATCCATATTGTGTAGATTTCCTTACATGCTGACATTTTTGAAATGCCATAGTTTATGAGGAAATAATGAAAATCCAGGTAACAAGGTAGGCCCCAGTGACCTTTCAATATGAGATTGATATGAGCTCTTAAGCAAGCTTAGGAAGGGAATTTAGAGGTAAAACTCCAGTTCTAATAAGTAATTGAGGACTTCAAAGGTCAGGGCTTTAGCAGTATCGGGGTGAGCATGCTGCAGTGAAACAACTATCTTTTTAAAATTGAAAAGCATTAAAATAACTTTGTAAGTAGCTTAAATAGCAAATCACAACAGACAATTTTAATTCTAACTCTAGTTTTTAGTTATCTCTCTGCTACAGATAACCCAATCAAATAACCCAGTCAAAATCAATATCATTCACACAGAGGAAGATTCTTAACAGGCCGGCCAACACCTGGCACAACTAATCAATATTCTTGGGATCTTCTAAATATTAGCTATTTGGCAAGCATAACAGCACAGCAAAGCCAGCACATATTTCGGGCAGCCTGAGAAACCTCAGATGTATGGGGGGGGGGGATAAATAATGAAGTGTACATAAACACCCAGCTGCACATTTTCTCTATTGTACACAGCATATGGATTAGGATTTCCATTCTGACTAGCAACCTATTTTCACTGAGATAATAATAATTGCATACCATCAAGTCAATTCAGACTATGGTGACCATTCCCAAGGTTTTCTAGGCAGAAAGAAGTGGTTTACCATTCCCTTGTTTTGAAAGCATCTTGGAACTGTGCAGTTTGTTCAAAGGCACACAAGATGACTCTCCTGGGGTATGCAGTGGGGAACTGAACACTCAACTTCTAGCTCCACAGCCAGATGCCATCTGGTTCTGGGCCACCTTCGCCTTCTGAGGCAATCAAGAAAAATGTCACTGGCTTGAATTTGTTTATGGTGGATCCTGGCTTGCCACGAAGTGATCACACACTATGATCTCAGAACCATCTCCTGTGGAGCATATGAAATGAGACATGCAGGATTTAACATTGGGACTGCAATAGACTGCCACAGCCTTATGGATAAGGACAAGGTATGCTTTCACAGCCAGTCCATCTGATATGGCCTCTTCTGCCTCCGTGACCATTGGGCATCAGAGTTCCTCCTCTGCTCATTTTGCCATTGGCCTCAATATGATGGTTTCCAGTGGCATTTCCTCCACTGAGGTGGACCATTACCCCACCTAAAGGGGTTCATCTGCCCATAGCCATTGGCCCCTTTAGGGAGTCAGGTTATTTACTACTGTAAAACACTCGACGTTGAGTTGCTGGCTGTACGGTCTATCAATTAACATAGTGGGATGTCCAGCCAGATATAAGCAGCAATGTATATGTTGCTAACAGCAGAACCTTAGGAATTATTTATGTGTCCCATTGGTGATGAACATTTTTCCATGCATTTATTTTAAAATACAGTATCATCAGTTATTCAATGTCACACCTGCGTGGAAGTGCAGCAGCGCAAAACAATGTTCTTTAAGGCAGGTCTAAAAATTGGGATACCCCAAACAAAAATTGTAACTTGAGAATTAGATTTCAGATTGACACCAAATGTTACCCAGGTGTAGCACACAGGCTGCTCTTGTTCTGTGCCCAAATTGGAAAAGTTTAGGCAAAGGGTTTTCTAGTAATAATTTTATTTGGAAGTAAAACTGTTTTACCCCCTCTGGAGAAACAAGTGACCTTTTATGTCCCAAGCTTTTCTATACTGTAAATTGAAAAAAAATCTTGCTTATTGTCAGGAAATGACACATTTTCTCATGTTTCCCAAGGCTTGCAAATCGCAGTTTCCAAACAGGCCTCAGAAATCCTTTGTCCCTCTCTGTATGCCTCACAAGACTGTCACAAGATGGCTTGTTGACATTATAGTGTTTCTGTGTTCCCATCTCTTCAGAGTGTTATGTCTTCACATGGATGTAAACAATCCATTGTTTTGAGAATATCTTTCTCTGTTACCTGATTGGCTAGGGCTAACCCACCTGACCGCAAATTCTCCATGTTTGCAGAGAAGTTAGTCAGTTAGTCTCTGTTTCTCAATGGCTTAAGATCTTGGCTATGGTATGGGATTACTCTTTTCTTTTCACTATGATTACCTAACAAAGTTGGACTGTTTTTATTGGACTGATTCTTTGTTATGACCTTTTAATCTACGGTTTTTCCCATGGACTTTGCTATTAATGAATCTGAAGAATAAAGCAGCTGTTTCTCTTTGAAGATTATTGTTGTTCTTTGATTAGCACACACACACTGACGACACACTACTACGAAACCTCCTTTGTTTTGTTCTAAGCTCAAAGGCCTTACTGCCTGAGCATAGTAAGAATTCCTTTTTAATCTCCTCGGTTCTCCCAGATGTAGTGAGGCAAGGGTTAAGTTCCAGTAATGAGCATGAGGCTCAGGAACTGATAAGGAGGTGCCCTTGTGAACTGGGACGACTGATGTGTGATACTTATCTTGAAGAAGAATGGTTGGATTCACTTACTTTTTCTTATTTAAAAGGAATCCCAGCTGCAGGGGATGAAATATTGAGCTTTTAAAAAGGCTTCTCAAAAGGCAAAAACAGTGATTGTTATAAACTGCATAGAACAGACTCACTAGCAGGAATGAACATTGTTATCAATTTGTTGTTGTCAACATTCAAGTTGCCTTTTGCTTTGTAATGTTTGACATTCTTTTTCTTGCTGGTAATGTGGGTGTGATATAGTGCACCAATAAAATCAGACTATTTTGAATGTGCCTGCATGCTTCATACATGTATGTGTCATGATCTTAGGTCAAACAGCTAGTTACTAAGCAACTACATTCTTTACTCATATCTCAGGTTCCAATCAGATTAAATAAGACACCCAGGTGTTAGACAGCCAGACATGACATCAGCAACAGCTGGTACATTCCTGACATCCATTAGGAAGCCAGGTGGGCTCCCATGACCTCATGCATTCTTAAGTCAGGTATGTTCTTTTGACCTCATACATTCTAGGAATGTCTTAACATAAACACATTCCATAACTCAGATGTTTTCCCAAGGGGTAATGCATTATTGAGTACTCTTTCCCTGTATAAACCAGAGGTTTTTAGACCCAAATCGGTTCTCTAACCCAAGTCCAACCGGGTCGTGTTAGCTGAACTAAAATTCCCTTTGGGGAACTAGTACCCCTGGCAGGAGGCATGAGCCCCTTGGGTCTTGGAAGGAAATGGACTGAACTGGATGCCATGCCTCTGTATGAACTCTTATCTTTTCTCAGGTATGGTTTTATGCTTTACTTCTATGAAACTGCATATTGGAAAATAAAGCTCTTTGTGAGTTTTACTAACGGACTGTGTTGGAGTCTATTTAACAGGCATATCCAGGTTCTATTGCTCTCTGCCTTACACTCTACCAAACCAAAGAACTGAAGACTCCCTGTTTCCAGCAGGTGGTAGCACGGAGACCCTGGGTTCAGCAAGAAGAGGTGACAAAAGGCTGTTGGGAGGTTTGCGAAGTAAAAGAGAATCTAACAGCCTTGTTGATCATACCCAGCCTCTTGAACCCCAGCAAGGGTCAAGTCCGTGAGAGTATGCACATATGCATACATGCACAACAACACACAGAGAGACAGCTAGCAAACAATGACTGACTTATTGGAAAATTAAAATTAGATAAGGCACCAGGAGAAGACGGGTTACCTGCCAAATTCTATAAGGAATTTAAGGAACTGATAGTCCCAAAGCTATGTAAATTATTTAATAAAATATTGGAAGGTGAATCAATTCCAAACTCATGGAACAGATCGATCATTACTTTAATTCCTAAACCAGGAAAAGATTTGGAGAAAATAGAATCATACAGGCCAATCTCATTAATTAATCAAGATGCAAAAAAATTTACTACAATATTGACTAAACGATTGGGCAGTTTTATAAATGAATATATTAATAAAGATCAAGCAGGATTTGTGAAAAATAGATACATGTCAGATTTGGTAAGAAGAGTGCTGGACCTGTTGGACTCTACAGAAAGGAAAAAAGAGAAGGTAGGATTTTTATCTCTAGATATATTTAAAGCATTTGATTCATTACAATGGGCTACAATTCATGAAATGATCGGTCTATATGGATTTGGCAATACATTTCAGGGAGTAATAGCAAAATTATACCAACAAGGAATAGCTAGAGTTAAAGTCAATGATATATATACAGAGGATATAAAATTGGAAGCAGGCACCCATCAGGGGTGCCCTTTATCCCCAGTTTTGTTTATAATGGCAATGGAGTTCTTAGCTAATGCTATATGCCAAGATGAGGAAATAAGTGGAATAGAAGATAATAAAATAAACCTATATGCAGACGATACACTTATAATTGTAAAGCATCCAAAAAAGGCATTAGAAAGAATATATTTGCATTTAAAAACGTTCGAAGAAACAACCGGTCTGAGAGTAAGTTGGGAAAAATTGGAAATGATATACTGTAATGGGGAAAAAGTAGAGCGAGAAAATATTAAAGAAAAATATAAGATACAAGTTAAACCTAATTTAAAATATTTGGGAGTAACGATCTCAGGCAAAATTGGGGAACTTAAAAAGTTAAATTATTTAAAGCAAAAGAAGGATATTGAAAGGAAAATAACACAATATAATAAATTGAATTTATCATGGTTTGGCCGGGTAGCATTAAGCAAAATGATGTTATTACCCAAATTAAATTTTTTATTCGATGTCTTACCAATAAAACATAGTAATAAAGAATTGGAAGAATATCCAAAAATTATAAACAAGTTTTGTAATGGGAAGCGAAGAGCAAGAATATCTAAACAACTGTGGTACATACCTCAAAAAGAAGGGGGATTGGGAATTCCAAATATACATAATTATTATAGAGCTTTTCAAGTAAGAAATGTTGTAAAAATTTTGATGAGGGAAGAATTGAAATGGGAAAAAATTGAAAAGAGAGATTACCTGCAAGTGGGTAAAGCGACATTTTTAAGTAAAATTGATGGTAAAAAACATAAAGAGACACAGAATAGGATGATAAAAACAAACGTAGAAGAATGGAGAGGAGTAAGAGAAGATCTTATTCCAGGGATTTCACCAATTGTAGAATTGGAAGACTTTAATAACTTCCCAATTAAAATAGATAGCGGTATCAAGGCAATATTATTAGAAAATGGGGTTTCACTGTTAAAAGATTGGCTGAAGATTTGCAAAGATTCGGAGAGAAGAAAGGCACTTTTTTTACAATTGAAATTGAATTGGTTTCAGATTCTCCAGATAAATAATTGGAATAAGATATTCTTATCTTATAATAGTTTAGATAGGCAACTTACAACTTTTGAAGAACTTTTGGTTAAAATAAGAAAAGGAAATATGGGAATTAAAGGGATAGTTAGTAAAATATATAAGATAATGAACAAACGAGGGAAAATACAGGAAGTTTTAAAGAATATTTGGGAACAAGATTTGAATACGACAATTCCGGAAGAGAGTTGGCATAGAAAATGGAAAAAAAGAATTATGAGAACTATGTCTGTAAGAGTAAAAGAACATAATTTCAAGATGCTTTGGAGATGGTATCTGACCCCAATTAGACTGCATCAAATAAATAAGGAAATAAGCAATAAATGCTGGAGGTGTAAGCACTTTACTGGGACATATGTACACATGTGGTGGAACTGTAATGAGGTATCAGAATTTTGGGGTAAGGTTGAAAGGGAAATTGAAAATATAATAGATATGCGGTTAGAATTGGGACCAGATACAGCATTATTAACAAATGTGGATAAATATAAAATAAGTAATGATGGAAAAGAGCTGATGGCTGTGATGTTGTCTGCAACAAGACAATGTATAGCAAAAAAATGGAAAAGCAATGTGTCATTGAATATACAAGATTGGTATAAGGAATTGTGGGAATTAGTTCTCAATGATAAATTGACATGGGAATTAAATGTTAAGAAAGGCATAGTTCAAGTAAACGGATTCTGGGGAATCTGGAGGAAATTTGTGGAATATGTGATTGTGGAAAAGAAAGGAGTCAACCCTGTACCAGAACAAATTAATTTTTGGAAAATGTAAATGGTTATAAACTTCCTGGACATTGTACATAGCAAAAAGGTGAATTAAGCAATGAAGAATATCTGCAGTAGAGATAATAGAGGTATTAGAATTTTTGATTGAAGAATGTGATATAAAAGTAGAAAAATGTATCATTACTTCTTTCTTCTATCAATATATATCAAATGTAGTATTTTTGTGAAAAAAAATCTTTTTTGTATTGTATGTTTGCTTTCCCTATTGTTTTCTTTTATTGAAAATGTATAAATAAAGAATTTAGAAAAAAAAGAAAGATACTATCAAAATCATCAAATTTTCTGATACTTAAAAATCCATACAACATGCTTCACACAACAGAAAAGTAGTGATCATCATTTTGCACATTTTGTTTTATTTGTGTGAAAGTGTTAATTGCTTCATTGTATTTAATTCACAGGCAACCCTTACTCTCTTCTCCTTTCAAGAAGAATGAAAAATGCCTCACCCTTTTATGAGTTGAAGAACACAATTTTATGACTTTTCAAGAATTTAAAGAGTTCTAACATATCTCCCCTCACTCTTATTTTTTTCAAGGCTAAATATGCCAAGTTTACAGTCGTTCCTCATAAAGTTTGGTTTCTAGCTCTTTAATCATTCTTCTTACCTGTCTCTGAGCCTATTTCAGTTTGTCTTCCTCTTTCTTCAAGCACTATGTCTGGAACTGAATGCAGTACTCATGTTGGGGCCAAACAGAGGGGAACTAGTACTTTATGTGATTTGGAGACTGTACTTCTATTATAATAGCAATGACCTTTTTTGCACTTGTATTGTAGCTTGTGAACTACAACAATTCCAAGATCCTTCTCACATGTAGTATTACTGAGCAAGGTATGCACTTGGTTTCTTCTTCCTAGGTATAGAACTTTGCACTTATTCCTGTAGATTTCATTCTAGTATTGTTGTTGGTTTTATTCTCCAGAATTATCTTTCTATCTTCAAGGATATGTTATTCCACTCAATTTTGTGTCATTTGCAAATCTGATAAGCATTCCTTAATATTTCCCATCCAAGTCTTTAATAAAAAATGTTGAAAAACAGTGGGTCTAGAATCCGGGCCTTTGGTGCACTTCTTGTTACTTTCTACCAGTTTGAGAAGGAAGCACTGATAAACACTTTCTGAGTACAATTTTGTAACTCTTGTGTGTACACCTAATAGTTGTTCTATCCAGCTCACACCTAGTTGGTTTGCTAATCAGAATATCATGGGGCACTTTGTCAAAAGCTTTGTTGAAGTCAATATATATTACATCCACTGCATCCTCACAGTCTACTGGGGACTTTTCTCAAAAATGAGATAAGCTTAGTCTGGCAGGTTTTGTTCTTGGCCAATCCATGTCGGCTCCTAGTTATTACTCCATTGTTTCCCAACTGCTTGCAGTGTGACCATTTAATAATCTGCTCCAGAATTTTCCTCAGGGTTGATTGCAGGCTGACTGGTCTGTATTTCCCAGGTTCTTCCTTTTAAACATTTTTAAAGATAAAGACAACATCTGCTTTCCTCCAATCATCTAGCACCTCATACATATCATAATATGTACAAGGTTATCCACCTGCTTTAATCTGTTAGGACAGGTATAATGAGAACATTACTTAATATCATACCTCTGTTAAAATAGTGTCTATTAGTGGAGGCATCTACTAGCATTCATGGCAATGGGAGCATAATTTCTCTTTACAAATTGTGTTTCAATATATTAAATATAGAAAGATCTGAAGAGTGGAAGAAATGAAGCCAGGGGGCACAATTTCAAGCTTTACCCATATCTTTAGTCTCCTGTCTTCTGAACCAGTTTGAACCAACTGCCACTGGGTTGAGATTTAACATATGAGGCAAAACTATCAAGACATCCTTAATCTGCTTCTCCATCAGGCAACATTCTATGGCTACTTGAATTTTCTTCATCCTTTTTATTTTTCCTTTTGCATTCTAGGCTGACGTCTCAATAAATTGCACCACAGGATGAAATCTACTAAAGACAAAAGATGAAACAAGAGAAAAATCTATTCACAGCATTCCTTAAATGGTACTGAGTTACGATGACTGGAGATCCTGCTGTATTAGCACACTGAATAAGAAGCAACAAAATCGGCACACCTGCCATCTGCCTGGACTTTTTCTACTGTGTCCTGCCTTTACTCCTGTTGCTTCATCCATGTGCTGGATGCTCAAAACCCCAGTGTTTCAGTGTGATATCATTATACCCTGCTGGTACAGCATAAGCTTTTTATAATCCATTGATCTAACTGTGCTTTCTGCCCACATTTTCCCACTGCCAAAGCTATTCTATGCTTTTGTTGCTAGCTTGAAGAATCGAGTTGCATATGAGACAGAAAGACCTGGGTAGAAATGCTGGGAGAAACTAATCTATTGCTTTCTCAGCACCTTTGAGATTGAAAGGGAGACATTTAGAGCTAATCTGAATAATCTATTGTTGCTGATGGCTGTGGGAAACTGTATTGTTGAGCTTGCTTGTCTGTCATTTTGCTTGATCACACCCTTCTCCCTTTGACCCCTGAATTTGGTGTATAAAAACCATGTCTGTAAGTTTTGCTCCATGCCTGAAGAAGTGGACTTGATCTACAAAAGCTAACAATAAAAATATAGCAGTTAGTCTTTAAAGTGCTACAGTGTTTTTTATTTAGTTTTGGTTTCTTTTGTTTTGTTTTCTGATATGTCTAATCTGTTGTCTTTACACATCCTGATACACCCATCTGCCCAACAAATGAAAACTCCAGTCTGCATAAGGATTATTTCTTTATTTAGATTTATATGTCCGTGCCTATCACGGTAGTGACTCTGGGCGGCTCATAATTCATAACCCACAATCACAATAAAATGGTCTGCTATAATTAAAAACTGTTACACTAAAGAAATAAGGACCCAATTAAAATACCCATTATCAAAACATCTGTAACACTAAAATCTGAAAATCTAAAATCTAAGAGGGCAGTTGTTCTTATGGTCATATAAGCCAGTGTGGGAGGGGAGCTGTTCCTCCCACAGCCCCCCACACCTCATGAGCCAGCCATGTCTTCAGGCCTTTCCTAAAACCCAACAAATCTGGCTGAAGATGGAGATCAGTCAGCTGGAGGTACTAATGCTAATTCTTTATTGATGCAGGCCTGGCTATGGAGATGCAAATCTTGCAGACCAAGTGTTTTTTTGGACAAGGAATGAATTTTATTTGTTTGTTTTAGATAGCAGCCTGCCAAAATGCACTAGTTGCTTCATATTCAGGATAGAATGATCTTGGACAATGGAAGGACTGAGTCTGAAAAAGCCAGCGTTCCTGAGTTTCTTCTTTTTACTTTTCTCTTTCTTCATGTTTGATCAGCAGCTGGGTGGCATAATGTTGTGGCCCAGACACCCAGCCAAGCCAGTCAGCCAGCAGCTGCTGCACAAGAGGTAGAAGAAAGTCTTACTTTTCAATTCAGAAAGTATAAGCAAAGTCATAGTCAAGGATAGCCAAGGTCAGAAGCTGTTCAGTAGCAAACTGTAGATACAAGAATGATCTAGGGACATCGATGGTGGTCACAGGCAAAGGTTCAGGTTTTCCCAGATCAGAGGTTCCAATTACACAAGGTCGATTGCTCCAAAAAGAGCTTTTAAGGACACCCAAGGTTCACAGCTGATGGTCGTCCCTGGAGGTGTGCCCTAGCCCTTCTCCATCACAGCTGTAGATTTTGTCTTAAGAGAGCCCTGCACCTTTTGGATGTTCTGGGTTCTGCTCTGTCCTCCAGAGTGCTGACACCTGATGCTCCTGCCAAGCCCTGATCATCAAGACTGGCTTGCACACTGGCAGCAGGCTGCAGAGCTGGTGCCATGTCCATCTCCTTGTGCTCAGAGTCCAGATCTGGGCTGGCAGTGGGTTGAGGGACTAGCAACAGGTCCTCTTCAGACTCTGACTCCAGATCAGAGCCAGCAGCAGCCTGATGGGATGGCTAACTGCCCTCTTCCTCCTCACACCCAGGATCCCAGGCCACAACACATAGCCAGCTGTTTTCCTAACCCACCTGTAAGAAACAAGGGCTGGCACTAACACCTGATGTGAACTTTCAACACTTCCATTGATAATCTCCCTACACTATCCACAATAAATTGATGTTCACTGGAAAAGTAATATTAAATCACAAAAGCACGTGCAATCTGAAATCCAGGAAATGTATTCCCTTGCTCCTGCATTTTTTGGTATATGGATCACACAGCATTTTTGTTTGTTTTTGCAATGATAACAGTTTGGCGCGATTCGAACTTTTGATCCAAGACATGTTGGAATTCAACTTCCTTTTTCATCTTCCTTATTCTGCTTTGTCCAGCAAATATCATGTCTTTTTCAGATAGCAGAAGAGAATAAAGCAGTACATCAAGTAGGAAAAATGATGTTAAACGTGGCATGAGGACACTTTTACTTCTCTGGAAAAATTTGGTTTTTCATAGCAATTGTACAGATCTAAAAAACTAATACAGCTTTAAAAAAGTTACTTTTTTACTGTAATTTCCAGAATCCCAGTGGGCATGCCAGCTAGGAGATTGAGTAATTATTGTCCAAAAAAGTGCGGTATATATAAAAATTACACTAAGCTCTATGCAACAATCAGTATGTTTGTCTGTTTGTTTGTCTGAACTATTTTGAAACACCTCAGCATCCAGTGGCTGAAAACCTGTTTGTACAGCTTGGTGTGAGCAAGGCCAATGACATTTTAATGCTAATTAAAAGTTTCTGATTGCCTCCCCCATCCAATTACAAGGCTATCTACAGGGTCATTTAATTCTGAGCAAGCCTTTAGAGGACTCGAATGGAAGGATTGTATGTCCAGGAGAGCAACACTTGCAAATTCCTGACACTCCCTTACCTCATTCCAAAGTTGCCAAAGACTTCCCCAAAATGAAAGATTAAAGAAATCTCAAAATCTGAAGAAGAAGGTGGGAGGGGAAATAGGCAAAACTGAAAAATAATCCTTTGAAGACAAAGGAATATACAGGACTGAGATGTTCTTTCTGAACAGAGAGCTTAACATGAGCTTTATAATTCAAAGTCTAAAAAAGAACAGAAAGAACGCCTCTGAGCGTGTGTGTGCGTGCGTGTGTGTGTGTGCGTGTGTGTGTGTGTGCGTGCGCGCATGCAAAGACTGTCCTTGGGTGTTCTGTAAGGGATGCCTTTGATAAAGTATGCTGATAAGTCGCTTAGTCTATTAAGCTATGGTGATTCAAACTTTCATGCATCATTTGACAGAGAAAATGAGAATTTGTAGAAGTAATAGCTAATGTAAAGTATATTAGGCTGCAATGCAGTTCGATAGGTGAAGAAACCAAGTTAATGTGCTGATGCCATAGGAAAGAATACCAAGGAATAAAAAGAGCCCTCTCAGCTTTGTATTTGTAACAGAAATTGTTGGATCCGGGGATCCGTGGGCGGAGTGAGGACACGGACACCGGTAGTTGAACCCAAACAACACGCCTGTTTATTTCAAGTCACAGCAACAACAACAAACAACGGCTGGCCAGCAGGGGTTTAAATACCCTGCTTGAGCCAGCCCACTGACCAATAGGAGGCGGCGATTTTCCCGCCGCCTGGACATTCAAATATCTAACACCCCTTTCCCCCAGCATGCACTTAACCTGTTATTTGCATACAAAATCGTCCAGATGACGGGGGCGTGTCCTGACCCTGTCAGACCTGCGCAATTCAGTCGGCGCTGGGGTGTCGGGCAGAGCGGACCTGTCGCTCTCGCTCCGCCCCGGCTGGGCCTGCGGCGGACCCGGAATAGGAGCGTCAGGTTCCACGGTGACCGGGGGTGAGCCTGCTCCGCACGGTAAGTTGGCTGGTGATGGAGCGGGCTGCATGGGGATGTCTCTTGGTCGAACCGGGTCGGTGACCGGTTCGTCCATCGGGTGCATGTCTGGCTCCGGGCCGGTCTGCGCTCCCAGGGGGTGGTTGCCTTCCGTGTCGGGGCTCGTTCGCCTCCTGAGTTGGTCGACATGGCGTTTCCATGTCCGACCATCAGTGAGGTGAACCCTGTAGGTGTAGGGGCCCAGCGTGTCGCTGATGGTACCCTCTTCCCATGGTGGGCCAGACGCGTAGTTCCTGGCAAAACCCGGTGTGTTGACGGCCAGTGTCCGGCTGTGTGGCGGGTCTCCTTGGAACTTATCTGGGGAGTACCTAGGGTGTAGCCTGTCAAGCTGACAGCGGAGTCTCCGACCCATGAGCAATTCTGCGGGTGCCCTTCCAGTGGCAGCGCAGGGAAGATTGTGCTGGGCGAGTAAGAAGGTGTCTATGCGCTCCTGCCAGTCCCCGGGCCCCAGCCTTTCTAGGGCCTCTTTTGCGCTGCGGACGAACCTCTCGGCTTGCCCATTTCCTTGTGCTCTGAAGGGGGAGGTGAGCGCGTGCCTGGTTCCAAGGGATGCCAGGTACTGCTCAAACTCCGTGGCCGTGAACTGGGGGCCGTTATCGGAGACCAGGGTGTCCGGAATGCCGTGCGTGGCCCATAGTTGCCGGAGCTCCTTAATTATGGCTCGGGCCGTGGTGCTACTCAGGAGTCGGACCTCCAACCATTTCGAGTATGCATCCACTGCTATGAGGAATGTGTGTCCGTGGAAGGGGCCGGCAAGGTCGATGTGGATCCTCTGCCAGGGGCCCGTGGGCTGTTCCCATTCCCTGACTGGGGCGGATGGTGGATTGGGCCGTGATGACTGGCAAGGTGTGCATTTGGCCACCCACGACTCAATGTCCTTGTCAATGCCTGGCCACCAGACGTAGCTTCGGGCCAACCCCTTCATTTTCACTATCCCCGGGTGGCTAGTGTGTAACGTTTCCAGGACCTTGGGGCGGAGTTTCTTGGGGACTACTACCCGGTCCCCCCACAACAAACAACCCCCTACACAACACAGTTCGTCCCGTTTATCGTGAAATACCTTGAATTCCCCTTCCCCCTTGTCCGGCCAACCCCGCTGGACCCAGCTGGAGACGGTGCGGAGTTCGGCGTCCCTCGCCGAAACCCTGGCAACCTTGGCCGAGGTGGTGGGGGCAGAGTCCAGGACGTCCAGGACGAGCACCGATGCCTCCCCCCTGTCCGCGCCATCCTGGGTCGGGAGGGGGCACCTGCTCAAGGCGTCTGCGTTGCCCATGTGTTTCCCGGGCCGGTAGACCAAGGTGTAGGAGTACCCCGAGAGGAAAATGGCCCACCGTTGCATCCGGGGGGATAAGGCTGAGGGTGTGGGGCGGTTGCCGGCCAATAGTCCCAACAGGGGCTTATGGTCCGTTATAAGTTCAAAGTCCCGGCCATACAGGTAGTCATGGAACTTCCTTACCCCTGCCACCGCCGCCAGTGCCTCCTTGTCGATCTGGCCGTAGTTCCTCTCCGTCGGTGACATCGTCCTGGAGTAATAGGCGATGGGCGCCTCGAGGCCGTTAGGCAGTCGGTGGGCCAGGACTGCGCCGACGCCGTAGGGAGACGCGTCGCAGGCGAGGACCAGTGGCAGGGTCGCATTATATTGGATCAGAAAACTGTCCTGTGAGAGTAGATTTTTTACTGCCTGGAAGGCCGCCTTTTGCTCCGGTCCCCACACCCATTCTTCCCTGGCCGCTAACAGTCTATGTAGGGGCTCAGCCGCGGTGGCCTTTCCCCTCAGGAAGGCTGCATAGAAATTTAGGAGCCCTAGGAATGCCTGCAGCTCCTGCTTGTTCCTGGGGGCCGGGGCGTTCTGGATGGCTTCCACTTTCCCTTTTGTTGGGTGGATGCCCTTGGCATCGATGCGGAACCCGAGGAATTCCACAGAGGGGACCCCCAGTAAGCATTTGTCCCGCTTTACTCTCAGCCCGGCGGCCCTAAATTTCGCCAGGACAGCGGAGACCCTATCCTTGAGTTGCCCCGGGTCCCCCGCGATGATCAAAACATCATCGAAATAGGGCACTACCCCCGGGAGTCCCTGGAGAAGCCTTTCCATCGTGCTTTGGAAAAGCCCCGGGGCTATGCTGACTCCGAATTGCAGCCTCGTGCACTTGAATGCCCCCCGGTGCGTTACAATGGTTTGGGCTTCGGCCGTGGCGTCGTCCACCGGTAGCTGTTGATACGCTTGGGCCAGGTCCAGCTTGGCAAAGATTTTGCCGGGGCCCAGTGAGTGTAGCAGGTGGTCTATGACAGGGACCGGGTAGGCGCTTGGTTCCAAGGCTTTATTTATTGTGCACTTGTAGTCGGCACAAATGCGCACGGACCCGTCCGGTTTAATGGGGGTCACTATGGGGGTTTCCCACCGGGCATGGTCTACGGGAACGAGGATCCCCTGGGCAACTAACTTGTCGAGCTCCCTCTCGACCCTGGGTTTGAGGGCCAGTGGGACCCGCCTGGCTTTAAGCCGAATCGGGGCAATGCTCGGGTTGAGCGCAAAGGAAATGGGCGACCCCACATACCTGCCCAAGCCTTCCCCGAAAACGTCCTGGAACTCGGCCATCAGGTCGTCCCTCAGTGAGGCGTCTCCGGGCTGGTCGGTGGCGGCGCTGTGGATGCCCGCGATGGACAGCCCCAGGGCGGGGAACCAGTTGGTGCCCAGCAGCGTGGGAATATTGCCATGGACTACGGTCAGAGGTAGGCTCTCCTCCCTCTGTCCGTATTTGACTTGGACCCACTTCTGCCCGGCGACGGGGAGGTACTTGCCCTGGCAGTCCTTTACCCGGACCCTCTGGGTCTGGAGATCCGATTCTTTTAGGGCCGGAAATGCCTTTTTCATCCACCTCCAGGGTATGATGGTGATGGCGGCCCCGGAGTCGACTTCCATGGAGCACTCGGCCCCGTCGATCGTGACGGTTGTATAGAATTTCTCTCCCTTCTCCGTTGCGGTGTGCCCAATGGTCAGCGTGTGTGTGCCGGCATCTTCAAACTTGCCGCCGTTCCGTCCTTGGCGCCTCTGATTGGACCTGTGGCTGGCGGCCATCTTGCCCGGCGGGAACTTTTGAATCTGCCGGTCGACTTGGCCCTCTGCTTGCCTTGCCCGGCAGACCTTCACGATGTGGCCCCGCTTCTCGCAGTAGCGGCAGATGGCTTCCCGGAAACGGCAGTGTGCCCTCTGGTGTGGCCCCCCACAGCTGGCACAGCACTGATTTCCTCTTCCCGAGCTTCCCCCGTCCGTCGCGCACACCTCTGCCTCTTCGTCCCCGTCCTCGTCCTCGTCTGGGGCGACGTCCTGGTGGTGAGCGGTGGCTTGGTGGGGTGCCGACGGGGACCTGTGGAATGCGGCCGCGGCCGACGTGGAGAGCTCGAAGGCTCTAGCCTCTTCGATGGCCCCGGCCAGGGTCAGGTCTCTCCGGGCGAGCAGTCTCTTCCGGAGCTTATTATCCCGGACCCCCCTGATGAGTTGCTCGGTTAGGGAATCCTCAAGGAAAGCTCCGAAAACGGCCGGGATGGCTGCGGCTCTCAGGGCGGCCAGGTACTCGCCTATGGGCTCCCCGGGCATCTGGTACCGGTCCCGAAATTGGACCCGGAAAACGAATTTGGATGGCTCCGGCGCATAATGGTCTTTGAGAGCCCGCTGCAGGGCCTCCCAGGGGACCTCCGTGATGGGCATCGGATCCACCAAGGACTGGGCGACCTCGTAGACCTTGGGACCGCAGTGCGTCAGGAAGAACGCCTTCTTCCGCTCGGGTGCGATGTCCGCCAGTTCTGCCGCCACGAGGGAGAACTCGAACCGGTCCATGTAACTCTTCCACCTCTCATCTTTGGGCTGGAAGGGTGTCGGTGGGACGTAGGTAGCCATAGCGATGTGCCTTGCGGATGTTGGCTCTGGCGCGTGTTGGTTCTGTGCCGTTCCTCAGTATCCCACCTTCGTCGCCAGTGTTGGATCCGGGGATCCGTGGGCGGAGTGAGGACACGGACACCGGTAGTTGAACCCAAACAACACGCCTGTTTATTTCAAGTCACAGCAACAACAACAAACAACGGCTGGCCAGCAGGGGTTTAAATACCCTGCTTGAGCCAGCCCACTGACCAATAGGAGGCGGCGATTTTCCCGCCGCCTGGACATTCAAATATCTAACAGAAATGATGTGCTTTGGTTGAAATACGGCTGAGAAGGGCAACACCACCTCATGCTTTTAAAGGTTTGATGTCTTTCATAGCTGGTAAATGACTCCCAAGTAGAACTGTAGTCATCAAGTGATTAACTCCCTCAGCTTCATCCAACCAGGTCTCTATAATGCAACTCAAGTCAACATGTTGATACAAGATCAGATCCTGGACGTTAGTCATCTCGTCATTCGTTGATCTAGCACTCAGCAGCAGCATCTTCAACCCAGGATTCCAAGGCAATTTTGGCTATTTTAAATTGGAAGGCAATTTGGGGCAACACTCTATTACAGACCCTTCTTCCAGGATGATGTTGGTGTCTACCCACTGCACTCTATCTATAATGTCTGTTCCCTGCTCCCACTCAACATCTCTCCTCTTTTGGAAACACATCCCACCTTGGCAGACAGAGAGCTCACCATAGCAAACGAGTCAAGATTAAATAAATCCCTGCTTCCCTCTCTTAAACAGGGTATGTGGTGCTCATTCTTGTAACTCTCCCTTTGAAAGCAACCCTGCCCTTAACAAGCTTTAGCTTTACACAGTCCACCCCCCAACAGGAGGCAGACATGAGAACAAAGGAAGCAAGATAGAAGTTTGGATACAAAGCAGTGATCTCCCAGTCTAATGGCAGGGAAGGCTTGGTACTGCAAAGAAGTGAAGGTCCAGCAAGTTGACATTCTGCAGTGGAAGTGGAGAAACAATTGTTTCCTTGGCCCCTACACACTGCCCTGACCTGGCAGGTGACACAGGTGACCTCTCTGCCCCTTCCAACAGGGAAACATTGGTCTTATGGTAAAAGGTATGATAAAGTTTAGACAAGGGCTTGATTTATCAGCCAGAACTGAACATTAATTGAGGCTTCAAAATCAGGCAAGAGCAAAAATGATTTGTTGCACAGTCAGTTGTGAAAGTGACTTCCAGTGACAAAATATAATACAAGCCATTAAAAACTCTTCAGATTTTTGGACACATCGTCAGCAGCGGGAAGATAGGTATTTCATTTCTGCTTCACTTCGATGCATCTGTAACTTGACGGCGCTCATAAGCAATAATCTGAATTGCCTATCAGAGAAGCTATTTCTTCCTATTTACAAAAAATGGGAAGTAAATAATTTAAGGTGCCACCAGTCTCATAATGAAATAAAGCGAATATGAAAATGTGCTGGATGAAACAAAATCCTCACAGCCCTTGGAACCTAGGGGAGGAAAGAACATTCTTGCGTCTAATGAGTTTTCTCCAAAAACTCACTTTTTATAATCCATTCACCCTCTTTTGGAAGGCTTTTTAAAGTGCATAATTGATCAGTATAACACCAAGGTTAAAGTTTCAGCCCCTCAGCACAATCCAACCACATTTGCACAGCTATGAGTCCTGTTGATGCAAGAGCAAGTGAAGCCAGCACAAGCATAAACGTAAATCACAGAAACTAATATTCATTCATTCATTCATATGCTCTCCAGTCTCTGGTCCCATTATCTGGAGGAAACCAAAAGTGCTTCCTCCTCTTCCTTCTCCTTCACTTTAGCCTATAGGAAAATGTACTAAAATGTTCACACCAGAAAAAGTATATTCTTGAATAAGTACAATATTTTTCTTATAATGAATATAAGAAACTTAAAGGATTCTCTATCACTCCAGAAGTCATCACCAGGCTGCTGAAGGTCAACTACAGGATTACCAGAATGACTCATGACAGTTGAATTGCAGTTTACATTACTCCTTTGGAGAAGACATTTGTGAAGGTCACTCATAAAGTTGGTCATGAAGGTGATACAGAAACAGAGAAGTCTAAGCTTGCTGACATACAAAGAGGCTAACTACATAGACATTTAGTTTGATGTTTAGTTTGGTACAGGGACAGTCTGGGGCACTCCTTGAAGGGGCTTCGACTTTTCGAGTGCAGATAGGCTCACTCTAGCATGAATTGGTCTAATGTGTGTGATCAGTGGAATCAAACCAAAGCAACTTTCAATTTACCAATATTGTGAAGTGGCTTACAAGAGGGCCACTTCTGGCTACTAGCAAACAAATAGTTTCATCTGTTCAACAGAGGGCTGGGAAGATATTTTTCACTGTTTAATTTAAGACTATCACTGATACACTATCTCAAATACATGCTGAATCCATGTTACTGGCTATAACAATATTTTTAAACAGTCCAAAAAAATTTTTTTTACCTCTCCTGCCCTCTGCCAATTAGGGAAAGTGATTAATTTGCCAATATTTGGAATTGGCTAGCTTGTAAACCATTTCATGATTTGGGCTTTGGAATGGTCAGGCTTGATTCAGATAATTAAGCCCGACCATTCCAAAGTGGCCCCTACTAGTTTGCTCCCCGTTGCTAGTGTAGCTACACACTAAGCTGGCTAATTCTACCACCTGAGTTTGGGAATGTGACGTTTTTGGAGTGAAGGACCTAGAATCTTAAACCCGCATGGGCTGTGGCCAGGCTTTCTGAGGGACTCTGGCAAATATAATTCAAAACAGCAATAGTCCCAAGTAAATCTATCAACATTTCTGTATTCCTGATGAATGGTAACTTGTCTGGCCAAATTTTAGAACTACTGCTTATTTATCATAAGAAAGCCTCCCACATATTTTACATCACAGTCAAGATTCTTTGAGTAAATCACTCATTTCAGTGGAGTTTCAGCTGGATTAATGTTTTGTGTTTGAAGCTGAAATGTGGTTTAGCAGTGAATGGAAGAAGTCTGACCTATCCTTCAGTAATCCTAATAGATGAACCTCTCACTCTCCACAATCATAATGCTGAAGCTATTAAAACTGACAACAGCAGAAACATGTTTTACCTTTTAAAGAAGATTCAATAAACTAAGAAAAGAAGGTCTTTTCATTTTCCCCCTACAAATGACTGCTCATTATCAGAGTCAAATAATAAGTGCATTTTTAGCACAACACACACAGGATTGCAGTGTGTGTTCCCCACCCCTGCTGTCAAGTATAGCAATAGAGGTTTCTGTTTGTTTGCCTGCTGGCTTGTTTATTCACACATATCTATGGTGAAAGTATATCAGAGATGGGGAGTGCTTCTGCCTCAAAGCTGGATGTGTGAGCAAAAGAACACAAAATGTAATGCAGAGAAACAGATGGAAGGTAATAAAGGTTATGTCTGAAGATGAAAGTGAAAATGCAGGCTTACTTAAATATTGCTTTTTTAAAGCATGTATCTCTCTGTTTAATAAATGAAGTACAGGGTTCTTGGCTTGATCGTGCAGGAGGCTTCTAACCAGTAGAAAAGAAAAATGAGACAAACTTAGGAAAAATAAAAATCAACCCAGGAACTGTTTGTGAATATTTATATGCTAATCACTGTTGTCTATGGGGTTCACAGAAAGAGCCTCCTTGAAGATTGTGGTATTTTTGAACCACAATAGGGCATACCCTGGTAAAGGCAACCTTGTGTTGCCAGTTAATCTTTTTCACATTAGATCAGGCAAAGGGAAGTGCATAATGAACTCACCAAATGGTGACTTTATTTTGGCAATTTCACCTTTGGCCTAGACACAGAAGAAGAAATGCTGTCTATGTTTTCTTTTTGACTCCACACAGCCTGTGCCTATGGGACACAGTTATCCTGAATGAGACCAGGTAGAATAGTTAGAACAGAGTTTCTAACAGTGCCCCAAGCCATATGAACTCAGTCCAGCCAGAGTAGGACATGTGCTTTTATGTGGTGATGATGGGAAGGTTTGCTAGGTTTTACATGGCCATATAATACACTACAAAGAACTTGTCTTTAGAAAAGGGAATTCCTGAACCACTGGAAACATCTGATTGTCACAGCAGGAGCTTCTCTCCTCCTGCCCTGAAATAGTGGGTCAGACACAAAATTGGAGAAAACTAGGGCCACAACTTTATTAACTACTAAACCAAGTACTACAAACTTCTGTCCCTGATCTTCAAAGGGGTCTAGTGTGTATGTAAACATCCAGAGCCAGGAGATTGTAATGTACTCCTGCACCATCTTATTTGGGCAAGTCCAAGTACCAAGGGAATGGTCCCACTGGCTTCCACCTTCCAACAGCCAATGTGTTATTGAGACAGTGGTGTAGCGTGGGGGGGCATGGGGAGGCCGACCTCGGGTGGCACTTTTAGGGGGTGGCAAAATTTCACAATAAATAGGACTTCGCCATCCCCCCCCCAGACTTCCTGTTGGACAGGGTGTGAAGGCCACTGGGGATGGGTGCCAGTGGTGCAGCAAGCCTAGATGAGGGTGGCAAGCCTAGATGGGGGCCCGAGTTTGCCCTGCACCCCAGGCAGCTGAAACCCATGCTACACCACTGTATTAAGGCACCACTGTCCCAGTAGCCCAGTGCATTTTAAAAAAACACATTGCTTTCATGCCCCACCCATAAGCCAATAACTCTCTCTCTCAGCTGGCAGAATGGAGTGGACTAGCTAACACCCACCCTGGACTCATCAGACCAGGTTACAATCTATGCTACCCACCTATTGTGACCTATTTAGTAAAAGGCAATCACCCAATGTGTACAAAGCGCACGCACACACACACACACACACACACACACACACACACACACACACACACACACACACACACACACACACACACACACACACACACACACACACCAGAAGACAGTGGGGTATCAGCAAAAAAAAAAAATTCACCCAAGAGGGTTAATCGTTGGGTGAGCCAAAAATTCCTATCCAGCCTTGAAGCAACCAGCTAATTTCAGGCTGAACCCAAGGGTAGGAGTGGACTGCTGGCAACAACTAGCAGACACTGTCACCATGGGAGGACACCATTGGCTGAACAACAATGGTCCCATTTCCTTCGGTGCAGGGAAGAGGGTGGCAAAGAGCCACTAGGCTGAGCATAAGGCTCACCCAGAAGCTGGCCTTCACAATACACTGTAGTTTTATCTTGCATCATTTTGTGACTAGTTACTAGGCAATAAGTACATGCTTCAGTTACAAGTAGGATTGCTCTGTCACAAAAGTCTGCCTGAATCACTTCTCTAGAAAAATAATTGATTTCAGCTTTTAATCACAGGCAATAGGTAAAGTGTGATTTGGTCCTCAGCCTTCTGAATATTTCCTTAGCAGGAAAGGCATGGAAATAAGTCTAGCCAGAGCCTGTCATAGCACAATGGAGCATCTTTGAATCTTAAAACCTAAAGCCAGTGTCTATGGCTGGAATATCTTGATCACAGCACCATACCAGCAATTACTCCCTAGTACTCTGAATGCAGTTACTACCCATATGCTAAGCTATCTGCAGGTGCATCAGAGGCTCCTATAATAGCAGAGCATTTTCCCATCAGTAACAGAAGGGCATCAGGATAGCAATCTCTGGCTGAAATTTTACACATATTTACCAGGGAATAATTTCAGCTGAGAGTTTTAGGTATTTAGCTGGAGAGTCAGAAGGTGAGAGTTCAATTCCCTAGCATGTATCCCAGGAGAAGAGACAGCCTGTAGCCTTGGGCAAGCTGCACAGCCCCAAGAAACCCCTGGAAGAAATAAATTGTAAACTACTTCTGTGTATTTCTACCTAGAAGGTCTTGGAAAGTGTCACCAAGAGTTAGAATTGACTTAGCAACACATAATTATATATTAATTTTCTTCAAATCAATTTGGTTTAGAAGAGCAGAAATGATATTACTGCTGACTGTGATTTTTAGACTTCCTTCTCTTGTACCATAGTTGAAATAGCTTTTCGATGATGAAAGGGATTATATGGGAGCCATGGAAGTATTGGGACACAAATAGGATAACATACTCATCCTTCTGCAGGTCTAGTTGTTTGTTGTCCAAAGTACTTTAGCTTCATCTTTATTATTTGACCTTCTAAGGAGCAGTCAGGGTTGATTTCTTCTAAGATTGACCTATTTGTTCTCCTCTCTGTCCAGGGGACTCTCAAAACTCTCCTCCAACACCACATTTCAAAGGCATCTATTCTTCTGCACTCAGCTTTCCTAATGGTCCAGCTCTCAAAAACCATACATTGCCACAGGGTATAGCATTGCTTTGACTATGCAAATTTTTGTTTGCAATTTGATGTCTCTACTTTTCACTATGCTCCCCAGGTTTCTCATCACTTGCCTCCCAAGAATCAGTCACCTTTTTATTTCATGGCTGCAATCACCATCTGCAGTGAGCTTTGATCCTAAGAAAGTAAAATCTGTCACTGCTTCTACTTCTTCCCCATCTATTTTCCATGGACTGATAGGGCCTGTTGCCATTATCTTGGTTTTCTTTATATTGAGTCTCAAGCCAGCTTTTTTCACTTCTTTCAACCTAATCAGGAGCTTTTTTAAGTCCTTCTCACTTTCTGCCATTAGGGTGGTATCATCTGCATATGTCAAATTGTTAATGTTTCTCCCAGCAATTTTGATCCCAAATTGTGATTCCTCCATCCCTGCATTGCACATTATGTGCTCTGTGTATAAGTTGAATAAGCAGGGTGACAAAATGCAGCCTTGTCTTACTCCTTTTCCTATTCCAAACCACTCAGTCATTCCATATTCAGTCCTAACTGTTGCTTCTTGATTCATGTACAGATTTCTCATGAGACATATAAGGTGTTCTGGTATTCCCATCTCTTTAATTACTTGCCACATTTTGTTGTGGTCTACACAATCAAAGGCCTTAGTGTAATCAATGAAACAGAAGTATACTTGTTTCTGGTATTCCTTTGTTTTTTCCATGATCCATCTTATCTTGGCAATGTGGTCTCTAGTCCCCCTGCCTCTTCTGAACCCTGCCTGCACTTCTGGTATTTCTCTCTCCACATCCTGTTGCAGTCTATCCTGTATTATCTTGAGCATCACCTTGCTAGCATGTGGGATGAGCACAATTGTTCGATAATTTGAACATTCTTTGGCATTTCCCTTTTTGGGGATTGGAATATATACTAATATTTTCCAATCCTGTGGCCATTGTTGTGTTTTCCAAATCTGCTGGCATATAGAATGTAATAATTTGATTCCATCATCTTTTAGGGCTTTGAAAAGTTCAACCTGGATACCATCATCTCTGCTGGCTTTGTTGTTTGCAGTGCTTTTTAGGGCTTTTCTGACTTCACTCTCTAGGATGTCTGGCTCATGTTCAATGTTCTCATCATTGTGATTATCAGGGGTTATACCAGAGGATATTTTAAACAAAATTTAAAAAAATATAAAACTCAAACTACTTTCCTCATTTTTGGTTGCACTATATTTTATGTAGACTTTCTTTTTTCCTGTGAAGCACAAATTGCATGAAATATTTCTAAATATTGACTGACTTATTTGCAAGGTGAATCTTTCCTGATAAATTCAAATAGAAGGCAGCACAAAAGTGTTACAAAGTCCACAGAAAACCCCCCCCCCTTTATTTTTTTGTTGCATTATTTATGAGATGGTCAGTATTCTTTGGAATTGAATTGTTTTTGTAAATATTTGTGAGCTTACTGTTGAAGCAGAGTAAAGTTTATGATTTGCCTTCCTGTAGAAATGAATTGTGTAAGAAAGTCAAAAGTAGAAGGAAACAAGTACAGTAAAACTTTGGATAATGCTAAAACTTGGTTCCACTAGTCTAAGTGTTATCTGATTTTTTATGTTATCCAATGCATGCATCAGATAAAGTTAAAATCCTATGGGATGCTTTGGATAAAGTTAAAACTCCATAGAGATACATTGTAACCGGCACAGACTTTAGTGAACGTTATTTGATGCATGCCATAGGATTTTAAGTATGTGATGGATTTTTTCATCCAGATTGCTTAGTGTTATACAGTTTCAGTGTTATCTGATGCAAACATTATCCAAAGTATTACTGTACAATCTTTTCCTAAAGTGAAATAAATGCACTTTTGCAAAATGCTATCACTTTTCACCCCTGTTGCAAGATTTTCTCTGTCAATGTCACTTATTGCTTCTAGATGTCTAATAATTTAAATCAAATGTGAAAGTAATAGACCAAACTGAATTGGAAATCAGTAGGTTGGGAAATTAGTAAATGAACACTCTTTTTTGCCAGTTTACTCTGCTATAGCAAGTTCTTAAGTCCAATCAGAAAGAAATGTTGAAACGTCTATCATCTTAAAAGGCCATGTGGAATACTAGAGCTGTGTTGAAAATTTATTCCACATATTCTGTTCAAACTGATAGAAATTAAATTTATTTTCAAAATGGTGTTCCAAGGGAAAAAAATATGTTTACCTGTTGCCCCCACCCCCAGTCCTGGAACAAAGACACACACCAGATTTTGAAGTTGAATAAGGGCCACAACTTTATTAACTGTTAACTCCTAGCCACCATCTCCTGCAGTGGGAGCCTATGTAGTGATGGGTCCTGGAGCAGAGTATTTAAGTGTACAGTCATCTGTCTGGCAGATGAAGTAAAAAGTTTAAATACAATTTGGTAAATTTTGAAGAAGTGGCTAGGGTGTTGAGAGGGAAGACCTCAAATTAGCTCTTAGTTTATTCTAGAAATCTTGGATTGATGTGCATGTAAAAACTGAAGAAACATGTGCATCTTTCATAATTCCTTGGGAGAGAAACATACATTGCTTTTCCTACACTGTTTCCTAAGGGCCTGTATTCATCTAGTGTATGTCAAAGAAAATAAAACATAGGTTACATAGTACTGGAGTAAAGTATGTATATTTGTGGTCTCATTAATAAAGATAGGGCCTACAGTGGCCAAATGATCATTAGTATCTGAAATGCTACAGCTTTTCCTGAAATTTGCACAATGCAACTTTGAGATAATTCCAAAGACTAGTCATTTGTGAACTACCAGCACACAAAAGACCTGTAATTACATTTATGTTAATTTGTGGTAGGATGTGAGCTGAATAATACATTATTACAATGGACTCTTAATTAGAAAATACACATGGATTCCACTTATGTGCAAGTGTAAATTGAAGAAGGGGAAAATGTTAGTTTCCTGACTGTGTATAAAATTATGATTCAACATTTTTAAGGATATACCAAGGAGAAAGACAATCAAGTTGTCATTTTGTATTTTTGATATTTATTCTGAATAAAATCACTTATGCAGGAAACAAGCAAAACCATTCTTTTTCTCGTTGACACTTGGGATCTTCCTTGCAAGTCACTCAGTATCTTCCCTGAAGAAAAATATATTTACCAATGGATGCTCTCTTCTTTTATATTCAATCTTTCAAAAATCTCTGATTTATGCATATGAGATATTGTTCCTGTAGGTGTGATACAAGGAAATGCTTCAACATTGCCTTGCAATATCTTAGCTACTTCACCACCAGGAAAAAGGATCTCTAGAATTACACAATAAAGGGCAGTCTGAGTATTGACCATACCAATATCAGTAGTCAAGATGGTCTATGGAACCCTCTCTTGTGCTCACTCTTCACAAAGAGACATGAAATAAGAGAAAATCTTGTGACTTGATCCTTTGGTTTGTCAGTTCTTGTCCAAATGCAAAACAAGTATCATGGCTGGTTTTCAACAAATTCTCTATTTATTGTTTGTGGAACATAACAATCCAAAAGCCTAGATAGAATTCTTTGTTTAAGTATAGACATTCAAGTTCCTCATGCTCTGCAATCAAACTTCTGCAGGTAGACATCATAGTGGTTCATTCACCCAAATGATCTCTTTTGCATATGTGTAAACTGACCTTAGATTTTCCCCATCCTATAGCTTCTCTGTGTGTGCTTATTTGTTTAAAACACTTATAGCTGTAGTAACACTAAAGTCCTAGTGAACAATGTTGCCCATTGAACTCAATGAGACTCATTCATTTCCTAATGTATTCGACAAAAAGTTTGACAATTGCTGTACAATACTTTAATAAACATGGTCAGTCAGAATTTATGAAAAAAATTCCCAAGTAAGGCAAGTTTCTTTTAAGTCATGTATCATAAAAACAGGACAAATCAACTCCCAATTTAAAAGGTTTGTAAAAAGAACAATACAGTACTTTTAAAAAGAATTAATGGTAGGCATTTCAGAAAGAGCTACAGAATTAGCTATATGCTGCCAGAAATGGAAGGGGGGAATAACAAAACATAATCATGGGGGAGTGTTTTAAAAACTGAATTTAGATCTATAAAATTATTTGCCCAATCTTCTCCTTATCTGACCCAGACCAAATATAGTTCTCATGGAAGAACTCAGTCAAAAGTTATAATTTATTGTTTGGTCTGCCTGCTTTTGGCAGTAAATTTTATTTATTTATTTATTTATTTATTTATTTATTTATTTATTTATTTATTTATTTATGTAACTTATATCCTGCCCTTCTAGGAAAAACTTTCCTACTCAGGGCAGCTTACGGCATAAAATTCAAAACTACAAACTGACACAAATATTAAAATTTTCATATAAACCCCTCAAAGCCCAAACACCCTAATAAGAAAGCCTATTTTGGAAACAGTGGGGCAGAATAAAATGCCTAACAATCGGCTCATGGTAAAATATCGCCAAAGACCTCTTTAAAAAAGTTTCAATTACTTTTTAAAAATATGGAGAGATGGTAGCAGGCACATTTCCACTGGGAGGGAATTCCACAGCATTGGTGCCACCACCAAGAAGGCTCTCTTCCTAGTCATGGCCTTCCTAGCTAATCTTGATGCAGGTTGTTGTCCTAAGGGTAAGACGTTCCACCAGGTAGGAAGGTCCCAAACTGTTTAGGGCTTTGAAAGTTAGAACTAACACCTTGTACCAAATATGGAAAGAAACTGGGAGACAGTGCAGCCTTGCCAAGGCTGGGGAAATATGATCAAATTTTCTCATTCCCATAACCAGCCTGGCTGCTGCATTGTGAACTTGTTGGAGCCTCCGTAACAGGCACAGGAGAAGCCCCACATAAAGAGCATTACAGTAATCAATATGTGAGATTATCAGTGAAAGCAGCTCTGCATACAGCCACAATTTGCACCACAAGGGTGCAAAGGCTTAATGAACAATGTTTTGACTGGTCATGAAATATTGAAACTACACTGTTGTGGACTAGTGTTAACACTCTTTAATATGAAGTAATATACACCAGTTTAGCATTATTTAAAGTAAAGAATCCATATTTGCCTCCATGTAATGTAGAGTGTAGTTAAAGTAATTATAGATGCATTCATTTCAGTTTCTCCAAAGATTATTAATTAACTTTTAACCAACATAAAAAGACAGGTAAAAGTGCAGGGGTGCATGTGTGTGCACGTGCATGCATAAACACGTTAGAAATCACCTATCTATTTAAACATGGTCACACAGGCATACCAGACATTGTCTTAGGAGAGGACTATAATGTTGATATGAAAAGGCTAATCTTCAACTCTTATGCCAAAGTAGGGGGGAAATTGCAAGATACTGCTTAACAGTTTCCCCATACATGCTTCCTCCTTTAAGGTAACTGTAATTGAATTTTACCTATTTTGCTCTGCCTCCCTCTGGAGCATGATAAGGAATTTATTACCTGTCTCTACAGAACTCTGAAACTTTGCCTATTACCCCTCAACCATTATGAACATGATTGTGTCACCAGAGATATCCAAGGTTTGACTTCAGTTTGGCCTTTGACAGGAAGGCTTCTCCCAGGAGTCCAAGGTTATGACATGAGGATAGCTAAACTACCCTGCAGTGCAAGAAGGTGTAAACTGGATTTTATTTGGATTTCTTCCATATCAACAGAAGACCCCAAAGCAAAAACAAAATGTGAGTTGCTCTATACGACCTGGCGCCACCAGTTGATATATTTTTAAAAGATACAGGAAAGGGATAATTATTCTGTCTCTAATCTGGGGGCTTTACTGGTTGACTCTTCTCTGGAGGCACAGTGGTGAATCGAATTCTAAACCTCAGTCTCTACAGCCAGAAATCCAGAACCATTGAGCATTCCAGCCAGCTATATTTAATAAATATTTTAAAAGTATTTTTTAAAAAAATATTGGGTAGTGATAGTAACATTAATAGTAACATAGATAACTTTAAAAATGGAGATTTATTATTCTGAATTTTATTTTAAGTTTTTTTCACTTGCATTTCACTTATTGCCTTTAGATCTGAAGACAAAACTAGGCACTTCATAAAATGTTTTTACTTGATTACAGATTTCTGGCTTATTCAAAACATCTGCATTGCATCTAGAAGAATGTAGGGAAAATAGGTTTGAGGTAGGATTATAAGAGTACAGTGGTACCTCACTGAAAGAACATGGTTTAAGAGTAATTATATGATTCTCACAATTTTTCAAGATACTCTGGGAACCCACCAACAGCCAGAGGGGAGAGAGAAATCTATTATTGATTTAGAAAAATGTATTATTATTATTTTTGTGCTGTGTTGTTTTGCTGATTTTAAGCCACCCTGAGTCGCCATGGTGAGTGGACGGAAAGATAAATCTAAATAAATAAATAAATAAAGTGTTCCACAGGATTGCTCTTTAAGCGAGTTTGCTTTGCTCCTTAAACGAAACACCATTGTAAGTGACCAATTGTGACTTCTGGGGGGGGGGGGCGGATTGTGAACCCTGATTTATTTGTTAAGCGAGTTTTAGTTTGGTTTTATTTGTTAAGCAAAGCGAACATTCAGAGAAAATTTTGCTCTTTAAGCGAGTTACTCTTTAAGTGAGGTGCTCTTTATGCAAGGTTTGGCTGTACACTGAAAATTTGTGAGCTATTGGAAAATCTGTTTCTATTATAAAGCTCAGATATGCAAGCATTTCATTGCCCTCTGAGGAATGTTTGTCAATTCAATCTATAAAAATGATTTTTTGGCAATATTCAGGCTTATTGACAACCCTGACATTTAATTAATCAGGAAACATTGTTTCAGACCTAATGAAGAGTTTTTTCAAACATTGTTTTCACATAGACCACTAGATGGAACCATCACAAAACAATTCCTTAAAAATGAGCTACGGAAACTTTTTTTATTCCAACAGCAATCCTGACAAGCAATATGCTGTACAAAGTGGATTATATGTGTCAATATTGACATACTGTTTTTGACAGGGCTTGGACAGTCTTTGACAGAGCAACGGCCATACTGGCTGAAGCTTTTTCAGAGCTGTTGTCCTCAAAAAGTAACTTACCGTATTTTTGAAGCAATTTCTGCCATTCCTTCAAATTGGTATCTTATTCCTTCATATTGGCCTTATAGGGTACTTAGAATGACCCTGGAGGGGAGTCTAGCTCCCCTACTTACCCCAAATTCTCTAATAAATGCCTGGACTGACATAAATTTTCATAAAGATTAAACACCATATTTACCAAAACACAGAATTCCCCCCCTCCCCAGTGTATTTCACTTCATTTATTCAATTTGTATGCCACCCTACTTAGTAAAAACTGACTCAGGGCGGCTCACAACAACAAAACAATCAACAATGTAATACAATATAATACAGTAAAATATAATGATAGAAAACAACAATGCAATGGGATGAGCAATACAATGTAGCAATACAGTCAAGCAATACAAAGTAGCAAAACAATCGAGCAATACAATATAGCAATACAAGCAAACAATACGATGATACAATCGAGCAATACAGTGTAGCAATAAATCGAACAATACAATGCAGCAGTACAATTAATCAAGTATCATACATACATACACCCGCAGTTGCTGGCAATTTCTGCCCTCTGGGCATCGATAGTGGAGCCCGGAGGGAAGGCACGAGTTTCATCTTACTGCCCACAGCCAGCATCTTTTTATCGTCCTCCGGGCATCAGTGGTAGTTCCTGGAGGGTGGGTGGGAGCACTATCTCACTGCTGCAGATGTCAGCAATTTCTCCCCTCCGGGCATTGGTGGCAGAGGCCAGAGGCCAGGCAGGAGTCTTGTCTCACCACCCATGGCCAGCATCCTTTTATCGGCCTCTGGGCATTTGTTGCAGGGCCCGGAGGGTGGGCGGGAACTCCACATTAGTGAATTTTCAGATTCCTCCTGTTGGATCATAGAAGTTAAAGGTAAAGGTATGGCATGCTTTTGGTTCAACAACTATATTTTGCCATGCTGTTCAAGCCATGTGGCTCTAATATGTCCACCTGAAATCTTCATTTATTGTTTTCAGTGAGAAAGCCAATAAAGATCATACATAACTGAGGAAATTTCACTTTGTTTCTAGCAGGGAGGATTGGTTCATGTCTGCCTGGCAACTAGCTACTTGTACTAAGATAAGTAAGAGCCTAAATGTTTAGTATGCAACCAACAGCAACACTATTAAGAACATTGGACCATGGAAGACTCTTAGGTGGACCATTTGCACATATCAGTGGTTCTCAATGTGCAGCACAGACCCCACAGGGGGACTTCAATTCCCAGAAGCCTAAGTCAGTACATTGGCTGATCAGTGCTTTGGGGAATTGACAAAGGCTTCTGGGAATTGAAGTTCAAAAAACAAAGGTTGGGAAACACTGGCATATATATTAGTGGGATTTCTTCTTTTCTGTCTTTTTCAATCAGGGACCATGCCCCTTCAAAACAATCATGTTTGCTGGATATTTTCCCCCTTTGCTTTACTGGATCAGTGTTATACTTGAAAGTACAAGAAGAAAAGGGTAAGAAGGAATTAAGTTACATCACTCAAACACACTAAGAATTACAGTCTAAAATGAATGAAGATCAATAAAAATCAAGGCAAGTGAAGAACACTCTAGGACAGTGATGGCGAACCATGGCATTCCAGTTGTTCTTGAACTTCAATTCCCAGAAGCCCTGATCAGCAGGAGAGCTGACTTGAGACTCTGGTAATTGGAGCCCAAGAACACCTGGAGTGCCAAGGTTTGCCATCACTGCTCTAGGAAATCTGAGTATCATACCCATCACCATCCACCTTTGACAATTATTCATTCCTATGGGGCCCTCCCCCCCCCCCAAAAAAAAAAAAAACCTTACTGCACAGGGAGATTTTGCTGGAAATGGAAAGGGAGGAGCAACAGAAGTAGGGAAGAAAGATGGATAAAGGCAAAGAGAAGAGAAGAAAGTAGAGAAAAAGAAGATGGAAAGAGAAATAAGAGGAAGGAAAGGAAGAAGAAAGGTAGCTATAAAATGAGTAGTCCCTTTGCTTTATCCCTTCCATTACAGTATGCAGCCCTTCAAATGCAACCCTTCAAATGAAGCACTAAATCAGTTTAAATAAATGTAGTTGTTTCTTACTGAAGACCTCATTGATATAAGTACATGTTGATAATTATATCAAAATACTCCCTGAAACTCATGGAAGGTTCATTTCTGCAAGAAGAAATAAGTTTTACAGTGTTTGGCAATATGGAAAAATGAAGTAAACAGACTATCTTATTTAATTAGTATGAGCACTGCAAATTTATTCAGGCTAATAACATGGGAGAAGGAATAGTAGAGATGCAATAAAATGTGGAGTTTTTAAAATGGGAATGTATTTTAGAGGAGCAACTCCACGGGAAAAACAGCACTTATTAGTGTGAGTTCAGTTATTTATCATTCTAAGTAGTGCAATGCAAGTCATAAAGCCCAGTAAAATAGAGGTTTGTTTCATGTGCTCATCAGGAGTGTAGTTTAGTAGACAGATTAATGCTATACACTCAGTCGTCCGTTAGAGCAGAACAGGAAAATATGGCAAGAACTGTTGCTTTAGCTTTAGCTAAAGACATAAGAGAGATTCATTAACTGTAATAATGAAAGAAGGATTTTGTCTGTACCAGTCTTTCAGAGCCATAGGTGTAAAATCATGAACTGTAGTTGCTTGGGAATTGGCATATATATTAAGATCACCCTAAGGATGAACTTTGGGGTTCTTTGACTTTTAAAAATAGATTTATTATTAAAATTTTAATAAATCTGGAGGCCTATAATGCCATTTTAAGTCACCAGTAGGCATAGTTTTATTAAAATTCGTAAGGGACTTCATTGCCTCCCATAAGTACCATTATGGAATGTGGATGTGATGCTACTTTGAACCTTTTCATCTTCCATTTAAAATTACTGCTGATATAACTTTAAAAAAACCCCCAAATGATGTAATTCTATGACATTTGGGGCACCTAAAATCATAAATTTATTAACTAGGGGAAAATATATGGAGGGTTTTTTCCTTGTAGCAAGACATGATGAGAGCAGATGTAATGAATAGCCTGCTAATCATATTGAAACTCTTTTCTACTTCCTTTTAAATCCCTCAGTATGATGCTCAAAAAAGGAAGCTTCAAAGTTCCTATTTATTGATTTAATAAATGAGTAATTGATGGCAAACATCATTACCTCCGCCACATAATTCCTCAACACAGTATTTTCTTATGCTACGCCAAAGTGCTGGGAATCTCACAGCTCTGCAGATTTTTCTTCTTTCATGTCCTGATCAAACTCTGGATAGGCTAGATGAAGCAACTTTCTTGGCTTTGTCGAATTCTAAACTTAATTTGTCATTAGTGTATGTTTCTGGCAGTAATCAGCAGACCAGCAAATGAACTGGAATCTGTATCTCTCCATATTCTTGCATTTAGGGACTCCAACCCTCAGCCTATTCAGGATTCTATAAGTGACGTAGGGGACATTGGATTCATCAGCCATATCTTCCTTTAATGTTGTTGCTTGTTCAGTGAACTCCTTCCATCTTCTAATAAGGTTTTCCTCTTGTGTATCCTCAAGAATTTTTGTTCTTGCCATAAAGCTCTACTTGGATTTGAGCCGGCAGACTTGAGGCTCGTATTCATTCAGAGGATGTTGAGGGTAATTCTCTTGCTTAGTTCTCTTGGCATCCACTGCTACTTCTCTCCTTATCATTGGTGGAGCGATAGATACCAGCAAGAGGGTATATTTTCTCAACTGATGTAGTTTTGAGGCATCCTGTCACTATACGCATGGCTTCATTAACAGCGATGTCAACTTGTTTTGCATGTGTGGATGCACTCCATACTGGAGCAGCATACTCTGCTGTGGAGACACTCAGGGCCAAAGTTGATCTACGAAGCATGGATGGTTGAGTTCCTCATTTATAGTTTGTGAGTTTCCTGATGATGTTACGGATGTTGCCTTGCAGATGATGTTGCAACTCTTTAACAAGAATATTGATCATGCTGGCAGTGGCTAACCACAGTCAAATTTGAATGTGAAGGCTTTCCCATCACTATGGGGGAAATAAACAATAGCAACAAGGCTTCTCACTTTTATCTGATCCTATGCCATGTTGTTTATTTCTTTGGTGGTTTGTGAGGGGGAGTATCTTTCCAAAGGCCTCTTCATTGTTGACCTTCACTTAATCTGCAGCAATGAAAACCAACCAATACATTGGGATGGATTGCTCTAACTTTTGTGTACACAAGCTCAATCGACTCTTTTCTCATTTTGCCTCACCAATGTTTACGGTGGCATCTGAACCTCACTTAGATTTGTAAAGCTGAAGACAGAACTTTATTGTCCTTTTGTTTAGAAGCTGCCATTAACCAATGAAGGATAACATGCTAATAGGAATGACAGGTGAGTCAAAAGCAGGGGAGGTTTGTTAAGGGACCAGTAACCTTCTGCGTCCAAAAAGTGGACCCATGCAGAATGCTGGGAGCCATAGGGCAGAAGCAGTCATTTTAAGAGAGGTTTTCCACATCTCAATGTGGCACTCCCATGTAATCATTATGACATTTTTCATAGGAGTCTCAAGGGAGCAAGGAATAGGCAGTCTATTAGGCTCCACAAAGGGAGCCTTTCAAAGATTTATGGGCAGCACATGGGACAGCTGTTCCGGATGAAAAATGGGTAATCTAGATTAAAGCCATGGCCTGGGACTCAAAGGCAAACCATACTATACACTGCAGATGGTGCACTGGACACATGTTTAGAGAACATGTCATATGCAAGGAAAAGCAAAAATGTCTGAATTCCACATTTTATATTTTAGCATTGACATTTTTCCTCAGGATTTTATACTCGGGCTTGGACTAAAATTTGTCATCTAAAATTTGATGGGTTAGAGTGCTCTCTCCCTCCCTCCTGCACAGTGGATTTTTTCCTAGTAAGAGATGGAACAGACTTGCTTTTTTTTTAATTAAAAAAAAGTCCATGCTATTCAAGGCTCTTTCGAATGTCCTGTCAGTCATTGTCTACTGTCACATGTCAGACATGACAAAATGCTGTCACAGTGTTAAGCACTATTTCTTGGTGAAACATTTATTTATTTGTTTATTTATTTATTATTCATACTTATCAACCACCCTCCTCACCGAGGTGACCCAGGGCAGCAAACAATTCATAAAAAACCACAATAAAACACTCTTGAAAGCATTCCTAAACACCTCCCCTCAATTTAAAACTTTAAAATCAAAATCTAAAAACTAATTGAGAGCAAGTGGGGCTTAAATCAACCAGCAGGCTGGGGTCATAGTCCCTCCCGCAGCCCATACCTGCCCTGCCAGCCATGTGTTTAAATTTTTCCTAAAGGTCAGCAACTCTGTCTGGAGACGTAACTTCATTGGCAGGAGGTTCCATAGGGCTGGGGCAGACACCGAGAAGGCCCTCCATCTTGTGCCAGAGAGACGCGCCTCTCTGGCTGATGGAACAACTAGAGAGCCTGTCCGAAACATATGATGTCAAAGACTGACATTATGCATCAAATACTCACACTTCTGCAGTATTCCTTCAATCCACATCACAAGACTCAGGCAGGCCCTCTGGTATCTGAATGCATTTATGCACCCAGACACATCTGCATGATAAAGTCTCTCTTGCCCAAAAGCCAGCCATGTCCAACTCTAGGAGATGGTGCTCATCTCTGTTTACAGCCAAAGAGCATCTGCAGACATTTTGTGGTCATGTGGCAGGCATGACTGGAGTGCACAGAAGACTGTTACCTTTTCCACTGAAGCAGTACCTATTTATCTACTTTAAATTTCTTGCTTTTCAGCTGGTAGGTTGGCAGGAGCTGGAATGGAACAGCCGATGGGTACTCACTCTGTCATGCAGCACTCAAATCTCAAACTGCTGACCTGCTGATCTTCCAGTCATCAAGCTTAGCATCTTAACCACTAAACCACCACAGCTCAATAGTCTTAACCACCAGTCCACAGCATCTTAATCAGTGATGGGATGTCAAAAATTCTACTACCACGCCATGACGTCATGGACATCATGGGCGTAGCCAATGTCATGACGTCATGACGTCATGGGCGGAGCCAACGTCATGACGTCATGACGTTGTGGGCAAGGCCAAAAATAAAAATAATAATAAAAAAATAAACATGCACACAGACCCGTAAATAACTTAAAGAAATAAAATAAATAAATAAATAAAATAAAAATTAAATAAAAGTACAACCACCCACCCAAAACACAAATAAATCACCCACCCACCTTAAATATAAAAGCCTCACTTACCTTCCTTGGCGCCGACGAACCTCCATGTGGCCCGGGGCCACCCGGCAAGGCACGCTGCCCCCGACTGTGGCCGTTTCCTCCTACGAAGGCCGCGGCCGGCCCTGCATCCGCCAGCCACGGCCGCCACAGCCCCTGCCTGGCCACCGAACTCCCACGGGCACGTTGGTGCCTGGCCGCGCTGTCCGCCCGCGCCGCGCCCTCCTAGGGACTTGGGCCCGACAAACCCCCGTGCCCTGGGTAAGCCCGGCGGGGCTCGCCACCGCCGCATCGTCTTCTGCCGGGCGCCTGCTGCTTCCTCGGGCCATTGCCTTTTCGGCCCCGCCAGGCTTACCCTGGGCATGGGGGTTTGTCGGGTTTGCCCAAGTCCCTAGGAGGGCGCGGCGCAGGCGGGCGGCGTGGCCAGGCACCAACGTGCCCGTGGGAGCCAGGTGGCCGGCTAGGGGAGGTGCCCTTCTCTTAGGGCTGCCGTCGCTGCTGCCGGAGCCACTCTAAAAAGGGGCGGCTCCAGCTTCTGAAGATTTTTTTTAAAAAATTGGAGCTAAAATGGCTCCAATTGACTGCGCATGTCCAGAAACTCAATCTGACGCATGCGCAATGTGTCAGATTGAGTTTCTGCACATGTGCAGTCAATTGGAGCCATTTTAGCTCCGATTTTTTTAAAAAAAATTATTTTGGTGAGGCGTCCGGAACCGGACGCCTCAAAAGTCGACTCCCCTCCCGGAGAACTCTCCGGGATTGGTCCTACCGGTTCCAGGGATCCGTCTGGAACCGGGGACATCCCATCACTGATCTTAATCACTAAACCACTGCAGCTGAAATAGGCATTTGCTTACTAACTTAAATATTTGAGTGGGAATAGGAGTCAGAAATAGCCTCTTCGAATCTGAACCCAGATGATGTTGTCAGATCACTTGGAGTGTTACTGGATGTGTTTCTCAAAAAAGTGCTAAGAGCTTTAAAAATATTAAGAAACTTCAGAAAACAAATAACATCCAGAGTTGTCAAATCATTAGATGCTATTAAATATAATGGATGCTATTTTTGCACTGGCGTCTTAAAAGTACTTAATTCTTTCGCACATAATAGAGGCATTTGTTATTCAAATAACTGCAATCATTAAAAGCAAGTGGTTTTAAAAGCATGCCAATTCATTAATGTAAGTCCAAGTTTTGAAACAAAGGAATGCAAGTATTTCCAACACAACGTGCAAGAAAATGAAAAATTATCCATACTAATCAAATACTACCTCATGCCTCACTTGGGTTTAAAATTGGACATCCTCCAACTTCCTTTCTACATGGCTAGCACATGGATCTGCCACTGGCATCTCTAGTTTGGACTCTAATTTGTCCAAGGTTGCTGAACAAGTAATTAGCAGAGTAACCACAGGTGGAGAGCATAAATATTCTTTTAAACCAACACTGGTGACTCATTTGCTAAACCATACTGCTTTTATTAAGGACTAACTCATGTGGAAATAGATTTTTTTTCCCTGCCTTAATATATCTCTTGGCCACACCCAGCAATTGCTGACTTAATTCTAGTGACAAGAAGAAAGTGCTTCTTTTTTGATTTTAAGGGACAAGTGCATACATGCACACACAGAGTGGCAGAAAAGCTGTTGTTTAGCATAGTAAGTTGCACTAGTTGAATCAGTGGAGATTTGGCATGCTCCATTTATTCAAGCAGGCCTACTCAAATTGTACCTAGCTTTAGCACAGTAAGACACAAATAAGTGTAAATATTGCACAGACTAACACAGAATTTTCTACTATTTGTGTATAATCACAGTGCTGACAACTTTATTTCCATGCACAATGTCCTAGAGCAGTGATGGTGAACCCTTTAGAGACCAAGTGCCAAAACTCAACAGGCTGTTGTCCATGGCTCAGATGGGTGGGGCAAGGCAAACTCTGCGGTGGGGAAGGGAGGGAATTCTCCCATTGGGCTGCTAGGCAGAGGGGTGGGGCAAACTCTGTGCTGGGGAGGAAGGAAGCACTCCCATTGGGCTGCTGGGCAGAGGGGAAGGGCAAACTCTGTGCTGGGGCAACAGCGTTAGAGCCTGTCGAGAGGTCTCTGAGTGCTCCCTCTGGCACATGTGCCATAGGTTCACCACCACTGCCCTAGAGAATCATTCTAGTTATGGGTGATTCTGGAAAATGAAAAATGGTGGTAAGGATACTAATACACCCACTGCAGTTGCCATTTGTGTTGGTGACACTAAAAAAATTATGTCCATAAGAGCAGAGGGAAAAATGTACTATAACCACAGCTAACCATGCAGTAAGCCCCACTTCTGAAAAATGGGTACAACATGACCATTACTAGTTGGTCATTATGAAGGTTGCAGTGGGGTGCTAGAATTGCAAAATGGTAGCACAGAAATTCAGATTTATATAAATTGGATGATGTCAATAGAGCTGTAAACACTGCGGTGTAATGTGCATTTAGGGGATTGGAAGAAGCAGGCAAATATGAGAGAAATATTCATTTAAAATAAAGGAGACATATTTTGAAATATAAATCTTGTGAGAAAATACTAGTCTGGAAAATGAGCAAATGGGAATTCATTTTTGAAAATCAGCTATGGAAAATTAAACCCAAGGAAACAGGTTTCTGCAAAATTACTGGAAGGTCCTTCTTAATCATTTTGTTCATTTTCTACATATCTTCTTTGAAAATTAGCAACATGACCTTTTGGAGAAAGCATTTTTACATCTCTTGGCATTGGATACAGTTATGTAGCTTTTTAGTTAGTTCTATCTCAGTGCTTTCCCCCCTTTAAAATAACGCTTTTATATTATTCTTGATTAATATTAGTCAGCAGAGGACTCACTCTGCAGAACTGCTGCCACTGATCTTCTCTTGCTTACACCATTCAGTCTTTGACCGTGTCTATTTGATTGTGTTTCCCCATTTGGAGGAAGTGAGAAATGCACAAATACTCTCACAGGCACAGACAAGAAGTGGATCACAGCATCAATTAAATAATATGGTAAGAACTGGGGTTCCAATACAAACCTCTGGTGAAATATTTGATCTTCCTATGTAGTGCTTTCTAGCTCCACATGCTGACAGCTCTGCCATCTCCTTCTGCAGTTTGTCATATGGAGCTCCAATATCTCAAGGATTGAGCTTATGTGGTAAGAAAGCTCACCATACATATGTCTATGAATATATGGTCCTTTCCTCTTCTTCCATGAAGTGACTATTAATCTCTTCAGAGTGTGCATGGTGTTCTGGATCACAAGTAGGACCCACAACAAATTTCCAACCACCGTTTCCACCATCTCTCCTCCCATCTATTTTCCATTGTCATTTCCTAATAAGCACCTGTTGTGATACAGCCCTCCTCCAACTCCAAAGAGGACCTGGATCAGGAGGCACTCCCTATGCCCAGACCAGTTCTGCCTCTACCCAAGCCCAAGTATGCCCCGAGCCAGGGATCTCAACCTGCACCCGGCCCAAGTCTGTTTCCCCCCAGCAGCTGACCTGTGTGATCAGGAGTCTGGCTCTGACAGTGATCAGACCTTAGTCAGGGAGAGGTCAAGGAAACAGCTACACCTAAGACACAGGCAAGCTAGAGTGAAGTACCAAAGAATGCTCCAAGCAGGTACTGATTAGCTGGGAGGCTTATAAGCAAGCCTCTTGCAGCCTGCCAGTGTTGGTACAACTCTTGTCCTAAGACTGACATCCTGCTTGACTCCAGACTAAACCCTGACCTGCCTGCTGTGATCCTGACTTCTCTGCCAACCCTGACAATCCCCCTAGACACCCTTTGGATTTGACTACTGACTCGGACTACTGATAAACAGACCTCAACTTTGATATCTGGACTATCCTCAAACATGACTCTCCATGTAGTGCCACTGTGCAGTGACTGTGACTGTCCGGGTGGGTCAGCACAGCACCCCACATTCAATGTCCAGTCAACATGTCTGGCCTTCACTGGGCTGGCTGGGAGACTCCCCTCCACTCTTTAAAAATGTGCTTCTTTTTTAATAATGTAGCACAAACCAAATTAAGGGTTTAGCCAAGGGCTCTGAATGAACAGCTTAAAGTAAATAGGAGTTAGTTGCTTCCTCTTTTTTATTCTTATGCTAAGACTGTTACAAGTCCTGTTCAGTGAGTGTGTTATGAGTTCTCAAGATATATTGACAGAGTCAGCATGTTACTCACTGTTCTGTCGTAAATTCCATCTGGATTACTTAAACCCAGCACAGGTCCTGTTTTGATATCATATGAAATTTCATAGTATGGAAGTACCAAATTATGCAGTAAAGCCACCAGTTTTGTTCAAGTTAAATAACTCATCTATTGCTTTATTGTAGATAGCCAAAGGTTGCTGGGACACTCAACACTACATTTAATCTCCTGTGACTGGCTCTCATTTCACTAACACTGTATCTAATTTAGTCTGCTAACTATATCTAAACATACTCCTTCAATAGGTCATATGGCTTAAGAAGAGGGATTTTTTAAATTCAAATACTTTGGAAAAATTAGGATTGTCTCCAGTTCTACTTAGAACTCATTTTTGTACAAGTGATGCCATTTTGGCTACATTAGTGACATCACTCACAGTATAAACATGAAACAAAGAATAACTGATATTAACTGCTTGATCTTATGTAGGCCTCCTCCAAAGGCCAACAGAATTCAACAAGTCTTATTCCTAGGATAGTCAGGATACGATCATAGCATGAACAATCTTTGTTTTCAGGATGTGTTTTTCTCACATAATGCTTTACGTTGGCATTTTGTTTCACAGCACAAATGAAAAGTTAATAATTCAAGCATCTATTCAAAACTGTGTGGCAGGTCATAATCCTTAAGCCTCTTCAAGCATCACTCATTCTTTAAAGCCTAGTTTTTCTTTAAAATAAAAGGCTTCCTATTTCATGAATATCCAAATCTCTTTAAGGATTATAGTTATGTGGAAATGTATTCAAATCTCTCTCTTTTTTTAAGTAACAATGAAAATAGTGCTCTGGAGATAGAAATATAACACTGAATCCCCAGAGTAATGACTTATTCTAGTTGCAACAGTTTGAAGCATCCCAGTATGTTTCACAGAACAGTTGTACTTTTGCTGCTCACTTTGGTTCAAGATGAGTGAAAATGACTTCATTTACTTCCTTAAAATATGTCTTGCCTGTGCCAAGACAATGGAAAGGAGATGAGAAAGAAGAGCAAATACATTTTGTCCTATAATGTCATCTGTGTTCTTGTGCTAGCAATGGCATAAAGACAATGGGGGGAAAGGGACTGAGCTGATCTTCACCTCCCTTGTGCCATCATGGGCAGGTAATTGAAAGGAAGAGAAAAAAGGCTCCTTGGAAAAGGCAGAGATAAAAACTTGGAATTTTCTGCAGTTTAGGAAAGAACAGGAATTGGGATTGTTTAAAAAAAAACTATAAAGAGTCCTTTTATAAACTTTCAAAAATCCTTACTGAGATAACATTTCAAGAAGAACCTGGCTGGTCTCCCAGGTTTATTTATTTATTGTTCACACTTGTATGGCGCTGTATTCTGTATAAACCATGAAAAAAGCAAACCATACATTTATAGATAAAAGTTGTTAAGTGTTAGAACACCACCACCAACTGAACTTTAATGGATTTGATATCAGTCTGGGTCCCCAGGTCAGGAGACAGTTCTAAAGGAAAACCCATCAAACTCAAGAGAAACATCCTTTTGTAACAGGAAAGTAGGCTAGCATATGCTAAGCCATTAAGCATTCTAGTGCAGCCTTTTTAAGTGAGCATAAATTAGGTGTGGGAAGTGGCAAGTGGTCTCCAAGGAAGAAGAAGAAGAAGAAGAAGAAGAAGAAAAAGAAGAAGAAGAAGAAGAAGAAGAAGAAGAAGAAGAAGAAGAAGAAGAAGAAGAAGAAGAAGAAGAAGAAGAAGAAGAAGAAGAAGAAGAAGAAGAAGAAGAAGAAGAAGAAGAAGAAGAAGAAGAAGAAGAAGAAAGAAAAAGAAAAAGAAAAAGAAGAAGAAGAAGAAGAAGAAGAAGAAGAAGAAGAAGAAGAAGAAGAAGAAGTCATTTAAAAAATTCCCTTCTGGTCAAAGGGAATGGTCGTTCATGGTGGTAACACAGAGAGAGAGAGAGAGAGAGAGCACAAACATTTAAAATACAAAAGTTAAAATGCCAGCAAAAAAGATAATCTAGTACAATAAAAAAAATAAGTGGGCTAACCAACAACCAAATATTATGAGCATCGGGCAGTGGGAAAAGATGATTCTTTAGCTCTGTTACAATAATAATCCACTCATGTAAAGTACTACTTAGACAATCATATAATTCATCATAAATAAGGGTTGAAGAACATTAATAAAATTGCACCACTAAAGAGAAATTATCCACATTGGAAATCCCACTTGTAAAATGTCATAAACAAGGCCTTGTGTTATATTACCAGATATAATTAGAAGGCTCCATTTTTAGTGAGTTGTCATGGCAGGGTTGTTGTCCTTGAATGGTGATCTTGATTCAGACTCTTTTCTAAAGACTTTCCCCCAGCATCCGGGCAGCAAGGTTTCAATCTAATTGCTTGTCTAAACCAGAGTATTCCCACGGAATAGCAGTTGATTAAATGAGTCCACTCTAGCAATTGGTTTGCAGGACAAGAGTACGGATGGAATGGAGCATGATGGTGGTGTGGAGACAGAACATGGCTCCACCGGCACACTTCATTGTGTCTAGTTGTGTCATTTAGTCCCAGTTTGCCTCTAAAGGCTGTGACTATAGTCAACATAGAACAGGGCCAGTGCACTTTTTGCTCGTTGAATCCCTTGTTTAACTCATCAATTAAAAATATGTATAGACAAGGCAGGAAGCCTATATCTGGTCCACAAAAGCTGTAAAATAAATCTTTTAAAAAAAACAAAATAAGCTTAATTAATGGTGTGAAATTTGTTTATTTATTTCTACTATTTTCATTGACTTTTCTAGTAGCTTCAATAACTGAAAAAGTAATAAAAGAATTTAATTTAAGTTATTTGCTTAAAGATCATGGCATTTTTGGAAAAGAAAATAGTGTCTTAAATACACAATGAACCAAAATCTAGTTATTTTTAATAAATGCATTTCTCTGAGAATTTTTTTAACTCACGGGTGATATCCAATTAAAAAAGTAATGTTATGCCTCAGAAAGTATATTGATTTTCCAAATATTTACATAGTATTGCTTTGATGCCCAGAGACAATTAATTATTTTCAGTTGGTTCTCACATTGTGAAATATTCCTCTTGCCTTTAAGGCATATCCATAAATTATCTGAAGAGGTCACTGTGACAGGTGTAATTACTTGATGGAAAATAATATTTCACATACCCATGGGCAATTCAACAGCTTATTGAGAAGAGCTGGACAGGCATTCTGAGTATTTAATGAGTCTCCAGTATCCTTCAAAAGATGAAGAGAGTGTTGATTTTGGAGTCTTACTGGACTCACTCCCAGCAAGCCCAGTCCATCACAGACTCCATCCCAGGGGCAAGCTTATCACCAGAGCTATTCACAAGATGGCAGTCATAAAACATACATATAAGGATAACCTTGTGAAACTAAAGCACAAAGAATTTGCCCAAGCCCATGGAATTTGTGCCCTTCACAGTATAAACTCTGAATACAGCATTTTCTTCACTTTTCGTAGAGGCTATTTGCAATTTCTTTTCCTATTAAGTCATCCTGAAGGCCTCAATAATCCATTCCATTATTCCCTGTAGTCCTCTACACCAGAGCCACAGTCCCCTTATTCCCTCTTCTGCAGTATTTGGACATAACTTGATTCTCTGCTTCCTACCTCTACTGTACTGGGTAAACACAACTCCATCACCCCTTCACAGAAACAGCAATGGAATTCAGGTTCTTGGTTGTTATTGTTTACAGGGAGGTGAGTGTTGCACAGTTGCATCTAGCAGTTTTGAGACCTAGACCTTTGCTGTCCTGCTCAGATCACACAAGATTTGCGTATATCACATGTGGATGTAGGAATAAGGAGACAAGGCTGAGTCTGAGTGTGCTGTGACCATATTCCATCTGTATCAACCCATCTGCTGTTTTTCCTTCTGCCCAGGAAAGATTGGCTGGCAGCATAAACCTATGAAGGCTTGCCAGGTCTGCACTTTTCCTGCATCAAATACTAATAGGTGGGTTCATGTCATTCTAAGGGCAAATTTCTGGGCCCTATAAATTCTGGCACCTCTTATCAATCCACCAGTCATCTTGCTGTAATCGTAGCAATTCTGTCTTCAAAAGTGGTCTGCATCAAGACCAGATCTTCTGTTGGCCTCCTAAAAATGCATCTGTCTCAAATTGGGCCTCAGATATGTTCAGGGGAATAAATATGGCCAATACTTCATGTTTACTTCCTAGCCAGAGAGAGAGAGAAATCATAGCCATCAGTAGAGGTGCAAAGAGTGGTATTTGTGAGTACAGTGAGGTCTGCAGGCTGGCCCTACTTTGCTTTCCCCTGGATTAGACACCACATAAAATAATACAAATGATATCGTACAGATAAAAGGAAGGACTAGGATTTTCTGCAATCTCTCCACTTTGTAAATCAGTTTTATACTACTTGAAGATTTGCAATTTTACATTGGAAAAAAGTTGGTCTTTAAAGTGTGATTTCAGTCACTGAAATCCTGTTGATGCAACTCCTCAAACCAAGGCTGATGATGTGGTTACCCATTTGGCATCAATTGGATTTTTCCCACCTACCCACTCCCCATTCTGAGGCTGAGAAAGACTTTGGGAGCATCATGACACTAGGGGGGCAGTCATTAATTTCTAAAAATCAACACTGCTGATCCCAGAAATTTTCAGGCAATAAAGCCTATCCCAAGCCCCTAAAGGCTTCTGAAGGATGAATGTGATTTTGGAGTGGGGGTGTGGTTGTCTAATATTTCTATTTGTATGAAATGTTTGCTGAAGAGATATTTGTCTAGATTGCCTAATATATAGCTTTTAGGAACTGGCAAACCAACATCAGGAATTTTGCCAAGAGAACCCTATGGACCAAAACAAAAAGCAAAACAAATGGGGCAATTTAGATGAAACAGGATGCTTAGCACAGCAGATCAAAAGAAGGAGAGGGATAGGAAAGGGGGAGGATAAATACAGTGTTGCAAGGAACAATACTGTATAGGGACATGGAATGTGAGATCTATGAACCAGGGAAAACTGGAAGTGGTAAAAAAGGAAATGGAAAGAATAAGCATTGACATCTTGGGAATCAGCGAGTTAAAATGGACAGGGATGGGCGAATTCAGCTCTGGAAACCATCATATCTACTACTGTGGACAAGAAAACCTCAGGAAAAACGGAGTAGCCATAATTGTCAATAAAAGGGTGAGAAAAGCAGTAATGGGATATAATCTCAAAATGATAGAACGATGTCAGTCAGAATACAAGGCAAGCCATTCAATATCACTGTAATACAAGTATATGCACCAACCACTAGTGCAGATGAAGCCACAATTGACCAGTTCTATGAAGACTTAGAACACCTCATAGAACAGACACCAAGAAATGATGTACAGATTATCATAGGAGACTGGAATGCCAAAGTAGGAAATCAAAAAGTAAATGGAATAACAGGCAAGTTTGATCTTGGAACACAGAATGAAGCAGGTCAAAGACTGATAGAGTTCTGCCAAGATAACGCACTGGTCATAGCAAACACTCTCTTCCAGCAACACAAGAGGAGACTTTACACATGGACATCACCAGATGGCCAACATCGAAACCAGATTGATTACATACTCTGCAGTCAAAGATGGAGAACTTCCATACAGTCAGCAAAAACAAGACCAGGAGCAGATTGTGGCTCAGATCACAACCTACTGATTGCAAAATTCAGGCTTAGACTAAAGAAAATAGGAAAAACAATTAGGCCAGACATATATGACCTAGAAAACATTCCTTGGGAATACACAGTGGAGGTGTGGAACAGATTTAATGGCTTGGACCAGATAGACAGAGTGCCAGAAGAATTATGGACAGAGATGCGGGACATCATGCAGGAGGCAGCAAGGAAAACCATACCAAAAGAAAAGAAGCATAAGAAAGTGAAGTGGTTGTCTGACGAGGCTCTCAAAATAGCAGAGGACAGAAGGAATGCAAAATGCCAGGGAGAAAGGAAAAAATACAGTCATTTGAATACAGAATTTCAAAGAAAAGCAAGGAGAGATAAGGAAACCTACCTGAACGAACAGTGCAAAGAAATAGAGGAAAACAATATCAGGGGTAGGACTAGAGAAAAAAATTGGGGAACTCAAGGGAACATTTAAAGCAAAAATGACCATGATAAAAGACAAAGATGGCAAGGAGTTAGCAGATGCAGAAGAGATTAAGAAAAGATGGAAAGAGTACACAGAGGAACTCTACAAAAAGGACCTCAACACCCCTGATAATCACAATGATGAGAACATTGAACATGAGCCAGACATTCTAGAGTGAAGTCAGAAAGGCCCTAGAAAACACTGCAAACAACAAAGCCAGTGGAGTTGATGGTATCCAAGTTGAACTTTTCAAAGCCCTGCAAGATGATGGAGGCAAGCAATGAGAAACCTGGGGAGCATAGTGAAAAGTAGAGACATCACATTGCAAACAAAAATTCGCATAGTCAAAGCAATGGTATTTCCTGTGGCAATGTATGGTTGTGAGAGTTGGACCATTAGGAAAGCTGAACGCAGAAGAATAGACGCCTTTGAGATGTGGTGTTGGAGGAGAGTTTTGAGAGTCCCATGGACAGCGAGGAGAACAAATAGGTCAACCTTAGAAGAAATCATCCCTGACTGTTCCTTAGAAGGTCAAATAATAAAGATGAGGCTAAAGTACTTTGGACATCAAATGAGAAGAGAGGATTCACTTGAGAAAGCTTTGATGCTTGGAAGGGTCCAAGCATCAAAGATGAGATGGCTAGATGGTATCGTGGAGACAATGGCCACAGAGCTGAGTGAGTTGAGGGGGATGGTGGAGGACAGGAGTGCCTGGCGGACAGTGGTCCATGGGGTCGCAGAGTCGGAATCGACTGTGCGACTGAACAACAAAAGCATCATTTTTTAGAAATACTTATATTTTTTGTGTGAACTTACCTTTAACATACAAAGACAAAAATCCTGTTGGTTAGGGTAGTAAATCACAAGTAAACCCACTAAATCAAGGGTAATTTTTGAGTCAACTCAATAAGCTCCATTGATTCAAATGAGCCTACTCTACTAGCTTCCTACTACCTAAGAAAAAGGATTTCAGCCACCATAAAAAATTAGAGAAATTCAATGCAGTTTGGAGAATTGAGCATTTTGCAGACTAGTTTTTTTTAGTTCACATAATAGTTTGAAAGTGTAAAGCTGATCCCCCCCCCCCCGATTTAGATTAAAATGCAAATCATGGAAAATATCGCACAAGAGCCACTGCTGTCTTATATGATCCCACTGATATAGCTATTTTATTTTTATGTTATACTTTTGCATTGCATTACCCTCACAGTAACTGGGATTGCACATTATGTCTCATACATTCTGCACTAAATTTGAGAGAAATATTTTTGTATTATGGGAGTGAAATCAAAATGACTGGAACAATTCACAGAACTGCATATTTTCTGATAGCCCAGAAGAAGAGTAAATTTTTTAATTGGTCAATTGCCTACAATATATTTTGGTATGTGTGTACATAGCCTTGTGTCCATTCAAGATAAAGACATGCTAAGCTTGAGATGACAAAGAAGCATAAAACCTGAATCAATTCTGTTATGCATGAGGACTGCATCCATTAATTTTTCACAATTACAGAGCTGGTTCAGCGAAAACCGACTGGGTCTACTGTGAAGCTACATTTAGTTCTGAAACATCTGCCAAAATTTTAATTTCCCTTATATTATATTTTTTAAAAGCAGCCTGTCTTCCGTTTACTTATTTATTTATTTTTAAATTGCCTGGTCTGCCAGTTAGGAGATAAAACATGGGTGAGCAACAACTGAAATATTTTCCTTTCTCTTTTAATGAATAGTTGAAGGATGAGCCTCCCCTCCCATCATCTTACACACCTTTCGCATATATTGCTTGTATAGAGATTGATCTCATCTGCCCATAGCTGTTGGCCCCTTTAGGGAGTCATGTTACTTACTCCCACCCAGCACTCAGCATTGAGTCGCTGGCTGTATGGTCTACTCCATTATTGTAGAGGAATGTCCGGCCACCCTTTTGGTGGGTTGATGGTCTCCTCAGTGGAGGAAATGCCACTGGAAACCATCATAATTGGGCCCAGTGGCAAAATGAGCAGAGGAGGAACTCTGATTCCCAACTGTCATGGAGGCAGAAGAGGCCATGCCAGATGGACTTGGCTGTGAAGGCGCACCTTGATAATATCCTCAGGAGTGCAGCAGTTCACTGCCATGCTGGTGTTAAATCCTGCATGTCTCATCTCAAGTGTGCCACATGAGATGGCTCCATGATCATAGTGTGTGGGTCACGTCATGGCAAGCTGAGATCCATCTTAAACAAATTCACACCAATGGCATTTTTCCTGCTTCAGGAAAAAATGCATTCTTGGATACGAGTTGCAGCTGTACCAGCACTGCTTAAAATCTTGCAGGATCTAAAGACTAAGCTATACTTATTCTATCATCAACAACAATTGTTGACTTTGCAGAGCAGTTTAAGATCTGCTTGAAATGGGCCATTTTACCTCTCTCCCATTTGGACATAGCAGAAATAACATTTTCCTGCCCATTATTATCACAAACACTACATCTGTGAAGCTCTTTGATGTGCTGGGCTGCTATTCAGAAAGACCTGTGTATTGAGGTATCATTAATCCAGTGATGGATGGAACTGGCATCAATAAAAATCTTCTCAGAACATTGCTTCAGTTAAATGAGTTGGAGTTGCATTGCCTGTTTGTGGAAGTGAGAAGATACTGACCTGATGAAACATAAGTAGGTTGACCCTCCTACTATCCCTAGAGTTCTTGTAGCCACAACCACCTCACTCATAATGGTGCACACTAATTCTCTCCCTGCATAGAAACAAACCTGCTTTATATAGCAAGTGACACAGCAAGCTGAAGACAGCTCTCTAGGCATAGATGGATGGATATCTCTCCTCATTGTTGGTTGTTTTCCAAGGCAGATGTGAAGCATCTGCAGAGCTGGTGGACTATATCTGACTTGAAAATTTTCGAAGCTCTTGGGCAAATATTATGCTTGAGAAATCTGAGGGGAAAAGTGGCCATTTGAAAAGATTGCTGTAAGTATATTCCTATGAAGTTGGAACTAGTGTATAGTGCCTCTCAAAACTCTGCCAGTGTAGTGGTCTTAATGTGTTAACTTTTCCTACCTTCAACAGCTACCATATATGCCAGCATATAAGACAAATGGGCGTATAAGACGACCCCCCAACATTTCCACTCAAAATATAGTTTGTTATATACTCACCGTATAAGACTACCCCCTCTTCCACACACCTTCCACACACCAAATAAAACATAAAAGAACATCAGATTTGATTTCAACATATCCCTGTGGCCGGCACTAGTGCACAAGTGTGCATGTGCGAGCTCTGCGTAGACAAGGGGTGGGGCGGAGCACCACTGCTTCCTGCTGAGCAGAATGGGCCGGTCATGCCGAAAAGGCTGGCACCCCTGTCTCGCTGCTGATGCTTGCCTCAGCCACGCTGGATACCGCGCGATACTGGATGGTATGTAGAATGAGGTGGGTGGGCATCGGGAGGCCACTTTGGGCACCAGGCGGGCATCAGGAGGCCACTATGGGCACCGGGTGAGCATTGGGAGGCCACTATGGACAGCTATGTCTATCCCAACTGAAGTGCACCCGCCGTATAAGATGACCCCCCCACACACTTGGAGGCAAGTTTTTCAGGGGGGGGGGAAGTAGTCTTATACACCAGCATATACAGTATATAACAACTGCAACATCAAGGAAAGTTGTACAAAATAAGGACAAATTACAAGGCTGGTATTCCACTTGACAATCTGTCATTTCAAGAGGTCTCTTCTATCAGTCTGGTTTCCAGTTGGTTTTCTGAATATTTTCAGATGCAGCACCTTTTCTCTTCTTACCTCTCCCACCTGTTATTACCCATGTTCCATCCTATGAGATCAGAGGAAGTAAGTGTGAGGGGCTAACTTTGTGGAAATATAAGAGATACTGTTACCTTATATCCCCTTTCCCCTCTGTTGGAACAGAATGCTTAGAAGGAGAGTCATTAGTCATCTGAGAGCTAGCAAGAAGTCTAGAAATGTCCCTTATAGCAATTTATTCTAGGATCCCTTCCCAAAAATATTTATGTGTTCATCTTTTTCTTCAGTAGTGGGACAGGCAGTTCTCCAGAAAATCATTTCTAATTTACCAAATCCATTAAGGGATGACATTAATGATAAATGTAGGAGAATTATGTACAGACACAGACATTTTGTGCTGTACAGGAAAAACAACATAGTTTTAAATCAATTATAACTATCGTGAAGGTAGGTCATTTTCATACAGAAACATGATAGTCTCTGTCCCTTTCTCCGTCTAAATAGCGTAAGTAATTTGAATACAATACAATCTTCCAAAAAAATTTATTCAGTTCTGAAATTTTTTGATGTCAAAAAATCTGTGGTTTTTTATTTACAGTCTTGCATGTTGCCTGCAATTGTAATGATTGAGGGGGACTTTTCTGGGGTGGGTGACTATCTGGCCAGCACTAACCAATTGTTCTAGTCTGTGCATTCAAACAGAGTCGTGTCTCTCTCTGTTTTGTGTTCTTTCATTCTCTTTGTTGGTTGGTGTCAGTTGCTTTTTTGCTGTTGATCTTTTGAATCAGTTGCTAGCATGTGTGCAGTAAAAAGAAAGGAGCATGCACACATATCTAGTTTTCAAGTAACTCTAGCAATGACACCATCTTTTTCCCCTCCTACAAATGTCTGTGAGGAAATTATTGAGAGTCTGAGTGCCAGTTAATGAGAAGATATGGACTCTGGGAGACTTGTAACTATCTTCTTCTGTGGATCTCTGCACTTCTAACTGCACAGCTGATGGGAATTTAATCAGAAATTCAGAACTCTGCAACAAAATCATATCCTGTTACTGTTGGGTCTGAGGCTCAGTAACAAATGAATTGGACAAAGTCATTCATCTATGCTCCTGACGTGTTTCCTTCCCCTTTGTAGAAAACATGTGCTTCTCCAGAGGTGTTGCCAGGAGGAAAAATGCATTGAACTCCCAGATGGAACAGTAGAGTTCCATAGCTTGGTTGCATTCTTTGGTCTTTTCCTTCCCTTTGGTCTATTCCTTGGAAGCTTGGAAAAACAAAATAGTCTTTGTTTCCTTATTGGTTTGCTCCTTTCATCCTCACACACCCTTCATATTGTGGTCTGGCAGGAAAACAAAGCGAAAGGTTTAGTAGTGATGGCGAACCTTTTAGAGACCAAGTGCCCAAACTCAACGGGCTGCCATCTGCACCGCAGAGGGGCAGGGTGGACTGTGTGCTGGGGGAGGGAGGAAGAACTCCCACTGGGCTGCTGGGCAGAGGGGTGGGGCAAACTGTGCTGGGGCAATGGTGCATGTGCCCACAGAGATGGCTCTGAGTGCCCCCTCTGGCACACGTGCCATAGGTTTGCCACCACTGGTTTAGTACACGAAGAGGGAGAATTTGGTATTTGACAGATGGGTGGCTAGCTTATTGGTTTAGGGTGTCTAAGCAGTAAATATAAATGGCCATAAGGAAAAATGACTGAAAAGCATACCCTGAAAGAACCTCAACCAAACATTTTTGAACCTCAACCAAACATGCAAGAGAAGAATTCAGTGTGAAGTATGCATTGTGTTCAGCAGATGGAATACAAGAACTATTTTAGAAGGAAGGAATGCCACACCTCTGCTACTTCCCCACACGCCCAAATCACACTTAATTGGTTGAACATCCAAATATTATGAAGGAAATAAATATTCTGCTCCAGATTTACATCCCCTCAACTAAAAGTCTCCATGGTCATTCTAGAAGTAATGACCTATAAGGCTGCACAGCATCTGAATGTGCTAAACATTATTTGTTTGTTTATTTATTTATTTAAATTTCTATACCGCCTTCCTCACCAAAGGCGACCCAGGGCAGTTTAACATATCATAAAAACATCGGAACAATATAGATTAAAATTTTAAAAGTTCTAAAATCTATAATTAAAACCAATTAAAAATAGAACTAAATCTTGTATAATTTTAAAAATAAGGGAACAGAGTGGGGGAGGTCAAACAGGCTGAGGTCGTTGTGCCTCCAGCAGACCTGATCTGCCAGCCAGGTTTTTACACCCGAAAGGGCACTAGCTCTGCCTGGAGGCACAGCTCAGTTGGCAGGAGGTTCCAAAGGGCTGGAGCAGACACAGAGAAGGCCCTCCTTCTAGTGCTAGAGAGATGTGCCTCTCTAGCTGATGGTACAACCAGAGAGCCTCTCCAGTCCGCTCTAATGAGACGGGCAGATGTCCTCGGGATGATGCAGTCTCTTAGGTATCCTGACCCACTACCATGTAGTGCTTTAAAGGTAATTACCAGCACCTTGAATTGCACCCGGAGGCACACTGACAACCAGTGCAGCTCCCGAAACGATGGTGAGGCGCGAGCATAACGCCCGCACCCCATCACAGCAGCATTCTGGACCAGTTGCAGCCTCTGAATGGTCACCAAGGGCAGCCCTATGTAGAGCGCATTACAATAGTCAAGTCTGAAAGTGACCAAAGCATGTGTGATCATGAGCAAGGAGTCCCGATCTAGGAGTGGGCGTAACATTAATGCACAAGGCTTCATTAACCTAAGAGCAGGAAGATTATGAAGCAGAAGAACACCCATCTGGTCAAAAGACACAAAAATGTCTCTGAATTGTCTTTGAGAAAAGTTTGAATGAATGAACTAATAAAGAAGCCAGGAAATGGGGACAGTCACCCATGGACTGCCTTTGTAAATCTGAAGGTTTACTAACAACCATTCTACAGCTTCAGAAAGGTTCACTTGGAGCTCTAAGTAGTCTTCTTTTTGTAAGCACCAAGTTTCTTTTTCAAATAACCAAAAGCAATTTTTCTTTCTAACAACTGCAAATGTTTATTTAAGAAAGCATAGCCACACAGAAGCCAAATGTTGTACTGCTTCATGTACTAATTCAGTTAGTAACAATCTAAAACAAACCATGCTTATCATACATTGCTTTCAAAAATCTCATTGCAATTGGGAAATATGTGAAACAAACCCCTTTGGCACAGACAACTGCTCGTACAAGTTTCAGGATCTTGAGCAAATATTATGTTTGATAAACCTGAGGAAAAAGGTAATCATTCAAACACACTGCTGCAAAACTGGGGTGTAAGTGCTCACGTGTCCTGTCCTCACAGTCAAGGATAAGAAGCTGCAAAAATTATTCTCCATACCTCCTGAGAGGGCAAGGTAATTTATAGCATTCTCAACAATAAAAGATAATGAGAGTGATTTGCATGTTAGCAAAATTGCAGGAAATATTGCTTTAACAATACTAAAACTAAAATGGAAACAACACAATTTGTGCAAAATGAGAGTATCTGCTATTTACCACATGGACTTTGATAGATTGTAAGAATGGAGATAGTATCAGTATCCTATTTATTCATTTGTTTAAATCTATTTTAATAATTAGCCATTTTTCTGTGCTTGCTCTGTCTATGTATGTGTGTTTGTCCTTTGCTTCCGAAAGGGAAAAGATGCTGGTTTTGCATGTACAATTTGGGGAAATAAGTGGTGATTTTAATGAGTAAAAATGGCACTATTGCTCTTGGGTATATGTAAGGAAATTTGCTGGGCCAAATTCAATGAAAATAAATAATGTATTAAGTGTCATGAGCATCCCTACTTTAAGCATTCTTCTTAATTTTGCAGAATATTCCTATTTAGTCTGCCATTGTCATACATTGCCAAAAGAAGGGTTACAGTGTAACACTGCAGATGTGAGAGGAATGGATTGCATAAAAATTGCTTGTATTTATTCACACAGGAACAATAACTGGTTCCTTGCAATGAGTATTACAACGATTTAAAATTGCTTCTGTATGCAGTAGGCTACTGTCCCATGCATGGGTAGATTTGTGGAGCATCACCTTGATTTGTATACACAAACCTATAGCAGTTCTTTCAAATAATATAGAAAATAAAACCTGTACATGTAATGTGATGTAAGAAAGTCAAACAACAGTCTACGTTGCCCCAAAGTATTCTAGTTGTCCTTTCTGAACAGTTCCTTGAGTAAATATGTATTAGTAAAAATATATATAAACACCCTTGTATATCCTACAAATGCTTTCATGCCCAACATAAATACACTGACTGAAGTTTGTGCAGTATGGGGGCTGCTAGTATACAATCCAATCCCATGTGTTTGTGGTGAGATCTTTAAAGAGAAATTAGGCACAACTATGGGTTTATTTAAAAGGCATTAATTTGTGGACATGAGATGGGACTACGCAAAAAAGTATAGCTATTATGCTTTAGCAACAGTGCACAAATCAGTGGCTAAATCTCAGTCACCAAAATGCAATGAGAAATTAATGATAGGGTTTAGCCCACTTTTTGGTAGAACTAGGTATGGATGAATACTCAGGTTAAGTACTCTGCAGATCAGGGTCATAACAAAAATGATGTTTTCATTACAGCAAAGCCAATGGTGTAGGCTGGGGCAGGCAGCCAAAAAGATCTGAACATTCCTTTTGATTTATGAGGATTTACTTCCAGAGATTCTGTTCAACCTTTTTCTCTGGGGTTTGCCTCACTTGCTTATAACCACAGAGGGGAGGTACACAGTAATATCAGTAAGTGAAAAAGTCTTAGTTTACTAAATTGATAATCCTGTGGATTTACAACTACACCTGATGTTGGCTGTGTTTCTACCATTAGATTCTATACACATTTCCAATTCTTGTCATAGTGCTCACAATGGACTGCCAAATGATGAGCTTATCTAGTCATCACCCACTTGACTTCAAGAAAACTATAGCATCATATGCTGTTGTTTGATAGACATTTCACACTCCATCCCTTTTCCTGGAATAGCCGAAATTTCTGATTCAATCTTTTGAAAGCTATGAAGCTCCTCCTCCTTCATGCTTGGGGAACAAAACCGTCCATCTATGAAGGACTATTCTGGCTTGCTAGATCAACATGAAACAAACAGAAGATCATGGTTCTGCAATACAAAAGATACAGTGATTCTTAGATAATATATTTGGAAATTAGTTGCTACCCCACATAATCTGATTCAAAACAGAGTAAGAAAATAGGCATTTTTGTTTGGGGGGAGAGCAGCATTTCTTCTTTCGTTGTGCAACACCACATGATGGGCAGACTTGCTCTGATTTTACTGCATTCTCATCAGTTTTAACTCCATGCTCAAAATAATTATTTAGAAATAATACACAACTTTCCAGAATCATTCCTATAATTTGAAGGAGGCAGTTCTTCAGTTGACATCTACTGGCCATTAAACCAGTTCTCATAAAAGTCCCAGATGTAACAAATACATCATCTAAATCTTCACTAAATTTCAAAACAGCTACTGGTATAAAAATGTCTTTTTGCCAATGGTCTGTGTAATGCATCAAAGCTGTGTTTCTTCCCTGGCGTCTTGTCCAATAGCATTGCAGAAACTATTTTTCCGACTGGATGCAGTGTTTGGAACATATGACAATGGATCTGGCCGGATCAAATATCTAAAAAAAAGAGAAACAATATGCAAGTGTATTATATATGCATTCAATCAACTTTTAAAAAACCATCCTTCATATAAATGTATACTGCATCTACATTCTTACTAACAACCACAGAATCTATATTTTAAAAACATTTCACTCTTTGACTAATCAAAAATGGGATGAATATCTACATTAAAATATACACAGAATATATTTTAAAAACAATTTTAAAAATCCAATGCTACATAAAACATAGTTAAAAGTACATAGTGAAAAGTAGAGACATCAAATTGCAAACAAAAATTTACATAGTCAAAGCAATGGTATTCCCGGTGGCAATGTATGGTTGTGAGAGCTGGACCATAAGGAAAGCTGAGCGCAAAAGAATAGATGCCTTTGAGATGTGGTGTTGGAGAAGAGCTTTGAGAGTCCCCTGGACAGCAAAGAGAACAAATAGGTCAATCTTAGAAGAAATCAACCCTGACTGCTCCTTAAAAGGTCAAATAATAAAGATGAAGCTAAAGTATTTTGGACATCAAATGAGAAGAGAGGATTCGCTTGAGAAAGCCTTGATGCTGGGAAGGATGGAGGGCAAAAGAAGAAGGGACGGGCAAAAATGAGATGGCTAGATTTGATTGATTTGATTTATTCGATTTATATGCCGCCCTACTTGGTGAAACCAACTCAGGGCGGCTCACAACATACAATCAAATACAATATAACAGTTCAATACAATATCATAATATCATAAAATACAATACAACAAAATAAATATAAACGCAGTGTAATCCACAATTCAATCCACAATATGGTCCACAATACAATCCAAAATATAAAGCAGAGATACAATCCCAAAATACAGTCCAATATACAATATATATATATTAAAAAATATATAACAATATAATCCTCCTCCGGGTGAGATGGCAGGGGCCCGGAGGGAGGGCAGGAGCGTCCTCACACTTGCCATGACCAAGAGTCTTTTATCGGCCTCCAAGGTGAAATGACGGGGCTCGGTAGGCGGCAGGTGCCGGCATTCTCCTCCTCCTCCTGGCCAAGATGGAAAGGGTCCTGGAGGGAGGGCAGGGGCAAAACGCCTCACCGCCCGCAGCTGTGGCCATTTCCGTCCGTCCCTGGGCCAAGGTGGTATTGTAGACACAATGGGCACAGAGCTGAGTGAGTTGAGGAGGATGTTGGAGGACAGAAGTGCCTGGCGGACAGTGGTCCATGGGGTCGCAAAGGATCGGAATCGACTTTGCGACCGAACAACAACAAACATAAAACTATTTAAGCGGAAGCCAGAGCTCCAACAAATCACAATAACAGCCAACAGGCATTGCAAATGCCTTTTTAAGCAAGGCATTCATTACCCTTCAGAAAGTTTCTAAGCTTTATTGAGGTATGGGAAACCATGTCCCCCATGAGACTCTTCTTCCTCTTCAAGTGCCGTATTCATTCCAGATATTGGCTATGATCACAGTGATAGTCTTCCTGTTCTTAACTCCTCAGAACAGTTCTTCTAAGGACGTTCCACAACAGTTTCTCAGGTTCTTTAGCCACAGCTACATCCAGGGCCTCTCATCCCAGGGATCTTCCCTTGTATAAGCGAGTTGGAGTATTCTATGCTTTATATTGTTCCTCGTGACATGCCCAAGGTATTGGAGCTCTTTGCTTAATGGTCTTAAACAGTTTTTTGTTCTTTATCCATCCGGCACAACACTTTTATATTAGTCACATGGTCAACCCATTATATCCTTAGAAGCCATCTGTAGGTCCACATTTCAAAAGCTTAAATTTTATTTTCAGATGTTTCAGTCACTGTCCAAACTTCACCTCCATATAGCAACACTGGGAATACATAATATCTCACTATTTGGATCTTTGTAGCAAGAGTTACATCTCTACTCCATAACAAATGGTGCATTGTTATGAAGGTGCATATTGCTTTTCCCATACCATTAATGCTTATTTAATTGGCTCTGCTTCACATGCTTTTTACCCACTTTTGAGTTTCACGCAGAGAATTTATAAAATTAATTTTGGGGTTAACACATTTTTTAGCCCTCCCCCTGACCCCCATCAACATATTGTAATGTAATGTATTATTTGTAAGTCGCCCTGAGTCGTTACGGCGATTGGCGGCAATATAAATGTGAATAAATAAATTGGCTGAATTCCACTGGTAAGCTTCAACTAGAGTAGGCCTATTGAATCTGGTGAATAAATTCCTGTGTAAATTCCACAGATTCAATGGGCCTATTCTAGATATAGAAAAATCTCTGTTTCTGCAGTCTAACAATACAAACATAAGTCTGATAAATTTTATCTGACATGTTCTCAACTTACACAACATCATTCAGTTCAAGGCGAGTGTCTGGCGAAGGATTGATCAGAATGTAAGAAAGGGTGTTTTGATTATCATTCATTTCATCTAGAGGAGAGAAAATGAGAGAAATATCGAGATAAAATGAGGAGTTAATGTCTAGATCTGAAATGGTTCAAATCAGAAGTACCATTATCATTTCATTTTTATTTAAGGAGAGGAGACAAACTAGAGGAGGGATAGATACATTAAAAATAGTTCAAAAAAGGTCTCTTATGCACTACAGGCTAAACATAATGTAACTCCTTGCAGAGGGCAAAAGACTATTTCATAAAATTGCTTCAGAGTAAACTGTACCTGGTGCCAAAAACAATTGTTTTAAATGAACTGAAAACTTCAAAGCCCTCTCTTCCAAGAAGCTATTTTAAGATAAAAATCAAAAATAGCCAAAACTTGCTAACAATAAAAACTCTTCCATAAAAGTCTCTTTTTTTTCATTTTGCCTGTCTAAATAATCTAGTCAAATAATTTCACAATGAAATCTTTCCAATGGAAAGATGTTATTTAAAAACTTTATACCTACGATTGTTTCATAAATTTCTATTTTTGCTGCTTCCAGTAAAAGGCATTTGGGCACTTGGACACACAATTGAGTCCATTAAAAGTAATCAGTGTAAGGAAATTTGCTGCTGTGCCTGGAATGCTGTGCTGGGAAGTGGTGCATGGAGCAAAAATTCATAACGCATTTATTCATGTGCAAGGTAGAAAATCACCCCCCACAAGGGCTGACACTATAAGTTTGTAAAGTGTGTCTATTTAAATTTGTGTGTGATGTCAGAAATCCCACATTTATATCATGCTCCCACCAGTATGTTAAAAACAGGGTAAAACTCTTCATCCATTAGTGGCAAGTAGCAAATACTCAGATCCAGGGGATAAATATCATTTTGGTACTTTTTGTTGCCTGTTTGAGTATAGATTTGGAAAAAACAGTTTTCATGCACAATTTTGACCCATTTGCCAAGTCTAGAAAATGTATGAAAAATGCAAGTAAAAATGAGATACTCCTCAGTTACTGCTGGTCGGGAGATGTCTACCACAACTGCAAGAACTATCAATTTACATCTGTCCTCTCTTTCCTTTGAGTCAAGAATTTAGAATGAAAAACCTTTTTCCTCCCTTATAATATATGAGTGTTTACTTAAGAACTTTTGGTAAGAGAGGTATGAACATATATCCTTATCTATCTATCTATCTTTATATTGCTGCCCATTTATTTATTTAGTCAGATTTATATTCCACCCTACTCGCACAAGGGACTCAGGGCAGAGCACAACAGACATAAAATAAACCCCTAAAAACACAAAAGAACAAAGTAAAATTAAAATTAAAACCCCTTTAAAAACAACTTCTCATTCCCTACACTAACCCACCGAATATAGGAATCAGGGTAGGAATAGGGGGAAAGATACAGGGTGTTAAGTAAGCCAGCAGGAGGGTGTCAGTAAACCCTCATTACCCCACACCATTCCTGCCAGCCAGGTTTTCAGGCCCTTTCTAAAAGCCCATCTGAAGGTACAGCTCCAGAGGCAGGTGGTTCCATAAATGAATGAATGAATGAATAAGTAAATAAATAAATAGTCCTACCATAACCTGCTGTTGAAAGTCCCAGATGTTTCATTCTGTTTTTCACCAGTTCAGCAAGTTCCTGCCTTTCTGACCTTCTGTAAAGATTCAATCTTTGCTGACTTATTTTCTCTGTTTTTGTTGAGTGTTTTGGCACTTTCCGGCTCAGCCGCCGAGCCCACTGCATACTTTTTCGTCGTAACAAAGGATGATCTGACTGATCACTGGATGTTGAATTGCGATGGTTGCTACGATAGTTAAATTGCTCTTTACCATCTTTGGTGTCTTCCCACTCTTCAACACTGATTGAAATCTGAGACTTCAAAGAGAAACCAATTGGAGAGATTAAACCCTTTTAGACATTAATTTGTCTTTCCTTAAAGAAAATATTTAGGATCCTCCAGTGTCACCGCTCCCTTTTAACTATCTGTAATTTTGCTATTTGGTACAGGTGTTATATGAGACAGTAAAACTGTAGTATGAAATATGGAAAGGAATAGCTATATGTTGCTCTGGGGAACATTTTTAAATCATCTGCTAGAAAGAAACTAACATGGATAGAAAGATGACCTATAAATGAAACTAAATAAAAAAAGGAAAGTTTAGTTTTAGTTTAAGACTACATTATACTAAAGACAAAGTTACTGAAATAAAGAAAACATTGGTCACAGTATGATGCTTGCAACTTAAATCTCACATGGAAATATGTGCCTATGTGTCTGTATCTATAATCTAATTATATACACAATTACCATATCAAAACAGTTTCATATTTATTCATCTGGTTTACTTCTTCTTCTTCTGCCTTATCCATTCCAGATATAGGCTATCATCATGGTGATAGTCTCCTCATAACAGTTCTTCCGAGGACATGCCATACCAGTCTCTGGATTACACATCTGTGATAACGCCTTACTTTTAAGTTCTAGTCAGTTGTTAGTTCCCTGGTTATCAGGGTCTGAGTGTTAAATCTGGAAGTTCAGGTTCTTACCATGACAAGTCATCACAGCCAAATCCCCTTTCATAAGGAAACCAAAATGTGGGAACTTGATAAGTCCATGGCAAATGAGAAGCAGGTCTTTTGTAAAGCTAATATCCTTTAACTGTTCCCCCAAGACCAAACAACTACTTTACAACAGTCAGAGCACCCGATAACTCTTCCTCGAGAAATCAATTTCTGTCCCATTTATTTGAGGATTTCAGCTAAGCCAGAAGGTGTATTGCCCAGGACCATGGGCTTTTGCAGAAGATGACTGTAATTATGAGGAATTTAGTTTGATATTACCCATTTCCTTTCTCTACATCTCTGACCCAGTTAAAATCAAATAAGTGTTTATTAAAAGTGCTAGGTGAGCAATTTATTCATTTAGTTAAGATTATGCTGACTGGACGAAGCTGCAGAGTCTTCTCATCAGACAAAACCAACAAGAGATGAGCTAGTCAAAGTGACCCTTCCTATATTCTCAAGCTAAATGGCCAGTGCTGGTGAGGTACTGAGTCCAGCTGCAGAGGATGTAACAACAATTAGAGCCAAAGCTGATAAAACAGCATCTTTTAATGTTTAGACCCTAGATTTCAGAGCTCTTTTGACCATGAGAGATGTCCCTTTTTACCTTACCAGGCTCCAAGGAAGCTGAAGAAAAGAAGACACAATGGGATACCCAGGACAGGTAAATATGAACGGCATATTTGCATTCTGATTCTTGTCTTTCATTTTCTGATATGCTCTGATCTGTCTTAGATAAGCTTTGCTTGCCTAGAGAATCATCTAATAAAGCCTTGTTTTTCACTCACTGGGTGCCTATTTTGTCTCTGAGATCCTAAAAAGAACCTAAAGCTTATCAAACCTGGCCAGTCTAAGTTGGCAACACAGAAGGAACAAGATGACTTGGATGAGTGACCATGTAGATGATGAAACACTCCCTGATGATCAGAAATTCCCAGGGATTCAGTCCTGGCTCCAGTGCTAGTTCTACGCACAATGGTCCTAGATAAAGGACTAGAATTTTCCCTCTCTGTTCTTATTCTCTCCATGTGGGTTCCATGAGGAGGAGATATTCCTTTTTACATGTAAATGCTATACATAAAACAAATGTTTCTCCTCTTGAGCCGCATGGAGAAGAGAGGGGCTAGTTCTTCCTCTCTTAGTGTGCAGAATGCATCGAGGAAGCTAATAACTGAATAGGATTCTTACTTTACACTATTCAACATTATGTCGGGGTACACAGAAGGAGCCTCCACAAAGATGGTGAATACAGTTGGGCATACCCTGGGCCTTGTCAGTTAATCCTTCTAACACCAGAGCAAAAGAACTGAGGAATGAATCCACCAGAAAGGTCTTTGTCAACTGTAACAATAATCTCAATCAATATTGTGGAACTTTGCAACAATAGGAGTGTCCTCCTTGCAGACATGTGCAGGAAATACAAATGTAACATACTTCTGCTCCAGGAAACACATGGGGGGGGGGGGAGAGAGGACAGCACAATACAGACCCAAAGTGGCTGGAATGGAGCTAGTGATTGAGAGACCTCATGACCAGTATGGGAGTGATATTTTTGTTAGACCTGGCCTCAGCATAATACCAGCTGCATTGATTGAAACAAACAACATTGAAATCCTCACCATCCAAAGGCCACAGTATCCATTACTTCTGTCTATAAGCCACCAGAAGCAAATTTTAGTTTTAATGAACCAGACAATTTTACTTATGACCAAATAAATTTTGTTATTGTCACAGTGAGGCTTGGGGATATAATCAAACCAATGAGAATGGTGCAAAACTTGTATCTTGGACAGACACCAACACCATCTAACTTGTTCATGATCCAAAACTGCCTGCATTCTTTAACAGTAGTAGATAGACAAGGGGGTATAATCCAGACAGCATCTTTGTTAGCAAGAAAATAGCAGCACAGTGCAGGAAAGTTGTTGATGATCCGATCTCACACATTAAACGCAGGCCCATCATGTGCACAATACTGTAAATGCTGCATGAAACCCCAGGAAGTGCCTTTTCTCAGTTGGTTTAACTTTAAGAAGGCTAAATGGGTGGATTTTTGAGAACAGCTGGACAAAAGCATCCAGATAAATACCATGAATTTGTCCATCTTGTGAAAATAATATCAAGGAAATATATTCCAAGAGGATGCTGCACCCAGTGTATCCAGGGCCTGGCTGAAGACATTAAACCTCTGCTAGATAGGTATCAGGCACTCTACAACCAGGATCCTTTCCAGGAAGATACAGTTGAAGCCAGGGAAGAGCTGATGCAGGATCTAGCTGAAAATCAGAAATCATGATGGTGCACATGAGTCAAGAACATGAATATGAAGCAGAACTGTAGACAAACTTGGAAACTCCTTAAAAATGTAGGTGAAGATTTAACCCAGCCACAGCAAAACTATAGTGGAGTAAAAGCAGATCAAATAGCTAGTCAGTTGTTAAAGAATGGAAAAATGCAAGGCAAAAAGGTGTGGGGAAAAGCTATCTGAGCAGAGGAACAGGTTACTTAATGGCCCCTTTGTGGCATCTGAATTGGAGGAAGCTATAAACAGCATGAAACCAAATAAAGCAGCAGGTATTGATGAAGTAAGAAGAGAGCATATAAAATAGTTTGGTCAACACACTTTGGATTGGTTCCTGCAATTAAAGAACGATTGCGTAGATGAATTTAAGGCTCCTAAACTGGAGACCAGCTATTTGTTGTTTTATTGAAACCCGCCAAAGACCCAGATGACCAAAAAAAGCTACTGACCAGTGTCACTCCTTTGCCATCTTTATAAGCACTGGAACAGATAATTCACAATGGCATCTCTGAATTTATTGATGGAAAGATAATAAAGGAGCAAGCAGGCTTCAGGATGGGCAGATCATGTTTTGATCAAATCCTTAACCTTACACAACACATTGAGGATAGCTTCAAAAGAAAGCAAATTACAGGAGTAGCATTCATTGTCTTAACTGCAGCATATGATACTATCAATCATAGGATTCTGCTCCATAAAATAAATAAGCTTACCAAAGATAAATAGCTTACTAGGGTCATTGGCTACTTCTTCCAGAACTGGAGATTCTATGTGACGATGAATGAAAAGAACAGCAGATGGAGGTTACAGAAGAATGGACTGCCCCAAGGAAGTGTATTGCCTCCAACACTGTATCATCACTGCATCAGCTGCAGCTTGTATTCAAGAATGCATTTTTTCTAGAAGCAGGAAAAATACCATTGACGTGAGTGTGTTTAAGGTAGAAGAAGGGGCTTACTGGGCAAGGAATAACATTAAAGCTAGATGTAGCTGAAGATCATGAACATGAGCCAGACATTCTGGAGAGTGAAGTCATAAAGGCCCTAAAAAACACTGCAAACAACAAAGCCAGTGGAGTTGATGGCATCCAAGTTGAACTTTTCAAAGCGCTACAAGATGATGGAATCAAATTATTGCACTCTATATGCCAGCAGATTTGGAAAACACAACAATGGCCACAGGATTGGAAAAGATCTGTATACGTTCCACTCCCCAAAAAGGGTAATGCCAAAGAATGTTCAAATTATCGAACAATTGCGCTCATCCCTCACGCTACCAAGGTGATGCTCAAGATAATACAGGATAGACTGAAACAGTATGTGGAGAGAGAATTACCAGAAGTGCAGTCGGGTTTCAGAAGAAGCAGGGGGACTAGAGATCACATCGCCAACATAAGATGGATCATGGAAAAAACAAAGGAATATCAGAAACAAGTCTACTTCTGTTTTATTGATTACACTAAGGCTTTTGACTGTGTCGACCACAACAAAATGTGGCAAGTAATTAAAGAGATGGGAATTCCGGAACACCTTATAGGCCTCATGAGAAATCTGTACATGAATCAACAGGCAACAGTTAGGGCAGAAAATGGAATGACGGAGTGGTTTGGAATAGGAAAAGGAGTAAGACAAGGCTGCATTTTGTCACCCTGCTTATTCAACTTATACACAGAACACATAATGCGCAATGCAGGAATGGAGGAATCACAATTTGGGATCAAAATTGCTGGGAGAAACATCAACAACTTGAGATATGCAGATGATACCACCCTAATGGCGGAAAGTGAGGAGGACCTAAAGAAGCTCCTGATTAGGTTAAAAGAAGAGAGTGAAAAAGCTGGCTTGAGACTAAATATCAAGAAAACCAAGATCATGGCAACAGGCCCTATCAGTCCCTGGAAAATAGATGGGGAAGAAGTAGAGGCAGTTACAGATTTTACTTTCCTAGGATCAAAGCTCACTGCAGATGGTGATTGCAGCCATGAAATAAAAAGGCGACTGATTCTCGGGAGGCAAGTGATGAGAAACCTGGGGAACATAGTGAAAAGCAGAGACATTAAATTGCAAACAAAGATTCTCATAGTCAGGACAATGGTATTCCCTGTGGCAATGTATGGTTGTGAGAGCTGGACCATTAGGAAAGCGGAGCGCAGAAAAATAGACGCCTTTGAGATGTGGTGTTGGAGGAGAGTTTTGAGAGTACCCTGGACAGCGAGGAGAACAAATGGGTCAATCTTAGAAGAAATCAAGCCTGACTGCTCCTTAGAAGGTCAAATAATAAAGATGAGGCTAAAGTACTTTGGACATCAAATGAGAAGAGAGGATTCACTTGAGAAAGCCTTGATGCTTGGAAGGGTAGAGGGCAAAAGAAGAAGGGGACAGCCCAAGATGAGATGGCTAGATGGTATTGTGGAGATAATGGGCACAGAGCTGAGCGAGTTGAGGGGGATGGTGGAGGACAGGAGTGCCTGGAGGACAGTGGTCCATGGGGTCGCAGAGGGTCGGAATCGACTGTGCGACTGAACAACAACAAAAAAGCTGAAGATCTTAATCTCCCCTTTGTCACCTGGAGGACCCTAAATAGGCTGAGGGTTACAGTTCCTAAATGCAAGACTAACATCCTCATGTGAGGACTGCTGATGGACAATAAGACTTGGTGTGAATGTGGAGAGACACAGCTGGTCTGCTGATTGCTGCTAAAGACATGCACAATGAGGACTTGCATTTGGGCAATGAAAAAGTCAAGAAAGTGGCTTCATTTCGGCAGCCCAGGGTTTGATCAGGACACGAAAGAAGAAGAATGTTATGTCTATGTTGCAAATACAAATAAATTTACAGCACCAGAGTTTGAAAGATCATGGGAGCTAGAGTCCAGTGAGCTACAGTTACAAGTGCTCAGCAACTTTTGGTGATCAGGTTATGATACTAGTGGATCACTTGCTATCCACAGCAAAGGAAAAGATATGGAAAGTGGATTATATAGATACAGTATATTCAATTTGTTTGATAGGGACAAGGAGGAAGACTAGGATAAGGAACTGGCTTAGGTTCAAATGTCCAGCTAGATCATAGGCTAATTGGCTTTCTGCCTTTCTTATTTATACAGGAGTCATTTTATCAGTTTAGCCTGGTGTATGTTACCTTTGACACAATATATGGACATTGTGTATTGAACATATGATAATTTTCCAGGACACCCATGACTTCTTTATGATGAAGCCTTTCATATATGTTCTATGATCCATCCTGACTTAACATGGGATGCCTAGATTCTCCAATTCTGGAGAACCAGACTAGTGTTCCAGAAACCAGACTAGTGTTCCAGAAACCAGACCCACATAGGGTGTACCCTACACCATTGAAAGGCAGTCAGTTCAACCTTGTGGGAAATTTGGGACACAAGACTTTGGTAGTAGGAAATAAACTAAATAAGGATGCTGGTGAGGATGCCTGTGGAGGGAAGAAACCACAAATATGATGCTTCATATTTATGAAAGGATGCCAGCTCAATTAAAATTGATGTATTAGCTCATTGATTGTAAAACTATCCTAAGAAGTCTATCTTTAAGATGGTTTTAGGTTTGGTTTCAGCATTTTAGTGATTGGTGAATGTATAGTCCAGTGGGCTGAGAACCCCAAGTCTACAGTGAATTATGAGGTTAAATAAAAAACATTCATGGAAATTAATGAAGGTAGGATTTTGGGCCCATTCCAGTTGCCACCAGTTTCCAATTTAAGGATACCTTCTTTAGGAGACAAGAACCCCAATGTCACAAGACATTTTAATTAAATTAGCAGATACATGGTTTGACATCTGTCAGGACAGGTATGAAGCAGTGCTATTCCAAACCACTATGGTTCTGGAAAGGCTCTAGAAATCTGAAATGTTAGGCTTTTTGATTCTGCAGTAGTTTTACCTATATGTAGATCCAATACAGAGCAGTTAGGGTAAAGGAAGGACATTGTTTTGATTGGTTCTCCATTGAAACACTAAAGTGGCACTATGGCAGTTTCAGATCATGGCTGAATATGTTCAGGTCAGGATATCAGGACCCAGGCTTCCTCATCAGGCACCAGAATAATAGCCTTCTTATCAGGTTTCAATTTGACAAGTTACTATGTGGGCCCTGTGGAATGTTGGTATTGATGGGTGGTGTTTTCAGATATGCAGTAGACAATATTTTAAAAAGTTAGACAGTGGTCTTCTAATAAAGTAAAGACCTACATTTGTCTCTTCCACATTGAATGGGGTACCTGGTGGTGGCTGTTTTTTCTCCAGGTTTGTATCTAACAGAATCCCTCTATTCCCAAAGAAGTAAGAGAAGTAAAGAAGAAGTCTAACAGAAAGATGGTTACATATCCAGATTTATGGCAAATGTCTTGTTTATTGGGCAGTTAGACATGCTGCAAAGACATTAGGGCTGCTTTGGAAGGCAGGCCCTGATCCAGGTATATTGACCAGGCCAGAAAGCACCATTAGTACATGCCCAAGAATATTATGCAGTCATTCCTTTATACAATTTCTCCCATTTTTGCTGTATTAGCTTAAGGTGTTTTTTTTTAGACCAACACTGGGCAAATGAAAACACATGACAAATACTTACTTGTGAAGTCATTTCTCGAGACTGACACAAAGGGAAGGAATCAGGAGAGGAGAAAAAATAAAACACCATTCAAACAACTGTGCCCAAGCAAAGAATACACAGAGACAATTTGAAATGATCAACATTCTGGTATTATATGAGTACATACACACAGTTGGATGCTTGTTTAGTGTGAAATATACTTGGTATTTCACTTAACATCCATTTTAGCATATGAACCAAGGTAGGCTTATGTCAGCTGTCATTTCCCACATCATAAAATTGGCCTTTATCAGCCAACATTAGGCTCAGTGGTTAAGAAGCTCACCTTATTAGCTGGAAGGCTGGCAAGTCGAGAGTTTGAGACTCGGGTACTGCATGACAGATTGAGCACCCATATCTGTCCCAGCTCTTGGGGACATGAAGGGAGCCTCATTTGAGCATTTCCTAAACAGATTTTCTTCTGCAAAGATCCTTTCAACCCAGAATAATTTCTGACACAAAATTATTATTATTATTTTTGGATACAAATCAACCATTTGAGTCACAGTTCAGGACTAGAATAAAAGTAACAGTTCAAACCCTAACCAAGGACCTAAGAACTGTTAAGGTAACATCTGAGTATATATGCAGTTCCTAGTAGAGGGTTTTTTTTTTTGGAGAGTTAGGATGTTCAAGTCCAATAAGTCTAAAATTACTACCACTACCACTACCACTACTACTGAATTGTGCCCAGCATAGGATGCCTCACCTTCCACTACTACTACTACTACTACTACTACTACTACTACTACTACTGAATTGTGCCCAGCATAGGATGCCTCACCTTCCACTATTACTACTACTACTACTACTACTACTACTACCACTACCACTACCACTACCACTACCACTACCACTACCACTACCACTACCACTACCACTACTACATCATTAATTGCAGGTTTGAAATAGTCACTCAAAATAACATAGATTTCTGAACCACAGTTACTGTTTGAAGACATAAATGCAAAGTTTTGGACAACATTCATAGACTTAGTCTAAGTGATTGAAATATGCTCTCACATTGAAGAGGATCACTTGTCAAGTTGTGATTTTTTTTTTCCTGGAAAAAACAGCCCTGAAAATGTATAATGTAGTGTAAGGCTGAAGATTGAACAACAGTTTACAAAAGTCACTCTAAAACAATTAGTTAGCTCTCCGGCATCAGGAAAATAATGTACCATAACATTCCTGACATTTGTACATGTTTTACAAATAATAACAAAGCATAAACAAAAGTCACCAGGCTTTTTTACAGTTGAAATAAGAATGTAAACATATGCAAGAAATATGAATATAGGGACTTAAGGAGATGGATACTTGACAATACAATACAACACAACTTCACACTGAAGCCACACCACACATACTAGATGTATGTAGAAGCAGCAGAGGAGAACATGAATTTTCCACCATAGATACAGAAAGGTTTTGCTGGGTGATCTAGCTAAAACATTCTTAAGAACTTATGATATACAGTAATACCTCGGATAACGCTAAGACTTGGTTCCACAAGTCTTGGTGTCATCCGATTTTTAGTGTTATCCGATCCATCTTAAAATCCTATGGGATGGATCGGATAACATTAAAGCTCCATAGAGATACATTGTAACCGCACAGACTTTAGTGGTTGCTATCCAATCCATCCCATAGGACCTTAACGTTATTCGATCCAATTCTCCTCCCTATATTACTTAACGTTATGAGATTTTAGTGTTATCCGAGGCAAACGTTATCCGAGGTATTACTGTATTAGAGATGTATTCTCTGCTTTTCTAAAGTTTCTTTCTGGATACGGTATAAGTTCTTGCATTTTTAGAATGTAGCTGAAACATTCTTTTTGGTATTTTTATTGTACTTTTTATCCTCCCTATCTTTTGAGATGAATTCTAACTTAAGTACTTGCCTGAAACTGAAGTTTAGTGTGCATATATTTTAAAACATTTCTGCCTACACTTTTCATTGCTGTAAGATTTGTGGACGTTTTTACAACTCTGAAGTACCTGTATGTTTGTACATATGACAAAGAAGCAGTGTCAATAAATAAAACATGTAGAAGTAGACAAGATGATGTTCTGTGGAACGATTGCAACAATGAAAGGACTTTTACCTTGATACTCAGAAGAATTTTGATATGCTTGAAAATAATGTTGTGATTTCATTCTGAATTTAACCCTCCATCAGGACAAATGATAGCTGTGAGGAACACACGTTTCTGACTTTTTCTTAGAAGTCTTTAAAGTTTTGTAATGCTTTTTGGGCAATGATCAGGTCTCAGACTCTTTAACCTGACACACTATCATAACACTTCATCATCAGCGTTACGAAGAACAAAATAGTCTGTTCATGTTGCTTCCTGTTATAGGGGACTATTTAAAGACATCACATCTCCCCCATCAACTTTTACAATCTGCTTATAAAAACAAGCCTAAGGAAATCGTCATTATACATTCCCAATATGCAGAGGATCATGCTGAACCTGTCATTCATGCAGGTGCTAAAGATGGGTAGCCTGTCAGGAAAAAAATATATGTGCCAGCTTTAATTTATCACTGTAATTTACAGGGATTCAAACTTAAGATAGGGAAAGATTCGAAGCCCTGAGCGGGGATGGACAAATCTTTCAATTTTTCTACGTTAATTTCATTTTAAATTACAAGATTTGCATCCAGTTAATGAAGAAATGTGAATGTTGCTAAGTGGCTTTGGTGAGCTAGACAGTCCCAGGATATCCCCAGAAGAGGGGAATGGTAATCCACATCTGTGTATTCTTTATTTAGAAAATCTTGGAGAGGGTTGTCATAAATCAGAACTGACTTGATACCACAAAATTATATTTGTCCTGCTGTATGTAGAACCCTAGAGTTGGATATGACTGGCCTTCAAGTAAGGGTTACCTTTACCTTTAAATTTACCTATGCACAATACACATTGTTCACTCTTTGGACATAGAGGAGATGGGTACATGCTTGATCACTGATACAATTTCCCTGTCGTTTTATTTTCTCATGAAAGAAGATTCAGTTTTACTTCCATATTCTCTCTCCCCCTAAAGTTTATTTCAGTGATTCCCCATCACTATGACTGCAGGATGGCTGAGAGTACTATAAATATTAAAATTTATATTATATATTTCTTCTTTTGTAACTTGCCCAATTTCCCATTCTGCATGATCTAGTAAAGACCTGTGGAAAGAGTTATCCTTTTCTCTAGGTTTTAATTCATATGTGAGAGACTGGGATTAGGTGCTACCAAGATGATTGTACAAGGAAAGACAAGGCATACGGATCCACTGCTCAGATACCTCATAGATAAAGGGGAAGGGGGGTATCATAAAACACACTTATAGGATTCCATTGCTCCAATACTATGAAAGAGCAGCTCCCAAAATGTCTTGTGAGTCCCCCAACTCCAACTGAACATAGTGTATGGATATGTCTGTCTATTACTTTGAATGAGTCTGGATGAAGTGCACTTTTAAAATAACATTATCATGATCCAATAAAGATATTCAACCTCATTTTGAGGGTTTCTATATGAAACTACATGAAACCGCAGGATGGAATGAGCTCCCATCTTTGTCCCAGCTCCTGCCAACCTAGCAGTTCGAAAGCAAAAAATTGCAAGTAGATAAATAGGGACCACTTCGGTGGGAAGGTAACAGTGTTCTGTGTGCTCCAGTGTCTAGTCATGCCTGCCACATGACCATGGAAATATTTGCAAAAGCAGACAGCATTAGCTCTTTGGCTTTGAAACAGAGATGAGCACTTACCCCTAGAGTCGGATACGACTGGCTTTCGAGCAAGGGAAACCTTTACCTTTACTACATGAGCTACAAAGCTGTGGTTTGGTTTGCTCTGGTCTGCTCCTGTTTTGCTATGGAAAACTTTTCTAATAGCCTCTCAGGGAGGAGTTACCAGAGAAAGTAGATTTATTACCACCACCACTCTGAGGAACTCATTTCCCTCTTGTCACTAGGCTATTATTTTACTATGGCTTCACCTGAATCTGGAGTATCACTAAATTTAATCTTTAGTGTTCCCTATGTGCAACTAAAAAGACAGGTTGATATGATTTTGGGTGTACCTTGATTGGCCAATCCTGAAAATGAAAAGAATATTAACTTATCTCCTTTAAAATTATAACAAACAAAAATAAAACCCTACAACTTGAAAAGTAGTATTTCCTGAAATTTAATAATAAAAAATTGGGGTGATTAAGAGCGATAATTATGACATGGGAAAGAAACCAAAGGTCCCAAAGCTATTAGACCCTAAGGTATAGATGTCTCATAATTTAATAAACTGTAAATGCCATATTTTTGCTAATAAATGTGAATGCTAATTATGCCTAAAACTGAGTGCAATTTTATTGTACATCAATTAATAATAAGATGAAGGTGAACTGCAGGACCATTTCATTCTTCAACAAAGGCAAAGGAAAGAAACCAGACCTTGCTTCATAGGTCGTTTCTCATGCATTAACAATGTTCATTTCTTGTGGCCATGATTGAAACTTTAGTATGAATTTGAAAAAAATTCCCAAATTAAATTATGCAACAAGGAAAATTTATTCTAATATACAAGCAACTTGTTCATACTATTTAGTAAGTGAACTTATTCCATGTTTGCACATTTTACATTACTACAGCATTTCCTAGTCATTTATGTAAGCACTCGTAATTATTAATCTAAATCAGAAGATGGCAACCCAGACAAATAGCCCAAACATAGTTAATAAAAACTTGGCAGATTCATGTTAAATAGATAAATTAAATGTGTAAAACAGACATTAGTGATAGCCTGTAATTACAGCTGGAAGCACATTAATGTTGCAGAGAGGTGATTAAGATAATCTTTGCATGTTTGTGAAATGATAATTCTAAAGAATTCTGTGCTTAAATCTTGGAGATCAATCACCCAACAAAGCATGCTAATTTGCATATGCCTAGTGCTAAGAGAAACTCTGGTTGTGCTTGCATTATTTAAGGATTTCTTTTTCTACTCCAGGGCCATCTCTTATCTGTGTTTCTGGCATCAGGTGTCACAGTTAGGAGATCTGGCTAGATTATTTGTTACATACTAGTTTGCATGCACAGAAATATTTTCATGGGTTTCATCACCTCTTCCGCTATTCCAGGTATGCCAAAAATTTCCTTCTATGAAATAGCTGGAGTAGTTATCAGCAAGATCCCTCTAGCTGTAACTAAGCCATAATTCAATTAAAAAGCATAGCCTGTGATTCCAAAATAAATTAATGTTGGCTCAAAGCATACACTTCACAGTCGTATAAAAGGAAAACCTTCATAATTGTTTCTTGCAAGCTTAAAAATAATGAGTGAATTGGTACTTAATTTTGTCATCAAGTGAATTAAAGGCAAATCAGAAAGTTGTGCCATGAAAGAAAAATAGCTAGGAAATGTTATTATACGTCTCAAAAGGATGTCTCTGATCCCTAGAATAAAAGAAAACTGAAGAGTTAGGTTCTACAATCAGTCTCATTGTGTTAAAATCTAATTGACAGCTTTATAACTCATCTATGTCTCCTTTATTCCATAGGTTTTACATAGTTATTTATTTAAAAACAGTTTCTTGTTCACTTAAACTAAAAATGATTCTAGAGGCAATCAAAAAAAGAGGATACTCCCTTCCAGATTTACATTCTATATGCCCTGCCACACACAAAAAATGTGGAGGAAAAAGGAAAGCAAAACAACTTAATTCCTAAAGTTAGAAAAGTATTTTGCATTAGCTAGGTTGAATATGGACTTCTAATTAATTAGAAATGTTATTCAAATTCTATTTTGACACAATGATTATTCTAATGTTCTTTAGCTATAGGCTGACTGTTTCTATTAATATTTCATAATCTGTATTACAGTCTGCCCCTGGGGCTAATTATTAGTCTTTAAGATACCACAAAGGACTTTGATTTCTGGGTACTGCATGGTGGAGTGAACTCCTGTCTCTGAACCAGCTCTTGCCAACCTAGCAGTCTGAAAGCAATAAATTGTAAGTAGATAAATAGGGACCATTATGTATTTAATGTATTTAATCACGTCTCTCTATTTCCTCCTTCCCTGTAGTTTAAATACAGGGAGGGAAAGAAAGAAAAAAGCAGTCTCTGCGACTGCATTAGGGTCAGGGGAAAAGGCGGGTGCTTTTCCCCGACCCTACTGCAGTCCCAGAGACTGCTGCAGGTGGGGGGCGGTTTGGGTAGTTCTACCCAAACCACCCCACACCCGCAGACCATTGCATCAGATAACGCTAAGAATTATTAACCAGAATCGTTATCCGATGCAAGTTTTTTCCAAAAAACTTGCATCGTTATCCGATTCTAGCCTTATCCGATGCAATCGTTATCCGGGGTATTACTGTATTTGACAATATTAGATGTTGCCTTTTTATATTGTATACATATCAAAATAAAACAGCACAAACATGACTCCAGAGAGAAGTGTGAGTTAACATCTTAGAAAAACCATTACTCTATAAGAGAAGTCTATTACCTTTCCTTATGATTCTCACATGGGTAATATTACTGAAATATTTCATATATAAAACTGTAAAAATATTAAACCATTCCAACCTCAGATGTTGCAAGTTTCTGTGATTCAGTTCTGTAGATTCCAATTGGAATGTCTCCTGTAGAGGAACAAAGCTTCTGATAAAGTCTGGCATATGTTCTGATCCACAAATCGTCTTCTGTGATTCTCATCTAAATCAACAAGAAAAGCAACAAGAGCTCTAATTTTCTGGTGTTTATTTTAAAAATGCTGGAATAAAATGGTTAAAGTTGCTACAATAGCTAAAAGATTAATCATTGTCCTTGAGTATCTTGCTAGACATAAATTTATTTATTATTATGCTTTAAAAAAAAGGCCGTTGTGCATCTTGACAGACATAAATTAATTTATTACACTGTTTTTGCTAACTGTAATTGATTAGGCTGTTGTGAATCATGAATATCTTACGTCCAGGCAGAACCATTGTGATATAGTGGATAGTGTCAGACAAGAACTCTGAAAGGATCCACTCGCTGTTCAGCCATGAAAGCTCATTGGATAGTGGCAGTGCTAAATATATATATAGTTCGGTGTAAAACCAAATGGATGCAAAGAATTGAAGATATCTCACAGAGCTATGAAAGAACTATAAAATTCTGGGAATAAATGTAATTGTGATATAAAATTACAGTAATACCTCGGATAACGTTTACCTCGTATAACGCTAAAATCGCATAACGTTAAGTAATCTAGGGAGGAGAATTGGATCGAATAACGTTAAGGTCCTATGGTATGTATCGGATAACAACTGCTAAAGCCTGTGTGGTTACAATGTATCTCTATGGAGCTTTAACGTTATCCGATACATCCCATAGGATTTTAACATGCATCGGATAACACTAAAAATCGGATAACACCAAGACTTGTGGAACCAAGTCTTAGCGTTATCCGAGGTATTACTGTACTTAGAGTTGCAACGTAAAAAAATTGAAAAACATAAGCAATATTGCCAAGCAGAAATTGTCATAAACTTGGTAATTTCTCAGTAGTACAGAAATTTTTTTAAATAAAGAAACCTCAAAGAGGAGTAGCATATAAATCTATAATGCATACATTTATCTTTTATCTAACTTTGTCTAAACTTTTCAAAAGATAAAACAAAGGCTGTAAAATATATATATTATGAGGCTAAATGTTAGGCCTGTTGATCATAATAGAGTGTTACAATACTTCAGCCAGATATTGCAACATTTCAAGGAGGGAAGGAAGGAAGGATTAAAAAAAAAATAGCAGCTGCCCTGTAACTATAGACCAGTCACGCAAATCAAAATGCTCTTCAGTAATCTGTAATTAATCTTACTTTTGCTTGTAGGAAGAGTATTAGATTGGAATTAAAAATAGAACAAATGAAAAATGAAGTGATGGAGAATGAGTTTTAAAGATGGCATGGCATCTCATATAACACAAGGCAGAAAGTGACCAAATTTTGAATGAATTGTGTCATATTTTTCTTTAAAAAGTTCCTATTTTAACATATTTATTCAGTGGTATTGTATTATCTACAAAATACAGTGGAACCCTGACTTATGAATGGTTCTACTTACAAAAAAAATTGACATGCAAATAGAAATCTTAGCTAAAAAAATTGACATACAAAATTTTAACAGGAAAAATTCAACATACGAAAAAAATATGTTGACATCTACTGACCTTTTCTGGTAATGCAATGAGTTTTTGACATACAATTTTTTCAACATACAAATAACCTTGTAGAACAGAAAACAAATAGTGTGTAGAGGTTTTACTGTACTATGATCTAATATGATCTAATATCTAATATAAGCTTGGGGTGAATTCTCGTGAAATTACGATGACTTCACCATAAGCACATCTAGTGAGATTGTGTAGCATAGCAAATCAACAGCCAAAGAAGACAACTGTATAAAATTGGGCAGCTCAACAAAAACATAATACCATTGAAACTGCACTTCAGATCAGTGCCAAAATTGACACACATTTCTTGCTCTATTCCAAATATATGGAATCTTAGAGAAATAATTTTTGAGTTATATATATTTTAAAAAAAAATTAAAGCTTTTGGGTGTAGACTTGGATTACTGTAATTTTTAATGGTTTGTCTTGAATTCTGATTGAGATCATTGTGTCATTTTTAAGATTGTATCCCATTACTGCTTTCCTCACTTTTTTATTGAACATAAGGACCACTCAGTTTTTTTCTAAGGGATTCTTATCCACAGTCGTAGATGTGATGGTCCTGTTAAATTTGCCCATCCCTTTAGTTCACTAATTCCCAAGATGTCAGTGCTCAGTGTTTCAATCTCACATTTCACTATGTCCAGCTTGCCTTGATTCATAGATCTAACATTCCAGGTTCCTATGCAATCTTGTTCTTTATAGCACCAGACTTTCCTTTCACCATCAGATCCATCCACAGCTGAGTTTCCTTTTGGCTTTGGCCTAGCCACTTCACTCTTTCTAGGGCTATGTGTATTTTTCCTCTGCTCTTCTCCAGTAGTATACTGGACACCTGACCTGAGGGGCTCATTTTCCGGTATCATATTGTTTAACCTGTTAGTACTATCCATAGGTTTTTCTTGGCAAGGACACTGGAGTAAGTTGCCAGTTCCTTCCCCAATGGATTGGACTTAGTCTGAGTTCTTTGCTATGGCCTGTCTGTCTTGAGGAGCCCTACACAGCATAGTCCATAGCTTCATTGAACCACACAAGCCCCCTCACCACAGCAAGGCAACGACCCTTGGAAAGGGAAGCAGATGATACAATGTGACTAATGGGCAGACACAATTGCAGATCAACAAAAGTCCACAGTTATTAAGTCCACATAGTCAAAGCAATGGTCTTCCCAGTAGTAATGTATGGCTGTGAGAGCTGGACCATAAGGAAGGCTGGGCGCAGAAGACTAGGCACCTTTGAACTGTGGTGCTGGAGGAGCCTCTTGAGAGTCTCCTGGACTGCAAGGAGGTCAAATCAGTCAATCCTGAAGGAAAACAACCCTGATTGTTCATTGGAGGGACAAATACTGAAGCTCAAGTATTTTGGCTACCAAATGAGAAGAGAGGACTAACTTAAGAAGTCCTTGTTGCTGGGAAAGATTGAAGGCAAAAGGAAAAGGAGATGACAGAAGATTAGGTGGCTGGATAGTATCCTTAATCTGATGGGTGTAGACCTGTGTGGGCTTCAGAGAATGGCAGAGGACAGAGGAGTCTGGTGTGTGGTAGCCCATGGGGTCATAAAGGGTCAGGCTCGACTGTGCAACTGAACAACAAATTATAGAAAGAGTAAAAAACCCTACCTTTGTTTGTTTTTAAAGAAAGTAAGAATTATATTACCAAGTCCAAGGTGGACTGGGACATTGGAAGAATACAGTGGCAATAAGAGATTAATAGTCATAGGCTCAATATAATAGTAGTGTCCTCGAGTGGCTGCAAAAGGGAGACCAATTGTGGACTATGAAAAGAGGCACTCTAAATAGTAAAAAAAAAAAATACATTACAATGATAGCTTTTGATCAAATAGACAAAGAAGCAACAGATTTTCAACTTACAGAACAAAGAAACCCAGATCCTGGTGTTGTATCTAGTCCCAGAAGAAGTCTTGTAATGGAGATCATATAATCTTTAACAAATGACTGAAAATTCAGAAGAAAAAGAGTTACTGTTCTAACTTTTGTCAGCTAGGATACCTGATTGAAAATATGCTCCTATACAAGTCATCTCAAGCATGACTGGTGAACATATGAGACAAAGTTTGCTCTTTATCATCATTATCAAATTCGATACACCATAACTAACCCTACTTATCTGTTATGCTAACCATTCTGAACCTCTCTACCTGATGGGTATAAATTGATGCCATGAAATCTCACTCTTATGTCCAGTGGTGGGATGTGAAAAATTTTACTACCCCACCGTGACGTCACCACAGTGTGGGCAGAGCTAACGTCATGATGTCATGATGTCATGGGCCAGGCCAAAGAAATATAATAATAAAATAAAATAAAAATAAGCACACACACACACCCTTCAACCCACCCACCCAAACACCCACAACACAAACCCATAAATAAATTAAATACATTAAATAAATAAATAAATAAATAAATAAATAAATAAATAAATAATATATTAAAATACACCCACCCACCCCAAAACACAAACCCGTCACTTACCTGTTAGTATAAGTGCCTGGGCAGCACCATATTGCAAGATGGATATGGTCATTGTACCAGTTCTCTAGGATAATATGCCTTAATGTAAATGTAAAACAGCTGTACCTCCTTAAGGGTTCTCCAATTGGAACAGCAATTGGAACAGCACAGGTGTAGCTTATTGATGAGGTAACTCCAAGACTTTGCTTTAAAACCCCAAGCCAGGCCACCAGGCCTTTTTAGGAACTGTGGTAGTACGTCAATATAGGTAAAGGTATTAAATACACATTAAAATACACACAGACACATCACGTCCAAAGGTGAGTCACTTACCCTGGGGAGCAGGCTATAGGGAGCTTTAGGCTAGCAGTTTCTCTTCCTCCTCCCCGCTTGGGAAGACAGCAAGGAGGCCATGCATATGCACCAAGCACTGTAGGCATACATGCATACCAAGTGCTTGGCGCACATACGCAGCTGGGGAACCAGTAAAAAGGTAAGCCCCAAAGGTGGTTCCCCAAAAAAAGCTGCTACCGGTTCTCCGGGACACTGGGGAAAGTTACTACCGGTTCTGGTGAACAGGTGCGAACCTGATCCATCCCATAACTGCTTATGTCTGACAAAGTGGGTTTGATCCACAAAAGCTAACATTAAAGTACAGCAGTTAGACTATAAAGTGCCCCACCTTTTTCAGTTTTGCTTTCTCTCTAAAAGTCTGCTCAGTGACTTATCCCAATTTATGAAACTCCCTCGTGAGACTAGATGTGGACTTTCTCTGTAGTTCTTCTGCCAGAGGCAATTGTTAAAAAAACAACCCAGCAAGCTATTGACAATTGAGTAGATGTTAAAGAAAAGAGCCATTAAAATACAATCCTGTACTCTTTTTTAAAAATCCTTTTTAGGTTGCTTTTTAATGTAATAATATTTTTCATGTTACAATATGTTAAACTGTGCTTTAAAATTATAACCTTTTGTACTTTTTTACCTGTTAACTATTTCTATTCCATTTTATCACTGCCTATTTTAATTGTGTCATGTGAATCACCTTGGGTCCAAGTTCTAGGAGAAAGCTGAGAATTTATTAAATAATTAAATGCTGCACAAATAGAATCCCGCGTCACCCAGCAGAGACTCACGTAGGGCCCATTTTGTTGCCTGATGAGGAGGAACACCGAAACAAAACACCAATGAAATCTTCCTCCCAACTGCCCTTGTGCCTGAGGAGAGCTTCCGAAAGCATGCGGATGGAAGGCCAATGGAGGGTAGCCAGCACTGCTCAGGATGAGGTGTTTCCTGGACACAGCTGGCACATTTTCGATCCAGCCCACCAGATTAGATTAAAAAAAGAGAGCCTGGGGCTCTCTCCAGCACTCTCTGAAGGTACTTCACTCACCCCCTCTCCTCTGGTACATGAAATGTGTTGTAAAATTGTTACATGTGTATTTGATCATCTTGTCAGTTCTTTGTTGACAGCACAGTGGAAGGATTGGTTTAATGCAAAGAAGCACATTTGAGATGTAGGAAACAGGCATTGTCTCCTAGTGATCATCATACATGAAGCGGGCAGGGAACTGATAGGTGTGAGCCCAGCTTGGGAGGGATGCCACCAGTCCTTACAGTTGGAATCACGGAGTCTATCCTAACTTAGTGAATCTGCACCCTTGGAGATATATTCTCAGTTTTTTCTACCAAATCTATTGACCACCCAGTAACATCCTGGGAAGGTGGTCATTGGATGGCAGGCAGATCATCGAATTCAGGGATTTGATCCTTATATTTCACCAATGGTGTTCTGTTGCAGTCATTCCAAACAGTGTCCTTCTGTACCCACAATCAACCTTTTTCCAAATACTGTATAGTTCTCAACTTCTAATAACATGTGTGTTTCAATGTGTGAGGGGAGGTATCCATGGGTTTCTTATCTAGGTCTGCAATCATTACTTCCATTCAATGCATTCTTTTTGCAGTGGATGCTGACTTATTGAGGGTGATAATTCACTGTACCACTGAAGCTGCCTCTGCCTCTTGTAGGCTGTGCTTTTGGAAGCCACTTTTGCTTTTCTCCATAATAAGAGTCATGCTAGTTTCAGTGTATGTGTTGCCCAAACTAAAAAAAAAAAGTATCTTAAAGACACTGGGAAGTATGTGGGGTAGGTTGGGGATGATGAGATGTTCTGTTGCATTTGCCATATACAGAGATTCTTACATATAAACAACTTATATTCCACCTCAGCTCCAACATCTGTCTTGAAAGTCAACCAATAAGCATTACAGAGAAACTAAACAGAGTCCATCTGCTGAACACAAGGGAGAAAACCTCAGTGTTGTTTTTATTCCTGGTGGCAACAGAAAAGCAGAAGCATAGCAGCTGGCATGACAGAATTGCTTAAAATCTCACCACTCCCTTTCCACCTCTCAGCAGCAGGAAATTCATTAAGTCAGCAGCAAGTATTGAGGAGTGATTATAAGTGTGTGTCTTGGGGTTCTTTTTATTGTGTACCCAGATTCTCTTCCTCTTGGCCTCAGGTTTTTCTTATTTTCCATTGTTTGCTTCAACCGTAGCCAAAGTCTACATTCCAGAAAGAACTGACTGGTTGGTGGCAGATTTGGTTATACAGATTTTGCAATATCACATGCTGAGCAAACATAAAAAATCAACAGAGGTAGGAAGCATAAGGTGGGAGGATAGTTATGGGATGGGCAGTACAGTATGTGATATTCAGTAGGATAGGAAGCACTGCCAGAGCAATTAACAAGGAATGAGGCACTACTTTGGAAAAGGAAAAATCCAATTATTTTTCAAAGAATGGCTGAAATCCTAATGACTTGGCTTAGTACAGGGGTGCCCAAACCATGGCACATGGGACAGATCTGGCCTCAACACAAATTCATCCAGTTCATGCCACCCTTACTGCTCCCGGAAGTGGAAGTAAAATGTTCCCACATGGAAGCAGAAGTAAAATGGGCCATGACTGGCCCACTGAACAACGTGACTGGCCCATGGCCCCAAAAGTTTGGGTACCCCTGGCTTAGTAGGTTGTATAGTAGATCCATTCATTCAGCTGGGATTCAGTGGGTCAACTCCTTCATATGTTCCATTGACTCAATAGGCCTAGTCTTCCTGTGACCTGTGTGCTAAGAAATAGGGTTTCAGCCATTATTTACATTATATACTTGCATATTTAAAATAATTCTTCATTCTTTGACTATAAAATTCCCAAAAGGAGAAAGTTATATTTGAATCAGTAAGAAAGACGTAAGGAAATCCAGACTTCATTATCAGCTGCTTCTCCTCAAAACCTCTTAATCTCCACTCCAAGTAAGTGCAAGAGATAAGATGCACTCTTTGAATCCTTAAAAGGTGGGGAGAGTCTAACTCCCTAAACTAAACCCATGAGACACAAATATAAATCAATTTGGCTGCACTTGTAAAAATTACACAAATGTGGATGGGATTATGGTACAAATCTTATTTATATATGTCAGCATTATTACAATTTTATTTCATTTCAGCTACTCTACATATGGGTGGCTAATAAGATTGTGGTATAGTGCTTTCTTAGGGTGTACACACACACACACAATATTACATAATTGTTTTTGATGATATGGCTGCAGACTAGGTTTAGAGAACTAGATGTCCACACACACACACGTGTGTGTGTGTGTGTGTGTGTGTGTGTGTGTGTGTGTGTATGTGTACACCCTAAGAAAGCACTATAGCACAATCTTATTAGCCACCCATATGTAGAGTAGCTGAAATGAAATGAAGTAAAACTAGACAGCTTTGACAACCTTCAATTGATCAATTGTACTAGTACATTTTCTATACATTCCATTTATAAGTCTGTCTTTCATTCCTTCTTTATTGTCTTCTGTTCTACAATAATTTGCAGTGCAAATTCTTTTGACCAGTCCTTTCACTTGAGCTTCTCACACATTGATGTTGCATAAAATATTATCACAATTATGACTGAATAATGTAGGTGGCAGATAAAGTACTTGTAAGAAAGGTAGGCAGCCAGCTGCACCGAACCTTGCATTCATTTCATCCTATTAATGTCACTCAAGAGTTTAAGGGAGCCCTGGTGCTACTGCAACCAAAATATTGTGAGTTCGATCCTGGCCAGGAATTAAGGCTGACTCAGCCTTTCATCCTTCCGAGGCTGGTAAAATGAGCATGTTGGGGGCAAAATACTAATTAACTTGTGAACCGCCCAGAGAGTGCACTAAGCAGTATGGGTGATATATAAGTGTGATTGCTTTGACTACTTAAACATTATTTTAAAAGGTTATAGGCACTCTTTACTACCATGCTACTTTTTGAAGTAATGTTAAAAATCTTTAAGAATAAAGAAATGGGCAGAAATTCCTCACATTCTCAAAACATCCTAAATCACCAACATTTAGGGAGTAACAACTAAGTTTTACCCCTTAAACTCCCCCCTCGAAAGACTGTCATGTTTTTCTCAGAGGCCATTGCATTGTCTTCAGATCACTGTGACTTACTTGAGACAAGAATTCATGAGAATTCTTAGGCTTGAAATAGATAGGCTTGAAATATATAGAAAAAGAGTTAGGATATAAATGCATGGTCAAAATAAAAACAAATTCTGCCATCCACAATACCTGGTACAGCAGGGTATCCAACATGCTGATACTGAAAACTCTGCCAGCAGCAAAAGGCAGTCGGAACATGAATGCCAGATTGGAGCCCTTTTCTCGTTCTTTCTGTTTCAGCATCAGGGGGCAAGAGGAGAAGAAGAGAGACAGAAAAAGAAACTATAAATACTTTAACATGTTAAGTAAGTGGCATAGAGGGGCTTTCAGAGTAAATACTTTGTCACAGTACACTTCTTATGGTGGTCATGATCCACTTATTAATGCATTACTTGAGGAAAACAACCATTACAACAACCTGGCAGTTCTCAAATGTGCCTCATTTTCCTCAGAACTTCTAGATTTTGAGAGATTATTCTCTTCGTGTTGAGAAAATAGGCCATTTGCATGTACAGATGTGTAGAGCAGGCATACATAAAGCCACATTGTTTTTTATTTATTATTTATTATTATTTATTAGTTCAAATTTATATTGCCCCCCACTCGCCGTGGCGACTCAGGGCGGCTTACAGACGATACATTACATTACAATAGAATATGTTGGGTTGGGCACAGGGGGAGGGGCGGCAAGGTCCTCAACCTGCCCTGGCTTCTTCTTCCCCTGGCAGTTGGTATAGGCACAGGGGGAGGGGCGGCAAGGTCCTTATCCTGCCCTGGCTTCTTCTTCCCCTGGCAGTTGGTATAGGGACAGGGGGAGGGGTGGCAAAGTCCTAATCCTGCCCTGGCTTCTTCCTCCCCTGGCAGTTGGTATAGGCACAGGGGGAGGGGCGGCAAGGTCCTCATCCTGCCCTGGCTTCTTCTTCCCCTGGCAGTTGGTATAGGCACAGGGGTAGGGGCGGCAAGGTCCTCATCCTGCCCTGGCTTCTTCTTCGCCTGGCAGTTATATTTCTTGGCAAAAACAAGAATATCAAGGCAACTGTATGGTCTCCACTATCTGTACCAATAGTGCTTTAAGTGAGTATTTATTAAATATCCTAATCCTTTCCCATCATATAGGGTGACAATTCAGATATTTTCTTAACAAGTATACAGTAATGTACATGTCTAAACCCTTTTCTATAGCCTGACAAACTTTTGTACAAAGAGTATCGGGATGCTTTATGCGTTGAACAATTGGTTCATATAGCCTGCTCATTTGTCATATTGTCCCTCACAGTTGATGCATGGCATTAAGACGGTGCCCATATACTTCAAAAGGCACAGACTGGGGAATGGTAAGACAGGAAAGCTCTTCTCCCAAGAATCATTCCCATTATCACTGATCTCTAGTACTAGAACAAATGTGACTATCAGTAAAATAAACATTCAGAAACCTGTGGAAAAACATTTCAGTCTCTTTGCACATTCCATTATTACTGATGTCAGCGTTCCATCAGAGGAATTTCAAATGGAATCTACAGCACGAAGCTGCAGAAATAATAATTTAAAAATATATTAGAATGTGTGATTCTATTCACCTGAGGCTGAACAAAGTTGATAGTTTCCTGTCCCAATTGTGTTAATTAGCTTAGCAGTGTTAAAAAAACAACAACACCTAGGGTTGTCATTGCCACACAATGTTGCTGTTAACAACTGCCTATTTGCATGCAAGTCAGGTTCTGCCAAATTGCCACAGACAGGATTTTCTGCACTGGAGACCAATAAATATCTTTCATCATAAAAAGAGAAACAGATACTTTATGATTATTGGTGCTCTCCCCCCTCTCTCCTTCTCACTCAGGAAATTGATGTTACTACCCTCGCCTAGTGAAGATTAAAGGCATTGGTGACCAAACAATTTCCTCCTCCTCACTCATCGTACAAATAATAAAATCACTGCTTTCTCTCAGTAAAATGCTCATTTATTCCTGTCCTGTTATGCTTCTCTTATGTTTTCTCACAACAATCCTATGAGGTATATTGGAGTGAGGGAAAACTAAAATAAAGCCAAATTGTTTGATGATTGTGAACAGAAACAGTGACTGAGAAAGGAGTCCAGATTTGAGTCCTTCGTGTACACTTCTTGAAGTTCCCCACTGTGGAAAACTAAGAGTATATCCAGACTGTCCCTTATTGGGGTGTCTTGGCTCACTAATTTTCAGGTCATTAGAGGACAGGGGAGAAGTTAATTGCACTTGGCCATTTACCCACCCCCATCTTAACATCCAAAGTGACCCATTTGTCCATATGGTGAAGTGGCTGACAAGGCAAATGATGCGGGTTCTAAAAGGTTCACTGAATGGGGAAGATGGTGTGCTCCAGAGGTCTGATGCTAGGAAAGATCATTGGCAAAAGGAGAAGAGGGTGGCAGAGGATGAGGTGGCTAGATGGCATCATTGACGCAGTAGGCGTAGATCTGGGTGGGTTATGGAGGATGGCAGATGACAGAGGATCCTGGTGTGTGGTGATCCGTAGGGTCACAAAGGGTCGGACTTGACTGAACAACAACAAAGAGATTGTGAAATGTGTACACTACATCCAGAAGGAACTCCGGGAGCTTGAAATAGTATTCTAAGCACTTGTTTGATGAACAAACAAACAAAATGATGCCAAATTCTACCGCTTGTTAATTTTTTCCCCCTAAAAGTAATTTGTCACATAATTGGAAATTCTATCATAATAATAACATGTCAACTGAGTGGGATTCGAGTTTACATCTGCTTTATGAATAATGAAACATGGCTCTGGATGTTAACTCTGGTCTCATCCACTGAGATTCATGGCAAAGAGATACTTCTGAATTGCCGCAGTAATCATTCTCATGCATTTTTAATTAATCATTCAAGCTGCACAAGAGATAGAGATACAATTTACTCCTTGGCAAAAAGAAAGCCACCGCAACAGCTTTAATTATTTGGAACAGGATCCTTCTGTCTCCCTGTATATTTCACAGCAGGAGCCTCAGAAAGTGGATAGATTGCAGGAGATAGGAGTGCAGTAAAATGGAGGAAAGTACTCCTCAGACAGAAGAGACCCTAGCTGTATGTTTGAGATCTGTTCAGCTCCAGCAGATTCTGGAACAATATGCCAACAACAACCAGATGGTAGGGATTTTCAGTAGGGAATAGATGCAGCCTTCATAGTCTTCTTGTAACTTCCCTGAGGCAACATTGGCTGGTACATGGAATTCTGAGCCTGAGGCTCCACAGATCAGTCAAATTCAGGATGACACTTTTTATGTCCCATTATGTACATATATTTCACCAAGAACTTTCCAAGACACATTATAGTGTTCCAGCTTTGTCCCCTCTAGGCCAGACTGATTCACCAAGAACTAGATCATACCGAGAATATGGTAAACAGTCACTGTCAACTGTTCTTCCCTACATAAAAACTCTTACCCCATTGCCACCACTTCCTGGGCTTAATAGAAAGAAGCCATATTGAATTATTCTTAAAAGCTAAATCAAGACTGTCAAAAGTAGAGCTTTCAGCTGCTTAAAGAACTTTTCAAAAGATTAATCAACTATTTGTTTTAAATGACTCATTTACAAATCTGCAAGTTCTCATATTATTCATATTTTGGAAAAAGTATAAGCTATCAATTTCATTGAAGAAACATAATTATTTTTTAGAATGGCTCTCTGAATAATTTTTATACTTCTCTTGTCACTGTAACAGATAGCAAACAAGAAAAATCTCAAAGAAAGAAAAGAAAAAGGAATGTCCTTAAATTGTAAGCCTCCACAAAAACTATAGAAATTATTGCTGATGCCTTTTTGGGGACTGAATAAATCTATGGACATCATCATCATCATAGTCAAAAGAGGCATACAGGGAGAGGTGGTGAATCAAAAAAATGCATACAGGAAAGAGGTGTTAAAGAATAGAATAAATGCTTGTAATAATAAACAATTACAAACTCAGTATATTAAAAAATATCAAAGGTAAAGTGGATAATTAATGTTTATAATTAAAATCTGGTATACTAAAACAAGAGATAAAAAGACTTATATTTGCTGCTCAAGAACAAACACTATGAACCAACATAATTAAAGGAAAAATGGGGAGGATGGGAATAGGAATAAATGTAATAAGAACAGTGTCACCTAGGCCTGAGGCACAATTATACTTGCTCTATATTTGTGAAATCTCGAGTCTAGATTCTTCCCAGAAAACCCAAACCCTCAATTAAATTATTTATGACCCAGCATACTTGCTTAGCTATTCACAGATTTACACTCTGATTGATTTATGAGGCAAATGATGACACAAGTTCCTTTTCAAAGTAACTTTACTAAACAGCCTTCCATCCTTCAAAGTCAAGTAAAATGAGTACCCAGCATTTTGGGGGCAAAATGGTGATTAACTTGTAAACTGCACAGAGAGTGCACTACGCAATATGGGGTGGTGTATAAGTGTAATTACTATTGCTATGTTCAAGAATGAGACACAGTTCTATACTCTGCCCACAGTGGGTTATCATGACTGACTAGCAAAAGATGGACTTGTTGATTTCCAGTCCCTGTCAATTTCATTCATGTTAATTCATAAATTCACTTCATCTTGTTTTTATTTTGACTTGTGATTTTAAAAACCTTCATCAAAATGTGATTATCTACATATTTTTGGCTAAAAAAACACATTGTATTATTTTGTCCAAATATATTTTTAAATGCACTTTCTTTTAGAATATGCATATTTTACCATGTATTGGTAGAGCGTTTGAGCCACCCACTGTATTGCAGGCTATAAAAAAGGATAATTTACATTCTGATCCACACATTAGTTTCTTAGTTGTAGAGCAGATCCACATAATTAGCATATGAGGAGACTTTGACCTAACAAAAATAAATAAATAAAATAAAAAGGAATTGTAACCTTTTATGGTTTACCATCATGTTCAGTTATTATGAGGTGCACTGTATAGTATGATAGCAAGGTAAAGCTTCCTAAGTACTGCATGACAGAGTGGGCTCTGGTCTCTGTTCCAGCTTCTGCCAACCTGGCAGTTTGAAAGCAAGAAATTGCAAGTAGATAAATAGGGACCACTTCGGTGGGAAGATAAACAGTGTTCTGTGCACTCCAGTGTCTGGTCATGTCCATGGAAATGTCTGCCGATGCAGAAAGTGCTGGCTCTTTGGCTATATACAGAGATGAGCACTGAACCCTAGAGTTAGATATGACTGGCTTTTGAGCAAGGGCAAACTTTACCTTTACTATGGTAAAGGAAGGCATAGACAAGTGTTTGGATAGCATAATAGACATACTGTACTGTGAAATGGTCACAAATGTGTCAAATGTTCTGACTCACATATATGGATTTTAGTTAGTTGATTAAGTTGGTTCCATTATGGTGGCTCCTTCCATGGTTTTCAAGGTATAATGTTTTCAAAAGTAGTTTACCAGTTCCCTTCTTCTAGTGGGTTTTTTTTGGGGGGGACTATGATGTTTGCTAAAGGCTGCACAATTAGCAGGACATGTAATACTATCAACCAAACATGTTCTGGATGATCTCAGCTGACCTCTCCCAGGAAAACCCAAACCCTGGAAGCTCTGCAGCCAAGTATTCCAATCCACTGAGCTATGCAAACAGGTCAGATATACTAATAAAAAACATCTTTTACTTTTCTTAACTAGACGACTGGTGGGGGGGGGACCCTCTCCTTCTCTCGTGTTCAGTTAATAACAATTATTTGTGTGCATACTTAAGTACTAAATATTTGCACAAGACTATGTTTCCTTTAATGTAGTTTTGTTGTTGCTGGTTTTGATCTTTTTTCTTGTAATTATTTTTCAGAAAAGCCTGTATAATGCAATCATAAATATAGTAGAATCAACAGACTGAAGAGTGAACACCTTAGGCTAACAATCGACTTTAGCAAACAAGAGCCAGTGTTTAATTTATTCTTCATCTTATCTAACAGATTCACAATGAATCCAATTTTAATAGCACAAAATGTATCTTAAATAAGGAGATGTATGAAGGAGCATTGTTGAGAAGGTATGGATTTTATCTTTAAGGAAAAAGATAATTGCTTTTTATTAATTAGTTTATTAATCATCTATTATTTTTCATCAACTGGTTTCAAATTAGAACTGTTTTACCTTACCCCAAGTTGCAAATTCTTGGGAGAAGTACTAATCTTCATTTTCAGACAGACAGACAGACAGACAGCACTGTTCACAGACTAGATGCCAAAGTGCACAGAACACTGTTACTTTTCCTGCTGAAGTGGTACTATTTATCTACTTGTAATTTCTTGCTTTTGAAATGCTAGGTTGGCAACAGGTATGACAGACAATGGGAGTTCACTCCATCATGCAGTACTCAGGTCCTGAACTGTTGAACTGCCAACCTTCTGATCATCAAGTTCAAAGTCATAAGCACTAAGCCACCACAGCACCCTTTGTATAGCTACACTTGTTGTTCAGTCGCACAGTCAAGTCTGACCTACTGTGACCCCATGGACCACAGCATGCCAGACTTCTCTATCATCATCCATCCACCATAGTCAGCCCAGATCTTCGCCCAATGTGTCGACTATGCTGTCTAACCAAAAGTTACACTTTTGTTGTTGTTCCATCGAACAGTTGATTTCAACGCTTTGCGACCCCATGAACCACCGTCTGCCAGGCACCTCTGTCCTCCACCATCCTCCTCAACTCGCTCAGCTCTGTGCCCATTGTGTCTACAATACCATCTAGCCATCTCATTTTTTGGCCACCCCCTTCTTCTTTTGCCCTCAACCTTTCCAAGCATCAAAGCTTTCTCAAGTGAATCTTCTCTTCTCATTTGATGTCCAAAGTACTTTAGCTTCATCTTTATTATTTGACCTTCTAAGGAGCAGTCAGGGTTGATTTCTTCTAAGATTGACCTATTTGTTCTCCTCGCTGTCCAGGGGACTCTCAAAATTCCCCTCCAACACCACATCTCAAAGGCATCTATTCTTCTGCGCTCAGCTTTCCTTATGGTCCAGCTCTCACAACCATACATTGCCACAGGGTATACCATTGCTTTGACTATGCAAATTTTTGTTTGCAATTTGATGTCTCTGCTTTTCACTATGCTCCCCAGGTTTCTCATCGCTTGCCTCCCAAGAATCAGTCGCCTTTTTATTTCATGGCTGCAATCACCATCTGCAGTGAGCTTTGATCCTAGGAAAATAAAATCTGTCACTGCTTCTACTTCTTCCCCATCTATTTTCCAGGGACCGATAGGGCCTGTTGCCATGATCTTGGTTTTCTTGATATTGAGTCTCAAGCCAGCTTTTTCACTTTCTTCTTTCAACCTAATCAGGAGCTTCTTTAGGTCCTCCTCACTTTCTGCCATGAGGGTGGTATCATCTGCATATCTCAAATTGTTGATGTTTCTTCCAGCAATTTTGATCCCAAATTGTGATTCCTCCATCCCTGCATTGCACATTATGTGCTCTGTGTATAAGTTGAATAAGCAGGGTGACAAAATGCAGCCTTGTCTTACTCCTTTTCTTATTCCAAACCACTCCGTCATTCCATTTTCTGTCCTAACGGTTGCTTCTTGACTCATGTACAGATTTCTCATGAGGCATATAAGGTGTTCTGGTATTCCCATAACTTTAATTACTTGCCACATATTGTTGTGGTCTACACAGTCAAAAGCCTTAGTGTAACCAATGAAACAGAAGTAGACTTGTTTCTGATATTCCTTTGTGCTTTCCATGATCCATCTAGCAAAACTCAAATTTTTCCAAGCAATTACAAAATCAGCATAACTGCAGAAACTGCAACCTGCAGTAATAAATCACTCATGAACTCAACATTAGAGTATTTAAATAAATCTAAAGACAATGGTTTTAAGTATTTTAAGTATGCATTGGAGTGCAATCTGATAATGTCCTCAAAAGAAACAACCAATCCACACTATTTTTGTATCTTTTATTGAAGTCCTTCATTCTTTACTCCTTTACAAGACTTATGTACATATATTAGAACTCAATGCTATGACTTCTTGAGTTTTAATTTCTATGAAGAATCAGAAAGGATGGAATTTGTTTCTGGGCATATGGCTGCCGTCTCATCCATCCTCACATTTTCCTGCTAAGCAAAAATCTATGCTTGTTCAGATGCCAAATGTGATTGTTTAGCAATCCAAAGAGAGAAACAAGGGAAGTTGCAGCTGTAGCAGCAGATGGAGTTCTGCTGTGACTCAGGGATTTCTTGCTTCAAAAGTCCATTAAGCCATGAAGTCAATTTTCCATGTATGTTTGTATGCTTTAGCTGCAGGCAACTGACTCATTTTTAGAGTCCCTTTGTAAAGGAGAGTTGTGGATAGGAATTAACAATCAGCCCATTCCAAAGAAGAACATTTCCTCTCAAAAATTTAATTGCATTTCATTTTTCATAAGAGACTTCACTATGCTTGTTAAACTACAGCATTCCAACTCCTAAACTGTGCTGTAGTGACTAAAAAAGTGAGATACGTGGAACACAATAGTAAGTTTTGTTACAGAACTTCTCCATGGAAGAGTAACCTTTTCAGTTGATTTTTCTACCTGTGGCTAAACTAACTGGAGCCATATAAACAACCATTTGTGGTTTCCCCCATTGTTAGGCCAAAAATTGTCAGGAGGCATAATTTCAAAACAACTATGGGAGTGATTTGGTGGCATATTGTCAAGCAGGATAAAGATGTAAGTCCAAGAAGAGGAACAATATGGGAAAAAAGAAACCTGGTGACTCTATACATTTTAAATTTAACTCTTCCCTCTGTCAGATCAGAGAGTCTGATGCTTCCTTGGACATCTGTCTAAGAGCCCTATAGTCATTTATAGACCTCTGAGAGTTGGGGAGAGGGGTCAGGAGCCTGTGTTCATCACAGCTGGCATTTATTCCCTCCCAAAAAGAGTTAATTCCAGAATAAAATCAAACAATCAGTTCCAACCATATGAAAATTCATCTGGGTAGCAAGGTAAAATTCCTTTCAATGTTGCAATAATTTCAGGCAACATAAGTTTGTCTATTTCTACAGGCATTAAATCTATGTTTCAAATGCACAAAATTATTCAAAGTTGTAAAAATATCCAAAAGTCTTCAAGCTATGGCTAAAGTGTAGGCACACATGCTTAATTATATGAAAACTAAAGATGCAGGCAAATACAGTACTTAAGTCAGAATTCAATCCAAACTACAAGAGCACAAAAGGTACAACAATTAGAATATTTTAACCACAATCTAAACATGGAAGAGCTTATAGCCTAAAAAGAAAGATTGAAAAGACAGAGAATACATCTCTTAAAAGTAAGAATATATTATCCTTTAAGTATAGCCTAGATACTAATAAATAAATAAATATCCAAGTGCTCACTCAGCCATGCCAGTTTGAATCTATGGGGGGGGGGGATTCGTGCCGTCTTCATATGTTGCCACTGTTGCTGCTACAGTTTGCTGGTCTTTGGTGTCAATGTTGTTGGTATCCAACCGTGCATGACAGGTTGTGTTTCATTGCTGTGTGTGACTCCTGCCTCCCTATATTTACAGCCTTTCAGATGTTTAAATTTCTCTTCAACTGTAAACAACTAACTTTTGCCAGTGTTGTGACTTGATATGATGTAGTCAACCATTTCTATCAACAATTTTCTTCTACTCGCATTCATCCCAGGAGTGTATGTTAGCTATTGAAGGTTCCATAGGGAGAAATAGTGTCAGGAATAGATTTTTGCATTTAAAATTAAGCAGGAACGAGTAGCATATAGTTTAATAGAAAAAGTAGAGGAGAGCTTTAACCAGCCCTGCCCCCTGAGGTTCTTCCTTTTAAAATGTCTGAAGGGTCCTTTTACTAAGAAATAGAAAAGAGTTTGGAACAAATGTGCATTTAAATACATGCTATGCCTATTTTTGTCATGTCCAGATATGTGTGCAGGTATCTACAACCACATCCACACACTGAGGCACACACACCATCTTCCAAATCTGCCAAGATGCCCTCAGTCACTTTCTATGCTACAGACTTATAAGAAAGAATTCTGACTCCATTACAGGGAAAAAAGGTTTATACACCTTATGGATCACAAGAAAGCTCTTGTAATGTTCCTGCTGAACTAGGTGGTTCCATGAGACACCCTCTCCAAGACAGCACTTCTATGACCTCATGAATAGTGGTGAACTTTTAAATAAATTTTATCCTTAGCAGCTGTCAATATTTTCTTACACCTCATCTATGGGTCATACATGTTTGCAATACATAAAAAGAAGCAATAAGGCAGTAGCGAACAATGTGCTAGATTATTGCATTTAAAATATATATGAAATACAATGAAGGCTGTTATAAAAAGGTATCCAGGTTATAGTATGTTACATTCCCAATCCAAATAAAATTAATCTTCTCCTTGTCCAAATGAATGTACAGTAAAACCTTGGATAACGCTAAAACTTGGTTCCACAAGTCCGATTTTTAGTGTTATCTGATGCATGTTAAAATCCAATGGGATGCATCAGATAACGTTAAGGCTCCATAGAGATACATTGTAACCGCACAGGCTTTAGCAGTTGTTATCCAATGCATCCCATAGGATCTTAACATCATTCGATGCAATTCTCCTCCCCAGATTACTTAACGTTATGCGATTTTAGCGTTATCCGAGGTAAACGTTATCCGAGATATTACTGTACATATATTAGAGGCGCCATTAGTTTCAATATATCCCAATTTATTTACTTAAAGTCAAGGCATCACAATAGAGTTGCTATTTTAAGATTTCTTTAGCACACACTGCATTTGGTTCTACAGTTAAGCAGGCAAGTGGCACAAAGGCATTTTCCATTTTGGAAGATAAATACCGGTATATCTATATCTATATCTATATCTATATCTATATCTATATCTATATCTATATCTATATCTATATATCTATATCTATATCTATATCTATATCTATATATATATATATATATATATATATATATATATATATATATATATATATATATATATATATATATATAATATTAAATTCATGAAAAGCCAGATGGGTTTGATACAAAGAATATCACCCAAACCTACAACACTGCCTGATTTCCTTTGTAAAGTTCTAGCAAGAAAGCTAGGAAGCAAGTTACAGTGTAGGTTTCAAGCTGTGTAGCTCATAACACTAGCAGACAATGTAAGAGCAACTGCACAAATGTTTTCCTGAGAGATGAATAGCTCACAAATGTTAGTTTTCCACAACAACAGGTAGACACAAAGACACTCTTTGTCCACATAAATCAAGAGTAAAGACCAACAGGTGCAGTCAGCATTAAACTGTGCACTCAAGAACCATATTCTAGAATAGTTGGCAAGAAATGAGGCGATTCCAAAGCAGGTGTTAAAGGATTATCTGATAGACAAATTGAGGAGCAAAGTGTTTCCAGGAAGCAGTAAATCCCAAAGTAATACTAAAATAAATTTGGTCCCAAAATTTCTCCTCAGAAGTCTCTGAAAAGATTTTTCTACCAAAAATGACACAAGGCAGCTAACAATGATAAAATAAAATATCTCTGAATAGAGCAGTGCTTCCCAAACTATGTTCCACGGAACACTATTTTTTCCATAGAAGGTCAATAAGTGTTCCTTGAAAAAATATGAAGTTCTGTTAAAACTCATTGGCAAATGTGTAATGCCACAAAGTTTATTTTGCATCCATCCTTTCGATGTGATGCATCAGCTTGTAAGAGAAGTATGTTTTGCAACTACAGTAAAACCTCATATAACACTAAAACCTGGTTCCACAAGTCTTGGTGTTATATGATTTTTAGTGTTATCTGATCCTCTATGGGATCCATAGAGATACATTGTAACCACACAGGCTTTAGCGGTTGTTATCTGAAGCATCCCATAGGATCTTAATGTTATCTGATGCAATTCTTCCCCCCAGATTCCTTAATGTTATGCGATTTTAGTGTTATTCGATACTAATGTTATATGAGGTATTACTGTACTGTATTTGCAAATCAGTAGGGCTGGCTCCTGTCTTTGTTCCAGCTCCTGCCAACCTGGCAGTTTGAAAGCAAGATATTGCAAGTAGATAAATAGGGACCATGTCGTTGAGAAGGTAAACAGCGTTCTGTGCACTCCGGTGTCTAGTTATGCCTGCCACATGACCATGGAAATGTCTGCAGAAGCAGACAGCACTGGCTCTTCGGCTATGAAACAGAGATGAGCACTGAACCCTAGAGTTGCATGCAACTGGCTTTCGAGCAAGGGTGACCTTTACTTTTATCTTAGGGGCTGGCTGCATAGCAAGTTTGAATAGCAAGTTTGAATAACAACCTGGGATTTCCCATTGTCAGTTGTAAAAAGCTACAATGTCACTTTTCTGTTAGGCTGGCCAGCCATTGTGTGCCTATGTACCTATGTGTATAAATTGATGCTATGAGGTCTTACTCTTATGTCTAATGAAGCGGACTTGATCCATGAAAGCTCACATTTGAATATAGGAGTTAGTCTTTAAGGTGCCACAACTTTTTGTCTTTTTTGTTGTTTTGTTTTGTTTACTCTCTAATGTACCTACAGTGTTTTTTTTTAAACCAGATAATAGGGAATTGTGCCTGACATTATAGGAATTTGTAATTCAAATTTGTATAGATCAGTATAGATCTTCATCTATGGCATTGTTTCTCAAACTTGTTATATCATAGAACACATTACAAAAGATCCAAGTCATTAAAAACATTATTGATTATGCTGCACAACAATGATTTTGCTACCGGGAATAACACGTGTTATTTACATGATACCGAGTGTACTGATTCAAAATCGGAACTCAGAATTTGCCTATCACATACAGATTTTAAGTTATAGGCATGCTATAGCCGTTCAAATGGTCGGCAGTTGGGTAATGTATTTATACATGGGAACATTATAACAGTTGCTGTCAGGAAAAAGACCTATTTCCTAACGTCTCCCAAGGCTTGAAATTGCTATTTTTTAGCTAGGCCTCATTATTGGCCTCATAGTAATCCTTTGTCTTCTCTCTGCCTCATGAACTCATGTCACGAGATGGTTGTTTTCAGCGTCAGTGTACCCGTGTTATCTCTCTAAGCTAGCTGAGATCCATGTTTTGTCTAAATGCCAGAACACTCTCTGTGCACGTGTGTAAACAATGTGTTGTTTTGAGAAAGTTATTCTCTGTTGTTCTCTGTTACTTGATTGGCTAAGAGTAACCCACCTGACTGCAAATTCTCCATTTTGCAGAGAAGTGAGTTAGTTCGTTTCTGTTTCCCAATGGCTTAAAACCCTGGACTGCAACTCTGTTTGCTGGTATGGGATTACTCTTTTCACTATGATTACCTAAAAGATCCTGGACTGTTTACTGGACTGATCTTATGGTTATGACCCTCTAATCTGTGTTTTTAATGGACTTTACTATTAATGAACCTGGAGAATAAAACAGCTGTTTCTCTTTGAAGATTGTTGTTTTTCTTATCACACACACACAAGGCAATTCGGCTGCATGCTACCAGAAGAAGAAGCCTCCCTTGTTCTGCTCACTAAGTTCCTTTTAAACGCGGCCCAGGTCTCTCAGAGTTGGAAGGTAAGGGTTAAATATGTTCCAGAAATGAGCACATGCTCAGGAGTATGAGTGGGGGGGGGGCCCTTACAGAGACGCCTGGAGTTCCGACAGTTGCAGCTATCACTATGCCTGCTGCCACCTCAGCTGAATCACATTTCCTGGTGGCATACATGTTCCAGCAGTGGCTGGGCATGCCTGGCCAAATCAGTGGGTTGCCATCAGAAACAGGATTATAAAGTGAGATGGACCAAGGGTTTGTCTCTAGGGCAAAACCATCTTATTGGATAGGATAGCTAGGCCAGAGTAAGTCTGTTTTGAGCTAAAGATGAATAGGTGCAGATGTGTTAATAAACAGGACAATTGCGTCTATGCACATAATTGACTTAAGATCCTGAAGTCCTAGGCAGAATGAGACTTCAAATTTGGATTCAGCACACTTGGTTTAATATAGGACACATGGACTAGATCAAGTAGCAGACAATATTTATTTATTGTGATGCTGTGTTCTTTATTGTTATTTTTGTTATTGTTTATTTGTTTTGCATAACTAGAATTTTGGAATAAACAAACACCCCTCCCTCTGCACCCACACCAACGGACTTCACCACCCTTCCCCCTGTGCCCACACCAATGGCCAGGGAAGAAGAACCCAGGGCAGGTTGAAGAATTCACCGCCCCTCCCCCTGTGCCCACACCAATGGCCAGGGAAGAAGAACCCAGGGCAGGTTGAGGACTTCACCACCCTTCCCCCTGTGCCCACACCAACAGCCAGGGAAAAAGAAGTCAGGGCAGGTTGAGGACTTGTATTATAATGTAATGTATTTTTTGTAAGCCACCTTGAATCGCTCCAGTGAGTGGGCGGCAATATAAATTTGAACTAATACATAAATAACTTGCATACTTATTTATATTATTTGTTATTAAAATGGAAAAATCCAAATCTATCTTTCTATTACAAAAACCTGAGTGTTCCATTAAAATTTTAGGACTTGTAATGTGTTCCATGATAGAATAAGTTTGAGAAACAAAGCCATAGATAGAGGAAGATCTATACTGATCTATACACCTTATGAATCCAAGGGAATTAACACTTAGTTTTTGTAATAGAAAGATAAGTTTGGATTTTCATTCATGAAAATTTGTGTAGTGGACTTCACTTTGGGTAAAATTCAAAGTTCTTTAGATAATAATTTGAAATCTGCTACTGTATTGCTAGTATTTCATGTATTTTTTTAACAATCTGACAACATATGACAGAAAGGATATGGTGTCAACTCATATTAAACTACTGACAACTTACAAAACTTCAGAATTATAGCCTATAAAACTAAAAAACCCAAGAAATGTCAATAAGCAGAAGCATTCAAAATTGGAACTTTAAAGCACATACCTAGTTTGAGGTTGAATCTCACATTAAAACTTTCCTCACCGTAGGAAAAAAGATAATTGGTGAATATTGAAAATTTGCAGGTACTTGATCTTTCTCAAAGGGCCAAGATTCACCATGAAATAATTGAACTGATCTCTTTGTTCACCAGTGACAATATTCCATTGCTCTTTTATATTACTATTCATCTTTATTCTACATTTAATTAGATTGAACTGATTGTAGCAAATTTGCTTTTTTCCCATCATCATTTGTTTCAGCTTTATTCAAAAAGCACTGCAAAACATATATTAATTATAACTCAGTTCTGGAAGACATTTGCTTACCTTCTCCAACTTTGACAGAGCAAGAGAATAGCAGTCTTTGGCCCTGAACTGCATGAATCTCATGTTGGCTGGGTGAGTTAATTCAGTAATTATGCTTAGACTGGAGAACAACCTAAATTTTTTATAAGAAGATAATACAGTTATTCATCCAATAATATCAGCCATGCAAGATAAAACTTGGTAACTTATACAGAACTTAATTACTTAAGGCTCCAAATGTTTAATTAACTGTAAGGAAATGATGCCAGTTTTTAGGGCAAGGAAACATGTCCTGTATAATGAAAACATTCTGCAGAGAGTAGGAGCAAACCAATATATTAATTTCAAAAAGGTAGTTTGGATAGCATTATGATACAACAGAAAAAACACTGTTCAGTAATTACTTCAGCTTTAGCTGATAACTTATTCTCAGGAATGGGACTGGTCTGCAGAAAATGATGTAAACTCAGGAAAAAAATAGTGTGCAGATTAGACAGCCTCTATAAAGGAAGCACATTTTCAAAATGAAAAATTACAACTGTGTAAAGAAATGAAATTGCGCTCATTATTTGTATAAAATGTACAAAATGTTGTCTCCGTTCCAATCAACTGGAAAACTCCCAAGGCCTTAACAATTTTTATTACTGACTTAAAACTGAAATTGGAGGAAAAGAAGTCAAAACAAATTGTTCTGGGAAGCAATGGAAAGTGGGCTAAATATCAGAGCAGTTTTTGAGCAGACCTAATACAGATAACCCTTAAATGAGGTTCAATAATTTGAATAAAATGCCACAGAGAATCAAAGAGAATTTTTTTGTGTGATTTAAAAACAGCTATTTCAATTTTTAAAGGTTTGTATATGATGGACTGAGCCATTTGAATTCTTTTAAATAAAGTATAACATTTTGTGTGTTATAGCCGTTCCTTTCAAAATACTGTATATTTATATTTACTTACACATTCACTTATAGATTTTTAAAGGCCTTCACAAGTTTTAAAGGAAACATTTAAGATGTCTGACTTAGTAAAGCACTTTTTGTCATAGGTCTGGGAAATACAATCATAACAAGTTCTCTTTTTCCTTTATCACTAATCCTGCTGTGCTTAAAAAGGAGGGGATCTTTGGTGCCAGACATAAATCTAAAGCAGTGGTTCCCAATATGGGGCACGTGTCCCACAGAAGGAATTTTCCTAGAAACCTGATCACTGCTTTGGGGAATTGACTTAGGCTTCTGGGAATTGATGTCTGAAAACCAAAGTTTGGGAAACAGTGATCTAGAGAATAGATGGGAAGTTCTCAAGTTTTAGAATGGATTGATAAATACACTGAAAGAAATCAAACCATATCTAGGGAAAAACAACTGTTTTAATTTCATGGATAAATTTAGATGTTGAAGCCTAGTTTAAGTTCATGGGTCAAAATTCTACTGGATATATATACTATACATGTAAGAGCATTCTCAAAAGTTGCTTCTGCTTATAGTAGCTAATTGTTAAGGTGTGGCAGACAGGTCATGTGACTAGGCACACAATCAACATTCAGGCAACACTGTGGCAACTTCCAAATTTTTGCTTTTATTTTTTGCATCCATAAGTATCTGGTAGGAGGCTTGCCACTATTTCATTCCATTTCATCTTTACAGTGCAAACAGAATCACAGATGAAGGAAAAAAAGATTGATGCACAAATGACAAGGCAACTAATTATATAAACAAGACTATACCCTTCCTTTATTTCTGTCCTTTTCTTCATTATAAGTGGGCCGCTCTAAATATTCACCAAAATGCACTTTTTTTGAAGCAAACATGTAGATGGTTATGAAATCTGGACTGTCATCTGGAAGCTACAGAAGGGCTTAGGACAACAGATGCTCCATTACATTAGATTGATGGTTGCAGAGTGAATCCATGAAAATGAATAAGCAACATGGCACATCATAATGAGATTATGACATAATCTAACATTTGCAACTTCCTAATGTGTTTTTAGTCTCTTGGAATACCTCATCTCTTTTTAAAGTTCACAGTCATGTTTTCTGTTTTAATCGCTGTACAGGATGCATCTGGTGTGTCTGGAGCTATTTTTGGTACAGCTGACAGTGAACAAGTTGAGGGTCAATCCAGACGGGACAGTTGGTACTCTGTGTGGGAAACTGAATGCTCTGCATGAATGCTGACAGCTGATCATAAACATGGTTGCACCTTCCCTTGAGGGCCAAGTGTGCCGTTTGTGAGTTGTCTGGACAAGGCACTAACTGACAAATTTGGAACTGCTCAGGAGCATTTTTTTACCAGTACAGTAAAACCTCATATAACACTAAAACCTGGTTCCACAAGTCTTGGTGTTATATGATTTTTAGTGTTATCTGATGCATGTTAAAATCCTATGGGATCCATAGAGATACATTGTAACCACACAGGCTTTAGCGGTTGTTATCTGAAGCATCCCATAGGATCTTAATGTTATCTGATGCAATTCTTCCCCCCAGATTCCTTAATGTTATGCGATTTTAGTGTTATTCGATACTAATGTTATATGAGGTATTACTGTACTTTAATTGACATGAAGGTATCTGGTTGGTCACTGTGGTAATGTTTTTGGCTGTAGCCCTACGTTATGTGGTAATGCTGTGTCAATCAGAACATTTTTTTATCTCATCACCTTAGCCCAAGGAGCTAAGGTGATGTTTTTTTTTCTCCTTGAAAGGTTTTATTTGATTTTGGGATGTATGATGTAGTTTAGCTGTAATTATCATTTGGATTTTAGTGTTGTTTACTGGGCTAGAGATTTTTATGGTTATTGCTCATTTTATTCCTTATTAATTTTAGTATTGTGGCTTTATGGTGACTGAAATGTATGGCTATATTGTGTATTGATGTGCTAGAAGCTGCCATGAGAGAGTTTTCCCCATAACAAGCAGAAGACAAATATCTTTAATATGTAAAGTGCATGAGGAAATAGAGGCACATTGTTTCAGTTCATTGCCACGAGAGTAAAATGGATTGTTGTTCTTATAGTCCCCCCATTCCCAATGTGAAACGTAATGTCTTATTATGATCACCATTTGTGATCAATGCTCTTGGATCTCTCTCAATGACTCAAGAAAATGCAGTAAGAACCTTTAGCAGAAATTCACTCCTCTGGCAACCACAGACAAAATGTTGGTTTCCCAGTGTTGTAACCTGACAACTTTTGTAATCCAGGTGGAAGCTTAAGAGGTCAAGGATGAGGGGAATAATTCTCTCAAGGGAACATAAATAAGATCAACAACCACTAATCATACTTATATCTGCTATATAAAGTTTTAGAGACAAAACCCTAAATCTATGAAAATATGTGGAATAAATCTCTTTCGGGTTAGCTTGCAGTACTGATAGCGCTTCATCTGTTAGATGAGACTGCACTCTTGTGGACTGATTAATACCAAATGGAAGGGCTATGATGAAGTTAAGTGGCTGTAAACTTTGGTACTGGGTTATTTGTCTCACTATAGATGCTATCTCTGGTGTCTAGCCATCTTGCTGTATTCTTTATTTATAAAACTATTTTTAAAAACCTATACCAATTTTTTTTTAAAAAAAATTGTTTTGCTTTTCCAATAATAACTTTCTGAAGAGTTACCTACATTTAAGATGCAACTGTTTATGGGAGGGAGTACATCCCACTAAACTCAGTAGTGCTTATTCCTGATTAACAATAGAATTGTAAAATTGCATTGCATAGACTGGGTTAACAAAACAGGTATATATTTATTTGTGAATGTTCTGAGATACATATGTGTGTATAAGGAACCTTTCAACCAGGCAACGGTGTGTCTTAACAGACTGTTTTGAGTGAACCATATTCATGCCAGTAACATTTCTCAGGGTAATGTTACATTATGTACACGAATAGTATATGTAACCACTGTTAATTTGTTTGCAAGGAGCTAATCCTGGGTCCTGCTTTCTTATTATTCCATTGCTAGCAATTAATGTCAAAGCCAGAACCTATTAGGCCACATTAAAGCACTGAAGGTTTGTAACAATCCCTGAATAGAACTTTGCTGGTCAAATATGCATGCCAAAATCTACACATTTTATGATTATTACAATTTATTCTATGCATAATCCATGAAGTATCAGAACAAAATTTCTTAACCTCCTCTCTGGAAATTTTGATGCCTCCCCCCCCCCAAAAAAAAAAAAAAGAAAGAAAGAAAAGAAAAAGAAAACAATTTCTATCTTTTGATTATGACTAGATAACTATAAATAGAAAAACATTTAAAATGTTATTTCCAATAGTCTTCTCACACTTTCCTTTTGACAAATATTTATAAATGATTTAGCACACATTTTCTAAAAATGCTTTGCTAGGTTCTCATATTTCTGTGACAAAACAGCTCATATTTGCTTCCCAAGATCAAATTGCAATTTGAACTGTGTTTTTTAAAAGTTTCTTTTATTTAAGCAAAAATACTCTTAATGTTGGAAGTTTTACTATTACAGACATGGGGAAATGTTGCCATCTAGTGATCATTTTATATATAATTGAAGATGAACTAATTTAGTCTTAACTATGGCTTCACTATAAAGCTATAACCAAGCTTCCAAATATCTTTAAGAAAATACCTGAGTGTGCATCCTGAGTTCTGAAAGAAAACTTTAATTTAATATCCATGGCATCCTTTAGATATTCCTTCAGTGATTTAGGAACCTTATAGGGAATGGTTAAAAATGTAGTGAAAAGTGAAAGATGGATAACTAAGATGACCGACCACAAGGAATTTGTTCTTAAATGAAGGGGTGGAGAGAAAAGAAATATGAACCCATTATGGGTCTAATATTGGTACTGCCAGGCTTTTCCATTATTGTTAATTTTCAGGATACAGACCAATGCCTGAAGCAGTTTAGTCCACAAAATCCATCCAGTGTATTAATTTAGAAATACAGTTGTACCTTGCTTAAAGAGCATAATGTGTTCCACAGGATTGCTCTTTAAGTGAATTTGCTCTTTAAGCGAAACACCATTGTAAGTGACCAATTGGGACTTCTCGGGGGGGGGGGATTATGACCCCCGATTTATTTGTTAAACAAGTTTTTGGTTGGTTTTATTTGTTAAGCAAAGTGAACTTTCAGAGAAAATTCTGCTCTTTAAGCGAGTTGCTCTTTATGCGAGCTTTGACTGTAGAAAGTATATACAGTAATACCTCATATAACATTAGTATTGAATAACACGAAAATCGCATAACATCAAGGAATCTGGGGGGAAGAATTGCATCAGATAACATTAAGATCCTATGGGATGCTTCAGATAACAACCGCGAAAGCCTGTGTGGTTACAATGTATCTCTATGGATCCCATAGAGTATCAGATAACACGAAAAATCATATAACACGAAGACTTGTGGAACCAGGTTTTAGTGTTATATGAGGTTTTACTGTACCAGGAATACATGGAATGCAAAATAAACCAAAAGGCATGACAAATGTACTCCATCTAAGGGAGGGACTAAGAACCTACTAGCTTTTCATGCACAAGCTCTAAGCTTTGACCCCAGCATTCCAAATGGAAATAATATTTGCAGCAAGATTAGGTCCATGAGAGCTCCTATAATCTCCTCATAACTGAGAATCCCTGAGTAACTTTGATTTTAGCACTGCTAGTTTTGACCATTAAAGCCGAGGGTCTGCCTCTCTTACTTTATCTATATCCTAATGTCACAATCTTCTGGAATCTTTTGAGGATACAGTAATACCCCGTATAACGCGAGTACCGAATAGCGTGAAAACCGTATAACGTGACAAGATTTTCGGAAAAATCTTGTATCGAATAACGCGATTTTTAACGTTATACGATACAGTTGTTCTTAGCAGCAGGGGAGCTGGAAAGCTGAACGGGGTTCTCCGTTCAGCTTCCCAGCCACCCTGCAGCTACGGAGGCAGGGGTGGGGAGGCTGGAAAGCTGACGGGGGGCTCCCCCGTTGGCGTCCCCAGCCACCCCACAGCTGCAGAGGCATGGGCGGGTGGCTAGGGAAGCCGACAGGGAGTCCCCATCAGCTTCCCCAGCCACCCTGCAGCTGTAGATCAGGTCCTCAGATCTCTCTGGAGCAGGCAGGGGACACGGTCCAAGGTGTTTCTGGGCTTCCCCGACGTCCTGAGCCAGTGTAGCAAGCCAGAATGTCAGAGTTCGAATCCTGACATTCTGGCTCGCTGCACTGGCTCAGGACGTCGGGGAAGCCCAGAAACACCTTGGAGCGGGTCCCCACACCTCCCTGGACCCAGCGGGGGGGGTGGTCAGAAACCCCAAAATTGGTAAAAAAACGGACTTTTTTTTACCAATTTTGGGGGCTCTGACCCCCCCGCCGCGTCCAGGGAGGTGGGCAGACCTGATCCAAGGTGTTTCTGGGCTTCCCCGACGTCCTGAGCCAGTGCAGCAAGCCAGACTGTCAGAGTTCGAATCCCGACATTCTGGCTTGCTGCACTGGCTCAGGACGTCGGGGAAGCCCAGAAACACCTTGGATCGGCTCCCCACACCTCCCTGGACCCAGCGGGGGGGTCAGACACCCCAAAATTGGTAAAAAAAATGGATGTTTTTTTTACCAATTTTGGGGGCTCTGACCCCCCCGCCGGGTCCAGGGAGGTGTGGGGACCCGATCCAAGGTGTTTCCAAAGTTCTCCCACCTCCCTGGAGGCTGCAGCAAGGCAAAATGTCAGATTCGAATCCCGACGTTCTGGCTTGCTGCAGCATAAAAGAGGGTGGGGGAAGTTCAAAATTAGCGCGCATTGGGTCTCCCGACCTCCCTAGAGCTGATGCGCGCTAATTTTGAACTTCCCCCACCCTCTTTTATGCTGCAGGAAGCGAGAACGTCGGGATTCGAATCCTGACATTTTGCCTTGCTGCAGCCTCCAGGGAGGTGGGAGAACTTTGGAAACAGCTTGGAGCGGGTCCCCACATCTCCCTGGACCCGGCGGGGGGGGTCAGAGACCCCAAAATTGGTAAAAAAAACATCCATTTTTTTAACCAGTTTTGGGGTTTCTGACCCCCCCCCCCGCCGGGTCCAGGGAGGTGGGGAAACCCGCTCCAAGCTGTTTCCAAAGTTCCCCCACCTCCCTGGAGGCAGCAGCAAGCCAAAATGTCAGGATTCAAATCCCGACGTTCTCGCTTCCTGCAGCCTCCAGGGAAACAGGGGTTTTTTTAACATTGTGTGTTCAATGTATCGCACAACGTTAAAAACCGGATAACGACGGGACTTGTGGAACCAAGTCATAACGTTATTCGGGGTACTAGTGTACCTGCAGATCTTCTCAGTCTCATTGAAAAAAAGGTACCTTGACTTGTTGAGACACCTCACTATAAAAAATCGTGAAACACAGAGATTTTTCATTCTCGTATGAGTAAAACATTCTTCTTCCTCCACTAGCAACATACAGGCATGAATTGAGGTTTTATACAATAAAAAATATGTTTTGCAATTTTTTTGCTCCTAAGCATGAAAAATACATGCACACAGCCCAAATCCAATAATGACACCTAGGAGGAAGAAACTTCTGAAATATTTTATTCTCATTTGTGTGGCCAAAAGAAACAAATATTCACAGCCCTATCTCAGGAATCATTTTCAATAATTGGCTTTTGCTGTACCTAGAGAAGTAAAAGGGTATTTTTTGACTGTATACCAAGTTTCAGCTCAGCTTCAGACCTACAGTATTAACAGTTGACTGCAATGGAGATCTGTTAGAAGCTAATTTCTCTTTCAGCAACTTCAACCCTCCAACCTGAAGCTGGTGTGCAACAATAAATTATATCGCAGGGCAGTTACAAGCTAGCCTGACAGATAAAGTCATTTTGCTTACAAAATCAAAGAAAAATGTTGCAAGAGACACTGACATAAGACATCTGCCGCCGCCGCCGCCACCGGACTCTCCTTCAGACATAGTTGGTGGGGTTGAGTTCTTGATGTTTTTCCATGGGTTTTTAAAGTATTTTTGTATCATGATAAGTTCATATTTTGTAACTGTAATTGGGATATTTTTTGAAATTTTTTGAAATGTTTTTGTGTTATGATAATGTGGTACCTTGTAATTGTAACTGTATATTTTGTAACTTTGTTAGCTGCCCAAAGTCACTTTGCGAGTGGGGTGGCATACAAGTTGAATAATAATAATAATAATAATAATAATAATAATAATAATAATAATAATAATAATAATAATAATAATAATAATAATAATAATAATAATAATAATAATAATAATAATAATAATCCCTCCCCCATGTAACCCCTTACTGCTTCCACTAAATCAACTTCTATTTGTTTTAGAAAAGAAATGTACTCATAAAATAAACTGAGCTAAAGGCAGTGCTATGCAGCAACAGGTTTGTACCAGTTCATCAGAAACAATATCAACTTTTCCTGCTATCCTGGAAAACTGGTAGCAGCTTTTGAGGGGAACCACCTTGGGGGCTTACCTTTTCACCGGTTTCCCCACTGCACATGTGTGACAAGCGCTTGGTGTGCATGCATGCCTACAATGCTGGGCGCACAGCCTCCTTGCTGCCCTCCCAAGCAGGGAGGAGGAAGAAAAGCTGCTAGCCTAAAGCTCCCTATAGCCTGCTCCCCAAGGTAAGTGACTCACCTTTGGGTGTGGGGTGGATGTATTTTAATGTGTATTTAATGTGTATTTATTTTTAATGTGTATTTTCATCTGTTTTATGTCTATTTAATGTGTATTTTTATGAGTTTTATGTCTATTTAATGTGTTTTATGTCTATTTAATGTGTATTTATTTTAGTGTGTATTTTAGGTGTATTTTAATGTCTATTTAATTTGTATTTTTATGTGTACTTATTTTTAAGGGGGGGGTTTATGTTGGCTCCGCCCACATCATTGGATCTGCCCATGATGTCATAACATTGGCTCCGCCCAAGACATCATGACATTGGCTCTGCTCACCATGTTGGCTCCGCCCAAAGTGTGGTAGTAATTTTTTTTGGCTGCCCACCCCTGGCTAAAGGTAACTGTGTTTTCTCTTTCTGTTCCTTAGGGAAAATGAATATGTGTGTGAGAGAGGGAGGGAGACTATTATATGTGTTCCACCACTGATTTCAACAGGCAATGATTTATGGGCAGAAGGCATTTTGCTTTTCAGGGTGAACCATGAAGTATCCTACCCAGGTCATTTTATCTTTATGTGTCTCTGTTGCCTCCCCCCATCCCTACCCATTTTCTTTCTCCTCCTCTTTCCAGTCCCTCTGGTCTTTCCCCTTCTCATATGATTATCAGTTTCTTCTGGCATTCTTACCATGTTCCACACAACTGAGTCTTTATAGCTGTATTTCAACAGGTTTCCCCCATCTTGCCTTAGAAAGTTTTGTAGTTCTACAAATTGGGATAGAGGAAGTTTGGATCTGCGAATAACTCCTCTTAATATATGGATCTTACTGTTTAATGTTGGATGCATACAAATCAACACTTTCCTCAGAATTTAGGAGAAGAATAGATGAGTATTAAGCCATTCTTCCAAGTAACAAAACCCCATGAGCAGTTCAGAATTATCCCCTGCCATCGGTTTTATTGCAGATTATTCTACCAATTTATGAAGTGTTTAAATATGTACTGTTAAATCCAATCTTATAACAATATTTCCTCCAGAAATGAATTTCCTTTGTCTACATGCCAATCTACAATCATGCTTCTGCTTTTAAGATAATTATACAAGCAAGTGTTTTTTGTCATTTGAGAGCATTAAGTCTTCTAGTCAAAGAATCAGTATCTCTCATGATTGTTACTTTGTGTGTATACCTGTGAGTGGGCATTTCAGGAAGTACATGCATGAGAATGTTTTTAGTGGAAAGATAAAAATGTTTTAACAAGTGCCTTGAGGTCATTGTTACAGGTGGAGTTGTTTGTTTCTTATTAAATTGATGTGTTTCCCAATTGTCTTTTTTTAAATTTACATCAGGCTTTCTCAACTGAGGCCGGATCACTCCCATCAGAATGGCCGTGTGTGCCAGTCATGTGTTTCTGCATGAGATCTTGGTGAGATATCATGAGATCTTGTGAGATTTTGGTGAGATCTTGTGAGATTTTGGTGAGATCTCATGAGATTTCACAAGATCTCATGAGATTTCATGTGAGAACTCACTGAAAATGCACATTTCTTCCACTTTGCAGTGCTTCCAGGCGGTGGTGGCAGGAAGACATCATGGGTTGGATGAAAAGGCTTCAGGGGCCGGGTTTGGTCCACAGGTTAAGAATGTTTGATTTACTTTGGTTTTGAGATAATAAAATATCCTCTCCATATGATTTTATTGAAGCAGATGTCTATGCATGTTTACTTAAGGTCTACAAAGTTTCCTTTCAACTAGTTTTGGCTATTCAGTCAGAAGGAAGAAGAAAAAAGTCGAGGCAGTACAGATGGACTTGCAAATACACACCTTTCTGGTCTCTTCCATGTGAATAAATACTTCTCTTTCCCTTTCCTTCAATCATTCTCTTATCTAACTATGCTTCCTATATTCATACCCTCCTTGTGAAGGCTCCTGATAAAATACTTGCATGAATTATCAAGAAAACCCCTTTCAATGGCTTTCAATGGCCAACAGCCTCCTTTGAACATCCTAAACTTTTATCTCTCCTCTGCTGCCATCTGCTGGGTCTAGTTCTTGGTCTTTTAGGATACACATTTCACAATAAAAGTTGATAGGGTTGAGAGCTAATGATGGCACAAATTTTGAGAGGTGCAACAAAAGAAGGGGCAACTCTTCTTTTCGCAAGTGCTGTTCTTCGAAATATCCCTGTTTTGTGTGTGTGTGGTTTTTTTCCTTTTGTTTTTTTTATTTTCTTTCTTTCTTCTTCTTCTCCTCCTCCTCCTCCTCCTCCTCCTCCTCCTCTGTTACTCCCATGCTTTCAGAACAGAAATAGGGTAACTAGCAGCAGCATGCTGGCTTACGTATTTTCCTACTAACCATACAGTGGTGGAATAGAAGAGGAAAAAAGTGGAGGAGAAAGTAGGGTAGAGAATGGTGGGTGACTGAAAATGAAAAGATTGAAGATATACAATTATACAACAATTGCTAGGGAAGTACACACACACAAAGCAAGTGAATCTCAAATTTAATTAAGGACTATGGAGTTGTTATTGTGTTACTGAAGGAGAGAAGTGCCTGTAACATTCATCCCCCTTCAGATTCAGAACAACCTGGGTAACCTTAGCTAGGATGCACATCTTTTGGTCTCCTTATGAGCTGGCATTGCTTCGAGTGCCTCCTCAGGTAGCAAAAGGTCTTGGGCTGGTTCTCATCTTATGTAAGGCATAATAAATGATGCAATAATTTAATAAGTAACAAACAATTTAATAAGAAACAAACAGCTCATCCTGTAAAAATGACCTCAAGGCAGTTAAAACCTTTTTTAGCTTTGCACTAAAAACAATCTCATGCATGTACTTCCTGAAATGCTCACTCATGGGCATGCACACATAAGATTGGCTTTGGCAGTAAGTATTTAAACATTTCATAAACTTAGAGAATAAACTGCAACAAAACTGATGGCAGGGGCTAATTCTGAACTCTAATATTGTAACTGGTTACAACATTTACAAAGTCTTTAATTACCAGGAAAAGAGAAGAATGTTGTTTTTTCACTCATGTTATCACCTAGTCTGAGCTATTCTGACTTTAAAAAATTCCACAAAACTGAGCTCAAATGGACCTATCAGGTCCCAACAGTCCTATCCAGGTGCCTGGAGGCTGTAAGGGTTTGGATGGGGAACAATGGGCTTCTGCTGAATCCTGGCAAGACTGAGTGGCTGTGGGTTTGGGGGTCCACAATATCCCAGGAGCTACCATCTTTGGTGTTGGATGGGGCTTCTTCACCCCAGACAGACCCAGCATGTAATTTGGGGGTCCTCCTGGACTCACGACTACTGCTCAAAGAGCAGGTGGCAGTCGTGGCCAGGAGGGCTTATGTAGAAATTCGTGTCATCTCCCAATTACACCCACTCCTGGGCCAGAACTCCTTACTTTTGGTCACCCAGTTTGGTCACACATGGGGCTGCTCTTGATTACCATCTGGAAGCTACAGCTGGTTCAGAATGCAGCTGCCCGGGTGGTGACGGAGTGCAGGTGTTATGCCCGTGCTTCGCCACTGCTACAGGAGGTGCACTGGTTACCAGTATGCCTCCAGGTGCAATTCAAGGTGCTGGTTTTGACCCAGCCCTGCTGGCTCATTTAGCCCTGCCCGGGGTTCTTGTTTACTGCTGCCCGGGTATCCTTTTTTAAAAGGGGTTTGGGGAGGTTTTATGGATGTTTTTAGATAGCTTTATAGTATTTGATTTTAATTGGTATTGGGTATGTGTTTTAGGTGATGTTGTGAGCCGCCTTGGGTCGCTCAGGCGAAAAAGTTGGTCATATCAATCATTAATTAATTCATACAAACAAACAAAACATCTGAAGAAGATGTAAACGACATGGAAGTCTGAGGCTTAACCATTCTGTATATTTTGATATCAATAAATCTTTTTGTATGTACAATACCTTGTAGTGAGACCACTAGTGTCTCTGAATTGACTAGCTCTGCTCACAAGATGAGAAATTTTATGCTATGACATAACCAGCAATAGCAAAGGGGTAAGAGAGTAACAGAACCACTTACCTGAAGAGGGTTTGTACATTTACAATAGTCTTAGCATCTGCCATGTAATCCTCTTCAGCGCTCATTGTACTTTCTTTGTCCACCACTACCATGTTGGCAGCAAAAGTCACACCACATCTGAGTAAATCATCTAGGCTTTTGTAAACAGAGCAAAATGTTAGGCAATTTAATTAAATAATCAAATACTGAAATTACTCATTTTATGTAAGGCATCATAAATGAAAAGAAACATAGAATTAAGAGATCGGGGGGGGGGGGGTGTTGCACAGAATGGGCTGTTTCTCTCCAGAACTCACACAGAACTGTAGGTTCAGAAAGAACAAAATGTAGAAATTCAACTTTAAACTAATCCTGGCCTTAAACCCACTGGTAACCATAATAACGTTCAGTTGATTAGAAATCCAGTGAAATCAGAAAGTATGTCAGAATTCACTTTGTCCAAGGTTTTTTTTTAAAAAAGTTCAGTACTGTATATGAGAGCTTATCATGGTTAATTTCAGTGGCAATGAGCTGCTTAACAGTAAGCAAAGTAATAGTGCAGTCTGGTCCTGTCTATCAAAAGTAAAAAGAAAACTTCCTTACAATCAATAGAAATGACTCCTAGTTCAGTGTATACGGAACTGCACATTAAAACACCCTTTAATTTAGGATCATGTCAGATTCTGATTCAATAAGAATCCTGTCAGACACAATCAATGTTCCTTGCAAAACAGGGCTCAACCACATATCAGGTAAGGAGAGGAAAATGTGCTTGAAAAAGAGGCTTCAAGATGTGAAGACATGTTTCAGTGTGGAGATCAAATTGTTATGCAGTGATTAAAAGGACAGCAAATATTACTAGCTCAGAATGATTAATTTCCTCACTTGAAGACTGCTATTCTGGCCAGTATTACTGGCAACATCAACCATGCCCCCGCCGCCCAAGTAAAAGTCAATGTGAAAATAAACACATAAAGCCCATTTCTCATTTTAGATATCTCATGGAAAGGAAGTGAAAAGAGAAGAATTCTGCCTGTTTAATTAAGGTGACATTTTAAGAAACAAACTACCGTATATGCTGGTGTATAAGATGACTTTTTACCCCTGAAAAACATGCCTCCAAGGGGGGAGCGTCTTGTACACCGGGTGCACTTCAGTTGAATAAAATACAGTAATACCTCGGATAACATTTACCTCGGATAACGTTTACCTCAGATAATGCTTAAATCGCATAACGTTAAGCAATCTGGGGAGGAGAATTGCATCGAATAATGTTAAGGTCCTATGGGATGCATCGGATAACAACTCTCCCTCTATTTGTTATCTTCCTTCTATCATTGACAGTTCCAGTTTGGTTAACAGATTAGAAAACAAACAGCATGGCAGCTCCCATAAGTTTATTGTTCCATTCAGCTTTAGTGAATTGTCTTTGGTGAATTCCGTTTAATAAACTTGCACCGTTTTATGTTTACTGTACATGTTTGATAACATACAGCCTTGTGACAGTTTTTCTGCATGTCATAAGCATTTGAATATAAATTAACATGTGTAGAAGGTGTGCTGAAGAGGGGGTAGTCTTATACAGCAAGTATATAACAAACTCTATATTTTGAGTGGAAATGTTGAGGGGTCGTCTTATACACCCAGTCATCTTGTACACCGGCATACACGGTACATACTTCTCACCAGTCAGTGTCATAACACAACAGCAAAAATAAAATTTAGACATAAGAGCCCTATCAGGGTTGCCCTATCAAGATGCAGTTTCAGTCACTTGGGTCAAGTGGTAGATAGTGGGTAGGCTGCAAAACAAAGGTTCTCCTGACCAACTCATGGAAATGAGGAACATCACAGAACTCTCCCTGCCTGTTAGTGAGTGGGAATGAGGGCCAGCTGTGTGGACCAGCTAGCCCAGCCATAAAGACCTTGCTGCTACTGCTGTTGCTGCCTTCATGACCACCCCAGGAACATCACAGAACTCTCCCTGCCTGTTGGAGAGGGGGAATGAGGGCCAACTGTGTGGACCAGCTAGCCCAGCCATAAAGACCTTGCTGTCTCTCTTGACTGTATTGTATTTTTACACTGTATTTTATTGTATTGTTTTTTTCTTTTTATGTAAAATTTATTGATTGTATTATCTGTGCTGCATCTGTTGTTATATTTTTATATTATGCTGTATTTATATTCAAGATTGTGATACTGTATATGTTGTTTATGTTATGTGAACCCCTCTGAGTCGCCTCAGTGAGGTGAGTAGAGGGGCATATAAATCTAATTTAATAATAATAATAATAATAATAATAATAATAATAATAATAATAATAATAATAATAATAATAATAATAATAATAATAATAATAATAATAATAATAATAATAATAATAATAATGTTGCTGTTTTGCAGTATACCTCCCCAAATCCTGTGTACTCTGGAAACTGCTAGGTCAGTTACCCATATTCAAAATGAAAACAAATCTGGAAACATGTTCCTACAGGAATTGAAGTAAACCCCAGTGGGTAGTTTTCTCTGTATGGTACTTGAACTGAAATGTGGTGCTCAAGTCCAGAGAATAGATACAGAGAACTGTCAGGTGCCATTTTCTGGTTTGTGTCAGGTGAGCCAGTCCTGTTCCCTCCCACCCACCCTAATCTCTTGTGCTGGTTTGTAAGTCAAAAAAGTTGTCTTGTGTAAGTACAGAAATGATGATCGGGGATCTCAGGGAACACATGTTGCCATGTAAGATGTGAAACAGTCTTCAGATAGCATCATCTTACTAATGGGAGCTACAACATGTCACTCAAGGGACAATTAAGACAACAGCAGGAGCCCAAACACTTCCAAGCATTGTATTAAAATTATATTTTGAAAACCATGGAGAAAAGTAAGAGGTAGGGTATCCTTGAGGGAATGCAAAGGAGCACTGTTCATTCTGGATGCAAACAAAGAACACACAGTATATCATATGCACACAAAGATAGCCTTGAAAGGAATAAAATCACCTATGGTATCAACCATACAATACATTAAGGCACATGAATGCCTGCTCATAGTTCATTTCTAAAAAAAAAAAAAAAGTGACCCTGGCAGAACATCATGCCACAAATGTTTGAGACTTTCATGGATAATTTTCCTGTCTTATCCACAAGAATTTGATGCATGCCTGAAGAAGTGATATTGAATCACAAAAGCTCGTCCATTGTTAGATTTTTGAAGTGATCCAATACAGATATCGCCTTCTTCCTGTATTTGTTTTGTATATGGATCAAATGGCTATCTTTGTTTGTTTATGGAACTACTGAGAATACCACACATAAAAAAAACCACCCGACAAAAACTACTTGGATATTTTAACATCAGCACTGCAGCACTACAAATTGAAGTAGCTTCTAACAACTAGGTAATATTCCTAATTGACTTTTATTTGGCTACAATTGATGTACCTAGTGGGTAAATTATATCACCAATTCTCAGATGGAGGGCCCTGGAGTTTGCATTGCTTTTGTCTGGTCACAATGGAAGCTACTGCTTCAAAAAAGCCATTTGGGAGAGAGCAATAAGGAGATACCTGGTTTACTGCATTTGTTGAATGGGGGGGGGGGGATCAGATTGAGCCTGCTGCTTTTTCACAGTTCATTTCTAAGAAAGGGAGCCTGGCAGAACATCAAGCCATGAATGTTTGGGTCTTGCATGGATAATTTTTATGTCCTAGCCACAAGAATTTGATACATGCCTGAAGACATGATCTTGAATTACGAAAGATTGTGCAATGTTAGATTTTTATATCACCTTCCTCCTGCACTTGTTTTGTATATAGATCACACAGCTATCTTTGTTTGCTCAAAATGTGTTTGTGTGTGTGTGTATGTGTGTGTTCAGCATTATTCTCATTATCATAAAAAGGTGCAGCTTCAATCTGGATCAGAAATTTGTGCAGCTTTGCAAGAATCTCTTTGTTGGCAAGCCATTTTCTAACCATGCTCTCTAAGCTGTATTGTTTTTGAATCATGTTCTGAGCCAGGCTGCAAAACCCCCCGCAACATCCATTTCATGTGGAAAACATTTTTGAATTTAAACATCATGTGACATTTAGATCCAAGAATATTTATAGATATATTCAGCAGGTTTAATTGTTTCTTCCATTTTATTTATTTATTTATTTTTATACCACCTATTGAAGATATTTCCCACTCTGAGCGGTGTACAGACAAATGAAATCAACATAATAAAACAAACAATACAATAAACAATAAAATAAAAAAACTAATCAAGAAGCTCATCTTGTTAGCTGGAAGGATAGCAAGTCAGCAATTCAAGACCTGGATACTGCATGACAGATTGAGTGCCCGTCTCTGTCGCAGCTCTTGGGGACATGAAAGGAACCTCATTTTGGCATTCCCTGAGTGGAGTTTCTTCCACAAAAATCCTTTCAACCCAGAATAATTTCTGACACAACATTATTATAATTAAGATGGCAGATTGCAAATAGATGATGATGATGATGATGATGATGATGATGATGATGATGATGATGATGATGATCATCATCATCATCATCATCATCATCATCATCATCATCATCATCATCATCATCATCATCATCATCATCTATTTGCAATCTGCCATCTTGCTGTCATTTTAAGACTTAGAGAACATGGTAGCTTTCCAAGTGTGAGAGAGAAATTTTGATTCATATTATTTACAAGAAAGTGCAGCCATTTTAATTGAAAGTAGAATCAAAATGATATAAAGGGAGACATCATGACCTATAGTAACCTCTGCAGGTGGCTCAAGACAGAGTTACTCGTGCCTCATGCTGACCACGTGCTAACGTGTATCTTGCTAACCACAAAACATGAGATGACCTAATGTACTAGGAAAAAAGTTGTTTAGAAGGTATAAAAGGGAGAAGGAAAGACAGGCATTTGGACATTGCAAACACAGGATCCTGGGGAAACCTGTCATTGCTTTGTTCCAAACTTCTATATTATTGGCCAATCTTAATATTATTTGCATCTTCATTATTATTAAGGTATTGTACTTTATAGAGGGTAAAGAGAAAGAGGAAGAAAAGCCGCGGGTTGGGTGGCGAAAAAGACTCGCACTGCCGACCCAGCACCGCCAACCCAGAAACAAGTAGCTGCATGCATATGATAAGTAATTCATTTAAACTAACTTAGTTGACTTTAGAGACTTTACAAATAACTGACTCGCACAATACTGAACTTACAGTAGAGACTTATAGTGAACTTACAGTAGAGACTTTATATATTGGACTTCATAACAAGGATACTTAGAAACTACAGACTTATAGCTTCATATAATCAATGCTATTTTTAGTCTGATGTTGTTTAAACTGTGATAACATGTATGATAATACTTTGTTTTAAACTGTGATAACATGTATGATGAGAGGATACTGGCGTAGAAATCGGCAAACCAACGTCAGGAATTTTGCCAAGAGAACCCTATGGACCAAAACAAAAGACAAAACAAATGGGGCAATTTAAATGAAACAGGATGCTTAGCACATCAGATCAGAAGAAGGGGAGGAACAGGAAAAGGGGAGGAGAAATACAGTGTTGTAAGGAACAATACTGTATAGGGACATGGAATGTAAGATCTATGAATCAAGGAAAAAAGGAAGTGGTAAAAAAGGAAATGGAAAGAATAAGCATTGACATCTTAGGAATCAGAGAGTTAAAATGTTCAGGGATGGGTGAATTCAGCTCTGGAAACCATCATATCTACTACTGTGGACAAGAAAACCTCAGAAAAAACGGAGTAGCCATAATTGTCAATAAAAGGGTGAGAAAAACAGTAATGGGATATAATCTCAAAAATGATAGAATGGTGTCAGTCAGAATACAAGGCAAGCCATTCAATAGCACTGTAATCCAAATATACGCACCAACCACTAGTGCAGATGAAGCCACAATTGACCAGTTCTATGAAGACTTAGAACACCTCATAGAACAGACACCAAGAAATGATGTACACATTATCATAGGAGACTGGAATGCCAAAGTAGGAAATCAAAAAGTAAATGGAATAACAGGCAAGTTTGGTCTTGGAACACAAAATGAAGCAGGCCAAAGACAGATAGAGTTCTGCCAAGATAACGCACTGGTCATAGCAAACATGCTCTTCCAGCAACACAAGAGGAGACTTTACACATTGACATCACCAGATGGCCAGCATCGAAACCAGATTGATTACATACTCTGCAGTCAACGATGGAGAACTTCCATACAGTCAGCAAAAACAAGACCAGGAGCAGATTGTGGCTCAGATCACAACCTACTGATCGCAAAATTCATGCTTAGACTAAAGAAAATAGGAAAAACAATTAGTCCAGACATATATGATCTAGACAACATTCCTTGGGAATACACAGTGGAGGTGTGGAACAGATTTAATGGCTTGGACCAGATAGACAGAGTGCCAGAAGAATTATGGACAGAGATGCGGGACATCATGCAGGAGGCAGCAAGGAAAACCATACCAAAAGAAATGAAGTGTAAGAAAGCGAAGTGGTTGTCTGAGGAGGCTCTTAAAATTGCAGAGGACAGAAGGAATCCAAAATGCCAAGGAGAAAGGAAAAAAATACAGTCACTTGAATACAGAATTTCAAAGAAAAGCAAGGAGAGATAAGGAAACCTACCTGAACGAACAGTGCAAAGAAATAGAGGAAAACAATATCAGGGGTAGGACTAGAGATCTTTTCAAAAAAATTGGGGAACTCAAGGGAACATTTAAAGCAAAAATGACCATGATAAAAGACAAAGATGGCAAGGAGTTAGCAGATGCAGAAGAGATTAAGAAAAGATGGAAAGAGTGCACAGAGGAACTCTACAAAAAGGACCTCAACACCCCTGATAATCACAATGATGAGAACATTGAACATGAGCCAGACATTCTAGAGAGTGAAGTCAGAAAGGCCCTAATAAACACTGCAAACAACAAAGCCAGTGGAGTTGATAGTACCAAAGCCCTACAAGATGATGGAATCAAATTATTGCATTCTATATGCCAGCAGATTTGGAAAACACAACAATGGCCAAAGGATTGGAAAAGATCTGTATACATTCCATTCCCCAAAAAGGGTAATGCCAAAGAATGTTCAAATTATCGAACAATTGCGCTCATCCCTCATGCTAGCAAGGTGATGCTCAAGATAATACAGGATAGACTGCAACAGAATGTGGAGAGAGAATTACCAGAAGTGCAGGCGGGGTTCAGAAGAGGCAGGGGGACTAGAGACCACATCGCCAACATAAGATGGATCATGGAAAAAACAAAGGAATATCAGAAACAAGTCTACTTCTGTTTCATTGATTACACTAAGGGTTTTGACTGTGTCGACCACAACAAAATGTGGCAAGTAATTAAAGAGATGGGAATACCGGAACACCTTATAGGCCTCATGAGAAATCTGTACATGAATCAAGAGGCAACAGTTAGAACAGAAAATGGAATGACGGAGTGGTTTGGAATAGGAAAAGGTGTAAGACAAGGCTGCATTTTGTCACCCTGCTTATTCAACTTATACACAGAACACATAATGCACAATGCAGGGATGGAGGAATCACAATTTGGGATCAAAATTGCTGGAAGAAACATCAACAATTTGAGATATGCAGATGATACCATCCTCATAGCAGAAAGTGAGGAGGACCTAAAGAAGCTCCTGATTAGGTTGAAAGAAGAAAGTGCAAAAGCTGGCTTGAGACTCAATATCAAGAAAACCAAGATAATGGTAACAGGCCCTATCAGTCCCTGGAAAATAGATGGGGAAGAAGTAGAAGCAGTGACAGATTTTACTTTCCTAGGATCAAAGCTCACTGCAGATGGGGATTGCAGCCATGAAATAAAAAGGTGACTGATTCTTGGGAGGCAAGCGATGAGAAACCTGGGGAGCATAGTGAAAAGTAGAGACATTAAATTGCAAACAAAGATTTGCATAGTCAAAGCAATGGTATTCCCTGTGGCAATGTATGGTTGTGAGAGCTGGACCATTAGGAAAGCTGAGCGCAGAAGAATAGACGCTCCCGACCTTCCTCCGGCCCTCTTCCACCGTGGCCGGAGCCTAAGGACGCCAGTGCAGCTGCGGCCGGTTGAGCTCCTGCCCCCGCCTTCCCTCCAGGCTCGTCCACCTCACCCGGAGAGCCGATAAAAGACCAGCGGCGGAGGGCGGCGGAAGACGCTCCCGACCTTCCCCCGGCCCTCTTCCACCGTGGCCGGAGCCTGAGGACGCCAGCGCAGCTGCGGCCAGTTGAGCTCCTGCCCCGCCTTCCCTCCAGGCTCGTCCACCTCGCCCAGAGAGCCGATAAAAGACCAGCGGCGGCGGGCGGTGGAAGACGCTCCCGACCTTCCTCCGGCCCTCTTCCACCATGGCCGGAGCCTGAGGACGCCAGCGCAGCTGCAGCCGGTTGAGCTCCTGCCCCCGCCTTCCCTCCGGGCTCGTCCACCTTGTCCCGGAGAGCCGATAAAAGACCAGCGGCAGCGGGCAGTGGAAGACGCTCCCGACCTTCCTCCGGCCCTTGCTTGTGAGACTGTGACTGTTATGTTATTATTTATTTGCTATGTCATATACTGTATATGTATTGGAATTTATTTTGTAACTTCATATCTTGTAACTTATGATTTGTAACCTTTTTGCAGTGTGATTTTGCTTCAGTATACTGTATTGTAACTTTATTTCGTAGTGTGGTTGTGCTTTACTGCACTACTGTATTGCATTGTTGTATTGTATTGTATTAAGTTGAATGACCTTGATTATGTTGTACTCTTTTGATTGTCTTATGTGGTCTCTGTGAACCGCCCTGAGTCGGTTGTACCGAGTAGGGCGGTATATAAATTGAATAAATGAATGAATGAATGAAATGAATGAATAGATGCCTTTGAGATGTGGTGTTGGAGGAGAGTTTTGAGAGTCCCCGGACAGCGAGGGGAACAAATAGGTCAATCTTAGAAGAAATCACCCCTGACTGCTCCTTAGAAGGTCAAATAATAAAGTTGAAGCTAAAGTACTTTGGACATCAAATGAGAAGAGAGGATTCACTTGAGAAAGCCTTGATGCTTGGAAGGGTCGACGGCAAAAGAAGAAGTGGACGGCCCAAGATGAGATGGCTAGATGGTATTGCAGAGACAATGGGGACAGAGCTGAGCGAGTTGAGGGGGATGGTGGAGGACAGGAGTGTCTGGAGGACAGTGGTCCATGGGGTCGCAGAGGGTCGGAATCGACTGTGCGACTGAACAACAAAAAACTTTATAGAATGTGTTCTGATTTTATTTGGCTTATGCAAGCAATAAATTAATTAAAAATATTTTAAGATATTGTGCCTAAAAAAAGTCCTTTTGTGTGTAGCAGCTGGGGAAAATAGAAATAAAATTTCTCCGACAGAAATGGAGGCTCGTCCAGAATTCCAGATATTGGCTAAGGGAACCAATTGGGATTTTCTCTGGAGCTCCCATGCGGTTAAAGCCGATATCCTGGAATTGAATTAAAAGGTTTTTAGCTGCTACAGGACTCTCGCTAGTGGTTAAGTTTCATTTTATGGTTAAGAATACATTCTATAGCTTTTACTCTGTGTTTAAGTTTTATTTATTGTGTTGACCGTTTATGGGTGTGAACTGGGATGTGATCTGATCAATCACCCTTGAGGCAGGTAGCCTCGGGAGGGAAATGCCCTAAAGGAATTTGTATTTTGTGTTTAAAGTGTCCTTAAGTTTAAAAGTCAAAAAGATAGTTAAGTTTTACAGTATGATTATGTCTTTGTATGAGTGATGTTCTGCCTTTTCTTATCTAGTTGTCTAACGGTCTTCTATGACCGGCACTTCTTGGTTTCCTTCTCTCCGTAGCCACAATACTCTTCTTTCTCTTATCAATTCTCCCTTACCTATTTTCCCTTGTTATGTGTCTCTGTCTAGCACCCAAGTCTGCACAAACAGAATATTATAAATTTACCTAGGCTGAACTCGTAAATAAGAGCTGGTGGCCTCCTATTTTTGCCAGAGAAAGCTTATCAGTGCCTTCACAATGTCAAAAATGGGTAGAGAGGTTTTACTGACACATGTCAATGACCATTACTGATATCTCCCACAATATATGGCTATACTGGGATGTTAGAATAAATCCTAACCTCACATGCAGCAAGATCAAGGTCCAGCAGACCACGATGACAACTTGAATAAACTGAAAACTACATTCTAGCACATTTCCCAGAATCCTGTGGAATATACAGTCAAACCGCGCATAAAGAGCGCCTTGCTTAAAGAGTAACTCGCTTAAAGAGCAGAATTTTCTTTGAATGTTTGCTTCGCTTAACAAATAAAACCAACCAAAAACTCGCTTAACAAATAAATCGGGGTTCGCAATCCCCTCCACAATTGGTCATTTTCAATGGTGTTTTTCATTTAAAGAACAAACTCACTTAAAGAGCAATCCTGTGGAATGCATTATGCTCTTTAAGCGAGGCACAACTGTACGTAGACTCTTCAAACACACAAAAAACCTGCCAGGGTCAGGCAGTTTGAAATAAGTAAGTATGTGTACAAAGGTCTACAAGGCAATTAGCAAGACTTGAGCCTTTTTTCAAAATGCAAGCATACCATGCTATAATGCAACATCACAATTTTCTTATGTAACGTGACAGAGCTTGTATAACATATAACAGATGTTGCACAGCTTTAATGCTATCTGAGCAAAATTATTACTATATTAGTCATTAGAATTTTATAGCATTTTTGTGGAGATTTTGTCAGGGGTATGCATTTTTAATTACTGGGGGGAAGGAAACAAAGCAGGAAAGGAAGTGGTCACAAATTTGATTTATTGATAAATTATGCTAGAGACCCAGGAACATACAGAGTAGGACTTAATTAATTTTCTCTTAAATGCTATTTCCAGCATTAAAAACTCAGCTAAAGTCCAACATAGGAAATATGACAACTTTTTTCTATTACTCCACACAACCCGTTTCTTCAGTAACAACTTATTATAGAACATTTTTGAACAGTGCCCTGATGACTCCTTCTCATTGCCCCATCCATTGTGCTGGTCATAGGTGCGGAAAAATTGGAATGAAAGAAAAGAAGAGACTTAGCAATCCTAGAAGAGAAGAGTAGGCAATTGAAGGACTCTTTCTTTTCAGGTCTTTTACTGAATTTGCTAAGCTAGGGATTTGGTGTTGATTGTACTAAATTTTCTTCCAGCCATATGGATATGATTCCATCAAGGCTGAGTAAAGATTTCTAGAAAAAGAGGAAGGAGGAAGAAGAAAGAGGAAGAGAAATGTACATAACTACACTAGCAATTCCCACTTTCCTACCATTGCCCTTTGGTTAGCTTTCATCCATGCCAGAATAAGGGATTCATGGAATCTGATTATCCTAATAACTTCTTCAGTCCCAAATAACAAAGTATTGGAAACAAACCTTTTCACTTGAGAATTATCACAGTGCATGAAGCTGCTGTGGAATCTTCACATAAATACTTCACATAAGGTAAAGGTAAAGGTTTCCCTTGCTCGAAAGCCAGTCGTATCCGACTCTAGGGGTCAGTGCTCATCTCTGTTTCTAAGCCAAAGAGCTAGTGCTGTCTGCTTCTGCAGACGTTTCCATGGTCATGTGGCAGGCATGCAGTGCATGGAATGCTGTTACCTTCCCACCGAAGTGGTCCCTATTTATCTACTTGCAATCACTTGCTTTCGAACTGCTAGGTTGGCAGGAGCTGGGACAGAGATGGGAGCTCATTCTGTCCTGCAGTATAGATACTGTAAAATATAATCTAAAGTGTTAGTTCCCATCATCATGTAAAACAATCATGGGCCATATTTTCTTTTTTGAAAGGAAATAAGTCAGAGATTCATTTCCCTATTTCAGTGATGGTGAACCTATGGCACGTGTGCCAGAGGTGGCACTCAGAGCCCTCTCTGTGGGCACCCATGCGGTTGCCAGAGCACAGAGTTTGCCCTGTCCCTCTGCCCAGCAGCCCAATGGGAATGCTTCCTCCCTCCCCCAGCACAGAGTTTGCCCTGCCCCTCTGCACAGCAGCCCAATGGGAGAGTTTCCTCCCTCCCCTGTTGCCATGTTGGCACCTAGTGATAAATAAGTGGGTTTGGGGTTGCAGTTTGGGCACTCGGACTCTAAAAGGTTCACCATCACTGCCCTATTTCTCTCTTTCTCTCTTAAGAAACAAATGGGAGTGGGGATCTTAAGAGAATTAACTTCCCCTGTGCACATAAACATATGCATTCATGCACAGAACAGCAGATATATTACACAATATCCTACTTGTCATAATCCATCTCTATTCAGTACGCATCATGCAAGGTTTGAAAAGCACAGGCTCAGCTTGATTTGTTTTTCAAAACCTCTTTTTCTCCTCCTCAGACTACATGTCCTGCATTGGGCAGGAAAACTGGATAGGATCCAGTGGAATCTGCAATGGAACACTACAGTTCTACGGAAAATAAGAATAGAGGGGAAAGGAGATTCTCTTCAGGGAGGCCACCTCCGATGTATACAGATGCATAAACTGCACACATTGGAGGGGAGTGGGGTGTTTATCACTTTTGTTTAGTATTTAAGCGAGAAATCAATAATCTTTTGAATACCTTTTTCTGATTTTCTTGCATAATAAAAAGTAAAAGGGGGGGGGGGTATGAGCCTATCTAAATAGAGAACCCATTCAAGCCAGTCTTGTTTCTAGTTTCTGGGATTTGGACAAAGGAGGAAGAGATTTCGAGAAGAAGGTTGACAATATGCTTGAAAGCATGTGTGCCCTAAGCAATACATAAAATGAAAGTGAAACCAGAGATGTGATGCCTGATTTCCAAGTTAAAAGCTGGCTGAGGGTAAAGGAGTTTTGCAGTTTCTCTGAAATGCAAGAAACAGAGAAAGAGAAAGAGTGTGCCTAGAAAGAATATCTAGCTTATGCTCTTTAGCAACCAATATGAAAAACAAATGAAACACAGTTTCTTTAATGCTTGTGTTCAATAGCTAATTCTTGAAAGAGAACACCTATGATTGATATGAATGAAAAGGGACACACAACTGTTTTGCATCTTGATGGAGGGCAGCAGCTTCATCAATACTGGCCTGGGGCCGAGGAAGACGTTGTGTGCCAAAAGGGCTCAGGACCAGAAAGCTGACTCACGGAGCTAGATCAGTGGTATGGCTGTCATGCTACAATGCGGAAGGCAGATGTAAGGCCATGACATTATATTCACAGAACAGTCTTCATGGCTGATCGCCATGATGATCATCAATATTCAGAATTGGATATAGAAGAAGAAGAAGAAGAAGAAGAAGAAGAAGAAGAAGAAGAAGAAGAAGAAGAAGAAGAAGAAGAAGAAGAAGAAGAAGAAGAAGAAAGAAGAGCAGCTTGAGACAAGGTTATTCATCTAGGTTTCTTAGATGTACTCTTCCCCTTTGGAGAAGACTTGGAGTTCTCCAGAGGGGTTGCCAGGATGAACAATGCAGTAAAGTCACCAGATGAAACAGTAGAGTTCCATTTCTTGGTTGTATTCTTTACTTTACTCCTAATTTTCAAGTAAATGTAAGTAGATTTTCTTTCTCCTACAATGGCTGCCATAACAAATCTCAGCAAGTATATACTCAAGGGACCCAGTATTGTTCTGATTCTCTTAGTCCAGTGGTGGCCAAACATGGTGCTTCAGGTGTTCTTGGACTTCAATTCCCAGAACTCTAATACCCATTCTACAATTCCCAATGTCCAAATACCCATTCCACAATCACCCCCAAGGGGATTGACCCTATATTTCAGACACTGATGAAGTAACTCTAAATCTCCCACATCCTCTTTCAATTGTTTCAAAAGCTAAGTACAGTCAAACCTCGCATAAAGAGTGCCTCGCTTAAAGAGTAACTCGCTTAAAGAGCAGAATTTCCTCTGAATGCTAGCTTCGCTTAACAAATAAAACCAACCAAAAACTCGCTTAACAAATCAATTGGGGTTTGCAATCCCCCCACCATTGGTCATTTACAATGGTGTTTCGCTTAAAGAGCAAACTCGCTTAAAGAGCAATTCTGTGGAACGCATTATGTTCTTTAAGCGAGGTATAACTGTACATGAATACATGGGTGTTTTTTTTTCCTAATTGCCCAATATTGGTCTGGACCATAGTAACAGAAACCAAGTAGAATCAGGGGCTTCTTAAAACAGTTATGAAGAACTAAGAGTTACCATACTATTTTGGGGTGAAAGTTGCAATACTTTTCACAAACATCTCAAATTTTTAAGTCAGGAAATCAGAAGACTGACAAACAAATACACATGCAAACACGAAACCTTTTAAACACTGGCATCACACACATGTACATGCAATCACATGGCACTGAACACCACACCACAGTACAATATTGAGTGTTCCAACGATTATTTTACCTACTTGTCAATAGAGCCCACCATGTAGTAAACCATTGGAAACCAACAGATTGCATCCAGAAAATGCATATCTGGCCTAAGCAGCAGATGGGTCACAAAGTGAAAGATAACATCACAGATATGGTGTGGCAACTAGCAAGTAGTAATAAGTTTAAAGACAGTTTCAAATGACCTTGAAAATGCACTTTTATTCTGCATGGTAACATAAGAAATAGTTTACTTATTCTTTCACAACATTTCACAGAGTTGGACCTAAGCTTAGTCATACTTAGAACAAATGCAACAATATCAAGTGATAAAATTTAGTACCATTGATTTCAGTGAATCTACACTAACCATGACTAAGTCTAGGCCGGGACAACGGTTTTATCCAGGAAAACTATTTAATAACCATAACTATATAACAAGTCTTGCAATGAAAGTAGTTATTTCATCATTTCAGCATTAGGGCCCAGAGGTATTTAAAATACTATGGTTATGGGTGGTTTGCTGATAAATATGGATACCCTTCTTAGCTACTCTATGGGCACCAGTTTTCTGTTGTAAAATCTGACAATATAACAAGGTACAGGTGAACAATGCAAAGATGTTGGCTAGCCAGAATCTCCGAAGTAGTCAGCACATCATAGTAGAGATTTCCTACCACCTCATAGCCAAATGAAATGTGCATTTACATGGACGTTCTGCTGAAGTCAGAGAGACTTGCTGGACTGTTGTGGAAAATTGGTTAGTTAAGGCAGTACTCTGCTCCATTAACGCCAAAGTACATTAACAGAAAGGTCATTGATAAAAGGACTACCCAACTTGTTATTGGCAAACTGTAGTTTGCGCAGTTACCTTATGAACTTCCCAAAGATCGCTAGCACTATGGGGTTACATGCGAGAGGAAATCACTTTCATCATCGAACAAGCAAACATACAAACAAACGAACACATTTTTGCTATTTGTGCAAAAGCTAACATAGAGGGATCTTTAAAACTAAACTTCTGGCAACAGTTGGCCGTTCTACACAATCCATTCAGTATGGTGTGGAAAACCACAGATATGAATAGAGAATGAGAAAATATGATATAGCATATGAAAGACAATAAAGAGAAAACATTACTTTAAATGCTGTATTTAATACATGACCCTCAAAAATGGGGTACAGATAGAGCACTAGAGGGCACTGTTGATTTAGATTCCAGACTCCTGTAAACTGTTATATCCAGACACCAAGTTGGAGAATTTTCAAAAGACATTTCACACACCGAAGTTCTCAAAAAAGAGGTCATAGTATCTCTGCCCATGTCCAGGGGGTTGAAGTTACCAGGCTATAGAGCAAAAGGTTTAAAATAATGGCTGTTCTGGGTTGTTTTTTGTAACTAGGATTATTCTCATGTTCCAGTATAAAGTACTAAACACATTCCCTTCTAGCAATGTGACTGTGAATTACATTCAGAAAGAATTTAGCCTTATATGTGAACAAAAATATTTTGCGGCAAGGGATGCATATCCCAAATTATGCAACATTTTAAGTGATCACTCATAAGACAGAAAGCAAGGAGCTCTGCTCTGCTTCTGAATGAAGAGTTCTTCATTGTTATAAGCCTTTTTCTTTGACCAAAAGAAAACAGTAAACCAAAAGTTGGGAGTGTTCATGTGACTGGGGAGGTGTGTATGTGTGTGTCAATCTTAAATTTAACATGTTATAAAATTCATTAATGCACATAACATGATAATTTTATGAAAGACCATGACTGTTAAAAAGTGTGCTATAACAATTGTCAAAATTGGTCTTATTTTGCTCTTTTTTCCTCAAGATGGTTGCCTATCCATACTGCATTGCCTATTATTAGCCATTGTCAAAATACTGGCATCAAAAATGCTCCTGATTTAAAACCACCAACTATAATAAAACAGTTTGCAACAACATATATAACACATCCCATGTTCTGAGACTGAAGTCAAAATCTGTATGAGGAAAAAGCAGAGACTTAAAAACTCACTTACGGGTTATCCAACAGCAATACTATTGGATTGAGTTCTTTCTTTGGTCTGTAATAAGCCCTGAGAGGAACGATAAAGTTGTAGAGGCCATTCCCAGCTATTTCAGCAGCAACTATAATGATTTTGTTCTTGAATCCATAAGCTTTGGCATCTTCATAGTAATTATGTTGGCATCCCTAAAATCAGTAAGTAAGTAAGTAAGTAAGTAAGTAAGTAAGTAAGTAAGTAAGTAAGTAAGTAAGTAAGTAAGTAAGTAAGTAAGTAAGTAAGTAAGTAAGTAAGTAAGTAAGTAAGTAAGTGAGTGAGTGAGTGAGTGAGTGAGTGAGTGAGTGAGTACGTACGTACGTACGTATGTACATACATACATACATACATACATACATACATACATACATACATACATACATACATACATACACTAGCAATCTCTAGTGACATAGGAGCCTAGAAAAGCACAAGCAGATGGATGAATGGAATCAGCCTCTGAATTCTATTAGCAAACTTCACCTTCTGGAAGAACTGATTGCTCTCAATAATAATTTTTATTATTATATTATATTATATTATATTATATTATATTATATTATATTATATTATATTATATTTGTATTGTATGGCTATTTTAATGCTGTAAACTACACAGAGTGAGAAAACCACTCAGAGGGAAGGAATACAAATTAAACAAACAAGCAAACTTGTTTGTCTGATGCTTACAAGAAAGGATGAGTTGCAGTTTTTCCTCTTCACCCCAGGAAAGGAGACTAAGAGGTCCCGTCCCCCCCCCCCCCCCCGGCCGATAACAGCAATTTGCTGTTAGTGTAACCATTTGCTTAACTTCAACAAGTTGAGCAAAACTATTACAGCAGTGGTTTTCTTCCATTAATATTTTAAAATGTGAAGGCCCAGCCAGATTGTACATCTTTTAAAAAATAATTAGGTATAGTAGTACCCCACAGAGCTCTTCATTATGTGATTTTTTCATTATGCGGATCAAATGGGTGATACCCCACATATCGAGAAAAAATTGTTCATTATACAGGGTTTACATTAAGCGGGGTATACCCTGGTTAACGAAAACCCATATAACAAAAAAAAAAAAAATCATTATGCGGGGTATCACGATTGCCTAACAAACACTTTGTTGTACAATTTTTTCATTATACGAAGTGTTCGTTATGTGGGGTACCACTGTATTTATTGTCCTTGGAGGGAAGGAGAGAGAATTTGTGCACTTGTGTGTATGTCTGCTTCTGCATGTAGGCATGTATTTTTTGCTTCCTAAAAGGAGAGGACCTTACTTTTGTTCAGCCTACAATACACCAATTATTCTGCCAAAACAAAAGGCATTTGGTATCTGTAAAAGTCTTGATGGGGAGAACACTCCTTCCCTTTAATTATTGGAGTCATAAATTATATGGGCTTGAAAGTCTCTTGTCTAGGTACTGAGTTCAGGAAGCTCAAATGAACAAAAATGAATAAATAGTGAGTATTCTTTCCATTGCTATTCAGGATGGAACAATAATGTCTTGAAGTCAGGACATTGAGCTGCTGGTACTTTTGTGTCCAGATCAAACTTTTTTCTTCTTCAGGTACCATGTCCATTCCAAATATTGGCTATCATCATGGCAATAGTCTTCCTGTTCTTAACCTCTCAGAAAAGTTCCTCCAAGGACATTCCAGACCAGTCTCTCAGGTTTTTTAGCCATGTAGTCCATCTGTGTCCAGGCCCTCTGTTCCCAGGGATCACTCCATGAACAGTGAGTTGGAGTATCCTATATTTCATATTGTTCCTCATGATATAGCCAAAGTTTTGGAGCTTTCTTTGCTTGATGTTCTTTAACAATTCTTGTTCTTTATTTGTCTGGCACAACACTTCTACATTAGACACATAGTCAACCTGTTATATCCTAGCAGCTGTCTGTAGATCCACATTTCAAAAGCTTCAATTATCTTTTCAGATGCTTTAGTCAATGTCCAAACTTTGAATTCATATAGCAACACTGGAAACACATAGTAAAGGTAAAGGTTTCCCTTGCTCGAAAGCCAGTCGTATCCGACTCTAGGGGTCAGTGCTCATCTCTGTTTCTAAGCCGAAGAGCCAGTGCTGTCTGCTTCTGCAGACATTTCCATGGTCATGTGGCAGGCATGACTAGACACCGGAGTGCATGGAATGCTGTTACCTTCCCACCGAGGTGGTCCCTATTTATCTACTTGCAATTTCTTGCTTTTAAACTGCTAGGTTGGCAGGAGCTGGAACAAAGACGGGAGCTCATTCCATCCTGTAGTACTCGGGAATCGAACTGCTGACCTTCCGCTTCCCAGTCAGCATCTTAGTGACTTGAGCCACTGCACATAACATCTCGCTATTTGGATCTTTGTAGTGCAAGTCAGATCTCTACTGGATCTTGCTTTTTCTATTCATATTCCAGTTTCTACCTAAGAATCCCAATTTTCATTTAACATATTCCCCAAATAGACAATTTTATCCACTCTTTCAATTTCTTGTGTTCCTACTCACTAATTATTAATTGGCTTGCTGTGAGCTGATGCTTGGCTTATAACCAGGTATTTGCTCCTCTTGGTGTTGGGATCCAAACCATATAATGTGCTTCAAACTTTAACCTGATCCAACATCAAATGAAGATCTGCACAGTTTGTGGGCAACAATGCAGTCAAACAACGCATAACGAGCATTTCGCTTAGCAAAAAACTCGTAGTCCGACTCACATAACAAATTTTTCACTATGCGAGTCAGACTTTTCCTTATGGAAAAACTCGCATAATGAGCGTTTCTATGGGGAAAACTCGCATAGCGATGTGGAAGGCAGATGAAATGTCACTGCGTTATATTGCCAGGATGGTCTTCATGGCTGATTGCCATGAAGATCACCAATATTCAGATTTGGATACAGCAGCAGAAGCAGAAGCAGAAGCAGAAGCAGAAGCAGAAGAAGCAGAAGAAGAAGAAGAAGAAGAAGAAGAAGAAACCTTATTTCTTGTCATGCCAAAGAGATACCTTTCAGTACTTGAAGAATTCTCTTTTCTGGTGATGCACTAACTATAATTTGGTCCTTAGGATTGTATCAGCAGTGCTACAAGTGCAACCATTCTCTGACTGTGTGATACACACTGAATAAACAGATAGCAAAGTATTGCATAAGAAATAATAATTTTACCTTATCTAACCTTAGACAGCAAAATGGAACTTTCTCATGAAGCAAATGGCAGAAGGTGGGAGAACTTCCTATATATGGGGAATAAGGAGGATAGCCTTTCAGATACCTAAACAAGGAAAAATCCAGTCTTATTAATATTGTTGGCTATAAGCACATTTCTACGCACTATCTTCTGTCCCTGGTTCTATTGCCTCTCAATCTAATTTTCCCCTGTCCTGCCCAACAAAGTAATATATTTATTTTCTTGCCTTGTCCAAATGGCTCCAATATACCTTTTACCAAAAAGAAATGCATTGCATGTTAATAATTCTCAGGAGCAGAACTGACCCAATTTGTAGTGGATATTGTAAATCCCATTCTACAATGCTGTTCATACAATCAAGCTTTCTGCTTTTAAAAAAGACTTATGTTCACTGTAGTTATTTTATACTATGAACTATAGTTTGAAATATGTTTTTATTTCTTTGTTTTGCTTTCCCTTTAGCACTTTTTACTGAACTAATCTCTTTATTGTCAAGTATTTATTCTGAGGAAAACTGGCACATGGTTGGACAAAAATTTCTGCTTCTCAGACATTCAATTATTTTCATCCAACGTCATGCCTATTTAAACATATAAACTTATTTACTTAAACTGAACATACTCCAGGCCATTTGAAATTTCCTCATCTGAGGGTGTTGTTTCATCTTCTGACTGGTCACTTAAAAGGTCACAGGTATGAAGTGCTGAAGAGTCAGCCACCTCTAAAACTGGTTCTATGCTTGGCCTTCTGCCTGCTTTGCCTGTTTCTGAAGGAAGGTTCAGAGTTGGTCCACTAGATCGGCAACTTGTGTCTTGTAAATCTATAGCCACAGTTCCTGTGGGAAGAAAAAAAGAAGAGATTAATCAGAAGGATTCAATGTTTGACGAGGGGAAGAGTCAACATGTTTGTCTTAATTGTGAGGATTAGTGATGGAACTAGAGGTGAAAATGACAGAGAGCAGAACAGATTATTTTGGTTTGAGGTGGGTGGAAGGAAAATTGATCCAGAACAGAAACCAGAGTTATATTCTCTAAATTTTGGCAGGCTGATAGTGATTTAGGCATTTTTAGTGCTCCAGTACATGGAGCACAAAAATGGAATACATATTTAGTGGATAAGGTATAACTGAGATTTAATGAGCCTAGACTAGGGATGTAAAAACCCTCACTTGCTTTCTTTTCAAATGTGAGGAAGAGGAACTACAAAATTATTCTCCTTACCCTCAGGGAGAATGAGGCATCTCATGACACTTCTTGACAAGAGAAGGGAATAATTTTATTAACAGAAAATAAAATTATGCAATAAGACTTTCTTTCAATCCAAATAATACCACTTGTGCAAAATGACAACAGTAGCTGCTTTGTTGAATTAAATTTTAAGACAGTCATTCCCATACTTGCTGTGTGTCATCTCAAAGGGGAAATGGCACTTGTGTCATGAAGATACTGACAGTGTTTGAAGATGGGAAGTGATGGGAAATATCTGATTTCATCTGTTGCATCACCCTCTACCCTGAGAATTTTTTCTCTAATTATTTTTTTGGATGGATTTTGAGAACATTTGGTTGGATAGTTTAAAAAACCATTCCCAAGTTTTATTGTTGGCTCCAATTAAAATTATATGGAGTTATGAACAGAAAGTTTATCAAGTGTTGACATGACCTAATTGGTTTGCCTTTATTTTCCCTGTTTATCTTTCTGTTTTGGGATGGCCTGTGGTGTTATGCAAAAAAACCTGGCAGACTGATATTGAATTTTCTGTGGTTTATCTTCATAATTTGGCAGAAGCTCATACGAAAAACATGTGTGCAACTGCTTTCTATTTTCTGTTTCTGTATGTTGTCAGCATAGCATGGATGAAAAGACCTGGATAACATATGACATACAGCTCTAGTTCACAACACAAAATAAAATAAAATAAAATATGATTTTCTATGTCTTTCTGGTGAAAAACTGACAGAACATATTTTGTTCCCAAAACCTTGTATTTTGCAGGTCAAGCCTTGTATTTTGGCCAAAATACAAGGCTTTACACATAATTTACAAATTTTCACCACATTTGTGAATGTTGCTTCTTACTGATGAATAAAGATTGTTGGTAATTTTTTAAAATAATAATAACTATGTCCCACCAAGTCAAATCCTACTTATGGTGATCTTTCTAGGTGCTTTCTGAGTAAATAATACAAATAAGTTGTTCAACATTCATTCCTTCTGGGGTAACCTGGGACTGAACAGCTTGCCTAAAGTTACACAGACTGGCATTTCTCCTAGAAGGCACAGAGGGAATCAGGACCTACTTTATGTTAGGCTCAAGTGAGGACAGTTTGATGATAAACACATCTGCATTCCTTGATATCTGAACATCTCTGACTTAAAATGCTAACATTAGAAGTTCCTTTTTGAATTGATGGGATATGACATAACAGATGAGTACTCTGAAAATGTCTTTTTTATGTATATGTACCAATATGCAAGCATTTGTGCTTATTTGTTATTATTTCATTTATTGACTTCACATTAGTTATTTTTAAGGTGGTACCACAAATTTAAGGTGCTGACACATATCTTTATCTTAATCTATTTCAACAAGTTTGGGGTGTGCTCCTTGGTGGTTTTGGACTTCAGTTTCCAGAATTTTCCATAAAATTCTGGGAATTACAGCCTAGAAACCCATGTCAACTCATCACTGGGTCACACCCACCCACACCCAAAAAGCTTTTTGATTCCCTTATTTGTAACTCTGACTTCTTTTAGCTTTCTTGTAACCTGTCACTTTCCATTGTTGATTTGTAAGAAAGAGCAAGCTGCAGGGATACTTCTTGGGAGATGCAGTCTTGCTGCCTACATACAGTGTACCTCCCAAAGAACTATGATTCCTAGGATTCACCATAGCAGCCTCCTTTAATAAACAACAACAAATCAAAGGTATGAAACAGGAAGGCAGAAGAATCTGTTGTTCCCAGTAAATAATGCAAAAGCCCTTTTTAAATTGGGTGGAACTAAAGGTGTGGCGATTAAGGTTTGTGGCCAGCAATTCCGAGAATTCTCGACCTGAACTCCAAAAACAGAAAAGAATCACTCCATTGACAATACCATTTTTATTACTATCTGTATTAGAATTGCTAATTACTGTGTCAATGTGCATTCTCTTTTGATTATTACCCAAACATGTCCTTTGGAGGAAATGAGACTTATGTCAGTGAAACATAATTAACTAGAAATATGATTTTCCTCTGAATTATATCTGCCTAAATCAAGAAGATTTTTATTTTTACACATTCTAATTGGTTTGTCATTTCAAGCAATAAACTAGAACCCTGACAGGTGATTATTAAATATAATTTTGAATATAAATTTAATCCAACTTTTATCTCTAATCCTTAGGATGTAGAACTAAAAACTGCCCTTAACTAATGGATACCAATTGCAATTTTAGAAGAGCATTTTAAGTATTTTATTATTCTAGATTCTCCTTGTCACATTTCTGCAGGGCATACACTTGGCTGTTTATCACTAAATTGCTAGGTATAGCTCTTGAGGGGAAAGCTATTTATTTTCTGATGTCTTCTCATAATGAGATGACCCTACTGATAGAGGCAGCTCTCACCTTCTCAGTTTCCAAAGTTTGAGTCACTTTCCAATTTTCTTGGGAATATGACAAATAATATAGACCTCCTATTGCTGTTGTGAATCTTTGGTTAGAGGTAATCATCATTCTGTTTTCTGCTTTGAATTGTGGTCAAAGTAATAAAGACTGATTGATTGTATGGCACTACTTTGTTTTTGCTTACCCATACTCGCAATTATGCTGTGCACAGGCAAACGGGAAGGGCCATGATAAAAGGACCTGGATAAGTGATTCTTTCGGTGATGTTCCTGCTTCTTAAAAGCTGAATTTTCTTCTTTTGTGATGTTGATATAAAAACATATGTCTGAGGAGCTCATTATATAGCGAGGACCTGGGTTCAGCAAAATATTCTTGTTGTCTTCTCTTCTCACACCGATTAAGCAAACACCAAACCTTAATTTTACAAAGAAAAACACAAATGGAAACCATCAATGTGTTAGCATCACAAAAAAGAGTTCACATTTCCATTCTTTAGAATTATGTTACTCCCCATTCCCAAAATTTCACCAAAGAGGAGGAAAATGATATACTGTACACCTTCCAGAAGATACAATTGTTTCATAAAACTTTCAAAAAAAGGAATCGCTATAGTAATGCAACAACTGTTGTACGTTTTCATTAAAATTCTTTATCATTATAACCTTGCTAATAAGACTGACTAATGGCCTGCTAAAGACACTTAAAATCCAAATTGTAGCATATGGAACTATCTAGACCTAGTTTATACATGACAATGATATTTATGTGATGGGAAACTGACCATATCTTTGTATTTTCCAATAAACACTGTAATGTGTTATTCTTTATAACTACCAGGTGCACACAGTTTGTTGTCCTTCTCTTGTTTTGAAGGGAAGAAAACCACTCAAATTAACATTCAAATGGAAAGCCCACTATCATCCAAGTTTGACAGTGAAGCAAGAGTCATGCTAATATTTTTCACCACACAGAGTTTCTTCCTGGTCCAGTAGATGTCCCAAATAGAAACACTTTTATGTGTACTCAACATGTAAGCAGAGAGGAAGTTACAACTCCCTTAAGTCCTGATTTTTTATTGCCATTCCTTGTCATTCTTGATATCCTTGTACCAGTTTCTATTCCTTTTATGTGAGTACAAAGATGACTCAGAAAGTACATTCCTCCATCCTTTGGAGCATGTAACAGGACTTCCAGACTTACATCTCTAGAGTGAGGGTTACTCAACTCTCCCATTCCTTACTTGGACCAATATTAGGAGATTTTTTTAATCCAAATGACCAATTGAAGGGAGAACATTCTGCACTACCTTCCTACTGAAGGTCACATCACATGATAAGGAGCTCCCAGATGTGTAATGCTTAGTGGACTACACTACTACTTTTTACATACAGTCAAACCTCGCATAAAAAGTGTTTCGCTTAAAGAGTAACTCGCTTAAAGAGCAGAATTTTCTCTGAATGTTCGCTTCACTTAACAAATAAAACCAACCAAAAACTCGCTTAACAAATAAATCGGGGTTCACAATTCCCCCCACAATTGGTCATTTACAATGGTGTTTCACTTAAAGAGCAAACTCACTTAAAGAGCAATCCTGTGGAACGCATTATGCTCTTTAAGCAAGGTACAACTGTACACAAAATGGAATAATTTTCTTTAAACACTGCAGCAGTTGCATACACAGCAATCAGAAAATATGTAATTTGGGGTTTCTCCCTGGGTTTGGCTTGCCAGGGTTATGTATTCCTCAATCCCCCCAGAAAATAAATACATTGATAGCTACTTGCCCATGGATTAGGAATGGAAGGAACCTAATGGTGACTGAGACTCCCAGTGATCCATCATCCATCTCCATGGAAACATAAAGCCTGATGTGTGGTACATCTAACTTTTATCAGTTACACTTTTTTCATATAGCCAGCAGTGAGACCAGTAGAAAAAGATTTCCTGAACTCTGTGAAACCAGGAATTAACTATTGGGAGAAAGAGAGTTCTGTATAGAACATCAGTTTGTCTGGATGAAAACTCTAACTTGAAGTCAACAAGAAGTATCATCAGCTCTGAGATACAACAAACCTTTAGACCAATGGTTCTAAATATGGGACACATGCTCCACAGGGTGGCTTCAATTCCTAGAAGCCTAAGTTAGTACATTGGCTGTTCAGTGCTTTTGGGAATTGAGTTAGGCTTCTGAGAATTGAAGTCCAAAAACCAAAGGTTGGGAAACACTGCTTTATACTTTCATTTCACTAGAAGATTGCCATCTTGATGAAAAGTAGGAGTGACTTGGAGTAGCCATGGATTATCTGCTGCCACTTCTATCAGATTTTGAAATTGTAGCCAGCGAGGGGTTATGAGAAAATGTGAATAAATGTGTTAGAAGTGCAGTGGTCATCTAATTTATATGTTTTGTCTTATCCCTCTCAATTTTGAGGTTATGAGAAAGATCCACCTGACAATATTCTGATTGGCCCATGGAAGATCAATGGATATTATTAACTTTTGACACTGAGAAGCTTCAAAAATAATTTTAGGTTTTCTATCTTGAACTGATTTTTGATCACGAACTAAGACACTTGACTTTCAGAATAACAGCAATGTCCCCATTCTTTCAGATAAACCCCAGAATATATTCTGGAACTGGTATCAGTTTTACGGTATCGACCCTTAGAAGATGTTCTGTAAAACTAACTTAGGGGAAGAAGTGGATGGCCTGGAGATGCATGCAAATTTTAATCCAACAGCAGGATTTACACTCTTGTACTGGTGTTGCTGCTGAGATTATACTGAATCATTGTTCCACTCCCAGAACTCTAATTTTGTTGTTGTTCAGTTGCACAGTCAATTCCAACCCTTTGTGACCCCATAGACTACTGCCCACCAGGCACCTCTGTCTTCTGCCATCCTCCTCAGCCTGCCCAGCTCTGTGCCCATTGCATCTACAATACCATCTAACCATCTAGCCGTCCCCTTCTTCTTTTGCCCTCAACCTTTCCCAGCATCAAGTCTTTCTCAAGTGAATCCTCTCTTCTCATTTTATGTCCAAAGTACTTTAGCTTCATCTTTACTATTTGACTTTCCAATGAGCAGTCAGGGTTGATTTCTTCTAGGATCAAACTACTTGTTCTCCTCACTGTCCAGGGGACTCTCAAAACTCTCCTCCAACACTACATTTCACAGGCATGTATTATTCTGTGCTCAGCTTTCCTAATGGTCCTGCTCTCACAACCATACATTACCACTGGGAATACCATTATTTTAACTATGCAAACTTTTATTTGCAAGGTGGTGTCTATACTTTTTACTGTGTTCCCCAAGTTTCTCATAGCTTGTTTCTCAAGCATCAGTCACCTTTTTATTTCATGGTTGCAATCCCCATCTGCAGTGATCTTTGATCCTAAGAAAGTAAAATCTGTCACTGCTTCTATTTCTTCCCCATCTATTTTCCAGGGACTGATAGGGCCGGTTGCCATTATCTTGGTTTTCTTTATACTGAGTCTCAAGCCAGCTTTTTGCACTCTCTTCTTTCAACCTAATCAGGAGCTTCTTTAAGTCCTCCTCACGTTCTGCATATCTCCCAGCAAATTGTGATTCCTCCAACCCTGCATTGTGCATTATGTGCTCTGTGTATAAGTTGAATAAGCAGGGTGACAAAATGCAGCCTTGTCTTACTCCTTTTCCTATTTCAAACCACTCTGTCCAGTGGTGGGCATCAGCAGGTTCACACCAGTTCACCAGAACAGGTAGCAGAAATTTTGGCTGGCCCTACCCATCCAAGTTTTGAAATAAAGTATTCCTAATTCAGACTTTCCCCCTAGCCACGCCAACCATACCACGCCCAAAGTGTGGTAGTAAATTTTTTGAGCCCACCACTGACTCTGTCATTATGTATTTTGTCCTGTTGCTTCTTGACTCATGTACAGATTTGACATGAGGCATGCAAGGTGTTCTGTTATTACCATCTCTTTAATTACTTGCCACATTTTATTGTGGTCCACACAGGAAAAGGCCTTGGTGTAGTCAATGAAACAGAAGTAAACTTGTTTCTTATATTCCTTTGTTTTCTCCATGGTCCAATACATGTTGGCAATGTGGTCTCTAGTCCCCCAGCCTCTTTGGAACCCAGCTTGCACTTCTGCTAATTCTCTCTCCATGTGCTGCTGAAGTCTATCCTGTATTATCTTGAGCATAACCTTGCTAGTGTGTGGGATGAGTGAAATTGTTCAATAATTTGAACATTCTTTGGCATTACCCTTTTTTGGGATTGGTACATATACTGATCTTTTCCAATCCTGTGGCCATTGTTGTGTTTTCCAAATCTGCTGGCATATAGAATGCAATAATTTGATTCTATCATCTTTTAGGGCTTTTGAAAAATTTAGCTGGGATACCATCATCTCCACTGGGTTTGTTGCGTGCAGTGCTTTTTAGGGCCTTTCTGACTTCACTCTCTAGGATAGTGATGGAAAACCTTGGCACTCCAGCTGTTCTTGAATTTCAATCCCCAGAAGCCCTCATCAGCAGGAGTGCTGACTGGGATTCTGGTAACTGAAGTCCAAGAAGAGCTGGAGTGCCAAGGTTCGCCATAACTGTTCTAGGATGTCTGGCTCAAGTTCAATGTTCTCATCATTGTGATTATCAGGGGTGTTGAGGTCCTTTTTGTAGAGTTCCTCTGTGTATTCTTGCCATCTTTTCTTAATCTCTTCAGCATCAGCTAACTCCTTACCGTTTTTGTCCCTTATCATGGTCAATTTTACTTTAAATGTTACCTTGATTTCCCCAATTTTTTTAAAAAGCTATCTAGTGCTACCCCTTATGTTTTTTCCCTCTATTTATTTGCATTGTTCATTTAGGTAAGTTTCCTTATCTCTCCTTGCTTTTCTTTGAAATTCAGTATTCAATTGATTGCATTTTTCCCTTTCTCCTTTACCTTTTGTGTTCCTTCTTTCCTCTGCTATTTTAAGAGGCTCATCAGACAACCACTTTGCTTTCTTACACTTCTTTTCTTTTGGTATGGTTTTTCTTGCTGCCTCCTGTATGATGTCCTGCACCTCTGTCCATAATTTTTCTTGCACTCTATCAAGTCTAAGCCATTAAATCTGTTCTATATCTCCACTGTGTATTCCTTAGGGATGTTGTCTAGGTCATACCTGTCGGGCCTAATTGTTTTCCCTATTTTCTTTAGTCTAAGCCTGAATTTTGAATCACTACTCTAATGCCGTACCAAATATTCTGTATTGGATGTAGAAGCCTCAACACTTGAAGGACACCCAGTACATCTTCCTATTATTTTGACTGAAGTGCAGCCTCTCAAAATTGAAGGACATATGGCTAAGAAGTACTACAAGTACTGGAGATAATTTTCCTAGGCAGCTGGCATGCTAGGTGATGGAGAAGAGCAGGAAGCTGTCTGCTCTGTTCTGTTCCTAGTATTATAGTGTTTCCGTTCCGTTCTCTTTTATATACTAAAGATATCAGGTATTGTCATACATTAAACATAATTCTGGTACCTACACTGTATAAAATTCATTTCACTAAAATTCTATTTGAGATCAGTCAATCACTTTATTATGATCTACGATCAGTAAAATGAGAGGTACAATTTTTAAAATTTAAGTGCTTAAAATGTAGTTGAAATATATTATTTAAAAAACATATCCATTCAAAGTTTAAAAACAATAAAATCAGGTTTTAAAATTAGTGTTACAGTAACTGCTACTGCAATATAGCATTCATGGTTTGTGCCACTGAGGGGCCTGCCAGAATTGTTCTTCTAATCCTGATTGCTGTAGCACAAAACTTGGTGGTATTACAGGTAAAAGAGGGACTTTTGTCTGATAGTAGCCAGTGAGTGTAAGTGCTGTTTGATCAACCAGGATATTTGTAGAGTAGTGGGGATATAAGTTTATCTCAGATATCAGGTGCATAAAACATATTCTGTAGTTTCAATTTCTCCTGTATCACAAGGGCACAGTTTCTCCAGCATAGGTATCTTTCAAAACTTTCCCTCCATAACTGCCCAAGGAAGGGCATGGCAGTGGGTCAACATGAATTTATTTTGATGAAACTAGTCTCCTAATTCATAATGACATCTCATGGGAGAAAGTAGGGAGAAAATTAAGTCTTTTATATGCTATGTCAACGGATTTCTCAAATTGGACTGCTATTATTCCTTCTGATCATACTTAAAAGAATCAGCTCTGCTGCAAAAAACATTCATTATAGAAAAATTTTATCATTATTGCTGAATAGCAACCTATTTTAGGTAATTTTCTCACTGAAGGGTGTTCTTAAATTCTATTTATAAACCCCAGAAAGTAGGTAAACAGAAAATAATTTTGGCTACAGTAACATTTATATATATATATTTACATATCTGAGCTCCATTTCCTATGATGTATACTATACAGAAAAGAAACTACCAAGAGAAAGAATATCATGGTAACACATAACCACTTTATTAATCAATAATATGTACTCTATGTCAAGGGGAAAGAAGGGAAAATAATAATAAGATGGTAACCACACTTTTATCTGACTGCTAAAAAAATTCAAAGCTTGTTCTCAAAACTTTCTTTTAAAGGTAAGCATTTCTTAACGATTACTGGAAGGTTGGGTTTTGATACCCGAGAGCTGCACTTGGGGACATGAAAGGAGCCTCATTCGGGCCTCCCCATAAAATCCTTTCAACCCAGAGTAATCTCTGATACGAAATTATTATTAACTATAACTTATTGGGGCAGATTGCTCAGTTATGTCCTCTGCAAAAGAGAACTGCTTGCTTGAAACAAATTACAACATCTCACCAGTGGTTTCATGTATATTTAACCAAGGGTTTTTAGAACATTGTGGTTTGCCACTTCTGCTTGCCTGCAAGAAGATAACAGAGTATGGCTTTTTTGTTTCAGTAGCAATTCTCTGCCAGGGAAAGTGTTCATAGGCAGAAAAGAACTCAAGCAAAAGAACTGGCTGATATGGGCATGACATGAGCTCGCTTCAGTCATGCTATTGTATCAAAGTAGCTTCTTCTTGTGGCACAATCTGTATTTTGGCTATCTGTAGAGTTTGCCTGGGTTGAAAGAGTCTTTTCTCTTCAAATTTTGCATTTCCATTAATAAAGAGCTGATGGGAAAAGTGGAGCTAGAACCAGTGATGGGCAGCAACAGGTTCACAGCAGTTTGCCAGAACTCGTAGTAACTTTTCCCGGTGTCCTGGAGAATCGGTAGCAGCTTTTTGGGGGGACCACCTTGGGAGCTTACCTTTTCGCCAGTTTCCTCACTGTGCATGCACATCAAGTGCTTGGTGTGCATGTGTGCCTACAGCACTTGGTGTGCATGTGCGGCCTCCTTGCTGTCCTCGCAAGCAGGGAGAAGGAAGAGAAGTTGCTAGCCTGAAGCTCCCTATACCCTGCTCCCCAGGGTAAGTGACTCACCTTTGGGTGTGGGGTGTGTGTGTGTATTTTAATGTGTATTTAATGTGTATTTATTTTAATGTGTATTTTTATGTGTTTTATGTGTATTTAATTTGTATTTTATGTGGTTTTGTCTATTTAATGTGTATTTATTTTAATGTGTATTTTATGTGTTTTTATGTGTATTTTTATGTATTTTTATGTCTATTTAATTTGTATTTTTGTGTGTACTTATTTTTATGGGGTTTTTTACATTGGCTCTGCCCACATCATTGGCTCTGCAAATGACATCATGATGTTGGCTCCGCCCATAATGTAATGATGTTGGCTCCACCCATAATGTAATGATGTTGGCTCCACCCACAATGTTGGTTCCGCCCACAGTGTAGTAGTAAAAATTTTGGCTGCCCACCACTGGCTAGAACATTCCCCTCAAGGTGGATTGGCTCCACACATTTTTGACCTATGCCTGAACAGTGCTATAGCTTTGGTAATAGAAGTAGACAGGGTTATAGAACTTGGAAATGGTATTGTTATAGGCAATGAAGAAAAAAAATAGGCCTGTACTTCTGATAGTTCCCTGCTTACTAACAAGCTGTTGGATTTCTTGTCCATTGAAACCAATGTGGAGGTAATTGAAATCAGGACATGGTACTTTTTCATTTCTCCAACAAAAATCATCTCCTAGAAGTTATAGTTCCATGATTCTGATTAATCTAAAATACTTTTTACACACCTTTGAATGGGGACAGTACTTCCGGATTAGAGGTTGTGTTTTCTACAAAGGCTTGATCTCCATATCTCTCTTTTAAAAATGTAATGGCTAAGCTATAAAATTTCCAACATCTAATCCAGGAAAGTAGTAGAAGTTTAAAAACTTTAGAATTCCAAAATCATCTAGACTGGTACTGCAGTCTACACCCAGTAGATCAGGCAGTTTGTCAGCGACACTGTAATTATTTTACATTAGCACTACACATACCTAATAAGAGTTTCTGAAAGGAAGTCACATTATATTCCAGTGTTAGAAAGAAACATACTTTTTGTGTGCATGGAAGGATGCATATGTGAAACTCTTTCCCTCATATTCAGCAAAAAACACACTCTCCTCCAGGTTAATGTGATACACTTCATTACCAGAGCATCTGCCATACATTTTCTGCCATTGTTCTGGTGACTGCTGGCCTTCCCTGAAACACAAACAGGAAAAAAGTGAACATAATTGTGAAGATGAATGGAAGATATTTGGGGGGGGGGGGATTTTTTTTCCATCATTGTTCATTACATGGCAGTGATAATTGGCAACAGTGCCAAAATTACTTCCTGGCCTGTTTCTGTCCACAGTCATATGTGGAAACACTAATATGATATTCCCTACCTCCATGCCAGTATAACAAGGTTATACTGCTTTGTTTTTCTCTTATATTTTTGCCTTTTTTCATGTTGTAGTACTACATAACTCTTCTGTGACTTAAGTCTACAGGGACAGGAGTTTTGGTGGGATCATTTTGTGACAGTCTGTATATAATAGGAAGGAGGTTCTGAGGTAGGAAATAAATATTAACTCTCCTCAAACTTGGCAAAATAGTTCTCCCATCTTATGTAAATTAACACTTTTTAATTAAAGAAAACAGCTACATTTTCACGGGCTCAGACTTCCAACTACACCTGGCTGAACACACTAATGATAATGGAGCTACGCAGATACACACATCACACACAGCTGGCAGGCACTGTTATTTTCCATTTTGTCTTTTTCAGCAGGTGCCAACAGACTAGGCAGGATCAGTATCCTGGCATTAGTTTGATTTAATGTGTTGAGGTGTTTGGTCTGTTTAGGGGGAATGCACATAGTTGCCGTCCAGAAGGCTAAATAGCCTATTGAGTAACTATCAAAGGTTTTTTCATTACCCACTTTTTCTTGGTAACATTTCCATGTTCTTTAACTGGATATTGAATACATTTTAACATTGCATGATTCACACAGTAATACAATTCTTAACCAGAAATACAGTCGTACCTCGCATAACAAATTTAATTCATTCTGCAAGTTTTTCGCTATGCGAGTCAGACTCGCATAACAAATTTTTCACTATGCGAGTCAGACTTTCCCTAAGGAAAAACTCGCATAATGAACGTTTCAAGGGGGAAAACTCGCATAGTGAAAATTTTTTGCTATGCGAGTTTTCCCCATAGAAACGCTTGTTATGCGAGTTTGTTCATAGGGAAAAGTCCGAATCGCATAGTGAAAAATTTGTTATGCGAGTCGAAGCGCTTAGTGAAAAACTTGCTCGTTGTGCAAGTTTTTCGCTAAGCGAAATGCTTGTTATGCTAGGTTTGACTGTACAGGCATAGGAATATATCATAGAGGCGTAAACACTTTTCAGGCCTATTCTTTTGCCTGCAATTTAAGCTGTAAGACCAATAGATTTCCATCTGATACATCTATGCCCATCACTGAATCTCTATGCTGAAAATAGGTGCAGTTGTTAACATCTTTTCCTGCCATGTAACTTTTGAAGGTATGTGACCTCTTCTGGTTAAAAAAAAGAGAGAGAACAGAAATACTCATAAACCTATTTTTATAGAAAGAAAGGGGAGTAATAGAAATAGCCCTTCTATTTCTACAGAAATAGATAAGAAGTTTAAAGCTAGGCCATCAAGCTTTTCTTCACTAAAATACATTCTACATAATGTTCAATATACTTTTTTAAAAAATCAATGTTCACAGAATTTTACACTGCTCAAAGGAGCCATAAAAGCAGCATCTCAATTGTTGTTAAGCAGTTGAATGTCAGCTGCATGCAGAAATATGTATCTTCCCAGAGCAAATTCTTTAACTATGGTTCAGGGATTTGTGATCTCTGAGATTTGGCCTCTTGTGGGGCCTCAAGATATGTGGTCCCAGAGGTTTATCCCACTTCCTAAAACTTACATAAAATAATGATTCCATTGTGTGCATCATAATGCACCTGGATAGCTCAGTGGATCAGGTATCTTTCTGTGGAGCAAAGAGTTGGAAGTTCAATTCCCCATTGTGCCTCTTAGGAAAGAAATGCTATTTGACAGTTACTTGCCAAGTGCTCACTTCATCCATTAAGAGTACTGTACTATACTTACTGTCCTCTTGAGGTATGTACTAACAAGGTGATGAGTGTAGAAGTAGCTGGACAAATGCAGTTTAAAGCTAACATTGCATATTTGAATTCCTCCTCACATACAACGTGATCTGAAATAAAAATAGAATAATTTTCTTTAATCCAAGAATAGTTCAGCTGACTGCCTTAAACAGGTGAGATTTGGCCTCTGAGGGAATTCTTGTGGCAAGAGATTCTGTCAAATTTGAATTAATGTATGGTAATTCTTTCTCCAGTTTCTCATGAAAGGAAGAGACATATTCTATGAAGTTGATATTGCACATTCTCTTTGGGTTTTATACGGGATGATAGCTGGACAAAGAAATCTTTTGGTGGTGCTGTCTTATTTTTAAAATGCTTTTTCCAAGGAGAATTACCTGGTACCTAGTGTGATGGCTTTTCAATGTCTAGCAAAGACTTTGTGTATTTCTCCTGTGTCTGTAATGCCACTTTCATCTGCTATTATTTTTCTTGTTTTTGTTCAATATTTTATTTTTGTTAATTTGCAAGGCCCCTATAATATTTCTAGTTCTCTTAATGTCCAACATATACATTTTAAAATACCCATTTGAGTGTGATTTAAATGTACAGTCAAACCTCGCATAAAGAGTGACTCGCTTAAAGAGCAGAATTTTCTCTGAATGTTCACTTTACTTAACAAATAAAATCAACTAAAAACTCGCTTAACAAATAAATCGGGGTTCCCAATCCCCCCCTCCTGCCAGAAGTCACAATTGATCACTTACAATGGTGTTTTGCTTAAAGAGCAAACTCACTTAAAGTGCAATCCTGTGGAACACATTAGGCTCTTTAAGCGGGGTACCACTGTACACAGTAATGTCTTGCAAACTAAACAGCTTAGAATCAGGACAGCAATGGCATCTACAAATGTGATTCTCATTGTATTGAATGGTACTTTAGGATTCTATCACCCCTCATAATCTAAAATAAAATAAAAATAAAAACATCCATGGTGGATCAGGTCAAAGGTGTAGCTGATCCAGAATCCTGCCTGTGCATTGGCCAATCAGACAACTCTAGGAGAAGCTCACAAGAAGACAATGAGCACACACAAAAAATGGTTCTACTTATCCTTGCAAGCAATTGTTACTCACAGGCACACTCCCTCTGATATTGGGATTATCGTGTGCACATCAACCCTGGTACCTACGGATAGCTCATTTCTCTATTATACTCCTTCTTGTAGTCTTTTAATGCTCTCTAGGTTGGCAGCCACTGCTGCACCTCATGGAAAGACATTCCACTGTCAAAGCTATGCCCTATGAGAAGAGGCACTTAAGCTTGTTCTCTGATCTGGGGTTCTAATGTAATGAGAGATGGAATAAAACATCCACATATCCATGTTCTCCACACCATGCAAGACTGTATGTGCCTTTGACTTGCTCCCTCATTATTTGCTCTCGGTCTAAGCCAAAGAGCTAAAAAATATTGTAACCTCTCCTCACAGTGGAGCTGCACTAATCTCTTGATTGCTTTGGTTACAATTTTCTGCATTTTTTTCTAACTTTTCAGATGCAGCAATCAGTATTGCACTTTTAGTCCAAGAGTAGCATCACCACAGAATTGTATAAAGACATTACAGGCCTGGCAGATTCATTTTTTATTCCTTTCTTAATAATCGCCAATCAGGAAATTACTCTTTCCACTGAAGCCACATTTTAAATGGCCATTATGTCCATACTACTCTTCAAAGAGTTGTTGGACATGTGATTCTCATGTCCTTTGATTGCAAGAAGACAGGGCTGGCCATAGTGTCCCTTTCACATCTTTTTCAGAACATGAGGGGGGTTGGATGAAACCTGTCTTAAACACAGGTCACCACCCCATATCCATAGGGGATATGTTCCAAGACCTTCCACAGATACCTGAAATAATGGACAACAGCAAGCCCTATATTTAACCCACATACCTGACTCATAGAAGTGGGGTAGGCATTTAAAATGCCTCCATTGTTCTACAGGAGGACTACTAAAATGTCTCTCTCTGTTCCTTGGAAACATTACAATGCAGACAGTGGCCTCTAGTGACCAGCTCTGCTACGGCAGCACGGAAATATATTATGTATTTCAGGATGTTTTTATTGAATATTTTTAGACCCACAAATAACAGAATTTGTGGAAACAGAACCCACAAATATGGGAGGCAACCTGCATCATGTTAAGACACTGTAAATATTAAGCTGATCTATATGATCTGTTAAATGTTAAGATAGTGGCAGTGACACGAATAGCACCTAATACAGACCAAATGATTCTAAATCTGAAAGCTTTCTTTTGTCTCACTTACAACTAAGAACTTAAGCAGCACTATGAACTTCAATCAGCAACATAGGATGATGAAAGATTTCCATCAAATGAGACCACTAACATTTCAAAGTATGAAGTCGTAGCAGTAGGGTAACAATCAAAGTTAGGACTAAGATTATTGGAAGAGTTAAACATATGCTTGTGTTTCTCAAGATACCTACAATCCAAATATCATATCTGAACAGAACTATCATTTCTACTTTCTAGCATCATAAAGTGGTTGGGATATATTTGCCCCCACATGCCCACACAAAAGAGACTGACCACAGTATTGATGGTATAAACAATGGGCCACTTTATTTAAGTTAACTTTAAACCATTTTAACCAATAACTTTCTGCAGCAAGGCCGCAGTAGCACTGGTAAGGTACAAAGATATCCATTCATAAACTTAACTTGGATATCGGTCAATCATTTGAAACTCCCTTTAACTGTCCCGGTCAGAAGTAACCAGTTGTTATCTCCTTCTGACCCTGAACCGCGCGAACTATATATTGGGGCTGCCTGCTGTCGAGCTGGGCAGTTCCCAAGTTCGCGGTCCGCATTTTGATCAGGCTCACAGAGTGGCCGATCAAAACACGTTCCAGCCAGGTTCTCCTGGGACCAAATTTATTCCCCACCAGTGCTACCCGCCCAAAAGTGACCTAACCGCTCCGGCTCAACCTGGTTCCGCAGTGTGGGATGGGTGAAAACGCCAAGAGACCTACCGGCCAATCAAGGTCTCAAGCAAAAATTCCCATCCGGCCCCGAAGCGACCCAAAAACAGTCACACTGCATCCAGGGAGGGAGGGCGGGGCTCGCGTTGCCGGTCAGACGGGGACTGGCGACAAGCGCAGGGAGCATGCCACCCTTATAAGGGCAGCGCTCAGCCACACCCCCTGCGCTAGTCCCCAGGCCCGTCTCTTTGACCGGCACTGGGGCAAAGCACGCGGCCACGGCAATTGCCGCGGCCGCTCGACCATTTGTTCAAGATTCTGTTTAGATCATGCAACAAGATTCTGAGGTACTAAAATGTCGATCCTGATTTATGAAACTTGAGAATACTATTTCTAGAAACAGTGGCTTTTACTAGAGAAATTCAATTTCTTCCAGTTCTAGCAGTCTTAGGTATTACAGTGGCATTTTATCTCTCAGAATGGATTAATACAAATATGGTTGAATAGTGGATATGGGCAGAAACTATATATACCCCTTGACCTCTGAAATGAAACTGAATAAATGCAAAAATGCTTCAATTGTGAATACAGTTAACATTTTTGGCTCTGAAATGCAACTACCATTTCCCCTCAAAATCACTTCATTCAGAAGGTAGCACAAGATAATCTTCTCTGTACAACATCATAACAAGGAGATTTTAAAGTGTTAGCATAAGTAGTAAGAGCTTTGGCCATTATTATTTTCAATTTCTAACTTTGGAACAATCTCCCAGCTGTATCACTAAATTGCTTTTTTTTTTTTTAGAAGGCTGGCTTTTCTCACTGGGGTTATCTCATTTTCACATTCCCAGAACTATTGATTCCCACTAACTTAATCCACATCTCAATTTGAGAAGAAAACCTAATCTAGTTACTGCTGGGCTTTGGAGTTTGATTTCTTTTCATCACCCATTGATTACAAAGTACTTTATTTCAAAATTGCACCGTGACCAATAAAGACGAAGTCTTAACTGCCCTTTTTAAAAAAGAAAAGAAAAATAGTATTATAGTTACTAGTAAAGGTAAAGGTTTCCCTTGCTTGAAAGCCACTCTAGGGTTCAGTGCTCATCTCTGTTTCAAAGCCGAAGAGCCAGTGCTGCCTGCTTCTGCAGACGTTTCTGTGGTCATGTGGCAGGCATGACTAGATACCGGAGTGCACAGAATGCTGTTACCTTCACACAGAAGTGGTCCCTGTTTATCTTCCTGCAATTTCTTGCTTTCAAACTGCTAGGTTAGCAGGAGCTAGGACAAAGATGGGAGCTCCTTCCATCCTGCAGTACTCGGGAATTGAACTGCTGACCTTCTGCCTCCCAGTCTGCATCTTAGCCACTTGAGCCACTGCAGTTACTAGATAAACCTCATAATACTATTCAGTTTTTTAATCTCTCTGTCTCTTTCATTCTCTGTGTTGTAAGTACATTCACATCTTATCTACACTCTAGAAAAAGTGGATTTTTTTTAATGTCACATGATCCTTGTGTTGGTGTATGCATCCTAACAGAACAACTTGTAATCTGATTGAAAGCTGTGCAGTATATAGATTCAGGAATTTACTTAGGATTTAAAATTGTTGTATGAGGTGGGAGAGTAAAAAAAAGTTTCTTACCACCTGATGAAAGAATAAATGCTTATTCCGGGGGCTAGAGGAAGAGAGTTTTCTTGCGTATTTTATTTCCCCATGTCCTTCCTTCTGAGCCACATGCATAGCCAAATCTTTGATTGATTAAGATCACTTCTTTACACATACATGAAAAAATAGGACTGAAAAGGAGGCCAAATGCCTCAGGAATTAACATGTATGTCTACATATTTCCTTTCTCTTTGTTTGTGTATGTGTTGCATTGGAGTGAACAAGCATCTTACATAGGCTTGCTATTCTTTTTCTATCCCTGCCCCATCCATAACCTCAAGCAAACCTGAGGGAGCTATGTCAAAAGGCTGTTACTATTTACCAAGTAGGGCCTGGGGTGACTCAAGGGGTTAAGATGCTAAACTCGATGACTGGAAGGTCGGAGTTCGATTCCTGAGTACTGGATGTTGGACTGAGCTCCCACCTCTGTCCCAGCTCCTGCAAACCTAGCAGTTCGAAAGCAAAAAATTGTAAGTAGATAAATAAGGGACCACTTCGGTGGGAAGGTAAACAGCATTCCATGCACTCTAGCATTGAGGCATGCCTGCCACATGTCCATGGAAACGTCTGCAGATACAGACAGCACTGGCTCTTTGGCTATAAACAGAGATGAGCACTAAACCCTAGAGTTGGATATGACTGGCTTTCGAACAAGGGTGACCTATTTACCAAGTACATTTTAAAGGGGGAAAGAACTCCCTCATTTTCTTCCAACAAGACTATTGAAAGATTATCTGTCAATTCCTTGAAGTATTCTTTTCTAGACTAGCTGTGTATCTGCTGCATTTCTGACTCGCCTGTGATGTTTCTGGTGTTTAGAATGAGTTGCTGTTTGGGCACTTGATTGATGCCTGATAGGTATAACAGAGATGAGGAAAGCATCACTCTCCTGATACTAACACTTCCATTGTCTCTTATTATTGGCTGTCTTGGTTAGAGTTAATGGAAACTGTAATCCAAAAACGTCTCCAGGAGGATATATGCCAGTAATAGTGAACCTTGGCAGTACAGGTAATAATAATAATAATGTGTCAGAAATTATTCTGGGATGAAAAGATTTTTGCTGGAGAAACTCCACTCAGGGAATGCCCAAATGAGCCTCCTTTCATGTCCCCAAGATCTTTTCCCCTCACTGAAATGGTCCCTATTTATCTACTTGTAATTTCTTGCTTTTAATCTGCTAGGTTGGCAGGAGCTGGGTCAGAGATGGATGCGTAATCCAGCATGCAGTACCCGGGTCTCGAACTGCCAACGTGCCGGTCTTCCAGCTAACAAGGTGAGCTTCTTAACTAATGAGCCACTGTAGCCTCTGGCACTCCAGGTGTTCTGGAACTTCAATATCCATAAGCCCTGATCAGCAAGAGTGCTGACCTGGGTTTCTGGTAATTGAAATCCAAGAACTACTGGAGTGCCAAAATTTGCTATCACTGATATATGCTGATTGGTGTTTGATTGAATAGAGCAGCAACAACCTGCCTGACATTAAACTTTATAAATCAAAAGCACGTGAGATTTCACTGACCAAGAAAACTTTATATTGTTTTAGCTCAGTAGGAATAAATAAGGATAGGTATTTAATTAAAAAGAATTGTACACTTAAAAACTGTTAATTTTTTAAACATGGTGAGTAGCAAGAGAATTGAGGTTATAGAGGGAAAGAAAGCTAAAGAGGAAAAGGAGGAAAATAACAAAAATATACAGGAAGCAATATTTCAAAGATAAATTAAATTAATTTGGTTATTGTTGAAATGAATGGAAAGAGAGAATGTAGAGAGAAATGAGTCATTACAGGGAAGTCATGTAAAAGAAATAAACTGAAAAGGACAAAGGGCCTTCAGTGCTGAGTAGCGAGTAATGCTTTTATGCTATGAGAGACTATTATCTCATAGAAACTAGGAGCACACAAAGGACTTGTTGCCTGCAGACTGAGTCTGTGCATCTCATCTTTGTTTAGAACAGGGGTGCCCAAATTCCAACCTGTGGGCCTAATTGGGCCCGTGCATATAATTAATGTGGCTCAGAGTGAGCACACAGGCTTCACCGCAGACCGCCCCTTCACCCACCCCCACCAGCCCCCACCAGCTAACGTCAGCAGTGGTGGTGGCAGAGGCAGTGACTGTACTTTTTCCAGGCTGGTCTAAGCAGCCTCTTGCTTGATCCTTTCCCCTCAGCAGTCTGTGCTGAAGCCGATCGGTGCTTCGGGGAAATTTTTGGAGCCTCCTGAGAGTCAAAATTTGCAGTGCTAAGAGAGCCCCCTGGCACGCTCGGGATGATGTCATCCAGAGCACGCCAGGGGGCTCTCTTAGTGCCACAAATTTTGACTCACAGGAGGCTCCGAAAATTTTCCCGAAGCAGCACTCAGCTTTAGCACAGGTTGCTGAGGGGAAACGATCGAGCAAGAGTCTGCTCGGAGCAGCCTGGAAAAAGCGCAGTCGCTGCCTCCATCGCCACCACTGCGGACATCAAAACTGTCAGCAGTGGGAGCAACCTGCCTCTGGCCCCCACAGCTGTGTGTCGGGGGGGGACTGTCCCACAAGAAAAAAAGTTTGGGCACCACTGGTTTAGAAGTACTCTTAAAAAGTTTCAGACATATGAGTTTGCCATGTGGTTCTAAAGTGACTGAGGGGATGGTGAATACTGTGTCCCTTGACAAAGGCAGACTCGAGATGTTTAGAAAAGTTCTGTCAGTCATGTCTGCTTCAACAACGTCCTTCCTGGCATTTCCCCCAATAACTAATTTAGTTTAATGATTCAGTATGTGTATCATTGACTGTGCTTACTACATACTGATAGCTTTCACAAGGTAGTTGTGTTAGTCCATTATGAGGTCAAGCCTGACTCTGAAATTAAACTGAATAAGGTGGTTTCTTCAGCTGGCAGATGCTCACAAGAGACAGCTCCTTTGAGAAATTAGCTAAGACATTGTTTGAAAGCTGATGAGCTTGCTTTGCTAGTAAAGTGAAAATAAATTGATTTTTCAATGGAAAAATAGAGACTTTCTAGTCTTTAAAATGAGGCCTCTTTCATATTAGGACAATTTAAAAGTAATTTATTCATAGTGATTTGCTTAAAATCCTGTGGATGGAAACAAACAGACTTTTTTGAAAACCTGAACTGTTTGCAAGGACAGGTTAATAGCCAGTCAGTCAGAAAACATCTGAACTGAAGAAGGAATTTCAATTTCCCTTTATTTTGGACTTTTTCCAATTGCCTCCAACCTCATAGTCTGCAATGCCTAGACATCTCAATTGTGTGCGTGCACATTCTAAGTTTCGAATGCATTGTTCTGCTTAGAATTATTAATGTAGTCATTGCTTGCTACAGTTAGAATAATAATGTTTTACTAGTAACAGAAACTATTATAGTAATAGTAACAGTCAGAATAACTTGCAATTATTTTGAATCAAGATAGAAATGCATAGTTCAATTATGTTAAGTAGGAAATCACAGAGCCCCCGTGCCTTGTTGAAATCAAAATCAATCATTTTGCCAATTTTGGGACTCAGGCCAAGCTTGTAATTTGGTTGCAGGAAACATCTTCCTGAAATGCTTGCTGAAACCTGATTCCATCTATATATCTGCTTTAGCAAATCCCATACAGTATATATCTTGCTAGTTCTTAGTAGCTCATATATTATTTACGTAGGATGCTAGCTTTGCTCCAATGTATGCAATCATATATTCAGTGGTGGGCAGCAACAGGTTTGCACCCCCTGGGAGGGGGTTAGCAAAATTGGGTGGCCTATGGGCAGGGGGGTGGCAGAATTGGGTGGCCTTTGGGTGGTGTGTGTGTGTAGCAAAACTGGGTGGCCTTCAGGCATGGTGGGTAGCGAAATTGGGAGGCCTTGCCCACCTCCCTGCCCTGCCCAATCAGGTTTTGTCCCTGCAAGTGTTTCAAGGTCTCCCTTGCTCAAAAGCCAGTCATATATGACTCTAGGGTGCAGTACTCATCTCCATTTACAGCCAAAGAGCCAGTGCTGCCTGTGTTTGCAGATGTATACATGGCAATATGGCAGGCATGACTAGATCCCCCATGACATAGGCTCTGCCCACGGTGTAGGCTCCACCCATTATTTAGGCTCTGCCCATGATGTAGGCCTCCACCCATGACGTAGGCTCTGCCCACGGTGTGGTAGCAAACATTTTTGCTGCCCACCACTGCATATATTCATATTGCAATCATACATGGGTCCTTTTTAACACAAGAAAAAGGGCAGATGTTGTAACCATGTGATTAGGTCAGGCTGTTTGTGGGAAACAATCATGTGTGACCAGGGGTGGGATGTCAAAATTTTTACTACTCCACCGTGATGTCATCACAGTGTGGGCGGAGCTAATGTCATAATGTCATGATATCATGGGCGGGACCAAAGAAAAAAAATAAAAATAAGCACACACACACACACACACACACGCCTCAACCCACCCACCCACTCACCCACAACACAAACCTGTAAATAAATAAAATAAATAAAATAAAAATACATTAAAATACAACCACCCACCCACCCACCCCAAACACAAATCAACCAGAGCTTTTAAACCAGAGCTTAAAGCTTATTCTGGCTAATCTTTCTCACACTAGGTCAGATGGAAGGAACTACAGAATGAAATCACCACAAGATGGCTTCATTTTGGCACTTTTCAACAGTTAAAGAAGTTAGGTACTAAGTCTTTGCCTAACCAGTTCTCTAGGATAATATGCCTTAATGTAAATGTAAAACAGCTGTACCTCCTTAAGCGTTCTCCAATTTGAACAGCAATTGGAACAGCAAAGATGTAGCTTATTGATGAGGTAACTCCAAGACTTTGCTTAAAAACCCCAAGCCAGGCCACCAGGCCTTTTTAGGAACTGTGGTAGTACGTCAATATAGGTAAAGGTATTAAATACACATTAAAATACACACAGACACATCACGTCCAAAGGTGAGTCACTTACCCTGGGGAGCAGGCTATAAGGAGCTTAAGGCTAGCAGCTTCTCTTCCTCTTCCCTGCTTGGGAGGACAGCAAGGAGGCCATGCATATGCGCCAAGCACTGTAGGTGTGCATGCACAGTAAGTGCTTGGCACGCATGCACAGTGGGTGAACCAGTGAAAAGGTAATCCCCAAAGGTGGTCACTGGGAAGAGTTACTACCGGTTCTGGCAAACTGGTGTGAACCTGTTACATCCCATCATTGTGTGTGACCAGTAACACAGGTTGTTCATTCCCTATGAAGTACCCAGCTAGCCCCCACAAATCTTGTGTCATTCTGCTGGTCAGAATCCCATCTAGTTTTCTACACAACTGTCAATGCTTTTGTCTGTATTCCAATTCATTCTTCAGTTCCTTTGGTTTGATCTGGTGTTAGAAAGATTAGTCAGTAAGGTGGCCACCCAGGGTACGCACAATTGTATTCATAATCTTCGTGCAGGCTCTTTCTGTGTACCAGTAGGAAACCACCTTAATTAAACTTAGTGGGTATCTGATGGGATTTTAATATTATACAGCAGAAACCAAATGTACTTGGAAAAAGCCAGGCTTCCCACTCTATTTGTTTAACAAAAGGGGTTTGCAAGACTACAATCTGATGCAATTAGAATGGGCCCAGCTTAACAAAACATTTTTGACAAAAACCAATGTTGTGCTGAACATTCCAATGATCAGTGGCAGAATCAGTACCTTCTATCAATGGCCTTACATATTCTCAATAAATAACAGAACATAGAACTTTGCACTGCAGAAGCAAGGTTCACTTTAAAGTTGGAGAAAGAGAAGAAAATTATTTTTAAGTTGGCATGTCTTTCCCACACAGTTATTTTTGTTTGTTGTAAAAAATAAATGTTTAATTTAAAAAAAATGGAAATTTGGGGTGGGGGAAGATGATTAGAGAAATTATGACAAAGTAGTGGCTTTCAGTATCTATTTCGGGGGGGGGGGGGACTAGAGTTTCTTGGAAGATTATAAAGAGTTCCTCAGAGAGAAGAACTAGTAATGTTAGCTTAAATCCATGAAAGAAGGAATGTGAGTAAAATAAGTAAGGTAAGCTTCCCTGAAAGTGGCATATGAGGCAATAAGCAAAATTGGATCAGGACTTTATTGTTTTAAAATGAAGGCTCAGACATACTTATCAAAACAAAACAAAAAAGCAAGACAAAAATAGCAAGCCCTCCTGCAATCTGAATTGGAATAATTCAGCCATAAATCTCATTTGCTATTGCGGTTTGTGAGAACTAGACCTCAGTTCAGGCAGGGTAACAATGAGAAACCATATGACTGACCACTAGGATTCAATTAATACTTTGGGGGCGGAACTGATTCTCCACAAATCTCTATTTTGTTTGGTTGTTAATACCCATTTTACCCCTATGAGGAATCTTGTCACCACCATGAGATTCAGATATTCATCAATCTCTGTTCTGTCTATGTTCCTTTCCTTTTTTGCTATATTTCCACACAGAAAACATAAAATGTTGCACAGAATTAAGCAGTTCCCCCACTGCTGTAATGGAGATAATGGGTGGAAATAGGAGTTCCTACAAATAAAGAAATAAATTACAGTACAATGAACCCTCGGTTAACAAACAGCTTGATTAACATAAAAATCACATAACAAAAGAAAAACCATAGAAAATAGTGGCTCGGTTTATGGAATTTTTTTCCCAGAACGGATTAATTGGTTTTGAATGCATTCCTATGGGAAATTGCATTCAATGCATTCCTATGGAAAATTTGTTTAAAGTAATTTTTGCTGTAAGAAACGTTCCAGAGAAAGCATTAATTATGTTAACCGAAGTTCTACTGTATTTGTTTCAAATTCACCATTCTCTACCGTATTTGAATTACCAGGGTACTGTGCATATGATAACCCTTTTGTGTGTGCTTGTAGAAAACAGAAGAACGAGTTTATAATAAAATATCAAGTTGGAGATTTGTACACCAGTGGCACTATCTTCTGAAAAAATATTCACACATATTTCCCTTTCTTAAAAAAAAAGGTAAAAAATTGCAAGAAACACAATGTAGCGTTTTTAAAAAATATATCATACAAAGGGTTATACTGCGAGAAGAAAAGTTGTTGTTGTCTTGCCAAGAGCAAGACATTGTGAAATGTATGGTCTTATGTTATCGTGGAAATGCAATAGAAATATTTTGTGGGTGAAGACAGCAAAAATGAGACAGACCAGAAACAGATTGAATAGCTCCTTTCATTTCCAAACATGTTACCAGTATTCACAACTTACCTGCAAATTTGATGTGGAACTTATTTTCAGGCTTCAGTATTTGCACATAGAGAGGACAATTGGGTGCAAAATCTTTAACTGCCCAAGCTCTTAAAATGGTTTGATGATCCTAGAATATAATAGAAGACAACATTTAAGCACAGAGTGCTTCTGAAAGCTCAAAATGAAAGCTGAATCTCATTTATCAGATCCAATAGTTTCCAGTTCTTATAGTTTCACTTATGTGTCTGGCATATCAACATGGCAGCTCTAGGACTTCTTTATTATGAAATATAGACAAATAAGTTGCATTTTTTAAAAAATAGTAGCTGTGTTAGTCTGTGTTTCAGGCCTATCAGAAAACAAAAACAAAAAACACTGCAGCACTGTAAAGACTAACTGCTATATTTTTAATGTGAGTTTTTGTGGATCAAGTCCACTTCATAAGGCAAAGGGATGAAACTGCAAGGCCCTTCACCTCGTGTCTGATGAAGTGTACTTGATCTATGAAAACTCACATTAAAAATATAGCAGTTAGTCTTTATTGTGTTTTTGTTTTTTGCTTTCTGATATGTCTGAAACACAGACTAACATGGATACTATTTAAAAAATTCAACTTATTTGTCTATATTTTATAATAAAGAAGTCCTAGAGCTACCATGTTGACAATCATGTAACAGTATCAGAAGTCACAAATACCCATATTTGCCGACATATAAGACGACTGGGCATATAAGATGACCCCCCAACATTTCCACTCAAAATATAGAGTTTGTTGTATACTCGCCATATAAGACTACCCCCTCTTCTGCACACCTTCCACACACCAAATAAAACCAAATAAAAATAAAACCAAATAAAATTAAAAAGAACATCAGATTTGATTTCAACATGTTAATTTATATTCAAATGTTTATGACATGCAGAAAAACTGTCACAAGGTTGTATGTTATCAAACATGTACAGTAAACATAAAACAGTGCAAGTGCAAAGTGGTACTTATTTATCTACCATATATACATGAATATAAGCTGACCCAAAAATAACCCGAGGTACCTAATTTTGACCTTGAAACCCAGGAAAATAGATTGACCTGAGTATAAGCCAAGAATGGGAAATGTAGCAACTGCTAGTGAGTTTCAGTAATTAGAATACAGTAATATTAATTATTTTATTGATGTTTTTAGAACTGTACTTGCACCACCCACCAGTGGTGTCGTTGCAGGTAAAGTGGGTGGGCAGGTAAATTGCACTGAGGCAGAAAGTGTCGCTCTAGCCTAGCCTCTTGCTTCCCCTGCAAGGAAGAAGCGTGGCTTTTTCCTCCCATCTTGGGCAGAGCAGAAGGTACCAGTAAGTGAAACCCTTTCTTTCTCCCCACCAGTTTGAAAGGGAGACACAATTGTAATGTAGAGATTCTTTCTTCATCTGGATGGTATGTAGAATGAGGTGGGTGAGCATCGGGAGGCCACTATGGGCAGCTATGTCTATCCCAACTGAAGTGCACCTGGCATATAAGACGACTCCCCCACTTGGAGGCATGTTTTTCAGGGGGGAAAAGTAGTCTTATACTGTAAATGTAAATTTATTTGACTACTTTTCAGGGGGGAAAAGTAGTCAAATACTGTAAATGCTATTGTTAAAAATATCAAAAAATAACCCAGGATAACAACTTTAAATAGAAATCACCGCTGACCATGGGAAACTCTGATATGGATCAATAAATTGGGAAACAGGCCAAGAAACAGAATTCCTCTTGCCACTTCCCTTGATTATTACCATTTTAGGCCATTATCATCACTTTGTGTGCCCTGTCAAGATACTGCAATTGTAGTATTTCATGTATACCACTTTAATAACTGTTACATGAAACCTGTTCAAATGCAAACTTAAGAGAATGCAGTTCTTTCCAGAGTTTCATGCTTAATGTATAAACAGCCAATTAACTTCCAAGTGGTTCTGACATGTAAGCACAGGGCTTATTTGCATCCTCAAACTTACCCCATGAATATAGCCCTTCATTTGTACAGGCGAATGCATGACAAAAGTAACACTGGAATCATGGAACCTGTTACTTCTTAGTTCTCACTCTTTGCTGCCACATCAACTCTGAATAGCAAATATTTTCTGATGGATGTTATCTTTAAAGTTCTGAATAACAGACACATCTCACATGTCTGTAAACTTCATTTTGTCTGCAATTGTTATATAAATAATAGATCCCCAAATAACTCATTCATTAGAACAACTGCTTTTAGCAAATGTGAAGGGAGTGACTGAACAGAATTGCACTCTTGCACTCAAATTATAGTGCTAATATAGTAAAATGTTCAGATTAAGTACTGTTACCTTCTAAAACACTTTTTCTCTAAGTTTCATGTCAATTTCTTTTCCCAATTCTATATTTTAAAAGCATAACCAAGGGTAATTTTCAGGACCTAATGATACTAGGCAATGGATTGGATTGGCTAGTCATAAATTTGCTAGAGTGAGAAAGAAGGAGAATACAATAGTTCATTTTAAATCTGAGGCACCAGCAGATTAGAAATATTTGCATTTTCTATTCACAAGGCAAAATTCAAAATGGTGAGATCAGTTGGCATTTTCAAGTGACAGCCTTATCTCTTTTGGCAGGAACATGATGGATGTTCTTTTAAAAGCAATTGATAGTAAGAAAACAAGGTTTTTGATATCTCCAGTCATGAGTTCCTTGACAAATAAAAGGATGCATCATTTGACATAACAGCATATTTCTGCCCTTATACTACCCAGGTCACAAAGGTGTTCAGTTTCTGTTATGCCTCAAATGTGAATAAAACTTCAGTCCAGTACTCAAGAAAGCAGGTTATGGTCTGAAACATGGAATTCTCCATTAGAATGCCAAAGTTGACATCTCTAGGTTACAGCATCTTATGAATTTAGTGGCCATATACTGTAGAGATAACCAACTGAAGCCAAACTGCCCAAAAACTCAACTCTGTGCTTTTCATTTGAAAAACTGTGAGGCTTCAAGAAGGCTGGTGGTGACTTGGGATGGCACCAGGCTTGAACATTATGTCACTCCCTAAATACCTCGGAGTAACCCTGGATTGAACTGTCACTTTCAGAACCCATTGCCAAGGTTGTTCTGCCAGGAACAATAGCAAGCACAAGATGGGGCGACCAACCACACACATTTCAAATTTATGTGCTAGTTTTATGTTGCTCTGTAGGAGAGTATGCCAGTCCAGTGTGGTACAGATGTAAACATGCAAAACAGGTGGATGTGGCCTTAAATGAAACAGTGATTGGTAACAGGATGTTTAAAACCAACTCCAGTACAAAAAGTGCATTACTTAGGTGGCATCCCTCCACCAAAATCCATCAAGAAAGTGCTGTTCAGAGTAGTTCAAAGCAAGATACTTGGAAACACACCTGCTATTTGATCACCAACCACCAAAGCAGAAACTGAAATCAAGGCACAAACAACTATGCAGGTGCCACAAACACTCTCCCTCTATCATGTATGCAGTCTTCCCTCACATTATCATTCAGTATTGTAGGTTTTTTCTGTCTGTAACTTCTCAAAGAGCCATTCCCAAAGATAAAAAAGTTCAGGAAGTGTGAAACCCTTATTTGTTTGCAAGTCAGATATTTATTTTGTTGAGCTGCTTCTAAGGTTCATGACATATCCATGCCTGACTCATAAGCAGACAAGGGCAATAAATCATTTCAGCATCATGATTTTTTGTCAGCCAAGTGATATTGTCCACATGAACATATAAGGTCCATCCAGTTAATAAAACATTTAGTTATTCTTATTGTCTATACAGTTGTACCTCGCTTAAAGAGCATAATGCGTTCCACAGGATTGCTCTTTAAGCGAGTTTGCTCTTTAAGCGAAACACCATTGTAAGTGACCAATTGTAGGGGAGATTGTGAACCCAGATTTATTTGTTAAGCGAGTTTTGGTTGGTTTTATTTGTTAAGCAAAGCGAACATTCAGAGAAAATTCTGCTCTTTAAGCGAGTTACTCTTTAAGCGAGTCGCTCTTTATGTGAGGTTTGACTGTATGTTATTTTCTGGGCCAACTAGGAGGGAGCTGATCTATGACAGTGTTTGTTCTTTTGCTTTTTTCTGTGGTCACCACCTCCTCTAAACTGCAATTAAGAAAACATTTAAGCATATGATAAGTGAGAATAACTGGATCTATTGAATGTACCACCCTGAGCTTCTGGAAAGAAAGGCAAGAGAGATATTGGGCAGATAGATGGGAAAACAGACAGTCAAAAAGAAATATTATGCTTTACATAAAAGTTAAGGATGTAGAAAAGATAAAATTTAGTGCCTCAAAAACACAATCACCACTGTCTCTACACACGGATATTTTCTATAAACAGTTGTGTGATCTGAAATTTCTACACAATATGTTGTCTCCAATACTTCAGGACGGAATTAGTCTTCGCCCCAGCTCCTGCCAACCTAGCAGTTCAAAAGCAAGAAATTGCAAGTAAATTAATAAGGATTGCTTGCTGGGAAGGTAAACAGTGTTCCATGTGCTCCGGTGTCTAGTCATGCCTGCTACATGACCAAGGAAACGTCTGCAGAAGAAGCGCTGGCTCTTTGGCTATGAAACACAGGTGAACACTGAATCCTAGAGTCGGATATGACTGGCTTTTGAGCAAGGGCTACCTTTACCTAGACCATGTTATACACATGTAATAGTTCTCAAATGGGGCCTTGGGAGACTATTTGATCTGGAGCAAACTGTACTGAACAAAAGATAACAGAACATTTTTAAGGTTGCCCTTGCTTGAAAGCCAGTCGTATCTGACTCTAGGGTTCAGTACTCATCTCTGTTTATAACCAATGAGCTAGGGCTTTCTGTGCCTGCAGACATTTCTGTGGACATGTGGCAAGCATGCCTCAACATCGGAGTGCATGGAACACTATTTACCTTTCCACCAAAGTGGTCCCTATTTATTTACTTGCAGTTTCTTGCTTTCGAACGGCTAGGTTGGCAGGAACTGGGACAGAGATGGGAGCTCACTCCATTGTGCAGTACCTGGGAATTGAACTCTGACCTTCCAGTCAGTGAGTTCAGTGTCTTAACCACTTGAGCCTCCGCATAAATTTATATGGTGGCTTAAAGCCACCATTTAAATTAAAAAAATCAAACAATGAACAGTAACAGAGGACCTTAGACTTATTGAATAAGGCAAATCAATTGTCCCTCCCCAAAACTTCCAGATTTTTCTCTAACAAGAAACCATGCCCATTCACAAAGAAAAGTGTTGCCATTAAAACTTATATTTTAAAGATGCAGGCTCTACATACCACAAAATATTACTCAGAAATGTGCTCTTCCACTTGGTATTATTGAGCTGCTCAAAGTTTTCCCCCAAGAAACAAACTTCAAGACCAGATGTGTCTCATCAAAAGCTACTCCTACCCACAGTAAATATAGAAACCTACATGATTACTATTCTGCATTGTACACTTTGCAAAACCTTATGAATATAACCAAGGGAGGATTAAGAACCAGAATTATAGTTAACATTCAGTCATAATAATAATAAAAAAAGATTGTGAAAAAAGTCTCCACCATTAACCTCTCCACAGCCATGTCTATATGACAGATCCACCATATAAACAGACATTAATAAACAGATCCACCATATAAACAGAAATCCTGTTGCCTCTTTACACAGGCAAAAGGTATAACAGTCACTTATTTCTGGCCAATAATTAACAAGTTGCCACTGAAATTATCAGGAATATGCCATTATGCACTCAAAAAAATCACAAGAGTGTCATTTCAACTGCTAGCTAGAAGCAAGTGAAAATTATACCTTTTAGCTTCTGCCTGCATATCAAAGCAACAGAGTTATATTATGCTAACAAAAAGATAGATAGATAGATAGATAGATAGATAGATAGATAGATAGATAGATAGATAGATAGATAGATAGATAGATAGATAGATAGATAGATAGATAGATAGATAATTTGCAATATTAAAAACCACACTGTGCTTCCCATTAGCAAAGGGGAAACTGAACTGTCCCGGGGTTCCCTCTGAACAAGAGAAAGGTAAAAACACCTGAGTACTCTATACATAGAACAACCTTGAAAGGGGTCACTAAAAGTTAGAACTGACTTGCTGATACATTATTATTATTATTACTGGGTTGGCTGCATACCTCAAATTGTTAGATATGCAGCTGCAGAACCAGAGGTTAGAAATTAAATTCTCCATTGTACATCCCACATCTGACCTATGTGGTCTTTTGCAAGCTGCACAGGAATATAATCTGACAGCCTGACCTGATATAAAGGAAGTTTCTTTCATACCTAAAGCTGTGTCAGTGCATTCAAATTCATTTGTAAAATAAACTGTTCATCTTGATGCACATGTGTGTTAGTGGTTTTATAATTGGGAACAAAAGTCCTGCTTCTTTCGAGTCTTGAATGTTCAGTCAGTTTTGTACAGGTGTGGAAACAACCAGTACAGGTGATGGTTAAATCACCAAGGAGCACATTATTAAGGAAACAACTGAAATGTAACCTATCATTGTGACAATTAGCTGCAATTAGTTGTAACAAGTTATGCAATTCTTCTGCAAATATCAATAGGAATCTGGCTAAAGCAGTTTCAAGAAACCCTAACCTTCCATTTTGTTCTTTTCTGGGCCTGATAATCTAAAACACAGAAGAATCAAAAGGAGAGCTGGGAGAAAGATACAAGTGAAACATATGATATATATGAGAGTGTAAAAAGGGGGAAGCGTTAGTATAAGCAGTGCCGCCACGACAAGGCCCTTCCCCATAGGCACTGGTTATAGGGGAGGAAAAAAACACATGCAGGGTAACCCTTTCTCCATGGTCTGGTTTACACCACTTATTCAACATGGATGGGCTTGTGTCATGAGTCCTTCTGTCCAAGCATTCACCAACTCATAGGGAAGATGATACTGACATAGCAAGGAGTCATGTAACAACTGTATCTATACATTGTTCTTGGAGATAGCTCCATTTAGATCACAAGGATCAAATGTACAATCTGCTATAACTAACATACAAATAAGGCAAAGGTTGAGTTAAGTAGAATTGGTTAGAATTGTCTAGTACAGGGATCTGCAAACTTGGCTCTCCAGGTGTTCTTGGACTTCAATTACCAGAAGCCCAAGTCAGTATGCCTGCTGATCAGGACTTCTGGGAATTGAAGTCCAAGAACATCTGGAGAGCCAAGTTTGCTGATCCCTGGTCTAGTACAAATATCCCATCTAACAGAAAATAATTATCTTCCATAGGACATCAAATTGCTAAAAGGTCAAGCAGCATTTAGATAAGGGATTCTCAACCTGTGGCCCATGGGTCGGATGCGGACTGTGGCACCGTTTCATGTGAAAACATCGAAGGCGGTGACAGGCGGTTGGGTCGAAGCAATCATAAATTCTTCATTGCGGGAGGGGTCTTTCCAGCTACCTTAAAACATGCTTTGGTATGCCCCCTCCTGAACAAAACATTGCTCGACCCCACAGTGCTTGCAAACTATCAGCCAGTGTCCAACCTGCCCTTTTTGGGCAAGGTTTTGGAGAAGGCAATAGCATGGGAGCCGCCCTGAGTTGGTTTTCACCAAGTAGGGCGGCATATAAATCGAAATAATAATAATAATAATAATAATAATAATAATAATGTGGTTCCCCACTGCCCCCACCACACCAGGAAGTGCAATGTGGTGGAAGAAGGTCAAAATGCCAGTCCTGCCCACAAAACTGTCTGAGGGAGCGTGACCCAGCCCCTGGCTTTAAAAGGTTGAGAACTCCTGATTTAGACTATGCAAAACAGTACAATAGTTTAGGCACATGATGTATTTCTAAATATTGCCTACAATTTCAGTTAAATGGTTATAATCTTAAAGGTAAAAAATGATAAAATCAGTTCTTGACCTTAGATTGTATATTGCCCGAACTAAAATATTAACCAGTTACCACTTCCTCCCAATTTGTGAAAACAGAGATATACTTTGGCATGTACAGGCCTAAGGAAGAACATTCCCACCAGGCTACCTGATCTTAATTGCAGTTTTTGACCCAGAATTAGGTCTACATTAAAACCTGCACTAACCAGTTGACTGAAGAGTGTTGAACAGGGGTGGCCAAACTTTTTCTGTCGCAAGCCTGACCACATCACCAGACAGCATTGCAGGTTGGACCATGCCCCCCCCCCCCCGGAAGCATAAGCGGGCACATTTATGTCTGACTTAAATGTGCCCACCTCCGTGTTTATGCCAACCACAGGTGCATTTGTGCATGCACGGGTATGTTTTATGGATCACGTAAATGCACCTGCTTCCACTTTCGGTTGTGGTGGTGGCAGCGATGGGCTGGATGGGATGGCATCAAGGGGTGGGTCCGGCCCACGGGCCATAGGTTGAAAACCTCTGGTGTAGAACATGGAAGCAGCAAGGTCAAACAAATCAGTGACAACTATCAGTTTCATGATAGGTAGACAGACACCATTTGATTTAAGACTGTGGATCTTGAAAACATGACAAAGCAGAACTAAAACTAGGAGATTAAGTGTTTGGAAAAGCTACTATGAAAGCAGGGTGCCAAAGAACTGAAGCAATTACTTAGTATAACTACATATCACATGGCAGAAAATTACAGTTCCCACTAGAACATGACCCTTTTTTATATTTCATGTATTTCCATAGGTGTATCTTAGACAGCAAATGTACTTAGCATGGAATGTATTGTTCCAGTGTGAAGTATATTAGTACTTGGCCAGCAAGTTCCCAAAGGTTATGCTCAATATTTATAGAATGAAATAAATCACAGTTATAGCCTGAAGACAGTGGTAATGGCAAAGAGGCTTCCCAGAAAGGCTGCCTGCCCTAAGCAACCAATCTTCTCTTACTATTTGTAATTCAAGAAAGGGCATGCTTCTAAGAAATGTTTACTCTCATAAGGATAGATGACTAAATCCTAACAACCACAGCCAATGAGCAATCCAAATAAATTGACTGTATGTCTAAAAACAATCCCTCGGTTCTTCTGAAATGTGCACAGATTCCTGGGTAGACAAATCATTATGGAAAATGCTCCACAAAAAAATGTTTTTGTATTTTATTTTTCTGGGTGTATGTGGGGGAGGGAATGCATTGGCATAATAAAAAACACGGGTACTTCTTCAGAATGGTCTGGTCAGGTTATCCTGCTATGGTAATAAAGCAGACCATACTGCCAGTGACTAAATGCCAAGTGTCAGGTGGTAGTTAACTAACCTGCCAACCCTGAGGGCTAGCGGCCTTGGCAAAGTCCACAGGGAAGTGTGATGGTCTCCAAATGGATTAAATCCCACTTTGGTGGAGGACAGCAGCTTCATCAATACTGGCCTGGGGTTGATGAGGACTTTGCATGCCAAAAGGGCTAAGGAACAAAAAGTGACTTGCAGAGCTGGATCAGTGGTATGGGTGTCACGCTGTGGTGTGGAAGGCAGATGGAATGGCACGGCATTGTATTCACAGGACAGTCATCATGGCTGATCGCCATGATGATCGCCACTATTCAGAATCAGATATGGCAAGAGAGATGTAAAATAATTCCAACGTTCTTTAGAATGATTACACCATTTTTAGGTGGACTCTTTTCCAACTGAGTGATGGTAAACTGTTGGAGCCTGGGAAACGGTCTGTAAAGCTCACCTGTAACATAAATAAGCACATGCTCTACAAAATGCAAAATGCTTGTAGTTCAGGTTAGTCCATCTGTACAGTTGATTTGGCAATACCAAGATATGCCTTTCTAGACTGCTTCATCTGCTGTAAATTTCATTAATAATACAGAAATATTATAAAGAAACGTTAACCATATATGCACCTGCTTATATGATTTTTCTTCCTTCTACCACAGTTATGCACTATCAAACAGTTCTCTTTTCTAATACAATAAACACAACAAAAATCACACACAAAAGAGATATTTGTAAAGAACTTACAGCTGCAGGTCTGTCCACTTCACAGCGACTACTTAAAATGAAACAAGCCTCGGCATCATCCATCCTAAAATTGTATGAAAATTTTAGCAAAACATATTTTACCCTTCCACACCACTTACAATGGCAATCAGCTGTAAGCTTATCGAAAATGATAAATATATATAACCCATCTATGAAAAAAATGTTTAATAGTATACTATAAAACTGATTAGAAATACATATGAAATAAGATTTTTTAAAAACATATTTTTCCCTAGCTAATTGAAGTACAGCTTAGAAAAGTTACTTTATTTTTTAAAAAAATCCTTCAGAAGCAATACAACCAAGATGGCTTGAAGTTCTAGTTGAAAAAAAAGAAAAAATCCCAATCTCTGGGACTAAGTATATCTCAGGCCTTTTTAGAGAAAGCTATATACCATAACTGCTGGCATAAAACACACACACACACCCCTTAAAAATATACTGGAAAAAGGAGTGTGTCTTATATTCCGATGCATCTTATATGCCAGCAAATACGGTACCTGTATACAGCCTGGGGTGGCCAAGAGAAGTATTCTACTGTATTTCTTAAGATTCTAAGTGCAAACAGACAGGAAGCATCTGGGCAAAACTAGGACTAATGGTAGAGTAGCCCAAGGCTGGGGGAAATAGTCAGTGATTTGTTACCCATGCAAACAGCAAGTTGAGTAAAATATACTCTGGAGATGCACACTCAAGCTTATAGAAAAATACTGTATCAGTTTCTTCTTCTAGTGTTGCTTGCAGTATGATTTCACTCACTCAAGGAGACCTGGGGAAGCATATCAATTCCCTCAGATTTTAGCATTCTGTGACTTTGCAGCCCTAGTACTGCCTGCACAACAAGGCAGCTAATAACACTAATTTAAAAGCAAATGAAGTGAGAGTTTCTAAAAGCAGCGGAATAGGAAAAGATAAAGGGAGTCGTTAACAAAAGAAGAAGCTCTCTTCTTCAGACTCTTCTCCCTCCAGCTGTTGAAGGCAGGAGTAGAGTACTTCATTCATTTCATGGTTTTTGTTGTTGTTGAGTCACATAGTCGAGTCTGACCCTTTGTGACCATTGCATGCCAGGCACCCCTATCCTCCACCATCCTCCTCAACTCGCTCAGTTCTGTGCTCATTGTCTCTACAATATCATCCAGCCATCTCATTTTTGGCTGCCCCCTTTTTCTTTTGCCCTCCACCTTTCCAAGCATCAAGGCTTTCTCAAGTGAATCTTCTCTTCTCATTTGATGTCCAAAGTACCTTAGCTTCATCTTTAATATTTGACCTCCCAAGGGTCAAAAATAAGGGTTGATTTCTTCTAACATTGTTCTCCTTGCTATCCAAGGGACCATCAAAACTCTCCTCCAGCACCACATTTCAAAGGTGTCTATTATTATGCACTTAGCTTTCCTTACGGAGACCATAAGGAACCATACATTACTACCAGAAATACCATTGCTTTGACTATGTGGACTTTTGTTTGCATGGTGATGTTCACCAGGTTTCTCATAGAATAGAGAATCAGAGATGATCAGCTGTGAAAGTAATCCTAATAAAATTCTTCCATTCAATACATTTTGCTGAGTGTGTCACAAGCTTATGTGCAGTCTCTATCATATCTTGTTATCCAAAATGAAATAGCCACAATGATATTTACAAAGAAAGACAAAAGATTTCTTTAGAAAGAATCTCCATGCAATTGTTTTTTAACAAATGATGATTAACATAGCCACCATTAAGACTGACAGTTTTTTATACAGAAACTATAGATTAGTATTCAAACGAAGATTTTTTTAAAAATGTTTTATTATTATTATTATTATCCATAAGCTTACTTCTCACTTCATTTATTGGATAGTCTATGATGTTTTTTAAACCATATCATAATTATCAGACTAGCTATTAACATTTTCCAGCTTGCTGGGTTACACTTGTTACAGTATAATCTATTAAGTTCTGTTTGTGCTGCTTCACATAGAAAACATTTTAAAGTCTCTTGTGAATAGTGCTTTGAACTGCATGTTTTGCAAAAAGAAAAGTACATATATATAAATGCCTGGCTCTGAGGTTATTGCAAACTATGCTTCTGTTATTATGTTTAAAGGATGGATGGTGGATTTATTTTATACACATCATACATCCAGGAAAACATAACCTTGGCCTATAGCCATTTGACATTAAAAAACAGAACCATAAACAGTTCATAGGACTCATCCAAAGCTCTCAGTAAAGATTCAGCTGGGGCATCTTTGTTGCCAGTGTAGGTAATGGCACCTCACTCCAAAATTTCAAGGTGAATTGCCACCCTGGTCAAACCATAGGCCACTAATGCATTCTATATGTGTCTACTAAGAAATAATTTCCTTTTTTAAGAGCTCTTACTCTTCAGAGAATTGTATGGGGAAGTGTGTCCTGCACATTTAACCAAACATTACTAAGCAAGATTCTTTTTCATGTCTAAAGGGAACATAACATAGTTCTTCCTGTTTTTACTCTGCTTTCCTCAGACATTAATCATGTTTATTATGCAAGGTTTGGACGCATCACAAAGTACAGTCAAGATATGAACTCAAGGAATGGATGTATTGTAATGGCACATGTATTTTGAGTAATTGCTTACTAAATCTGTACAAGTGTAAACTCAACTTTGCCTACAAATTTGTTGTTGTTGTTGTTGTTGTTGTTCAGTCGCACAGTTGATTCCAACCCTTTGCAACCCTATGGACCATTGTCCTCCAGGCACTTCTGCCCTCCACCATCCTCCTCAACCTGCCCAGCTCTGTGCCTACACATATCATATAAAAATGTTGCCAAGCATGTAAAAGTAAAGGTCACCCTTGCTCAAAAGCCAGGTTTCAGTGCTCATTTCTGTTTCATAGCCGAAGAGCCAACAAAGTCTGTTTCTGCAGATGTTTCCATGGTCATGTGGCAGACATGACTAGACACCAGAGCGCACATAATGCTGTTTACCTTCCCAATGAAGTGGCCCCTATATATCTATTTGCAATTTCTTGCTTTCAAACTGCTAGGTTGGCAGGAGCTGGGACAAAGACGGGAGCTCGTTCTGTCCTACAGTATTTGGGTATTGAACTGCTGACCTGCCACCTTCCAGTCAGCATCTTAGCCACTTGAGCCACTGCAGTCCCATGTAGTTCTCTGTAAAACATTCTCACTAATGCAGAGCAAACTAAGTCTTAGAAACTTCAAATAAAGTATTACACAGGTTTCAAATGAAATCTGCCTCCATCTTGCCTCTAGTTCTTATGTATCAGTATATAAATGGTGAAATCCAAGAAGATAGAGAAAAGGAAGGAAGGAAACATGATTGTACCTACTTAGCTCTTAGCAGGTCTTGGTCCTTCAGTGCTGAACCCTGCAGATAGATAACTCTTTGGGACCACATTGGAATTTGTAGCACTCTTCGAACTTGAACATCCATCTCGGTGGGACACAAGATAACCACATAGTAGTCCTGCAAAAATGCATGTGGGAAGGTGAGAGAGAAACAGAAAAAAACAGGGTAGAATGTTACAGGGGTAGATTTCTTCAGTAATTTGTTTAGTATTTAGCTCAGAGACATAGGGGAAGGGGGGAATTTATTAGAGGCATTTTATTTTAATATCCATTTCTCTAAAGGAAAAATGAAAATGGTTCCACGCTATTTAGTTCCACTGTGATTTCACTGATGCCAAAGCTACACAGCAAGATATCAAAGCACAAAGCTTTGTACCACACTGTGATGAATTTAAATCATTTCCTCTGGCAAAGCATGTGTACACATTACATGCTTTGGAAATCAATCTCTGGTTCTGCAATGGAAAGTACAAATTTTAAAGGTTCCTACAGACATCACAGTGCTCAGAAGAAATAAGAGAACTAACATTAAACAAGCTCTAGCAACCCTAACAAAAGGAAACATCATACTCTCTTATCAGATTTAAACATCTGTGACATTCATTCATTCATTCAGTTTGTATACCCGCTCCAATTGACGTGCAACTCTGGGTGGCGTACATAAAATCCCCAACGTTTAAATTATAGAAACCCTTAAAATTCCTAAAAACACTGAAACTACCTCCTACCCACACCAATTAAAAATATAGTTAAAAACTATTAAAAGCATGAGTGATCTTCCTCTAAATAAAGCAGTGAGTGTGCGGGAGGGTGGGTGGATGCTCCTTCTCCACCTCTCCACACCAGCCCCACCAGCCAGGTTTTCAGCTCTTTCCTGAATGGCAGCAGCTTTGTCTGGAGATGCAGTTCAACTGGCAGGAGGTTTCATAGGGCTGGAGCGGATACCGAAAAGGCTCTTCTTCTACTGCTCGAGAGGTGAGCCTCTCTAGCAGTTGGTATTTTTAAAGAACCCCCCTGGTTTGCTCTAGTGGCAAGGACAGAAGTCCTTAGGGTGATTCAGTCTCTTAAGTGTCCTGGTCCACTACCATGTAGGGCTTTAAAGGTAATTACCAGCACCTTGAATTACACCTGGAGGCACACTGGCAACCAATGTAGCTCCCATAGCAGGAGTGAGGCATGGACATAACACATTTTTAATCAATTCTTGATTTTCTATTTCCTTAAAATTTTGTTGCAAACTGGCTAAGACTAACATTTTAGGTGTACTTGAATGGATCATTTTAGAAATCAAGACTGTGCTGGCTGATATTATAGCATGCTTGATTTACCTGCAGTCTAGGATGGGCATAAAATTCATTTAAGAAATCCATGAGCAGGTCAATCTTAAGAGAACTAACACACAAGACCACATGTTTCTCTGTTTGAGCTCTGTGTCGGCTATAATTTCCACCAGATTTCTGTCTTTCCATCCATAAATATGCCAGCTGTTCAAACTGAAATAAAAGTGAAACACAATAATAATAACATTTTGAAATTTTGAAAGCAAGGGAAGCATGTGCAAATTCCTTAAATCCCAAGGTGCATGGGGCGGGGGCACAGAAATCATATGGCCTTGTTGCCATGCATCAGTAATGCTGACTGAACCCAAGGCAGCCCTTTCTTATATACAGAAAGCATGCAAACTTAGCACATAGTATATAATAGATATGCATGGATGAATTTAAAAGCAAGGACCACTTGAGAAATCAAGTAGTTAATAGTAGGTGGATTGGTAGAAAGTGGGATTACATTAGCAACAAGGAGAACCATTGGCCCAAAATACTATTGTTTTGTTATCTCAGCACAAGTGCAATGTATAAGTTAGAACAACAAATTACCCACTAGTTAACAAATTGTTGCTTGTGTCTCTTGTGGAGAATTAGCATGGCAGGCAAAAAACAAAACAAAACAAACCACTAGGTTAAAGCTAAATGTGCCTGTCCTTATGAATATAGAAAATTTTAATGCGTAAGAATAGGAACATGCCCATTCTGCCTGCAGCAGTAATACAATTTGCACACTGTGAAGTATTGCAACGATCCAGCCATATTATTCAGCTGACAGAATGGCTTCCATCCACAGAGCTACTCCCATGCCTTTCCAAAGTCAATTCCAGAAGTCTGCAAAACGCTCTGGAGACTTATTTTTGTACATCAAAGAAATCTATGAGGTAGGGCAAGACAAGGAAGATCAGGGTGGGAGTGTCTTTTAGTTATTCATGTGTTTGGTTTTGGTAGTGTGGCTGTGGGTTTCAGCCTGTTTCTGAATGCAAATTGCCCCCAGAGGAGGTATGTGTTTGCTACTGTCTATGTGGATGCATGCTATAGAAATTTAATAAGAAAAATGATAGTGATGCAAATAACAATAATAAACAAACACTACATCCAACACTCACAGCAAGAAACTAATGCCCATCAGTTAAGGGTTTATAAATTTGCAAGAATGCTAGCAGCAACAATGCATTTCTGTATGTTCTGTGGGCACAGATCATTCCTCTCACAAATGATCCATGTCAGTGAAGTTCAGATAGGATTTCTTCTCACTGAAGTAGCATAGGACCATCTACACTAGGGGTTACCAACCTTTTTCAGCCATGCTCCCTCAGACAGTTTGAGGGGGCCAGACTGGTGGTCCCCTCCCAATTTATGGCTGTTGTAAATGTGTTTGTGGCAGCTATAGACTCATTTACAGCTGTCATAAACACATGTGAGACAGCCACGGACTCATTTACAGCTGTTATTTACGATAGCTGTAAATGAGTTTGCGGCCGATTCTTGCGGTGGTGGCTGGAGTGAGGGAGGGGGCCAGATTATTTGGCACTGTGGGCCATAGGTTGCCTACACTGGATCTACACCTTTGCAGTAGATGGGAACCATTCAACCACAAGGAAGCAAAGAAGTGCAAATGTTAATATTACTGAATTAGGCTGGCACAGCATATAATGACAACAAAAATCAATACTATTTTTTAAAAAAACATTTTGAATGTTTTACATTTTGCTAATATTCTTTATTGTAGCTCTTCACATACCTTTATTACACTGACTTAATGAAACTCAGATTTAGATTGTTGATTGTAAGTAAAGTATAATTATCTTCATTTAGTTTTGCTAAAATAGGATGGAGAATTTAGCAATTTGTTCTGAGCTTGTAATCAGGGCAAACACTCCTTCAGGTCACATAGGGTAGTTTTTTTAAAAAATGATAGATATATTAATTGCAGCTTGTTAAGTTTTTGAATCATTTCCTCCCAATATCTATCGTCTATGTCTGCTTATTTCACTTTTCCTTTCCTGCTCTTTCTTTTTTTTAAAGGATTGCTATCCCAGTGCAAAGTAGCTAGCTAGATAACCATAGGGGAGAGAGAGAGAGAAGTTTTCAGTCAACCTTCTTTGCAGCTAGTTAAGGTAGCTCGGTTCTGTCCAAATTTACTAGAGGTATGGTTAGAGTAAAACTATATTAAAGCTTCCTTTTCTTTCTATGCCAATTCCTAGCTCTTTTTTTCCCTTGAATGCCTAGCTATCTTAGTTCAAGTTTAGTAAGTCTCTAAAAGAAACTTCCCTCTGAGACTGGGTAGCATCTCAGGCAAAAGGGAGAATTTCCACCTCCTGCCATGAAAGGGTGGCTCAGAGCAGTGGATACTTAACATTGCTGCATACCAATGCGGGGGGGGGGGCTCATGGGTTTTTAAACCAGAACTGTCTTTTGCCTCATGGAGTCTTCAAAATATGTCTAAAATAACCCTCCACATTGACTCAAGAGACCTTACCACTCAAAACAATTTGATTCCAAAACCACCACAGCAGCCGAGGAAAAAGCAATAGTTTGGAGATGGGGTGCTCCAGACTGATTCACATTGACCTTCATGACACATAATCAATGGGAAATAATGTGAATCTTGCCATTGTATTCCCTGCTTTATTTGGCAGTTTATTTGCCCCCTAAGAGAAGAGAGGGCATTCCTGTTATGAATATGAACGCAACACTGAACCCAAAAATGTACAAATGGAGCTGCAATAGTCAAAGCAAGCACAGCTGCTTGAAAGGAAGCACAGCTCAATGTGTTAGGTACATGAAAAAAAATCAACTGAATGAAAATTATGTCCTTCATTCCCAAGGAGGTACAAATTTAGGAAAAGCATATCCATGATTTTTAAAATATACGTGGGGTATCCAACTCAGTCACATATCTATAAATAGAATGAATTTTTTTAAAGGATGGATTTTATGACTTTAGACATATGCAAATTTTCAAATATACACTGCTCTGAGCCACACAAACATCTGAAGTGAGGCACAAGCTGTCCTTGTGGATTTCATTTCATCCAAAATCTGACATGAATTCAACTGATTTGTACTTCCTAAACTAATGGACACATTTATCTTTTTTTTTCACATCTCTGGAGTTTGAAGAGTCGCTACAAAACCACTGCTGCCACTGGACGCTCCCTCGGCCAGCCGGCCTGGAGGGAAGCAGCAGCAGCTGTGTGGCTTGGGCAGCTACAAAACTGCTGCCACCGCTGCCATCATCATCGGACACTGTGTTTTTGTATTGTTTAATTATCCCAGTTATTATTGAAGTGTTTTTGTATTGTGATAATTGGATATTTTGTAATTGCAACTGTGACATATTTTTTTGAAATGTTTCTTTAATGTTTTTTGATACCATGTAATTGTAATTGTGATATTTTGTTTCTTTGTTAGCAGCCCAGAGTCACTTTGCGAGTGGGGAGGCAAAAAAGTTGAACAATAAAATTAAATTAAATTAAACCTCAAAACCATACAAAGATCCATAAGAAAATCCACACTGTTTCATATAAGCCCAGAAATTTGCACACAGTATATACAGAAACTTACATTGTTCTAATCATGCAATACATATAAAATTTGTGTTCTATGAAAAAAAGAGAGGTTAAAATAATACAAAGGTTCATGCACTTATAACAGTTGATTTTTTTTTTTTTTTGCTGGAATCCAACTAAAATATTACACCAGCATTAACTCCATCAGCATAAATTGTAGCTAAATTGAGAAATCAGCATAGAAGACACTGTGACTGGTATGCAACTGCCAATGCCCACAGGGACTTCCTCACTTGCATGAATTCACAGCTGAAATTTATGCCAGTAGAGAGATGTCAAAAATTCAGGTTATTCTGATGGAAACAGAAAGGACCAGACTTATATGTATACACATCTTACCATCTGTTTTATAGTTTTAGACTGTGTTATTATTGGTGTTATAAGCTGCTTTAAAAGCTTCAGCAGAAGAAAACCCAATGTCATAAAATAATAAAAAGATATGGTAACTATGGTCAAGAGACTAGCAGCCACATTCTCCCTTTTTTGCAGATTCACAATTTTACTTACATGTCATTTTAATTGATGAAATAAAAATAGAAAATTAATTTTCTATGGAAGTTAATAATTGTTCACTATCATAGGTGATGATGGATTAAAATGAAATGGGATTAGAAAATGCAAGATGAATTTGTCCTCCCTAGCACTCATGTGTCACAGTGTGTGTGAAAATAAAGAGTGGAAAGTGGAGTTTCAGACTGAGCAGGGAAGGATTAGTGACACACACAAGGAGATGTATTTTCTGATTCTGAACAAGGTTTTCTGGCTCCCCGAGAGAAAACAGTTATGAATATATCATGCAAATTCTGAAATGACACAACCCAAAAACACAGCAAGTAACCACTTCCAATTCATTCCAGAAACACAGTGTATGAACAAAATGTCTTACTGGAAAAAGCCAAACATTCACTCCACTTCGAATGGAAAGCAATACTTATTTTAATATCTAAACAAATTTTGCCTAGTAAGTGGGAAGTGAACAATTCTTTTCCAGGTAACTGAAGAAAACAATTACATGCAAATAACAATGAGAATACAAAAGGTAATAAATTCCTGTTCTTTTAATAACAATAAATACACATACACATTTACCTGTATTGGTAGCACTACAAGGGCAACACAGATCATAATGACAACCAGCAGTTTGGAAGGCCAGATCTTAGGAGTAACATCCCCAAAGCCCACAGTGGAAAAGGTCACTATGCAGAAATAAAGGGAGTCAAAGAGAGTCAGCTTGTTTCCTGCCCGTTCCAGATGCTGAATTCCACAAATACTATGTAAAGAAAGAAATGAATAAAGAGAAAAACAACACCTGTAAGCTAGGCGGATAAACTGAAACTATAATAACTGTGCTTAGAAATGTGACCAATTGTCTAATAAACTATATGCATTCATATACAGTTGTACCTCGTTTATGGAGCATAATGGGTTCTACAAGATTGCTCTTTAAGCGAGTTTGCTCTTTAAGCGAAACACCATTGTTAGTGACCAATTGTGACTTCTGGTAGGGAGGATTGCAAACCTTGATTTATTTGTTAAGTGAGGTTTTTGTTGGTTTTATTTGTTAAGCGAAGTGAACATTAAGAGAAAAATCTGATCTTTAAGCGAGTTACTCTTTAAGTGAAGCACTTTTTATGCGAGGTTTGACTTTACATATATCTATTTTCAATATAATGTTTTAAAATGGACATCAATGTGTTCCATGTACCACTGTTTCTACAATCTAAAGAGGAGATCTGTATCTTTGCAAAGCTTGCACGTTTTAACACCCACATATTTCCCTTTCTCCATTACCTCAAAGGTCAACAGGGATATTAAAGTTGCTAGGATTTCATTAGCAGCTGGTGAAAATTTAGTAAGTAGGACAAGGAGTTGTACAGGCAGGCAAATTATGCAGCTGAAAATGTCAGAGATGGGGAAAGAATTAGAGACAGAATTTATTGCCTCGTGTTCACATCTAAGGATATAAACTGCCATTTTCAAAAATCCGCACTGTCTTTACAGTCCAGATGAAAACTATGTCCTTATCAAGTTATGTCCTCCTTTTTTAAAGCAGAATCATGTCACTGCATTGGCAAGATCAGCAAATCATTGTTTGCTATTATTTGTACAAGGACACTATTTATTTATTTATTTATTTATTTATTTATTTATTTATTTATTTATTTATTACTTCAAATTTATATTGCTGCCCACTCACCATAGCGACTCAGGACAGCTTACAAACAATACATTACATTACAATATGTTGATGGGGGTCAGGGGGAGGGGCGCCGAAGTCCTTAACCTGCTCTGGCTTCCTCTTCCTTGGCCATTGGTGTAGGCACAGGGGGAGGGGCGGCGAAATCCTCAACCTGCCCTGGCATTAACAAATGCTGAGTGCTAACCCAAGAGTTTTAATCGTAAATACAGAAAGGACATGGAACTGGAACTGGCAAAACAATGCCATCAACAAACACATCTCTTGGTTGGATCCCATGTGCTATGTTTGTGCTGTATGCAGAAAAACACAAGATGGGCATTCGATAATATACCTGTACAGACAAATTTCATGACTAGGTTCTCAACTGTACTTTTCTTTAATTTCCTCCTAATAAATTCCTCTTTGGAAAAGTTAGCTAATCTTAAATTCTAACATTTCCTTACACGAAACCATTCAGATTTAATACTCATGCATGCATATTATTTAACAGAAATCACCCAAAACAATACCTGATTGAACGTAACAGCTCTTTTTAGTAAAAAGCATTGGACTACACCATGATCTCATGTTCCTCTTATTCCTGGAGATTCTAAATGTCCTCTCCCCAACTATTTCTTAATGGTCCCAATCCTCTAGAACAGGGGTCAGCAAACTTGGCACTCCAGGTGTTCTTGGACTTCAATTACCAGAAATCCAAGCCAGCACTCCTGCTGATCAAGGCTTCTGGGAACTGAAGTCCAAGAACATCTGGAGAACCAACTTTGCTTACTCCTGTTCTAGAACAGGGTTCTTCAAACTTGGCTCTGGAACAAATTTCAGAGGAAGCCACAGGGAATCCAACACACTATTTAAAGTGATATGGAATCAGAGTGCACTACTGCTTGAGTAAGCTGAGATCTCTTTGTCACAAAAACAACAACAACAAACAAACAAACTTCAACACATGAGATATAACTTGATTAATAGATTCAACACTGATGTGAGATTATAAACACACACACACACACACACACCCGTGGATCACAGCTGTTCAGCTACATTACAAATCAGTATGTTACAGGAGCTGAAATTATTGTAACTCTACTGGAGATGCTTAGGGATGAATGGGGTTGGTCACTCTCCATGAAGAGCATGTACTTTACTCTTTCCGTGGAGAAGGTCCAACCCCATTCAGCCCTTAACATAGCCAGTTAAAAAATTTCAGATAGTAGGAAGTAGAGGACTAGAGCATTAAACACAAAGTTGCTTCCAACCATCAGTGGCTGTACACAAACACACAGTCTCAAATAGTCCTGATCTAGTCCTGTTTATGTTGCTATCATACAAAACTGGTTCAATGAATGTGATAGATGGACAACACTACTAGCAGACGACTCATCCTTGATTAAAATGATTGTGATTAGACTTTGCCCACAGCAATGTTTAGACTGTGCAGAGAAAAACAATCTGTTGCAGGCATGCATTAATCAGTATTTATTTTGGTTCTGGGTTTTTATTTTGAAATCATAATTAAAAAGCAAACCCTTTCCAAAGAAGTCTGTTACTCCACATTCAGGAGTAGAATTAAAGCAAGAGAACTTCTGGATCTGGTTAATGGTTTGTATTTCCATTTCTATTGTGCTACAACAATTAATTTGACAATTCTGCATTTAAGTCAAGCTTGAATACCTACAGCAAAAACACATTTTCTGACATTATTTTCCCTCCACAATAGTAATTTATATCCATTTTCTGCCAGATTCTCTCTGAACCATGAAGGTGTTCATTCACACTCAGATTGACTTTGGGCAAAATTACCAGATCTATTCAGAAACTCCAGCAGTCTGTGGCTGAAGTCACTTTGAAGGTTCATCTGTTGCATACTCTAAGATGGTTGGTCACATTACACTGCGTAACGTATAATTCCAAAGCTACAGCTTTTTAAAAATATATATGATAAACTACTCACAATCAACAGCATTTGAAGATCTTCAAATAAGGGAAACATGTAGTCAATTAAAAACTGCCCTTGAGTAAAGTAATACAACTCTGAAGTAACGGCCAGAACCTACTGGTATAAGGTCTGCATAGCTTGCTGCCACTGCTTGATGCACCACAACACTTCATCAATTAGCAAGTTATACAAGCCTTAGATAAGCACAGGTGGGATTCCAGCCAATGGCCAAAAGCATTTTCATTTAGTTTAGATATCAGCATTGCTTCTTTGGCTAAACAAAGACTTGGGGTGGGTAACTTTGAAAAAGATCTGAAGGAACCAAATTCACAGTCCTGATTAACAATGGACCCTTTACCCCTAGTCAGTCTAATGACCTTGGAATGAGTGCCAAAACATAATGAAGAAACGTGGGGAAGGCAATCATATGGATTACATCTTATAATTTCCAACTAAAATGGAAGCTGAGAGTTAACACTCTCTGCACACAGGAATTTGTCATGGGTGATTTGATCTCATATTGTTGAAGTAAGGTAAGAAATCTTGTGGAAGATCACCATCATATATTAATTTCTGAATTTTTCTTCATATATTGTTGTTGTTGTTGTTCAGTCGCACAGTCGATTCCGACCCTCTGCGACCCCATGGACCACTGTCCACCAGGCACTCCTGTCCTCCACCATCCCCCTCAACTCGCTTAGCTCTGCACCCACTGCCTCCACAATACCATCTAGCCATCTCATCTTTGGCCATCCTCTTCTTCTCTTGCCCTTGCCCAGTATTGGAAAAAGGAAGAATTGTGTACAGTGGCGGAATGGGTACTTAAAGTATCAAATCTGGCAGAGATGGCAAAAGTCTCTGCTTATTTGAAAGATCAGACAATTGATAAATATTTGCTAGGTTGGGATGCTGGATTGATTTTATACAGGATAGATATAAAACAGATAAGATCCAGTTAGCTTATGAGTATTAAGAATATTTGAATGATTAGATTGGTATAATGTTTGTTTATTTTGATGTTTCTTAGATGTTAATGGGATTTGGTATGGATTATACCTTGTGTCCAGTTCTGGGAAGTCAGGGGGGAGAGGAAGTCGGGGAGGAGGGGAAGTTGGGGGGAAGGGGGGAGAGTGGGGGAGGGAGGGGTTGTGGGGGGAAATAGAAAATGTATACTCCTTCTAAAACTCTTTAAATAAAAAAAAGGCTTTCTCAAGTGAATCATCTCTTCTCATTTGATGTCCAAAGTACTTTAGCTTCATCTTCACTATTTGACCTTCTAAAACTCTCCTCCAACACCACGTCTCAAAGGCGTCTATTCTTCTGCGCTCAGCTTTCCTAATGGTCCAGTTTTCACAACCATACATTGCCACAGGGAATACCATTGCTTTGACTATGCGAATTTTTGTTTGCAATGTGATGTCTCTACTTTTCACTATGCTCCCCAGGTTTCTCATTGCTTGCCTCCCAAGAATCAGTCGCCTTTTTATTTCATGGCTGCAATCCCCATCTGCATTGAGCTTTGATCCTAGGAAAGTAAAATATGTCACTGCTTCTACTTCTTCCCCATCTATTTTTCAGGGCTTGTTGCCATGATCTTGGTTTTCTTGATATTGAGTCTCAAGCCAGCTTTTTCACTTTCTTCTTTCAACCTAATTAGGAGAGCTTCTTTAGGTGGTCCTCACTTTCTGCCATTAGGGTGGTATTATCTGCATATCTCAAATTGTTGATGTTTCTTCCAGCAATTTTGATCCCAAATTGTGATTCCTCCATCCCTGCATTGCACATTATGTGTTCTGTGTATAAGTTGAATAAGCAGGGTGACAAAATGCAGCCTTGTCTTACTCCTTTTCCTATTCCAAACCACTCCGTCATTCCATTTTCTGTCCTAACTGTTGCTTCTTGATTCATGTACAGATTTCTCATGAGGCCTATAGGTGTTCTGGTATTCCCATCTCTTTAATTACTTGCCACATTTTGTTGTGGTCTACACAGTCAAAAGCCTTAGTGTAATCAATGAAACAGAAGTAGACTTGTTTCTGATATTCCTTTGTTTTTTCCATGATCCGTCTTATGTTGGCGATGTGGTCTCTAGTCCCCCTGCCTCTTCTGAAACCCGCCTGCACTTCTGGTAATTCTCTCTCCACATGCTGTTGCAGTCTATCCTGTATTATCTTGAGCATCACCTTGCTAGTGTGTGGGATGAGCGCAATTGTTCGATAATTTGAACATTCTTTGGCATTACCCTTTTTGGGGAGTGGAACGTATACAGATCTTTTCCAATCCTGTGGCCATTGTTGTGTTTTCCAAATCTGCTGGCATATATTACTCTCCAGTTATTCTTTGGTACTATTTTTATGATGGAATTATGTGACTCAGAGGAGAGTGTCCTAATGGCCAAAGATCTGCTGCCATTTCTGTTCCAGTAGTGGTGGCTTCATAGACGTGATTCCTTGACCTGGATATGCTAGAGCAGAGATTCTCAACCTCACTGCCTCCACAACACCAGGAAGTGCCATGTGGTGGAGGAAGGGCAAAATGCCGTCTGGCCCCAAAGCTGTCTGAAGGAGCATGACCCAGCCCCTGGCTTAAAAAGGTTGAGAACTCCAGTGCTATCCCCTCAAATGCCTTTGACAAAATCTAGACAACAATTTTTTTTGTATAATCAGATATTTAAGTCTTTATTTATTAATAATCAGAACTCAAGCAAATAATGCTTCCTCAAAAGCAACATGCATACCAAGGATCTGGACATAAAATAATAATTTTGTGCAACAAAGTCGGCTGTTCAAGTGCTGCCATATCTGCTAAGGCATTCATGAACACTGCTTGATTGGCTAAGTAGATCATACAGAAGATTTTGTCCACATAGCTCTACATTCAAAGGGCATCTGGTAAAATAAGAGGTATAACAGCTTTTGGTTAGCCAATGTAGAGCCTGTGCATGCTAAGCCACTTTTTATTTATTTTTTGTCAACGTGATATCAGTAGTGCATATTGAGATACATTAGAACCCCACATAATGGAAAAACTCCATTCTACTGAGCTCTTTGCTATGCAGTTTTTTTGTTATGCGGTTCCCTATGGGAGATGCCCCACATAAAAGGGGAAAAAGTTCATTAACCGGGGTTCCCATTAAGCATTTATATCCCAGTTACCAAAACCCCCACATAATGAAAAATATTTTCGTTATGCAGGGTATTGGCATTGCATAACGAACACTTTGTTGTGCGAATTTTTCGCTATATGATGTGTTCGTTATGTGAGGTACCACTGTACATACACACAAAGAAAGGCCAAAGCTAGTGCCTAGAGAAGGGGTTCCCAACCTTTTATCTGGTAGCTTCCTGCTCATGTTCCATAGTTCTAAGGTGATCTGTGAGGGCTGGTTGTTCAGAGGGGAAGACGTTGTGAGGAAGCTATGCCTTGATTCCAATCTCTGCTTTGGTGGTTGGTGATCAAATAGCAGGTGTGTTTCTGAGGAACTTGCTTTGACCCACACTTTCTGAGCAGCACTTTCTCGACCGAATTTTGGTGGAGGGATGCCAGCTAAGTAATGTACTTTTTGTATTGGTAAAAGTATATTGTAAAAGTACTATAAACAAACAAATACATGCAAGAAGCATGGCCTTCTTGTGGCAATATTCTCTTGCAATTCCTTTTCCATTCAAATCTTTCACTGACTAGATAGACCAGTACAGCAATGCCATATCTGTTGCTTTTCAGAAAACTGAAAGTTCTGTGTCTTCCTCAGAAGCCTGATTATGCCTCCTCTTATCCTCCCTTCTAGTGTTTCAAGAGTGATCTCTTCATGACTACTGTCATTTATGGCCTCTGCCTAGCAAAAGGCTGCTGCCATTTTTAAAGAAGAAAGGGAAAGATCTCGTCAAGAATAAAGTTATCTGTGAAGTATCTCAAAATTCAAAAGACATATCTAACAGCATCTTAGGGAACATATTATCAAGTGGCAATTTCTCTCTCCTAGTACTTTATCTCTCTGCACTTGGAACTTAAGGATGAAAATGTTCTATACAGAGTACATGATGTTCTGATAAAAAGAATGTTCACATGATTCTATGCAACACTGAAGTCCTGTGATTTGGAAAACACTTTAAAGATTAGAGATGTCTCTGGCAGTCTTCAGGTTATTTGACACCTTTGCTCCTTCAGGTCTATTTCAGGATGCATCGTTGAAGTCTAGAGCTTCAGGAAGCAGACTGTTAACCTGGGACTTCATTTTGATCTCAGATTCAGTTGTGCACATGCAATGGCTGCAATCTAGTTGGCACAATTGTGCCAAGTAAGTTGTGATGATCTAAGCACTCTGTGGTGGAAATTTTTTAATTAAGTTAAATTTAAAACTTCCTATCCCCCCTCCCTTCAGTTTCTGAGGATTTCTAAGAAGTTTATTTCCTTGAGGAAGCCTTTGGGAACCTCAAGGCAGGGTGGTGAAACCTTTAATATCAGAAGAGCTGCTGGATAACCATAGGTTATCTTGATCCAGTGCCAGGACTGGTTGCATCAATTTTCCTGCATTAAAGGCTTCCTCACCCCATTCTGATGGTTTCCCCCACAATCCTTTTTATGATTAACCTAAGTCTGCTGCTTTCCAAAAGACAAAGTTACAATTAGTTGTTACTTATTTTGGGACCAAATCTACTACCATATAAACTAATCACATTTGATTGGCTCCCCAGTCTGTTACAAAACCTTAGTGACCTTGGATAACTTCTAATATATAAGCAGGGATAACAGCACATCTATTTCATTTTGGGAGGAAAATGATCAAAACGCTAGGGATGGAAAATCAAGTGCATGGCAAGACTTCAGCTGAGTCGTCTGTTTTACAGCTCTCAAAATCTATTATGCAACAAAAGCAACCCTGTCTCAGTAATTCACACATCTGTTTGTGGCATTTGTTGGAGAAATTGAAAAAGCAGGAAAGCACATGTGGTTGGCCTAAAATTTATAGAACTAAAAAATGCACATACAGTAATACCCCGGATAACGATTGCACCGGATAACACTAAAACTGCATAACGATGACAAATTGGGGGGGGGGGATTTGCACCAGATAACGTTCATTTTAGCGTTATCCAATCCATCATCATAAAGAAGTAAAGGAGGCAAAATTCCTCTCCCTGCCACTTTCCTCCTTCCCCACCCCCGCCCCCAGCAGTTTGGGGATTCCCACCCCCACCCCCAATGCCTGCTCAGCCACAGAGAATCCAGCCGAGCCCTGCTTACCTAATCTTGAGCTGCACGCTCCGACTGAGCCAGTATAGCCAGTGCATGAGGCTTGAGATTTTGCTTTCACTTCCTGTATTGAAAAAAACAGGGAGGGGGAAAGAGAGAAAGGTGATTGGTTCTCTAGAGAACCAATCAGATTTCTCTCTTTCCCCCTTCCCAGAAGTTTTAAAAACACAAGCCTCGGAGCGATCAGCTGGTCAAGCCTGGCTCAGCTGGAGAAGGGAAGGTAAGCAGCGAGGAAAGACTGCAGAGGGTGGGGGGTGGCTTTAAAGGCAGGGAGGAAAAGTTCTTTCCCTGCCTGCCTTTAAAGTGGTTTGTCCCTGAAGTCAGGGCTTTTTTTTTTAAAGCATTGTTCGATGCATGCATCGGACAACGCTAAAAACCGGATAACGTTAAGATTTGTGGAACCAAGTCATAACGTTATCCGGGGTATTACTGTAAATGCACTTCATCTAATGCAATAAATATACAGCATACCTATGAAAATTTCCATGTGGGAATTAAAAATAAAGACTTGGAACCTCATCTAAATGAAGAATCTGATGAAAACTCAAATGGGATTAAGAGAAACAAGATTAAATTAAGAGTATGAATTATTCACATCTGCAGGCATCACTTACCATCGGTTCTTCTATTGGGAGGGACATTTACGTCACTATGGATCTAAGCAAATCAAAAGACTTGCAAGTTGTAAGACACTGCAAATGTTTTAAACTTGCAACAACCCGGGGGTCAAAATCCTACTGCAAAATACAGTGTGTTTAAGGATAATTATATGAGTAGTTTTCCAATGTTGCCAGCCAGATAGTTCCTACATGAACAACCAAGAAGTGTACCATCTGGGAATGGCCAAGCATGCAGTAAAGAGCCAACCAGGTTATATACGTAGCCTCCACAATTTTTGGTTTACTCTGCAAAATATCAACAGGATTGTGATCAGTGTATTTCTTACACATTTCTAACATGTTTTCTGCAACAAGGAGGCCTCATGCATATGCCAGTTGGGATCAGTATCAAAAGGTGACAACCAAACTCAACTACTGTATAAAGATCACTTAAATTCTATTGCAGCATTTCTTAAAGTCAGTATGGTTAGTTGAAACAGATCAGTAATGGTTAAAAGAACCTTTTACATCAAAGCCATGTGACTTCCAGAAACCGTAGAACAACCTGATAAACAAGGTTGCATGGGTCTAGAAGATAAATATTTGCTGAAACAAATTGGAACTATTTTGACATATATAACTTTGACATCTTAATGAATGGGATTGCACAATAACTGATTAAAACTAGGGCAGTATTTCTTAATCTCTTCAAGCAGTGTCCACTTTGGCAGAAGTGAGGCATAAAGCAGGAAAGGAGAGAGAGGAGAACACACAGGTGGCTTAGCTCTATGCCAGTGATGGTGAACCTTTTGGAGACCGAGTGTCCAAACTGCAACCCCAAACTCATTTACTTATCTCAAAGTGCCAACAGAGCAACAGGGGAGGAAGGAAATGCTCCCATTGGGCTGTAGGGCAGAGGGGTGGGGAGAACTCTGTGTTGGGGGGGAAGTGCTCCCATTGGGCTGTTGGGCAGAGAGGTGGGGCAAACTCTGTGCTAGGAGGAGGGAGAAAGTGCTCCCATTGGGCTGTTGGGCAGAGAGGTGGGGCAAACTCTGTGCTAGGGGGAGGGAGAAAGTGCTCCCATTGGGTTATTGGGCAGAGGAGCAGGGGAAACTATGTGCTGGGGTGACTGCATGGGTGCCCATAGAGAGAGCTCTGAGTGCCACCTCTGGCACATGTGCCATAGGTTCGCCACCACTGCTCTATTCCTTCTCTTTTTCTATAAACAGGGTGAACCCTTACACCCTTCCTTCCAAAATAATTCCAGGAGGAAGGGGTTGACCCAAGATTAGCATTTTTAAAAAACTATTCTGAATGAAGCCAGTGCATAGATTCATATAGTTGGAATGGACACTAGAGATGATCTAGCACAGTGCACAGACTGCAATGCAGGAGACAGCTACAGTATGGATGCCAACCCCTGGTTCAATATTTAAAAGAAGGACTCAGCACTCCCCGAGGCAAATTGTTTCATTTTCAAACAGCTGATCCTGATAGAAAATATTTTTTAGAAGAAACCTTCTTCACTGCCGTCACTGCCCCTCTGTTTGTTCAAGTCCTTTCCTATCAAGCAACAAAAGAGAGATCTTCTCTTTTAAAACCCTTGAAATAGCTGAAGAGTTCTACCTTATCTCCCACAGTTATTTTAACTTTTTCTCACAGGACTTAATTTTCAGACCCCCAACCATCCTCCTTGGCCACTTAAGGACACATCCCAGTTTTCAAATAGTTTTATTGTAAACGTGTGTTGAGAACAGTGGGAAGAATTTGTCACACATGAACAGGATTGTGAACAATAAATCACTAATTAGCAGCAATTCACCAACATGATGTACACAATTATTTAGGTCCTCTTGAAGAGAAAGGTGAGGTACAAATATTTTAAATAAATAATAATATATACATTATACTTACATAGGTGTATATTCCTAATAGAATAGTTTCCACTATGCAAGATAATTGAGTTAAACTACTACATCTCATTATATAAAACAATGTTTTTACTTCTTGGTATGGCTCTTCAACCAGTTGAAATAAACACACAAACAATCAATCCAAGTGTGTACAAATACAATTCTTGCAAATGCAAGGAAAAATCTGAAAGGGCAATTGAATCTCCTACTGCCTCCAGAGGTGTGAATCCTCATTCCCACTTAGAAGAAGCAAGGTGTGAGGTCCATGTTTTGTTGTAGATTCATATAAATGGTGGAACTTCATGGCCCTATCCATTTGGGGCTTCTATCAGACAGCCAAGTGCACTATTTCATAGAGATTTTGGTTTTAAAACTGGTTTTAAAATTGGACCTCGTTATTGTTCTCTATTAGGGACTGCAGTGGCTTAGTGGTTAAGATGCTGAACTAGATGACTGGAAGGTGGGCAGGTCAGTAGTTCAAGACCTAAGTGCTGCATGATAGATTGAGTTCCCATTTCTGTTTCAGCTCCTGCCAACCTAGCAGTTCAAAAGCAAGAAATTGAAAGTAGATAAAGAGGTACCACTTTAATGGGAAGATAACAGTGATGTCTAGTCATGCTTGCCACATGACCCCAAAAATGTCTGCAGAAACAGACAGTACTGGTTCTTTTGCTGTAAACAGATACAGCCTAGTGCCTAGTCCCCTGATGGCTAACCTTGGCACTGCAGCTGTTCTTCAACTTCAATGTTGACTGTTCAAAATTGGATTTAATTTTGTAATATATATATATTAAAGCAGATCATTTAAAGCAGATTCTCTCTCTCTCTCTCTATATATATATATATATAGATAGATAGATAGATAGAGAGAGAGAGAGATACTGTATAGATATAGATATACTGTATAGATATAGATATAGATAGATATAGATATAGATAGATATAGATATATAGATATAGATATAGATATAGATATAGATATAGATATAGATATATAGATAGATATAGATAGATAGATAGACAGAGAGAGAGAGACAGAGACAGAGACAGAGAGAACCAGCACTGTCTGTGTCTGCAGACAGTTTTGGGGTGTGGCAAGCATGACTAGACATCACTGTTATCTTCCCATTAAAGTGTTACCTCTTTATCTACTTTATCTCATTCAACCAAAGGTGGACAGTGGAGTCACGGATGTGGTTTTTATGCTGATATCATATAGCCTAGAAGAATAAGGTGTGTGGCCTCTATCCTGTTTTTTAAACTAGGAAAGTCCTAGTGCCCAACTATGAACCTGGCACTACAGCTTCTTACCTTTTGTGTTAGATTGACCAAGAGGGAAATCTACTCCTGCAAAACATCTACTTGCACTTCACAGCTGCCCCTTCACAGTTGGTCTCTGGTGAATCCCCAAACATATTTAGGAAAGCACAGGACACAGGGCTAAAGAAGTAAAATTGAACCACTGAAATAATGAGGGTTTATGGACTGCTCACTTTTTCTACAGTTGGGAAATATAAAAACCATGCTTACCTTGAAGGAACCCCTTCCTTTACTCCAACTTACTCTGTGGCCTACACAGTGTAACTGGTGAAGTATTTAACTCAGAATTCTGATGAGTATGCATGAAACATCTCATTCTGAGCATTGCTTTTGTTGTTGTTCAGTCACACAGTCAATTCCAATGGACCATCGCCCTCCAGGCACCCCTGTCCAGAAGGTTTCTGGCTTCTAACAAATATAAGAGCCCAGCCTTTTGTCATTATCTCCTTCTGTTTTTAATGTGTTGTTCTGTGCAAGATATAGTGGGATTCTGTGCAACATAATGCCCTTTCAAATTACTACTGTGCAAAAATGATGCCACCCTGCACAGCTTGCTGTTTCTTATGCCCTTTCCATGTGACTCCTGTTTAGAAAAGATGCCTCTAAGAAGAGCTGGATTTGTAACAACTGTACTACTTGCTTTTTCCCCCACAAAAAATGTTCAGAAACCCTGAGAAATCCTGTGAGATTTTCCATAAAAATTACATGAAAAGTAATCTTCGCCTGAGGATAAAGAGTGATATTTATCTCAATGTTATTCCCCAGCAAAAGGCTACATGCCATATCACTAGACTTATTCACAGTTTGACTACAGCTGCCACAACTTCCAGCATACTTCCCAAAGCAGAGCTGCTTCACTATTGTTCCTTGTGAGCACAACAGTTTGTGTAGAATTTAATTCTTCAAAACACCTCCAGTGCTTCTGTATGTATAACTCGAAATGCCAGAAAATGGCCTAATATTACTGTGTAATATTGTGCCCACGCTGCCAGCAGGATAAATGATGCCAAACTTTAAATAGCAAAGAGCCGCATGAACCAATGTCAGCAGTCAAAATTGTATACAAAGATATTCTCTTGTATTCCTTACCATTCAAAAAGATACATCAAATTTAAAACTAGATTGTTAAGAATGCTGAAATATCAGAGGATAATAGCATCTTAGTGTGATCAAATAAAAAAATGTGGAAACAATATTCCAAAGAACAATAAAGAGATAAAAGAACCACAGATTCCATTGAAGAGGAATCCTATGATGAAGAACCTGCAGTGTTAAAAAAAGTGAAGTGAAGCTATTATGAATGTATTTGAGAGACAACCATACATTGCCACAGGGAATACCATTGCTTTGACTATGCGAATTTTTGTTTGCAAGGTGATGTCTATACTTTTCACTATGTTCTCCAGGTTTCTCATTGCTTGCCTCCCAAGAATCAGTCACCTTTTTATTTCATGGCTGCAATCACCATCTGCAGTGAGCTTAGATCCTAAGAAAATAAAATCTGTCACTGCTTCTACTTCTTCCCCATCTATTTTCCAGGGACTGATAGGGCCCGTTGCCATGATCTTTGTTTTCTTTATATTGAGTCTCAAGCCAGCTTTTTCACTTTCTTCTTTCAACCTAATCAGGACCTTCTTTAGGTCCTCCTCCCTTTCTGCCATTAGGGTGGTATCATCTGCATATCTCAAATTGTTGATTTCCAAAGGGAAATGGAATACTGGTAGAATTATTCCAAGCTAAATAAACTGAATCCTTCAGAACACCACAAAGAATATGCCAATAAATATGAAAAACCAAACAATGACCCATAAACTAAAAATGTTCAGTACACATTCCAGTGTTTAAGAAACTAAATGCCAAAGAGTGTAGTAACTATAGAACCATTGCATTAGTATTCCGTGGTAGCAAAGTGATGTTCAGGGTGCTGTAACAAAGGCATATAATAGCAACATCCCTTGTTTAAAGGAGATTCAAAAACTGAAAAAACACTTAAGAATAAATGTCAAATATACGTTGGCAACAAGAGCCTGCCTGGCTTCCTACCTACCTAATAAGCTGCCTTTTTCCAAATATGGGATCTAAGGCAGCTCACAACAATACAAATCACACATTGCCTCCCCATCCCAAAATAAAGAAATAAACACCAAGTTGGAATTAACTACAGCCACTTTATTAAATAACTTGTTAAGGACTTTGGCATGATAATTTGACTTTCATGCCACACAAAAGCCTACCAGAGGATTTTCCAAGAAGGTTTTATAGATAACAGCAAAGCATTTTACTATCTGGTTAATGAGATTCTATAAATTCTTCTAAAAGAAATGAGTGTGGCCAAATATTTTGTGAACAAGAAATTACTGTCAAGAAATGAACATGGGAAAATGGAATAGTTTCTTATAGGTAAAGGTAGAAAACAGGGTTGACTCTGCTCTCCTTATCTATTCAATCTCTACTCATAATGTATTATATGGAAAGGTTAGATTCAATTGAAGGAGTTGAACTTGGGAGAAGAAACATCAATATTTTAAGATATGTAGATGATACCATCTTATTGGTAGAAAACAGTAATGGCTTGACATAACTCATGATGAGAGTGAACGAAAAAAGCATAAAAGCTGGGCTGCAACTGAACATTAGAAAGACAAAAATGTTTTTTTTTGCAGAAATAAATACTGTTATTATTAACAATGAAGAAATTAAAATTGTTAAAAATGTATAATTTGGTCAACCATCAATCTATATCAGGGGTTCCCAACCTATGCCCTGGGTGCCTGACCTGACTCGTAGCACCATTTTCATCCAGCCCATCGCCACTGCCGCCACCACATCTGGAAGTGGAAGCAGATGCATTTACATCAGCCATAAAATATATAAATAAATAAAATGTGTCCACGCATGCATAAATGTGCCCACAGCTGTCACAAATGCAGAAGTGGGTGCATTTATGACAGCCATAAATGAGCCTGTTTCTGCTTTCAGGGGTGTGATCAGGCCTGCTCAGCTTTCCAGGGGTTATAGTCAAGCCCACGACATAAAGAAGTTGGGAACCCCTGATCTATATGAAGAGTGCAGCCAAGAAATCGGAAGATTGAGAATAAAAATCACAGCAGCACAGGAACTAGAAATGATCAACAAGTGTTAGGATGTGTCAAAGAATGCCAAGGTCAAGATCATCCACACTATTGTATTTCCAGTTACTATGTATGGAAACGGAATCTGGACAATGAAAAAAAAACTGATAGGAAAAGAATTGATTCATTTGAAATATTGTGTTGCATGAAAGGCTTTGCAGCTATGCAGGACTACCAGAACACAACCCAGCGGGTGCTAATGAACAAGTTTGGAGGACATCAACAGCACCACTGAGGAAAAATTCCTTACGCCTTTGCAGTGAGAGCACCAGCACAAATCCTACATTGACGTGACCCATGTGTTTTCTCTCAAAGAACTTCCATTCAGGTCACTTGCCCAGTCCTCCAGAACTAGACATGAGAACGGAGTCAGTTCCACTCAATTGAATCCATGTGAATGATGGCAACCCAACCATCCTTCTCCTACAGTCTGCCCTGATTCAGGGTGACATAATCCGGGGTGGTGGTGGTGGGGATTTCTTAATAATAAAATTTCACACAAATGATAAGTGAAAACCAACCATATACAAAGTAAGTTTGCTAAGGTTTGCATCCTAGACCCCTCCAACAGGTATATATTCTGTTAATATATTTACAGCAAATATTGTATGCCCAGCCTCTTTCTCTCCTTTTCCATTCTCTTTCTCCTGTTTCTCACTCTATTGCCTGCCCCACAAAGATATCTAATGGAAAGTTCCAGTCTATTCTTGTTTGCCTGAAAAATTTGCTCCTGGGAATTGGAGGGCTCTTGAGAATGTGATACAGAGAACTGCAGACATGGCTAAGTGTTCCAAGCCATCTCTCCTACCCACCCACTCACACCTTCCATGAATTGGAGAAAAAATGGAATCCAATCATGGTACACAATAACTTGATATGATATCTGAAAATGAGTCACTTTTACTATCTCATTACATTGTCATGGAATATGCTTCATTACAGTTCTTGGAATATGAGGACAGAAAAACCAAGGTAAAAATATAATTTTGTGCTGAGGTCGAGACTAGGGTCTTGGGACACATTACACCATTAATACGTTGACAGTGTTTCTAATTTATGTCTTTTTATGCTTGTACTTTGCCTCAGACTTACAAGGGTGCATTGTTCCAGCCGAACAGTTGTAATATCTTTGATATTTTACTTGGCTTCACACTGAGGTCAAAATGATTTAGTTATTTTTTTTTTTAATCATCCAACTAGGAATGCAGCTATGCTTGCAGGAACACAAGTTGTTTTATTAGTGCATGTCTCAAAATAGTGGTTTTCCATTATTTGTCTTGACAGTCGTAGTAAACGACATTCTCTCTAGTATTACAGCTACCATGTTGGCAAAACAGGAGAAAAATAAAGGACAAATGTACTCTGCTCCTATTAATCATTGACTAGGCAGCCAGCTAAACTGGAGCTCCAGAATAGTTTTTCGAGGAAGTGACAGACAGAATCCAATTTATATCTTTGATTTTCCAATAATGCAACAGGAAAAGCCATTGGAAAGGTATCCTTTGCTTTGGAAAAAAAATGAAAAGAAACAACAGAATACCAGCAGGAGAGTATAGCAGCTTTGATTTATTTGTCTCTTTTCCCTGGGGCAAATTGTAGTTTGCATAATCACCTTGTGAACCAGCTGGAAAATGTTAATGACTTTGGAGCAGTATATAAGAGGAAACAAGAACAACAGTATGAGGTAGAACCTTGCTCTTTGATGACATCCTCTCCGAATTCCATTGTATAGCACTAAACTATCAATATTTCTAGATTTAGATGCATATTTACAGTGGAGCTTTATGCCTTCTTCTTCCACAGCAAGGTTAAAAATAAGGAAATTGTGCCAATAGTTTAAGTTCTTCTATTTCCTGTCAGACACATCAAACTACATAAGTATTTAGAATCAGGAATATAATTTGATTGACAAAAGACTAATTCAATGAAGAATACAGTTGTACCTCACTTAAAGAGCATAATGTGTTCCGCAGGATTGCTCTTTAAGCGAAACACCATTGTAAGTGACGGGGGGGGGGGACTGCAAACCCCAATTTATTTGTTAAGCGAGTTTTTGGTTGGTTTTATTTGTTAAGCGAAGCGAACATTCAGAGAAAATTCTGCTCTTTAAGTGAGTTTCTCTTTAAGCGAAACGCTCTTTATGCAAGGTTTGACTGTATTACAAAATGCATCCTTATAAAGCTGTGATTTAACTAGATTACTAAAGGTTTGTATGGAGGGGGATAGGCCTATTCTCATTATGTGAGTCTTCAACGGCAGTTCCATCTGTCTATTGTGGTACAGAGAAAGAGCCTCCTTGAAGATTGTGGTCTTTCGTTATTAGTGTCAGAGGCACCACCAGCATATACAAAGCTAAAATTAACACATCTAAAAACAAATAAAATTAAACACATCTAAAAACACATCTAAAAACAAATAGAATTAAAAAGAGCTAGATGACATCTGACCAATATCAGGCCACTTCAACAGCATTTCCTCTTGCCAACATAAGGTCCTCCTCAGTGCATGTTGAGGGGCATCGTGTGCATTGTATCATATGGGAGATAGTTTGTACTTCTCCGCATTCACACAGGTTGTCATCTACAGGGAAACCCCACTTTCTCAGATTAGCCCTTGATCTTCCTACCCTTGCACACAGTCTATTTAAAGCTTTCCATACAGGCCATAGTTGTTCTTGGCCAGGCAGTAGAGACTCATGTGGTTCTGCCCAGTTATCTGGTAGTTCCTTGCTCACCTTTCATAGGTCTGTGGTGGCTAGTTGTTCAGAGGGGCAGAAGTTATGTGAGGAAGCTATGCCTTGATTTCAGCTTTAGTGGTTGGCAATCAAATAGCAGGTGTATTTCTGAGGAACTTGCTTTGACCCACTCTATCTGAGTAGCACTTTCTCGACGGAAATTTGGTGGAGTGATGCACATTTTGTATTGGGATTGGTTTTAAACATCCTGTGACCAGTCTCACTGTTTGATTTAAGGCTACATCCACCCATTTTGCATGTTTTGATCTGTACCACACTAGACTAGCATACTCTCCTGCAGAGTAACATAAAGCTAGCACAGAAGTTCTTAATGTGTGTGGTTGGGCAACCCAACTTGTGCCTGTTATTTTCCTCAGAATATTTCATTAAGGCAATGGAACCTGAAAATGAGTGTTTGATCCAGGATAACTCCCAGGTATTTTGAGATCGAGCCTGGTGCCATTCCAAGTCACCTGCAGGCTTCTTTTAAAACCACAATCAGGTGTACTTTGGTAATGGCAACCTTGTGTTGCCAGTTAATCTTTCTCACACTATGTCAGGCAAAAGGAACTGCAGAATGAACTCACCAAAATGTCCCTTCATTTTTGGCAGTTTCATGTCTGGCCTAGACACAGAAGAAGAACCTATCTATCAGGCAAGCCTCCCAACAACAATATCTCTAACTTTTCTGGCTTCTGTTTCAACTTGCTAGCCTTGTCCAGTCTATTAATAAGGTCAATTAGCACTCTAGGAGCTGACCAGGATCTGGCAGAGAAAGATATAAAGAAAGAGCTAAAACCTTCCAATCCCCAAATGATGTTGCCCAATGGCTTCATGTAGATTGTCAGAGTCCGGCCCTGACAATTGGTGTGAAAGAATTAGGATGACAGTCAGTAGTGGGATGTCAAAATTTTTACTACCTCACCATGACATGATCACAGTGTGGGCGGAGCTAACATCATGGGCGGAGCCACTGTCATGACATCATGATGTTGTGGGAGGGGCCAAAGAAAACAAATTAAAAATAATTAAAAATAAAATAAAAATAAGCACACACACACACACACACACACACACACCTCAACCCACCTACCCACTCGCCCACAACACAAACCTGTAAATAAATTAAATAAATTAATAAAAAATACATTAAAATGCACCCACCCACCCAAACACCCACCCACCCACAACACAAATCAACCAGAGCTTTTAAACCAGAGCTTAAAGCTTATTCTGGCTAATCTTTCTCACACTAGGTCAGATGGAAGAAACTACAGAATGAACTCACCACAAGATGGCTTCATTTTGGCACTTTTCAACAGTTAAAGAAGTTAGGTACTAAGTCTTTGCCTAACCAGTTCTCTAGGATATCTAGGGGAGCAGGCTATAGGGAGCTTCAGGTTAGCAGCTTCTCTTCCTCCTCCCCTCTTGGGAGGACAGCAAGGAGGCTGTGCATACGCGCCAAACACTGTAGGCGTGCATGCACACCAAGTGCTTGGCACGCATGGAACCGGTTCTCCAGGACACTAGGGAAAGTTGCTACCGGTTCTGGAGAACTGGTGAGAACCTGTTACCTCCCATCACTGACTACAGTCTTGGATCTGGTGCTTAAAAATCAGTCTGACTCTCAGTCTGATCTGTTTGGTCTGAATCTCTCTCTCAATCTCTGCCTGCAGCATCCAGCAGGGCATCTATTTTTACTGAGCCACAAAAAAAAGGGGAAGTTACATCTCCTCAAAAGGGGAGTTTGGTTACATCAGAAGAATGGGAGTGGTTACATCAGAGGGTGGTTACATTGGAATGGTGGGAGTTACCCAAAAGACGGTGGTTATATGAGAGAAATGGGAAAACACCTATAAATATCTAATCATAAGCAAACACACTATTAACTGTCTTACTGCCTTAGAATATACCTTGCAAGCTCAGAATGTTAACATGGGTACAATTTCCTCTCCAGTGGACAATAAACACCTGTTTGCCTCCAAGGAGGCTCTTGTGGTTAGCGCGTCCTGTTATGTTGGCTATTTCTGTCACACAGTTACAAACAACATTAGCAGGGCCTGACAATTGAGCTTCTAAATCTGTCACACAGTCACAAATAAGATATAGTCAATTAAGGCCCAAATGAATTTCTACAGTAGATGTTAAATATAAATGAGAAGAAGATCAAGGCCTGTGGGACACCAAAATGTTAAATCCATTGGACCAAAACAGCATTCCCAAGGTGAACCATCTCGGCATGGTAATTGAGGAAGGTCTGGAAACAACAAAGAGCTGAACCATTGGTCCCCAGTTACATTAGTCTGTCAGTAAGGATACCAACTGATGGATCCAGAAGAACTAACAAAATTACATCCTTCTGGTCATCCTCCATTAGGTGGTCATCATGCAGAATGACGAGTGGTTGAATGTAAATGAAATGGATCCAGACTCTCAATTAATTTTCCCAGAAACAGGACAGGTCTAAAGAATTTTTTCAAATCATCTGTCAATAGGTTGAATTTTTTTTTTTTTTTTGGTGAATGAGCCATGTATTTGAGCAAGAAGGATCTTGGAAATATTATAGACTAACATTGCTTGAAAATGTGGCTGCAAAAAAGGCAAATGCTTTTTAAGGCCATGTTAACATGAGTACAGTAAAACACCAGATAACGATTGGATCAGATAACATTAAAATCGCATAACGATAAGTAATCTGGGGAGAATTGGATCAAATAACGTTAAGGTCCTATGGGATGGATCGGATAACAACCGCTAAATCCTGTGTGGTTACAATGTATCTCTATGGAGCTTTAACTCCGATCCATCCCATAGGATTTTAACATGGATTGGATAACACCAAAAATCGGATAACACCAAGACTTGTGGAACCAAGTCTTAGCATTATCCAGTGTTTTACTGTATAGTCTCCAAAACCCATGAGATACTAGTCCCCATCTATTTGGAACTAGTCAAACCTCATATAGAGTATTGTGTCTAGTTCTGCACACTGCACATTAAGAAGAATGCTAATAAATTCAGAGGAAGGCAACAAAGATAATCGGTTGACTAGAAAACAAGCACTGTGAGGAAAGACTGAAATAACTAAGTCTGTTCAGCTTTGAGAAAAGGAGATTGAGAAGGAATAAAATAGTATTTTTGAAACACTTGAAAGATAGCCATAAAGAGGGTAGGCAGGATCTGTTCTCATTTATACCAGCATACGTAATAATGGATGCCAGCTACAGGACACCAGATATTGGCTGGATATCAGGAAACACATATTACAGTACAACAATGGAACCCATTACATCAGGAGGTGGTAAGCATTCCAATGCTGGCAGCATTCAAAAGAAAATGGGTCAATCATCTATCAGATCTACTTTGATTTGGATTCTTGCATTGACCCCTTCCAACTCAATTATTCTGTGATTATACGGTTCTATTGTCCCCTCATTTCTAGATTTTATAAACCAGGCCAGACAAGGATTTAATGGCCAGAAAGTGGCTTTACATTGTGCAAGTGCCTTTTCCACATCATCAGGCATCACAGGTTGAAACTGATCAAGTAAAACCAGACAAATGGTGCTTTTGACATCACACCATGAAGGCCAGCCTCAACTGCACCATTAAAGGATTCAAGGTTCCGTCAGTTGGTTTCAGCCTGCAAAACTATTAAAGCTATTTACATCCAATTGAAAAATATTTGGCTGTCCTTTATTGGTGAGACTGCAAACTACTTGGTAAATTTGTGTTTGCTGGTTCAATGCCTCTCTAAAGAGCCTGGTGTTATACTGTCTTTCCCCAGTTTTTATTGCATTACTAGATGTGTTGGACAGTTTCCCAGCTGAAAGTAAATTATATACCACAGGAGTTTCCTGCCATTTGCTCTCTAGCCATCTCCTTATTTGCTTCATTACTCATAACTTATCTGTAAGCAAGGGTGAGGATCAAGCTCTGCACTGGACAGGATTTTGGAGCAGTCACATTAGCCTCCCAGGCCACTGCCTCCCATACCACCTGGAAACCTAGGCCTTGACAGAAGCAGGAATTGCGTCAGTCAGAAACCCGCCTAAGGCAATCTTTAAACCAGGGCTGTAACAGAATAGCCCCCTTTTAAAAGGTGCTTTTCTATTAGCCTTGTTACCCACTTAATTGAGTTTAAGTACACTTAAAATGGCGATTCTGGATCTGGGAGAGAAAGAAGAATTCAAAAACAATGGGACCACATGGAATTGCAAAAATGAAAGTGAATATGAGATTGGCATGCCTTGCTGTAAGATCATGGGCTAGAATCCCTAAGAGGGAGGGCCAGAGGTGTAACCCAGTGACACACACACACACACAGCTTTTTTCTCTCTCTATGGAATGCTGTGGGGCCATTCTGCAAAATGTGATACTTTTTTTATTATTATTATTTATTGCATTTGCTACCCCGCCCCAATCGGGTGAACCCGACTCTGAGCGGCTTACATCAAGGTTAAAACATAGGATAATCTATACTATATATAATTAAAACTTAATGTTTAACTCTAAAAATCATAAAAGTTAAAACAGTGTACAAGCTGCACATAAATTATAAAATTCAGACCCAAAGGGTGGTAATCCACTAAATAAGCCACCTAGCATGAGAGCCTGCGTTCCTGGGTCCCCAAACTTGTCCTGCCAGCCAGGTTTTTAAACCCTTCCAGAAGGGCAGGAGCTCCGTCTGAAGCCGCAGCTCAACGGGCAGGAGGTTCCAAAGGGTTGGGGCGGACACAGAGAAGGCTCTCCTCCTAGTGCAAGCGAGGTGTGCCTCTCTTGCCGATGGAATAACAAGGGAGCCTCTCCGATCCGTCCTGGTGGGACGGACAGATGTTCTTGGGGCGATGCGGTCTCTTAGGTATCCTGGCCCACTACCATATAGGGCTTTAAAGGTAATAACCAGCACCTTGAATTGCACCCGGAGACATACTGGCAACCAATGTAGCTCCCGGAGCAGCGGTGAAGCAAGAGCATAACGCCCACACCCCGCCACTACCCAGGCCACCGCATTTTGGACCAGCTGGAGTCTCCGGATGGTCATCAGGGGCAGCCCCATGTAGAGCGCATTACAGTAATCAAGTCTGGAGGTGACCAACTCATGTGTGACCATAAGCAAGGCGTCCCGGTCTAGGAGTGGGCGTAACTGGCGTATTACACGAAGTTGTGCAAAAGCCCTCCTGGCCACGGCTGCCACCTGCTCTTCGAACAGTAGCCGTGGGTCCAGGAGGACCCCCAGATTATGCACCGGGTCTGTTTGGGGCAAGGCTGCCCCATCCAGAACCAAAGTTGGCAGCTCCTGTGTTAACACAGGGCCCCTTACCCACAGCCACTCAGTCTTGCCGGGATTCAGCTGTAGCCCGTTTTCCCCCATCCAGACCTTAACAGCCTCCAGACACCTGGAAAGGACTTCCACAACACCGCTTGCGTCCCCACGGGCCGAGGTGTATAACTGGGTATCATCTGCATATTGATGATACCTTACCCCGTGGGAACGGATGATCTCACCCAGTGGCTTCATATAGATGTTAAATAGGAAAGGAGAAAGTACCAAGCCCTGAGGCACCCCGTATTGCAGGGGCCTAGGGCTGGACTTCTCCTTCTCCCAACACACCGACTGGGTCCTGCCCCTCAGAAATGAGGAAAACCAGAACAACACTGTGCCCTGGATCCCCAGACCTTGGAGCCTTCCCAGAAGGATGCCGTGATCGATAGTATCAAAGGCCGCTGAGAGGTCGAGAAGAGCAAGGACAGACGGGTCCCCAGACTTGTGGAAGGAGGGGGGCTGAGTGCTTTCCCTGGAACCTTAATGGTTAATTTCTGCTTTGAAATGCTTGCTGATCTTTTGACGAACTGTATCCTGTATTTTACTATGCTTTCAATATATTTCTTGAAGAAACTTGGAGTTGTTATTTGGTCTAATGCTACCTTTTCTACACATATCCGGACCCTGGGTTGCCCAGCCAAGGAGTGGCAATCCAGGAGAAGAAAAAGCCTACCAGAGAGGCAGGGTCCCTTCTGTTACAAGGGGTTCTCAACCTTTTTAAGACAGGGACTGGGTCAAGCTTTCACAGACTGTTCTTGGGGGGGGGGGATTTTTTTTAGTATATATTTTTATTTATTTATTTATTATGAATTTCCCACTCTGGGTGGTGTACACACAATATCAGATAATACAAAAAAAAAACCCACAGCAAATCAAAAACAGAACAACCAAACAAATATTCTGTCCCCTTCCCCTTCACCCACACACATAAACAAAAGAAAATGGCACTCAAACAAAGCATCAACACAATGAATTTGACACTGGTGTCTCTGTTTTTGAATGCAAAGCTTTCTGGTGCTTTGCAAAAATGAAGTACATTCACCAGAAAGTTGCATGCACCTTAACACATAACTTCCTTATTTAAAAAAGCACTCCTCCCTCACACACAGGCAAAAAAAAAGGAGCCTACCTACCTCACCTGCCTCAGCTTGTCTCTGCCTGTAGGTTGTTTTTGGGTTTTTTAAAGCTTTTTACAACATTAAATTGGTTTACAATGCATTCCTATGGGAAACCACACTTTGTGCCCTCTAATGGCCATCTCTGTTAATGACCCAAAAAACAGCTGTTCCTCCCCCCCCCAAAAGTGTTGTAGACTGAAAGGGGTAGATGGAATTGTGTTGAGGGCCAGATCTGGCCCACAGGCTGTAAGTTGTGAATGCCTGTTTTAAACCAATCAGATCTGTAAGCCTTCAAGGTGGACCATCCTAATGGGTCTATTCTCTCCATTAAGGATGCATACAGCAATCTAACAGTGAGATAGTGGAGGAACTAGGTCATGATATCTCTGCCCAGCCATAAACACCAGGTTGAGTGCCTGACCTGTTACTTTTGTGGGACTCTTCACATGGTGGGATAGGTCCATTGAGGCTGGTCCAGGGGCCTTCATTTTTGTGTGGATTTTGAATTCAGGAGTATAAACTGGGGAGGACTTCAGCAACACAGTAGAGATTAAGTTCAATTACCCAGTGGACCATGGGGACAGAAGTACACCAGCTCTTTTCCTTCCCTCTCATTTTGGTCCACTCTTAGTTAGAACACAACAGGACAAAGCTTCTGCTGATGTCAATTGAATCATTGTGGCCAATCTACTCCCTGCCTTAGTGATGTGTGCAATAACCTGGGGTGGGGTGGAGATTATCTGGGAGAGAGCAGTCCTTCCATCTGTCCTCACTCAGGTCTCAGTTATACACCTCAGGTTGGTTTTTTATCTATGATTAAATCATAGATCAGTTGGGTCATCATTTACTGACATGGTGTTCAACAGTGGGAGGGTAAGAGCAGAATGTTGACCAAGGTCAATAATGGCTAACTTTGGAACTACAGCTGTTCCAGAACTTCAATTCCCAGAAGCCCTGATCAACAGGAGTGCTGACTTGTGCTTCTGGTAAGTCCAAGTACAACTGGAATGCCAAGGTTAGCTCCCAGGGACCTGGGTGGTTACCTTGAATGTGTCACTGGAAGGAGAATTAGAGCTTGAAATGGATATGAAGCATCTAGAATGAGCTCTCCTGAAATGGCCAGCAATCTGACCATTCTCATACTTCCCCTTACCAGTTATTACACTGATGGATTTACAATCTTCCATATGACACAAACCATTATATGTCTCTGTGCAACATCAGAAAGGTTCAGAGCTAACCCATGTTAAAAAAGTGATCCAAAAATGGTTCTCTGCCTTCCTAAAACATTCCGGAAAAGTCCCTAGGCAATGAATTAAGTGAATAATTTCAAATAACAGACCAACTGAAGTTTAAGAAAAAAATCTAGGTAATAAGGTGCAGACAAATAAACAAACAAATTGATCCCTTAAACCAGGGGTTGACAACCTATGGCCCATGGACCAGACCTGGCCCTCAGCACCATTTCACGTGGCCCGCATTGATGCCGCCACCACTGGAAGAGGAAGCAGATGCATTTATGTAATTTACATAATTTACGGCAGTGTAAAGGCACTCACAGCTGTTGTAAATGCATTTACAACAGCCGTGGATGCAGTTTACAGTGGGGGTAACCATCAGTCCAGCCTTCTCAGCTGTCTGAGGGGGCATGGTCCTGACTGCAGCGTGAAAATGTTGAGAACCCCTGCCTTAAGTGAAGACAAGAACAAAATTAAAACTCAACTAACAGCAATAGGTATCTATTAACCCCCTAGAAATACATTAAAAAAGCACCTAATAAAAATAATAATTAAAATGAACCCATAATTAATTTAAATATACAAGTACCTACATGAATATTTGATAAACAGTGAAATAAAATAAATACAATATGTCCAATAGACATAGGTTACCCTTGCTGAAAGACAGTCATATCTGACTCTTGGTAATTCACAAGTTCATTAGCATTTTGTCCCAACATGCTTGGTACTCATTTTACCGACCTCGGAACAATGGAAGGTTGAGTCAACTTTGTTCCCTATCAGGATCAAACTCACAACATTTTGGCAGCAGTACAGCAGTTTAACCACTGCACCACCAGAACTCTATCTAAAACCAGGAAGACACTGCCCCGGCTGTGCAGGTGGCTGACCACCGTCCCGGCCATGCGGGTGGTTTAGGATGTCTCTGCCCCCTGACTCTTTCCACCTGCCAGGGGGATAAAAGGGCTGCCGGATGGACCCATGGCTGAAGACGCTGACCCGGCTGTGCAGGTGTTTGAGTGCTGCCCCAGCCGCGCAGGCAGCTGAGGATGTCTCCGCCCCACTGGACTCATTCCACCTGCTGGGGGGGGGGAATAAAAGGGCCACCAGATGGAGCTTTCTTTTTTCTTTTTATTATCTTGTGGTACTGTATTAATTTCATAAGCCACCCTGAGTCGGCATTACGTGGTGAGTGGGTGGCTATATAAATTTGATCTATATAAATAAACAATTCCATCCATGCAGCAAACAGTTTGAATCATGCAGAAAATCTATTGCTCTTTTAGTTCACTGACCTTCAGTTCCTTATTTGCAAGGGAAATTATAGCCTTATTTGTACTTCTACAAGAAAATATTTTCCTTTAAAAAACACACACAAAGAATTGTGTTTGCATTCCAGAAGTGGCAGATTAAAGTTTTTACTACATTGATGTAGACCTTAATTTCATACTACCTGAAATTGCAAACAGCCAAAAGAATCTAATGTACATCATTTTCTAAATGATGTACTGTCATTTTATGAATGATGTACTAGTGCTCACTTCCTTGAAGGACTCATTTTAACTTCACGGGAAATGAACATTAAAGCAGGGGGCAGGGAGACATTGGCAATCAGATCATATTTCAGGAAGAATTTGAAGTCTCTACCAGGCATGATTAAGCAATTTTTCAGTCTCATCACTTTTAATGGGAAAAATTGAAGTTTGAATTTTTAAAAAACCTCCTTGAAATACATGGGGTGCTGAAATGCTTACTTTGGTTAATATCTGAGATTTACAGCACCCCTAATCTTTTCACTCTGAGTAGACTTCTGTTGTTCCTTCACATTTATGTTAACTAGTAGCTGTGATATATGTGAAGTTAGGAAGCTACATGACTATGAATTAATGGACATGTAGGTTTGAAAGTCAACCAGAATTTTAATCTCCATGCCAATTGTCAGAAGGACTGGCATGTCCATACAATACAGATAATCAGCTGATTTTGCTTGATTTATTTTCTGTAATTTACTCTGGAATCTGAGAAATTATGGTTTTTTATATTAATAATATTTTCTGGAACACTCTGAAAATTGATAGCTTTGCTGACGTATAATCTTTTAATTTATGGTTGTTGGCTTTCAAAAATGTTTCAACCTAAGACTAGTTGGTATTTGCTCAAGTATTCTCAACAGAATTTGAAGGAAGAGGAACAATTTTATGATACATAGATGCATGTATTTGATTTAAGGCTCCAATGTTGTCTAAATGAAGGGATGTTCTGTCCCTGCTCCCAGTGTTCTGTGACAAAAATTGGGATTTTATCACCTGGTGGTTAAGACATTGAACTTAACAACTGGAAGGTGAGCAGACCTGAATGATACATGACAGAGTGAGCTTCTGTCTCTGTCCCAGCACCTGCTAATCTAGCAGTTCGAAAGCAAGAAATTGCAAGTAGATAAATAGGTACCACTTTGGTGGGAAGGTAAACAGTGTTCCATGCACTGTCTAGTCATAGCTGCCACATGTCCACAGAAATGTGTGCAGACACAGACAGTGCTGGCTCTTTGGCTATAAACAGAGATGAGCACTAAACCCTAGAATCAGATATGACTGGCTTTCGAGCAAGGGCGACCTTTAGCTTTACCTTGCACAGGTTGCCTGAAAGAAGAGGGGAAGAGGGAGAGAATTTAACATCAGAGACAGAGCCACATATAGAATGTATTCATTTAGATATATCATCTAACAATCCCTGAAAACTGCAGAGGAGTACTGTATAACAATCAGCAGCCTATCATGCTGGGGGAAGAGTTATGCGCTGACATTTGGGACTCTGTTCTGAAATAATGATCTGCAACTTACTATAAATACAGGGGTTTTGTGTATTATAAACCAGAGATTACACTGCCACTGCCATCTTCGTTTTCAAGCAACTGCAGTTCTTGCATTAGGGATACAGTTTCTCTGGATACCACAGCAGATTTCTTCTGGACCATTCAGAGTTAACTTATAATGTGCAGAGTGAGCGCCACTGTGCAGTTCAGTAAGTTTATGTTCCTTTTTTTCTACAGTTATGATGATGCTCACCATGAGATAACCCAATTTCACCTATCCAAATGCAATCTAAACTATACAAACATCATTTTGTCTCTCTCCTTTAGTTCAACCAAGTTCCCTATATTATTCCTGCACAAGGGTACAGCAAAATGCTATAGGGAAGCAGAGCAAATCAACATTTTACAAAGTAATTCTAAAAATTGGGCATTCCCTGATAACATTATGCCTTATATATCGAGCTTCAGATCAAATTTGGTGCACTAGGAATAGAGAGTCTGATGCTGTTTTGTGACAAATCTGGTGACATTTGGTCAAGCAGTTTGAGATGATTTCTTAAGTATATACATGATATATTACCCCTGTTCAGATGCAAGGGACCTTTTTCTTGAGGGCAAAAGAAGAAAGGGGAAGCCAAAGATGAGATGGCTAGATGGCATTGTGGACACAATGGGCACAGAGCTTAGTGAGTTGAGGGGGATGGTGGAGGACAGAAGTGCCTGGCGGACAGTGGTCCATGGGGTCGCAGAGGGTCGGAATCGACTGTGCGACTGAAAAACAAAAAACTACTTCAAATATCTAACTTCCAAAAACTAAGAAAAATAATGTAGTCTCCTCTTTTTTTTAAATTTGCATCAAATCCTTCCAGTAGTTGTAGGAAAAACAATAACATAAAATGCCTTTTTCAAATGGGAAAATCAGCCAGAAAGAACAATGGTTCATAAGCATTTGCTTGTTTTTACTTTCTGTATAGTTCCTCTCTTAGGAAACATCATAGAATGGTGTATTGAGTATCAGCATCCACTAGTCATTAATTTAGTTGATTTCAAGAAAGCATTTGATAGCGTCCATTGAGAGTCTCTCTGACAGATCCTGCATCTATACTGAATACCAGCAATCTTTATTACTATTTTTAAAGACTTATAACTATGATCAAGCTAATGTGTTAAGACTGAGAACAGTCATATGGACTTCTTCTAGACTATTACTGGGGCTAAGCAAGGATGTGTCCTCTGTTCCTCTTCCTCATGTCCCTTGATTATGCTATTGGATGCACAGCAAACACTGAAAGAGGCATTCTTTGGTTTGACCAAGATTGCCTTGGTGAATTAGATTTTGCTAGGTGGGTGACCTAGCTTTGACATTTCCCACCTTTTCTTCCCGCCCCACCCACCATGCCATATTTAAAATCATATATTTCAGGATGTGTGTTTATCAATGACATTTTAACATGTTAGGATAAATGATTCTATTTCTCTGGGCAGGCTTCTTCAAAGGTGAGTGGATGATTTAAAAAAATAAAGAACATGGGGAAAGGTAAACTCCAAGCAAAGTCTTCCAGCCCTTAAATGAAGTCACGAGAAGTTCCTGATCAAACATTGGAACAGAATATGATAAGGAGATCTTTAATATTATTAAGCATTGTTTCAGGGAAAAGGAGTCTTATGGCTGCAGTCTGATCAGCAGCTACACATAAATATGTCCTTTGCAACTCCATTGAAAAGCCAGCAGTTTCTAAGCAAACTTAATGGAATGGATAATTGATTTGGCATGGTAATAAGGAATTCCTTTCAAGTAAACACAGCCTTGATGCATTATTTAATTTTTGGTCTCAACCTTCTTTTCTGGCAGGAAATGAGGATAAGCAAGGAGTAATTGGTGGTATATTGTCAGGGGAGGTGCGTGAAATAAAATAACAAGAAAGCACCTCACACAATTCCTGAATGAATCCAATATTGTTTCCTTGATGCATAACAAAACCTTCTATTTTACAATAAAGCAAAAATATTAAGAAATAGAATAGTTTGATCCAGACCATATATTATAATTTATGCTTGCTGTGTAGGGAAACATTTTCTTTTAAAATGACCAACGTCATAACTATAATTAAGATTAGTTTGTGCAGAAAACTTTGAAACTTTCATCCCAGCTCAGGTTTTATGCCTGCCGAAGGGTCCCAGGCTTTGATTTTGTTGTTATGTGCCCACAAGTCACCTGCAACTTATGATACTATGAATGAATGACCTCCAAAATGTTCTGTCATTAACAGCTTTGCTCATCTTTATAAATTCAAGGTTATTGATTCCTTTATAGAATCAATCAATCTCATATTTTGTCTCCTCCTTTTCCTACAGCCTTCAACTTTTCCAGAATTACTGTCTTTTCCAGTGTGTCTTGTCTTTCATAAGATGTGTCCAATGTACAATAGGCTAAATTGTGTCATTTTTGCCTCTAGAGATCATTCAGACTTGATTTTTAACAGTTTCAGTTTCTTCATTGTCATCTTATTGCTGCAATAACATTTTTTTTCTCTTAGCCACTGGCATGTCTATGAAACATTTCCAGTCTGGGGGCAGAATAAAATGGGGTAAACTGTGCTATGATCTATAGCTGCCGAAGGCAACAATATCCGTCAATTTGCCATTTTCTTAAAATCTTTTTCTGTTAGAGAAAATGCATGCTGCACCAGAACATAATGTTACTTTCAAAGCAGTGCTCTTCCCCTTGTCAATCATAGACCTTGGCCTGCTGCCAAATAATTTTGTTTTTCATAATTAACCAAGTGTTGAAAAGGAGATGTGCCATCCTTTGTTTTTCAGGAGCTACTTTCATCTGTTGTTGGAAGGTGAGAAAGATTCTCATACCAGCAAATGTAAAAATACAAACTCATCCAAAATCACTTAATTCTATGCTTCGTACAGAACCAAAAGGTCAATACAAAGCATCCATGCAACCATTTCCACCATAACTAAAGCATATACAGTAATACCTCGGATAACGTTTACCTCAGATAACGCTAAAATCGCATAACGTTAAGTAATCTGGGAAGGAGAATTGGATCGAATAACGTTAAGGTCCTATGGGATGGATCGGATAACAACCGCTAAAGCCTGTGCGGTTACAATGTATCTCTATGGAGCTTTAACGTTATCTGATACATCCCATAGGATTTTAACATGCATCGGATAACACTACAAATCGGATAACACCAAGACTTGTGGAACCAAGTCTTAGCGTTATCCGAGGTATTACTGTACTGAGTTCTACAATGTACTGGAACTAAAACATGAGAAATATAAAATGGCACAGTGCAACATTTTTTACAAGTTATTACAGAAATCAAAAGGAGTTTCAATATTAGATCTCATATTTTAACCTCTCGATTCCTCATATCATAAGGTAGATCGAGTCTTAGCTAAGGAACATACTGCAGTACACTATCCTTAATATTATTTTTCATTCTCTCTTGTCACAGATGTTTAGAATGGTAATGTGGAGTTGCATTCCAGTGTTAAGATGAAGGAAGACCAACTTCCAATGCTGCAAGGGCTTCCTTTGCCACTGATTCTTCTGTAATTTTGCAGAAGCCCTTTCTGGAACAGTAGTTCTTGAACTTTTTAAACTCATGAACCCTGCTGATAGACATATCTCCCTTCACTCCTGGCCTTTCAATTGAAATTTTCCTTGAACTTTGAAATATTGCAGCTTGTGATGGAAGAAGTAGGCTGAGATGGGGTTATATGTTACACTCTCTGCCGCTAACCTAGCACAACCAGTGACAAAAAAAAATGTTAGGGAGACTGGATTTAATGGAAATAATAGCACAATATCACCAATCACTTGCAATGATCTCTACACAACAGTATTAAATTGGAGACATAAAAATATCAAGTGAAAATAACAGATGTACTACTTAGTACTGTTGGATAATACCATCATCTCCATGTTAAGACAACATGGCATATAACTGTTTCCCCTATTTTGCACAATAAATGTATGTATGTTTATCTATATATGTACACATGTGTGGTGAGAAAGAGTAGGAAAGAATTGTTCTAATCTCCACTGAAATCCTAATAATCCCCTTAACAGCAAACGTGGTATTCCAAAAATACTACTCTAGAATACCATATGCATCCATTACAAAAAGGGTGATTTTTACCTTTGGTAATGTGAAAATAGGTGACCCTACTAAAAAAAATCATGCATCTCATCATCACTTATTCCACCATAAGCTTATCCTTAAATAATATGGCAAATCAAGTCCACAAACAACACAGATGAGGTTAAAGGAACACAACACCAGATGAAAGCCCATACAAAATACAAATCAGTATTGCTATATAATAAACCTTTGCGTAGTAATATATTACATTAATGCAGAGTTTTTTCCTCAAGCAAATAAAACTATAATCCCTTGTGATGATCTACTTGGTAAGGAACTAAAAGAGAAGAAAGGAGACCTTCTCTACAACCACTATAATAGTGGCCAAAAAAAGACAATACACATGAGAGACTTTAAATGTCATTAGCACCACAACAGCACACTAGCATATAAGCTATAAAAAAATAAAGTTCTTAGAAAGATCTTCAAGAACTATTTATGTCATAGTAATGTCAAGGCTCTCCTGAATGTCTGAAGAGATCTTAGGGGAAACAACAACTGAAAGGAGTTCTTACCCAAGAACAGAAAAAGCTCACCTGAAGATTCTGGGAATCCATATCTAACAAGAACTATTTACAGATGTATTTAAGCATTCTTTAAATTGCCTAAACAGGTATCAAAGACTTTTGAAGCAGCAGAAAGAAAACCTTTTAGAGTTAACATGTGATTAAAAATATTGTTTGACATAATTTCACCCAGGAATTTCAAGAGCGGTAATATTGTCATCACATACTACTTACCATGTAAAGATAAGACATAGCAATGTAGATATCAAAATCAGAACTTGATTAAACATTGCAGACTGTGTGCGTTGAATGGCTCTATGGAGATCATTCTAAATTATAAGAAAATAGAGAAATGAATAGTCTTCAGACATGATGACGACGATATTAAAAATACTGATAATTAATACAGTGTTTCACATTCAAATGTGCAGTCTATATTATATGCTTCCAACACTGCAATAATTGTAGATTCATTTTCTTTATAGAAGCATATATGTGAGGGATTTTTTTGGGGGGAATTAAGAACAGAAAGTTACAAAAAAAGGCCACTTTTTTAAAAAAGAGAGTCAATGCACTATGAACCACTAGAACAACCAATAATAATAAATCCTGAAATCTATAAGTGATTTTAAATAATAATAATAATAATAATACAATCACCTAATCAAAATTGAGGTGTCAAGCCAGTAGGTTACTGTTTGAAATTTAAGGCAGCACAACTAGATGACCAAAAGCCTTCTGAAATAACAAAACCTAAGATGAACTCCTATATATATTTGTGTGTCATTTTAAAACTTAATTCTGAAGAGACATGTAAGATTTTGCTTCCATGTTCAGAATAGATCTTGATCACGAAGGAACTAAGCAGGCTTTCATAGGTACACATTTCTACAAAGTGGACATCACCAAGAAGACATGCCCTTTGCACCAAGCTAAACCTATCCAAGAAACCTCAAGCAATTGTAAGAGATGGGGAAGATAAATAAGAGTCCTTAAGGTAACACCCAGGTTTCAACCATTTATAGCTTGAAGCAGGAATAGACAAAATTGTATACTACATGTACACCAATGAGGGAGACATTCAGTACAAAAGTGGATAATCACACACCAGATAGGTTTTTAAAAATAGTTTATGGCCCGAAAAAGGATCAGGGTTGAAATAGCCTGTAAATGGCCAGTAATGCCATCTGTGTTGTGAGGTGAGAATAGCCTGCTGAGTTCAGGGGAAGGACAAAAATGTTCCACCATGTCCAACAAAGGGGTGCATGCCAACTTTGTGTTGTTGTTCAATCGCATAGTCAAGTCCAACCCTTTCCAACCTCATGGACAACAGGCACCCCTATCCTCCACCATCCTCCACAGCCCACACAGCTCTATCCCCATTGCATCAACAATACCATCTAGCCATCCCATCCTCTGCTGCCCCCTCTTCCTTTTGACTTTGATCTTTTCAAGCATCAAGGCCTTCTCGAGTGAGTCCTCTCTTCTCATTTGGTGGCCAAAGTACTTTAGCTTCATCTTCAATATTTATCCTTCAAGGAGCAGTCAGGGTTGATTTCCTTCAGGAGTGACTTATTTGATCTCTTTGCTGTTGAGGGTACTCTCAAAATCCTCCTTCAGCACCACATCTCAAAGGCATCTTCTGTGCTCAGCCTTCCTTATGGTCCAGCTCTCACAGCCATACATTACAACTGAGAATACCATTGCTTTAACTATGCAGACTTTTGTTGGCAGGGTGATACCTCTACTTTTTATTATGTTCCCTAAGTTTCTCATAGCTTGCCAACTTTAAATAATCAATAATAATCAATTTGAAATGGGAGAGAATGGCAGCCAGTATAAATATAGTATAAATCAAGCAATACCTACTTTTTCACTCTGCTTTTCACAGGAAATAAAGTTATATAACTGCACAAATTACGGCTCTTGAGTGTTTAACTTAGTATCTCCTAAGAGCCATTTCCAACAGCCTTGCTAGGAGTTTATAAGTCCTCAGGTGAATATAATATTGTCTTCACACTTATAAACAATCCTCGGTGGCAGACAAATAAACCATACCAAACATTTAGAACTGAAGCTGAAAATTGACTGAACTGTCCAATAAGTTCATAAGTAAAAAAAAAAGCCCTTGAATCTAGACCAGTGGTTCCCAATGTGGGGCACATGCCCCACAGGGGGACTTCAATTCCCAGAAGTTCATAAGTCAAAGAAAAGCCCTCGAATCTAGTCCAGTGGTTCCCAATGTGGGGCACATGCCCCCCAGGGGGACTTCAATTCCCAGAAGCCTAAATTAGTACATTAGCTGACCATTGCTTTTGGGGAATTGACATAGGCTTCTGGGAATTGAAGTCCAAAAACTAAACTTGGGAAACACTGATCTAGACTAAAGTTAAGCATTATTGATTAGGCAATAATGATTACAGATTTTACACACTTCAGATCTCCAGATTCAAAGTGGTTTATACGAGACCTAGAATTTTCAGGACATGCAAGGAATAAGACTAAGCAAATCAGTTAACAGCATTGTTAATCAAAAATGGTACTCTTGTTGTGTATGTTTAGTTTCAGTCTCAAAGTTGCTAGCTGAAAAAAGAAGTGCCAAATATGTGAGGCAGAAAGAAGTGGAGCAGAGCCTTCCCCTCTTATTATGCTTTTTCATGGTGTGCATAGCACCATGGTATAGCAGCCAAGCATAATTGGCATTTGTTAAGCTGAATTCATGGCTCTAGAGTCAGTTAAAAAAAAAGAAAAGGAAAAAAGAACAGAGTCAAAAGGATTAATGATGGATCAATGGTTTTGTCATAAACATAGACAATACCTTTGGATTCATGAGTGCAAAACTGCTAAATTATGGGGAGGCAAAGCAGAAGGTTAAAAAAGACAACAATTGCCATTTGAAAGGCGATTCCAAAAGCAATTAAGCTAACTTATTTTTGCCAGTTTACTGACATGGACTTTCAATGACACCACAAAAGCTTGAACAGAAGTATCCCATACTAAGTGGACTGCAAAGTGACCTCTGCTCTTTTTCTAATGCCTCATACAAAGAAAATTAAGAATATGTTTCTTCCTCTTTAAATCAATTCCTCTTTAAGTGCTTCTGTAATACTTACAATCATATTCTCCAAGGCATGTTTGGCAAGCCAGCAGTTTAGAAATACTGGTATAAATATATTTCTTAAAGCAGGCCAGAAAATCTGAAATTAAAAAAAACCGCATTAAATGCATCCTCTAAGGCTTCTTTCTTAATGATGATGATGATGCCTTCCTTTGAAAAAAACAAATCTCAAGCCTCCTTGATTCTTTCTGAGGTAACATCATGACAACAAAGCAAAATATACCTAAATGGAAAGAGCTCTTGATATTTAATCTCTTGTCTCTTTTTCAATGGTAATCTTCATTTCTGAAGTGCTACTTATGTATATGCTTACACACATCATGGGATGTAGACACATCAGATGGGCATGTGTCATGGGAGTTTGGACAAATTAGGAGGAGATCAACTGAATCACTCCTTTCCCATGATGTAAGTACCATCAGAAAGCAGTCCATCCCTGAACAATACCCACCTGAGACTTTTTGGGTCTTTGTCAGGGGCTGTTGAGTGCTTGTTTGTTTTTGGTGCAATATGGTTACTCAATTTTGGTTCTGTCTCACCAGATTTAATTGCTGGGATTAAATAAAAGTGGCTGAATGGCTATTCCTTTTTGAGAAAACAGAAGCTCCTTTCTCTCTCTCTCCTGCAGAGGCAAAGGGAGGGGAAGTTTTCCATTTCTTTTTAATTGCTGCAACTGCATCAGAGATGTTTTGGAAGAGCTTTTTTAAAATAACTGTTTCAAAACATCATTGATTTGCTGTGCCAGCAAAATTAAAAGGATTTTAAAAAAATATCTCAGCAGATAAATGGAAAGGGTGCTTCCTATTTCGCAAGATCTTTAAGTGGCTTACGCAAAGCACAAGAGGAGATAAAAGTGAGATAGTTTTGAGATCTTTTTTCTTTCTCTTAAAGGGAAAGTTTTTTCTAGATAGTGTTAAACAGGGTAACCTGACATGCAGTGCACTCAGTCCTTGCATACAGATGCAAGGATAACCCCAGTGACCTAGTTTTGGTTTTTCAGCAATCTAGTCACATCCTCATTTCTAAGCCAACATACAGTACTTAGAAATAGATTGTCCATTGGTGAAAAGCCAGAGCTTTGTTTCCTGACGATGTGTGGGATATTAAAAATGTAACTGACTAAATCAATTCAAAATGTCAGTCTCAGCCAAATTAGATATGCATCTACTCAATTTTAGGATGAATTTTAAGTACATTTTTTAAATGGTAGCCACATTAGCCTGTGTTGTAAGCATATCAGAGAGTAAACAAAACAAAAAAAGACAGAAATGTTGTGGCACTTTAAAAACTAACTAATGTATTTTAATGTTAGCTTTCATGGATTATGCCTACTTCCTTGGATCCAGTTGATCCACAGAAGTTCATATTAAAATGTTAGCTTTCATGGACTTGATCCATAAAAGCTAACATTAAAATACAGCATTTAGTCTTTAAAGTGCCACATTTTTCTGTCTTTTTCTTTTCTTTTGTTTGCTGATATGTTTTTAAGTAAAATAACTCAAAAGCAAATTTCAGTGGTCTGCCCCATACACAAGAGGAAAAAAATGGTAACGACTCACTGTAATGATGAAAGGAATAGCATTGATAATTTCCAGGAGGAAAGGAATCCGCACAACTTGTTCCCATAAGTTTCCCTTTTTAAAAAAAGAAGCAAAGGAAATTGCAGTGTTATCAAAAAGTTAATCTGGCACATAATCACTGATACAGAGTGATGACACAAAGCCAAATTATAACAATATTCTGTACAGTCAGAAATATCTCGATTTCCAGACAAAACTCCATACCTTATGTATTTGTATGAATACCTTTTGAAGTCAAACTATAAATTACAGATAACTCATCACTAAAACTAACATTGCATTATCATTTCAGAGACATATCTTGGCAGTAGTTTTCAAAGCGGTAACTGTGTTAGCCTGTGCAAATACATTAGATGAGAAAAAACAAACAAAAAACCCAAGAAAGAAAGAAATGTGGTGGCAGCTTAAAAGGCTAATTTCTATATTTTAATATGAGCCTATGTGGATCAAGTGGATCTGAGAAAGTGGGCATGACCCATGAAGCTCACATTAAACTATAGTAGGTAAGGTCCCACAACATTTTTGTCTACATTATTTTGTTTTGTTTGTTGTCCAGTATGATCTAGAAAATTTCTGAGAAATTACACCTGCAAATGAAGCCCTAGAACAGCACCTGAGAGAGCAAAACAAAACAAGTTGTTATGCATACTACCTGAGGTGAGAAAAGCTCCTGTTGTGGCAATGAATTCCACCCACCCACCCCTAATGTTGGAAAAATCAGCAACTTGCCACTCAGCAGAAGAAAGGCTTGTGAGTGAGAAGTGGGGTCAACTACCCCAAGCACTTGCACCAGTATATATAAATGTGAACTGTAATCTTCTGGACATGCAGCTGTATGCAGGAGAGTTCCCACCCTGCACACATTTGCACACACAAACTAATGGCTATTCAGAGCATGTAAGAATAGATGCTCACCATTCAAGAGTTTGCATGTAAGCCAGGTGACTCCTCCTCCTGAATATTGTTTGAGTCAAAAGTTATGTTAATATCTGTGCTTTTTCACAAATTAGGAAACTATCCATCACCGAAAGGAATGGAAAGTGATTTGTGACCAACAAGGATTCATCCCTTGATAGTCTGGTCAATCAAGGAATCAAGGAATGGAACTATCATGTTTACAGCTGTTTCCTTCCACACAGTTCTAAGAGACTCACATGTGTTTTGGCCACATATAATACATTTCATTTAGACTTTGTATATACAACCAGAGATCTTGCAAAAAGCACCCACTCTGGGTCTTCATGTGAACACTGCACACCTAGCAGTGCTCAGGCAGAGGATGAAGATCTGCACCATGACCCCATTCTTCCCTCTCCATGTTCGGATTTAGGCCATCTATACTAAGCAGCCTTTACATTTGAGTGCTTTATTGCCAATGAACTGAATCAGCGGGAAGTTCTCACTGGCGGGAGCTCAATTTTAGGCCCTAGAAATCAGAGCTAAAGAGTATAGGCTGAGAATTGTGATCTTAGCAGGAAGTGATAGTAAAAGGGGGCTTAGGATACCAGCAGATCAAGAGGAGGCCTCTGTGGTTTTTAGGCTGCCATCTGAACTAGGTAAATATTTACTTCTGTTTTTAAAAGGGACAATGATAAAATAATTACAGTACTACTTTTCATTACAGGCTATAAAGGTAAATAAAAAAAATGAATCCAGCTTGATTAGAAGCAGCACAACATTGTTTCAGTGAGTTAGTTGGGAAAGGCTTATTTTTATGTGTTGGAGCAGAAAACCCATGACCAACACCCCCCCTCCCCAATAACACACAGGTGTTTTTCTTCTCAATGTTGAAAAACACTGTTCAAAAAAAAAACAATGTTGAAAAATACTTTTTCTTCTCAATGTTGAAAAACACTGAAATCGCACATCATTCTCATCATCACAGCTGGAGAGCACCTCCTGACTGATCAGAACAGTTCAGCACACGCCTACTCACTTGTCATACACACATCACAGCCTACATCTGCACAATACCACCTGGGTTCAACGCATAAGCCGATCAAGGTTCAAGCCTAGCAACTCAGAAAATTAAAACCTAATTGGGGATTTTAGTGGGCTATTGTGTTTGACCATAATCACAACCAAGGTGGTAGTCAGCCAGCAGGACATTTGAGATTATGCACGTGCTGTGTTTTTGTTTTGTTACAATAAAACCTGATTGCCATACTAGCACCAGTTATGTCATATCAACTGGTAAAGGTTTGTTTGCAGCAAGTACTACTCATTAAATACAACCAATTGATATAATGCACACACACACAATCTTTTCAGAGTTGCATGGTGCTTACAGAAGTCGTATAATGTGAGTTCAGACGTACATAACATTCTACATTTACAGTATTTCAAAGACACTTATTAAACTTTATCAGAATGAAGCCATTCTGTAATGATCAGTATATAATGGTCTTCTACCACCATACCTAGAATACCACATCACTTGATGTTTTGTTAGTTGGAGGTAACAAAGAAAGCAAAGGTTTCCAGTGAGTTTTATTCCCTGTGAGCCAAGTAGAATAGGGTTGGGTTGAAATGGGAAAGATATACAAACTGAATTTTAAAATCAACAGGAAGCCTAGATTTCTGAGAAAACACAAGACTGCTTGCAACACCCTATGAATGGAATTTATAAGCATCGTTGAAAATCTAATTAAGAGCAATATACTGTCCCATAAAATAGCACCTCACTCTCAAAAATACATTTCTAGGACCATAGCTGTAAATACTTACTTTATAGCTGAGATAGCTGAGAAGCATGGTTTCCAACAAACTTATTGAAGCCACGGATACCTAAAGAAGTGATATATGCATGAAATCTTGCTGAAACATGAGGGACTAAGCAGATACAAAATAACATGCACAAAATTGAAAGATAATCAACAGTAACTGAAAACAGAGATGTTACCTACAAAACTTCAGCAAAGCCTCCAAACTCTTAATTTGGGCCTTTGCTGTCAAAACAGTGCCCATGCAGAGCACACTATGAATTGCTGTTATATTGTGAATAGACAAGCAAGTTTCCATTTTGTTTTGTTTGCATTTCACTTTGTACAGGGCTTCTCCCCCATTGTGAGTGGATCATGACAGCACCAATAAGGCAGCAAAAATGGAGCCATACAAAGAGAAAGTTATCAGACATGAATTGGTATAGCAGGACAAGCATGTTTTTTTTTCTTTTGCCACCTTCTTTTGGAAATGCTTTTCTTTTTACTTTTCTTTTGGACTGGATTTTTAAGTAATCATTCTATTCCTGTCAAACGAAATTCAAATGAGTTATCAGTAAAATGTAATACAGCTGCCCATTAATTAATTACACTATTTTCAAGTAATGTTTTTAAAAGAGAAATAAAATCAGCTGTATTGATAGCTGCTTGCCATACCCACCAAGAAAACTATTTGTCATGTAGGACAGTGTCATGGGGGGGGGCAGCCCCCCCCAACCTGGGCAGCACTTTTGGGGCTATGGGAGTTCTTAGACTACAATTGGACTACAATTCCCAGAGGCCCTAGCAGGGGTGGAAAATTTGGCTTATGCTGAAATCAACCCTAGACTACTGATGTAGGAACACACAAAAAGCTACTGCGGCTTAATATCAATAAGTCTAAGGAGCTGCACAGTCCCTAAACCTTCAGTTTTCACAAGAGAGGAAATCAGTTCACAATCACATGCTTGTTTGTGGAACAAATCTATGTAGAATTAAGTACATTTAAAAAAGAACGTTATATACAGAGGGGCCCCTGACAGATTTATTCCAGGTATGTACACCACCCGACCAGAAAAAGTATTTGAATATGTGCTACTTCTGAATTATAAAACTTAAAAGCTAGCTCTTTTCAAAGTCTTAAAATAATGCATTTGCAGATTAATTTGCCTCCCTCGTCTCAAACTAGTGTACCTCCTGCCAGTTTCAAAATGGCTGTAAAAAGAACTAAGTGGTTTAAAATAACTGCATACAGTCAAATAACGACAGGATATGCCATGTGCAAAAAGCAGATCATCATCAAGTCTGGAATCTTGAATATGATTAGCATGAGAATTTCTAATTTTAAACAAATGTCCCTTACTAATGAAAACTCAACATCCTGAACAATTGTATAATCAAGACCCAGCAAACATATTAGAAGTTGTAAAAAAAAAAAGAGACAGAAATAACAGCATCATGGAGGGAAAAAACATTCAAGTGCCAACAAATTGGATTCTGAATAGCATGGGCTTGAGTGGAAGTGAATCATACACTGCACGTACCTAGTTATTTGGCATGAATAAATGTTCTGTTTTAGTGATGTTCCAAATTCTAATCATTTCCAATTTTCCTATGCACTACTTAGAGAACCATGAAATTTCATGAGTGCATGGCTGTTATGGGAAATGGACTCCAGAATTAGAAGTCTCTCCTGCAAGAGGTCATGCCAGCCACAGAAGGTTGCTACTAGGGTATCCAATCAAGGGTAAGGACAACATATTCACAAGGCCTGCACTGCCAGCTCCATGTGGCACCAGCAAATAATAACAAAGGAAAAACACTAGAGGAGGAGAGACAAAGGCTTAGAAAATGATCAGTAATCTGTCTCTTGGTTGCTCAAAAGTAGTTATGGAAGAAGATGGGCAGGTGCTCCAGCTCAAATAGAGTATGAGCAGCAGAGAAGCATGGCACACCCAGATGATGACACAAGTTACTGCATGTACTCTGGATCAACAGATCCCTCAGGAACCTTGACATCTTCATTAAAAATAAAAATTGACTGAAAAAATAATCATGTACTCTCTAGGAAATATGGGAAACATTCTGCCAGGTTTTGCATACTCCACCCCATATCCACCAAAAATCTGCCCACCTCTTGTCTAAGTAATACATATGGAAGGGTAAGAAATGAAGGCTTACATTCACCATGATGTCTACAGTAGTGACAGGAGTTTCAGCCCTTCTTCCTCTATGTTCCTTTGAAGCATAGGAAAATGGCTCTTTAAAACTGTTCTCCAGAGGATGATTTTAGGGCACCCAGATTTAGGAGGCATCAGGGGAAATTGTTCCTCTCCTGCTTGCACCAGTAGAGGTTGCAGCCATAGCACAGCAACTAAATTTCATCAATGTACTAGACAGCTAAGAAGTATTTGTCAATGAACATTGACAAGTTACAGAGACATGGGAGTAATATTCAAAGAAAATATTGATTTCAGAAATCACATGAATCTTGTTAATTAGGAGCTATGCTCCTCTAGCCATACATGACTAGCAATATTGACTTTTTTTAAAAGGTAGAAACAATTTTAAAGAATATACTGAAGGGCTTGTGTAGATCTTTCCATCAAAAGAGATGCTATTGAAAATATTGCAGCAGATTCAGAAAACCAAAACAAAAGAACAGATCAACTAATGAGAATAAAAGAGATTTTTAAAAGTCTAGTGTTTTGTTCCAAGCTCCTGTTTAAAGCAAAGATGTATGGTCTTAGGCATTTGCATATCTCTTGCACAAAAATGAAGTCATTTCTACAATTTGGCTGGCATTGCCCCTCCAAAGAGGCTAGAAAATAATGAATGAAACAAAGTAATAAAACATCAAACCCATCAATTTCATTGAACCTAGATAACAGCTAAAACTGAGGAAGTTTTCTGCCCATTTCTCAAGCTCTAAAGATTAAAACAGAAGAGGCCACTAAGCTAAACTTAAGGAGAACAAAAACAACACAGCTCACTAAATGAAAGAATGCTGAAAATTGTCTTCCAACATTCGTGGTAGACCATTTGAAAGTCACTTAATAGACTTCATAATGAAGAAGGAAGGTCAAAGAACATTAAAACAAAATGGGGCTACTTGAATACAGGGCATGTTTTCTGTGACTGGGAAGAAATTCAATCAATGTAGCATTTATATGTTCTATATGTGACTTATGTACAGAAGAGCTAGTAACTGGTTGAGATAATGCTACTGAAATATGCTGTTTCTGATTAAAAATGGTCTATTCACTTTTAACATTTTAATTTGTTCTGAATTTTACCTATACATCCATATCTTTAAATTGTGCAATGCTCTGGCACAAACAAACGAATGAATGAATAAAGGGAAACATTTCTTTTTGGACACTTATTCCTAGAACCCCACAGCCTTTATGGCTACTGGCTTCACTGGCTGCAGAATGCTGGAAATTTATGTTTTAAAAAATCACATTCATACATTTTGCTCCTGAACAACCCACATCTGTATCAAGAGAGAGAGAGGAGAGGGATCATGAAGGATTAGTCCCTGGAATAACAACACAACTGGAGAAACACTAAACAACTATGTTGTCAACAGTTTATATTCAAAAGGTGGGCTACAGAGATAAAGAACAAGCCCACAGGTGATGTCATCCTTTATTGTCTCTCTCATTCAGGGGTTCTCAACATTTTTCAGCCAAGGGCTGGACCACGCTGACAGCTGAGTGGACCGGACTGGTGGTTCTCTGCTATAAATGCTGTAAAACACATTCACAGCTCTCATAAACACATTTATTATGTCTGCAGACTCATTTACGGCTGTTGTAAATGCATTTCCAGTGGCCGTAAATGATTCTGCAGCCAATTCCAGTGGTGACAGTGGCTGGAGCAAGGTGAGGGGCCAGATTATTTGGCACTGTGGGCCAGATCCTGTCCATAGGCTGTAGGTTGAGAACTCCTGCTCTAATTAGTCACACAGAATGTTAATAATGAACAACTAACTGCATCTTAAAACTGACTATTAAAAACTATGATACCGCACCTTGACTTGCTCATAAAGATACCACAGCCCCTTGTCCACAGTTCAGGAATTACAGGAGAGTTACTGTTTTTAGTGAGATGGGAAAGACTATGTGTCTCATCCATTTGGCCACTCCAAGTCAATGCCTGTTCCTTTTGGTAACTCCCAACCTCCTGCTTTTGTTTTGTTTTTTAGCAGAGGGGAACTGTCTAGTTGAGCACTAGCATCGAGACCAGTTTAAAAAATTGCATTGTTGAGCAAGTACTTTACTTTGCCATCAACTGCAAAGAGATCACCACTAGTTTCTCATAAATGCAAGTTCACTTTTCCAGAAATAAAAACCAAACAAGCTGAAAAGCAATTTTCCAGTCCAGAGTTTGTGAAAGAACATTGTAGTTAAGCTGGGTGTCCTGTGACCCACCAGATGGGAGTTTTATAGCACAGCACATAGGTCTGCAGCTGGAAATGAAATCACTGATCCTTCATACATGTATAAAATTGCTTCCTGCTTGGTTTTATGGGAGATCCTGGATGGCAGCTCTACTCTGCACATGTCTATTCAGCAGTTCAGTGGAGTTTACTCCTGGAAAACTTTATAAGAGAGCCAGCATGGTGCAGACTATGGACAAAGTGACAACCTATGAGAGAAAATACCCACTTGGCCATGAAAAGTCACTGGGTGATAGTAATGGTAAACCACTCCTTGACCCTCCCTCATATTTTGAAAACCCTGCCAAAGCCAACATGTCAAGTGATGTAATGGTGCATGCAACATCAAGTGTCTATGGGATTATAACCTCATACTGCATATTGTAAAGGAATATTTCACTTCTGAATTTAGATATTTTTTAGCACAGGCTGCTTCATTAATATACCATTTGAATAACATTCTGTGTCGCTCTCTCTAAACACCAACCATTGATTATGAAATATTATTAAGCAAATATGCACAAGCTGTATAAAAATGCAAGAGCTGCATAAATGTGAAATCATACATTACCTGCAATCCCCATAAAGGCAAGCTTCTGTTCACCCAAATAATAGGCGACCTGTCAAATTACAGCAACAGAATGAATACACCCTTAACAGAATATCAGCGTATGTGTAGTTTTTGAGAGCTTACTGAAAGGTCCCAATAAGTTTGACCTTCCTCTGAAAGGTCATAAAAAATAAAACTAATAACCCTCACCCCATGACATCCTCATTAACAACCTGTCTGTTAAAAAGTATATACTTCAATTCTTTGCAGTTCATAGTGCCAAAAAAACATTAAAAACTCCATCTAAAAGGCTAGTACAAGATGATAAATACCAGACAGCTCCTCTCCCATGGTTGCAGTAACATGAAAAGCAAATAATGGCCAGGGATCTCATCCTACGAAAAACAAGAGTCCCAAACATACTTCTGACAAGAAGGAATCATCTCAAGAAGCCTGGTGAGTATTATTGCAATCATCACACTACACAGACCCAAACACTAGATGTTCATGAGTTTCTGCGGTTGAGCACCATGTGAAAGCCCTCATGCAAGATACTGCTTGTCCTCAAGGCTCTCTCTTTACAGATTCTGGACTTGAATACATTGTGGATCCATAGTGTCATGGATCAGATAATGGGCTGTGATTTAAGATAACCAGGTGCTAGTTTGGACTGAATTGCAAAACTCCCTAGGAAATCTTGTGTAGGCACATTGTCTCAACTTAGGCTCTAACTTTATACAAGGATAAAATGAGAAAGAGACTAACACTGTACAGTACAGTAATACCTCGGATAACGCTAAGACTTGGTTCCACAAATCTTGGTGTTATCCGATTTTTAGTGTTCTCCGATCCATGTTAAAATCCTATGGGATGCATCGGATAACGTTAAAGCTCCATAGAGATACGTTGTAACTGCACAGGCTTTAGCGGTTGTTATCCGATCCATCCCATGGGACCCTAACGTTATTTGATCCAATTCTCCTCCCCAGATTACTTAACGTTATGCGATTTCAGCGTTATCCGAGGTAAACATTATCCGAGGTATTACTGTATGTTGTTTGAGCTCACTGGAGGAAAGGTAGAATATAAATGCAATAATTAGACAAACAAAGGAAGAATGTGGTATCTTGCTTAAAACTGTAGAAGGAATCAGGATCTCTCCAGTACTTCTGTATCACCCCTTTTAGATGTGTAATACCTCAAAGAGGGTAGTTAAGGGAACGTTCAAATAGCCAACACAGGGTCTGAAATCCTCATCCCTTGTCCTTCTGCTGTCTTTCTATGAGCAGTGGACGAGATGGTGTTGTTTCTAGGCCCTATAGGTGATTTTGCCTCCCATTTTTTTTAATAAAGCTGTCTTTTATAGTTCCATGCATATTTGGATCACAAATACTATCCTAAAATCCCAGCACCTTTTCACTTCTTTCAGCTTTTGTAGAAAATTTCCCTAGCACTGCAAGAGCCTGTTGCACTTCCTTTTTCTCGTTTGATTTCATTACTTCAGTGGGGCTGTGGTGGCTCAGTGGTTAAAAAGCTCACCTTGTTAGCTAGAAGGCTGGCAAGTTGGCAGTTTGAGACCCGGGTACTGCATGACAGATTGAGTGCTCATCTCTGTCCCAGCTCTTGGGGACATGAAAGGAGCCTCGTTTGGGCATTCCCTGAGCAGAGTTTCTTCTGCAAAAATCCTTTTAACCGAGAACAAATTCTGACACTAAATTATTTATTTATTTATTTTTCATATTTCTATACTGCCTTCTTCACCAGGGTGACCCCTTCAGTATTTTATCTTGATATCTTTTAGTCTTTTGTCTCTACCCATAGCTTTGAGGTCACCTGTCCCTTCTTATTCCTAGGTTTCCTGAACAGAACATTCTTCTTGGGCTTTTGCAGATTTTTAAAACCAAATGGGATATTACTCCCTTCCCTCACGGAAAATGGATTAAAAACACAGCCTCCTTCGCTCCCATAAAACTTCCCTGTATATATTGCTGTTATCCATGTCTACACAACACAGGGGAAGGATGGATTCAGTTTTTCTCTTGCACATGTCCACAGCACATGTCCATACCTGAAAATGGATGCTAGACCATTGCATCAGGTTCTGCACAACCTCAGAGGGTGGAACAGAGACACAACTTGCCCTCTCACTGGCCTCGTGTATGTGTAATTTAGGAAACAGTGTTGGTTAATTTAGGAAACAGTGTTGGTTTAATTATAGTAATTAATTTTATGGTTCTGCCAAAATTCATACCAAATGAGGTCTGCACTATTCTTAATAATTTTACCATAAAAATGGCACCAGCCCTTCCTTTTTCAAATACAGTAAAACACCAGATAACGATTGGATCGGATAACGCTAAAATCACATAAAGTTAAGTAATCTGGAGAGGAGAATTGGATCGAATAACGTTAAGGTCCTATGGGATGGATTGGATAACAACTGCTAAAGCCTGTGCGGTTACAATGTATCTATATGGAGCTTTAACATTATCCGATGCATCCCATAGGATTTTAACATGGATCAGATAACACTAAAAATCGGATAACACCAAGACTTGTGGAACCAAGTTTTAGTGTTATCCGGTGTTTTACTGAAATTGAAAGGGTAGAAAAAGCCACCACAAACCCCTTTTGAAGTTCAAAGAACTGGGGAATGCAGCCTGAAGTTATTCTGTAAAATGTTATGATATGTGAAGAAGGCTGAAAGACCTTTCTTTGATTCCAGCATAGCCACAGACAGAGCAGAATAGTTTTCTTATTGGTGCATTATATTGAACACTATGAAAATAACAATAACATATTTGATAACAAGAAAAGTACATAATTAAAATTTCAATAGATCATGTTCTTGAACAAAAAAAAAGGTGTTAATCACCCTCTCTGACCTTTTGTATATTTCAGACACCACCACAGCTGTCCCCGTCTACACCAAAAAACGTATTATTTAGGGGGAGAAAGTAAAATATATCTTCTTAGCTTCAAACATCTTATTACCATTGTAAACACAACTTTAAACTTACCAATCTATTTTTGCAGGAGTGTTGTTCTGGCCGGAACATCCTCGGATTAATTCCTTACTACCAGACATCCAAATGTAAAATCCATTTTCATTTAAAAGTAGCGTAATAGCATCGCAAATTGGTATAATGGAGAGATAAGGGGAGGAGGGGAGGAAGCCAGACAAAATAATTAGCTTTTTGTAATGACACTTTTTAAATTGCTGCAAAATATTATCCAGAAAAGTCCAAGAACATGTCATCTAAGAAAGAGGAGCAGTCAAAAATGAGAAGGATCAATATTGAGTTAACCTTGGCATGTTTAGTGTGCAAGTATGATACTATGTAGTGCATATCAGAATGTAGTGTTTAAACAAAGGATCTATTGACTGTGAAAATTCATTTTAATATCTGGAAACATGGTCTATTAAAGACTCATATTCAAAATAAATGATCAAATAAGGTTTTCATTCATTTGGAGAATTTAACACTTTGCTAAGTGATTTACTAAAAAGATCTCATAGTGTGCAATTTCTTTACTCATCATTTCTTAAACTGTAAGGAGCCCCAAGTCATTTTAGCCATGGACTATGAGGAATCTTCTACTACTACTTGAAAAAGACTTCACAGAAGAACACTACTAATGCATTTTCTCTTCTACATTTTCTTTTATAGATGAAGAAAATATGTCTACTGTCCATAATTATCATACATCACAACATTCAGATTTTCTGGAAACAAAATTAAAACTGTCCAGATGCATTTTTAAAAAAAGAAGAAACAATTAACAAACCAGGGCCATAGCCAAGATTCTAGATGGGAGAGGAAATTTCAGGAGGGGCAAAAATTTCCAAGGGGGCCCCAACAATTTCACACTCAGATATATAACATTGGAAACCTGGGTGGGTTGGGGCAGGTTGTTAGCTCAGGAGCCCCCCCCCCCCCACAATGGCCATGCAACAAACTGATGACAAGCATTTCTACACTGACATTTGTTTATGTCTAATGTTATCCATTATGTATATAAGTACAATAGCTCGACTTAAACCTTGTCTCCTGCGCTAATACAGTAATACCTTGGATAGCGCTAAGACTTGGTTCCACAAGTCTTGGTATTATCCGATTTTTAGTGTTATCTGATGCATGTTAAAATACTATGGGATGGATCGCATAATGTTAAAGCTCCATAGAGATACATTGTAATCGGACAGGCTTTAGCGGTTTTTATCCGATCCATCCCATGGGACCTTAACGTTATTCGTTCCAATTCTCCTCCCCAGATTACTTAATGTTATGCGATTTTAGCGTTATCCGAGGTAAACATTATCCGAGGTATTACTGTACCTAAAATAAGATCATGCACATTTTAGTTGTGTGACTTAATAGATTTTTCTTATAAATATAGATTTCAGGATTTTGCAGGTAATGGGTCCCATCTGAATTTAATTCGTGTTGTCAAATAATAAAGATGAAGCTAAAGTACTTTGGACATCAAATGAGAAGAGAGGATTCACTTAAGAAAGCCTTGATGCTTGGAAGGGTCGAGGGCAAAAGAAGAAGGGGACGGCCCAAGATGAGATGGCTAGATGGTATTGTAGAGATAATGGGCACAGAGCTGAGCCAGTTGAGGGGGATGGTGGTGGACAGGAGTGCCTGGAGGACAGTGGTCCATGGGGTCGCAGAGGGTCGGAATCGACTGTGTGACTGAACAACAAAATATATGCAATGCTATCAACAAGACTTCAGTTAGTAAATTGTTTTAGATAAAGATAATTAATTAAAAGAGAATCAAGTGGAACTACTTTATTTTACTGGGTCTGCCTGAAGCATGACTTAAATCCATATTTAATGCTACACATCTGCAATAAACAAATGAACAGATGGGTAGACAGATGCATTCCCTCAAACTGGAAATAATTTGTTCCCAAAAACCATTTATCCACATTTATACACTGACTCCTATCTGAAAAGTGAAACAGAATATTTACTAGGATAAAGATATATGTGTGAAGAAACTGGATTAGTGTTTTATGTTTTCAGATAGATAAAACTAATTCTAATTCCATGTATCTACAAATCACACTTCATTTCATGAAGGTACAAGTTCTTTCCTTTAATGATGGTTGGAAGCATCTGTAAATTTATTGCCATTCAAGTGTTCTGCTGCCACTTCCAAAATGGCAAGTCTATGGAACTATCAACAGGCCCACATTTTACAGGGTTTTAAAATCTGGAACACTTTGATTAACAAAATCTTCCATGAACATGCAGCACAGAAGGACACAAAGATCTTGTAGGTGGAGACAAATTTAATAGTAGGCTGCATATCACATTTATAAAAACTACTAATATAATCCAGTACAAAGAGAAGTGCAAAGCCCCTCAAGTGAAAATCTCACAAATGAAAACATTGTATTAGAAAATATCTTTTTCGACCAACAGGTATATTGTTTCATTTGACAACAAAGGTATGAACATTATTTATAAGCTGTGTAGGGTGCAACCAAAGCAGTTCCACTTGATTCTCTTTAATTCATAATATTTATCTAAAACAATGTAGGCTGTTCCTGTACCTTTAGAAGAGTGATTTGGTGGCTACTCCTTTTGATACTTGTAAGGAGATTTATGGACTCTCATCTCTTATTGCAGCATAATGGAACAGGGAAACCAAAATGGCCCTATGGAAAGAAGAACTGTTGCAACATTTCCATTTCTGTTCTGTTTAGGAGACTAACACTGAATCCTTCAACACTGATATTCTGCACATTTTAGAAGCTTTATAAGTGTTATAGTAATTGTATCATATGGTATCAACGAGAACTGTGCACTGGCTAGAACAGGATTAGTTTGAAAGCACCATCTATATCTATACAGATACAGTATTGATTCTTCATGACAGAAATCAATTTTCTTTGATTGGTTGATTTATTAAACCAAGTGATTTACAGAATAATTCCCTACTCAGAACAGTCCCACGTCTGAGCCAGATCCATTTTTTGTGTGCACCTGGTGTGTACGTATACATACACATTTAAAAGCATGAAAATATGGATAAAAATGTTCTTAATGATAAATATTCATGCCATAGGACAGCAGTCCCCAAATTTCTGGGACATGGAGTCCACATTAGAGTGTCCAATACCTAAAGAAGGCCACATCTTTGATCAAAATGTAACAAAATTATTAACCTACTGGTTTAGATCAAAAGTAAACATTCACAGGTCAACAAAGAAATGTTAATGTTATGGGTACCTGAGCTCTGTTAGCTAAGAAAAGACCCAGAATGACCAAAATGCTATGGAAGAGAAAACCAATAGCAAGGTAACAGAAGGAACCATGGAAACCAGAAGAAACAATGCTGGTTTTATGTTGTGGTTTTTGTTGTTGGGTAACAAAAGCACAGGGAAAACAGCAGTAAATGCTTGAGACAGGAAGAACAGGGTGGGTCAGAAGGGGAAAGCCTTAAAGGTGATAGCAGTGAACAAGCAAACTGGAGGGTCACACGGAAAGAGCTTGGGGAGCTTCAGCTTGGGGACCCTTGCTAAAGGATATAAACTAAATACAGTAAAACCCTGGTTTATTATTTTAGCCCATTCCGACAGCATTTGTTGTAAACCAGAAAAATTGTAAACTGAAGCACATTTTCCCATAGGAATGCATTGAAAAATAAAAACCGGTCCCAACTGGACCAAAAATAATAATAAAAAAAACAACCCCTCAAAAAAATTCCAAACACAATTGTCCCCCAACCCTCAATCAATCCCACCAGCTGGTGAGAGGCTGGGTGGAAAAAAGTAGGTGTTCTTAAAGGATTTATCCCTTTTTTATCCTGCACCTCTATCGATTGAACTCCCCAGCTGATTAGTGGCTGGAGTGGAGAGGAGGGTGAGCTCTTGAGGTGCAGGAGAGAAAGGGGAAGCTCCTAAGAACACCACCTCTGTCTGTCCCCAAGAAAAGCAAGGAGGCACAGGGTGGATTGGGGGGAGTACATGTGCACGTGGCAGCCTTGCTTCCCCTTCCCTCTGCAGCACTGGACAAAGAGAGAGAGGAGAAAGGGGGGGGAGAAATGGGCCGCCAGCCAAGCAACAGAACAGGCCACTGTCTGGGGTTTTGTTGCTGGAAAATTTCAATCACTGCAGCAGCCCCAGAGTAAAGTCCTCCTCATAGCTCGTATCAAGAATGGGGGAAGAGTTTTACAGCAAGAGAATCTAGGCTCACCTTTTCTTCCTTGTTGGGCCCCACTCCCTGAAGAGATGATGAGGTGAAGGAAGGGAAGGACAGAGAGAACTAGGTAATAGCTGCAGTAAACTGAACAGGTCCTACTTCCAAGCTGGTACTTCTTCCATGCCACCCTGGGCACACTGATGATCTTGTCTGACTTCTAAAAACTAGGCAAGGTTGGGCCAGGTTACTTTGTGGAAGGAAAGTCCCTAGGGCCTTTGATACGAGCCATGAAAGGGGCTCCTGAGGTGGTTGAAGTTTTCCAGCAAACCCCAGACAGTGGCCTGTTCTTTCACTTGGCTGGCAGCCCATTTCTCTCCTCCTTCTCCTCTCTCTCTTTGTCCAGTGATAGGGAGGGAAGGGGGAGCAAGGCTGCCACTGTGCAATTGCACTCCCCCCCTCACCCTGGGAACTGCTCGCCCTGCGCCTCCTTGCTTTCCCGGGGGACAACTGGCTCCTTTCCCTCAACCGTCTGGGCTCCAAAAAAAGGTGCAACCTTGTCCCCCAGGAAAGCAAGGAGACAGAGGGCAAGGAGATAACCGCTAACCTGGCACCTACATAATCCAGGAAAAAAATCACAACCCAGGACATCATTTTCTGTGAAATTTCATTCATAAATAGGTTTTTACATAATCCAAAGCATACGTAAACTGGGGTTTTACTGTAGATATTTAAGTTATTCAAAGTAAATATACCTAAATAAATTCCTAATGTTTACAGTGTCACAGATTCCTTGTCTTTTTGAGGCTGAAATTTTATGCATCCACTCCATTTCTCCTTGTGTCACTGTGGCAGATGCAGCTTTAATAAATGGATCTGGTACAATTAGCTTGCCTTGGATACATGAGTATCATCAGATGGCGTGGAAAGGCTTTCATGAGGGTTTCTTAAAGCCTCTCAGAATTAGGATGGGAAGAAGAGTGATGATGCCAGAGAAGAACTATCTCTATGGTGGGAAAGATTCCTTGTTTGTAACAGACTAAGACTGTTCTTCTAGAACAGTGGTTCCCAACAGGGGGTACACAGCCCACAGGTGGAATTCAATTCCCAGAAACTTAAGTCAGTACATTGGCTGATCAGTGCTTTGGGGAAATGACTTAGGCTTCTGGGAATTGAAGTCCAAACACCAGCATTTGGGAAACACTGTTCTAGAATTTAACTTTAATTAGAGAGGCAACTGTTTATTAATGTTAGTAGTTTAATGGACCTACTTGCTGTCAAAATTGGATTCCGAAAGTGACGTCATCGCCATGTGCTTTTGTTTACCCATGTGACTAGAAATGATGTCATGCCATGTGCTTTTCAATGATTTTCTCAGTCTCTCCCCTTCTTTCACTTCTCTATAGTTCAGTTTCATTTGTTAAGGCCAATCAAATTTTCTCAATCCTTAAATTCTATTGATGTTTATAAATTGGCCTCATCCCAATTACCCAGCAAAGTATGAGATTCTGAATTCAAGGACTAGCAAACCTTCTGCCACCCTTCTTTTTCATATTAATCCACTGTTAATTGCCAGGCTTTTAAAATGTCAGATGCCTAAACACATGCAGTTTACTTCCTTTACAGTTATTTTGAAGTTGCTAATAAACATAATCATACGTAGGAAAATGCCATGTAAAAACTATTCCAAAATGTTTGATCCAGAGTTTTTACACTGTTATATAGCTCAAATGCACCTAAATTTTTGTTCACACTGACAACTTCAGAGGGGTGGTGTAACATGTGTTAACTGTACATTTGTAGATTCAAAATTAAGCTAGAAGATGAGGCACATTTATTTCACTGGGGTGAGAGGAACTATAATGATACCCTATCATACCTTGTGACACCCACTAATACATACTAATTTGCAGAATTTTCTTTATTTCTCATCCAATACGTCTACATTTTTGCTATTCTTCACAAAGAAATGGATTTAATATGAAAGTAATGTCAGCATTAAAACAGTGTTTTCAGTATAATTGGATTGGGAAGAATTTAACTTTATATTTCAGCTACTTAAAGCAAATAGCTCTGACAGTATTTTAAAAAACATTTTTAGGGAACACAGTCATTTATGGAAATATGTACAAGTATCATTTATTGGTATAATTTGCTTCATCAAAGTAACAGCAGCTTTAAAATAAACAGATTAAAATGCACAATTTGTCTCTTTGGCTGCAAAACAAAAAAGAATTGCCTTTAACAGCTGATAAGATTACAAGGGTCTCCCCCAGATAGTGCATTTATTGCATGAAATATACCTGGTTGTTCCCTTAAACTTTCAGAGTTTTTTCTCCACCACCCAGATCACATCACCCTTTAAACCAGTGATGACAAACCTTTTGGTGACCAAATGCCCAAACAGATGGGCAGGACAGACTCTGTGTTGGGTGGAGAGAGGAAGTGCTCCCATTGGGTTGCTGGGCAGAGGGGTAAGGTGAACTCTGTCTTAGGGAGGGAGGAAGTGTTCCATTTGGGATTTTGGGCAGAAGGGTGGGGTGAATTATGTGCTGGGGGGAAGAAGCGCTCCCATTGGGCTGCTGGGCAAAGGGGCAGGAGGAAGTCTGTGCTGGGACGAAGACACATGTACCAACAGAGAGGGATCTGAGTGCCCCCTCTGGCACACGCAGTGATGGGATGTAACAGTTTCGTACCAGTTTATAGATGTTCTTGCAAGGAAGCCAAAGCAGGCAAGGCACCAAAGTTGTGACAGCTACCTGTGCAGAGAAAGAGCCTAGCAGCGATCACCTTGCCTCATCTTGCCTCACCGGGTTGCCTCCTGCTCACCCTCCAGAGTCTCAGAGGGTAAGAGGCCACAGAGACCCATGCAGAGAAGGGGGGGGGAAGTGAGGGGCTTGCCTCCCCTCCCCTCCCCTCCCCTCTCTAGGTTTCTGTGGCCTCTTACCCTCCAAAGAGGAGGTAAAGAAACTGCTTACTTACTGGTAAGTACTGTATATGCTGGTGTATAAGACTACTTTTCCCCCCTGAAAAACATGCCTCCAAGTGGGGTGGGGGTCGTCTTATATGCCAGGTGAACTTCAGTTGGGATAGACATAGCTGCCCATAGTGGCCTCCCGATGCTCACCCGGTGCCCATAGTGGCCTCCCAATGCCCACCTGGTGCCCATAATGGCCTCCCGATGCCCACCTGGTGCCCATAGCGACCTCCCGATGCCCGCCTAGTGCCCATAGTGGCCTCCCGATGCCCACCCACCTCATTCTACATACCATCTAGTATTGCGTGGTATCCAGCATGGCTGCGGCGAGCATCAGCAGCAAGACAGGGGTGCCAGCCTTTATTGCGTGACCGGCCCATTCTGCTTGGCGGGAAGCAGCGGTGCTCCGCCCCGCCCCTTGTCTACACAGAGCTCACACATGCGCACTTGCACACTAGTGCCTGTCACAGGGAGATGTTGAAATCAAATCTGATGTTCTTTTATGTTTTATTTGGTGTGGTGAAGGTGTGCGGAAGAGGGGGTAGTCTTATACGGCGAGTATATAACAAACTATATTTTGAGTGGAAATGTTAGGCGGCTGTCTTATACGCCCAGTCGTCTTATACGCCGGCATATACGGTAAGTGGCTTCTTTACCTCTCTTTGGGAGAACACTTCACAGCTGGACGTCCTGGGCTCCCCAGACAATTCCTCCCGCTCAAACTCCTCCTCCTCTCTTTGTGCCATCCACATTCTAAAATGGCACAGGGCTGCCATTTAAAACCGTCCCAGACAGAATGAACTCTGGGGACATCCATTCCATAAGTTGATTTTTCTCCATAAATTGGGACGTGATTTCCCCAGAATTTCCTTCTGTAAAATGATTATTCCATAAAAAGAGGCATCCGTAAAATGAGGTTTTACTGTATTTAGAATCCTGTCTTTTGACCTATCAAAGATGACTTATGAAGTGTGGCCACACCTGCACATTTAAAATAAAGGCTTAGATCATGGGACAAGTATTATACAAACAACTGCTCTAATTTGTACTGAGACCAACAAATAAAAGAGGCAAACATTACCATCCATGTTGCTGAGATGGATCATCCAGGAGCACTCGGACTATGTACAAGAAGCAGCTTAGCAGCTTGAGTGAAAAATTGAGCAAGCGTATTCTGAGGCCTGTTTTGAGAGAGAGAAAGATGGTAAGTCAACAATCAGTTTATTTTCATGTTAAAAGGTCATCAATTTTTCTATAAAATGGCTGAAACTAGCTTTCCTCAAGCTCAGAAGGCACATAAGAGAAATGAGAATGCTCATATATTAATCAATTTATTGACTACAGCTTCAGACAACCTCCTGCCTCATCTCAGGACTACCGGACAATAAATCTGGGGGTGGGGATCTCAGAAAGGAAAATAGACAATGGCTGATTGATTCTGTTTCCCCATCTCCACATCCACTGGGACCATTATATAACCAAGTTTGTAAGAAAAACAAAAGATGAAGTTGAAGGTATCACAACATGCCTGTTTCTGCTCTTGCTGTTTAATCCTAGCAAATAAGCACTTAATTCTAATGGTCGTACGGTAAAGGGAAGGGTCACCCTTGCTCAAAAGCCAGTCATTGTTGGATCATGTACTGTATTTTTATATTGTATTGCATTACTGAAGCTATGTCATGTATATGTAATTGGTATTGTACTTTGTTACCTTACTTTGCAGTGTGGTTTTGTTTTATTGCACTGCTGTACTCTATTGTTATATTTATTGCATTAATCAAAGTATGACCTTTGATTATGTTATATTACTTTTGATTGTCTTATATATATATGGTTTCTGTAAACCGCCTTGAGTCAGTTGCACCGAGTAGGGTGGTATATAAATCGAATAAATGAAATGAATGAATGAAATGAATATCTGACTCTAGGGTTCAGTGCTCATCTCTGTTTAGGCAAAACCAAAAACAGAAAATGAAACAGCTAAAGAGGCTACAACTGGTCCAGAATGTGGCTGCTTGGGTGCTCATGGGGTGCGAGCATTATGTCCGTACCTCTCCACTGCTTCGGGAGCTGCACTGGTTGCCATTGTGCCTCCGGGTGCAATTCAAGGTGCTGGTGATTACCTTTAAAGCCCTACATGGTAGTGGACCAGGGTACTTAAGACACCACATCACCCCAATAACATCTGCCCATCCCACTAGAGCAGACTAGAGGGGCTCCCTGATAGTTCCATCTTCTAGCACGAGAAGGAGGGCCTTCTCTGTGTCTGCTCTGGCCCTGTGAAACCTCCTGCCAACTGAACTTTGTCTCCAGGCAGAGCTTTTACCCTTTTGCAAGAGCCTTGAGACCTGGCTCGTGCAGCAAGTGTGTGGGGTGGCTGAGGAGATAGCTATCCTGGGCTGGCTTGTTTAAGTATTGCCTGGGCTATCAGCTTTTGAAAAATCTTGTGATGCAGCATTGGGAGGGCATTTTTAAAAAATAATACTAACAATATTTTTTTAAAATCTAATTTTTAATGCTTTGTAAATGTTTTTGTAAAGTTTTTATTTGCTTTATGTGCAAGCCACCCGGAGTCGTCTTGACGAGTGGGCGGCAGTAGAAATGTGAGTAGTAACTAAATAAATAACCCCAGAGATTTAGACGTGCATACATGCCTTTGGCTCCCTTCTGCTCTACCCCCTATACATCTGACCAAGGAGATAAATGCAAGTCACATTAATGAGATTTTGTGCCAACTGTCATCTCTCACAAGATTTCATAGTAGCTGTGAAATCTTGAGGGATGTCACAGTAAACACCAGTGGATCCTCCCAAGTCAGACTATGAGAAATATATAGTCATTGTGAGTGAAATGTTTGTCTATGACAGAGAGAGAAAAAAGAGACAGACATGTGTGAGAGAGGGCAAAAAGAGAAAGAAGAGAGAATGTGAGGCAGGTAAAGGCATGATCTGAGATTTATTAGCTGGTGCTATAAAAGAAGGCCTTTCAAAGCTGATATAGAAATAAACTGTTTATTTTCTATCTCTCCTGGCATAAGAAAAAGGCCTGCAAAGACAGGACTCAGCAACGTTGTCAGAATAAAAAAACAGGTTTACTGCAGGAAGCTGCAAATTCAGATCAAAGTGGATTTCTCATCATCATTGGGATGTCACAGAAACTACTACATTATTTCAAGTTACAGTCTCACTGAATTTGGAACATCTTAGAATATGGGTTTCTGCCAGGTCATCAGTTACTCTAAGAGGCTCACAATGATGTCATTGATTTCTGTGGAAATAATTTTAATGTCCTGACCAGAAAAGAAGAGGATGACAAGGAGATTTTGATTGCTTAAACATTCCCATGACATATGTGATCTGGATTTTTATATTCACAACATCCAGACAAAGCAAATTATTGACAGTAAGAAACCACACAAAAGAAAATTACAACTTCCACTGCTGTGTTATAAGTCCTGCCTTTGCTGGGCTACAGTACCACCAACATCAATTAGTACTCCTCCTATATTGTCACCATCTAGTTTCTTCTTTCCCTTATGCAATTCAACAAATACTTCTTACTCTGTCAATAGTACCAATTGTCAAAGACAACCAATGAATGGTAACAACACTCCAAGTGTTAAAATATGTGCTCCTAATGCTTTTGCATGTTTTCCACACTTGGCAGCTTAAGATGTCCTAGTGTCCCCTTACACTATAATTCTGCCCCCTTTGAAACTGCACCTTATCTTTCTTTACCATAAATTTCAATTGACAAGAAGTGGAGAAAATGTTTTCTGGAGGAAAACAATGCTCTTCATTTGAGACAAGACCATCCTGCTGTTCAAGAAGGAGACCTTGTTCCAAATTAGCATTAAGATTTCCTCCTTTGACCAAAGCAGAGGGGAGCAGGAATCATTCTTATTAACCCAAGTAAAGTGTCTCTTGCTTACTGACACATAATGTATTCAAAGTTCAGAGATAAAAGGTGCTCATACAAGTTTATATATACCCAAATCATATTTATTAATACACATATTTTTCCAGTATATTCTAAATTTTGTCTCATTACAACCCTAATCTTCACTGCAGCATCCTGATCTAATGTTTACATGTCCCCATGTAAACATCAGCAGCAGAACTGTGTGCACAGATTGATTGATTTCACTGTTTCTATGTCATGCCTTTTCTTTAAGAATGTCAACACAATTTACAGGGTGCGGCAGCATAACTTCCTGTTTTCAAAACTTAATAAAACCCATTGTATGAATCAGAAATTTTTTATTTGTTTTTTATAATGTAGGCGCATACCTAAAGTTTTGTTTTACACAGTTTTGAAGATCAAATCAGGTAGGTGACTTCCCCCATTCTCCATACACTGAGTAAACCAATTTCTGGCATTTGTCATGACTCTTTCCAGCATAGCAGGCTGTATGCTGGGTTGCGATCACTGAACAACCACTCGAAAAGTAGGCCTCAACGGCAAATGCATGCTCCACACTATTCCAATGCATGATTGTGACTGAACTGTTTTGGAACAAAACTTTATAGTCCCACCTCTCGAATGACACCACTAGCGTTCCGCTACGACATCAACCGACTGAATTGCGCACATTTTAAAAAAGGAAGTAATGCTGCCGCACCCTGTACATAGTTCTGCTGTTTATTTCATGTTCACACCAACCCTGTAAAGTAGATCAGGTGACCAAAGTAACCACCACCATGACCACCTCCTCCGCCTCCTTCCATGTCTAGGCCAGTCATGAAACTGTCAAACTGAAGCCACATTTGCTGAATTCAAGTAAAAACTGTTGAAGATTCCTCAATACAGTATAACTTAATGTAGATTAGAATCTGGCTGCCCATACTCACATAATAATCATGTGAGCCAAACAGAGAGGAAACAAACAGAAATAAAGGGGGAGGGTAGTTAGAGAAGCAAGAGAAAGAACAAAAAGGAGAGAAAACCACACAGAGAGAAAGAATGACCCAATGTTTTATGTCTGGTTATTTCCTTGCTTCCCTGTTACAGAGAAGATTAAAATGTCCTTTCACTGCACTCACATCCTGAGGCTCTGTCATCTTGATTCAAGAACCCACATTATTATTCTGAAAGGCATACCTTTGAGTAGCTACCATTATCATGGGTTCTTGAAACCTGCACAGCAGAGGTAAAGCTCGTCCTTTCTAAAAGTGTTCTTTAATCTCTTAAATTCCCTTTTGCACAACCTACAGAACATTCACAGATCTACACTGTTCCTTCACCTTTTTTACTTCCACCTATCCTAGAGACAGTCTTACTGATGCTTGCCAGCCTACGCATGAAAGAAACCAAACACCACTATATCCATATTTTGTACAAGATTATCAAGGAACAACAATCCCTGGGCTCAATGAGACACTTATCTGTTTAAGGATATTTAGCTCCAAGGTTTACCAAATTAGTTTTTTAGAAATTAAGGTCATAAATAATCCTTTTACAAATCTAGAGATTCTGGACTATGTACTCAGTCTAATTAAGAGGAAGCTTCATTTTTCGTGGTGGAAAGAGCTGAAGAAGCCTTCAGGGAGACCCTAAAGGCTTTCCTGAAGATCAAACTGAGCTGTATTCTGTAGGTGGTGCAAGATTTCTTTGTACACATCCATAAGTCTGCAAAGAAAGACCCTCTCTCACCCACAACCCCTGTCTCTTGCAAGGAAAAAAAGGTTAATTTATTTTTGATTGCAACCAAGTCTTACTAATAAGAAAATGTCCCCTAGCAAATAGATGATTCACTGGGGGGAGGGGATTATCAAAAGGAGTGATTTAAAGTGATCTCCACATTGTGATAAGTACACTCTAGTGGTTAGGAGAGACTGGCTCTCCCATTAGTTTGAGGTAATTGCTTCAGATGGCAAATACAAAACTTTTCCTCAAATGAATGAGATATTGTCTGTTAATTTGGAAATCTGTCCTAGAATTGCAGTGTTATCCAACTTCAGTGATTTACAACTGGAATTGAGGAGGAGGAGGAGGTGAAGAGTTACAGTGACAAGATTATAAATAAAAATTGGAAACTAAAATCTGATTTTCAACTTAATGAATGATATAAAGAGATTTGCAATATAAGTATAAATGATAAATTAACATGAGAAATCAGACTGAAAGGGGGACTAATGAAAATAAATTTAAAGATACTGTACATGAGTAGTATTTTTGGATTATGAGTTAGTAAATGTAAAGGATAAATGGCAGAGCAGGAAATATAGTACAGTGGAATCTCACACGACAATCACCCCGTATATCAACGAAATTGCATAACAATTAGGTTTTTGGAGGGAAATGGTGTCCCACATAACAATTTTCCCTATGGAAAAAAATTGTACAACAATTTTTCAATGGAAATCCACTTAGCAAAAATAAATAAATCATTGTATGATGCATCCCCTAGAGAAAATCGCTATACAATGCATGCATCATATAGCAATTGTTTTGTACAACAACAAGCTCCATGGAACGGATTAAAATCATTGTATGAGGTACCACTGTATTTTTTGAGTTAAATATGGGCATATGAAATAATGAGAGTAAGGGAAGGAAAATAATAATAAAATATGACCTCAAGTCCCATAGGTGGCGAGTGCATGTTATATATGTTATTTTCTTTAATTTGTATACATTGTCTTTTTTTAGTTGTTGTAAACAAATATAATTTAAAAAGATGGAAAATACTATAGCAACTCTCTTAGCTTCTTTTTCTTTCTTTCTTTCTTTTTTGTGAGCATCTCAGCTATTTCCCATTCCCAGAAAATCTCCCTCAAGTATGGTGGAACTTCCTGTTAGCGCTTATGTTGTTATTAACTACAAAAGTGTTTAAAAAAAAAAAAATCAGATTCATTTGGCATTCCCAGTCAAGCTTCTGTATGTCAACACCTAAAATAAAGACAAATGCAGGAGGAATACTTTTTATGAGACGGTGATGTGCAAATACCTGGCTTCCTGTTTTTAGATTGTAAAAGGATGTAATATGCAGCTTATTTCCCTATGGAACATCTAAGAATTTCTATCTGGCCAAAACAGCATGCCATGAATTTTTTTTCTGCCTGATGAAGTGATATTTGAATCACAAAAGTTTGCAATGTGTGATTTTTTTAAAGTTATCCCATTAAAGGTATCACCTTCCTCCTGCATTTGTTTGATTTTTTTCATGGGTCACATGACTGATTTTTGCTTACTAAAATAAAGAGTTTCCTTTCTGAAACATCCATTTGAATCCCTTATGGCAAGTGGCGGAAAGATGTAATCTCCAAATGTCCAAACCCATTTTTTTTTCTTGTGAGGGAAAAATAGCTCATAGAGAGATACAGAAAGCTCATTTGCATCCCTTAGGAAAAAACAAACAAACAAACTATTTGTTTGTTTGTTTAACTTATACCCCACCCAACTACAAAGTTTTCCTACTCTGGGCAGCTAACATCGTGAAACTCACATATTAAAAGCATATTAAAAATACATTTTTTAAAAAAATATATAAAAACCCTATTGGAGATGGAGGGAGACTGAATAAAATGCCTAATGTTCAAAGGCCTCAATTTAAAAATATATATATTTCAACTGCTTTTTAAACATAGGGATGGGACCTGACATGGTTCAACTGGAAGGGAGTTCCACAAAGTTGGTGCTGCCCCCAAGAAGGTTCTTCTCCGAGTCACGCACTTGGAGCTGTGCCATCTGAGAGGAATGGGTGATGCAGGCTGATGTCCTGAGGGGAAGACGCTCCACCAGGTAGGGTCCCAAACCATTTAAGGCAGTGATGGGATGATAAAAAATTTTATACCCCACCCTGACGTCATCACAGTGGGGGCGGAGCTAACGTCATGACGTCATGGGTGGAGCCAACGTCATGACATCATGACGTTGTAGGCGGGGCCAAAAATAAAATAAATAAAATAAAAATAAAAAACACACACACACACCCCTCAACCCCCCCCCCACAAAACCGTTAATAAAATAAATAAATAAAATAATAATTAAATAAAAATACACCCAAACACCCACCCACCCCAAACACAAACCCCACTTACAATGGGGACCGTTGGGGCTGGCCCCCAGCCTTGGTGCCCGGCGCCGCGCCTAGCCGGGCGGCCCACGCTCCCGGCCGCAACGCTCCATGGGCGGCCCCGACCCTCGGCGCTCCGCGGCGCGCCTAGCCGGGCGGCCCACGCTCCCGGCCGCAACGCTCCATGGGCGGCCCCGACCCTCGGCGCTCCGCGGTGTGCCTAGCCGGGCGGCCCACGCTCCCGGCCGCAACGCTCCATGGGCGGCCCCGACCACTCGCACCTCCGTCCGCTCGCCCGCCCGGCTGGCCGTCGGGGGCTCTCCGCCGCCTGTTGCCCCTGGCAGCAGCTTTCAGGGGGCGGCAAAATGTCCCCTCCCCACCCTTTTGCTGGCGAGGAGGAGAAAAAGTGTTTTTTTTTAGGCGGACAATTCAAGGAGGGGCCCGTCCGCCGGGCTGGCTGTCGGTCGGGGGCTCTCCTGGCGGGCGGCCCGCGTGCGCGCGCACGCTGCCCACCTCCTCCTGCCCAGCCAGCCCCCAGGGGCTCCCCGCCACGGCGCCACCCACCCCCGACGAGAGAGCTGGGCGGGCGACCGGGTGTGCCCCTCCTTGAATTGTCCGCCTTTTTCTCCTCCTCGCCAGCAAAAGGGTGGGGAGGGGACATTTTGCCTCCCCCTGAAAGCCGCTGCCAGGGGCAACAGGCGGCGGAGAGCCCCCGACGGCCAGCCGGGTGAGCGAGCGGATGGAGGTGCGAGCGGACGGAGGTGTGTGGCTTGGGGCGCCCGTGGAGCGTTGCGGCCGGGAGCGTGGGCCGCCCGGCTAGGCACACCGCCGGGCGGCGAGGCTTGGGGCGCCCGTGGAGCGTTGCGGCCGGGAGCGTGGGCCGCCCGGCTAGGCACACCGCCGGGCGGCGAGGCTTGGGGCGCCCGTGGAGCGTTGCGGCCGGGAGCGTGGGCCGCCCGGCTAGGCACACCGCCGGGCGGCGAGGCTTGGGGCGCCCGTGGAGCGTTGCGGCCGGGAGCGTGGGCCGCCCGGCTAGGCACACCGCCGGGCGGCGAGGCTTGGGGCGCCCGTGGAGCGTTGCGGCCGGGAGCGTGGGCCGCCCGGCTAGGCACACCGCCGGGCGGCGAGGCTTGGGGCGCCCGTGGAGCGTTGCGGCCGGGAACGCTGGGCCGCCCGGCTAGGCACACCGCCGGGCGGCGAGGCTTGGGGCGCCCGTGGAGCGTTGCGGCCGGGAACGCTGGGCCGCCCGGCTAGGCACGGCTCCTCCTCCTAAGCCCTCCGCCACTGCCAGAGCCACTTCAAAATGGTCCGGCTCCGGCAAAAACAAGTGCGCATGCGCAGAAACAGAATCTGACGCATGCGCAATTTAAAATTGCAGCACGCATGCGTCAGATTGACTTCTGCGCATGCGCACTGAATTGGAGCCATTTTGACTCCAATTTAAAAAATTTTTTTTTCTTTTTTTCAGGCGTCCGGAACCGGACGCCTTAAAAATAGATTACCCTCTCGGAGAACCCTCCGAAATTGTTCTTACCGGTTCCAGGGAACCGTCTGGAACCGGTGACATCCCATCACTGATTTAAGGGCCTTAAAAGTTAGAACTAACACCTTGAATCTGATATGGAAAGGAACAGATAGTCAATGCAGCTCTACCAAGGCTGCCATATCAGGGACAAGCCCCACGCAGAGAGCATTACAGTAATTGATACATGAGATTACCAGTGAGATAACTAATACTACAAGGGACCACCCGTCCAAGTAGGAATGCAACAGAGCTATTGATAAAGATGAACAAAAGCAGCTTTACACACTGCTGCAACTTGTGCTTCTAAGGTCAGATGGCAATCAAATATGACTCCCAAGTTGTGTACTTGATCCTTAAAGTACAAGAGCATCCCATCTACCATTAGGGTCAAGGATCCTAGTCGGGCAGATGGATCCCCCAACACCAGTACCTCCATCTTACCCAGGTTCAGTCTCAGCTTGTTAGCTTTGGTCAAATCCAAAACCACAGCCAGGCACCAGACTGTTTCCACTGCAGATAATATAAAGGAGACATAGACTTGTGTGTCATCCACATATTGGTGACAGTGTACTCTGAATCTCTGGATGATCTCTCCCAGTGGTTTCACATAGATGTTAAATAACATTGGGAAAATAATCAACCCTTCAGCAACACCCCATTGGAGAGTCCACGGAGCCGACAGACATTCCCCAAGCTGGACTCTCTGAGGACAATTGCTGAGGAAGGAATTAAACCACTGTAGAACTGACAGTCACCCCAGAAAGATATCATGGCTGATGGTATCAAATGCCACCAAGAGGTCCAGGAGTACCAGGATAGACAAAGCCCCCTGGGAGGGTGCTGGACAGGAGCAAGGGGCAGCTACCAAGAGACAAGAGAGAAGGCTGTCCCCGGGAACCACTTGGTCACTGCCCCTTGCTTGCTCCGCCTAGCGCACGGCACTTTATAATAAACCATTGCTTGAAGCTGAAGGAGGGCGCTTGGAGCAATGACTTAATCTAAAGTGCAGCACGCCAGGCAGATAAAATAATTAAAAAATATATTATTTGTGCCTCAGAGCTCCAGAAGTGAGGGTACACCGGAATGAATCCTCCTGTCCCAGTGGCCCAACCCATGCCTCATGGTGCGGCCTAAAGCCTGACTGAATTCATCCAAGCAGCTGAATTCATCCAAGAACCCCTTCAGTTGGTCTGCCACAACCCTCTCAATGACCTCCCCCCCCCCAAAAAAAAAAAAAAAAGGATATTCACCACAGGTCTATAGTTGTCCATGGTATCTGTGGCCAATTTTTTTTTCCAGGAACAGGCATGTAACTGTCTCCTTTAGTCTAGAGGGCATAACACTCTCTCCACCAATGAGGAATTAATGATATTTCTCAGCCATTTGCCAACTCCCTTGGCAGATTTTAGAAACCATGATGGGCAAGGATCAGAGCAAGAGGTCATGGGATTACAACATGCAAGTGCTTTGTCCACTTCCTCAGATGACACAAGCTGAAACTGATCCCAAGAAGCCTGGTCAAGGATCTCACTGGACATCTCATCCAGATTTACTGCAACAACTGTAGCATCAAGGTCCTGACGGATGATATCCACCTTTGATTTAAAGTGTGATGTGAATACACGAGTACCTTGGATAACACTAAGACTTGGTTCCACAAGTCTTAGCATTATCTGGTTTTTAACGTTGTGTGATGCATTGATCGCACAACATTAAAAAAAAAGCCCTGTTCCCTTTCCGAAGAGGAAAGGGAACAAGGTCTTTTCAGACTGCAAGCTGAAAATTTTTCTAAGTCTCGATGTTGGAAATTTTTCTAAATCCAGTAGCTAGTATCCAATTAGCTGATAATTTCTATGGCAATGGCCCTGAAGGCCACATCTCTCCTCAGAGATTCATCTTTCTGCTGTGCTGCAGGTTCTTCAGGAATGCATTTCTACATTCTTCTCTCGGTCCAACTCTGACTCCCCCTTCTTTCCCAGTCTGACTCTTTGGCTGTTCGAGGCTTCCCTTTTTATAAGCTTTCAAATGTGTACATGCCATCTGTGTTCAAGGTTAAGTGGTAATCTTGAAATTAGATCTTGCAAGATAAGGTATTTGTTATCTCTCAAGATCTCCCAAGGTCTTTGAATCAAGATGGGCCAAATCTTGGCAAGAAACCCAAGGACATATTTTCCTCCCACCACTGTTTGGGTGGATGATGCTTGAGGTCAAATGTGTGAACTCATGTGTAGTTCTTCTGGGTGAATTCTTCCTTTAATAATTCGATATGACGCTAGAGGCTCTCTCTCCCTCTAGTTGGCACAATGTTTCTCTATAGAGAATTCTAAGCATAAGGCAACTCAATACAGGTTTGTAGAGACAAAACCTAAACAGAATGATCAATTAAATCACACTAACACACTTGTGAACTTAATTACATGATTAAAACTTTCAAATGCACCACAATCAATTTCCTCCAACAAAAATCTACTCTATACTGTCAAGACACAAAGTTCAACTCTAGTGGGTGATAAACAGTTTTAGTCAATTTCAGATGAAAGTGAGTTTCAAGATTCATTCAAATGCAATTCTAGAACCAGTTGCCATGGATCACAAGGATAAATGAGCTATGTCAGGAAAAAAACAATAGAACTCTCCAGCCCTCTCAGACTTCCCCATAGCAAACATCTGGATAGAAAGAATGAAATGGAGGCTTCCTGTTGCTGTGGTTCTTCTCCTTTAAACAGATGGTTCCAGAACATAGTTATAGAAAGCTACTAGTTTACTTCTCATCATTTATGCTATGTTGTATATAGTTTTATTTATTTTGTTCCCCATGTTATTTAATCAGTACATTAAACTGCTGAGTGAGGAGTCAGGAGAGAAATCCTCAATATGGGGAGAACAACTCTGCTCTAGTTTTCATTTTCATCACATTTAAATGAGGTGTTGCTTCAGCATCAAGCTGCAGTTGACTGGATAAGGGCAAATAAATTGAAACTTGAAGACAAGACAAAGATAACTCTGAGTAGGTGGCTTATTTGCTCAAAGGAATTTTGTCAGTTCCATAATTGACTGGAGCTGCATGCCTGCTAAAAAGAAATCATTCTTCAGCTTAGATATCCTTATTTCTTTTGATATAATAATAATTGTGGGCCATCAAAACAATTTTAACTTATGGTGATACATTCCAGGGCTTTGTATGTAGAGTTAGCAAAAGTGGTTTACCATTCCCTTCTTCTGAAGACACACTTGCCCATGGCCACAAAGGGTAGCTCTTTCGCCAAGAGGTATTGTTGAGACTCAAACACCCAACTTTTACCTTCACAACAAAATACTGATGTCATTGAGCTCTCCAGCCAGCGCTTCTTTTGTTACTAGAAGTACGAGTTTTATGCATAACACCGAGATATTTTTTACCAAGTTAGACTGCTCTCACAGCTTGGATCCAAAATGGACAAAGACAGACCAATTTTAGTTATTCAAACTCTGGCAACCTCCAGGTTAGGTTACTGAAAAGCACCATATGTTGTTCCACCTTTCTGTTCAGAAACAGCAGGAGCAATGCCACCATAAGGAAGATTACTCCACAGTTAAAGTATTCAAATGAGCTTTCTCTTGGGAATGTATCAATAAAATGACTCCATGGAGATGGAAGAGAAGAGAGTAAGGAGATAAATGCATCCATAAACACTACCTCTGGAACCAATATTCACAAGAATTTCATTGCAAATATAACTCCAACTATCACTATGTCTCCTGGTCCAGGTAGGTCTGTCAGATTCCATGAAGCTTGCTTTTGTGAGACACAGCATGGTTGTCTCCCCCACCCAGAGTTCCAAGTTTTGCTTGTTTAATTCTGTTTTAGCTGCATACGTTGTGTCATTAGAAATTCAAGAGGAAAGGCCATACTTCAGTAGTAGATCATACCTGCATTTACATGAGCAAAATTTCAATATCCAATATCGATTTCTCATCACTTTTAGCACCAATGGACTTAACTCCAAAATGTTCTATCTCTGGCCAAACAGCTTTGCCGTTGGTTCATCCCATCATTTTCGGGTCTGCCTGGTTGTCTTTTGTGGTCCCTTGGTATCCAGTCTGTTAGCCGACAGGTTCATCTGTTAGTCTTTAAGTGGGTGATATGGCCTGCCCATCTTCTTTTTGCCACATATAGTTATCGACCACATCACACAGTCCAGTTTTTTGGCATAATTCCTTATTGTTGACTTTATCCCTGATTGTTACTCTGCACATCCGGAAAATTTTCAATATGAAGGATAATATTAAAGGATATCAGATATGAAGTTTGGAAGAAAGAATTTATATTTTTAAAATAAGCCCCACCTCAGTATAACTTGTGCCATTTTTGATAACCAGCACTCGGCTAGATATACCCAAAAACATTCACTTTTGACTTTTCTGTAGAATGATTTTTCTGGATCCATGGCTAGATTCCCACATTTCTTGGCAGTCATGAATGGCAGCTTTCTGCTCCAGCTATCGGAAGGTTGGCATAATTTTTGGGCTGCACTTCCAAACATGTTCCATTGGCTAAGATGTATTGACAGCTAAGAGTGGCCAAAAATGACTCAGAATTCCTGTGTAAACAGTGGTCTTTACATTAATTCAGCCTTAATTGAGAAGAACATATAAAACACAGGAAAGCATGGTTCCCATTGAGGCATTCGGCCAAGATCTATTTTGTCTTCAGTACATGGATTCTTGCAGATCGCCATGGTCATATATTAAATAGAAAACATGTGAAATGTGCATCATTATGATCATCACACTGGAAAGATGTCAGTATATGCAAAGCATTCACAACATGTCGTTTTGGAAAATCAATTTTTGAACCCAGCCCTCTCACTATTATAAATTAGAACATATGGGTACTCAAGAGAGGGCCTGATCAACAGTGACATCCAAAACTGGATTATCCCACACAGGTAGGTCTGCCAGATTCTATATAGCTTGCTTTTGTGGGACACAGCTTTTTTTTAACCACGATTTGCTTAGTAATTCTGTTTTATCTTCTTTCATTGTGTCATATCTCTGATTTCCTTGTTTGCATGTTATTTATTTAGAATATTTCTATCCAACCTTAATATTGTTCATGACATTTGACAATAAACATAAACATATCAAAATTCAATGTAAAACATTAAACACATAAAAATCCAAACAAACACCCTGAAAAAGTGCTTGATATAGCTACAAAATTATTTAAGGGTATTACTAGTTTTATTGATTTTTGTGTCTTAAATCACTATATAATTCCTGCTTTTTAAATTAGTGATGCATTTATTTTATTTTTATTTGTGTAAAATGCTATCATTAGTTAAGAAAATGTAATACAAAAGTTGTCGTCATACAACATGTGAAGCCAAGGATTCCCAGAAGCCTTGGATTATTGTTTGTGAGCTGTGTGATGATATCCACTGCCCAACAGCAGCTGCTATGGCTAAAGAAATTGAAGAATTTTGCTCTGTGATCTGTTTTATTTACCAGAGTTTGAAACACTAAAATTTAAAATAACACAATTTTTAAAACAGTAATCATTGAGAAATTGATACATACATAAACTACATATTTACACATTGATACTCTACTTTTCCAGTATTCAATACAGTAATACCTCAGATAACATTTGCATCAGATAACACTAAAATCGTACAACGTTAAGCAATCTGGGGAGGGAGAATTGCATCGAAAAATGTTAAGATCCTATGGGATGGCTCGGATAACAACTGCTAAAGCCCGTGCGGTTACAATGTATCTCTATGAAGCTTTAACATTATCCGATCCATCCCATAGGATTTTAACATGCATCAGATAACACTAAAAATTGGATAACACCAAGATTTGTGGAGCCAAGTTTTAGCGTTATCCGAGGTTTTACTGTAGTCTGAATAGCCCTGTCATTTGCTTCAATTAAATCCTTGATATCACATTGTTTAGGCAAGTTGCTGCACTTTATTATTATTATTAGTAGTAGTAGTAGTAGTAGTAGTAGTAGTAGTAGTAGTAGTAGTAGTAGTAGTAGTAGTAGTAGTAGTAGTAGTAGTAGTAGTAGTATTTATTGCATTTGTTACCCCGCCCCAATCAGGAGAACCCGACTCTGAGGGGCTTACATCAAGACAAAAAGTAAAAACATAAAACACTCTACATCAATAAAAACATTAAGAGTTAAAAAAATCATCAGAAGTTAAAAACAATACACAAATCCCACATTCAGACCCAGGGGTGGCAATCCATTAAATGAGCCACCTAGTATGAGAACCCACATTCCCGGGTCCCCAGACTTGTCCTGCCAGCCAGGTTTTTAAGCCCTTCCGGAAGGGCAGGAGCTCTGTCTGAAGGCGCAGTTTGGTGGGCAGGAGGTTCCAGAGGGTCGGGGCGGACACGTAGAAGGCTCTCCTCCTAGTGCAGGCGAGATGCGCTTTCCTCGCCGAAGGAATAACAAGAGAGCCTCTCCGATCCGCCCTGGTGGGACGGACAGATGTTCTTGGGGTGACGCGGTCTCTAAGGTAACCTGGCCCACTATCATATAGGGCTTTAAAGGTAATAACCAGGACCTTGAATTGCACCCGGAGACATACTGGCAACCAATGCAGCTCCCGGAGCAGCGGTGAAGCACGAGCATACCGCCCACACCCCACCACTACCCGGGCCGCCGCATTTTGGACCAGCTGGAGTCTCCGGATGGTCATCAGGGGCAGCCCCATGTAGAGCGCGTTACAGCAATCAAGTCTGGAGGTGACCAACGCATGTGTGACCATAAGCAGAGCATCCTGGTCTAGGAGTGGGGGCAAATGGCGTATTACATGAAGTTGTGCAAAAGCCCTCCTGGCCACGGCTGCCACCTGCTCTTCGAACAGTATCATTCCTTTATTAACTGATTAGTCACCTGACCATATCAGGTTAAAACATGATAAAATACAGTAGATAAAATATGATTATATAGAGCAGAGGAAAACAGCTTTAGAGTAGAATGATACAATATTAATAAAATGAGATATAAAAATTACTCAATACAAATCAATAAAATATTACACATTAATATTCTAATTTGAACTGATTCTCAAACTTTGTCATGCCATGAAATAAAAACCTTGAAAAAGAAAAAAGTACAGATTGTAGTAGATATTATATACATGACACCATAACAGACAGATCTCTAAAATTGTCAACTATATTAGTAACTTAACTACCAACTGCAATCTGTTACTGGGCTAGATCAAGACTTAGCAGTCTTTATACAGGCACACATAAAAAAATGAGACATAATAAGTATTCTTACTAAATTAAGTCTTATTTCAGTGGTTTTACTCAAAGCATGATTAGGGCAGATTTCTTTCATGTTAGTAGCTAGAACACAATTAATAGCTATGACTTTTTTTCACACCTTACCTAAGGGGGAAAAGGGTGGACATTGGTGAAAGAACAAATGATTATTAGAGAATAAGAAATTGCAAAGCTCCTGCAAATGTAGTGAATGATAAAGAGTGAGCACATGATAGAGGTCTCATCTGAAACTTCCCTTGTTTTCTACCATACTATCTTACTCATGAGGAGCATGGAGGATTTCCAAAATTCAGGAAACCATAGGGATAATCTCATAAGATTTAACATAAGATAATACAGAGCCACAAAGCCAAAAAAGTTCTGGAAAGGGATGCATTCTTAAGAGTATATCAGGTTACTATGGAAGTTAAATAGAGCTGAAAAGTTATTTTACTAAAAGTTAATAAAAGTCTTCTAAGCACTTACTGGTCTGCCGATTACTGCCAGAAACATACACCGATGAGGACTTAAGTTTGGCCAACAAGAAAATCAAGAAAGTGGCTTCATTTTGGCAGTCCATGGTTTGATTGGGACATGAAAGCAGAAAAAGAAGCATGAAAAATGTAAAGCCACCACCACAGCGGTAAGTGACAAATCATGACTTCCAGGGGAGGGGAGCGGGTGCCATTTTAGAGTCTAAAATGGCAATGGTGGTCTAAATTCCCAGTCGTAAACTGAAAAATATAAACCGTAAGCCAGGACATCATTTTCATAGAATTTGCCGTCGTAAACCATGGGAAACGTAACCCAAGGCACTCGTAAACCAGGGTTTTACTGTAATTTATACCCACTTCTTTAACAAGACTGAGAAAATTTGGAAGCATTTGTCCCATCTTCATTTTTCATTGTAGCCTACAGCGGTTTTTTACACTTTTTACTTTAATCTCCCTACATCAAGCTAATCCCTGTAAATATGACTGGTAAAATTATGGGAAAGGCAGAAATGTTTTGAAAATGAGGAAAGTGTTAGACTAGCCTTCAGGGAAAAAAATGTCTTTGCTTCCTCTCCTCTCCAATCATTTATCAACTACCCTTCCTTAACAGCTTGCCTAAGAAACATACCCATACTTTTAAAAAACAATCTTAGTTTTTAATAATATGATTTCATAATACTACCTTTTTGGGAGAAATAAAATAATGAGAGAACAAAACGAGATCTTACACGGCATTACAGCACAGAGAATTACAAACCTCTTGATGACTTCTTAGGAAAGAAAAGATTATCCAAGTAAGATAATTTTTCCATCATCCTAACTATAATTGCTTCCTGACTACTAACCAGGACTTTATTCTTAAATGGAGGTCAGTTGGCAAATCCTTCTTTCTCCTTTAATGTAGATTATTCATCCTTAAAGAAGAAAACTTTCATGAATTTTCAACCTATGTTTGATAGAGAAAAAAATAATCACAAACAAACTGAACTATATTACCCTTCTGCCTGGGACAGATGTAACACTGCAGAAAAACACAGGCTGAATTAAATTGATTGTGTTCACAATTTTTGTAATTCTATCATAGTGTACACAATAGAGATTTTACATATGAATAATATCTGAAGAGACTGATTGGCAGACAGAGCATTGCTACATGATATGATATGAATAAGAATTCCCTTAAATCAGGGGTGCCCAAACTTTTCAGGCCGCATGCCAGACATGTGGTTCCTCCCACCTGAAGCGTAAGTTAAACACACACACACATGCATAAAATGCTGCCTTAAATGCACCCATGGCTGTTGTAAACATGTTTACAACAGCCACAGGTGCTTTACAGCAGCATTTTGTGCAGACAGGGGTGCATTTAACTTACACTTCCTTAAACAATTACAAAACTGTATTCTACATTCAATTCATATTCAGAGTTTTCTCTGTAAGATATTCTACAATAAACTTTTGATATCTTTTAAAACATAATAGAAATTTGAAAAACATATTAGTTAAGATTAATTTTTGGAGGGAACACAAGCCTTATATTTGGATACCTCCAAGAGATCTGGGCAATTGATGTATTGGAGATGAACATGGGTGATGAAGATTTTTTGCTATTGATTCATTCTATCAACCATGACTGAAACATCTGTAAGATTCTGTTAATTAGATATATATTTTTTGGGTGCAATGATACGGTGGATAAAAGAAATGGTTGAACTGGGTTACAAATATATAGCCTATGGACTGGATTACATATCTGTGGAATGGCTTGCCTAATTTAATGGCAAAAAAATCTTGGTTTGTTTTATAAACAGCACAACCAACTGTTTCCTGTTGGCAAAAAGGGCTGAGGATGGTTTTATTCCTAGTGTGGACTTCATCACAATGGAATGAGCAAAAAGAGGCAACTGTAGTGACAATAAGGCCTTGGTCAAACTGGAAGACAATGAAGCAGTATGGACAGGCTACATGTTTGTATACTTTCAGCAACCCCAGATGTAGGTCATACACCCTTGTTAAGATCTACAACTGCATCAAAATGATGATGAAAAAATGATGATTTGGTCTCTGGGAATTAAGAAGGCTGGTGCAATGCACATTTTCTCCAAACTATCAATAGAGAATTAAATTTTATGAGTGCAGGTAAAGTCACCCAGAATGCAGGAAAATTAGATGTCAAAGAGACAAGAAACAATTGCTTCTGGGAAGAAGGTTACTCAGAACCACATTCATGCACACGTATATGTTTTTTAATTAATGTAATTGTTACTTGTGCAGATTTTGACTGCTTTGGGATGGACCTCTATGCTTTATTTTCCCTTGATTTTGAAAGAAGCTTCAATTTTTACAATGAGTTAGGCTACTCCTTCTGACAGTCTGCACTTCCTTTACTATCTTTAATTTATTCCTTAAAACACACACACAAACACACACATATTGCTTTCCCTAATTTATTTTGCATGTTTCCTTCTGATTTTCTCACCTGAATTCTCCTGGATCAGTTTTTCTGAACATTCCTGAGGCTTCATGATCCTGCTCCTCTGAACGGGTAGCTATTATGTCTTTATTTTTCAATCTTTAGGCCAAAGACTGCTAAGAAGTTGGAAGCATAATGAATTTAACTAGAGGCTGCTGGAAAATTAGGGGCAAATATAGTGTTTATAAAGGGGCTAACCATTGCTGATTTTGTTATTCCATCATTCATTCATTCATTCATCTATATCCCACCCATCTGGTAACAAGCCCATTCTGTGTGGCTTGCAAACAGTTAAAAGCAAGAAGATAATTAATCAAAGACATATAAACTTCTTGTTCTTCTTTGTTTCCTCTTTTATCCCATTAGGTGTCATGATCAAGCATAATATAATAACAGGATTGCAAATAATACCCCACCTTATCCATTTAATGTGCCAGAAAAATAATTAATTAACAATTCCATATTACACACAATGACAGAGTAAAAGCATTCTAACCACCCTTAACATATTCAATTGAGTGCTCTGGATGTTCTTCTTGAGGATGATATGCTCCTGTAGATAACATGGTCCCAAATCCATTAGGGCTTTATAGGTTATAACCAGCACCTTGACCCTAGTAAGGAACCCAGCGGGTAACTAACACAGACCAGTCAAGACCTACATTCTGCTCCTACTACAGTTTCTGTACCAGTCTCAAGGGAAGCCTCACACAGACAGCATTGCAATAGTAGATTCTGGAGATTACTAGTGCATAGATCAATACTATCAGAGAATTCCTCACTAGGAGTGAACCCAGCTGGGCAATGGGCCGCTGATTGGAAAAAAGTGGACTTGAGCACAGAAGACATTTGTCCTTCCAATGTCAAGGACTGGTCATACTGCACACCCAGATTGTGAACACTCTCCTTAAAAGGAGTGCAGTGCCCCCTAGATAAAGGGAAATCCTCTTAATGTGAGACTGTAGGTGTCTAACCAGCATGACCTCCATCTTATCTGGATTCAGTCTTCCTCTATTCCCATCATGAATCTAGAGTCCAAAAGGCATCCACTGCTGAGGAGGAAAATGAGAGACAGAGTTGTGTATCATCAGCCTACTGACGATAGCAAAATCCAGATCTCCTGATGACCTCTCCCAGTGATCTCATATTGAAGTTGAACAGCATCAGAGAAACACAGTTGTACCCAAGGATCCCACAATTTCTTCCCAAGCTGTAGTTTCTGGACACACACACAAGAAGGATTAGAGCCATGGCAAGGCCTTCCTCCAATACCCACCCGAGTGAGACTGTCTAGGATACCATGGTCCACAATATCAAAGGCCAGCAAGAGATCCAAGAGGACAAACAATGAGGATTTACCCACTGGCCTCCCTTTAGAAGGTCATCCAGCAGGGCAACAAATGCCATTTCAGTACTATGATGAGGCCTGAACCTAGGCTCCTTCAGGGAAAAAAAATTATCTGGTCTGCCACCATCCTACCCATAACCTTGCTCAAATACCAGATAAAGTCAAACCTCGCATAAAGAGTGCCTCACTTAAAGAGCAGAATTTTCTTTGAATGTTCGCTTCGCTTAACAAATAAAACCAACCAAAAACCAAAACCAAAAACTTGCTTAACAAATAAATCGGGGTTCACAATCCTCCCCGCCAGAAGTCACAATTGGTCACTTACAATGGTGTTTCACTTAAAGAGCAAACTCGCTTAAAGAGCAATCCTGTGGAATACATTATGCTCTTTAAGCGAGGTACAACTGTATTGGCAACCAGACAATAGTTATTAAAATCATCATCTGAAGCAGTACCATATGGACCACATTCATTGAAAAAGGGCAGCATAAAGAAGCAGTACAATGGTACCTCGCTTAAAGAGCATAATGCGATCCATGGGATTGCTCTTTAAGTGAGTTTTCTCTTTAAGCGAAACACCATTGAAAGTGACCAATTGTGACTTCTGGCGGGGGGCGGGGCAATTGTGAACCTCAATTTAGTTGTTTAGTGAGTTTTTAGCTGTTTTTAGTTGTTTAAGTGAGGCAACCATTCGGAGAAAATTCTGCTCTTTAAGCAAGTTAGTCTCTAAGAGAGGCGATCTTTATGTGAGGTTTTCCTGTATTTTATTCAGAAGGAAAAACACTTCCAGCTTTCTATAAGCCTCAATGTCACATAGGCATAGGTATCTTTGGAATTTAGCAAGGAATTTATTCTAACTAGAATGACACATTTTTGCTTAGGAAAGTTCCTTTTCCTACCCATAAAATTAGTAAAAACAAACTGCTTACTTGATCTTTGGTTCTTGATGAAAAATAGCTTTAGCCTCTCTTTAAATGTATTTTCATTCATGTAGAATTCAACTTGTACCCTAAAAAGAAATAAACCAAGAAATTGTGTTAGAGTTTAATGCTGCTCTGTCTTTTTGACATGTATAGCATAGAAAAATCACAAAAGACAAATATATTAAAAATCCACAAGTTCTTTTACATGTCCAGGAGGGGAAACAGGTTTAGTGAATAGAAATTCAAATGAATCAACTGATAATTCATTTTGCTGTATGAATTACTGACACTTCCTCTTATTGCTTACAAGTTCCTGGGGATTTTGTCAGTCATTGCTTGGAACCCTGTTGGTACAACTACACAGATGAAAATTGTGATGATGTCATCAGTCTACAACATTAAAATTTAATTTAATGCTTTCGATCTCCCAGTCAGGTTCCAAAGTTTACTTTGGATATGTTTCCAGCTGGGGAAAACTTTGGGAGTCTTGGGTTGTGGGGAAAATCTTATTGTGAAGAGGAACCCCAGAAGGTTTACACCCCATTTTCCTCCATATGCAGACTTCCAGATGACAAATTCATCTGTTGATTGAGGGTATTTTGAGATTGAGGGGAAAGCAGTAGAGAGCACCAGGGGCTGGCAGGAGGACTGAGTGAAGGGAAACCTTCAAAAATGGGACATAAAGTGAAGGCAAAGGATGATGGGGAAAGAGTTCCCTAGGAGACATGTTAGAACAGGTTTGGGAAGAGATGGAGGAGGTGTGGCTGTGAGAGAAGGATGGAAAGTATGCCAGCAGGAGGAGAGGAAACATAGGAGGGAAGGAAGAACCACACTTTGTCTTTAAAGAGGATCCATGAGACTAGCAAGCTAACACTCCTGAGGGTTCCTCTAGAGAAGCCAAACAACAGGCAACAGAAAAGAAGCCCATCAAGCTGTCATACTGAGGGAAGCACTAATGACAGGAATGATAGAAAGGTGAAGTTCAGTCACAGAATGATCTTGGTCCACATCCACACACCCCAGAGGGAACCAACACCAGAGAGGGTGCACCACCATTTTTCATAAGCATCAGCAAGACACCATCCTTTTGTAGTTCTGAGACATTTAGTTGAACTGCTTAACCCAATCACATTATGAACTAAAGGAACCTGCCTGATCAGTTCAAACAAGTTGGTAAAGTCAAACATTGTTTATACAGTTGAGATATTAAAACAGTTTTGTGGGCACTTCAGCTTGGGCTACTTTTTTGTGCCCCCCATGGAAGACAGTAGGCAGGTTAACACTTTTAATAGCCAGAAAATAATTTCCAGACCACAGTCAACAATTAAGGTTCCTCTTCCTTGTTCTCAAAGGCTTCCACAATTAAAAAAATCCCTAAGATGCCTTCGAAATGGGAGAGGAATAGAAAGCTTTAATTTAAGTTAAGTTAAAGATTAACTTTGTGGGCTAATGGCATCATTGTTATTTATGCCTGCATGCTTAGTGCAACAAGATTTCAGGCAATGAGGACTGTATAATGGATTTGGCCATCTTGATTGTGTGTTCAAATACAGTAAAACTCCAGCATACAACTGCTCTGGGTTACATTTGTTGCGGGTTACAACCACACATTTAATTTAAAAAATTCCCCAGGTTACAACTGATTTTTGGTTTAGGACCAAAAATTGTACTATTTTAAACTCTAAAATGGCAGCAGCCATCATTTTAGAGTTTAAAATGGTCACTGCCACCATTTTAAACTTTTAAATGGCTACTACTCCCTCCACCCTAAGTCCCAATGCTTGAGGAAGGTGTGCATTTTCAGATATAGCACTGCCCAGAGAGCTCAGAGGAAGGTGGAAACTGAGCAGACAAGGTCCCCAGACTCTCCCTGTGCCTGTAGGAGAGGAAAATGTGCTCAATGTACACCACCCCCATGTCAGAGTGGAGCAGAGAAGGTCCCCAAATAGCATGGAAAAGGTAGGGAGATCACTTTGTTGCTTTTGTGGGGGCGGGGGATGATCATGTCTGGCATTTTTTAGGTTTTTTTGGTGATTTTTTTGGATTTTTAAAATTATTTTTGGTCCAGTTAGGGTTTTTTAAATTTTCAATGCATTCCTATGGGGAAATGTGCTTCAGGTTACAATTTTTTTTTGCGTTACGATGGAGGTTGTTGGAACGAACCTTTGTCATAACCTGAGGTTTTACTGTACAGTAGTTTGAAACCTGAATGCAGGCTGTAGGATGCTGCATCAAGGAGGGAGACATATAGAAACTATATTTTTCCCCTGGGTGACTAAGAAGCATCCTTTCTAGTCTCGGAATGATCTTAGTCTACATCAAGGGTGCCCAAACTTTTCGGCCCGGGGGCCGGATAACATTTTATCAGATGCTCCGAGGGCCGAACTATCTCTCCATGGTACATCAATCCACCCAGCCTTGCCGCCGCCGCCACCACCACTAACGCTTTTGCCGCCGGCTCCTCTTTCGCCGGCTCCTCCTTTGCCGCCTTTGCGGTGTCCTTTAAAAGTGTCCTTTTAAAAAAATATGACAGATCCTAGAAACTCACATCCAGCTTGGTCATTGTGGCATCCAAGGAGCTGTTGTTGTGTTCCAAAGCTTCAGGTAGGTGGGATTTTAATTAGCAATGAAAAGTCATTAGCCTTAGAAAAGATCTGCTTCCTGACATCATGTCAGGAAGCAGATCTTTTCTAAGGCTAGTGACTTTTCATTGCTAATTAAAACCCCACCTACCTGAAACTTTGGATTTTAATTAGCAATGAAAAGTCATTAGCCTTAGAAAAGATCTGCTTCCTGACATGATGTCAGGAAGCAGATCTTTTATAAGGCTAGTGACTTTTCATTGCTAATTAAAACCCCACGTACCTGGAACTTTGGATTTTAATTAGCAATGAAAAGTCATTAGCCTTAGAAAAGATCTGCTTCCTGACATCATGTCAGGAAGCAGATCTTTTCTAAGGCTAATGACTTTTCATTGCCAATTAAAACCCCACCTACCTGAAACTTTGGAATTTAATTAGCAATGAAAAGTCATTAGCCTTAGAAAAGACCCGCTTCCTGACATCATGTCAGGAAGCAGATCTTTTATAAGGCTAATGACTTTTCATTGCCAATTAAAACCCCACCTACCTGAAACTTTGGAATTTAATTAGCAATGAAAAGTCATTAGCCTTAGAAAAGATCTGCTTCCTGACATCATGTCCTGCCTGGCTTGCTGCAGCCTCAGAGGGTGGGGGAACTTCAAAATTAGCGCGCATTGGGTCTCCCAATCAATTTAAAATCAGGAATTACACAATGCACAGCCATAATACTGTAAATCAATTTTGACTTCCAACTTATACCAATACTTGAATCAGTGTAAAATAAATCACTTCAGACCAGTGATGGTGAACCTTGGCACTCCAGGTGTTCTTGGACTTCAATTACCAGAAGCCTAAATCAGCACTTCTGGTTATCAGGACATCTGAGAATTGAAGGTCCATAACACCTGAACTACCAAGGTTTGCCATCACTGGTTTAGACTTTGTGCCCACTCCTGTTAATGTTTACCTGGGAAAGCCCAGATAAACTTGCAGCAGGAGGTGACATAGATTACAGCTGATTGGCAGAGGCAGCATTAACAGATCTGCTGCATCTCTCTACAGCTGCAGATCAGCTGACACCAGTTACTACCAATCAGTGGGAGCCCCTCTACTGCTATAGTGCATTGTTTTTTCAAAAAATATTTATTCAAAGTGTCATAGCACTAGGACTCTTCAAATAAACATTTTTTAAAAAAGAATTACTGGTGGGTGATTAGCTAGGAATAGCAGTTAGTCTTTAAAGTGCTACTGTGTATTTTATTTTATTTGTTTTGTTTTCTGAGATAGCTAGGAATGGTCTCCCTTGATCAGCTGGAGTCTGTTTTCACTGATCAGTGGCTTTGATCTGCCCTGGTAGTGCAGACAGATTTCCAGCTGATGAAGGAGAACATAACCATTTGGTCCACAGCATCTCTGATGCCATCGTGACTGCCAATCGGCTTACCTGGGACATCTCTATACCGCCAGTCAGCTGATCAATGGGAAATCTCATGCCGGCAGCGGAGATGCCACTGATTAGCTGGGGACAGTTTGCCCCATCAACTGGAGCTACCTCTGCTGCCAGAGTAGAGTGCAGCCACTATAGACATACAGTGTATCTAAATAGCTTTACAGTACTGCATATATACATATGGGACTGCAGTGGCTCAAGTCACTAAGACGCTGACTGGGAGGCGGAAGGTCAGCAGTTCGATTCCCGAGTACTGCAGGACGGAATGAGCTCCCGTCTCTGTCCCAGCTCCTGCCAACCTAGCAGTTCAAAACCAAGAAATTGCAAGTAGATAAATAGGGACCAGTTCAGTGGGAAAGTAACAAGTGTTCTGTGGGCTGCAGTGTCTAGTCATGCTTGCCATAAGACCACAGAAATGCCTGCAGAAGCAGACAGCACTAGCTCTTTGGATTTGAAACAGATGAGCACTGACCCCTAGAGTCGGATACGACTGGCTTTCGAGGAAGAGAAACCTTTACCTTTATATATACATATAACCTAGCAGTTCAAAAGCAAGACATTGCAAGTAGATAAATAGGGACCAGTTGGGTGGGAAGGTAACAAGTGTTCTGTGGGCTGCAGTGTCTAGTCATGCCTGCCACATGACCATGGAAACGTCTGCAGAAGCAGACAGCGCTAGCTCTTTGGATTTGAAACAGAGATAAGCATTGACCCCTAGAGTCGGATACGACTGGCTTTCGAGCAAGGGAAACCTTTACCTTTACTATTGCAAGTAGATAAATAGGGACCAGTTCGGTGGGAACGTAACAAGTGTTCTGTGGGCTGCAGTGTCTAGTCATGCCTGCCACATGACCATGGAAACGTCTGCAGAAGCAGACAGCGCTAACTCTTTGGATTTGAAACAGAGATAAGCATTGACCCCTAGAGTCGGATACGACTGGCTTTCGAGCAAGGGAAACCTTTACCTTTACTATTGCAAGTAGATGAATAGGGACCAGTTCGGTGGGAACGTAACAAGTGTTCTGTGGGCTGCAGTGTCTAGTCATGCCTGCCACATGACCATGGAAACGTCTGCAGAAGCAGACAGCGCTAACTCTTTGGATTTGAAACAGAGATAAGCATTGACCCCTAGAGTCGGATACGACTGGCTTTCGAGCAAGGGAAACCTTTACCTTTACGATTGCAAGTAGATAAATAGGGACCAGTTCGGTGGGAAGGTAACAAGTGTTCTGTGGGCTGCAGTGTCTAGTCATGCCTGCCACATGACCACAGAAATGCCTGCAGAAGCAGACAGCACTAGCTCTTTGGATTTGAAACAGATGAGCACTGACCTCTAGAGTCGGATACGACTGGCTTTCGAGCAAGGGAAACCTTTACCTTTATATATACTTATAACCTAGCAGTTCAAAAGCAAGAGATTGCAAGTAGATAAATAGGGACCAGTTCGGTGGGAAGATAACAAGTGTTCTGTGGGCTGCAGTGTCTAGTCATGCCTGCCACATGACCATGGAAACGTCTGCAGAAGCAGACAGCGCTAGCTCTTTGGATTTGAAACAGAGATGAGCACTGACCCCTAGAGTCGGATACGACTGGCTTTCGAGCAAGGGAAACCTTTACATTTACGATTGCAAGTAGATAAATAGGGACCAGTTCGGTGGGAAGGTAACGTGTTCTCTGGGCTGCAGTGTCTAGTCATGCCTGCCACATGACCATGGAAACGTCTGCAGAAGCAGACAGCGCTAGCTCTTTGGATTTGAAACAGAGATGAGCACTGACCCCTAGAGTCGGATACGACTGGCTTTCGAGCAAGGGAAACCTTTACTTTTACGATTGCAAGTAGATAAATAGGGACCAGTTCAGTGGGAAGGTAACAAGTGTTCTGTGGGCTGCAGTGTCTAGTCATGCCTGCCACATGACCATGGAAACGTCTGCAGAAGCAGACAGCACTAGCTCTTTGGATTTGAAACAGATGAGCACTGACCCCTAGAGTCAGATACGACTGGCTTTCGAGCAAGAGAAACCTTTACCAAATTTAATGCATTCTCCAGGGCCTTTTGTAGACTAACTCCTGTATTTAAATTTGAGCTTTTGTAGACTAACTCCTGTATTTAAATTTGAGCTGTACAGTATTTAAATTTGAGGTAGATTTGAGATCAAATCCACCACATCAGGCAGAAGAGCAAAGCTTCGTGGGTTGAATTTGTAAGAGCACATCAACTCCACAGGCACACAATGACAGGGCAAGCCTAAAGGTAAAGTAACGTCTCTTTTTGCAACTGATGAAAAATCCCAGGTTATTTAAACCTTTGCAATTGCAAAAGGTTGCAGAGCAAACTTCTTTGCACAAGCGAGCTGAAAAGCAACATTTGTTGCTTCTGACAGTAAGGGAACATCCCGGGGGTCTTATTCAAACCTCCTACAAAGGGCTGCAAAACAAACTTCTTTTGCCCAGCCAATGGATGGGTGGATGCATTATGCATTGTGGCACCTGATAAGTTGTGAACTTTTTTTGCTTCTCTTCTGATATCTTAAGTTTGCAATACACGGAGCCTGACAAAGAGATTTGAAGAACTCTAAACCTCGCTTCCCTCCCCCTCCCCCCTGCTCCTGGCTTTCTTTTTTAATTGCTTTAAATCAGGCATGCCCAAACGACTTACTTTTAGCTCCGACTGAAGTCCCTCTCTCCACTCTGGCGTATTGATTCAGCCATTCTAAAGTAGATCCGGCTGAACTCCTAGTACTAAGCAGGAGGAGGAAGGAACTAGGCAAATCACTCTTTCACTGACTTGTGATCCCTCCGCCCAAAAAAAAAGTTCGCCCAAAATTTTTTTTAAAAAAAATAAAATAAAATTATAAGAGTTCTTATACCATGTCGGGGCCCGGATGAAATGGCCTGGCGGGCCGGATCCGGCCCGCGGGCCATAGTTTGGGCATGCCTGGTCTACATCCACACACACCAGAGGGAAACCTCTCTAGATGAGGGATCAAATTTTCACGCATAGATTTAAATGGGGATTGGAACATAATATGGATTGGAACATAATATGCTGCTTGCGTAGGGGTCTAGCTAACAGATGCTAATATACAACAAACAGAAGGCGGAAAGGGGCTGCAGAAACACATAGATGTACATGTGGTTCCCAAATGTGGGTTCCAGATATTCTGGGAACTCAGTTCCAGGAAATATTGACAAGGCCAAGAGTCCAAGATTCTAGGATAGGTGCTCCCAATTTACAGCCCACCATTTTGTGTGGGCAGCTGCTGCTACCTCCACCATCGCACCCAGAAATGGAAGCAGATACGTTTCCATCAGGCATAAATTTGCCTGCAGCTGTTGTACACACGGTTACATCAGTTGTAAATGCACCCACAGAGGTTGTAAACATGGAAGCAGGTGCATTTACTTTGACTTCCAGGTGGTGTGGTCTGGCCCACTCAGCTGTCCAGGGGCCATATGGTCAGGCTCATGGCATAAAAAGTTTGGGAACAGCTGTTCCAGGAGATGCAGCCCAAATGTATTTGGAAATCCAGGTTTGGGAGATACTGTCTTCAACATTGCTATGAAATGAAATATCATAGAAATCAAGTACTTTATTATATAAACTTTAAATGTGTTGATATGTGTTTTAATACTGGATCATATACAACATAGTATTACCATACACAAAGGAATAGACATACACCAATTTACAAATTTATCTCAGAATCCAATCACTCAATGACAAATGACAAAGTATGAGGAATACTCCGAGGACACAATAGTAGAAAAGGTAAATAAACAGGACATAAAAGCAAAAAAAAGAAAAGGGCAGCTGCTTACACACTACCCATAATGTAGGCGCTTTCTGTGTAGTTTATGAAGTAAATATGCAAACTACAATTTTTCCCCTAAAGCTGAATACAATTATATATTGTTATAATCAAATGGGAACATTACACTGTGGGGAAAATATATAAACCCACTCTTAGAGTGAGTAATAATAATAGCCTGGTACATAAAATCCTTCATTTGATACTTTTTTTGAATAGTAGCCATGTTAGTCTGTGTTTCAAGCATATCATCTGGCCTAGACACTGAAGAAAGAGAGAGTGAGGGGGGGGGGGACCCAACATTATGGCACTTTAAAGACTAAATACAGCAGCTAGCCAGTGCCACAACATTTTTTTTGTTTTCTTTACACTCTGATATTCATTTGATACTGTAACATATACAATATGAAAGGTTTAACCTTTGAAGGAAATTTTCAGGGAAGGGAATAGAGACAAGTTCACAGATGTAGAAAAAAACATTGCAAAAGAAACAGTGTTCTAATTTTATTCATATAGCCTTTATTCATACAGGTACCATCATAGCACTTTTGTGACTTAAAAGAATAATGTACTAACAGTAAGAGGTGAAGTAATGCTAATGAAGAGAACAAGTGTGGGAGCTAATCACTTTCTTATAAGCTCCTATTTTTGGTTACTGGGATAGCCTAATAGTGCCCTTTTTCTTTCTAATCCTCATTCCTTAGCAACCAGAACTACCAGAAGGATTGAATATATGTGATGGTTTCCATGAGAGAAAATGGAGGGGAGGAATGCCTGTTGATTAGTTTAATTCTCTAGTGCCCTTTCAAGTTTCAGTGGCAGCAGCTCCAATGTTGCATTGACTTTCTAACAATTAAAAGCACTGAATGGGTTCTTTGCACCTTTTGGCTGCCTTTCTATGCTTACTCTGTGTACTTGCCAAAGAAGAAAAAATATTAGTTTTGTCCATTAATGTTTGGTTCAATTGCAGAAACCTTCACAAAAAAGAAGTGTATTTTATTGTTATTGTCCAATAGAAGACAATGAACAATTAATGTCTCAATAATAATGAGTAGTGACAGACTTTACTTTTTTTTTATGGTGATTGCCACCATGATATAAAAAGGTGACTGATTCTTGGGAGGAAAGTGATGAGAAACCTGGGGAACATAGTTAAATGTAGAGACATCATCTTGCAAACAAAAATTTGCATAGTCAAAACAATGGTGTTCCTGGTAGTAATGTATGGTTGTGAGAGCTGGACCATTAGGAAAGCTGAGCACAGAAAAATAGATGTCTTTGAAATGTGGTGTTGGAGGAGATTTTGCAAGTACCCTGGACAGCGAGGAGAATGAATAGGTCAATCTTAAAAGAAATCAACCCTGACTGCTCCTTAAAAGGTCAAATAGTAAAGATGAATTAAATTAATGAATTTTAGATTTTAATTTTAACAGTTTTGAGGAGTTTAGGTAGTTTGTGTTTTATTGTCATGTGTGTTTTTTTATTACTTGTAAACTGTCCTGGGTCACTTCGGTGAGAAGGGCGGTGGAGAAATATGAACAAATAAATAAATAAAAATGAAGCTAAAGTACTTTGGACATCAAATGAGAAAAGAGGATTCACTTGAGAAATCCTTGATATTGGGAAAAGTCGAGGGCAAAAGAAGAAGGGAGTGGCAGAGAATGAGATGGCTGGATTGTGTTGTAGGGTACATAGCTGGGCAGGTTGAGAAGGATGGTGAAGGACAAATGTGCCTGGCAGGCAATGGTCCATGGGGTCGCAAAGGGTCAGAATCGACTGTGTGACTGAACAACAAAATAATGAGTAATTTATCAAGAATTTTACACAGCCCTGTGTTGAACTACAGCTCCTACCAGCCTCGCCAAAATAGCCAATGATGAAATATCAGAGTTGTAATTCAACAATAGAAGGTGGTTGCAAGTTGCCAGACTGTCTTCTATAGCCTTATGTATGCAGTATTTCCATCAAAGCTACTGCACATCATCATCATCATCATCATCATCATCATCATCATCATCATCATCATCATCATCATCACCATCACCATCACCATCACCACCACCACCACCACCATCTTTGTATGCCACCCACTAGGCCAGTGGTTCCCAACAGGGGGTACACAGCCCACAAGTGGACTCCAATTCCCAGGAACCTAAGTCAGTACATTGGCTGGTCAGTGCTTTGGGGAAATGACTTAGGCTTCTGGGAATTGAAGTCCACAAACCAGCATTTGGGAAACACTGCACTAGGCAGATGCAACTGAGGGCGGCTTACATAAATAACAAAGCATATAAACGTTACAACAGTAAAATGCAATGAGGTATTACAGATAAATCACAATATCATATCATATATCATAAAACAACATCATAACACCAAATAACAGTGAATAACAATCCCATCATCACAACACTAAATAACAGTCCCAGCAGTCCCAGCAGTCCCAACAGTCCCAGATGTCCCAGCATGAATCACAACCTGTCAAAACAACCAAAGCTCAGAGGCCCTACAATAGAACAAGATTCAGTTGTACAGTACATTTTTCTAACAGCATTTTTCTTTCATGGTGAACATGTTTGTTCCTAAACATTTTGCATATCAAGCCACACAATTTGTATTCTGTTGTTACCATTTTCTTCAAAACACTTAAATGCTAAGCCATCTATTTTAATCTTGCATTGTCACCTTCTGTACCAAGGCCTGCTCAAAGTCTGAATATCAGGTGCCATTAATTGCTAGAAGAAACTCTAAATGCTCTGACTGTAATATAAATGTGCAATGACATGAAAAGAATACTTGCAATATTAGATACTGTACATTTCACTGTGGAGTCAAACTTTCCAAGGAAACATTTTTTCACAGATTCTAGAAATGTGAATGGAATTCTCCCATAGATTTCACCCAAATTTTTCTTTTGCAAATACATCCATCCTGCAAACAGAACTCTTTCTGACACACTAACTGCAGCAGTAGGAAATTAAATTGGATTTTGTTTTGTTTGTCTAGCATTGATGCACTTATCTCATAGATCAGAGAGGAAATCTGTAGACCTCCATGGAATTAATTAGAATTACTAGATCATAGCTGCATTAGAGGGATAAGCATAAAATTAGTTGGCTGTTCATATAGAGGATAGTTTGTTCCCTGAACTAGCCAATTAAAACGTACACTAGTACCTCGGATAACGATTAGACTTGGTTCCACAAGTCTCGTCGTTATCCAGTTTTTAACATTGTGTGATGCATTGATCACGCAATGTTAAAAAAAAGCCCTGTTCCGTTTCTGAAGAGGAATGGGAAGAGGAGGGCGATCAGCCTGTCTCTTTGGTTTGAGACAGGCAGATCACAGCGGGGGATCAGCTGCTTGGGTTGGGGGTTGAACCAGGCACGTCCCCGTTCAATCCCCCAATGCAAGCAACGATCATATGTTGTGTTCGCAGCACCCGGGTAGGTCGGGAACAGCACGGATTGGGTCCCCTGACTTCCCCAGGGTAGGGGTCTCAGAGAGCCCCAAAATTTCAGGCTCTCTGACACCCCTGCCAGCTCCAGGGAGGTCAGGGGACCCGATCCGCGCTATTTCCAATGTTCCCCCACCTCCCTGGAGGCTGCAGCAAGCCAAAATGTCAGGATTCAGCTTTCCAGCCACCCCACCCCTGCCTCCGCAGCTGCAGGGTTGCTGGGAAGCTGAACAGAGAAGCCCATTCAGTTTTCAAGCCACCCTGCTGCTACGAACGACTGCATCGGATAATGCTAACAGATCATTATCCGATGCAAAATTTATTTAGAAATTTTGCATTGTTATCCGATTTTACCGTTATATGATGCAGTCGTTATCCGAGGTATTACTGTATATCATATTTAACCTTTGAATAAACCATTGTATTTGGGACTTCCTGCACACCAACTCAGAGCCCTCTGTGATAGAAGAACCCTAACAGTTTTGAAATAGTCATGGTATAGCTGGGATAAAGACACATCCAAATGTCTACTGGAACAAAACAAGTAGCAATAGAATGCACCCTTCTTTTTAGGTCAGCACAACTATGCTTAAAAAGCTTCTGTCATTCCTATATGTAAGGCCAGAGCTGCTGCAGCTTTTGAAAGCTGCTGTGATTTACACAGTTTTGGATTGGGATTCATGGATCTAAATCTACATGTTATTCTCAAATGGCATGTTCATTGACACAACAGCAGTTACCTGTATGTTGACTTAACAGGTCTCTGCTCTTTCAGTGACTCCACTCTAATTGAGACTAGCAATTGGACTTAGATAATGAAAAATAAATGCCTTGACCTCCCCTGCTGGGTATTCCATCATAACAAGCTGCTAGATAGAATTCTATTTTAATAAATTATGGAAAGTGTAAGGACATTTCCACAAAAAATATGTCCTCAAACTGTATACTAGCTACATTTCAACAAGGTGGCAGTGTGTGAGGCTTTTTCTCACATCCTGTCAAAGTGGTTCAAGGTGTGATAGCCAATTTAGGTTATCACACCTCATCAAACTGGTCCATGTATATTTGTAAGAGCTTACATTTTGAGAAAACAGGAAAGAACTTGTCATATTCGTCCCGGTTCTTTGGGAGTGGAGGAGACCAACCAGACTGTGAAGTTCTACTTAAGACTGAAAAGGTCCCTCTGCAAAAGCATACATTATTCCTATGGATATAAAGGTCATGCAGCAAAGAGTCTTCAGCAAAATATATTTGCAGAATATTCTGATAATGTTTTTCTCTATGCAGTACAAATATATACAAACATTAATTCCACTGACAGGCTTCAAGTGGCATCAATGTCAGTTCATGTGCACAATTTCTACCTGCAATAGTTAGCTGATCTTCAGAAATGAAATATATTGCTTCTATGTGGTACTAAGTTCTAACAATAAATAATTTTAATTAACTTTTTATTAAGCACTTGAGGCAAAGGGGGAATTGAGAAAATCACACATTGTCTATTTATATGTATTTTTTAAGTTTGTTACTGTTTGCTACAATAGCACACTTACAACAGCACACTAAAACTCACAAGGGACTGTGGTGGCTCATTGGTTAAGAAGCTTGCCTTGTTAGCTAGAAGGCTGGCAAGTTGGCAGTTCAAGACTTTGGTACTGCATGATGGAATGAGCGCCTGTTGACTGTCCAAGCTCCTGCCAACCTAGCAGTTGGAAAGCAAGGAATTGCAAGTAGATAAATAGGGACCACTTAAGTAGGAACAGATCTTGGAGACATGAAAGGAACCTCATTTGGGTGTCCCCTGAACAGAGTTCCTCCAGCAAAAATAATTTCAACCCATAATAATTTGACATGAAATTATTATTACTAAAACACACTTACTGGTTTACTCATTGTTAACTGCTTGGGTGTTAGGACTCCATTGTGTGCAGAGTTGCTACCTTGCAAACTAGATGTCACAACAGAAACCTCTGCTGCAGCAAAAAAAGGAAGCACCTACCAGGTTTCCTAATCCCTCACCTTCTTGGTTTGCTTCTCCTCTCTTCATCAGCTGTGTACCACACCTTCATCCAATTTATCACAAATGGTAGGAGAAGATATAGCCAACAGATCTGGGGCTGAAAAGTTACAAGGAGCCACAGCTTTCTTCTCTGCCAATCCAATACTTATTGTTCAGGTCAAAAAGACTCAATCATAATGAGGGATGGAGCCCCTGCTCATTCTAAGAAAAGGCATATGAAAAGACACTATAGGTATACATTTGAGTATGTAGTTCTTGACACTGCACTTTATATAAGTCATTAACTTACGAAAGGTGACAAAGATTTTGAGTGGCATGGAGAAAAATCAAGGAGTTGGCCTATAGAGGAGGTAATTAGGAGCCATCCCCAAATGTTTGAAGGACTGTTACAAAGAACCTGACAACACATCTGCTTTCTGTTATTCCAGTGGGTAGAACCAGAGCCAGTAAATTCTAATTAGACTCTAATTAGAGGCAAGGAGTGTCAAGTAATGAGGTAAACTTCACAAATAACTTTCTAAACAGATGACTTGCTCCAAAGGAGAACAGACATGTCTTGGAAGGCAGTAGACCCAGCAGTATTTAAACATAACCTGGATAAGTGTCTCTTTGTTGTGCTGCAAAGGCAGAATTCTTCCACTGGCAAAGTAGCTTACTTTCAGCTGCTCAATGAGGCCCATTCCATTATTTTCATATACAAAAGCCTCTTGTTTTTATTTTTGTCAAATGCTTGAAGAGATTTATCTTCTCTTTGTTAAGGCTGATTGATGACAAGAAAGAGCCATCAGGTACTCTTTTCAGTATATGACAACACAAACCTTCCTACAGTCAGGTTACACTTTTAGAATTCTTAAATGATTTATGCTTTTGAACTGGAGTCACAAAAACACATTCTACCAAAAAAAGTTTCACTTCATTGATGTCAGCCCTCAAAACACTTCAATCAAATTACATGAAAATATAAAGAAGGGTTCAAGGCATTCAGCAGACCTACTTAGCATGCTACTCTCCAATACATTGTGAAAAGTGCACCTAGTCCCTCCTCTCTCCACTATAATTTTTCAACACGACCTGCAACTTGTTCACAGAATAGAATTTCCTGCTCATACACAGGCTCTCCACATGAGCAAGAACTATGAAAATCAGAGTGAATCATTTCCCTATTCTCCAAAAATCAAACAGCTAGGAAATTCAAAGTCTACGTATTCTCAACAGCTTCAAGATTTCAGCCTTGCATCAATAAAAAAATGCTTTGAAAGTGGGTGTTCTTGGAGAGAAAGGAAATAAAATAAAAAAATATCATCATGCCAAAGTGTTAGGTCAGTAACATTTAAAATAGCAACATGATGTCAGCCAAAAAGAGTTCTCACTGAGCTACCTTTGACCACATGTTAGACCAACCAATAAGATTGACTGAGTGACACATCAAAGCTGTCGTGTGAGTAGATTTATTTTGTAATCAATCTCATTTCAATCACAACATTAGTTGCTCTTAGGATAGTTATTTATCCTACTTTTCAAAAGAAGGATAATCTAAGTTCAGATTTAAAAACACCAACAATTATCATAGGAATAGCAAATAAGACTTTTATAGTAAAATTCAGTGTCTTTATTTAACATTAAAAATGGATATTTAGAAATAATTTATTTGGCATGAATCCAATTAATAATTCCAATTATAAAAATTGAATTACAGTAATACCTCGGATAATGTTTACCTCAGATAACGCTAAAAATCGCATAACATTAAGTAATCTGGGAGGGAGAATTGGATCGAATAATGTTAAGGTCCTATGGGATGGATTGGATAACAACCGCTAAAGCCTGTGCGGTTACAATGTATCTCTATGGAGCTTTAACGTTATCCGATGCATCCCATAGGATTTTAACATGGATCGGATAACACTAAAAATCGGATAACACCAAGACTTGTGGAACCAAGTCTTAGCGTTATCCGAGGTATTACTGTACCAGTGTTCACTATTCATACTTCTTCAATTGATTCAGTGTGGGCCAACCCTAGTTGCAACAACCATTTGAGATTTAGCTCTATACATACAAATCAGTGCTTGCGAATCACAGACCTTCAGTCCTTTTTTAGGAGTGGGGGATGGAATGTATTTTTAATTTTTCCCCAAAACATGTGAATCACATGTTAGCCTACATTTGTAGCAAACATTCTTAACAATTAAATAGATGATTAACACTTGCTACAAGTATTACACAATATAAAAAAAAGGAATAAGCAATGTATATCGACTTATCAGGCATAAAAATGTGACTCACATGTTTTCTGTATAAAAATATGGATATGAATGAACATACGGACACACAAAGGGCTGTGCTTCCTCCCTCCCCCCACAAGATATACTGTACTTCTTGGTGCAAAGTTATAATTCCTCTGAATATCTCTTAAAACTAAACTTTGAAAACACAACTACAATTTCATAATTTTTGCAGTATTTCCTGGGGGAATGAGACAAGTTAAATAGCAGTTATTATATTAAGTCTAGAAATTATTTGCTTGTGGGACTTAAGTACAAGAAGAAATAATAATTCACAATAATTATTTCAGTTATTAGCCGTGCCCCTGGAAAGACAATGACAATTTTTCACCCGCTTCTCTAGAGCCTAATTTGTGGCAAACATTCTTTACAATTAAATATATGACTAACACTTGCTACAAATATTACATGATATAAAAAAAGAAGAAGCACTGTATATCAACTTATCAGGCACAAATCTGTCCATCTTTTCTAACTGAAGTGTTTCACTGACATGGGTCAAATAGGAAAGGAGGATGAGAAATTCACTCAAACTTTAAATATTTTATCTAATAAAGAGAAAGATCTCCATTAGAAATGGAAATAAGGAATGTCCCCCCAGAAAGGATGTTGCCACTGAATGACAAAGCTTTAGGTACATCTGCTACACAGAAGCTACATGAGATGTAGATGGAGGAGGTGACAAATCCAGTGGAACTAGAACCTGGTAATTGATGGTAGCAGACAGCAATACCTTTTTAATTATAGTCTCGGGCATAATATGAGAGTCTTTCCACCATACCCAATGTAACCCGTCTCCACAACTGTCAGAAGAAGGAGGGCTGTCTCTTAGAGGAAGGAAAAGGGCAAAGCTGTGATTCTGCTTTTAGGATCAAAGAAGGAATACAAAGAGGAATGGAAATCAATTCCATCATTCTCTGTTATGAACCATGAATTGGGGTGAGAGCAGTGACGGGCAACCAAAATTTTTACTGCCACACTGTGGGCAGAGTCGACATCATGGGCAAAGCCAGCATCATGATGTCATGACATCATGGGTGGAACCAACGACATGGGCGGAGCCAAAGTTAAAAAAACATAAAAATACAGTACACATAAAAATAGACATAAAAACACATAAAAATAAAAATTAAAATACACATTGAATACACATAAAACACATTAAAATAGACAAAAACATAAAAGCACACTACATATTCCATCCCCCACCCACCCAGCCCAAACACAAACCCAAGTCACTTACACTGGGGAGCAGCAGGCAGCAACAGCGGCCGCAGTGTGGCGTGGCCTAGTCTGGCCTGGTGTGGCATGGCCCGGTGGCATGGCCAGAGCCAGCATGGCCCAGCAGTGCACCATGGCTCGGCCTGGCACAATGGCACAGTGGCACACAGTGGCAGCAAGGGGCAAGCATCAGCAGTAGTTGGCATCAGCAGTGAGGGATGAGCGGCAGTGGGTGGCAGCGGCAGCAGTAAGGAACGAGGAGCAGTGAGTGGCTGTGGCTCAGGGCTGGTGGCACGGCATGGAGGTGCAGGGCAGCGGTGCGGCATGGCATGGCAGAATGGCATGGGGCGACTTGAGTGAGGGCCACTGCCTCAATTCCAGGGTGTTTGAGGGCCACTGAGTGAGGGCCACTGCCGGGGTGTTTTGGGGAAGGATCCACACACCCGTGCAGATCTCTCCCCACATACCCTGGCAGCCCCAGTGATCACACACTGCGACTGCCAAGGTGTTTGGGGAGTGATCTGTGTGGATCTCTCCACACTCACACCAGCAGTCCCAGCGATCGCACACTGGGACTGCCAGGATGTTTGGGGAGTGATCCGCATGCCCACATGATTTCTCCACACACACACACACTGGCAGCCCCAGTGTGCAACTGGATTGTTGGTTTGGTTGGGGGGAGAACGGGTGCACATGCTCTCCCCCCAACCAAACCGCCAATCTGAGTGGAGATCTCTGCCCTAAAGCCTGCAGGGCTGGTCCCCAGCCCTGTGGGCTTTGGGGCAAAGATCAACATTGAGGAATTTGAGGCAAACATTTGCATCGCACAATGTTATCTTAACATTGTGCGATGCAAATGTTTGCCTCAAATTCCCCAATGTAATCTGTTTCTAGCGTTATCCAAGGCAATCATTATTCAAGGTACCACTGTATATCCATCTCACAAACTCACATAGGAACATCAGTTGACTACACAGGAATATCAAAATTCTTCAAATATTGCATACTGTTATATGGTCCTCCCAAATAGATACTTCTAATGTAATTTTTCCATCATACATGCCTTAATGATTGTATGTGTGTGTTTTTGTATGTGGCAGGTGAAGAAGATAGATGAAATGATGATGAAACATAGGAATACTGGGGAACACAGAAGGAGCCTCCTCGAAATTTGTGGTTTTTTTGAACCACAATCAGGTGTATTCCGAGCAATGCCACCTTATGTCAGCTACTCTTTCTCACACTTGTTCAAATAAAAGGAACTGCAGAATGAATTCATTAAAAGGTGGCTTTATTTTGTCAGTTTCTCATCTGGTCTAGACATGGGAAAAAAAGAATAGGAATAGACAAATTCCACTATATTGATAGACAAATTACTGTACATCTCTTTTCTGCAACATTTTAAAATTCTATAGTTGAGGCAGGTCAGTTTCATAAGGAAAGCCTCATCTGATTTCTGCTTGTTTCTGCATGAAAAATCCCATCCACCTCCTTCTTAAATGGAGGTGAGGTTGTCTTCTATTCTTTTGACATACCTTCTCTGTATTTCATCATATAGAAGTTGCAGGAGAAACATATTTCAACAGGAGAGGGTTTTTCCACACAGTACATGAAATGACCCAAAGTAGGAACATAACTTTAAAAAGATCAACTACATATAATTTAGCTTAATCCTCTTAACAAATTTCATAGTCGTCCTGTTTTAAAGAGCTCCTACAGTTTCAAATAGAAAAAATTAAGATAGCAGAGAATGAAAGAAATATTATACAATATTATACAATTTTCTCTCTCATCAGATGTTATCTGTAACGAACCTATGCTATACAGTATTCTCAAATAAAGTGGCTTAAATTTTTATTTCTCAAAAATTCTAAACAGAGTTTTGGATTGATCTGTCATGATTTTTAAGGGCAATCAGGTACTCTGATCACTTAGAAAAGGCACAACCATAGTGTACTCTAGGCAATTATCATCAAGAATGCCACATTTATCTCTAGTAAATAGAAACTTTATTTTACTGGCAATAGTTGATGCAGATAATTTATTAGCAGCTAATCACTTACAATGCTTTGAATTTTTCTACTTAACAATCAAATCAACTATTCAGCTAAAATATTTCTCTTCAGAAAGGTAAATTTAAGTTATTTTCCCCTTGAATATCAGTCTATGTAACTACAATTCACATGCAAGCATAACATACATTAAATACCCCAAGTAGCAAAATTACCTCTGTCCAGAATCAAAGCCTAGAGGTTCAAGTCCTGGAAAAGGGACAAAGGTGGATCCACGAGGAACTAAACCGAGGGACATAACTCCTTTCTTCATTGTTCTTCTGAAGTAACTTCAGTCCCAAACTCCTTCCCTCCCCCTCAAGTATGGCCTTGCAGAGAATTTACCCACATTTAAGCTGACATCTTTACCACTACAGCCTTTTTAGTGAATCTTTTGGGTATATTTTTGCTGTTAACAAAGAGCTACATACTCACTGCACAACTGAATATTAAAGGGTTTTTTTATGAGGCAGGAAGGCCAGCACACTGGTTAACATGATTATTTTACAGAGGCTGGTACAATCATTAGAACCAACTTGTCACCAAACAATATTTCATTCTTCCTGCGCTCCTTTGGCTTTCTTAAGCGTCCATGATTTATAAACTGGAAGTGCATTGCCCTTATGTTTATTACATTACATAAAAGTGCATCTGTGTGTCATAAAACAGAGAAAGTATTCAAGATTCTGGTAACTAGAATTAACACTGGACACTATCAGTCTAACAGAGTAGTTGAAAAGATATAAATTACTCTATTACTAACAAGCTAATAATTAAATCAGGTCTGAGTCAAAATCAATCACTGTCTGATTAAACAATTAAAATAATTATTATTGATAATTAAGCATTGGTTTTTCAGACATTGTGGACTGCAGCCTCCAGAAGCCTATAGGAATTCCCTCAGATAAACTTTTTAAGGGTTTAATCAAGAAATCAAAGCCATGACAGGCATTTTCAAATTAGTAAGCTAATTAATTCAGTCTCTGGCAGGCATTTTAGTACTGTGGAGAAAACAGGGAAAATGGGTGGGCAGAGCTAAACATGTTGCACGAGATTATGAATATGGCACTCTCTGCCTTTACATTCTGCATTGTAAGCCTCTCAAGAAGAAAGAAACACTCTCAAACCCATATCTCTTGTAGCCAGTGGTAGGATGTCAAAAAGTTTACTACCCCACCGTGATGTCATCACAGTGTGGGCAGAGCTAACTTCATGATGTCATGACATGGGTGGAACCAAAGAACAAAATAATAAAATAAAATAAAAATAAGCACACACACACACCCCTCAACCCACCCACCAACCCACAACACAAGGACAGCAAGGAGGCCAGCAAGGAGGCCATGCATACGCGCCAAGCACTATAGGCATGCATGCAAATTGCACACCAAGTGAAAATGTAAGCCCCGAAGGTGGTTCCCCCCAAAAGCTGCTACCGATTCTCTGGGATGCTGGGAAAAGTTATACCGGTTCTGGCAAGCTGGTGAGAACCTGTTACATCCCATCACTGCTTGTAGCTCCCAAAGAACAGAGCCCCACCCATCTATTTCCTCTGTCTTTTCCATGGGAATAAAAGGGTTCACGGGCTCTGAATTTTTTAGCTTGAAAACTTAAAAACATATGTCAGGGCTTCAATTTCTTGATTAAAGACCCCAGAAATCAATGGGGGGGGGGAGGATTGTTTCAGACAAGGGGGAGGGGTTTGTTCCACAAATTCTAAAAATCACATGCCTAGTTAATTGAACTAGCAAAAAACATGCTGACCTGCATTGTTTGATGATCCTATTGAATTATATGAAGTATATGAAGTAGTGGAGATGATGGTACTGTATTCCAATTGAGCTATTTCAAGCCCTATTTGACTTTCTGTGAGACTTCTCATATGAGTGCTGTGGGATTTGCAAATGAGGTTTTTCTTTTTTAAAAAAATGCTTTTTGATATCATGCTGTTGATACTTTTTGATATTGTGATTAGTGATTATTTGTGATGATGATATGTTGAAATGTTTTTGAATTATGATAATGTGGTACCTTGTAATTGTAACTGTATATATTGTATCTTTGTTAGCCCCCAGAGTCACTTTGCGAGTGGGGTGACGTACAAGTAGTAGTAGTAGTAGTAGTAGTAGTAGTAGTAGTAGTAGTAGTAGTAGTAGTAGTAGTAGTAGTAATAATAATAATAATAATAATAATAATAATAATAATAATAATAATAATAATAATAATAATAATAAGAAGAAGAAGAAGAAGAAGAAGAAGAAGAAGAAGAAGAAGAAGAAGAAGAAGAAGAAGCAATTAAAGTGTTGAAGTCAAAATGCCAGCAGATTTGGAAAATGCAGCAGTGACCACAGGATTGGAAAATGTTGGTCTATGTTCAAATTTCAAAGAAGGGCAATGCCAAAGAATCTTCAAATTATTGTACAAATACACTCATCTCACACACCAGCAAAGTCATGCTCAAGATCTTACAAGCTAGGCTTCAGCAGTAAGTGGATCGAGAACTTCCAGAAGTACAAGCTAGGTTCCGGAACTAGAGACCAAATTGCAAACACTCGCTGGATCATGGAAAAAGCAGGGGAATACCAAAATAAAAATCTACTTTTGTTTCATTGACTACCCCTAAACCTTTGCATGTGTTCACCACAATAAACTGTGGCAAATACTAAAAGAGATGGGAATACCATACCACCTCATTTGTCTTCTGGAAAATTTGTACGCGAGCCATGAAGCAACAGTTAGGACAAGATATGGAAATACTGATTGGTTTAGAATAGGAAAAGGAGTATGACAAGGCTGCATATTGTCATCCTGCTTATTTAACTTATATGCAGAATACAGGGCTGGGTGAAACACAAATTGGAATTAAGATTGCTGGAGAAAACATTAACAACCTGAGATATGCAGATGATACTACTGTAATGGCAGAAAGTGAAGAAGACTTAAGGATCCTCTTGAGGAGGGTGAAAGATGAGAGTGCAAAAGCTGGCCTGAAACGCAACATAAAAAAATTCAAGATCATGGCATTTGGTCCCACCACTCCCTAGCAAATAGAAGGGGAAGAAATGGAAGCAGTGATAGACTTTACCTTCTTGGCATCTAAGATCACTGCAAATGGTGACTACAGCCATGAAATAAAAGGTGCTTACACCTAGGCAGCATAATAAAAAGTAGAGACATCACCCTGCCAACAAAAATCCACATAGTCAAAGTAATGGTATTCCCAGTAGTAATGTACAGCTGTGAGAGCTGGATCATAAGGAAGCTAAGCACAGAGAATAAACACTTTTGAACTGTGGGGCTGGAGAAGACTCTTGACGAGTCCCTTGGACTGCAAGGAGAGCAAATCTGTCAATCCTAAAGGAAATCAACCCTGACTGGTCCTTGGAAGGACAAATACTGAAGCTGAAGCTCAAGGACTTTGACAACCAGATGAGAAGAGAGGACTCACTGCAAAAGGCCCTGATGCTGGGTAAGATTAAAGGCAAAAGGAGAAGGGGGTGGGAGAGGATGAGGTGGCTAGATGGCATCATTGACACAATGGGCTTAGATCTGGGTGGGCTACCAAGTATTGTAGATGACAGAAGATCCTGGCATGTGAAGGGGTCACAAAGGGTCAGACTCAAGTGTGCAACTCAGTAACAACAACATTGTCACGAACCAGCCGGCCCCCTCTGCTCTGGAAAACCTCCCTTAACCAAAGCCCCCAGAGGGCGGGCTGGCCGGCAATAAAGCTTTACAGCCCTTAGCTTGCTTCTCATCCACAAGGAGGTTCAAACAGGTAGCATGTTCAGAGGCTTGTGTGTGAATGCAATGCTTCTCTTACCCTTTTAGTCCAATGAAGACACGTTGCTCAAGCAAAGAAGGTTTATTGATCAGGTATATTGATCAGGTTCATAAAGCATAAAAGTCAGTAGCATAAGTCAGTCCAATACAGTCCACAGGTAATCTAGATAACCATTTTTAAGGAGCAAAAATGCATAGTTCCCAGGCAAAGGATGTTAGCCCATAGAGATCGAAAAACTAACTAACTCACTTCTCTGCAAACATGGAGAATTTCCAGTCAGGTGGGTTACTCTTAGCCAATCAGGTAACAGAGAAAAATGTTCTCAAAACAATAGTTGTTTACACACGTACACAGAGAGTGTTCTAGCATGAAGTCTAAACATGAGGCTAGAAAGATAACAGCACGAACATTGGTTAAAAACAACCATCTCGTGACAGTCTTGTGAGACACACAGAGATGGGAAAATATTTTTATGAGGCCTAGCTGAAAAATAGCATTTGCAAGCTTTGGGAAGCATGAGAATCATCATTTGATATTGTGACCCCAAAATGAGCTTTAAAATATTAAAAAAAATTTCCCTTGACAAAATAAGCATGCAGTTAAAGATGCTTGGATAACCATCTTAATCATTTGTGTTGATCTGTAGTGTGGAAAAAGCCAGTTGTACAGAAGTCTTGTGTCATTTATCTCAATAGAGTAGGCTTGTATGAATATGTATTTTTGAACATTCCAATAGCATGCAATGCCAAGATAAAACATGAAATGCCTTTGCCCGACGGCTCCACCTGGGCCAAGACCACGTGTGTGTAGCTTGTCAAAAGTATATAAACCTGGTTGAATTGTTAATTGGGGTTCTTGAACCTGCATGGATTCAAGCACCACATATCCATATGTTATGTTATAATTGATTTTGTTGATAAAATATCTTTTTTCCTTCAAAACCTCTTTGGCTGTTTTATTGATTGAGTAAAGAAATGTAAGAACTGATCATTTTTAGAGAGTTTTCAGGTGGCTATATAATAACACTGTCAAATATTTTATTTATCAAACAACATAAGGTACATAAGCAAGCTTCTCCAGCTAAATTAATCTATTATGTAAGAATACATGAGGTTAAATACTGCCAACAGTAAAGTCTGAAGAATTTCCATCTACAAAGGTTGAACATTTATATAATGTCTTGCAATCAATGCTCGGACGCGTGCGAAAAGGCGCGCCAGTGGGAGCCTCTTCTACCAAACGGGTATAGCGTCAAGGCAAGGGATCAAAGCAGGGGGTGCCACCCCACTTTGATCCCTTACCTTGACGTGCGATCCCCATTTCGCGCACCTGGGCAAGGGTCAGCATTTACGATTCCCCCCTCCCCCGGGGGAAGGGGGGAATTCAGAACAGCCTCGCCTCACCCAGGCGCTGTGCCATGGGACTTGAGGTGCCAAACTCCCATGGCAAGGCGCCTGTCAGCATTTCCAATTTTCCCCCTCCCCCGGGGGAGGGGAGAAGTCAAAAAACCCTCACCTCGCCCAGGTGCTGTGCCATGGGACTTGGGGTGCCCAAACTCCCATGGCAAGGCACCTGTCGGAATTTCCGATTCCCTCCTACCCCGGGGGAGGGGAGAATTCGGAAAACCCTCGCCTCGCCCAGGCGCTGTACCATGGGACTTGGGGTGCCCAAACTCCCATGGCAAGGCGCCTGTCGGCATTTCCGATTCCCCCCTCCCCCGGGGAGGGGAGAATTTGGAAAACTCTCATCTCGCCCAGGCATGTGAAACAGGGATCCCACGTTAAGGTAAGGGATCAAAGTGGGGGGTGGCACCCCCGCTTTGATACCTAGCCTTGACACGCGCAATGCCCGTTTAGGCGCTTTGGGAGACTTTTTGCTGCCCTGCGGTGGGGGGGGGGCGGAGTTCGAAATCCCCCATGTCGGCTTCTCGCATGGGCGCAGCGTCAGATGGGAGCTGCAGAGGCTGCGGGGAAGAGGTCCTGCCCATGCCAGAAGCCAACATGGGGGCTTTCGAACTCCGCCCCCCCACCGCAGGGCAGCAAAAAGTCTCACCGCCAAAGCGGCACTGGCCAGATGGCCGGAGAGCTGGTGGCGGAAGGGGGGAGGAAGTGTCCAAGCAAGAGTGTCTCTTTTTAAAATGCCCCCGTGTCGGCATCTCCCACGGGCGCGGACGCGCCTGTCAGATGGGGGCTGCAGAGGCTATGGGGAAGAGCTCTGTAGCCTCTGCAGTCCCCGTCTCACACGCCCCCACACCCACGGGAGATGCCGACACAGGGGCTTTTTAAAAAGAGACACTCTTGCCTGGACCCTCCCCCCTCCCTCCCCTCTCCCACCACCAGCTATCTGGCCAGTGCCGCTTTGGCGGTGAGACTTTTTGCTGCCTTGTGGTGGAGGGGGGGCAGAGTTCGAAATCCTCCATGTCAGCTTCTCACACGGGTGCGTGCACGTGTGAGACGAGGGCTGCAGAGGCTATGGAGCTCTTCCCCGTAGCCTCTGCAGCCCCCATCTGACAGGTGCGCCCGCGCCCGTAGGAGATGCCAACACGGGGGCTTTTTAAAAAGCCGACCCATGTTTAGGCGAGCGAAACGGGGATCCCACGTCAAGGCAATTGCCTTGACGTGTGATCCGCGTTGCTATAGCGTGCCCAGGAAAGAGGCGGCTTGGTCGAAATCCTCACCCCTGCACAGGGGGAGGGAATTTAGGCCAAGCTGCCTCTTTCCCAAGCCGGGGAGACGATGTTCTCCTCTCCCGAAGTTTCGAAAGGTTAAGGATCCCCGTACCTTTTCCAAACATCATGGGGGCAGGCGCTTGGGAGGGGGTGTTGGATTGGGTAGATGTTCTACCCAATCCAACTGCCCCCCCACGCATACGCTTGTTCCAAATAACGTGAAAATCGCGTTATTCGATACAAGATTTTTCTGAAAATCTTGTCATGTTGTACGGTTTTCACGCTATACGATACTTGCGTTATTCGGGGTACTATTGTATTATATATGTGAGTGTGACATTGATGTCACACCCCTGAAACCTCCCTACCCCAAAAAAACTAGAATCCTGGATACGGCCCTGCAGTTACATGTGAAGCAGAAACATCACAAAGATTTATTTATTTAGATTTATATACCACCCGAATCAATAGACTCTGGGCGGTGTACAAAGTCCAGCAAACACCTCACTGGCTGCTCAGCAAAACTTAAAAATAATAATAATAAAACAGTTAAAAGCCCTTCAATAAAACCAATTACAAGAAGGGGAACCTCAGACAAACCAGAAAGGGGAGCTTCGTGGCAATCAGGGCCCCCAGACCCGTTCCACTAACCACATTTTCAATTCTCTCCTAAATGGTAGCAACTGGGCCTGGAGGCATAATTCTACTAGGAGGGGACTACGACCGAGAAGGCCCTTTTCCTCATGCTGGAGAGGCACACCTCCCCAACAAATGGTATATGGAGGGTGCACTCTCAGTTTGCTCTTGTGGAACAGGTCGATGTCCTAGGGACAATGCAGTCCCTGAGGTCCAATGAAGGGCTTTAAAGGTGATGACCAGCACCTTGAATTGCACCCAGAGACATATAGGCAGCCACTGAAGCTCCCGCAGCAGTGATGAGGCGTGTGTGAAATGACCACAACCCACAACCGCATGGGCCACCACATTCTGGATCAACTGCAATCTCTGGATGGTTATCAAGGGCAGCCCCATCTAGAGTGCATTACAATAGTCCAAACAGGAGGTGACCAGGGCATGGGTGACTGTGAACAAGGCCTCCCGGTCCAGGAGTAGGCACAATAATTGGTTAATGACATGCACTTGCCCAAAGACCCTCCTGGCTATAGCTTTAACCTGCTCCTGGAGCAGAAGCTGTGAGCCCAGGAGGACCCCCAGGTTATATACCTGATCAGATTGGGGCAAAGATGCAAAAACAGTGCAATTTCCATATTAAGAATATCATTTCAGGTGAGCAAGCACTTGCAATTAGCACCATGCTTAATCCTGTCCTGCAACACAGTACTGTATAGGAAAAACTGGACACAGAAAATAATATCAAAAGTGACAAAAAGGCAGGAGACCAAGCAGCCTGTGGCATTGTCAAAAATAGATTTTTTTAAAATAAAAAATCCTTTAACTGACTTTTTTTAAAGGAACTATGCATGGAAAAATTGAGGTCTGCCTAAGTCAGCCCAAATTATCCTTGCTATTTTTCACTTCTGGGGGGGAAAAAAGACTAAAAGAAAACTTGTTCTTTGTTAAACTGGGCCTTTATCTCTTTACCACGGTCCAAAATATGCTGCAGGTAGCTATGGAGATGGGAAAGGAATTGTGTTGAATCAGACGGTCTCTACTGAAGCAGACTTTGCATTTCTCTTGAGACTCATTACATGGGAGAATATGCCTCATTTCAAGAATTCACATATTCATGAGGCTTAGAGGGTACTTAGAAAAACACAGAAGTGCACACCAAGCAACATGTGAATTTTAAAAACTAAATAACTGGCCTCCATCACCGTTTATTTTCCAGTAACACATTTTCCAGCCTTTTAACTAAGATGCCAGGCCATTCAGTAGATTCATTGTGCATGCCAATTATGTGCTTTGGCACCGAATGACAGCTGTCCCTGCTTGCATCTGTTCAGGTGGTAAAATGGGTGACACTATTCTATGCCAAAGTAACAGGTGCAGCTTCATTTTAATCAGTCTGTGTTAATACAAAAGTAGATACAAATGTTAAAATATCTCCATGCATATTGAGATAAAATTAGGATTCTGAAAAAAAAAGGAAACCAAACATACACTCTGAATTTTGGGACAACAGTAGAGAGCATGGTATGTAACTAGAAAATTTTAAAAGTTCTATTTGTGTCCACAGTCATCAAAATGCAGGATTGCACTCCAAATTCTGGCTTTCAAAAGCACCCACCACCATTTTAAGTGCTATGAGAGGAGAACAACAGAATAAAAATCCGGTGTTTCAGACAACTTTCACAGAAATCCAGATGGCTATGTGGTTAACATTGGCAAATGCTGATCCAATTTGTTCAGCTCTGTCTTGAGAAAGATACGCAAGGAGCAGAAGGAAATACAAGGTACAAATAAAGAATCAAACATAAAATGAAATAATGAAACCCAGCACATATTTCAATTCATAGCACTGATTTCAGAGAAATCACTAAGGTTCACACCAAAATGGATATTATGGACCAAAAATCTCAGTTAATTGTGGTGTGTGTTTTAATACAGTAAACAAATCCAGAAATTAATTAATTGTAAACCTAGTGCAAAGGTAATTCAAGAATATGAGATTTTCAATCTAGAGAGATCCATTCTTCTAAACAAAAGAGTATGGTGCCATTTGGAACATACTGTTACAGAAAAGTGTGAAGAACTGCTACCAGTCCTTTTTTTACCTCAAGCCAAAGTGAAAAGCAATTTCTGGAGGCTGCAGATTTGATAAAGGAGCAGTGAGTGGAGAGGAAATGTCCTCTCTATCCTGCTGAATCCCAGTCTTTGGGAATTTATCCAGTGCTGTTAATGTAGGTGAACAATGAGGCCAAAGTGGGGACCACTGCTCCTTGTTTTTAGCAGTTCTGGGGGAATGAGGTCCTCCCCTGGGGACTTGCATGAGTAGAGGTGGGTGATGAGGAAGTCAATTTCTGACTTTGATACTGGTGGCCAGTTGGGGAAGCTTTCTAGGTTGGCATTCGGGGGATCTGTTTCAGAGACTGCATCTTGGTAAGTAGCCTATAGAGAACCACTTCTGGAGGGATGTGGGCACTTAAACTTGATGGGATTGAATTGGTGCTGATATTGGTAATACACCAGAACAGGGCTGAATCTTTTGATCTGGCTGCCTGGATAAGCTGTGACCAGGTGGGCCTCATTGCCTCTTTTTTCTTGCAAGTTAATAACCATTTGTAGTCCTATTTGAGGTTTAAGAAGCAGTGGAAGGACTGTGTGGTGGAAGGGCCAACATTATTTCCATGTGAGAGATCAGCATTGGTAAGCTTTTTCTATAAGACAGTTGAAATACTGGTGAAGGAACTGGCAACCCACACCATCAATATTGCCAAGAAAACTCCATGGACAGTATCAGAGACAAAACTGTATGGCACAAGAAGATGAGCTCCTCTTGTTGGAAGGTGTGGAAAGCAAAGTGGTTGTCTAATGATTCTCTTCAAAAAGCTGAAGAAAGGAAGGAAGAGATGCCAAGAATACAAGAACTCTACAAAAAGTACCTGACATCCCTGACAACCACAGTGATGTGACCAGAGTGTGAAGTCAAGAGAGCCCTGGAAAGCATTACTAACAATAAAGCTAGTGGAGATGACAGTATTCCAGTTGAATTATTCAAACCCCTAAAACAAGATACAATTAAAGCTTTGCACTCAATATGCCAGCAGATTTGAAACACGCAGCAGTGGCCACAGTATTGGAAAAGGTCAGTCTACGTTCCAATCTCAATGAAGAGCAATTGCAAAGAATGTTCAAGTTATCGAACAATTGCACTCATCTCACATGCCAGCAAGGTCATACTCAAGGTATTACAGGCTAGGCTTCAGCAGTAATTTATTTATTTATTTATTTATTTATTCACACTTGTATGCAACCCTACTCACAAAAGCTGCTACCAGTTCTCTGGGACACTGAGAAAAGCTACTACCGGTTCTGGCGAACTGGTGCAAACTGGCTGTTGCCCATCACTGGATAAAAGCTAAATATGGAGCCAGAAACCAAGGAGGAGCAATGAAATGTTTTTATACTTTATTTCACTGAAGATTAACCACTTGTCCAGGCCAATAACCCATGTGATCAAAGACCATTGAAAAACATAGCCCAGAGGAGCCTAATTCATTAATCTGGGCCCAAAACAAAAATACTAGAGGAAAGCCTGCTGGAAATTTATTTTTAATCAGAAACAGATGGCTGCTTCATAGACCAGACTTCTCATACAATAGCAAGCTGTCTCCATGCAACTGCTTTGCAGGTAGATTTTGAGACTGTGAGCACTCTTATTAGTAACTTGTGCTATTATGGGTGCAGAACTTGCAGTTTCTCAGGATGCCCACTATTATTCAAAGCATTATTAAAGGCTATGCCAGGGACTAGTCATCAGCTTCATGTCCAGACGAGTATCTCATTGTACATATGATATATGCTAGTTAAAAACAGTACTCCTTTAGTATCTGTTTGACACATTAATAATTATAACTGTGTGTCATGAAGTCAATTCTGAGATAATTTGCAAGCTAAATTTGACCAACAAGGCATTTTAGAAGAAGTCACGTTGTAGAAGGGAAACAGACTAATTGCAGGGAAAAGAGCATTTCTTTTGATGTCTAGTCTGAGCATAAGGCAGAACATCAACTGAGGATGTTTTGCTGACCTAAACATCCCTACTTCCCTTGGACTGATTAGCAGACAAGCTGCCAGTTCCTTCAAGATGCCTCTTCCTGTTTTATGCCAAATGTAATAGGATGTTGCAGCATGCTAAGATATTAGTTGATATTTTGTTTGTTCACTTTTAAAAAAAAATACATTAACAGTCTCCACCCTGTTTATCTTGTGAAGTTTCAGAGTGAGATTTTTTGTTGTTGTTCAGTCGCACAGTCGATTCCGACCCTCTGTGACCCCATTGATCACTGTCCGCCAGACACTCCTGTCCTCCACCATCCCCCTCAACTCGCTTAGCTCTGCGCCCACTGCCTCCACAATACAATCTAGCCATCTCATCTTGGGCCGTCCCCTTCTTCTCTTGCCCTCGACCGTTCCAAACATCAAGGCTTTCTCAAGTGAATCATCTCTTTTCATTTGATGTCCAAAGTACTTTAGCTTCATCTTCACTATTTGACCTTCTAAGGAGCAGTCAGGGTTGATTTCTTCTAAGATTGACCTATTTGTTCTCCTCACTGTCCAGGGGACTCTCAAAACTCTCCTCCAACACCACATCTCAAAGGCGTCTATTCTTCTGCGTTCAGCTTTCCTAATGGTCTAGCTCTCACAACCATACATTGCCACAGGGAATACCATTGCTTTGACTATGCAAATTTTTGTTTGCAATGTAATCAGTGATGGGATGACCCCGGTTCCATCCGGTTCCCTGGAACCGGTAAGAACAATTTCAGAGGGTTCTCCGAGAGGGTAGTCCATTTTTAAGGCATCCGGTTCCGGACGCCTGAAAAAAAGAATTCTTTTTTTAAAATTGGAGCCAAAATGGCTCCAATTTAGTGCGCATGCACAGAAGTCAATCTGACGAATGCGTGCTGCAATTTTGAATTGTGCATGCGTCAGATTCCATTTCTGTGCATGCGCACTTGTTTTTGCCGGAGCCGGACCATTTTGGAGTGGCTCCGGCAGTGGCGGAGGGCTTAGGAGGAGGAGCCATGCCTAGCCGGGCTGCCCAGGGCCTCCCGGCCGCAACTCTCCACGAGCGCCCCAAGCGTCGCTGCCCGGCGGCGGGCCTAGCCGGGCGGCCCAGGGCTCCCGGCCTCAACTCTCCATGGGCGCCCCAAGGCTCGCTGCCCAGCGGCGGGCCTAGCCGGGCGGCCCAGGGCTCCCGGCCGCAACTCTCCACGGGCGCCCCAAGCCTCGCTGCCCGGTGGCGCACCTAGCCGGGCGGCCCAGGGCTCCCAGCCGCAACTCTCCACGGGCAGCCCTGAGCCACAGCGCCCGGTGGCGCGCCTAGCCGGGCGGCCCAGGGCTCCTGGGCAGCCCGTGGAGAGTTGCGGCCGGGAGCCCTGGGCCGCCTGGCTAGGAGCGCCGCCGGGCACCGAGGCTTGGGGCAGCCCGTGGAGAGTTGCGGCCGGGAGCCCTGGGCCACCGGGCTAGGCGCGCCACCGGGCAGCGAGGCTTGGGGCACCCGTGGAGAGTTGCGGCTGGGAGCCCTGGGCCGCCCGGCTAGGCCCGCCGCCGGGCAGCGAGGCTTGGGGCGCCCGTGGAGAGTTGCGGCCGGGAGCCCTGGGCCGCCCGGCTAGGCGTGCCGCCAAGCAGCAAGGCTTGGGGCGCCCGTGGAGAGTTGCGGTTGGGAGCCCTGGGCCGCCCGGCTAGGCGTGCCGCCGATGGGTGCTGAGGCTCAGGGCTGCCCATGGAGGGTTGCGGCCAGGAGGCCCTCGGCCACCCGGCTAGGTGCGCCGCCGCTGGGCGCTGAGGCTCGGGGCCAGCCCCAACGATCCCCATTGTAAGTGGGGTTTGTGTTTGGGGTGGGTGGGTGTTTGGGTGTATTTTTATTTAATTATTATTTTATTTATTTATTTTATTAACGGTTTTGTGTGTGTGGGTTGAGGGGTGTGTGTGTTTTATTTTTATTTTATTTATTTTATTTTTGGCCCCGCCTACAACGTTATGACGTCATGACGTTGGCTCCACCCATGACGTCATGACGTTAGCTCCGCCCCCACTGTGATGACGTCAGGGTGGGATACTAAAATTTTTATCATCCCATCACTGAATGTAATGTCTCTACTTTTTACTATGCTCCCCAGGTTTCTCATCGCTTGCCTCCCAAGAATCAGTCGCCTTTTTATTTCATGGCTGCAATCCCCATCTTCAGTGAGCTTTGATCCTAGGAAAGTAAAATCTGTCACTGCTTCTACTTCTTCCCCATCTATTTTCCAGGGACTGATAGGGCCTGTTGCCATTATCTTGGTTTTCTTGATATTGAGTCTCAAGCCAGCTTTTGCACTTTCTTCTTTCAACCTAATCAGGAGCTTCTTTAGGTCCTCCTCACTTTCTGCCATTAGGGTGGTATCATCTGCATATCTCAAATTGTTGATGTTTCTTCCAGCAATTTTGATCCCAAATTGTGATTCCTCCATCCCTGCATTGCGCATTATGTCTTCTGTGTATAAGTTGAATAATCAGGGTGACAAAATGCAGCCTTGTCTTACTCCTTTCCTATTCCAAACCACTCCGTCATTCCATTTTCTGTCCTAACTGTTGCCTCTTGATTCATGTACAGATTTCTCATGAGGCCTATAAGGTGTTCCGGTATTCCCATCTCTTTAATTACTTGCCTACATTTTGTTGTGGTCGACACAGTCAAAAGCCTTAGTGTAATCAATGAAACAGAAGTAGACTTGTTTCTGATATTGCTTTGTTTTTTCCATGATCCATCAGAGTGAGATATATAAGGCAATTTAAAGACCTGAGAACTTTAAAACAATTTAAAATTAAATCAGTTTAAAACATAAAATTACAACATTAGAGCCATTTCAATAAAATCTGCAAGAGCTTCAAACCTGAAGATTCTAATAAAGAACCATGGTGCTGAAATGATGCCAATGTTGGTGCCAACTGAGACTCCAACAGGAGATTTTTCCACGCTCGTCATGCTACAGGCTAGAAAATCCATCCCAGTGTCTCCACATAATGTTGACCTCTCAATTGTAGGACATGGAGAAAAGTCATTCCAGAAGATCTTAGTGATCATGCAGGTTTATCCAAGGAGAGGTGGTCCCTCAAATATTCATGACCAAAGTTGTTTAGGGCTTTATAGTTCATTGTCAACACAATGACCTCAGACTACAAGCATACAGGCAACCTGCATAAATCCTTCAAAATGGATTTCATGTGGGATCTGACAAAATGTTCCTGCTAGCTGTCTAGCTGCTGTATTTGCTGCAGCATCTGTGTCATCATCAACAGTAGCACAATATAAAGTGCATTCCAGTTCTTTAAGCAAGAGTTTACCAGTATATGGGCTACAGTGGCTAGGTTGTCCTTGTCCAGAAATGGTGGCAGCTGGAGTACCATTCAAAGCTGGCCCCAGGTACTCTCCCCTCTATGTGCTCCTTGTAGCGCTACAAATGAGCCTCCAATCACAAAGATGAATCTAACAGTGCCCTATACACCTGCTCTTTCAGGTGAGTGAGTGTGCATCTCTGTCCAGAACTAGTCTTCTTCCTAACTTCAACCTGAGAAGCACTGAACCACAAAGCCTCCATCTTGTTGGGATTCACCTTCAGTTTCCTGGCACTCATCCAGAAACATGATTCTCCAAAGACTGGGCCAGCAATTGCATAGCCTCAGCTACTTCCAATGATATGGACAAATAGGGTTGAGTGTCATCGGCATATTGATGGTACTCAAGCCCAAAACACCAAATGACCTCTACTAGCAGCTACATATAGATATTGAATAGTACTGTATTAGAGATAGAATGGAACCATTTGTCACCCTATAGTTTAATCACCAAGGGGCTGAGCAGAATTCCTCCAATGTGGATGTTGTACTCCCTTTCCCCCTATTCCTTCTCAGTTTGCTCACTAACTACATGGAGATAATGTGTATTTATGATCCACTATTGCATGTAAATTTAAACCCCATGGCCAGGATCTAGTGCAGTGGTTTTTAACCTGGGTTTGATTGAACCCCAGGGGTTCAGTGAGTCAGTCTGGGTTCAATCGAACCCCAGGGGTTTGTTGAGTCAGTCTCAGGGGTTCACAGAGGTATGTGTGTGTCCATTCCATTCACCAAGGTATTTATGGCAAATTCTACGAAGGGTTTGGTGAATGCACATATGAAACTTTCAGGGGTTCAGTACCTCCAACAAAGTTAAGAACTACTGTATTAGTGCAAACATCAATCCAAGTGTAACCTGTGTTTATTCTTCAGTCACTAACAATTGTACCTATTTTCATACAGAGCCCCTGTATGAACATCCACATGATGTTGAGTGTATTTTTCTGAAGCACATCATCTTTTTTTATATACTGTTGTGAGGCTGTCTTGATGATAACAACATATTGTTCCCTTGCTAAGAAATATATAACAAAGACCCTTGGGAAGGATGAGGTTTATAACCCAAATTAAAGCTGTCAGCACATTTTTTGAAACTACTGATGATTGATGATGCTTTGGTTGCTTTAGGAATCAGCACGATGAGCCATGAATGTACAGTTGTAAGAGAGAACATGCCTCCAACTTCTAGCACTATGGCTCATCACCATCCCAAAAATATGTCTAATTAATAAAGGCAAATAGAGATTTTGTACATAAGTAGTGTTTCTTTTTCTCCAAAGAAAAGAGATCACAGAATCTCTGCTCTAACCTTCACTGAATCACAGTCTCTCAATCTGTCCACTTACCATAGTATCACACAACCACTGACACCATAGTCTGAGCTCTTATCCAATCCCTCTCCTGGGAAAACTGGAAATACTTGTCCTACATCATTTAAAATATATGAGTACACATTTCCATTACTGCCACAGCAGTATTAATTTATTAAAATATTTATATCCCACTACTCCATTATAAAAGCAATGATGATCAAACCAAGTAAGAAACCAATAATAAATCCAAGGAGTTTGTTCATCATCACAAACATGTATTACACTCTCACAAAAACTGGTGGTCTAAGCAGCAGGGAGAAAAGGGGAGATCAGTTGTTTTGTTGTTTGATTGGTGGAAACATTCTGAGAAGATCCTATCACTGGTGCTACTGTATTCCTTTACCTGTCAATACAAAATTTTGCATTCTTTCAACATATTTTTAAAGTGCAGTTAACACTAATAATGCCTTATTGAAAATAAAGCAAACTTTACAAAATTTGTTTCATTTCTTCAATTTATATTTCCACCCTGCTAGGTGAAAACCGACTCAGGGCAGTTCACAACATCAACAATATAATAGACAATATAATATGATGTGATACAGTAAAATATAAAATTATTATACCCACTGCTTTATTGCACAGGATTTTACGTATCAGAAGCATCAGAGAAAGTGTTCAGTTTTTTAAAAAAATAATCTGATAGTTGATATGTGTTTAATGTGAGTGCATTTTGCTTCTCAAAGGTAAAGAACACTAATTCTGCACAGTGAGGAATTCTAAAAATTATGGAAATCATGAAAATTGCATTCCTCTTCTCACTCGTGCCTGTAGGTGAAAAATTGAGCAGACTTTGAAAACAGGGATGTGACAAGTACTGGCTGAATTTCTTGCTCATGGTGTTTTTACAAGCCTTGCCATGCTGAGACTACTGAACAAGATGCCTCAAGACATCAGGGAAATGTCTCAGCTTCCCCAGTCTCAGTCTCCCCTCTTTTGTTTTGCTTTTTGCCATTGTTCTGCACAGGTAAATATTTTTGCAGTTTAATGCCCTTTCTGAGGACTTCTGCACAGGAAAGATACCATCCAACATAGGAAATGTAGCATTCCTGTGCAGTATGGTGTTTCTTTGGCCTTTCTGAGGTTAATCTGGTGCACAAGAAATGCCATTCTGCCAAGAAATACCCACAAGATTTCCCATAGACAAATTTTGATGAAAGGAGAAAAGCTTGCCTTTTTCTTTCTCAGTGTCTGTCTGAGAGTCAGAGGCTGAAAGAGTCATATCACTAACTGAAAACCTATCTTCAAGCTTCTTCTCAAGTCCAGAAACCTTCAACTGATAAGGAAAAAAATATGTGCAATTCCTCCTCAGAAGCCAATCTGATTGCCACCATCACACCTTTGCCTGCCCTCTTCTTAATAGCCATATCTCCCCTTTATATTATGGATGCTGAATTCATGCCCTGGTTTCTCCCTAAACATCCTCACAATTTGTCCAGCTAATCTTTTTTGTTAATCATCACAAAATTCCTAAAGTGTAATTGAATGACAACAATGATAACTGGGAAAATATATGCATCCAACTTGCTACTGTATGTTTGAAGAGGTTTATATAACAAATATACATAGGGGGAGGGGGACCCATGCACTTCAGAGATGTTTACAATAAATTCACTAAAAACAGAAAAACTTTGAGGAACTATCTTATTCCTCTCCAATAAAGAGATCCCCTCTCATCAGGAGCTTAAGACTTTCCAGAAGTGGAAAGAGATCCTCACATTTACTTTTGTAGGCCAGGATAGATCTTCCTTGCCTTCATAGCTGTCCCAAATACCATTTTCTTTAGCAACTTTTCCTTTATATATATAAAAAGAACTTCAACAAAAGATGTTCAACCTCTAGAATTTTACAGGCACCTGCAGAGGTCATTTTATCTCATCCTTGCACTGACGTGATACCACTGTTGCCTCCTGACAAATGGCCCTTCCTTTATTTATCCAGTCTATCAAAGTTTAGGAATGGGACTATGCTTTTTTGGGGACTGTGACAAAATCCCAAAATTCCTACCTGGCTCTCAACTGAAGTCTCAGAATTATCTTACTGCACATACATTGGTTTGTACCACTAAACCACTCCTTACTATTGAGGCACAGACATATGCCTTTCACATTGCAACTTAATAGTCAAAACAAACTTCAACATTTGTTTATTTTTATTTAATGCTACTTCATGTTATTATTTATTTTATTTACGTCCCACTCCATTGGTACAAGCACCACTCTGGGCAGCTTGCAACAATATACAGTTGTACCTTGCTTAAAGAGCATAATGTGTTCCACAGGACTGCTCTTTAAGTGAGTTTGCTCTTTAAGTGAAACACCATTGTAAGTGACCAATCATGACTTCTGGTAGGGAGGATTGCGAACCCTGATTTAGTTGTTAAGCGAGTTTTTGGTTGGTTTTAATTGTTAATTCTGCTCTTTAAGAGAGTTAGTCTCTAACCAAGGCACTCTTTATGCAAGGTTTTACTGTACAAGAAACATTTAAAACAAATTGCAATAATAAATCCACACCAATTAACACATATCACATCATAACACTTGCAACATAACAATTAAAATAGATTTGTGAATCTGAACAGAAATATTCAGCAATTATTGACTCAGACTGGACGTTGTATCCTAAGCCCCTTCCCTCTTGCTTTTTAGTCATAATAATAAAAAAAATCATGTCAGAAATTATTCTGGGTTGGAAGGATTTTTGTGGAAGAAACTCTTCTCAGGGAATGCCCAAATGAGGCTCCTTTCATATCCCCAAGAGCTGGATGCAGTACCTGGATCTTGAACTGCAGACGTGCTAACCTTCCAGCTGTGGTGGCTCCGTGGTTCAGCTTTTTAGTTTAAATCAAAAAAGCACCATCCTGCTACAAAGGTTTTCTGGAGTGAGAGGAGTGCTGTTTCCTGCCATAAACTTTAGAGATCTTATAGGTCACAAATCTAGGTATTAAAATTGCATGTCCTTTTCAACAATGTTTCATCTGGTGCCCCATATGTGCAAAGGCTAAATTTACAGGTAATGCAAGACATGATTTCATTCATATTAAAAATTAGAGATGCCAAAAATTATCCCCAAAAGGCCAAAACTCTGGGGAAATTATGTTGGCTGCAATAGCTCTGCACAAGGAGGAGCCAAATTTAGTCTAATATCATGTCATTAATAAATAGGTTATTAAGGGAAATTCATTTACCTCAGAGTTGGCAAGAATTAAAAGGACAATAGGTGATTTAATCTGTAAATTTGATTATTTATTCAAATAAGATAGATGAATAAGCCTGTGCAAAAGAGCAGTCTGGGACAAGGAAGGAATGAAATTAATGTCATGAACTTTTTTTAATAAGGTAGCTGACAAAGTTCAATATGAAAAAGTGATGGAGGCTATTGCTATTACTATTATTTTACTACCATTGCTAGACTTATTATACACATAAGCATATTGAAGTTATATTACTCTTATATGCAACATACTTTACACTATTCTTTATTCATTGCTTAATATACTCACATGTTGCTTAATATATTCATTCATTCATGTCTAAGTACACTTGTCTTTAACTAAGACTTTTTAGATAGACACAAACATGATCTCATCTTAAAAGGAATGTTGTCAGCTATCTTAAAATGCAGCCCCCCTTGATTGTATGGTTCATATTCAGTGCTAAGATTGTATAAACTCTAAGCTAACTTTGGACTAAAAGGTTAAGGTCACTCTGACCTCAAAGATGTTAAATCTTCTAATTGCCTTCATTTTCTCCACTTGTAGACACATGAGAAGTGCCTAGGAGGTAAGAACTGATACCAAAAGGCATAAAAACCTTGGAGGATGTCCGAGGCTGGCATATCAATTCTTGCCCTGGGTGACCTAAGAAATACTAAATTTCAAGAGTCCCACTTTCGTTTCTTGCTTCATGAGACCTAAGTCATCGTATGAACCAATCAGGAAAGAAGATGTTTAACTGGATTTATGTAACCTTGCGGGTCAAAAGAAACATAAATATTACCTGTTTGTATGATATTGTTTGACATTTCTTGATTCATGGAAGGGAAATTTGGAAGGAGTGAAGAAAATGTATAAAACTTTGAACAACGTTTGTATTGGGGCTGCATTCAGAACAGGCATCCAGGCTTGTGAGGATGTATGCCCAGTGCTCCCTTTGATATCTGCTGATAATAAACTGCCCTGATTTCAAATAATTCTTTCCTATTTGCTTTGTAACTCAATTGGGCATAAGGGATAAAAAAGCAGAGAAATATCCTCCACAATTGGCTTATGAGCGGGTGGTCTAAAGTGGGTTCAAAACGTGAACTCTCGGATATCTAAAATGCACCAAGGTGTATTAGATATAAATGTCTATGAGTTAAAATTCCATCTAGACATATTGGATATACATTTCTAGTATCTAAATATTTCATCTAAACATATTGGATATAAACGTTTAGAAAAAAATCCTTCAGTGTCACAACAAAAGTAGTAGATCATATGTGAGAAGGTAAATAAAGGTGAGTAGTAGATCATATGTGAGAAGGTAAATAAACAGGCAGGCAAGAACCCCAGAAAAAGTAAGAGTGCCGTTACATGTGTATATTAAATATTTAAACTGGAAGGGAAAGATGGAAAATGAAGTTAATTTATGGTACATTAATCTTGTAGTCAGAATGAAAGGCAAATGATAAATGCTGAAAAGGAAATGCAAAACACCAAATGAGAAAGGAAGAAAGTGTAATGGAGGTTGGGGAGAGGAACCTTCCCAGCTCTAAATGTGTGTAACGAAGAGAACAGAAGAGGTTTCAAAGCCTTCTCCAAAACAAAGATGACAGTGAGAAAATACCATTCTAAAAATCAGCAGTCACTTGTTCCTGATTTAAACCCTCAGGTCAGAATGTGCTTAAAGTTCATATAATACACCCAATACAAGAGTACATTATTTTATCCTTTTACCCATAAATCAGCTGGGCTTCAATCTTCTTCTTCTTCCATGTCTAGGCCAGATGTGAAACTACCAAAATGAAGGCACCTTTTGGTGACTTCATTCTGCAGTTCCTTTCGCCTGCCCTAGTGTGAGAAAGATAAGCAGGCAGGACAGCCACTCTTCTCAACAGCATGTTGTCCTCCCTGCAGCCTCAAGCAGTTATCAAAAGGACCAGCCCTTGTTAAGTGCAATATCATCATCATCATTTGCCAAATCATTTCTGAATATGCTATTTATGACAGACAGCATGTGGGGGGGGGGGACTTGATTAAGCAAAGACTTTGTCTTGTATTGATATAAATTCTAATTTATATTAATTTGATTTAAATCAAATCCACCCTCAGAGCCCTAAAGCTACCCTTTTCCATGCTAATTAGAAGTACCAACAGTTGAGGGAAATGACTTTTAAAAAGATGCACAGCTAGCAACTATTTGACACCTTCCTAATTATAGGAATTATGCATTTAATCCCCAGTGTTGTCATTCCAAAAATGCAGCTCTGTTCCTTACAACTGCTAGTGATTCACTCCCAATTGACTCCTTAATTCACTGTGTTAGTATGACACAATGGCCTATAAGAGATAACATGCACATGAAATGGAAGACTTAAGGTCTTTGTACAGTAATAAACCAGTAAAATAATGAGTGCAAGGCTGCAAGAGAGGGTTCGTTACTGTTCTTTGAATCTGTGAGTTAAAAAAAAAACTTGAAAGAAATGTTTGAGGAGTGAATGCAGTTCAAACTAGTGACCAAAACAATGTATTGGTCTGAGGAAAAAAGAATTGTTTACTGAGCTTCCAAACAGTTTTTGATATTACAGCCAGTGGTGGGCACCAGCAGGTTCACACCAGTTCGCCAGAGCCAGTTGCAGAAATTCTGGCTGGCCCTGCCCATCCAAGTTTTGAAATAAAGTAAGGCTTTCCCCCTGGCCACACCCACCATACCATGCCCACAGAGTAGGTAGTAAAAAATTTTTGGAGCCTACCACCGATTACAGTCATTCAGAGATGAACCATCATTCTAAGCTTCTATCTCTCTCTCTCTCACACAGACACACACACACACACACACAGAATTACAAAGTTTGTAGGATCAGATTTTTCACATGCAACACTGATTCACACAGAGCTAAGCGTACTTTCATCACGGAGGCGAGAGTAATGGTGCAAATACACAGCAGGAAAAATGCTGTGAAGTTTCACCTGGAAAGTCAGGTTTCACCAGGTAAATCATTACACCTTCCCACAGAGAAGTCAGCAGATTTGAGACTGCTGAGATAACAGAAATCTTTTTGCAATACTCAATGCACTAACAATTGTATAAATGGGAAGAAACTATACAGCGATATTTGATTGTCCTTTGCCACTAATTTGATTGGTAAAATTGTATTCTGACTCTAGCATTTGAAGCAAGTATCCATTCTCTCTTCCTGATTGTTTTCTTGTGTTCATTGTTTTGTTGTTTGTCTCACCTTCCTCCGAATAACAAGCATGTACTGGAGACTCCATTCCCCCCTGATTCCCCCCCTTTCTGACTGTAATTCTAGATGGTAATTGTAATTAAATATACCTTTTTCTACTTTAAATGTTTTTAGAATGAATTTTATCATGCAAAGTGCTGTTTCATGTGCAAAAGAACCAAGAAGGGGGAGGTCAGATTAAACTAAGCCAGAGTTTCTCAACCTATGGCCTGCAGGCCAAACCCAGCCCATGATGCCATTCCATCTGGCCTGTTGCTGCCTCTGCAGTGCCTGGAAGTGGAAGCAGGTATGTTTATGTCAGCTGTAAAATGCACTTGTGCACGCGCAATGTGCCCATGGCTGTCATAAAAACAGAAATGGGCACATTTATTACAGCTGTAAATGTCCCCACTTCTGGGGGCATGGTCTGGCCTAGTCAGCTATCCAGGGGCATGGTCAGACCCACAGTGTAAAAAGGTTGAGTACCTCTGAAATAAGCTGATCTCTTCACATTACTCTGTGCTGTTGTTTTTTTCTACCTCACACTCTGCTAACCAGGGGAAATACCAAAATTCCCTAATAGGCTTTGGCTCAAAGAGATAGCTAATCAATAACTTGAGCTTTTTTCCACCTCTCTTCTATACCCCAACTAAATTACATACTAGCTGAAGAGAAAGAGCTCTTGCTTTCTCATTTTTTGAACTACTTTTTTCTTTTTAGATCAGTAACTAAACTCTATCAGAAATACAATGATGGATTTTGGTCAGGTTAGAGGGGTTTTTCTTTTCTTTTCTTTTTGAAAACTCCTAAGGCTCATGTCTACTAATTTTTCTCAGTTGAAGTCTAGGGTGCTGATTTATTTAAGGGCCCTACAAGTTCATTTCTGTACTGAAAATAATAAACCAGAAGAAACAGAAGCAACAGCCAAAGTAACCTGGAGAAAGAATGATCCTGTAGCATCAGTGAAGGTTTATCATTCTAGAAAATTGTATGCATAAAGGAATGTGAAACTGCCAAAGAGATATTAAATGTCATTGAGAAATCCTATGGCTTTACCAGTTTTAAATTACAAGATCAGGTAAATCATGAGTTTAAAACTTAATTCAAAGGAGCACTGTTAACTTTACTTGATAAATTAAGTCTTTCTGGAATTAATTTAGATGACAAAAAGGTGGGCTTCCTTACAGGAATATTGGGTGAAAAGTTTGATACTTTTATATTTGTTCTGAATAGTAAACAACAACCTTGGAAGATGCTCTGAATTGCCTTAGACAGAAATCCACAGACTAAAGAAATTTTTCTGAAGCAACTCAGACCAAAATGTCCAAATTAGCTGGTGAATGAGAAAGACAATAGAAAACCCACATGCTGGAGAAACCGCATTCTTGCTGGAATTGTAGTGGAAAGGGCCATTTAGCCAAAGTACGTACATCTTCCAAAGATTTTTCAAGCAAAGGTAGCCTTTCACTTTGAAGTCTCTTAAGTGACTTCCAGATGGTCTATCAAGAATCTTGTCCTGGTAGGAGTCACTCTTCAGCTTTCATCCATTCAACAAGGTGTGTTGTTTTCGCTCTCCATAGATTTAGCCTAGGTTCTTCTAGCTTATCTTTAGAGATATGCAAAATACTCTTCCTAGATTTTAGCCACTATTTAGAAAGGTTGATGTCCAATAGGTGGATGGGTTTGTTGTTGCAATACCTTATTACCTGCTAGAAACTCTTGATTAACTTCCAGATGACAAATGCCAGCCAAATAATAGACTTTTTAATTGGTGTAGCTTTCAAACCAGCCAGTGTTAATCCTGAATGATTCATTAAGATTTATATCCACTTTTTTGGAATGTGATTTTTACTGTGTGGTATCAGCATTTTCTACTGTGGAACAGCATAGGGACGGAGTTATTTTTGTTCTTATTGTTTGAAGGTGTGCACCTCATTCTGACCCTACCAGTTTGTTAAGTATGTTATGTCTGATGTTTAGACAATGTTTTTGTAAGTCAAGGTTTGATTCAGAGTGATGCCCTAATACTTTCAGCTATGGAAATGTTCCAAAATCTTGCTTTCCTCAGCAAACTGGGAACTTTTTCTTCATTTCTCTAATCTTTAAAAGAAAGGCACAAACCTGATTTTAAAGAGCTTAGTTTCAGCTGGTTGTTTTTTGTAGTATAAAGAAAGATCTTCTAATGCAGAGGTTAACTTGTGCTTGATGGACTCAAAGGTTTCCTGCTGGACAGTCAAGGCAAGACCATCTGCAGAGATGAAATTCATAGAGCAGGGGTGGCCAATCTACAGCCTGTGAGCCTAATTCAGCCCATGTAGCTCATTAATATGGCCCATGGTGGCCACCCCAGCACCTCCAGAAGCTACCACCACCACTGGAAGTTCCAATACATCACTTACCATGGCGCTGGTGGCAGTTGCACCGTTTTTGTAGCTTCTTGCAGAGCCTCGGCTGCTTCTCAGGGCAGCAGAAGGCTTTTTTGAACATTTTCAGTCCCTTTTGGGATATTTTTGGCACTTTTCCGCTGTGTTTTGGTAGCTAAACTGGCAGATAGGGACTTCCAGTGCTGGGCAGAGCTGCTGGCAGAGCCCGGGCTCCCAGCATGGAAACAGAGAGTTGCCAACTGCCAAGGCTTAGCTACTGAAACTCAGCAGAGAAGCAGCAAAAAAAAAAAATCCCAAAATTGAGCAAAATTGCTCCAAAAACCCTCCTGTCGCTCTGGGAACTGATGGAGGCTGTGCAAGAAGCTGCAAAAATGGTATGATTTCCGATGCCGACAACATAAGCAGTGGGAGCAACCATGCGTTTCAGGTTTCTCACAGCTTTTATTGTGTGATCACTAAAAACAGTTTCCTGAAAGCGTAAAATATAATTGAAGTATTGGCCATATAATTTCAGAGTGAGACCTGGGAGGTAGTACACCTCTCACTCTCTTGGAATGGAGGCACATTTCAAAATGGAAGTTACAAACTGATCATAGTCTTCTGGTTGAGGGGCAATCTGAAGCCACAGCAACAGCAAGCATTGTTGTAAATGTTTCCCAGTTGGCTATTTTGAAATTATAATCTTCTTCAGAATGGTATGGGTTGAGGTTGGATGGCTGAATAGATGATATAGAATGTGTCTGAGCAAAATATTTGGGATTGTGTCACCTATGCTTTTAATACACATTTAAGCTGTAAGTCTCACTGACAAAATATAGATCTCTGCTATCTGCTACTTTAAAATGAAGTGGATTGGTTTAGGATCACATATAAGGCACATTTAGTGGGATTCTGCTCATTTTATAACAGCCTCATTATTTTCTTTGTCCTGATAGCCAAATACTAGGTCCAATTAGCAAATAAGTGTTTTGGTTTTATTAAAAGGCTTCTTAAAGCAGAAAGTATATTAGACAGTTTATAGATTGATGTTATCATACACGCTGTCAGATTGAGTGTCAAGATTTCTATATTGTCCTCTTCAGTATAGTCCAGTGATGGCAAACCTTGGCACTCTAGCTGTTCTTGAACTTCAATTCCCAGAAGCCCTGATCAGCAGGAGTACTGACTTGGGCTTCTGGTAATTGAAGTCCAAGAACACCTGGAGTGCCAAGGTTGACCAACACAGGTTGAGAGGATTGTAATACCTGGTCACAATTCTTCATTGTTCTGCAGCTTTCCTAGCTACCCATGCAGGCTAGTCTGAGAAAACCCTGAAGAAGGAGTTACCTTCTGATATCTTCCTTCTGTCCTTTAAATGAAGTATGGGAAGTTGGGAAGCCTGTTAGAGCTTCAAACCATAATTAAAATTTCAAAAGGATAGTATTTCAGGAGTGTGTGTATATATTGTTTTAAACAATTCCCCCCCCAAGGTCTGTTTATGAGTTTCATTGTTGTCAAACATCATACCAGACCAAACACAGATATAACACAGATAGACACTTATATTTATTAAAATCAGGAAACCTCATATTTTGTTTCTTTTTATAAGCCATTACTGTCAGTAAGTCATTTTTCACATACAATGAGAATTAAGTCAAAGAGCACTATTAAAAAGCTTATGACCATTCCCACTGCACATAATAGGATAGGATAATTTATGTTTTCCAACTCTTTAGAAGTATTTTATGATGAATTCTAATATTGTACCATCATTCAGGCACTAATGGATTCCTGCTATCATCCTGGGAGTTGACTTATTGCATATTGGGTAAGGTTGAACAATCTGCTAGGTAGTCAAAATTGTGTCTCTTTAATTCCTTCAACACTGCATTTCTCTGATCCAACATAAGCTGGAAATAAGGCCAGGAAGTTACATTAACTAATAAGGTTTCAATCAAAGGAGGGGCATCACTTCCTTCCATAATCAGGTGCCCAGCTTAGGGGTCAAATTAGACCACTATCTGACGCTTGATTCACAGGTTGTGGCAGTATGTAAAGCTGCCTTTTTGCATCAAATTGTCCAGCTGCACCCATTTTTGGACAGACAGTCCCTCATAGCAGTAGTCATCTCTCTGGTAGTCTCCCATATTGACTACTGTAATGCTTTCTACATGGGGCTTCCCCTGTCCCTGCTGCAGAGATTTCAGTGGGTCCAGAATGCAGTGACCAGGCTGATCACGAGTTTGAGAAAAATTGGTCATATCTCCCCAGCCTTGGCAGGCCTGCACTGGCTACCCATTTCTTTCTGCATCAGGTACAAGGTGTTAGTGTTAACTTTTAACTTTTAGAGAGGTGGGGTATAAGTGCAACTAACAAAAGCAGCAGCAGCAATAGCAATAGCAGCAGCAACAGCAACAGTTAAAGAATCTAATTGACAAGAGCCCTGGTGGCACCATGTTAAACTGCTATACTGCAACCAAAACATTGTGAATACTGCTAATTTGGCTTCACTTAGTGGGTTGAACAAATTTCATTCCCAATTCTCTGATTGGGATTTGCCACATTTCCATGTAAACTCTCTTCTTGACAAAACAGAGACACTGAGTTTCAAAAAATGGTAATCCGGAGGAGGAAATGTTTGCTCTACTGCAGCCCAATTAAATGGTTCCTGCTTGGTAGCAGACGAAGAAACAATACAAGCGAGCAAAGGTTGAAAGCATGTTGTTGTTTCCCACTTCTTTCTCCACAGCCTGGTAGTTGTCTAAATATATTTACTGGTAAATTTTATATCTTTTTTATTTTTATTCTCTGACTGTGCAGTGTGGATATCTACTTTTAGTAATCAAGCTGCAAACTAGCAGCCTGACTTGATATAAATAAGTGAAGAGAGATTTAATTTAACAGGAACATTCTCTAACATAAACATGTTCCTCCTCTAACAGGAACATAATCTGAATATAGAAATTAAGAGCAGAACATTTCTTAAGGCTGTCAATTCAAGCTTCAATGTGGTATGGTATGTTTATAATAAACCATTTTAGATAATGTCTAAACCTGTCAAAGAATCATTGAGAAGTTTTTTTAAAAAATGTGTATGTTGGAGCATGCAGTAAGAAAAGGAAATCCGTTTTGCAAAACTAGGTTGGGTTTTAGACTTTAAAAAAATTCCGTATGTGTATTAATTTACCCTTTTGTTTGTCCTGCAAGTTCAGACTGGTATTGCCATGTAAAATAACTATTTAATCTTGCAGGGGAATTATTATTGTTCACTTAATAAAATAAGAGCTAAAATCTCATAACCAAATCTTCAATTTGCTATTTCTAATTAGCTCTGAATCAGCCATGGCCAAATTACAATAGATGAGCTGGATCTATAGCCAAAGCCAATATCCATTTGATTCTGCTCTAAACTCCAGGATCCCAACAAGGCAAGACAATCATTTGTTGCTGCTTGAGGCATGTAAAAGGATTGTGCCCCATTCTTTACAGAAAATCACCTAGTCTGGCAGCTTTATCTTCTGCTTGAGGCCAGACATCATCCGTCAAATATGTGAGAGGAAAAGATTAGCACAGAAAGCAGAGAGCACACTGAGAATAATATAGAGTTCTGTCATTACTGACATTCCTTTTTTTGACTCCACTATTCAAGAGTCATTCAAATGCTGCAAAGAAGTAAGCATAGGGATATGACAGATGGTCAAAACTAGCCATGGCACTGACAAAGATGCCCTATTCCTGCTCTCTCATTTATTTCACACATGAAGTACATGTGGCATACAACATATAGACATCTGAGCAGGAAGAATTCATAACTGGAATGCCCTAGTAGCAGAAGATGCTAGTTCTACAGTGTGTCACATCACTTCTCATGGGTTCATTTTATGCTGCAGCCCCTAGGCAACTTCAGAATACAGTAGTACCTCACTTAAAGAGCTTAATGTGTTCCACAGGATTGCTCTTTAAGCGAGTTTGCTCTTTAAGTGAAAGACCATTGTAAGTGACCAATTGTGACTTCTGGTGGGGGGGGGGATTGCAAACCCTGATTTATTTGTTAAGCAAGTTTTTGGTTGGGTTTATTTGTTAAGCGAAGCGAACATTCAGAGAATTTTCTGCTCTTTAAGTGAGTTAGTCTCTAAGTGAGGCGCTCTTTATGTGAGGTTTTACTGCACTGGCTTCAAAGAAAACAAAAGACAACCATCCCTGCATCCAAGCATGTCTCTTGAAAAACTTTTCTCTTATTTTTAAGCCTCTTCATTATTCATTTAAATGCTCTTTCAGTGACAATATTTAAATACAGGCTGCTTTAAACTGACATGAGAGGTGACAACTGTCTTGATGCTATTATAATAATGCCACTTGACCAAATAGATTTATCCCTAAAGTGATATTTCAAAATCAGCTCAGAATAAGGGATGGTTATTCAATCTGAACAGGCAGTTAACTGGCAAGGTACTTGAGGCAAAAATGCCAGAAGAAAATACTTTTGAAAATGGCCAACAATGGTAGCATAAAAAGCTTTTCAGATTAGCCTCTGATGCTGTAAAAAAAATCATTGTTTTTCTATCCTGATTTAATTGCCACCCTTCCTGTCAGTTGTGATCCTTATTCAGATGGAGTGTGTGTTTTAATGGTGTCTTGACAAACAACAAATAGCACCTAAGGAACAAAAATGAAGACAAAACAAGCAACATAATGGTGGTAGACTAGAAGCTCAAAACAGGGTTTGTAATTAAGGTGCCCAGGAAACTTTTCACATCTGAAAGAGAACATTCATCCAGATAACTGTTTGAGTTTGACCCTTGGATTGTCTCAAGTGTTCTGTGCTTCATAGACCATCTGAACTGATCTGTAAGGAATGTCCATAAGAGGAGTGAAATGCGGCTAAAGCAAAGATTCATCTCCTGCTTGCTCCATTTGTTTTCAGATGATTACTCTTTGATGGTATGACAGAAATGACACACTGTAGCAATTTGCTTTGTAGCTGAGCAAATTGTGTCTCTAAATGAAATGAGCCTATGTCAGAAAATTAGCATGAATTACATCTTAAGGGTCATTGATTTTCTCAATTCCCTACAATCACCTTCGGTAAAATATTAGTAAGCTAAGGAAATATGGGTTGGTGGCACCACTGTACACAATAGCTAAACTCCTTATGGAACATTTTACATTATTTGCACATAGGATGTATGTAATTGAGCCATCAACCCAAGTGTGAGTGACAGCTCCACCATGAAAGGAAACCCCCATCAGCACTTTAGGCTATGGAACTCCACATGGATATGCACAAAATTCTGCTGTGGAGAAGAAGAGTTAACCTAAGAGTCGATCTACATGGTGCCGAAATAGCCCCCCAAACTAAAGATCACAATGTTGAAGGGAGCCTTTGTGTGAAAAACAGTCAAATGGCCTTGAAAAAGTAACAAGTAGCACTGGTTATGTGACTCACTCATCTGTCTCATTCATGCCTCTAGCTTCTATTGTGATTGCCACAGCTGAGGGAAAAGTTATGAGAAGGAAAGCCTGTCTGAAGAGAAGGCTGCTGCCAGGCAAACGATACCCACGAAAACCCAGCACCTGAAAAACCTATTGACATAGGAGTCATCTCCGGACTCTGGCACTGTTCTCACCCAGCCTTGGACTGGGGAGAGTGGGAACAGCTGTGTGGGTCTTTTTCCCTCCAGCACTAATTTGGATGCTCTCAGCCAGTTCGGCTGAGGGGAAAAGAAGTAGCAGGGAAATGGGCTTAGTGAGTGGGGTAGAGTTCCAGATTTTTGTGAACTGTTCGAAGTGTTTTTGATGTGTTTACGAAATGTTTATGATGCCTTAATATTGTAATTGTGATGGGGGATTTCTTGTAAAAATAATTTTATATGTGATACTTTGTGATGTAATATTTGTAGTTCATGAAACTTTGTTTCGCTGTGAGCCACTACAAGCGGGGGGGGGGGGATCGAACCGAACCATACCATACCATGCCATACCATACCATACCATACCATACCATACCGTACCGTACCATACCGTACCGTACCGTACCATACCGTACCGTACCATACAACACAACACAACACAACACAACACATCTGTTGATGGAAGGGAAAGTATAATTGCCCAGAGGAAGAACATTGGGTTGGCTTAGCTAGGACATAGGCTGGACATATTGTGATGTTAGCCCATTGTCCAAAGCCATGGAGAAGCTTAGGATCCCATGGAGCATCTGCCAGTAGTGCCTGTTAGAGGGAAAGATTGATGGGCTAGTGCTTTCCAAGCAGCCACAAAAATATTCAGCCAGGTCCTGCTCTTTATCTCCTCCCAGGAAGGGCACAGTATTTATAAGGTTCAGGACTGTTGCAATTTTTTCTTTGGATTGCAGATTTTGGTCATTTTTATCTTCTACCCTGAAGTCTTTGTTTGGGTGAGGTTCTTTTTAGCTTTGTGTTTGGGTGTGCTTCAACATCAAGTCTTGTTTCACTCTCCTGATTTATTTTGCTACATGTCCACAGAAACATATGCAGACACAGACAGTGCTGGCTCTTTGGCTATAAAGAAAGATGAGCAATGAACCTTAGAATCAATAGGACTGGCTTTCGAACAAGGGCAACCTTTACCTATAATTTATTTAGTGTGTTTAATATTAATGTCTAATTTTCTATTGTAAAAGTTTTTTTAATATTTTGTAAGCCACCCAGAGTGGAAAAATATCTCAGATGGGCAGGATATAAATGCAATAAGTAAAATAATAACATAATAATAAATATTAATGATTACTTCAAACTAAATAGGACTGATGGACTAAATAGGAGCTATCTCACAGTTCACAATTCATTTTTCTACTGTGAAGTATCAATTTTCTACCAACCATTTTCTATCCTGTATATACCTTGTCCAACTAGGCCAATCCATCTTATATAAGCCCTGTTTAGACATCAGAATATCTGTTTTCTAGGACACCTGGAATAAGCATCCAGCCCTGCCCCCTCCATCTTCCTTCCTACACAGAGCACTGGAGGAGTATGAAGAGGAGAGATTCTTGCTCATGTATACATAAGCAAGAACCCCAATTTCCCATGGTTCTTTTCCTCCTCAAAATCTTCCATAATTGCATGATTAAACAACAATATGTGATCAGGAGTAGGTAATTCCTCTTAACTTGATTAGGAAACTGGATATTCAACCACATCTATGTGGCTATGGTCCCATTTAACCAGTCAATTTCTATGAGCTTACAGTGATAAATACATATCTGCCCCATATGCAATTGGTCATTTATTTGTCATCCTGTGAAACTCTATTAAATCAGGATGCTGAAACTTGATGCTTTCTGATTTATTTTTCATCCTTCATCCTTAAACAATATGCCAACTTTTTTAAATTAACAGTACTATCTGTGGTTCTTTATGGAAGTGAAACATGGTAATTAACAAAGGCTGAGGAAGAAGAACTATCAAGGGCCATAAGATCCATGGAAAAATCAAAGTTAAAGGTATCTCTTCATGACCACATCCACAACACCCAGATAAGAAAACAAAGTGGAATCAACAAAGCTGTTGTTGAATATCATAAACAGAAATTGTGCTGGGTTGGACATGTTTCTCGAATGATGGTCGGGCACTGGACAGCAGCAGTCACCAAGAGATATTCCAGAGGAGTAAACAAAGCCTGTGGCAGGCCCTCCCAAAAAATGGGAAGATTCAATTGTGAAATGTTTTTACTGAACCTGGAAAAGAAGAGTGCAACAACAGAAAATCAGTTGTGGCCAGCAGGAAGTCAACCCTTGATAGTCTGGTCAATCAAGGAATCCTTAAAGCTAATAAATTAATTCACATCCTGAATTTGAGCATAGGTTTTTGAACTATGAAGGATGATGGATGTATGAAAGGATTGTTCTTTGTTCTGTGTACTTTAAAGATGAACAGTATATGTTCCATGTACATATAGGACATGTATATACAGCATAATAGTTCCATTTCCTTTAGGTCCCTGAAACTATTATTACCATTGTGGGAATAATTAGACTTCACTGTATTATATTTTCAGGATAATCTTCATAGCTGATAGCCATGACTGCCAATATTTGGAATCAGATATGGGAAAACAAGAAGAAGAAGAATGTAGTATCAAGGCAAATTTCAGAATGCAACTGGACAAGTGCTTATAAGGTGTCTGGAATTGTTTTTAGTAACAGTGAAGCCTCTGAATTTGCTATAGCAAATTGAAGGCTATATAGAGCCTAGAAGTAGCCTCTGCCTTGAAAAATATTTGATAAAAGCTCCTTCTCTTGACAGATTTTCTCCATGTACAATTTGAGTGCACTAAAAGTCAAGATTTGTGCATATCATAAAACAGATAAAAGGGGAAAAAACTGAGGCAACGGCAAGGCAACATTATTACTCAGGAACAACTAGAGAACTGCACTTCAAATTCCAACTTTCCTGTTAGGAAAGTTGGACCTTCTGTCATCAAGATGTGCCGCACAATATTGTAATAATAGTACAGTATATGATGATACAACCGAAGTTTACAATGATAGTGCACATGCTGATCTGGAGTAGCAGAAATGTCACATTAGTTCTCTGTATGTGTGTACGTGTGTGCATGTGTGAATGAATGCAGGAATCCATGTATAAATAAATAAATAATTCAGACTTCCCTTTAAAACAGGAATATAACTTAAGGATTGTTAGACAATATACTACAAAAAACAAACATACAATGGATTGACCTCAGAAGCTCTTTTCCATACCAGTACAGTCTCATATTCCTGCTGGGCTGTTTGTACAGCAGGGGATCTCAACAGCTAAACTCAAAAGAAACTAGTATTTGAGAGGCTCATAAACAGATTATCTACCAAGCAACAGGAACAGTCAACTTGCCAGAATTATGCAGTAGAAATGGAGAATCTCTGGTCCCCAAGTCATACTTGACTCGCAGGTGTGCTCCTCAGCAGGCCCACATGTTTTCTCTTGATGAGAGATAATAGGGTGTTTAATGCTAAGGAATACTGCATGATTAGATAGGGATAACAGAGGCTTGGTGGGAGAACTCCTATGACTGAAACACAGCAACTGAACAATGTGAACTGTTCAAAAGGAACCAAAAGGGCAGAGAGTGAGGTGGAGTCCTGGTATATGTTAAACATATACCTGCATAGAAATACAGGAGGATGAGATGTCACGTCCCATAGAGAGCATCTGGATTAATTAGACTGGGAGAAAAAAAAGAACATGGTAGTTGGAGTCTATTATCAACCACCGAATCAAGAAGATTATGCAGACAAAACCTTTGAAAAAAAAATTGCAAATTGCAAAAATATCAAAGATACACATTGTAGTAGTATTATCCTGATATCTGTTGGGAGACAAATTCTGCCAAATACAGCCCTTCCAAGAAATTACTGGCTTGTGTGGCTGATAATTTTCTCTTATAAAAAGTGGAGGCAGAAACTAGAAGAGTATCTATACTAGATTTTATTCTAACCAATAGAGATGACTTGGTAGAACTGACAACCGGAGGAGCTCTAGGGAAAGTAACCATGTTCTACTTGAATTCTTGAGCTCAAAGAAAACAAAAGTGGAGTGTACACACACACACATGCACACGCACACACACACACATACATGCACACGCACACACACACGAGAGAGAGAGAGAGAGAGAGAGAGAGAACCTTTCAGTAAAAAGAGTCCAAGATGGGTGGGGGTTTCTAAAAATGGAAATTCTAAAGGCACATCTCCAGACAATTAAAAAAAAAAAACAGTGGGAAACAGCCAAAAAGAACAATGCGGATCCACAAAAACTAAGAAAGGAGCTAAAAAAAGACCACATAGGAAGTGTAAGGGAGGTCATGGTACAAAGGAAGAGTACAGACAAGTAGCGAAGAATGACAGGGATAGTGTTCTTCAAATGCTATATCCATTCTGGATATTGGCTATCATCGTGGTGAGAGTCTTCCTGTTCTTAACTCCTCAGAACAGATCTTCTGAGGACATGCCACACCAGTCTGTCAGGTTCTTCAGCCATAGAGTCACATTTGGTTTCTTCAGCAGTGTAACAAAGGTTGATACAACCTGGAAGAATCCCTGTGTTATAAATGGTGTTAAAATGGTCCACCAATTCTTTGATGTTGACTTTGGACAGAAGTTTCAAAGTTTCTACTGGGATGTCATCTGGTCCTCTTGCTTTTCCATTTTAGGATCTTTGCAAAGCTCTTACAACCTCACTCTCCAGTACTGGTGGTCCAGTATTGCCATTTATGATAGGCTGTTCACCTCTTTCATCACTAAACCGCTCTCTTATGTATTCTTTCCACACATTGATCTTATCCCTTATTTCCACCGCAAGAATCCCATCCTTGTCCTTTAACAATGCATGTGTCTTCTGCCAGGGATAGTGCTAGGAAGGCTAAATCTCAGAATGAGTCAAGGTTGGCAACAAATTATAAAAGCAACAAAAAAGAATTCTTCCCGTGTGTGAAGCAAAAGACAGAGAAAAGAAACAGTAGCTCTGTTGGGGATGGGGAAAATATAACAGATGACAGGCAGAAGTGTTCAATTCCTACTTCAGCTCCTTATGCCCATCAAAAGGTAGCATATAACCCTCTAGGCAAGTGTGAAGTACAAGGGAAATATGGCAGGATTCCATCTTGAGATTGAGAATGAGTTTAAATTCCCAGTACCAGATTAACTACATTCAATGATACTGAAAAAACTGGTGGAAAAGATCTCAGAACCACTGTCTGTCATTAAAATAAATATGTCTTGAATACTGGGCTGAAACCAACAGAATGACCTTTAAAAGGGATAAGTGGAAATCCATATTCACAGCTACATGATGGGGGATACTTGGCTCAGTAATACTACAAGCAAGAAGGATCTTAGAATTGTTGGATATCACAGGCTGAGTACAAGTCAACAATGTGATGTGATGCATTAACCCATGAAGTACTAATCCCTTTATTCAGCACTAGTTAGATAACATCCAGAATACTGTGTCCAATTCTGGCCCCACACTTTAAGAAAGATGCGAACAAACAAACTAGAACAGGTACAGGGAAGAGCAACAAGGATGGTCAAAGGACTGGAAACCAAGTCATATGAGGAAAGGCTGAAGTCACTAGGCTTGTTTAGTATCGAGAAAAGGAGACTGAGAGAGGATATGATAGCACTCTTCATGTATCTGAAAGATAATCATAAAGAGGAAAGGAAGGATCTGTTCTTGATCATCCCTGAGTGCAGGACACATAATAATCGGCTGAAACTAAAGGAAGCCAGATATAGAATCAATATGATTGATATCATATGCTAATTAATAGTAGAAAAACTTTTAATGGTTAGAGCAGTATGACAGTGGAATCAACTACCTCAAGTGGTGGTGAGCCACTGGAGGTTGGAAGCATTCAAGTGAGAACTGGACAGCCATCTGTCAGATCAGCTTTGATTCAGTTTCCTGAATTGAGCAGGAGGTTGAGAACTATGGTTTTTTAAACAAAACTGCATGAAACTGAGTCCTAGTTTGCAGCCCTGGAAGGTGCTACACTGAGGCTTATGCTTTTATGTCCCATCAAGTCAGAACAGAATTGTAGTAACCCTAATGGACTTTCAAGGTAAGTGAGACATTTAAGGAGTGGTTTTATCAGTTCCACACCCTCAAAAGCTTCCATGGCTAAGCAGGGATTAGAAACCAAACATCTGAGTCTAAGTCCATCACTCTATCCACCATATCACCCTGAATTGAAGCTTATTCATTAGTACACACAAATAGAATATAACTATGGTTTTCATACTTGAAAATTGCTGCACTTATGCTAGTTGTGCATGGAACTGATGTGTAGGCTCATGGCAAAAACATCTAATTTTTTTCAGCATTTCACATGTCCCCACAGGTTTTCTCAGGGCCTATCCAGTGTCCTTGGTCCCAACTATTGCTGGAACGTGCCTACTGAAGTCCTTCCAAAATTTGTCTCAAGAAGATTCTATATTCTTGTCTGTTTGACAGATACTGGGCCAGGATCATGAACTATCCATACTCCAAATACTAATCATGCTGCCTATTTAAGCATTACATTTATTGGCTATAAAAATCAACTGTCCACAGAAGGTATTGTATCCCTGATGGGCTAGAGAGTGAATGCCTTTTGTGAAATGTCCCCAAATGGTACACTAGAGAAACGTTGTGGTTTTTTTCTGAATGTACAGTATCACAAAACAGAAATGGCCAACATCTAACCTCCAGGATGCAATCACCATCTGCCAAATTCCCCTTTTTGTTTGGGGGGGAAAAAAGCTGACACCGAAAAAAAAAAAGATTGCTTTGTGCTCTTTAGAAACATGAAGAATAATTTTGTCATGTTTTGAATGGAGTGTCCCAGCACTTCTGTGACTCATATATCCATGTACATAGTACTTTCAGTATTGACAGTACTAGACATACATGCTTCCTGTATGTTGGTGGGATGGACCGTTTTATTCACTCCATATTGAATATGGAGACAGGAAAGTAGTAAATAACTGCTTGAGGCTACATAGCAAGTCTGTGGTTGCATGAAGTAATATTTGAGTTGGTACCTCCTGGTCCACGACCAAAATTTAACCACTATACCTCACTACTTTTACTTTCCAATACAATGAGAGAGAGAGAGTTGACTTGGTCTTTTTCATTCCTTTCAATTACAAGTGAAATTGGGATTCTTTCTCATTCTTCTTCCTTCACTCTTCTTCCATATCTTGATTATGATTTGAGAAAAATCAAAATGCAGAAGACAAAATTGCTCTCAGTGGGATTCATCCCTGTCATCTACCAGCTGGACCTTTCTACTCTTCATCACAGTTTGAGCTGGGGAAAAAAGTATGCAATTATTTGGTTTCATAGAATGTCATTTTAAAAAGGAGAGAGCTAAAATGTGTGAGAATAATGTGCCAAACTGTTTGGTTTCCTAACCTTGTATAAAATTTTACGTGCTGCAAAATAGTCTTTCTTACCTGCAAAGAGTGTGAAACACTGAAGCTCACTGTGAATTGGGGGGGGGGGGGGGGCTATATATATATTTGCTATTTTTTTATTTCAAATCAATTTTGTAAAGTGACAGAAATCTAGAAAATTATTATTGGGATTTCCAATAATGGATCCATTGTGCAATAGTCTCCAAGCTCATAAATAATAAATTTACTCACAGCAAGGAAATAGAAAAGAAAATGACAAAGCTGAAACCACAGGGAATCAACCTCTACACTCTAGAATAACACTTTCTATAAAGGCAGGTCCTGCAATTTAGGTCTCCAATAAAATGGAGACATTACATTTGACCTCTCATTATTCTGCTTGAGGAAAAAATACAGTAATTAGAATACATCATATATCTCAACAGGAAGCCGTACAAGGTTATCTGATATTTATTCATATGCTGTTCTTCAAGGAATTGTGTATTTATGTAAAGGGTGATTTTGCAGTCTCCAGAGAATTCAGAAAGCAATTTCCTTCTTGTTTATTATGTATGAACTCCCAATATTCCGATTTAAAAAACAACAACTTGTGGCACCGTAACAATTATGAAGATTTATTTGGCGTAAATTTCTGTTAAGCACAGCCCACAATCCACAAAACCCCAATGCCAAATAAATCTGGTTAGCTTTTAAGATGCCACAAGCTTCCTTTGTTTTGGTGCCAACAGACTAACATGAAAATTAAATTATGATTCCTAGTGTCACTATGCTGTTTTTTGTTTTTGTTAAAACAGAAGAATTTTCAACTTGGTGTTTCATAGATGCAATGCAATTCTAAACCTCATAACTTATTTATGTATATTTTTTCATTATTTCTCTCTCTTTTATTAGGAGAATACAGGAACCACAGCTTCTTATCCTCTATAACCAGCAATAAATTTACAAATAGTAAATTTTAAGACTGCTTATTAACTAGTTATAATAATTGTTTCACATTCTTGGTTCTACTGTATGGCATGGAATTGTGGACCTCAATACTAGTTACTATTAAAAATGTTATAAGCATTTAAAATGTGATTTTATCACATAAAACAAATAAATTTTGGGTCAAGGTCAGTGATGGAATGTAATAGGTTCGCACCAGGTGGCCAGAACTGGTAGTAACTTTTCCCAGTGCCCTGGAGAACCGGTAGCAGCTGGGGAAAAGAACCCACACCTTCAGGGCTTACCTTTTCACTGGTTTCCCCACTGTGCATGCACGCCAAGCACTTGGTGTTCATGCATGCCTACAGTAATTGGTGTGTATGCATGGCCTCCTTGCTGTCCTCCCAAGCAAGGAGGAGGAAGAGAAGCTGCTAGCCTGAAGCTCCCTATAGCCTGCTCCCCAGGGTAAGTGACTCACCTTTGGATGCGGTGTATCTGTGTGTATTTTAATGTGTATTTAATACCTTTACCTATATTGACGTACTACCACAGTTCCTAAAAATGCCTGGCAGCTGACAGGCCTGGCGGCCTGGCTTGGGGTTTTTAAGCAAAGTCTTGGAGTTACCTTATCAATAAGATACACCTGTGCTGTTCCAATTGCTGTTCCAATTGGAGAACCCTTAAGTAGGTACAGCTGTTTTACATTTACATTAAGGCATATTATCCTAGAGAACTGGTACAATGACCATATCCATCTTGCAACATGGTGCTGCCCAGGCACTTATACTAACAGGTAAGTGATGGGTTTGTGTTTGGGGTGGGTGGGTGGGCGGCCGGGTTGAGGGGTGTGTGTGTGCTTATTTTTATTTTATTTTTATTGTTTTTTCTTTGGCCCCACCCATGACATCATGACGTCAGCTCTGCCCACACTGTGATGATGTCACAGTGGGGTAGTAAAATTTTTGACATCCCACCACTGGTCAAGGTGACTTACAAAGAAATGCTACAGGAAATGATTACATACCCAGTAATCATAAAATACACAAAACGTAGAATGCTAAGATACTTTGGTAACATAATGGCTAAAATCCTGTTTCTTAGCATAGTTTTTGACAAGTAGCGTAGCTCCAGAGGAGCTGGTTTGCCAATCCCCACCAATTCAATGTTTTCAGCATTCATCTATGTGAATCTCTACCTATTTCAGTGCCTGTTCCACATGGAATAGGGAACTCTGTTGGCAACCAGAGCCAAGGAACAATTTAAGAAAATATGTTGCAAAAAAAATGGAACAGGGAAGAACATCAACTGGACTCTGTCCCCTGATACACTATGATTCCATAAATTACTAGAGTGGAATATATGCAGCAAGGCATTCAACTATGCAAACAGAAATACAGTATAAGGTGAATTATCTTACATTGTCATCATGTGGAATTCTTATACAAAGAAAGCACTACATTAATATTTTTGACTGTTCATATAAGGAGGAATAAGAGTGACTTCTACTTCTTTAGTACCCCAAATTACCCTTTCCAACATGGAAAATATGCAAGAAAACACCATTTTATGGTTGCCTCTTGGGCAGCAAACCATTTTAGTGGTTCAAGTGGTTAAGTCGCTGAGCTTGAAAACGGGAAGGTTGGGGTTCGATACTGCAGGATGGAGTGACCTCCCCTTTCTATCCCAGCTCCTGCCAACCTAGCAGTTTGCAAGCAAGAAATTGCAAGTAGATAAATAGGGACAACTTTAGTGGGAAAGTAAACAGAGTTCCATGCACTCCGGTGTCTAGGCATGCCTACCACATGTCCATGGAAACATTTGCAGACACAGACAGTGCTGGCTCTTTGGCTATAAGCAGAGATGAGCACAGAACCCTAGAGTCAGATACAACCAGCTTTTGAGTAAGGATGACCTTTACCTTTAACTATTACTTCCAGAGATGGAAATTTCACAAAAAGCAGAAATAAGAGTAAACTCACCAAGACAATGAGATTTTCCCATCTCACATCAATATTCTGCCACTCTTAACAAATCTAACATTTAAAATGGTACCCTTTCCTTTGATTCAGCTATGAAAAATGTTTGACCATTCAAGTTCTCTAATCCAGATGCATTTCCAGTAGCCCATAAGATTCCAAACAAAAACCTTTAATTCAATTGGTCCTTGACATATGGCCCTAATGTTTGGCTTGCAACTGCCAGGATCTCTGACCACTGATCTAATCAGCTGATAATTCTATGAGTTAAAATGTAAAAAATATGAAATGTCAAATGTGGAGAATCAATTTTACAATTGACATTAGCACTATATAGATTGGCATCAGTTTGCAAATAGAAATCTTTTCTCCCCTTGGAAAAATGCAATGCAAAAGTCTGATAACCAAAAATGATACAGACTGTACGTAATTGCATAATATCAGTCCTAGATTTCTTGGATTAGCAGTATAAATCAGTACATTTGCTGTATAGCTAAGTGGTTTAGGTATCTGGCTACAGCACTGGAGACTGGGAGTCCAATTCTTGACTCAGTCTCCTACAGGTAGAACCAGCATGTGTAGTCATGGACAAGCTGCACAGTCCCAGGGTACCACCAGAAGGAGGAAACAGTAAGCCATTTCTGAGTACTCTCTACCTAGATAGGCTAAAGCACTGAGTTTGGAAACTGGAAGGTCAGGTTTCAATACATGAGAGCTTCACTTGGGGACATGAAAGGAGCCTCATTCAGTCATCCCCTGAGCAGAGTTTCTCCAGCAAAAATCCTTTCAAACCAGAGTAATCTCTGTCACCAACTTATTATTAGTCTCACTTCTAAATCAGGATTGACTTGACAGCACATGATTACTATTATAAGTTAGCAATATCCTGTTGCAGAAAAATACTAGTGGTTATCATCTACTTCCTAAGTTGAACATTCAGACAGCAAAGTGTGTATACAAGGATGAGGACCTTGCTGCCCCTCCCCCTGTGCCTATACCAACTGCCCGGGGAAGAAACAGCCAGGGTAGGATGAGGACCTTGCCGCCCCTCCCCCTGTGCCTATACCAACTGCCGGGGGAAGAGGCAGCCAGGGCAGGATGAGGAACTTGCCGCCCCTCCCCCTGTGCCTATACCAACTACCGGGGGAGAAGAAGCCGATGTGGGATGGTGACCTTGCTGCCCCTCCCCCTGTGCCCACCCCAACATATTGTAATGTAATGTAAAGTAATGTATTGTCTGTAAGCCGCCCTGAGTCGCCACGGCGAGTGGGCGGCAATATAAATTTGAACTAATAAATAAATAAATAAATTAAATAAATACATGGGGCGCTTCTTGGTTCATTTGTTTCTAGAATAGGCTGAAAACAATTTCAACTGGGTGGCAGCATTAACAGGTCTTTTCTTAAAAGACGTTTTTACACTCTATTTCATTAAAGGCATAACACAGTTTTATAACCGCCCTGGATTTGAAAGCAAGCTCTCCTAATGAGAAGACAGCTAATCTGACTGCAACACCTTCTGTGCCTTTTCTCTTTTCCTCTCTTTCCACTGGAATGCAAAGGCCCTATAGGAGCCCTTGAAGCAGTGCCTGCATTTATCAAAGACATATAACAGATACAATAAACATATAATTGTTAGCTTTCATAACAAGGAACTCGTAACTCACTTTTTGAAGCAGCATTATAAATCCCACAGGCTCTCAAGTTATTTCATGTGTTTGATGCAGCCAACTGAACAATAAATCTTCAGGAATGATCAGTATTTGCCAAGAGGTTAAACCAAGCTGATCTTCTGAGCTTGGGAATCAAAATCTAGGCCCATGGTTACACACATATAAAGCTCGTTGTCTAAAGCAGGTAAAACAAATATCTGAACATGCTGTGAAATATTTTCAGCACATCAGAAATGCAAACTAATTTATCTCATGTAGAACAATGAGATGACCCTGCATGACTTGGACCATGTTCACATCCATGGGGTACCCTATTTTTGACAACATATTTTGGATCAAACTATGAATTGTGATTTGCTGAATAATGAATAGAAGGTATCCAAGTTATTTCCAACAGCAGTTGCCCATCTTCCTATGGAAGATAGAAGAAAGCAAGAACCAGGTCCCTGTTTGTCAATGAGATATGGCATTCACACGTATTTTTAATCTTCATGGATATGGTTCTGTCTACTTACTGTCAATAGCTGTTCTTGTAAAGTGAAGGGTTAATTTGGTTTAAAACAATATTGGAAGCTAATTTGGAGAGGGAAATACATGCCAAATTATGGAAGAATCTATGGAGTAAAAACTTTTAAAGACCATGTTTTAAGGATAAAATAAAACTATCATAATTATAATAGAGATGGCATTGATAGAATCTGACACCAGTTAACTTGAATAGTATGAATCCTAGCTGCTCCATTATGTCCTGAAGATGTGTTCTGGCAGTTGGTATTTACTTCCATTTAAAGTAAAGATAAAGGTTTCCTTTGCTCGAAAGCCAGTCATCTCTGACTCTAGGATTCAGTGCTCATCTGTGTTTCATAGCTGAAGTGCCAGCGCTGTCTGCTTCTGTAGGCATGACAAGAGCACACAGAACGCTGTTACTTCCATTTACAAGGGTGTAAATCAAGTATGAAATTTGGGTTTTTTAGAGAAATCTTTTTTCATGTACAGGTCGAACTTTAAACTGCCAAAATGAAACTACCTTTTTGGCTTTCTCATCAGCCAAACCTAAATCCTCATCAGTAAATGATTTGGTGATTTACTACTGAAAACAGCTATTTGTTTCTGTATGGTTTTTTAACTTTGATAACTTTTTTAACTTTTGTGGATTTTTTATTGATATAGATCATTTTATGTTTTTATTTCTTGTAAGCCACTCAGAGTCGGGTCCTCCCGATTGGGGCGGGGTAATAAATGCATTAAATAAAATAAATAATAAATTTGACAGTGCATATTGTGTAGAATTGATGTCATGATTTGCAGCTGCTGCGTTAAGTCCTGCAGGACTGGAGCCCCCACCCTAAGCAGCTGATCCAAGTCCTGCAGGACTAGAACCCTCAACCTAGAAGCAACTGTTCTAAATCCTGCAGTTTTTAGCCCTTGGCCTAAAAACAGTTGTAAATCCTGCAGGACTGGACTTTCATTCTGCTGCTAAACTCACTGAGAGCTCTGGGGAACGTTCCAGAACAACACAGGCTCCACTTGGGGACCCTAGGTGTCTTAGCTATATAAGAACCAGTCTTTTTTTCCAGAAGCTGATGTCATCAGACTTGCAGTTGGTAGGCTCCTGGATCTCTTGCTTTGTCCCTGGTTTCTAGAACATGAATTCTCAGGGGCTGAGTCATGCTCCCTCAGACACCTTCAGGGGCCAAATGGCCACTTTGCCCTTCCTCCACCACATGGCACTTCCTGGTGTGGTGGAGGTGAGGGGCCCCACATGAAATAGTGCCAGGGCTGCACCTCGCCCATGGGCCACAGGTTGAGAATACCTCTTCTAAAAGTTCTCCTGCTTTGTCCTGATTCCCACTCTTTAGTTCTGCCCAGCTCTTGGTTAATGTGGACTGTTCTTGTGCCTTGCCTAGAGCCTTACTCCTGGAATTCAATCCTTACCTTGCTCCAGCCCTCTTAGGGTTCTTTGTTGTGTCAGTTCTCCTGATCACTTGACTTCTGGCTCATTTGGACTAATCTTGGACTGAGAGTCAGTTACTGTTCAGTCTGTTATCTGGTTGTCCTGGGCCCTGGCATTTGTATCTCCTTCCAACCAGACATGCCCTGAACCCTGGCAAATGATAGGTGTTTTACCTACATACAACCCCAAAGCGTTTCTCTACTGATTTAGCAGAAAGCAATGGGAAATCTACTTGTATACTGCCACTTAGTGCAGTACAAGATCATTACCCTGTTTCCTCGAAAATAGGACCTCCTCATATAGTAAGGCACTCCCCCTATTTTTCCCCACCTCGGAAATATAAGGCCCCCCTGAAAACAAGGCACTCACCTAAATCTTGACCTGGCAATCCGCTGTATCAACAATAAATGTGTACTGTATTCTTCGTCATGGAAAAATAAGACATCCCCTGAAAATAAGACCTTGTGCATATTTTGGAGTTTTAAAAAATATAAGACAGTGTCTTATTTTCAGAGAAACATGGTAGCATTTAACCTCAAAATGTTGTTTACTCATTTTACCAACCTCCGAAGGATGGAAGGATGAGCCAGCCTTGGTCCCCATCAGGACTTTTGGTACAGGAGTTTAACCACTGTGCCACCAGAACTTGGTAGAAAGGAGAGCTCCATGAAATAACTTATCAATTATAAATAGATCAAGCAACTTTGAAAATAAATTTTGAAGTTTACATTGAGGGCTCCTCAGCAATACCTCTCAGTCACAAGAACAGCAATTGACCTAGCAATTTGGTGAGGTGTTAGAAATTACCATGAATTTCATAGAATTGCTGAGTAATCAGTAGTGTTCATTTAAATCCCTAAACACCAGATTGAAAACCTTTATTTCCTTCCCTTTAATCCCTTCAAATGCCTTTGTCTGAGACAACTGGTAAAATGTCTAGCTTGGATACTCAGTCAAATGATTAGTCAAAGGAGATGCATAAAGTGTCTGGCAGAAAGACCAGACTGTAGACCAGATGGTTCATTCTCCAGATCAGAGTTCCCAAGGCCACTTTTTATTTTGTTTCATTTTACACAGAGCTGAAAGAGACAGTGAGTGGTACATGAAAAATAAGATGCAAAAACTCATGTGGGGAAAAGGCAGGAATGCAATACTAATGTCACCCAATCCTTTTTGGTGCAGAGGTTTTCATGTTGTCTGCTAATTACAAGGATGTATAACCAATTGTATATGCACCAGTACCCTTTTGTGTCTTAAAATAGCTCAGAAATAGACAATGCTGAGGAAATTTAATCTGAAACACAATAGCAGTATTTAATCTCCCCCTTTTCTGTGTATAATTTGTTTGGGGCTCTTATCACACTGAAGACTGTGAAGCAAAGAGTAATATTAATTACATCCAACATCAAGTGTTTTAAATCAGCTGCAAGAACACATTCTTGAAAAACATATACAGTTGTACCTCGCTTAAAGAGCATAATGCGTTCCACAGGACTGCTCTTTAAGTGAGTTTGCTCTTTAAGTGAAACACCATTGCAAATGACCAATTATGAGGGGATTGCGAACCCAGATGTATTTGTTAAGCGAGTTTTTGGTTGGTTTTATTTGTTAAGCGAAGCCAACATTTAGATAAAATTCTGCTCTTTAAGCGAGTTACTCTTTAAGTGAGGTGCTCTTTATGTGAGGTTTGACTGTATAAACCTCAAATGTATTAGAACATGTCCAAACATCTGTCTTCATCTTTACTTTCTCATTTACTCCTTTGGCTGGTGAGGGCCAGACAGCTGTACAAGATGAAATACCGGTACAGTAATACCCTGGATAACAATTGCATCAGATAATGCTAGAATCGGATAACGATGCAAGTTTTTTGGGGAAAACTTGCATTGGATAACGATTCTTTAGCGTTATCCAAAGCAATGGTCGGGGGGGTTGGATTGGGTAGAACATCTACCCAATCCAACCCCACAGCGATGGATCACTGCAACTGAACAAAGGTCAGGGAGAAAGGCGCTTGCTCCCGTGTGCCTTTCTCCCTGACCCTAGTGCACTCGCAAGAATTGCTGCGCTTGGGGGGTGGATTGGGTAGCCAAATCCACCCCCTAAGCGCAGCAATCCTTGCCAATGCAAAAGGGACAGGGAGAAAGGCGCGTATTCCTGCACACTTTTTTCTCCATCCCTTTTGCAATTGGCAAGGATCACTGCACTTGGGGGGGGGATACCCATCCCACCCCCAAGCACAGCGATGGATTGCTGCGCTTGAGGGTGGGGTGGGTATTAACCCCCCCAAACACAGCGAGAGCTTGGAATGCAGGAAGCTCGGGAGGGAAAGAGGCTAACAATCACTAGCCTAGCGTCAGTTTTACTTCAGGGACAAACCGCATGCACCGGACAACGCTAAAAATCAGATAACGTCATGACGTGTGGAACCAAGTCATAACGTTATCTGGGTTTTTACTGCACTTAAGAATTCCTAAGAGCAGCTAAATAAACTTACTATGACATCCATACATAGCACTCTGATTTCTCTTTCCTTCAACAAGCCAAAGGCATGAGCTAAAATTTCTTCTCAGTTTGTTGTCACAATAGGATCAGTCAGGAAGTTTCCAATACCTTATTAAAGAATTTTGGGTTACCATAAGGTATGAACGGTGTATTGCCCAGATCCAAAGGATGTTTAAAAATGGTGACCAGTCTATGCATCCTATATCTATGAGTGAGTCCTGCCTTAGCAGATTTATTTGGCTTTACAAGAATGGAGAAGGGGAATTCCTCTGCATTCATCCTGCTGACATCATGACATTGTGGGCGGAGCCAAAGTAAAAAGAATAAAAAATAAAAATAAAATAAAAATCAGTATACATAAAAATAAAATAATAACACACTACATAAAATATCCCCCACCCGAAACACAAAGAAAACAAACCCTAGTTCATTACCTTTGCTGGGGTTGGGGACTCAGGGAGCAGCAGGTAGGTGGTGGCAGCATGGAGACACAGCCTAGCCTGGCCTGGCCTAGCCAGGCCCAGCAGCACAGCCTGTCCCGGCAGCACAGCCAGGCCCAGCCTGGCATGGCACTGCAGTACTGCCATGGTAGCAGCGTTGGTGGTTGATAGTGAAGGAAAGGCCATCGCTGCTGCCACTGTTCCAAGGATGCCACTGCACCCTTTCCGGGCAGCCAAAAATGGCTGCTTGGAAGTGTGCATGTGTCAAAATACCACTTGACGCATGCACACTTCCATTTTTCAGTGTGCATGCATCAAATGGTGTTTTGATGCATGCGCACTTCCGAGCAGCCATTTTAAGCTGCCTGGAAAAGGAATCCAGAGGGCGGCCGGAAAGGCGACCGAATCGGTTGCCCGGAGGTTTACTCCCCCCCCCCCCAGCGAACCCCTCTGGATTTCTGCTACTGGTTCGGCTGAATTGGTCTGAACCGGTAGCTGCCCACCACTGGTCCCAAGCCTCTCTTAAGAAGCCCCCCCCCCTCCTAGCCTGGATCACTAAGCTCTTTAGCAATCCAGACTGAGGTTTCTGAAAAGAAATTAGGAAAAAGTTTTCCTAGCTTCTTTTCAGAAACACTCCCCACCCCTGTCTGGCTTGCTAAGCAAACCAGATCATCCCCCACCCCCGTTCCCTTTCCTCTTTGGAAAGGGAACAGGGCCTTTTCTTAATGTTGTGCGATCAATGCATCACACAAGGTTAAAAACCGGATAATGTTATGACTTATGGAACCAAGTCATAACATTATCCAAGGTACTAGTGTATAACAAAGTGTAGAGGGCAAGGGAAACATAGTGATATTGATAAGAGTGTGGCAAAAACTAACACAGACATGAATCATACAACTGGTATGATCTATAACTATGTAGAATAGGGACCATGAATCAAAACAAAATGATCACCCTCTCTTGGTAATACCATAAGTCTTGTGAGGTGTACTTTGCAATGCAGGGTAGCAGGAGTTGGTTTGGGTTGTAGGTTGCTCCTTTTATTAATGCCTTCCCTCTTCCCCCATAATTCAAGCACTGGATGAATCAAGAAGTTCCACATCTGAAAACTAAACAGGCTCTGGGCTTGACAAACAACTCAATGGTATATGGGACTATTAGACATGCAAGATGCTAATGTAATAGCTTCTTATGTCCTATCAGGGCAAAACTGACTTATAGTGACCCTAACAGGACTTTCAAAGTAAACAAGATAGTTAAGGAGTGGTTTTACCAGTTCCACATATCCAATCAGCATCCATGGTTGAGTGGGAATTCCAACTCTGATCTCCAAAGTCCTAGTCCATTGCTACACCCACTGCACCACACATTGGATATCACAATTTTAAAAGTCCTAGAGATTTATTGGAAGTCAGTGTAGTATAATGGATAAAGTGTAGGTCTATGACTCAGGAGACTCTGCTTTTACATTAGACACACATATTGAGAAATAAACTATTCCTTGAAAACCTTTCCTATATTGTAAATGAGGATCATCAAAAGTAGTTTGACAGCACATAAGAACAACAGATGTGTTATTAAAGGGTAAGAGAAACTGCCCAGAAAGTGCACTTAGTTTTTTAACAAGATTTTTAATTGGTGCGGGTGGGAGGTAGTCTTTCAGTGTTTTAGGAATATTAAGGGTTTTTATAGCTTAAGCAGTGGGGGATTTTATGTACCTGAGTCGAAATGTTGCACACCGCCCAGAGTCGCTCATTGATTGGGTGGCTATGTCATGAAACAACATCTTTTTCCTAATGTTCTCAAAGCTTGGGGAGGACCTAGTTTAAACTAGGCCTCAAAATCCTTTCTTCTCTCTGTTTCACAAGACTACGTGTCACAAGACAGATTGTTTTCAATTCAGTGTTCCTATTCCTTATGTGTAGCTTGCTGAGTTACCTGATGTTGTGACTACATGTTATAGCACTAACGGTACACGTGTGTCAACAATCCTATGTTATGAGAAAATTTTCTCTGTTCCCTGATTGGTTAAAGGTACCCCACCTGACTGGAGAATCTCCATCTTGGAGAGGGGAGAAGGAATTCATTTTGGATGCCTATGGGTAAACATCTTTGCCTGGGGACTATGCATTTTTGCTTCTTCAAAATGGTTACCTAGGACTATTGTTCTGTTTGCTGGACTGTCTTATGCTACTGACCTATGCTTTATGAACCTGATCAATATACCTGATCAATAAACCTACATTTGCTTGAACAACGTCTCTTCATTGAACTAAGGGGTAAGAGAAGCAATGCATTCACACACAAGCCTCTGAATATGCTACCTGTTTAAACCTCCTTGTGGAAGAAAAGCAGCTAAGGTATGTTTAGCTGCATTGCCAGCCAGCTCTGGGGGCTTTGGTTTAGGAGGTCCAAGGCAGAGGGGGCCAGCTTGTTTCATGACAGGCTATACAAATCACACTAAATAAATAAATAAATGAGATAAGAATTAATGCACTTATGAATCCAATGAGTTAAACCTTGACACCATTTTTGTACTGTCATTCCAAAACAACAAATCACAAACTCAGTATAAATAAGCTGAATTTTGGGTTTAATCTTGGGGGGGGGGGGGTTTCTGTGTGTGACACAGCATGACACCAACATTCAATTTTTCAACCTCAAAATTATGCACTAAAATTAAGACTCCAAATGTAATCAAGTATCAAGCTGATAACAACATACTTCTGATGGATGCCTTGCAGAGAAGAATCAGAGTTTATTGGCTCAAAAAGTCATTGAGTGAGAATGGCTTTCTGCAGATGCAGATTGCTTAATAAAAAAACTGTGTTGGCTAGCAATTTTGAGGGCTTCCCCCAAAAGATGGTATTTTCTTACCAGCCTGAATATAAAACAGCAGATTTCCTGATAACTTCTTTTTCCCCAATCACCAACTACTGAAGTGGGTATAATTTATGAAACAGTATATTTAGAGCTGAAACTATTCTGGGAAGTGGTGGGTGAGATGGAGAACTGTACAAAGTAATGTTCATCCATGGCATGCATGTATCTGTCTGTGTATCTGTTTGTTCAACTGTTTTCATTGAAAGTATTACACCTCAAGGATAAATATTACAGCTTAGCTGTCTGGATCTGTATATGTAAAAAGACAACTTCCCAATTACTACTTAAGAAGTACAAAATGTAAGTGAGTATGCTACAACTCATTCAAAACACACACTTAAATTCACAAAAATGATAAACAAGGATCTGTCCACCAGTTCTTAAATCTAAATTAGGAAAGCATTTGACAGCATCATTACACATGCACAACCAGAAACAAGCAGCACCAGCATCTCAACAGTTGTTTAACAACCCTTGACCACTCAGAAGGTGATGCCATCTGTTCTTTCCTTCTTTTCTAACTGCAACAGACCTGTTGCTGTTTCAGATTAGGACTCTCCAGCTAGGACATACCAAAATGTATAACATGGACTCTTGAGAACTGAGGGTCCACTGAACATAATCTAAGCCAAAAATACAATTTTTAAAAGACCACTGAAATAAATGCAAACTACAGCTAAAGCAAAGAAGAGGAGCTGGCAGAGGTTATTAAGGGGTTATGAGAGCCAGAAAATTGGGATTAACCATTAGCAAAGGACTGGAGGAAGTGTTAGGAAGAGACACTTTGAGAGAATGGCATGGTGGCCTCTAAGACCATAATGATCTCCTTATCCCACAGTCATTTTGATGCATCCAATTACAAAAACAAATTGATCTTTTTAAGGTTGCAAGCACAGCTTGATTTTAAGAAGTAATTTGCAATAAGGCATGAAACTCATTATCCATGAGAGATGCTCATAATGGGAAAAACGGGGTGGGGTGAGGTGGCGTAGTGACCACCCTCCATTTTCCCTCCAAAATGAAACATAATTTCCAAGTTGATTTTCAACCTGAAAAACTGAAAAATTGCAAGGAACACTTTGGTGGTCCTCATATACAAGCCACAGATTTAAAAGCATAATAAATACGGGGTGGGGGTGGGGATTCCATTTAAATACCATAATATCCATACTGTGTACATGCCTGACCTTTATATAACCCATGTAAATAACAATACAGTAATCAAGTGAGGCATTAATATCCTAAGTTTTATTTTCTATTGTACTATTGAAAAGCCAGACCCATATCAAAAATTGTTTGATATCATTATAATGAGATCAGCCGTGCAACATAAGAAATCAATAAACATTTCTAAGTTACTTGTAATCAAGTACTGTATGTAGCTAATGTTTGTTTTCATTTTCTTTCTGTCTCTCGAACATAACTAGACTGCCACTCCATATTCATTAGACAGTACTTTAATAAATCATCAGGGTACTCAAGACAGGAAACTCTAGAATAAATCATTCCACAAAAGGCACACTTATATTACTTCATTACTGAAAGAAAAAACCCAATAGCATTAGTAGAATAATCCAGAAAAAGTAATGGTCTGTACTGTAGAACTTAAGTTCAAAACCCACTGCAATCATGGGTGGCCATTAAGTTAAAGTTGTTAAAACAATACAATTAGATAGTTATCTTGCTGTGGAGCCAGGAGCTTAATTCCGCATTGTGGGCTCATCTCAACATCATAATACTGCTGTGTTTGTGTTGGGCATCTCAAGGTAGAAATCAGTTTAAAGATCAGGAAATACAAAATGTACAGCTGAGCATGCAGTCTTTGAAGTTTGGCAAGTTTTCATTGTCAAGTTAATAGGTTCAGAATAGACTCATAACTCTTTTAAAAATGAGATAACCACTGTGTCATTTCAGCAGCATCAATTAGTCTCAAAAATGCTCAAAAGCTCTCAGACCTTCTTTTTTTAAAAACAATTCTTCATCTCCAACGTGCAACGGCAAACCAGAGCAGGATTTACACCTGTACTACTCCATAGCAAAACTTTGCTCTAGCAGGGCAGTTTATCAATACATATACTGGTGATAGTTGGTTTGTTGTTGTTCAGTCGCACAGTCGATTCCGACCCTCCGTGACCCCATGGACCACTGTCCGCCAGGCACTCCTGTCCTCCACTATCCTCAACTCACTCAGCTCTGTGCCCATTGTCTCTACAATACCATCTAGCCATCTCATTTTTGGCCGCCCTCTTCTTCTTTTGCCCTCCACCTTTCCCAGCATCAAGGCTTTCTCAAGTGAATCTTTTCTTCTCATTTGATGCCCAAAGTACTTTAGCTTCATCTTTACAATTTGACCTTCTAAGGAGCAGTCAGGGTTGATTTCTTCTTCTAAGATTGACCTATTTGTTCTCCTCGCTGTCCAGGGGATTCTCAAAACTCTCCTCCACACCACATCTCAAAGACATAAATACCAAAACCTAGAAGATTAGCAGAAGGAAAGAGGGACTGGACATCGGACTTTACATTTTATTGTAGCTAGGGAAACTGTTAATATAACTCTCAAAATGTAATTTTAAAAAAAAATGAGATTACAATGTTCCATGGATCCCAACAAATGCTTTTTCATTGTTAATTCAGCAGTCGCTATATGGTCTATTATAACAAAATAACAATGCACTCTTTATATGAAAATAATAGAACAGCTTGTCAAGTCTGCTCTCAGATTTACAGCAAAATCCTCGCAAAAGGCTTTGAAGTTGACAGCTGAGGATGTTTATAGTGTTTCTAGCAGCAAAATGAAGTGCTTCTGGGATTTTGTGCCCTATCATTAACACTGCCCCTCCCACAACTACCACTCATCTGGCTAAGTTAATAGCATCCTTTTTTTCTGCCTTGGAATAACAGCTATTATTATCAAGAATAGAAGTGCAAAATGAAAAAGACAAATATTCCAAAGGGGATTTCACGGACACAGGAAGCTTGTTCTCTCCTTCCTTGGCAACAGTGGGCCAAACAACTTGGAGGCAAGGAAAAGCTAGAGCTTTTCAGAAATCATGTGCCAAGAAATGAAAGCAAAAGGTTTTCTTCATTACAACAAAATACAATTATGTATGTTCAAATAATCCATATCCAACAAATGCAGAGGGCTTTGGGGATTAGGCATAACTGATCTATGTAACATTTTTCAGTGGCAGCTGCACATGGGGATGTATGCTTGTTACAACTGTAAAAAAAAATACACACACATACTATTGATAGGCTTAGTTTACAATCCTGAGTAACACTTTCTTAGAAAGAGGTAAAGGTCACACTTCTTGAGCAGAGATGGCTAAACTATGGCCCATGGGCCAAATCCAGCCCCCAACACTATTTCATCCAGCCCACGCAACCTTTGTCACTCCCAGAAGCTGAAGTAAAACACGCCCATACAGGTGCATTTTACTTCAACTTCTGGGAGCGATGAGGGTGGCGTGGGCTGGATGACACAGGGCAGCTAACAAACTTTAAAAACACTGAAAACACAGTAAAAACATGGTATAAAAACAGTATTAAACAGGATTAAAAAGTTACAAAAATTAAGAGATTAAACAAGTCACACAGAGAGAGTGAGGGGTTAGATGAGCCAACAAATTGGCATCACGGACCAGATCTGGCCAGAGGACCATAGTTTGGACACCCTTGGTTTAAGCAGAGAAAATGGCAGCTTAACCCCTATCTCATCCAGTTGCAAAACAGATTGCAAGACACATTTTACTTCTGCCTCCGGTGAGAGGAACCATGTGACCAGCCTGCTAAACCACATGACCAGCCTGCTGAACCGCATGACTGGCCCATGTTCTGGAGAGACCATAGGATTGCACTGGTATTGTTTGCATCATGTTCGTTCTTATTTCCTAGCTTCGAAAATCTGGATTTCACACATAAAATGGCTCTTACTTTTTTCTAGATACATCCCACATGCTTGATTAGGGAACTTCTCTAAGGCAGTTAAGGCAGTCTTCCAGGTGGTGTTGTCCCCCCCCCCCCTTTAGAGAGGAGATGTGCAAGACATAATCTAGTGGTTTTGAAGCTTCTGTCTGGTGTCCTGGGAAACAAACTCTCATTGCTGTCATTCTATATGACCAAGCATTGTAACTGGCGATTGCCAGCTGACAGAAGCTTTCAAGCCTGCTAGATAATTGTCTGCATCTTTTGTCAAGGAATAAGGAGAGTGAAAAGATTGCAGTAGACTCACAGACAAGCTCCAGGCTGCCTCCTGCAACATGAGAGAGGGGCACTGAACCTTACTCAATGATAACCAGACACCAAACAGCAGGAACTCAGAACAGTTTACCTACTGATAATTTAAGACTTCAGTGACTTTGAACTGTATGCTTTGTAGTAACATTTCAGCAGTTGATTCAATGTTTTCTCCTCCATATATATTTTTGCTGAACATGGGAACAGATGGATGGGTTTGCTAGTGCTGGCAGCCGGTACTCAGAATATATATACTAATTAAATTCACCCTCATACAGTTCACTTGGAAAATGGGAAATTTTGATTCTCCCTGCCAGAAGGTAGTAATGTTTACTTTTTCTGGATAATAATTGCACATTCCCACAACTTTTTGTTTGATGGTTGGAAGAACTAAATACCATTGGTTCTAATTTGCATAAACCGGCCATTTCCACTACTGTAGCTCTGAGCATGGCAAATAGTGACAAGGTATTGGCCATTGGAGCCTACAGAAAATCTTCAAAGAAATATTGCAACTTCTTAGGAATCACTCTACTCTTATTTTCATTAGTTGGGAGCTTTATGCCAATGATGTTTAAGACTTGTTCAAATTCTGAGGTGGAAAATACTTTAGATTTCAGTCTTGCACCATAGGCAAGATTTCACAACGCAGTTCATGAATATCCATCCTACAGTCCTGTCACATCAAGATAGCAATTTTAAGAAAAATCACAAACAGAAAAATACCTTATATGGTACAATGGAAAATTGAAGTGGCACTAAAAATGTTCATATGGGCCATGACTATTATCTTGAAGTTCCCCGGGTCATTTGGAAAAGGTTCCCAGAACAACAGTAGCTGCCCTAGAATGCCACCTAGATTCTTGGTCTGTCTCAGTGATACTCTCCATGAGACATGGCTCATGTGCCGACTAGTCTTATGGAAACACATGATGTTATTAGCTTATCTAATACACTTCTAGCCACATAGTGAGGAGTGTTAAGGAGAGCAATGTCACATAAAACAGGACAGGAAAAAAAACAATCAGTCCTGCAGAGGTTGATCATTCTGACCCCAACTCCAATGGTTACCCTAGGCCAGTGATGGCCAGCCTTGGCACTCCAGGTGTTCTTGAACTTCAATTCCCAGAAACCCTGATCAGCAAGAGTGCTAATCAAGGGCTTCTGGTAACTGAAGTCCAAGAACACCTGGAGTACCAAGACTGGCTCTAGGTACAATCTGGAGGTCTGCTCTGGCAAACACTGCACTTTGATATTGCCGATGGTATTGTTTGGCAATTAATCGCATTCCAGGAACTTTAGGGCACCGTTAGTTTTGAGCCCTGTGAGTTTTTTGCACGCATAGTAGGTCACATCTATGTTTTTTGCAGAGTTCCTCAAGCAAGCTTTCTTTAACTGAAGATATTCCTTCAATGTTGACCAATATCATAGTCTGTTTGGGCCCTGAGAAGGACCATTGGTTAAAATGTCTCTTTGTAGTCATTTCTACTTCTGGTGCTTCTGGGTTGAAAGGATTAGCTGGTGAAAAATCTCTGTTGCCGGTGATAAATCTCCATTCCAAGGGGATGCTGAAGTAGCAATCTTCAGGGAGGCTCATTTCAACCTTGGTCTTTTTTGTTTCAGAGGTACCATCAGCATAAGTTATTATATGCTGGTAGTACCTCTTACATGAATAAAGGAAAGACCAAGGTTGGCCATCACTGCCCTAGGCGATAGGTATAGGAAAAGTAGTTGTTCACATCTGTCAGATGACATGTAAAGGAAGGATGGATAACTAGAGTACCTCTATTAATATAAGGAAACACATCTCTAATTAAATGCTATCTACACATTGTATACTGACAAGAAAAAATTAGTGATGATTATTATTTAGAGATGAAAGAAAATGCTCTCTGGTCTCAATCCTCAATTAATTAGTGCAGCAATTCTGCTAGGTGTCCTTACAGTACGTAACAGAGCTGAAAAAGAATCTCTTGCACAGACTTATGCTTCAAAGGTTAGAAAGGCTTACACGAAACTACCTCTGTGTGTGTGTCTTTGTGTATGAGAACAAGTGCACACATACATATGTTTTGATTGGCTGAACTACAGATTGTGTAATTTGTAGCCACCATAAAACCTAGATTTTCCCATCTCTGAAATTTATTCTGCTCTTGGGAGTCCTCTTTTGCAAAAGGGAGTTTATTTAAATTGTAAAACATCTGAGAGATGACAGTGAATTTGCAGTTTCTACACTGAACAAATAATTCAAGTTATAATCAAGAATCTAGTTCAGAGGGAAAGGTTCCTTACAAAAAAGGTGATAGAATTACTAATTCAATTCATCAGAGCCCATACCCCACAGGGCGGCCATTGGGGGGGGGGGTTGAGAAAGAGTTATTAACAGTGAATGGCCTTTTAGTCTTCTTCCATGTGAATAGGAGTTCACTTTTTGAATAAGTATATGTTCTCACACAAAGTACAAAATGTCTCCATTTTGTGGATTAGATGCTATAATAAAGAGAACTTATAGCAAAAAATAATTGAAAAGCATTACTTATTGTTGCTCTAAAAGCAAATCAACAAAAAATAAATTTTGTAATGAAGGTGGTATATAAGACAATAAACCCAAGTCTTTTCAGAATACTGGCAAAGGATATTAGACTCACAACACTCAGAAACTACAGAGGACAGTATCAGGCAATGTGCAGTCATATAATTAAGGAGCATAAAACTGATTAGGAAAATCTATTACTGTATAATGAAAAAATGTCCATAAGTGTCCCTAAACTAATCAATAGCACCAAAGAATGTTGGGATCAACCAAGCCAATTGGTCTCCCAAATGTGAGTTTTCCACATTCCTTTTTTAAAAGTTTACTCATGGAGGAGGCAGACTGGAACGTTAATTGGACTGATACATCAAAAGCATACAAAGGACCAGGTTATGTTAGAATCTACCGATAATCTCCACAGCATATCCTTCAGGTTTTCTCTTGATAAGAATAGGCATTGCCAGTAGATATGAAATACAGCTGTGACCTTTATTTTGCAATTGCAGACACTAATCCTGTAAATAGTTTCCATAAAATCCTAGACAAATCTAACTAAAAGTAAGTTTCACTGGATCCTGTGGGGCATGTTCTCTGTGAAGTGTGCACTTACATACACCAGAAATTGCAGTAGACTATTGAAGCAACCCCATCCAAGTCAACATCAAAGTAGTCTTCTCCAATCTAAAACAATCTGCTCTCCAGAGATATTGGATTACATCCTATAATTGCCAGACTAAATAGCAATTATAATGTGAGTAATCATAATTTTTTAATATAAAGATCAACTGATGTCTGTATTGACCATTCAATAACACTTCTAATTGATTAGAGAAGATATTCTGTATACAACTTGAAAGACAGAATGAAGTCAGAAGAAATCAGCACTGAAAAAGGCTTACGAAAGAAGGAAGAGCATGAGCGGTTCTATTTTTGATTGCATTATGAATAAACACACCCAAGGTCAACAGTGAGATCTTCATGCCGCCTTAAGTAAAATTTATTGCTGCTTTTGACAGAATTAATCCAAGACAGATCACAGAATAGACCATGACACAGTAACAGTACAATCTATGTATGTTATCTTAAAATAAATCCACAGACTTCCAGGGGACTTACTCCCTGGTACATGCATATAGGGCTACAGCCTAACAGAGACAGAAACTCATTTCTTTTTTATTATTAAAAGACATTTTTGAATGATGCCTATAAAACCTAGAATCAAACAGAGGGTCACCTTACTAATAAGATTTTTTTTTTACAAAGTATAGTCAAGTCAAGGTTATGTGTTTGTCCATTTTGCTCCCTTATTCTTAAGTTTTATAGTTTGGTCACTGGGTTTCAGCAAGCTGCCTCTTTTCTGTTATTCCACCATATAAATTGCCTGCTTTATGATATGCTGGTGATGCTGACTTCTTATTGGCCATGCAAATCAGATCAGCATGGTTACTTAAGAGTCTATGGAAGTACTTGTCAAAAGAACAGTTGAAGGTTAAGTGGATAAGGCTACTGCTGAGACAAGTGGAACCTAGTCTCCCCCTCATACGTAATCCCTCAATAGGCAGAGAAGGAAATACATACATTTTTAAAACCTTTAAATTATCTGACAAATTGATTTTCAAACTGAAACATTCAAAGAACTGTCATTTAGTTTTTCTGAGTTTCCCAGCTTGGATGAGACCAGGACCAAGTTCTACAAGAGAACACGCACACCACCATTGCATGAGGGTAGATGTAAGCAACCAAAGGGTGGGGGTGAGATCCATTTTTAAACAAGACAAGGAGAAAAAAAAGGGTTGTTTTAGATGGAAAATGTGGGAATGGGTTAACAATGTGCCACTAACTTCAGCAAAAATAAGGAAGTAAAATGGATGGGAGACATATGCATCCTTTGTACTATGTGTTGCCCGTTATAACCTACAGGTTTTTTAGGATGAGTTCTACTACATAATGGCTTACTTCAAGGCCAGTGGTGGGCATCAACAGGTTCACACCAGTTCACCAGAACCAGTAGCAGAAATTCTGGCTGACCCCACACATCCAAGCTTTGAAATAAATTAGTCCTAATTCCGGTGCAACACAGGGCTTTCCCCTTGGCCACGGCCACCATATCACACCTTCAGTGTGATAATAACACATTTTTGGAGCCCATCACTGATCAGGGGTCCAAGCTGGCCCCAATACGTTTTAACCTATATGTAGCTGATATGCCAGAGACAACATCAAAACAATTTGGGCATGAAGACAGGACACCATGCCCCTCACAGAACAAATGTTAGCAAATTATCTCCAATTTTTAAGGGAGTATTACCCTAAATGGAGTCTGATCCCCAATTTGACTAAAACTGAATGTAGCTACTTCAATATAAATAATAATCTTGCCAACCAATACTTTACAATCTTCTTTAATGGTACTCAGCTCAAACATAATTTTGATTAAGAAGAAGCCAGGACAGGTTGAGGACTTCTCCGCCCCTCCCCTTGAGCCCACACCAATGGCTGGGAAAGAAGAAGCCAGGGCAGATTGAGGACGTCGCAATCCCTCCCCCTAAGCCCCCATCAACATATTGTATTGTATTGTATTGTATTGTATTGTATTGTATTGTATTGTATTGTATTGTATTGTATTGTATTGTATTGTATTGTATTGTATTGTATTGTATTGTATTGTATCTAGCCATCTCATTTTTGGCCGCCCCCTTTTTCTTTTGCCCTCCACCTTTCCCAGCATCAAGGCCTTCTCAAGTGAATCCTCTCTTCTCATTTGATGTCCAAAGTACCTTAGCTTCATCTTTACAATTTGACCTTCTAAGGAGAAGTCAGGGTTGATTTCTTCTAAGATTGACCTATTTGTTCTCCTCGCTGTCCAGGGGACTCTCAATACTCTCCTCCAACACCACATCTCAAAAGCATCTATTCTTCTGCGCTCAGCTTTCCTAATGGTCCAGCTCTCACAACCATACATTGCCACCGGGAATACTATTGGCAGCCCCTAATTCTGCTGCCAGCTTTGATCTGGATTCGGAGCATGAAGAGGACCTGTTGCTAGTCCCTCAGCCTGCTGCCGACTCAGATCTGGACCCTGGGTGCAAGGAAGTGGACCTGTCACCACAGCCTGCTGCCAGTTTGGAACCAACTCCTTGTGGCCAAGTCAGCCAAAGTGATCAAGGGTTGACAGGAGAACTGTCAGAGGCACCAGTTGTCAGCAGTTTGGTGGACTGGGCAGAGCCCAGCACATCCAAAAGATGCAGGGCTCAATTAAGGAATGCTCTGTAGCTGAGAAGGAGAAGGACTAGGACCTGCCTCCAGAGAAGATCTCTAACTGTGAGCCCTGAGCCTCCTTAAAGGCCATGTTGGCAAGCTCTTGTCAGAGCAATTACTTTGGATCCCAGACACTACGTTGCTGTCTGTCTCCTGAAACCTGAATCTTTGCCTGGACTATCAATGACATCTCCAGATTACCCTTGTGTATACAGTTTTGCTTTGGTTGGCTCTGGAACTAGCTATCCTCGACTATGGCTTTGTTTACCCCTTTTGTACTCAAGTAAGACTTTCTCCTACCTCCTATACAGTGGCCAAAGGCCAATCTGTTCTGCTGTGGGTTCTGGGCCATAACACAAACTAAGTCAGAAAGAAATAAAATTTTCTGCCTGACAGTAACTGCTAATCACCAGAGGCAATTTAACATAGCTATCGGCAAAGCTTCTGTTATTTCCCCCCATTTCACTGCATTCTGAAAATTGAACAGATTAAATAAGGGAAATCAGGGCAGCTCCCCCAGGTAAAATCTCACCAAATCCCCAGTTTAATTACCAATGGAAGCCCTAAATGGGCATCTGCTATAATTTGAAAGAATTCTTGCCAATCCAGTAGACAAATCAGAGGAAAATTTAAACAACAGAAAGCAATTTTCACCATTAAACAACAGTCAAAATAACAAACCTCCAAGGCCTATGGCTATTCTTCTAGGCAGCTGTGTTTATAATACCCTCATGCCAAAATAATCAAAACCTTTTCACTACATCTGCACCTCTATCATTGCATATTTCCTCCATAGAATATTTAACTTATACCTCTAGGTGCTTTATTGTCGCCTAGTGATTTGCTCATGCCCAAAAAGATGCCTATAGCATGGTACTTTTGTTTTCCAGCATATTTTTCCTATCTGTACTTGATAAGAAGTACACACACACACACTCTCACTAACTCTCTTAAAAAGCCCCAGTGCTAGGATGGTGTGGTAATGTTGTGATATGTTTTGTAAAGGTAGCACTGTGAAAATGATCAAGTCAATAAGAATATAAAACAAAAGTTTTCCCTTCCTGAACCCAACCAACTGTTCCAGCAGTAGTCAATGAGCCAAATATCCCAATAAAGCACCCAAACCTATCTCATAGGTTCTTCAGCCCATAGGTCTTTCCTTCTGAACTTCTTTCTCCCCATTTATTTTTCTTCAATCCGTCATCTGCAACTACATGTGCTTTCCATTTCTAACTGTGCGACCAAAACATTTCCAACTTCTGCATCTTGTGTGTTATGTTTTCCTGGTCTTCATTCATTTATGGTTAAGAAGCTTCCCTTGTTATCTGGAAGATCAGCAAGTTGGCAGTTTGAGACCTAGGTACTGCATGACAGAATGAGTTCATATCTCTGTCCCAGCTCCTGACAACCTAGCAGTTCAAAAGCAAGAAATTGCAAGTAGATAAATAAGGACAACTTTGTTGGGGAAAATATCTTGGGGACATGAAAGGAGCATCATTTGGGCATCCCCTGAATTGAGTTTCTCCAGCAAAAATCCTTTCAACCCAGAATAATTTCTGAAATGATGTTATTATTCATTCATTCATTGGGATACATGGAATGAGCATTCTCAAAGATTGTTGTATTTTTTTTTTAAATTTTTTAAAATTTTATTAGGTATAAAAAGAAAAAATACATAAGTTACACAAATATAAAAGCTTGTACAGATCATGTAGCATACTTTATACACATTACGGTTATATTCTCGTTTTTTTTTTTTTTAAATACATAATCTTCTTCCCATTCATTTCTATTACAACATTAAAAATCACCCTTGTGCTATGTACAACGTCCGGGGGGATCTATAACTTCACACTGTTGTATTTTTGAACCACAATCGGGTTAAACAATGGTAATCTTGTTGTGTTGGCTAATATTTCTCACAGTAGGTCAGGCAAAAGGAACTACAGAATGAATTCACCAAAAAGGTGGCTTCATTTTGGCAGTTTCACATCTGGCCTGGACATTTTTTGTTGTTGTTCAGTCACACAGCCGATTCTGACCCTTTGCAGCCCCATGGACCACCACACACCAGGCACCCCTAACTTCCACCATCCTCCTCAGCCCACCCAGCTTTGTGCCCATTACATCAACAATGGCCATCTAGCCATCTCATTCTCTGCCTCCCCCTTCTTCTTTTACTGTCGACCTTTCCCAGCATCAAGGCCTTCTCAAGTGAATCCTCTCTTCTCTTTTGATGTCCAAAGTACTTTAACTTCATCTTCAATGTCTGACCTTCCAAGGAGCAGACGGGATTGATTTCTTTTAAGATTAACCTATTTGTTTTCTTTGCTGTCCTGGGTACTCTCAAAACTCTCCTCCAACACCACATTTCAAATGTGTCTATTCTTCTGCACTCAGCTTTTCTTATACTCCAGCTCTCTCAACCATACATTACTACAGGAAATACCATTGCTTTGACTATGCAGACTTTTGTTTGCAAGGTGATGTCTATATTTTTAACTATGTTCCCCAAATTTCTCATAGCTTGCTTCCCAAGAATTAATTGCCTTTTTATTTCATGGCTGCAATCAAATCAAGTCATTCAACTTAACAACTAAAATTTCTGTCAGTGCACACTGAATAATTTTATTTGAACAGTAACCAATGAATTGATATCAGAGTGTCAGGACAGATGGAAATTCAAGACACATATTTGTTGAAGTACATATAGACTACAGGACACCTTTATACATTTGCACCATATAATGCTAAAACCACATAACGTTAAAGCAATCTGGGGGGAAATTGCATCATATAACGTTGAAATCCTATAGGATGTATCACATAACATTTGCTCAAGGCTGTGCCAGTTACAATGTATCTCTATGGAGTTTTAACGTTATGCAATTCACCCATAGGATTTTAACGTTTTGCGATGCATGTATTGCATAACTTTAAAAATCAGATAACGCTAAGACTCGTGGAGCCAAGTTCTACTGTATGTACTTAAAGCTCTATTCAGTCCAATGTGTTTAATGTCCTCTTAAAATTCACTTCAACCCTTTTATGAGACCTGGTTTTCGTAAGAGATACTTTTAGTCACTTACTCAGATAAGCACAGACAACCTTAACTTTTCTGTTATGTTTACTTAATGTTTACTGGGGCTAGAGTCACTACCATAGTAAAGGTTGGATTTGTAGACATAGTTAAGGTTCGTTTTTCTGTCATAAGGTTTTCCAACCAAGTTATAAGTTACTCACTAGAAATAACTAAAAGTTTAAAGGTTTGGAAAAAGTCTGGTGCCGACTGCTCTTCACATACAACAGTCAAACACCAATTCACCAAAACTAATTCATTACAGATACCCCAATAAATGGCCAGTGAGCTTCCAGGAAAATCCAACACTTACTAAAGAAACACCAACACCAATGCATAATAAAACTAAATGAATCCCACCCCCACCCCCACTGCTATCATTCTCTTTCTTTTGTGTTATACTGAGCATGAAATGAGGAATTCTATTGAAGTGTGCTCTATGACTGGAACTACACAGGCTATTTATCCAAACTTTGAACACTCACAGCATCAGGTAGAAAACCTATTAACAGCTTCAACATTTGAACTGCATTTCCCATTCAAACCCATCGTCTTATTACTTAATGAACATAGAATATTTGGAAGTTGTGCATTAGCCATGGTAGAAAGGCTGTCAATTGTAACTTATTCAAGAAAAAGTTATTAAATTGAAAAAAGATATCACCATTTTGTATTTCTGTGCTGAGTTAATATATACACAGTACAGCTGTACCTCGCTTAAAGAGCATAATGCGTTCCACAGGATTGCTCTTTAAACGAGTTTGCTCTTTAAGCGAAACACCATTGTAAGTGACCAATTGTGGGGGGGGGGATTGCGAACCCCAATTTATTTGTTAAGTGAGTTTTAGTTGGTTTTATTTGTTAAGCGAAGCGACCATTCAGAGAAAATTCTGCTCTTTAACCAAGTTACTCTTTAAGCAAGTCGCTCTTTATGAGAGGTTTGACTGTACAGTGCAATAAGATTCTCAATCCATTTTCATCTTGCTTAGCAATTAGCTTGAGGCAATGCATCAGATTGAGTTTCTGCGCATGCGCAGTCAATTGGAGCCATTTTGGCTCCGATTTTTTTTAAAAATATTTCTTTCGGTGAGGCATCTGGAAGCGGACGCCTCAAAAGTTTACTCCCCTCCCGGAGAACCTTCTGGGATTGTTCCTACCGGTTCCAGGGAACCGGATGGAACCGGGGTAATCCCATCACTGTTCCCCACTGCAAAACAGGTGTTCATTTTATTTGAAAAGCAACTAATTATTTCTGAACTTCTGTTTGCTTGGTTCTTTCATCAACGTACCACACTGGAAATTAATTATGATTTATTTCTTCACCTGGATTGAAAGGTGACTTGAAGTGCTCAATAGGAATCTAAAGCAGGGGTGCCCAAACTACGGCCCGCAGGCTGGATCTGGTCCCTGAGGCCAATTCATCCAGCCCACACCACCCTTGCTGCTCCCTGTGGGAGGAACTATGTGACTGGCCCATGGCTCAAAAATTTGGGCCCCCCTGATCTAAAGGCTCCAGGGAAAAAAAACAGGTTTTTTTACCACATATAAAACCAACAAGTTTGTAGTCCAGCGACTAAATATGAAAAAGTATATTTTTAAATGGGGGGGGGGACTGCCTACCTCTAAGAACTAAAGACAGAAAGATATAACAAGGATGATTCATATCTCAGGGTGCATAAGTACTGGTATTTCAGAGTGCTTTGCAGAAGAATCAGCTACCGTACTTCACGGAAAATCTCCCCATTGCTGAATTATTTGTTTTATTTAATTAGATTGTTACATTCAATATGTATTGATACAACTGAAATTTCTCCTTTACACAAAAAAGCCATAGAGATTTATCAAAGCATTTAAACTCCAATGAAGAATCTGCTGATCAATATGTTCCTAACTAATAGAAGTGGTCAAGGTACAGCTGTACTATATGGACTGTATGGATCATCCAATAAGGCAGTTTCTTAGGCTCTTGTTCCTCCTAGTAATTAAAAAGGTAAACTGAATTTTAATTGCTGGAAGCCTCAAGAATTGTGATTTAGCTTTTTACAGAAATCACAGCAACTCAACAGCACTTAGTACAACAATTTTTCAAAACTAGATTTTAAAAAAAGAATTTTTTGTAGTCTGTGAGGCCCCTGGAAGGTCTAGTAGGCAGAAAACTGGTTTCTTGATACACTTAAGTTCCCCCCTTCTGTTTTAGAGGAACTTCATTAAATATAATTTCCTTGATTTGCCTTAATATCAGTCGTGAAGTGAATTCATATCACTTAATTGTTAGCAGTGCTAACAAAATGTACTCTTGACTCTTGAACATAATGGATTTGATCTATCTGGTTCCATTTATACACAGAATTTTTATACTGAAAGATTTACAATAAATTTGGTAGAATTTTGGAGGTTTATGTTTGTTATAGCATGATTGTCATAAAATATTGGTAGATAATAGTCCACTTTACCATTTAATATAATTAAATACAATAAAATACTATAAATGAATTCACTGAATTATAGAAGTTACATTTTAAAAGTTAAAACTTATGAAAACCACAATATTATAAAAATATATTATAATACATTATAAAAATATATTATAAGAGTCATTAAAAAGTTAACATTTGTCTGTAACAATTATGAGTATCTGCTTAAAATGCCATTCCATCACCAGGAAGTTGTGTATTGTGGTAAAAGTGGACTCTATACTCTACAGTGGCTCTGTAATAAATCCTGTAGAATATCTCGACACAATTTTCTCCAGCAGGAATTTATTCTTTTAGGCTTGATGGCTTTCATGTTCTCTGTACCGGGGTTGCCTGCCCTAGCATTGACAATCCTTTCCTTATTGTGTGGCATGAGCTTTAATATCCTTATGATAACCTGCATCTAGAAACTGAATTAGAAATGTTGTCTTTGGGGGCAGGTAGACTGTGGTGGCATAGAGCTTAAGAAGTTAACTTGACAACTGGAAGGTTGGCAGATTGGCAGGTCAAGACCCGAGTGCTGCATGATGGAGTGAGCTCCCACTTTTGTCCCAGCTCTGGCCAACCTAGAAGTTTGAAAGCAAGAAATTACAAGTAGATAAATAGGTACCCCTTCAGGGAGAAGGTAGTGTTCTGTGCATTCTGATGTCTAGTCATGCATGCCACATGTCCACAGAAATGTCTGCAAATGCAGACAGTGTTGACTCTTTGGCTACAAACGGAGAAGAGCACTGAACCCTTGAGTCCGATATGATTGGCTTTTGAGCAAAGACAACCTTTATCTGGACCACTTCATCTACTTCAATGTTGAATTCACAGGGTTCAGGTGGCCCAAGGAATGTTCAATTTCAACATTCAGTCTTTTTTACTAGTGAGATACTTTCTGACCTGAGGAACAAAACATCAATGGGACCAATCCACTTTTACCACAATAAGTAGGATATGACCATCATATGATTGGCCAAACAGTAGGGCACAATACATCAGAACTGTTGTGCTGTGTAACAGAAATGAATTAGCTTGTGTCACCTACTTACTCTTTATTTATTCATCAAGACCAAGGAGAGCCCTTCTAGTTATCAATACATGGGAAAGATGTGGGGTAGGGGGATGCACACAATCTTATCTCCAGTGACAAGCAGCCAGTGTGGGTTTAAAAAAGGAGATTGGGAAAGGGAAAGCACCCATACATATAGAAGCAGATGGTACTGATGAGTGTGATGCAGGTAACACCTATGCAAACATACAAACCACAGTGTCTTCCCTACACTAGTCAGCCTCATCAAAAACACAAATGAATCAGCACTGGAAGAAAGGGGACACAACTTGGGAACAGGCATATCAGAAAACAAAACAAAATAAAATAAACAAAATAAAATAAAATAAAATAAAACACTGTAGCACTTTAAAGACTAACTGCTATATTTTTATTGTTAGCGTTCGTGGATCAAGTCCACTTTATCAGACAAAGAGTGAAACTTACAGGCATGTTCTTTATATACCAAATTCAGGGGCTCAAAGGGAGAAGGGGTGTGGTCAAACAAGACAACAGACAAGAAAGCACAAGAATGCAGCTTCACACAGCCATTAGCAACAATAGATTATTCAGATAAACTCTAAATGACTCCCTTTCAATCTCAAGGTTGCTGAGAAAGCCCATTATGGTCTCTGATCAACTTGTGACTTGCATGTCAGGGGGGGAAAAAACAAACACCTGTACCGGTTTCTTTCTGTTTTACTAAAGAGAATTTGCAGGAAAGTTGCAATATAAAATCATATAGCAATCTGTGTATCAAATTTGATAATGTCCCAGAAACCCTTCACTAATATTTAGCCCCCTGTGATGGGTATCTAACAGATGGATGTACAGTAAAACCTCATATAACACTAAAACCTGGTTCCACAAGTCTTCGTGTTATATGATTTTTAGTGTTATCTGATCCTCTATGGGATCCATAGAGATACATTGTAACCACACAGGCTTTCGCGGTTGTTATCTGAAGCATCCCATAGGATCTTAATGTTATCTGATGCAATTCTTCCCCCCAGATTCCTTGATGTTATGCGATTTTCGTGTTATTCGATACTAATGTTATATGAGGTATTACTGTATTTGATTTCTGCTGTCTCCCTTTCAATCCTAGTTTTGCAATTTCTCTGTTCCAGAATTGCAACTTTCAGGTCTTGGATAGAGTGTCCAGTTAGTTTGAAGTGGTTTGAGACAGGTTTCTCCATGTTGCCATTCTGGATATCTGATTTGTGTCCATTAATTCTTTTGCATAAAGATTGTCCTGTTTGTCCTACATAAAGCACAGATGGACATTTTTGGCAAGAGATGGCATAAATCACATTGGCAAAAGCACAAGTAAAACTGCCTTTAATGTTGTGTGTGGTGCCATTGGGTCCAGTAATACTGTTTCCAGAGCAAATCCTTAGTTCCTTTCCTTTTCCCCACAAATGGCCCTTAGTCTCCTTAATCCATCAGGGATATTATTACTAAAGGGGAAAAGTACTGGTTCCTCAATCCCATCCTTTTATCTAGTGTTCCACTCAGACAAGCCATACAATTATTTTAAACGTTAGAAAAGATCCTTTTTGGAACTACAGTTCCCAGAATGCTCCCACTAGCTACTATTTTGGCTGTGGGACTGTGGAAATTTCTGTCCAAAAGTAATTTTTTGTCAGGCATTGAAGAAGGATGCCCCAGAATCCCTTGAAAACTGTTTATTTGCTTGTTTCTTTTTGTTTGTTTTTGTTTGCTTGTTTGTTTGCAGGTGGTAAAGCTGCATATGAACAAAAACAATGTTCAAGCCTCAACTTTCTTAGCATACAAGGGGACCTTTTATAATATCAAGGTTGGTCCCAAAGCAAAAGAGACAACAGTAAAATATGAAGTCAAATTAGGAACCATGAATGCTAGCAAGGGTGATACAATGAATGTAGCATTTCATTTCCAACAAGCAGGCAAAGGATGCTGAAACTCACTCATGTCTACACATGCAGTCTCAAACTAAAGGGACAAAAAAGTATCATCTTTATCAGGGACATGTTGGTGTGTTATCATTTTCCAAGTTAATCAATGCTGGGTAGCTAAAGAGATATCTGCCTCCTGAAGGACCACTATGTTATGCAATATTTCTTCATTAAACATTTCCTATTGCTGAGGGCTGACAGTTTCTATGGCAATGTTACTAAAAAAATTCCCCAAGAGCAATATTGTTTCTATGAAAACATGTATATACTAGTCAACCACATAAGTGGTAATGTCACAGCAAAAACAAAAAGTGATTTACTTAATTGGCTCAGTCATTTGCAATTCAGATCTGTGAACCATCTTTTCATTCTCTTTTTAAACTAATGTGTTGGCTGACACTCTCTTCTTTTACCATTTCTACGTAAGAACAATGAGCTTCTTCAATTTCTTCGTGTTTGTTTCTATTAACTGGTGGCCCCATACTGTTACATTACGAACTACTCTAATTAGTTGAGGCATTAAAAACCCAATAATAATAATTGTTCCCAGTCAAGTCAATTTTCACTTATGGTGACCCTTTTCAGGGTTTTCTAGGTACTGTATAGAAATTCATAGAATCATAGCACAACTAAGCTGGAAGAATCCTATGAGACCATCAAGTCTAATTCCCTGCTCAATGCAAGAATCCAAATCAAAGTAAATCTGGCCAATGGTAGTCCAGGTTTCTCACAAACGTCTGCAGTGTTGGAGTGCTCACCACCCCCTAAGATAATTGGTTCCACTGTCATACTGCTCTAACAGTTTTTTTCCTGATATTCTGTTTATATCTGACTTCCTGTAGTTTCAGCCTATTATAGGTCCTACACTCTAGGATGATTGAGAACAAATCTTCCCCTTCCTCTTTATGACCATCTTTCAAGTATTTGAAAAGTGCTAACCCTTTTCAGGCTCCTTTTCTCAAAGCTAAACATGCCCAGTTCCTTCAGTCTTTCTTCAAAGAGTTTGGTTTCAAGTCCCTTGTTTGTTGGCATCCTTTTTAAAGTGTAGTGTCCAGAATTGGACACATACTTAAGATGTGGCCAAACTAGTACTAAATAGAGAGGGACTAGTACCTCACAGGATTTTGAGATTATGCTTATTAATACAACCTAAAATAGCACTTGCCTTTTTTGTAGCCAAGTCACACTGTCATATACATCTTGTAATCTACAACAATTCCAAGATCATTCTCACTCATTTTATTTTATTTCTTCGATTTATATTCCTCTTATGTTCCTCTTTTCCAAGGTATTAATTATTCCACCGAATTTTGTGACATGTGAAATTTGGATACGTATTCCCTGCACTCCCTCATCCAAGACATTATTGAAAATGCTGACAAGAACCAGGGCCAGGCTTGAGCCTCGTGGTATCTTACTTGTTACCCCATCCCAGCTTGAGAAAGAGCCATTAATAAGAACTCTCTGAGTAACCAACTATATATCCACCTGACACTTCTGTTCTCCAGGCCATACCTGGTTAGCTTGCTAATCAGAATATCATGCAGCACTTTGTCAATAGCTTTGCTGAAGTCAAGACATATTACATCAACAACATTCCCACTATCCACCATAGAAGTTACCTGACCAAAAAATTAAATTAGATTAGTCTGGCAGGATTTGTTTTTGTTAAATCTCTGTTGGGTTCTAGTTATTACCACATTGTTTTCTAGTTGCTTGCAGAGTGATCACTTTATAATCTGCTCCAGAATTTTTCCAGGGCTTGACATCAGACTGACTGATCTGTAGTTCACCTGTTCTTCCTTTTTTAAGATAGGGACAACATTAACCCTCCTCCAATCATTTGGCTCTTTACCCACCCTCCAAACTTTGGTCCCAGATGTTCTTGGACTTCAATTCTCAGTAGTCCTGATCAGCAGGTGTGCTGACTTGGGGTTTTGGTAATTGAAATCCAAGAACCCCAGGGGGGCCAAGGTTGGGAAATCCTGTTATAAGGCATATAGTATGTCCACAATCAGTCACTGGTCAAAAAGATCTACAGTAAAACTTAGCATAAAGAGCACCTCACTTAAGAGAGTAACTCGCTTAAAGAGCAGAATTTTCTCTGAATAGTTGCTTCACTTAACAAATAAAACCAACCAAAAACTTGCTTAACAAATAAACTGGGGTTCACAATCCTCTCTGCCAGAAGTCACAATTGGTCACTTACAATGGTGTTTCGCTTAAAGAGGAAACTCACTTAAAGAGCAATCCTGTGGAACACATTATGCTCTTTAAGCAAGGTACAACTGTATCTTCTTACTAAAGATTATGTACTAACAAAAATGTTTGCAATTTTACTTAAAAATGAAAGATTCTTTGTCAAGGGAGACAAAGTCAATGAAGAAATCAAATGAACACTCTTCAACAAAGTGTCATCCAGGAATTGTTATTTTTTAAATATTTACACAAATAGCCAACCAATTTTCCCAGACTCCAGGAGCTTCATCTGTGTTGATGATCTTGCCTTGACAGTCCAGGAGAGAACTTTGACTCCATCAAGCACATGCTAACCTTTGCATTAGAAGATCTTTCCTTATATTATAAAAAATAGCCAGCTAAAACCAAACCTTTAAAAACACAGGTATGTGTCTTCCAATAAAAAATAACAGAGATGCAGAATAGCTCTGAATTAGATTGAAAGGTGAGATTTTGAAACATTGTTCTACCTTAAATATTTGGGGATCATTTTGGATCAAACTTTGATCTACAAAAAAACATTGAATTATTACTGGCTACCTGGCATTTACCCCCACAGAAAAAGTATATTATTTGGCTGGCATTGCCTCTCTGGAGGTATGTCAAGATAAACTAGCAAATAATGAACAAAACTCAACACCAGACTCACCCACTTCATAGAAAACAATCCCTTAAACAATGCCTACAAATGAGTGAAATTTTTCTGCACATCTCTCAAGCTCTAAATATTAAATAAGAAAATCCTGGGATAAACCTATGGGGAGGATAAACAACACACCTTGCCAAATAGATGAATGCTGAACAAGATTCTGGTTGAACCATTTGGAAATCATTTAGTAGACTTTAAACCAATGTAAGGAGATCAAAGAATAATTAAGCAAAATGGGGCAACATGGACATGAGATGTGTTTTCTGTAAATGTGGAAAAACAAAATCAATCCACCATTTATGTGCATGCAATTAATGTCCCAACACGTATACAACAGAAGCTCTAGTAAATGGCCAAGATAACACTATAGAAGTAGCCCATATCTGGTCAAAAATTGTCATTTTAACATCTTAATTCATTTGAATTTTACCCATATTTTTAATACATAATTTTAAGCTGTACAACACAGTGATACAAATCAAGAAAGTTCTGAGTTCAACTGATTACTTCCTCATTTAATATGATTAAGTGGCAGATGAAGTGAAATATACTAAGATCCAGAAAATCATTGCTAATCATTGTCAACATTGCCAGGCTATACAAGCAAATTATCTGAGCTGATATAAGGTTTCCAACATACCTGACTCCAGAACAGGGTGTGTGATAGAGGCTGGTCAGAATGAGTAAGACACACACACACAAAATCATCACAGCTTTTTATTAATCAGAGGGTACTTATCCATCTTGTTTCTTCATATATCAAACTACAAGAAGAGGAATTATATTACATCCTACTTACCTCAGTTTGTGACCTAACAAATTGCTTATCATAGTATTTGAGGGATCTCCCATTTTAGCACAACAGTCCAAAGCTCCATCTTCAGTTATGTTTAAGATGAGTGAAAGAAAGCAAGAAATATATACCTGTGGTCTTTATGAAATAACTTAGTTAGCTAATGAAACACAGGCTAAAGTCCTGTATTAAGCTGCACTTACCTTATACTACGTTAAAGTAAGTTGCAAGTAGAATAGGTCCACTGGACTCCATGGAACCTATACAGAGCAGTTGACTCACCCAATCCCCATGGATTTAATGAACTTAATCAAGGATTTCAGCTATTATTTCAGCACACATTTGCCAAAATTTGACTGAACAATAACAGTGAATGGCTTAAAAAGCTTAAACACTAATAAAACTGCTTACATTAGCTGTACTTATTTTTTTTTCAGCTTTCATTTCCCAATGCTCAGCTTTAATGATGCAGCCAGAGACATTTCTACACTTTTTACAACTCAAACAGCATGCTGACCATAAAGCAGGAGAGGGAGAACCATATTGGCTTCCCTTAGGAATCACTTTTGGTTAATGGAAATTTGCTTTTATTTCTTCAATACTCCTCTCTTAAGCAATTGGAATTTCATCTCAAGAGACACAAATAATCTGCTGCTTTATAAAGTTCTTGCTCCTTTTACAATATCAAGCTCAGGGGTGCCCAAACTCCGGCCCGCGGGCCTAATTGGCCCCCTACATATAATTAATGTGGCCCACGGTGAGTTCCCAGGCTTCACCGTGGACCACCACCCCCGCCCCCCCGCCCCCAACATCAGCAGTGGTGGTGACTGTGCTTCTTCCAGGCTACTCTGAGCAGCCTCTCATTCAATCTTTTCCCCTCAGCAACCTATGCTGAAGTTGATCGCTGCCTCAGGGGAATTTTCGAAGCCTCCTGCAAGTCAAATTTTGCGGTGCTAAGAGAGCCCCATGGTGCGCTCGGGATGATGTCGAAATGACACTCTCTTAGCGCCGTAAATTTTGACTTGCAGGAGGGTCTGAAAATTCTCCTGAGGCAGCAATCAGCTACAACACAGGTTGCTGAGAGGAAAGGACTGGGTGAGAGGCTGCTCAGAGCAGCCTGGAAGAAGCGCAGTCACTGCCTCCATCAGCACCACTGCTGACATCAAAACTGTCAGCAGTGGGAGCAGCCCGCCTCCAGCCCCCGCAGCTGTGTGTCGGGGGCAGGACTGGCCCGTAGGAAAAGTTTGGGCAACACTGATCAGCTGAACACAATAGTTGGAATCCAGGAACAAATCACAGCTAGAGTAGGTGCTTTGAATCAGCGGGATCTGGTGAGCCAACTCCTCCTTAAGTTCCATTGACGTAATGGGACCATTCTAGTTAAAAGGAAGTGCATGCAATGTTACCAATTTCATATCAATCAAAGCATCAACTTGTACCATGGTAGGCAATCTCAAATGGTCCAGAAGCCAATTTCCCATTCCCAGGATTCTTCTGGAAGCAGCACAACTACCCAAAATGCAACACAACATAAAAGTGAAACAGGAAATACAGAAAAGTCCACTTCTACTTTTGAAAAGTATCTGATCTTCCTTCGTGTTAAATACTGCAGAAAAGCTATAAAAACAATTTAAAAGGTAAATGTTTATTCACCTTTCCCCATAGAAAAGCACTTTCTTGGTAGTGTGTTGGGGAAGTTTGATGTGGCCAAATGTGTGCACTTTGCACATGCCAGATTCACACCCTCACAAACTGCAACAGAAGACTTCTTCTCTATTATTTTGCTTCCAACATCTTTCCTATTAATATGCCACAGTGAAATTGTTTTGGAGAAAAACAATCCCTTAAATCAAGCAGATTTTCTATCAGTCAAATGTTAAGGGAAGCCCAGAGAAATATAATGTACTGCCTTAAAACTTTAGTTCATTACTGGGATGCATCCTCATTCTCCATTCTCCATCACTATTATCACCATTACTATTAGTATTTATTGTGCTATGGTACTAGATTTAAAGATTGATTCTTCGGAATAATTCTATGTAGTTTCATCTGCACAAAAACCTCATTAAACTGTGTAAGCTTTGTTCTGAAGAGCTATACAGAGAAGATGTACAGTCTAGTGGATAAAATGTTGTACTATGAATCAGGAAATGGGTTCAAATTTGCACTCAGACACAGAAGCTTGTTGGGAAATGGCAATAGCAAAATATTCCTTGAACATCTCACATACCACAAAAATATTGTGAAGACTACCATCAGTTACAACCAATTTCATGGAATAGAATTGTAAGATGTGCAAAATGTTGTTCAGTTGCTCAGTTGATTCCAACTTGGTTTGACAAATGGTGATGTGCATTAACAGACCTTTTAGGATCATATCTTGCCAATTTTCTTACTTAATTTTGTTCTGCACTTCTGGCAAAGAAAAACCTATATGGGCTTTAAATTAGCTTATGTTTAACTGGCTCATGATTAGTGGTTATTATGTATAACCCCATTCAAAGGAGTAATCTTTATCAATGTAGCAAATTTCATCATAGTTCAAAATATGTGGGACATTTAGTTAACACAACAAAAGGAACAAAATGGAAGGAAATTTCAGTAGAGAATGCTCAGATTCATCAGGCAGTCACAGGGCAACTTCAGAAGGACCTGTTCCTTTTCCTTCAGAACCATGAGGTAGAAGCATCACAGGGACAAGTAGTAATGAAATATGTCATTAACACATCAAAGAGATACTTGAAAGGATTCCAGTGAAGTATGTGATGCTGCTGGAGTGTTGAAGCTAAGCAAACTTGGACTTCATCAGACCAACTGGAACTCACTATAAATACAAACCACATTTTGACAGGAGGAGAAAATGAGAAAGAAAAGATTTTGGAATGGTATTTTTAATTTAAAAAAAAAAATTTAGAAACCTGGTCGGAACAGTAATTCCCATACAATATCTTGATTTGACGTCCCGACAACACAATGTGGGACATATAAATCTTAAAGTTGAGAAGTGCATCAAACTCTGAACAAATAGTCTAAATCAAGCCCAATGTTTTATGTTAGCAAAGAAAGTAATGATTGGATAAAGGCAGCAGCAGCACACAGAAAGGATGCTGTGCTCCTGATAGCATACAATGGCAGAAAGGAAGGCCAGAAAGGGGGTGGGGATGGCTGAGAATCATTCTAAATAGTTTAACCTTATTCTTCCAACGAGAAAGTCAGTTTAGGTCAATTCCGCATGGACAAAGAATAAGCTTATCAGAGAGGAAACGAAAGACAAAAATGTTGTGGCGTCTTAAAGACTAACTCCTCTATTTTAATGTTAGCTTTCATGGATCAAACCCACTTTGTCAGACCTAAGAGTGAGTCTTCATAGTATTAATTTATACAGATCAGGTACAGAGGTACACAATGGATGACTAGCATGGATGATAAGTTTACAAATCAGTGTGGTTATTTATAACTGGTAATAACAGACTGGGGTTCATATTTATGATGAAGAAGTTTGGTTATGTTGAGTTGAAAATGGTCTTTTCTTATTTAATTTAATTTTAATTTAATTGTTCAATTTTTATGCTGCCCCACTTGCCTAAGCAACTCTGGGCAGCTAACAACAATACAAAAAGAACACAAAATATACAGCTACAATCAAACTAGCATAATACACAAAACATTTCAGAACTTTAAAAAAAAATCCCACTTAAACCAGTACCCCACAAACCCAGAAACCAAATCAACTTTAAAAAAATTAAACTATATATTTTAAAAAACCCTTAAAGATTTTGTGTCAGATGCACCACCAGCATATAATAATGTACAAAGCTAAAATCAACACATCTAAAACAAAATAGAATAAAAAGGGATAGATGACATCTGTCCAATATCGGGCTACGTCAACAGCATTTCTTCTTGCCAACATAAGGTCCTCCTCGGTGCACATTGAAGGGCATCATGTGCATTGTACCATATGAGTGATAGTTTGTTCTTCTCCGCATTCACACAGTCTGTTATCTACAGGGAAACCTCACTTTCTCAAATTAGCCCTTAATTTTCCTATCCCCAACACACAGTCTGTTTAAATCTTTCCACACAGGCCATGGTTGTTCTTGGCCAGGTGGTAGAGTCCTGTGGTTCTCCCCAGTTCTCTGGTAGCTCCTTGCTTGCCTTCCATAGTTCTAAGGCAGTCTGTGGTGACTGGGGGTGGGGTGGCAGAAGTTTTGAGGAAACTATGCCTTGATTTCAGTCTCTGCTTTGGTGGTTGGTGATCAAATAGCAGATGTGCTTCTGAGGAGCTTGCATTGACAGTTTTTCTGAGTAAATGGTTAGTAAATGGATGCAAAATAAACACTGTGGCATTACATATCTGCTAATGAGTTAATGTTGTCAGCAACCTAGCCAGAGTCCAATTACTGTGACGTGGCCTGGGGATCACCAACTATCCTTCTGAAGTTTGTTCTGTAAAGGTGGTATGGGTAAAATAATTGTCTTTGTCTTTTTTTTAGTTTTGTTTACTCTCTGATATGCTTACACAGACTAACACAACTACCACTTCAAAGAAGCGTATGAGAGAGAAAACAAAGCAAAACAAAGACCCAAATTATTGTGGTCCTTTAAATACTAAGTGCTGTATTTTAATGTTAGCTTTTATGGATCAAGTCCACTTCACCAAGAGTGAGATTTCATGACATCAACTTATACACGTTGGGCACAGAAGTACAGTTCAAAGAAGGATATGACAGTCTCCTAAGTACGTTACTGGATTGATGGGGGAAATCAGTCTGCTTGGAGAGACACGAAATACACACACACACACACACACACACACACACACACACACACACACACACGATAGGGAAGTGTATAGTTCTGGCTATGCACAAGATCATGGTGTGGTAGTAAGAAAACATACAGGATTGCTCACACGCGTATACATACACAGTGCTTTGTGTAAGGAAGCGAGATGGGCACCGTTGCACGGGAAAAATGTTCATGCGCGCCAGAAGGCAACAGGTGCAAAGATGCAACTGGAGAAGAGGCTCAGATGAGGAAGTGGAGCGTTAAATGGGCTTCCGGGGAGAGAGAGGTGGTCCCTGGGTCCTTGGTAGCCGCATCTACCGCCACCTAAAACCCGGACACGGAGATGCAGAAGTAACGCGTGTCCGCCAGAAAGGTGCCTCCAGAAGTGCCCTCAGCAGCCACGCACAGCCGCTTCGCATCCCCAGCTCGCTCCCAGTGATATGATGACAGCGCCGGCCCAGTGGTTAAGAAGCTCGCCGGCCAAGTCGTCAGTTCGAGACCCGGGTACTGCGTGAGGGAGTGAGCGCCCGTCTCTGTCCCAGCTCCCGCTAATCTAGAACATTGCAAGTAGATAAATAAGGGCCACTTCGGTGGGGGGGGGGAAGAGATCTCGAGGACACGAGCAAATAATCCTTTCAACCCCGAAAGCATCTTTGTGTGCTTCTGACGTGATTTTTTTTTTTAAGCCCGAACACTCGCATCTTGTGCGTCCCCACGTACGGAGCAGCCCTCCTTCCGCCACTACCCCCGCCGGGTCTTGCTGCCCCCCTTTCCTCCTCAGCCGCCGCCCGCTTTCTGCGGCCAAAGCAGCCCCAAAAGCAATCCACCCCCTCACCCGCTCACCTGTCGTCGTTCTGCCAGCCCTGGTCTCCCAGCAGCAGGTCGCGGAACCTGTACCTGGGAGGAAGCGGAGGGACCTCGCTCTCCAGGTCCACCATGCTGCACTCCTCCTGGCCGCGCCAGCTGAGACAATAAGGAGCCAGGCAGAGGCAGAGGAGGGGAAGAGGTGAGGGGGGGGGGGGGAGATGCAGAACCAGAGCAGCAGCAGCAGCGTCTGAACCGTGTCTCGTGCTGGGGGGGGGGGGGGGAATGAGTGAGGAGGAGCAGGAGAGAAAGAGGGAGGGGAGGGGGAGGTTACCGAGCGCTGGCGTTTCCCATAGGTGAGCCTGCAAATCCAGCGCACCTGCTGGGAAAGTTTTTTTTTTTTTTTGGTTCAGTCGGACAGTCGATTCCGACCCTTTGCGACCCCATGGACCACCGTCCACCAGGCACTCCTGTCCTCCACCATCCCCCTCAACCAGCTCAGCTCCGTGCCCATTGTGTCAACAATACCATCTAGCCACCTCATTCTAGGCCGCCCCCTTCCTCTTTTGCCCTCGACCCTTCCAAGCATCAAGGCTTTCTCAAGTGAGTCTTCTCATTTGATGTCCAAAGTACTTCAGCTTCATCTTTACTATTTGACCGTCTAAGCCAGGGATCGGCAAACTTGGCTCTCCAGATGTTCTTGGACTTCAATTCCCAGAAGTCCTGATCAGCAGGCATACTGACTTGGGCTTCTGGGAATTGAAGTCCAAGAACACCTGGAGAGCCAAGTTTTCAGATCCCTGTTCTAAGCAATCAGGGTTAATTTCTTCTAAGATTGACCTATTTGCTGTCCAGGGGACTCTCAAAACTCTCCTCCAACACCACCTCTCAAAGGCATCTATTCTTCTGCGCTCAGCTTTCTTTATGGTCCAGCTCTCACAACCATACATTGCCACAGGGAATACCATTGCTTTGACTATACGAATTTTTGTTTGCAATGTGATGTCTCTACTTTTCACTATGCTCCCCAGGTTTCTCATAGCTTATCTCCCAAGAATCAGTCGCCTTTATTCTCTCTCAACTACCCCTCCTCGTTGCAACCTCTCTTTTCAAGGGAGGGAGGGGGCAGAGCGGGAGAAGGGGGGGGAGAGGAAGCAGAGCGTGCGCGCGCACACACACAAATACAAATGCATGGATTCACGCCCGGCGCCTCTGGACGCGCAGCGCCTTTCAACCTGCTGGGATTGACAGCGACGGGGGGGGGGGGAGGCGGGACGCTGGCGTTCCGCTCTATCTATCTATCTCTCTCTTCCCCCTTCTGCTTCCAGCCGTTCTTTTTCTCCCTCCCTACGTTCTTGGCCATGCAAATACCATTCGGAGCTGCCGCTGGTGGGTGGGCCAATAGTGGCCGGCGAAGAGGGAGCCCGAGCGGGGTGACGTGGCCGGGAACCTCGCCTCGGCGGCCAATGGCGGCGCCTCTCATTAGCATGAAAAGTGCCAGAACCAGGGGGGTTTCTGGGGGGGGCAGGGATGGAAAAAAAAGGGGGGTTCGTTGGCAGAGTCAGCGCTAGGGGTGGCGGAGGTGCGCCCCCTGCGCCTTAAACCCCAACAGGTTTAAGCTGAAGCAGGTGTCGCGTGGGGGCGGGGCGGGGGGGTGACCTTATGAAAGGAAAGTCCCTCCCTGGTTGAGCTAGAGAAATATTTGAATAATTAAGGTATCAGAGAGTAAACAACATTAAAAAGACAAAAACAATTTTAGCACCTTAAATACTAACTTCTGTTGTTTTGTTTGTTTTCTTGATGTTAGCTTTCGTGGATCAAGTCCATAGACTTGGGGGGGGCAGATCCAGTGCCCAACATTTGGCCCACGAAGCCCTTGTCGCTCCCGGGAGTGGAACTAAAATGTGCCCTTTTTACTTCCGCTCCCGGGAGTGATGAGGCTTTGTGGGCCAGATAAATTGGCATCAGGGGCCAGATCTGGCCCCCAGGCCATAGTGACTGCCCCCGTGAACTACATGACCAGCCCGCAGCTCAAAAAGTTTTGGCACCCCTGCCATAAGACTAATATGGCTACCACGTCAATAATTATGTAGTCACCTCTCCTAAAGATGTAAAATCTCTGGAAATGTTGAACCTATGGGACCGGAGACCGATGGGGTTTGTTTGTTTGTTTTGGGGGCAGACCGGAAATTTTCTGATTTTATTTTTAACAGATCAAAGATTACTCTTTTACTTTAGGAAGATAAAATGTGACTGTACAATTTGATTTGGTATAACATTGTCACAACTGGTATGGTATATTAAAAATACACTGTATTCAAACAATTGTTACAAAGAGAATCTACTTTTTTCTTTCAATTATTATTTGTAATTGTAACAAATGGAGCAACAATCTCCTGAACTGTATTTTGAGGTTAGCTTTCATGCAGGGCCGTAGCCAGGATTCAAAATCTGTGGGGGTGATTTTTTTTCCAGGAGGGGCAACAATGTCACACATACATATAGAACATTGGCATCATGGGGTAGGGTAGGGGGCTGTTAGCTCAAGGAGGGTTTTCGCCTCTCTGCCACCCCCCTTGCTACAGCCCTGCTTTCCTGGATCAAGATGCAAACTCTGGTTTTGCTAGTTTAAGTAGACAAGGCAAAAAACAATTTTTAAAAGAACAGAAGAAACCATGAACATTAGTGACAAAGAAATTTGTTTGTATTTCCTGTCTGCAGTATCAAATAGAACATAGAGCATCCATTTCCATAAAGGAGTTGATGGGAGGAAAGTGTGTGGAAGGGAATAAGATTATTCTTCTTCAAGTCCTGTATCCAGTTCCAAATATTGGTTATCACTGTCCTGAGAACAATACCAAGCAGTGACCTTCTATTTACCTTCTGAATCACAGTGTGACACACACACCACTGATTCAATTCCGCAAGTCACTTTCTGGTCTTGAGTTCTTAAGACATACAAAGTCCTCATCATCCCACGAAGCTGCTGCCCTCCATTCAAGTGGGATTTAATCCATTTGGGGACCAGCTCCCTTCCCTGTGCATTCACACATACACATTTATTGAATACAGTAAATTGGTTTCTGAAGAGAAATAATCATGATATTCTTTGCTGGAAGTTTCATTCCTACAAAATCAATTTTGTATAAACATATCAGCATCCTGATCCATAAACAGCTCACATCCCCATTAAACCATTGGATCTTTGTAGTTTTAGTTTCTGGGTAGCTTGATATCACACAAGCATTTTCCTCCTTCAGTAAAGCCTTCACCTCCCTCAGTCCTGAACAAAGGTTTTGAGTTTATCTGTTTAGAGAAGGCCAGGAGCCAAGGGAATGGATTTCATAAAGCATCAGTCATACAGGATCGCTTTAGTGGGAAATAACAGAACCAGGATTAGAAAATGCAATCTTTGTGAAACTTCTACAGAATTCTTGGCCTGCAATTAATCAAAGAGATGGAGATGATGGGAATGAGTAACAGTAGAACCACGGAAGGCTGTGAGGAACCATGTAAGAATTGTGTGGCATTTGTATGTTGTGATGATCAGGACCTTATTTTCAAGGCTGCTGCTATTTTATGATCCATAACACTGGGGAACAAAAAAAAAATTTTTTTCCTTGGTGCCTAAAATTTTTCAACTGATTTTGGGCATTTTGGGGCGGCTGATTCCGAAAATGCCATCCATTTTGTTCTAGCAGCTCTAGTTCATGAGATATCGATGATGTCATTATACATTGCTCTTATGACTACACTTGCATTTGCCTCACCATTCATTAAATTGATTATTTTAATAATACTTATTGATGTTGTTCAAGCTCTATTCCTGTTGTTGTTGCAAGTGTAATTTAACTAATCTGACCTTTTTTGTCATTCTCTATGCTCTCCTTTACTGTTGAGACTGGATGCTGTGCATCCCAAAACTAGTCCAACTCCGCAGCTGCTCCATGGACGTATCCAGGGAGGATTGCATTCTAGTTTTTTTCTCCTTATCTTAAGTATGGTTTTGACATTTATTTCTTTTTTTTGCCCCAATTTTTTTTCAAACAATTTTTTTTTTGCCTCCAGGTGCGCATCGAAGGCTCCCGGAGCCGGGAGGGGTGGTGGAAAAATCTTTTGGGGGTGGGAAAATATTTGGGTGAGCAAAAAAAAAAAAAGTTGGGTGGGTGGAAATTTTTTTTGGGGGGGCAGCAAAATTTCACTCTGCCCCAGGTGGCTTACACCCTTGCTACGCCTCTGGTTATATATGCAATCAGTATGGTTAGATTGGCCTAATGTGAATAAGCCATATCTAAAACACTAGAGCTGATGGGGCATAACTGAAAGCATTTTTTGAATCAGTGACCCAAATATAGCCAGAAATAGGTGAAAATTGTGAGACACCAAAATCACTGTTCCCCAGCAAGTTCACATAGTCTGGGGAACAGTCAGACCTATATGTATGTCATACTTAGTGTGTGTGTGTGTGTGTTTTTTTGGGGGGGAATCAAGCCTACCGTATACAGGGAATAGTTTCCAAAATGTTTAAGGTTACCCTTGCTCAAAAGTCAGTAATATCCGATTCTAGGGTTCAGTGCTCATCTCTGCTTATAGCCAAAGAGCCAGTGCTGTCTGTGTCTACTGACATTTATGTGGACATGTGGCGGGGAGCTCATTCCATCATACATCACTTGGATCTTGAACTGCTGACCTGCCAATCTTTCACTGCAGTCCCACTCCATAATTCTCCTCCTCCTCTTTCTCTTTCCACTTCTTCTTCAGGTGCTGTATCTGTTCCAGAAATCGGCTATCATCATGACGATAGTCTTCCTGTTCTTAACTCCTCAGCACAGTTCTTCCAAGGACATGCCACACCAGGTTCTTCAGCAGTGAAATCCATCTGTGTATTGTATAATTGTTGTATATATTGTATTGCTGTATATTCTGTAAGCTGCCTAGAATCACTTTCGCAAATGAGGTGGCATAGAAATCTAAAAATTAAATCTATGTCTAAGGCCTTTCTTCCCAGGGATCTTTCCTTGCAGAGGGAGCTGGAGTATTTTATACTTTATATTGTTCCTCATCCATAATGTTTAGGCTTCTATAAACAGGACAAGGAGGGGCAGGTTGCAGTTACTCAAGAGAAGACTATATGAAAAGAATATTTGACTGAAGAACAATTGTAACACTATAAACTCAGTAGAGAGTTGGTATTAACAGGTAACTTTCTCAGCCCCAGTAAGCCATTGTTGACTGTCTCACTGATGGGATGGACCAGTCTTTATAAACAATTCTCACTCTAAACCCAGAAGCATTCATGGTCCACTTTACAAGATGGAACTGTTGTTTTCCCTTAGCTTTCTTTCCAGCCACAAATCTCCCCTTTGCACTTGTCCTTTTTACTTCTCTTTCCTTCTGTAGCCAAATAAGTAATTTTTCCTGTCCCCATATTTCTTATTTCTCCCTCCCTCCCTCCCTCACATCCTGGAGACCTATCCATATTCCAAGGAAGTTGTTATCGTATGCTGTTCTCATCTCTAGTGATACAGGTTCTTGTGTATTCTGCATAGATAGAATATTGCATGTTACTATGCATATAAGGCTGGATAGATAGCTCAGTATTTTAGGTATGACAGTTCCCCATTGGGCCTCCTAGACTCAGACTGGGCTGCAGGATTAATAGGGTCCCTTCTAGCTTTGCAGGATGATGATGATGATGATTTACAATTGCTTTTTCTAAAAGGTGCTCTCTGACTAAAGCAGTGAATGTTTATTTTCACAAAAGCATCTAAATGTAGGAGCACCAGGCACAGTATACCCACATTCATGCAAGCCAGGTTTGGAGCCTTTGTAATTAAGATAGGATCCCCCACCCACCCACCTGTTCTGTAGCTGACTAGAATTTCTTGGGGGAGGGGGTAAAATGAGGCACCAAGTACAACATAAGGCAGCAAATGAACCAATCTTTCATTATTTTGTGAAGCTACAATACCCAATAATTGTAGAAACATTTTTAAAAAAAATTACAGTTACAGTGCAAAAGGACTAAGTTAACTGTATCTTAATTATTAGAAAACAATATTTTATCAAGTACAGTAAAACCTCACATAAAGAGTGTCTCACTTAGAGACTAACTTGCTTAAAGTGCAGTATTTTCTCTGAATGGTCACCTTGCTTAACAACTAAAACCAATCAAAAGCTCGCTTAACAACTAAATCAGGGTTTGCAATCCCCCCCACCAGAAGTCACAATTGGTCACTTACAATGGTGTTTTGCTTAAAGAGCAAACTTGCTTAAAGAGCAATCCCAAGGAACGCATTATACTCTATAAGCGAGGTACTACTGTACAGTAAAACCCCATGTTACAGACACCACGAGTAATAGAAAACTCAACTTACGGAAAGAAACTCTGAGGAAATGGCTTCCCAAAGCTCTCCCCACAACCACAAAGTGCTGGAAATTCCCCCCACCTCTCATCATCTCAACAAATGTTGAGCCAAAATTCATCTGAAGTAAAATACACCCCTCTTCTCCCCCACCCCACTTTTACTGTCCTTGAAACAAGGGGTCATTTATCTAGAATTATTTTCAAAATTTCCTGCACCATTTTTTTGTGTGTGTTTCTCCAATTGCCACTACTTCCCATACACGTCAGTTGCTTGTCTACATTATGCTAGCATGAGCAACATACTGGCTGTTAAGTAGAACACACTGCAAAGGAAGCAAAATGGTGGCCAATTTGCCAACACAGTGGCTATTTTTTCCATTTTTAGTGGCAGAGCAAGATGATGATGATGATGATGATGATGATGATGATGATGATGATGATGGTTTGGAAGGGGGGAGAACAAACTTATGCTACAGCTTCCCTCATTCCCACTTCTGGGAGATGTCTAAAGAATGCCACTATCCTCTGAGAGAGAAAAATTCAGTGGCATTGCCCCTCCCCCTTTTCTATTACCAAAAATAGGAAGGAGAATTTCAAAAGGTCATTTATTCATAGCTATATTAAGAAATCAGCCTGTTTCTGCAGCACATCCTAGCTGTTCTGTTCCTGCTTCACTGTACCCTGAAGATGATTCTGAAAGTATAGTTTTTACTGCTTAACTATGGCCTTAGGGCAGAAACATCTCATGCAGGATTCAATGAGCCCATTCTAGTTGCAATTTAGTAGTGGGTTTCTGTCAATGTATATTTCTCAGTGTGGTGTAGTAGCTAAAGGACTAGGATTCTGAGACCTGTGTGCAGATCTCCCTCAGCCATGGAAATTTATGGGAGAGGGTGTGTGGAACTGGTAATGCCACTCCTTAAGTATTTCATGAAAGGTCAATTGAGATAACTATAAACCAGTCTTGACTTGGCAGCACATAACATGTAACATCTTTCTCTATTCTTCAGAAGGAAGAGGAAAACCATATAATTCCTGGCCATTTGGAGCCAGAAATAGTTAAAGAATGTTTATGAGCCATGCTTTGTAAACTTTGCCAGCTACTTATATCCTAGCAAAGGATAAAGTTGTCAAATTAGCACTGCATACACCCCCTCCACATAAATAGTTGCACACTTTAATTTTGTCCTCAACCTTTCTGTTTATTCTTTATAAGTAATATTTTCTTTAAAAAGAACTTTGTATTCAGTTTGTTCTAATGTTTGCGCAAGACATAGCTTTGGTTAAACAATTTCTTATCAAATGCCTTCACTTACAGATCAGGATTGGCAAAGCCAAAGTTTTTTCATCTCCCCATGAGGCATGGTTATTATTTTTGAATTATGGAGTAGCTGATTCCAATACTTTGAATTCTCAATTTCAAGATTTTGTCTCCCCAATTCATTAAAAACAGGATTATGATATGGCCTTACCCAGTGGTGGGATGTCAAAATGTTTACTACCACACCATGGGTGGACCCGACGTGGTGGGCGGAGCCAACATCATGATGTCATGATGTTGTGGGCAGAGCCAAAGTAAAAATAAAATAAAAAATACACATTAAAATATAAATTAAAATAAATACATATACACATAATACATAAAATACACATAAAAACAAACTACATAAAACACACACACCCCAAACACAAACCCATCACTTACCTTACCCTGGGGTCGGGGAGTGGCAGGTAGGCACAGCGGCTGCGCAGCGGCCTGGTGGCGTGGCCTAGCCTGGCTTGGCCGGGCGTGGCAGTGCAGCGTAGCCTAGCCTGGCAGTGTGGCCTGGTGGTGGACCGGGGAAAGGCTGCTGCCACTGCTGCTGCTCCTCCAGGCGCTGCCTGCACCCTTTCCAGGCAGCCCAAAATGGCTACTCAGAAATGTGCATGCATCAAAACTCCATTTGACACATGTCCACTTCTATTTTTCAGTGTGCATGCATCAAATGGAGTTTTGATGCATATGCACTTCCATGCAGCCATTTTGGGCTGCCTGGAAGACAGATCCAGAGGGCAGCCAAAGAGGCGACTGAACCAATCACCTGGGGGTTTACCACCACCACCACCCGGTGATCCCCTCCAGATGGCTGCTACCGGTTCAACTGAACTGGTCCGAACCAGGAGCAGCCCATCACTGGGTAAGCCCCCGAGCTGGTTCCCCCCCAAAAAAAAGCCACTACCAGTTCTTCAGGACACTGGGGGAAGTTATTACCTGTTCTGGTGAATGGTTGCAAACCTGTTACATCCCATCACTGGCCTTACCAAATAATTTAATCTGCATATTTTGTAAGATCTTGAACCAGGCATTTCACTTAAATGTGAATTCACATCGAATGCTACTGGGTTTGTTTTTTTAAAACACAAGCAAAGGGAAATTCTTATTATTACTTCAAAAGGATTTGTTCAAACAATGCAAACTCTACAATTAATGGTCCCCACAATCTCCCACTGCCAGTAGAAGCAGCAGACAGTGTGGAAACCGTGGCAAAACACACCACCAATGCTGTCTCTGCCACCAATGCCGCCACAGCCACCTCTGCAGTGGTAAGTGGAGAATTGCCACTTCCAGTGGGGAGGGGGGGAGGCACCATTTTAGACTCTAAAATGGCACAGGGCCACCATTTTAGGGTCTAAAATGGTGCTGGGGATGAAAAAAAATGTCTTAAACGGGGACATCAATTTAGTAGGATTTGCCATCGCAAACTGCGGCAAACATTAACCGAGGTGTTCATAAACTAAGGTTTTACTGTACAAGTTTCTTAAATCAACCAGCATAAAAAAGAATCCCTAGGTCTAAAGCAGGGGTTCCCAAACTATGGCCTGTGGGCCGGATCCAGCCCACAGTACCTAATAATCTGGCTCACATCCAGTGGTGGGTTCCAAAAAATTTAACTACCACACTGTATGTGTGGTATGGTGGGTGTGGCCAGAAAGAAAGCCCTGCATTGCACCCAAATTACTTTATTTCAAAACTTGGATGGAAGGGGCCAGACAGAATTTCTGCTACCAGTTCTGGCAAACTGGTGTGAACTTGCTGATGCCTGCCACTGCCCACACCACTGCCAACTTCAATGGGGTGGCCATTTTGTTTCTCAAGTTCCCTTGGAAGGGTGGGGGGCACATAAAATAGTGCTGTGGGCCAGATCCTGCCCATGGGCCTCAGGTTGGAACCCTCTGTCTTAGAATCTTGACAGACAAATCTTCATCCTCCGGACTGGGATCTTTATAAATCCAAATTAATAGCTGTCTTGTATTTCTGTTTAGAAATCTCTGTAGCCTGGTATTTTGCAACTGCTTCTGAGAAATCAAGCAACAGTGACAACAATTGACACTGATTTACACATAACCCTTCAGAGTCTTCATCATCTCTGTGAACCTTACAATCAACATGCAAAGAACACCAGAATTATTTATAATTTCATTCTCACAGATGGAGAAAGGTGGCTTGTAGAAAGCCATTTCCCAGTTTTAAGACTGGGAATCTGAATTCTTGCCCATTGAGACACACCACAAGCTCCTTTAAAGACAAAGCTAGGAACTGTATATGTTGCCCTAGTTTCCCCCCACTCCACCCTCAAGGAAGCAGAGAAAATGCAAATCAAATTGAAACTCTAGCATAGCAGATTGGATAGAGTATTTGTTCCCTGGTGAATTCTGGAATTCCTGACCCAGATATGGTTTTGTGTGCCTGCAATGTATACTGATATGTCACGGACTGACAGTATAACATCTGTGAGTAAGGAGATGATTACTTCAAAGCAGAGGTAAATAAACATTTTGAGGCCAAAGATAGAACTGACCAAGCAGAATGCCAGCAAGCAAAGGAACACTGCATTTAATCTTTTTCCCCCTCAGGGTCTTTTCAGTGATGGTGTGGTTCCATACTACTAGAATTCTGTGTCCCATTTGAAGTGGACTTTTTAAATGGGCCTGAAAGCTTTGTCATTGGAATTCTGTTGAACTGGCCTTCAAGATTTTAAAACTGCTGCTATTTTTCATTTTTAAAACAAAACCATTTTGTATGGCTTTTTTTTAAAAAGTGTTTTATGATGGTCTAATTATGCTTGTGAGCTGTTGTAAGCTGTTGCTTTGAAAGGCAATATAAAACTTTCATACATTGATCAATCAAGAAAGGCGAGATAGTAGGAAGTAGGATATCAAAGAGAACAATGACCTGAAAAATGGCCATTTTGTACCTGCGTTTGTAGCCTGACATTTGATGTCAACAGGCTGTACAATCTTCAAGAGTGTAGTGAGAACTGCCTCTAAACACAATCCTTTTTTCTGGTAAGTGGTTCACCAGTGCAGAAACAACAAACACCTCTTCATAATAAACATGCACTTTGGCCCTTTAGTTGGTAAATAGTATCCATTGGAAGGACCAGGATGGGAGTCCCAGGGAGGGAAGGAAGACAGATAATGTTGCAGTCTTTTGCTCTTCTGTTGTGGTTCCAAAGACATTTTGTATTGGCAGAATAGCCATCTTTAGCAGCTAGTAGGCAGGAAGGTCCAATTAGGATTAAGACCATGATTCTGGTAGACTGTGCGCGCGTGCGCATGTGTGTGTTAGTTACAAGTTTTTTGTTTGACTCCATTAAAAAAAGCGTGAAAACAAGAAATATCCACCTAAGTAAAACATATCTCAATGCCCTTTTTTAAAATAAAAAAACATGGTTCATTTATATGTTTAGCATCTAGTTTTCATTTTATGCAGACATATTTTGAATTAAAGGTAAAGGTTGTGCTTGCTTGAAAGTAAGTTTTATCCGACTCTTGGGTTTGGTGCTAATCTCCATTATTATTATTATTATTATTATTATTATTATTATTATTATTATTATTATTATTATTATTATTATTATTATTATTATTATTATTATTATTATTAGTTTCAATTTCTATACCGCCCTACTTGGTAGGACTGACTCAGGGCGGTTCACAACATATACAAAGTTACAAAGTTCACAACATATACAAGTTCATAAAACAACATATAAATATCAAATAATCAGTATCAGACCACAAATCATCAAAATGTCACACTATCACATCACAGCAAAAAGTAGCACATTACAGTAAAAAAGTAGCACATTACAGTAAAAAGATTCAATCAACATCAATAATAACATCAATAATCAAAAGTATCCATATCTCTGTCAAGTCTGCAAAAAGAAACTAACAAAACAAAGTACCAGTAATTGCTAAGTGTTACAACAAATGACAAGCCTCTCCGCCCAAGCTGCAGATGTATCTTAAAACCCCAGCTGGCGCCGGCGGCGGAGCGAAAAGTCCTGCCTCAAAGTGTCTCTTAAATCCCCAACCGGGGCGGAGCTCCGGGGACAGGTGAAAAGGGTCCCGGGGCAAAAACGCTGAGGCCAAAGAGCAGTGGTGTGCTGGTCCATAGGGATACAGGGACTCATCCCAGTGCGCCCCAGTGACTGGCACCCCCCAGAGGCAGGCAGAGGTAATGGGAATGTATGGGATTTCTCCAGTGGTGGGCAGCAAAAAAAATTTGCTACCACAATGTGGGTGGAGCCTATGTCATGGGCAGAGCATACTGACAAGCTGCCGCCCTTGGGATCGGAGGTGGGGTGGTTGCATGCCTGGGCCCCCAATGGTGGGCTGGGGCCACACTGCCCCACCCCCTGGTCTCAACCTGGGGCTGGGATGGCCCTGTGCCCTGTGCAGCACAATCTAGCACCAAGGGCAGGCTGTAAGAAGGGGCGCCTGGGGAGGAGAAGGAGGGGGTGCCCGTGGTCTCCCTTGCACAGTCAGCCCCACACCCTCCAGCCTGGGATGGGGCCCAGTGTGCCAGTGGTGGCAAAGGGTCCTGGACTTCCAGCCCTAGCTGCCAGGAAGTCCAGGGCAGCAGCGTCACTGCCCCCCACAAAGTGCCACCCGGGGTGGCCCACCCCCCTCACTATGCTAGTGGCTCCACTGCTTGAGTATTGCAGTATTTTATTGAAAAACACCTGTTATTTTCAGTACTTGCCATTTTTGTGGCTATCAATAATAATGATGATCCATTATTTGAAGGCCTGGAAGTACTTCTGGGTGCCAAAGTCCACCGGGAAGGGTGATGGTCCTCAAGTGGATTAAATCCCACTTAAATCTGTCTTTTACTGTAAAACTATAAAAATTAAATTAAAAAAAATCTATCTTGATGAAGGGCAACAGCTTCACAAAAACTGGCCTTGAGCTGAGGAGGGTTCAGAACCAGAAAGTGACTCATGGAACTGGATCAGTGGTACAGGTATCATGCTGTGATGTAAATGGCAGGTGAAAGGCCACTTCATTATATTTTCAGGACAGTCTTCATGGCTGATCACCATGATGATTGTCAAAATTTGGATTTGGATATAGAAGGAGGAGGTAGTACTTCACAACGTCCCTTTGGATGGAGACTGACATAATTTCCCTTTCAAGATTTCTTACTTAAAGAGGCAAGTCATCACTTTCCCATATAACAATTTCCTTATGTTCTAACATTATCACACTGGGGCACCTATTCAAGGGAGAATGATGTTCTTTGATTTTATTCCAGGAACTGTTATTAGGCAAGGAAATGGCTTCTAGTTATCAAAACCATAGGCAGGCTTCCCATTTCTACCAGATTTGCCAAAATGACATCTAAGACATTACATCATTCAAAAAAAAAAAGGTGGGTAGCAATGCTTCAAAAGAGATTTCTACCCAGGTCTAATGTCTAAATTAAAGTGAGCATAATTAATGGAAATTTGCAAAGTACTGTGAGTCACACTTTTATGAAATTCTTTTGGGAGCCATTCTTACCTCTTAGATCTTTTCAAGTGATGAAAGCACATTAAGATAATAGCTGTGTCTGTTTACAACAGTGGATCAGACAAATGATGCCTAAGTAACTATCATGATGAGACATCAGACATAGATCTTTGGAGAAAATATTTTAAAGATTGTTCCAAACAGTAGGCTGTTGATTAGCCATTCACACATCATTAATACCAAGATGAAGGTTTTAGAACTTAGGTTTTTGATTATTGTTCTCTGGCTAAGTTGAGAGAGTCAAATCATCCAGATAAAGAGGAAATACCACATCCATGTGTATATCATTTACTGATTTATAATCTAGTATCCTATAAAATCAATTTTCCAGCCAGTGTGCATTTTAGTGTGACTCACTATCATAGTCTACAAACGTGGCCAAGTACAGTAATACACCGGATAAAGTTATGACTTGGTTCCACAAGTCATGACGTTATCTGATTTTTAGCGTTGTCCGATGCATGCATCGAACAACGCTAAAAAAAAAAGCCCTGACTTCAGGGACAAACCACTTTAAAGACAGGCAGAGAAAGAAAGAGACCTCCCTGCCTTTAAAGCCACCCCCTACCCTCAGCAGTCTCTGCGACTGCAGTAGGGTCGGGAAAAGCACCCACCTTTTCCCAGACCCTACTGCAGTCGCAGAGACTGCTTTTTTCTTTCTTTCCCTCCCTGTATTTAAGCTACAGGGAAGGGGGAAATGGAGAGACGTGATTGGTTCTCTAGATCATGTCTTTTTTCCTCCCTGTATTTAAACTACAGGGAGCGAGAGAACTGCTTTTTTCTTTCTTTCCCTCCCTGTATTTAAACTACAGGGAGGGGAGAAGAGAGAGATGTGATTGGTGCTTTTCCCCGACTCTACTGCAGTCACAGATACTGCTGCAGGTGGGGGATGGATTGGGTAATTCTACCCAAACCACCCCACACCCGCAGACCATTGCATCGGATAATGCTAAGAATCATTATCCAGAATCGTTATCCGATGCAAGTATTTTCCAATCGTTATCCGGGGTATTACTGTACATCCGATTCCAAATGCCTTTATGAAAGATGCAAGCCTTGGAGAACTGAAGAGCAAAACAATCCAAATATTTGTAACTGGTTATTAGAAGTAAACTAATTCCAAGTAATTTGAAAGTAGCCATCACCTGGAAAAATGTGTATATAAAGTAATTTGCATCTAATGCACCTTTTTTGAAAGAACTGGAAATGTGAATCTTAAACCCCATATTCTAGTAACCACAACCCCCCCCCCAACACACAAAGTAAAAAATACTCTCTCTTAACAGCCTGTGCTGACCTGTCCAGGCAAGCATGGTCACCACACAGTGGCACTACTCAGCAAGTCTTGTTCAAGGATAGTCCAGATACCAAAGTCCAAAAGGCAAGCCAAGGTCTGTTTACCGGTAGTCCAAGTCAGTAGTCAAATCCAAAGGGTGTCCAGGGGCATCATCGGGATTAGCAAAGTAGTCAGGGTCACAGCAGGCAAGTCAAGGTCTAGTCTGGAATCAAGCAGGACATCAGTCTTTGCGCAAGAGTTGTACCAACACTGGCAGGCTGCAAGAGGCTTGCTTATAAGCCTCCCAGGTAATAAGTATCAGCTATGGAGCCTTCTTTGGTGCTTCCCTCTAGCCTGCCTGCATCTAGGTGTGGCTGTTTTCTCGACCTCTCCCTGACTGAGGGCTGATCATTGTCAGAGCCAGACACCTAATCTGATATTTCAGCTGCTGGGGAGAACAGACTTGGGCCAGGTGCAGGCTGAGACCCCGGCTCACGACATACCCAGGCTTGGATGCAGGCAGAACTGGACTGGGCATAGTGAGTGCCTCATGATCCACTCATCTTCAGAGTTGGAGGAGGGCTGGATCACAACACAGCCATACATTAATTATGACGAGAATCCAGCTCTGTGTGTGCAAGGTTAATTATGTCACCAGTAACATCCTTTTTAATCAAAAATTTCCTATCCCTCTTCCTTCACAGTCTGAGTCTCCCTAGGGATGTTTTTTTTATTTTGTGATATCCTTTGAGAGCCTCAGGATGATTGTGGTATGTGTGTCTTTAATGTTCTAAAATCAATGCTGGTGGGATCCATCATGGTTTCCACTTGGAACCCAGATTATCAATTTTACTACTGAGAAAAACTGAAGGAGTCTTAAGAGCATGGGGGAAGGGGCAGTAGTGGGCAGCAAAAAAATTCACTACCATACCGTGGGTGGAGCCTACATCATGGGCGGAGCCTATGTCGTTGGTCATCTAGTCATCCCTGCCATATGGCCATGTATATATCTGCAAACACAGGCAGCACTGGCTCTTTTGCTGTAAATGGAGATGAGCACTGCACCTAGAGTTGGATATGACTGACTTTTGAATAAGGGAGACCTTGAACCACTTTCAGGGACAAAACCTAACATCAAATTTGAGTACCAATCAGGGATCTTCTGTTATTAGGTAAAGGTTGCCCTTGCTCGAAAGCCAGTCATTACCAACTCTAGGGTTCAGTGCTCATCTCTGTTTATAGCCAAAGAGCCAGTGGACTTGATTCACAAAAGCTCACATTAAAATACAGCATTTAGTCTTTAAGGTGCCACAATGTTTTTGTCTTTTTGTTTTGTTTACTTTCTGATATGCTTGCACAGAGTAATTTTTTAAAATGGCAGCTGTATTAATCAGGACAGGGCAGGGAGGTGGGCGTGACCACCCAATTTTGCTCTCTCCCCTGCCCAAAGGCCACCCAATTTTGCTACCACCACCCCTGCCAGGTGTGGGGTGCGACCCTGTTACTGTCCACCACTGGGAAGGGGATTCTAAATGTAGCAAATAGGAAGCTAGTTGCTGAACAACTCAAGTTGTAAAACTGCAAAGTGACCAGAGCTAAGAACAATCTATTTACCGATAACTTTTGATTATATTTTTTGAAAAACAAATCTCTAGATTTTTCTGTTGTTTTGAGATACTATTGTCAACTAATAGAAGAAGTACCATCATTGACTAATATAAGAAAAACCAAATTCAGCTGCCATAATCTCCCTATCCAACCATTCTGCATTTACTACCAGTTTGGGTATAATACTATGGAGGTGAGTATTGTTGTATGTTCTGTCTAGGTTAGCTAAACCAGCTTCAAACTTTCAGGTTTCCCACCACTATTTGGAGGATTTCCTTTCCTCACAGATTAGCTAGGTTCACTATATATGTAAGAATGATAGAATTGCAGTATAGAATTTATAGAATCATAGGTCATAGCTATAGTAGTCACTGGTAAGGCTCTTTTTTTCTCTTTATGGCTTTATTGACCAGGCAGGCTCATGTTTTTTGTTTTGGCCCATGTGGGCTAGGCATAGGGGGGAAAGGCAGATATCACCTACAGTTCCTGAAAACAGTAATACTGTACAGTGGTTCTATAGACACACTCAGTGATGGGCTGCTCCCGGTTCAGACTGGTTCACCCAAACCGGTAGCAGCCATCCGGAGGGGGATCGCCAGGGGGGTGGGGAATTGAACCTCCGGGTGACCGGTTCAGTCTTCTCTCTGGCCACCCTCCAGATGACAGTTCCGGGCAGCCCAAAATGGCTGCCCAGAACTGTGCATGCGTCAGAACTTCATTTGACACATGTGCACTTAAAAATAGAAGTGTGCATGTGTCAAATGTAGTTTTGATGCATGCACACTTCTGGGCAGCCATTTTGGGATGCCCAGAAATGGAACAGTGCCTGGAGGAGCGGTGGCGGCTGCCTCTCCTTCGTGCACTGCCGGGCTGTGCCAGGCTGGGCCAGGCCTCACTGCCAGGGTAGGCCACACTGCCAGGCCGCTGTGCCACAGTGCCGCTTTGCCACTGGTCTTCCACACCGCCGTGCCACCGCTGTGCCTGCCTGCCTGCCTACCTGCCTGCCTGCTGCTCCCTGACTCCAGGGTAAGGTAAGTGACAGTTTTGTGTTTGGGGTGGTTGGGTGGTTTGAGGTGTGTGTGCTTTATGTAGTATGTTTTAATGTGTATTTAATGTATTTATGTATTATGTGTATATGTATTTATTTTAATTTATATGTAGTTATATGTATTTATTTTAATGTGTATTTTTATTTTATTTTATTTTTTACTTTGGCTCTGCCCACAATGTCATGACATCATGACATTGGCTCCACCCACAACGTCATGATGTCATGACATCGTGATGTTGGCTGCGCCCATGACGTTGGCTCCACCCACAACATTGGCTCTGCCCACGGTGGGGAAGTAAAATTTTTGAAAGCCCACCACTGGAGACACTCCCTTCCCATTCTTCTGGTCTCCTCCAAAGTAGCCCACACATTCCCTATTAAGGACATACAATTGTCCTTAGCAAAATTGTGTCTCAGCAGGGTCATCTAATTTCCCAGTTTTGTGTATCTAGAGCAAGAAAGTAGTATGTAAGACTGTATGGATGTAATCCATAGTCTCTTCTTCTTTCCTTGTTCTGCCCCCCCACCCCACCCCAATAGCATGTGTGGGATACTGAGCATATGAAACAGTTTCCTTTTTCTCTGAATATGGAGATTTCTAACAGATTAGTCATCTGAAGCTTCACATCACAAGTTTGGTAAATAATGAAGGCCTTATCAGTATGGCAGAACCAAACCATACTTATTTTGACTCATCTATAATGCAAACAGTCCTGTTAGAAGATGAACTATCACCAACTAGTAGGCTAATAACAATTTTAATCTTCCTTGACATGAGTTCTAATGTTCAGTTTCTTTGATTTTTCACTATCCCTGAACAACCTTTGAGAATTTGCCATAGATAAACATTACTGAAGGTTCATTTCATCTCCTTCACTCAAGAAAATGATAATTTGATTTTATTTCACTCTTGTACACTTTTAGGGAATATGAATAGTATATTTTGTAATTCAGATGCTTTATAAGGATTAAGAACATTCCACTAATGACAGGTGAGAAGTTCATCTTAAGATGCTTATTGAGTTATGGTTGTTATTTGTTTGTTTTGATTTGGTTTGTTTGTTTTATACAAGAGTCACATATGGTTGGGCAGAGAGAGATAATGACGAAACATGCTATTAAAAAATCATAACACTTAATACATTATTTGGGTGTTCCTCTATGTCCAGAATAAATGTACTGAATGTCTTAGATGAGGTCAGTAATGAACCTGCCAGATTCAGAACTCAAATTGTTGACATCTGGGACTTCTGTTTTGATGGGAGTTTCAGTGGAAAAAGAAGGGCTGCTTGTGGAAAAGGATAATGTCAACTAGGAATGGGTGGAGCAACAACGTCTTGTGAAAGCAACAGCAGAACAGATTACTGGCAACAGTAGGATTTATGGGAGCTTTTAGAAGATAGGAGGAAAGGCAATTTCATTAAGATTGTGATTCTATGTACAAATAGAGGGCAGTCTCATTAACTACTACTGAACTCAATGAAATTTGGGATTAGTAAGCATAGTTCCTACTGAGTTATGTGTAAATAAGCCCTACTATTGTTGATCAAACACATTATACCAAAGGGTAATGAGGATCACTGCTTGCTGGCTTGATGCCTTAATAATAAACAAATCAGGGTGCATATTCCAGCTAACTCAGCTGAAGGAAAATGAAAAACTAAACACAGTCTCCCTCAGCTAGGTTGCCACTTTACACCCACACAAAGAGATCTCCCACTCCTGCTGCCAAAGTTCTTCAGCAAACTAGTTAAACTATTTTCAAATAAACAAGAAATGTTTACTTTAAAACCATGAACACCCACCTTCAAACTAACATGTCCTGCTCCTTTTAAAGTTTCCAAATTTGCAAACCTTAAACCAGTGGTGGGTTCCAAAAAAATGTGGCTGTGGTATTGTGGGCATGGCCAGGGGAAAAGCCCTGTGTTGCACCTGAATTAGGACTACTTTATTTCAAAACTTGGATGGGCAGGGTCAACCAGAATTTCTGCTACTGGTTCTAGTAAACTGGTGCAAATCTGCTGATGCCCACCACTGCCTTAAATCTGTGGCAGGATTATAGCTTGTGGCTGAAGAAACTGGACCCCGAAACCCAATTTCTTCACACTAACTGTACACTCACAACCAACCAACTAGATCAGTGGTGGCAAACTGTTGGCATGCATGTCAGAGGTGGCACTTGGAGCCTTCTCTGTGGGCACCTGTGCAGTCACCCCAGCACAGAGTTTGCCCTGCCCCTCTGCCCAGCAGCCCAATGGGAGTGCTTCCTCCCATTGTGCCTGCAGTTCCTCAGGACTGTTAGATGGCATTAAGAATTTTGGGATTTCAAAGCTGTTACATTTTTTCAACAACTTCAAAGTATCTGGAATATGTTTGTCAATAGAAGCAATGTGGATGCATGTAGTATAATCAACAATCCTGATATTTGTCTTGAATTACTACAACATCAATACCCAGATGAAGTACTGATACTGGTTGAAAAATTACAAAACCATTCAAGGTGCAAACTCTCATTGCTAAAATGATTTTGTCAGCTGGGAAAGAATCTAGGCTTCTGAGTTCTCCACATGAGGTCTACTACTCTTGCATGGGATTCCTATGAGTTACATTCAGAGCATTTCCCTATGGGTTTTTTTCCTTCAATATTTGTCCTTTACATAATATGGATGATTTTAAACTTGGTTTCCAATGACAATCCTGCTAACAATTTTTCTAGGTATCTATCATTTGAAAAATAAGAATGATTATCAGGTGCTGATGAAGCTTCTGTTTGGGGCTGGAGGAATTGGCAGGGACTTATACTTCCAGATGATTATTCACACTCATTAGTGAACTGATTAGTAATTAAAAAACAGGGCAAATGGTAGGTTGAACATTTTTACTATATATTGAGCCAAGCCAGCCCAACTGCACCATTCACTTTTACCAACATTGCACAGCCAGAGGAACATGATGTTAATTATAAATACTGAAGTTCATGATGCAATATGCTTGTTTTATATTGGCAAAGCAGCTGGTTTAGACCAGATATCTGCAGAGCTCAGGAAACAGTGTGGTAACAGCTTGGTACAAGAGTTTATTATCTTATTAAACAACTGCTGGCAATGGAAATGAGTACCAGTGGATTGGAGGCGAGGAGTAATTATTAAAGTACCAAAGAAAGGGAATCTTAGTGGTTGTATATCAGAAACTGATACTGCAGCACTTTTGATTGTAAAAACTAGAGAGACATAATGCTACCATCTGTCCCTCAAAAAGTGTTATGCCTTTTGTTCCTCAAAAGGTTATAGCAACAAGTGGATGTATACTTGTGCGAAGGAAAAAATGGGTTTCAGGAAAGGAATCTGTACACTAGGTTGCATGGGACAGAAGTACTCTGAGTTCATGTAAATTCCTTGGGGATTAACAATGCAATGCCTTACAACTGCTCAGGCAGGTATCTGAGTGCACACAGTTAATCTATAACACTCATTTCTTTTAGGTTTTTTATTCCTCTGTAGCTCCAAGCAATAAATACCTAGAACTTATTGAAAAATAACTGATAATTGTTTAGTGCTCAGGTGAGAAGTGATTAACTGATGGTAAAAGGACTCTGGGACTTTCTTCTGCTTGGTGTCCCTTTCTGAATGTCCATGAGTACATGTTGACTGCTGACATTGATGTCTTCAACTTTTAGGCTGTCCATTGTTATGTAAAGTTTGGTATACTAGTACCTTGGATAACGTTATGACTTTGTTCCACAAGTCATAAAGTTATCTGGTTTTTAATGTTGTGTGATGCATTTATGGCACAATGTTTAAAAAAGCACCCTGTTCCCTTAATGAAGAGGAAAGGGAACAGGGGGGGCTATCTGGTTTGTTTGGGGGGAGAAAGCGTCCTCCCTCCCCAAGTAAACTGGTGTTCCCAGCGTGGGATCGCCCTTTGCTTACAAAGGGAACATGCATTCCCTCCACAAGCAAAGGGTGATCGCTCACTGGGATAGCCCTTTGCTTGTGAAGGGAACCTGCATTCCCTTCACAAGCAAAGGGCGATCAGCACCCCAACCCAACCGCCGACCCCAGCATGGGATTGGTGCTTGGGTTGGAGTTGAACTGGCATGCATGCAAATTGAGCATTGATCCCACGCTGGGGTCAGTGCTCAGGTTGGGGGAAAGAACGGCCACACAGCCTGTTCAGAGAATGGGGGGGACCGATCATATTTGTCCCCATCATTCTGTGAAGCCCAGAGGCTTCGCTACAAACATAAAAGTCCCCCAGACTTTTTAAAATTGCAGTGAAGCCTCTGGGCTTTGCAGAATGATGGGGATAGATATGATCTGTCCTCCTAACCATTCTGGAGCCTGCGGACATGGCGGGAGGGACGGTAGCAGTGGCAGAAACAGCTATGGGGACATCATAAAAATGCCCCCATAGCTGTTTCTGCCGCTGTCACTGGCCCACCCGCCCACTTGGTGCTTGGGTCGCGGGACGAACAGGTGCATGCCAGTTCAACCCCTGACCCAAGCGCCGATCTCACACTGCGATCAGCACTTGGGTTGGGGAAAAGAATGGGCATGTGTGCCAGTTCAACCCCCAATCCAAGTGTCGATTGCAGCGTTGGATAACGTTGGATAACATGGATAACGTTTGGGAATTTGAGGCAAACATTTGCATCGCACAATGTTATGTTATCGTTATGTGATACAAATGTTTGCCTCAAATGCTGATGTAAATGTTATCCGAGGTACCACTGTATTCCTTTTTTTCACTGCCAGTGCAGACATGATATTGGGCAGCAATATTGGGGGTTTTCCTGGCATTTTGATTTCTGGATACAACATCCCACAACCATAAACTAGTTGGTTTTAAAATAACTGAATAATAAGAATCGCCAGGATATATCTTCTGGTTTATGCAATTTGCTTCTAATTAAAAAGGTGTTGGTTGTGTTCCTCAGCATAAACTTAATTCTACAATCAGATGGATATCCAGGTATGCAACTAGCACCTGAGTAATCAGGGGCAATTTGCTACAGGGATTTAAGCTAATTCATATATGCAAGTGTAAATTGTCAGCTGGAGTCTGACCAATGATACCAAATTATTTTACAATTCTGTCTAAAAAGAGTAAATTACATTTAGTTATAAAGTTTATTTAAATTGAAACACTATTTTAGAAGCAGCCAGGAAGTTAAGATATTCACCTTTTTTCAGTGAGGAGGCTACATTAGCTGATGCCCTCCCTTCCTTTGTCTTTACAATTCAAATGAGAGACCTGAAAAAAATTCTTCGGTTTTAATCAAACTGGCAATCCCAACTTGAATGAACCCTTTAAATCAATTGTTGGATGATGAATTAACATATATGCCAATCCAGTTGACTCAATAAGTATGTGTTCCATTTAGGACTAATTATTGTTTTTTTTATATATTTGTATCCTTCATAATCCAAATTTCATTTGTTGTATTTTTCAAAAATTGGTTTCTGATTACTTTCTTACCTGACACACTCATTACTTGAATTGTTCCAAGACCCAATACTCATATTGTGTGGTATTGTGGTTTTTGGAGTCTGCATTATACGTTATTGTCTTATCTTGTGTTGCCTATCTGGGTTTAAATTCTACCGTACATTGTCCAATACTATCCATAGAGGCTTTCACCAAACCATGGGGTGTTAAACATGAACAGACCAAGGAGTGTCAATGCAACAAAAGTGATAAGAAGATTAGTGTATCAAAGAACAGCGGGCCTATCTACACATATTGTATGTCCTGTTCAGGGTCTGAGTGAATATGTTTAGGTCCACACAGGTTAGTAAATATCAAAGAACTGTTGCTGATTTGCTTAGATTTGTTGAACACATATCACTTCAAACAAGTAAATAAGTAATATAAATCAATTTAGACTATCCTTTTGTTCTTACGATCACCTGAATGCTGTAAAATAAATAATCCTTGCTGAAAATACCCTTAGAGTTGGAATAGTGCTTGAATAAAGGCTCAAGTGGCTAAAATGCTGACTGGAAGGTTGCATGTCAGCAGTTTGATACGGAAATACTGCAGGATGGAAAGAGCTCTTGTCTTTGTCCCAGCTCCTGCCAACCTAGCAGTTCGAAAGGAAGAAATTGCAAGTAGATAAATAGGGACCACTTTGGTGGGAAGGTAAACAGCATTCCGTTTGCTCTGGTGTCTAGTCATGCCTGCTTCATGACCACGGAAATGTCTGCAGATCCAGACAGCACTGGCTCTTCGGCTATGAAACAGAGATGAGCACTGAACCCTAGAGTCAGATACGACTGGCTTTAGAGCAAGGGTAGCCTTTAAATAAACACATGTAAAGCTGATGAATGTTATGCAAGTTGTCAGATTTTAGTGATGTTCACAGCTGGATGTGCTTTTATAAAAACCTGCCAACAATGTTCCAGTTGCCAGAATTCCAAACATCAACATTAATAAAAGGCAAGACATCATTCACTGCTTTTTAATCCTTTCTGCTATCATGGATAAGTCATGAAGTATTCAGTACTTGTGACAGGCAGAATTGCCCTGTGTAAACACCAAAAGCCCCTCCAGAATCTGTACTATCATCCTTTTCTCTTGTGCTATTTTGAACAGCATCTGAAATCCATCAATTCTGAGGGCAAAACATTCCATGATGTACACATACTGATAGCTGTTAGGTTTCCATAGATCTACTATAGTACTATCAACTCCTATCAAAAGGTATTCGTTATAGAACAGACATTTTATTTCCTTCATCAGTTAAAAAGCAAAAAATAAGTCAATGGTGAATGATCCCAGCTACAGGAATGTGAACTGAAAATACTGGACCTGCTGATATTGGGCAAAATACAACACTTGCTCAATTATTGCTGTTTTATTACATATTTACTAGATAATTCTGCTTGTATTTAACCGATATACAGTCTGTGTAAACAAATTATCACCTAAAATTTTATTAACAAAAGAGACTTTTGTTCTGCTGGTCCTCATCTTTTCAGCATTGTTTTCCCCAATTATTGACTATTTTAAAATGATCCATTTTAAAGTATCATTTTAGTTTGTACATTGCACTTATCTTGTCATATTTGAACAATCTTTTAGATGTGAATGAAGCAGAATGATGATATAGGCCAGTGATAGTGCACCTTGGCATTCCAGGTGTTCTTGGACTTCAATTCCCAGAAGCCCTGATCAGCAGGCGTGCTGACTTGGGCTTCTGGTAATTGAAATCCAAGAACACCTAGAGTGCCAAGGTTTGCCACCATGGATATTGGCTATCATCATAGTTTTATGGTTCTGCAGAAGTACAAACATTTTAGTTCTTTAGAACATACTACTGTACTGCTAAACAGATCCAGCTAGAATTAAAGTTTATGTTGTTTAAAACACCTGTCAGGTTTTTTAAAATACAAGAACAGTAACCCATTGATTAGAATGGAATTTTTTTAGAAAATAATTTCCTCATTGTCATCTAGCACTGTAAATAAATATATCTTTTTACTTCCCAATGAACTGGCAGATCATTCTTTCAGGCTGTCAATCTGCTATGTTTAGTCAGTAAACACTGAAAACAGAATGTTTGCTTACTTGTTCCGAGAAGGTACATCTCACAGTCACCCACATCATCACACACACACAATCTGTGGGTCAAAGCTAGCCATATATTTAATTCTGATAGTCCAAAATTGAGGGGACACTGAGGCAATGGAATGTGTAGCAAGCTGAACTGCCCTCCAGAAATGGTCAGAGCTGAAAAAAAGTAGGCAAATGAAACAGAAGGCTTCTGAATAAGAAACCAGAAAGAACGGGACATGCTAGCTTCAAACGTCCAGACTATACATTTCCTGTGTAGTTACATGTATTTCCTGTTTAGTTACATGTATTTCCTGTATAGTTTTGAGTGTGAATGCAGGGGTGTCGTCGTCGTCTCCTCCTCCTCCTCCTCCTCTTCTTCTTCTTCCTCTTCCTCTTCTTCTTCCTCTTCTTCTTCCTCTTCTTCTTCCTCTTCTTCTTCTTCTTCTTCTTCTTCTTCTTCTTCTTCTTCTTCTTCTTCTTCTTCTTCTTCTTCTTCTTCTTCTTCTTCTTCTTCTTCTTCTTCTTCTTCCACCATATCCAAATCTTGCTGATCCTCATGGCTAATCGCCATGAGGACTAACCTGATAATACAATGCAGTGGCCTTTCATCTTCTTTCCACATCACAGCATGACACCCATACTACTGATCCAATTCCATGAGTCACTTTCTGATCCTGAGCCATTTTGGGACACAAAGTTCTTATCAGCCCCAGGTCAATATTGATGAATTTACTTTTAATGAAAGGAATCCAAACAATAGGTGTTTTAAAAAAACAGCCCTGAAATTCCATAATAATAGTTAAATTTCACTATATTTAGAGTCCACAATCACCAGTACCTTTGTGTTGCTATGAGCCTCCTCATCCTTTACAAAGGTAGAATTATTTTTCTGTTATCAGAAATGTCAAAAGAATGTTTAATAACATAGAGATATAAATGTTGGTGGTCTTATTCATGGAAAACTCCCCCTCCCACTGCAACTGAATCAAAGTCTGTTTGAGAAGAAGTAATTTCTTCCGAATTCTGCAGAAATCATTTCTAAATAAACATAATCATACAGGGCAGTGAGTGGTTGTTCCACAGTTTATTTTGGAATTGACCCAGCTGAGTTCTGTTGAATTTGATTCTTAGGAAACACTCTGGCAACTGTTTATCACAGAAATGAGCCTATGCTAGTCTAGGGTTTGCATGTTCCCTTGAAGGCCTAGGGGTCAATAAAAGATGAAGGTCTGATTGACAAAAATCCAATTCCAGAGGTACATGGAGTAGCAAATTCTTTTGGGACACATAGTGTGGTAAAAAAAAATCCTTCCATGGGGATGATTTTAAGAAGGCATCACAGAAGTGAACATGTAGAGAAGTCATCATCAATGAGGAAATAGAACAACAACCTGTGGAAGTGGGGAAAGTTGCTTAGGACATTGCTTACGCTTTCACATGTGATGGACAGATTGCTGAAATATTGCAACTGTATTTTTCAGACCACATATTTTGTTCTACCAGACCTGCTTTGGTAATTAAATTATCAAACTGCTACAAAACAGCATTGGGACTGTTATGTATATAACAGGTTTCCTGATAAAAAGAGGAAAAGGAACGAGCAACAGGGAGCATAATACAATACACTAGTACCTCGGATAACTATGAGACTTGGTTTCACAAGTCTCGTTATCTGGTTTTTAATGTAGTGTGAGGCATTGATCGCACAACGTTAAAAAAGCCCTGTTCCTTTTCCTTTTTTTAAATTAAGATTTTTAACAGAAAAGAAAATAATGAAAAAAGGAACAATAATAAGTACAAAATTACATGACATAACAGAAAAGGAAAAATAACAATTATAACAAATCGTTATCCAAGGTATTACTGTACAAGCTTGTGTATAGTCCTTGAAAGGCTAACAAAAATATTATGGCAAGAGATTTGCAGACGTTAGCTGTCTTCATCAGATACATCCCTAGGACATTGACTTGTCCCATAAGAGCAAACTGAGAGGGCACCCTTCAGATACCATCCATTGGGGTGACCCGCCTTTCCAGCACAAGGAAAAGGGCCTTCTCGGTCATAGCCCACACATTATAGAATCACCTCTCAGTAGAACTATGCCTCCAGGCCCAGTTGCCCAGCTGAAGATGTGGTTGGCAAAATGGGGCCCGGGATTGTCAACAAGCTCCACTTTCTGGCTCGTCTGAGGCTTCCCTCCCTCCTGTAACCAATTTTAATGTTAATGTTATGTTGATTTTATACAGTCAAACCTCGCATAAAGAGTGTTTCGCTTAAAGAGTGCCTCGCTTAAAGAGCAGCATTTTCTCTGAATGGTCGCTTCGCTTAACAAATAAAACCAACCAAAAACTCGCTTAACAAATAAATCGGGGTTTGCAGTCCCCCCCCCCACACACACAAACAATTGGTCACTTACAATGGTGTTTCACTTAAAGAGCAAACTCGCTTAAAGAGCAATCCTGTGGAACGCATTATACTCATTAAGCGAGGTACCACTGTATTTGTTTTTAGATAGCAAAATGGCACAGCGGTGGGCAATATTGCCAAATGTTCCTAAGGGTTTTAATTGTTTTTATATTGGTTTTAACTTGTTTCATTGTATGGTCAGTGAGGTGCTCGCTGGCATATGGCCTAGAGTCCACCAAATTAGGGCCCAGAGTCCACCAAATTGCTCACTAATGAGTACTGAAAGTCTGTTCCACAAGGCTGGAACAAGTGCCATTGTGTCAAACCCCAATTTAAAACATTGGCTGAAATCCCTTTGGTGCAGCTCCATGTACCCAAGTATGATGAGATAATAAGCTACTGCTTTTTAATGTTAATTAAAAGTTTCCAATTCCTCTCACCTCCGACACTCCATAGGAATCCCTTTGTCCTGGTGAAGGCTTTGGGGATCTCAGGTTGGAAACAGAAATCTTTGATTTCTTGCCATGGTTTGCATCTAGGGCTAGGAGAAGGCAGACATAAATATGAATTCATTCATGAAATTAAAAAAAAAGTAGCAGAATTGTTGTTGTTGTTGTTTGACATCGCAAAGGCTCAGTGGGAGGTCAGTGAAACATCATGCCACCTCCCCCCCCCCGACAAGAGCAGGAAGGAGGTGGTGACCAAGATCCCAACTGCCATTTGACATCGCAGAAGCCTAGGCGGAACTACATTTGAACCATGCTTTAAGAGTAATTATATGTTTCTCACAACTTTTCAAGATACTTCAAGCACCCACCAACAGCCAGAGGGGAGAGAGAAATCTATTATTGATTAGAAAAATGTATTATTATAATTTTTGTGTTGTGTTGTTTGCTGATTGTAATCCACCCTGAGTAGTCATGGTGAGTAGGCAGCGATATAAATCTAAATAAATAAATAAATTATTATTATTGAAACAAGAGTATCATGCAGTTAAAATGCAATAATATAAACAAGTAAGAAGATAATTCTCTTATTACTGCTATAATCAATCATTTTCTATGTCAGAGGCTACTTTTGACGGATATTTAAGGCATTTTAGAGGCATTCTGAAAGATTTTCAGTTTTCATCTCTATCTTTTGTTCATCCTAGGAATCTTTTCTTAAAGGTAATAACAAATAGTCAAAAGTGACAAAAGTGCAACAAGTAACTAACAAGTTACATTGTAATGAGTAACAGATTTTTTTTTTTAAAAAAGAGAACATCACATTCCAAAATGTCCAACTAAATGATAAATAAAAATGTTATCTTGCAATTCCATTAGCAACATTCACTAGCAGAAACTTTTTTAAAGCATTGACATGCCACATTGTCATTAAAAATAATACAGGCATAAGGATCAGCAAACTGCTGACGTTGTTACTGGGCACAGTTTGGTCACAGGAGAAATCTTAGGCTAACACTTTTCAACCACAGCCATAGCGGTTGCCTCTTCTTATAAACAGGATGTGAAACGAAAGAATGCTTTCAGAAGAAACACTGGATTTCTGTTGGGAGATTGTGGTTAATGCCCACAGAACGAAAGCAGTAACTGGTTTTTTTGGCTGGACTAGACAAAATTACTCATGAACGTAAGGTGTGGCTTAAAGACAAACAGGAAGGTCAAAATTGAGAAATTGGAGAAGTACTATCTCTCTCTTTTTGCATTGTTTGCATATTACTCTGCCAAAAAAGAAAAGGTTGAGTGTGTGTCTGTGTGTTGCAATAGGGTTTAAAGGGGGGGGAGTGTCTGTTGAAGAAAAAGCCTAAGCACGGCTGTTCCTTGCAGTTCAGTTAGGAAAAGCAAATTGCATCTAGCAAAAGGGCCCAGGAAAACCAGACAGGAGTTATTGGAAAAGAGTGGGAGCCTTTGCAGAGGGTTTGTGATGGCCTTCCCCTGGCTGGGCTCTACCTCTCTGCTACTGCTATGGATATGTTGCACTGCGGAGGATGGTAAGTAACTGACTTTTAAAGGGAAACCGTCAACTATGTTGTATGTATATCATTGTTCCAGCAATGTCTAGGAATGAGAAGTCCTTTACTGCAACCCATTGAGCGAGAATTATTCTAGAAAGGTTTAATGTTGTGTGGCTACCTTCCTTTCATGAGCAGCAGTGTTTTATGAAGAGTGTAACTCCTGCTATCTCCCACTCTTAACTCTCTAAGTTGTCCTACTATCTTTTCTTTTTCTTAGCATATACTGTACTGCACATTTCAGAGGAAAAGGAGGATTGACTGGTGGCTCTTGTAGCCTTCTATCTGATAGCACTAAATTAACTTCTCTCAGTCTTCAGTTGTTTTCTTGAAGAAAGGAGTAGCCAGATCAGGTTTGTCTAGGGGTGAAACTGTGTGAGGCAGTCCTAAATGTATCTATTTTGGTGGAAATCTAACAAAAACTAACAGCTATTATTCCTATATGAATGATTTTTCCTTATCTTTCTCTGTTGGTAGGGCCAACGTTTATGAATAAATGTCCAAAATTTAATGGTTTATAAATATATAGCTGAAGTATTTTAACAGATCATTTCTTGTGCCTAGCTGATGATGCAGCAATCCTAAACAATCTCATTAGAGAAGAGGCCCAATTAACTCAGTTCTCTACATTTCTACTCTACTTCAGTGATTTCTACAAGTGGGACTGATATTGAAGTCCTATGCATGTCTGGTCAGAAATAAGTTCCATTGGTTCAATTATCCTTACTCCTAATGTCTACAAAGGATTCAAACCTTTCCTCTAAGTAGATGTGAGATAGATCACATTATTAATTTTGGTAGAATATGTAAGTGCTAGGTGGATATTCAGCACACATCACTCACTTCCCCCATCTTACTGAACTTTGAAAGCTGGATTGCACAATGAGCACGTCAAAAACAAGAGATCTGAACAAGAATAATGTGTTTAGAGCAGTGTTTCTCAATGTGGGGCCCACGCCCCACATGGGGACTTCAATTCCCAGGAGCCTAATTCAATACATTGGCTGACGAGTGCTTTGGGGAATTGATTTAGGCTTCTGGGAATTGAAGTAAAAAAAACCAAAGTTTGGGCAACACTGGTTTAGAGGCACTATGGAAAATGATTTCTGTGTGAAGAAGTATAATAGCAAAAGAGGATAGGGCTCCCATGTCTTTTGATAATTGTGTCAAAAAAGACATGCCTCAAGGTGTAACAGATGCTTCTGGGGTCCAGAGATTGCATCTGTTGAAAAATGCATCTGCATATATATAACTACAGTACAACTTCACAGTACAGTATATGCATATGTATGTGATGATTATACTCTGATATTGTAACTTGGTATCAGGTTGTCTCCTTCTTCAATGTCTAGGCTAGACGTAAAACTGCCAAAATGAAGCCACCTTTTGGTGAGTTCATTCTGCAGTTCCTTTCGCCTGACCTAATGTGAGAAAGATTAGTCGGTAACACAAGGTTGTCGATACTAGGAAAAAAGATCCCAATAGTGCACCTATCTACATATCTATTCAGGAGAAAGTTTGATCAGGCTCAGTGACATCTACTCCTTGTCAAGTAGGTAGATGATTACCGGCTATGGGAAAAACTAAACATGAGCTGTATTTAGCAACTCACTTCTAAGGCATGTTGCTGTGATTTACTTTTGAAGTCACCCCACTCCATGAGCTCAGCTTTATTTGTGGATTAGAATTGATGTCTGAAAGGTGATTGTTCTCTGACTGGAAAAGCCGGCTTGGGAAATCCCCGCCCCCTGTTGCTGGGAATTCCCCACCCTCCTCTAAATTAAAAATACAAGCAAAGTATTGACTTTGACAATGGGCACAGAGCTGGAGTGGTTGAGGAGGATGGTGGGGGACAGGGCTGCCTGGAGTTCAATGGTCCATGGGGTCGCAAAGGGTCGGAATTGACTGTTCAACTGAACAACAAAATTGACTGAAGAGGGAGGATCAGATTACAGCATTTCTGTTCAGTGCCCTGAAGAGAGTAAACAGAGGGGAAGGTATTTAGCAAAGAAAACTACTGGTACTGTATTTGCAACAAAGAAAAAGAGGTACCAGGTCTCAACTTTTCTCCATGCCTTTCTGTGCTTCTGAGATGAATGAAAGCAAAGAAAAACTCTTCTCATCCTGCATTAGTTGGAAACTCAGAACTGCTTTTGGCCAGACTCTTGGGATAGTCACCAGGAAGTGATTCTGTGGGGAGAGAGGAGGGAGAAAGATTACACAAATTGGGCCTGACGGTTTGGATGTCAAAGAATGAAATGCTCTCTCTTTCTGTCTATTTCTCTGAGTTGAGAGAGTCAACATTCCAAAACCAATTAAAAGCATTGGAAAATGGAGTATAAACATTTGAAGTGATATCTAAAACATTCTATAAAATATAGTTTTAAAAACAAGCAAACACTAGAGACCAGAGCAGCAGAGTTTTAATTGCCTTTTGGAAGCTGAATTAAATTGGGATACTTCCTCTTGGAAAATAACAGCTGTATACATAAGGAAGGTCTATAGGTTGTATGAGCGAAGCAGCAATATGTAAGTTAACAATTGAACACATTATAGTGCATTCATATGAAGGTGTGTGTGGCACCCAAACTGTATCAGCAGCAGATAGTGCACCTTCTCTGGGCTGATTTCTTTTTTGCATCATGTTATATGGTTCCAATTTGGTTTTCTGAACAAACAGTATTGTTGCCTCTGCTGTAGACTTGAGAATGGATAATAATAATAATAAGAATTTTTTGAGGAAGAAACTTCACTCAGGGAATGCCCAAATGAGGCTCCTTTCATGTCCCCAAGAGCTGGGATAGAGATGGGCACTCAGTCTATCACACAATACCCAGGTGTTGAACTGCTGACATGCCAGGCTTCCAGCTAACAAGGCGAGCTTCTTAACCACTGAGCCACAAAGTAAAGCTTTTAGCCCAATAGATGAAGCTGAGATTGGTGCTATAATCGACAAGCATAAGATTCCACCATGTAGAATGACAAGGAGCAGAATCCTAAATTTGATGTTGAATGTTCTCCTTTTATTGAAAACAAAATATGAATCTATAATTGCATCCATTTTGTTATTACAGAAATAAATTATCTACTATTTGTGTTACTCAAGTGCACATACAAATGTACCTTTTGATAGATTGTAAGCTATTAATAGGTGCAAATTACCTCTCAGCTGCCTTAGTTACTGTTCTGTGGCACTAATGCATATAGATATGGGTCTATTATTATTGCTATTATCAAATTACATAGAAACCACAGTATTTTTTTAATATGAAAATTAAGCACTTTAAAGTGTTTCCAAGAAAATGTAAAAAAAACCCTTTCTAGTCTGTTGTTGACAATGTCACCCAACACAACATGTATGCATTTTTAGTTTACAGTATAATCATAAACACAAAACTATTCGGTTTCATAGATTTCAATGGGGATTACTCCTAGGCTTCAGTGGCTCAGTGGTTAAGAAGCTCGCCTTGTTAGCTGGAAGGCTCACAAGTTGGCAGCTTGAGACCCAGGTAGTGCATGAGGGATTGAGCGACCATCTCTGTCCCAGCTCTTGGGGGCATGAAAGGAGCCACATTCGGGCATCATCCTGAGTGGAGTTTTTTCTGCAAAAATCTTTTCAACCCAAATAATTTATGACACAAAATCATTGGCGTAGCGTGGGGGGCAAGGGGGCGGCCCTTCGCGGGTGGCACTTTGTGGGGGGCAGCAACATTTCATGAGAAATGGGAAGATGACGCCCCAGACCTCCTAGTGGCTGGGGCAGGGAGTCTGCCATGGGGTGCCAGGACCCTCTGTCACCACTGGCACCATGGGCCCCATCCCAGGTTGGAGGGTGATGGGAAGGCATGGGCCTGATGGTGCAGTAGGGACCAGGGGGCACATTTTCCTCTGCTGCCGCCTTCGTCCTCCTCTTCCTCAGGCTTCCTCTTCCTCACGGCCAGGAGGTGAGGCAGCTCGGAGGTGAGGCAGCTGCGCACCTGGGATGCCAATGGCGGGCTCTTTGCTGGGCTTGCCCCACACCTCCTCAGCCTCTGGGTCTTGACCTGGGACCAAGGGCAGCCCCAGGCCCTGCGCAGCACCACCTAGCACCACCTAGCACCACCTAGCACCACCTAGCAAGATAAAGGGGGAGGAGGAGGAAAAAGCATCCCCTGGTCTCCATTGATGTAGGACTTTCATCTTGATTTGAGTGTCTAGATGGGGGGCCGAGCCTAGGTGATGGGAGAGTTTGGCCTGCACCCTGGGTGGCTGAAACCCACCCTACGCCACTGTCCAAAATTATTATTATTCTCCCAGACTGAAGTCTCATAATCAGACAAAATAGGGAGAAAATGGCTGGTTACCTCCTATAATCAGTAACAACAGCCATTTAGACTTTTTTCCATCTTGTTTTTGGAAATCTGTATAGGTAGAGTGGGATGAATTAGAAACAAGTCAAAGAGATTGGAAGTTTTTAAATAAAATGATATCAACGTCCTGACTTTTTTTTTCATTTGGGGGAACATCAGAAACATCCTATTATTTAATATTAAGGGTTAAAATCCAAGATCACAGGGTGGGTTCTGGTAACTTCACAAAGGTTGAAGAGGCAAGAAATGGGCCATCTAGATATGGAAATATGCAAAAACATAATCTGGGGAAGTGGGTCAAGAATCCAGGTACAGTATAAACCATACTAATCAGGTGATATGGCAATGCAGATGAGGATCACATTTTAAATAGCAAAAATATCCAGCTGCTGAAGTGACCTCTAAAGTGAGCTTGCACCCCTTGAAACTTGGAGAATTTTTCCAGGACAAGCACTGCTCTTGAGGCTTGTGGAAAGCTGACCACCAGCTTTCTAGGAGTATCTTCCCAGCTACAGGATTACTGCTGCAATGGTGTTATGCAAGAAAGATTTGTGGGTTGCTCCCAGTGGCACCATAGACCCAGGTTCATGCACACACTGGATTTTCCATCTGTTTCCTCCCCTATGGGTATGCTGATTTTATGAAAGTATAACACATATACCATATATATGCTCTTGTTTACTCCCCTACCCCCGCCCCAAGCCTGAAAACAGACATTTGTGCAGCCCATGGAGGTCGGTTGGAAGAAAATATTGGCTTTTTAACCTTTTCAACCTTATCTGCTCCTTAAATCTATGAAAACTGTTATGCCAAAACATTTTAGGAAGAGGATGAGAATGAGTATCCGGGCTTCAAAGCCAAATTGCACCCAAAATCAAAGTGGTGCCTTTAATGAAGGAGTTCTCAACCTTTTTAAGCCAGGGGCTAGGTCACGCTCCCCCAGACAACGTCAGGGGCTGAACAGCCATTTTACCGTTCCTCCAAAACATGGCACTTCCTGGTATAGTGGAGGGGGGGACAGATGAAATGGCATCATGGACCACATCAAGCCTGCAGGCTGCAAGTTGAGAATCCCTGCTTTATTGCAAGTCACCCTAATAGTTCTTTTTCTACCTGGTGAAGAGGTGGTGACTTCAGTTGGCTGTCTGTATCTATGTATGATAAGATTAGGGACAAACCTGTATCTATGTATGATAAGATATGGGACAGGAGACAAAAACATTTTGACTTGCATTTCAACCAGTTTTGACATATGTATGGTGAAGCTAAGGATGGGCAAATCTGTCAGCTTTGCTTTCCTCATACTCAAATTGTGCAATTTGTGCAAATTTTGCAATTGTTAACATAATTTGATTTTTTTAAAAAAATGAAAAGAATTGAATAAAAATACTTATCTAACTCTTATATACTAAGCAGTAGTTTAGTGGTTAAGATGCTGAACTTGATGACTGGAAGGTCAGTAGGTCAGCAGTTCAAGGCCTGGGTGCTGCATGACAGGGCGAGCTCTCATTTTATTTATTTATTTGTTTGTTTGTTCAGATTTATATTGCCGCCCACTTCCCGAGGCGACTCAGGGCGGCTTACAGTCAAAACAGCAACAGTACAGTAAAAATCATAAAATACAACCTCACAAAACAACCAAAGCAGAACACAGCCTGGCCATTGTTGTGGACCCAGAGGAGGGGGCGATGTTCTCAGCTGCCTGCCAGACCATGGAATCTTCTCCCTATGGCCATTGATGGGGGCCTGGAGGTGGGGGCAAAGTCCTTGGCTGGCTGCCAGGCCATGGAATCTTCTCCCTCTGGCCGTTGTTGTGGGCCAGAGGAGCTGTCCCAGCTCCTGCCTTCCTAGCAGTTTGAGAGCAAGAATTTGCTAGTAGATAGATAGGTACCACTTAGGTGGAAAGGTAAACAGAGTTCCATGCACTCCGGTGTCTAGTCATGCCTGCCACATGACCATGGAAATATCTGCAGACACAGACAGAGCTGGCTCTTTGCCTATAAATGGAGATGAGCACTGAACCCTAGAGTTGGATACAACTAGCTTTTGAACAAAGGTGACTTTTACATTTACCTTTACCCTTAACTCTTAAATAGAGTTAGACCAATGGTTATTCAAGATTCTGGTAAATTCTCTAAGACATCCTTTAGGAACATGCATCTCATGGCTATCATACAACTTGTCTTATTATCTTCTATGTGTCTCATGATATCTGCTCTAAACATAGAGGGTGAAGAACTTGTAATATAATGTGGGAATTGTGCACCAAATTCCTCATAACAACTGCAATGTGAAAACTAGTGATACTTCTGCTGTGTGCATACATATTGAACTACAGCATTAACCAAAAGATGCAGGTCACATATCCTCATAAGGGAAAGTTAAAGCATTTCCCATATACATGTATGCAATTATGTACTTTACAATGTGACAGAGCATATCGATGGTAGAACAAATATGACCACTGCACGTGATAGAGTGGATGAAGCCTGATCATACTTCACACATTAACTTAGTGGGTTATTTTGCCCTCTCCTCTAAAGACTGCATTTAAAGGCAACCTCTGGGAGGTCACAGGTATAATGTAATAAATATTGCAAATATTGTAATATTTTTGCAAATGCATGATTGATTTTCTTTAAGATCTTCTCAACTGTAAAATAACTAATATTATTGTAAGTGTTTCATAACTCATCAAAATATTTTTGCAAGTTACCTTGAGGAAAGAAGGATTTTCTGGGGAAATGAAAATTTTCATTTGTATTGTTGATTAAGGTTCCTGTTTTTATTACAGTAATTTTCAGAACATCAATATTTCTCATTAAATTTGTTTTCCAATGCTACAGAGTTTTTGGTAATAGGTATATTTTGGAAAATGGAAATTTGTTCCTTCTTCCAAAGCTGTTTACGAGATGTTTTTAAATGTTTTCTGTGGTAATCCACTACTTGGACCAGCCTTAAAATGTTTTCGTTAAAAATAAATACACAGTGAAATCCACCCAATGGAAGCTCATCCAACTTTATGGACATTAAGTGAAACTTGTTAAAAGAGATTTACTACAATTTTAAAGGAAGGGACAATTCATGACAGATAAATGTGATTATATTTAAGAATTTAAGCAATATGTACATGTACACAATTGTAAACATAAACAAATGAAGAAATGTGATGTGAGTTTAAAAGTGGTGGATCTCTTGCCTATAGTGATATCAAACAAGCATGTTGTTGTTGTTGTTGTTGTTGTTGTTGTTGTTGTTGTTGTTGTTGTTGTTGTTGTTGTTGTTGTTGTTGTTGTTGTTGTTGTTGTCGTCAGCGTCGTCATCATCATCAAATTGTTTGTAATGAAAAGTTTATGTAAAGCTGGCTATATATTGTTTAAGGCACATTCCTCTCTCTGTTCAACAAGATGTACTTAAAATGCCTAGGCAAAGTCTGCTGAAATCTCTCAAGGAAGAAGATGCACCAACAAAATACCTTGTAGGTCAGGGATGGGCAGGATTATAAAGTCTTAGTGTCCTTTTCCAAGACTAACTGTCTGCCCAGGTTATCCTACTATGGTAAATAGAGTAGACCATACTGCCAGAGATAATGCCAAGTGTCAGGCAGCAGTTAACTAACCTGACAATTAATGGCCTTGGGTGCCGAAGTCCATAGGGAAGGGTGATGGTCCTCAAGTGGATTAAATCCCACTTTAATCTATCTTGATGGAGGGCAGCAGCATCGTCAATACTGTCTTGGGGCTGAGGAGGACTTCGCATGCCAAAAGGGACTAGTACAGGTTTAGATAGTGACTCGTGAAACTGGATCAGTGGTATGGGTGTCATGCTGCAATGCGGAAGGTAGATGAAAGGCCAATGCATTATATTCTTGGGACAGTCTTCATGGCTGATCACCATGATGATTGCCTATATTCAGATTTGGCAAAAGAAGAAGAAACATAAATGTCACAAAAAATACTGTAACTTAAGGCTCAGATTTATGAGCATTTTTGGTAGGATTCTTTCCAGCCTCTGGGTATCCATAGGGATCTTTTTCTTTCTTAGGAAGCCCTTGTGGCCTGTGGAAAGCAGGGAAACTCTTTGGTGTCAGAAAACTGCTGATACCAGTCACAATCACAACAACAGAACTAATGAAGGAGCATCTTCCTACATCTTGTACCTGATTTTTAATCTTATGGTGATTTAGAGAAGGCATAGAAATCAGCCAAAACAAGAAAATCATCAGGCATTTCCCAAATAAAAAGATTCACATCTACCTTTTTTTAGTATTATGATTGCTATTATGCATCTTCCCAAAAGTACACGCTAAACAAAATCTGGGCCATTTGAAACCATGAAGAAAATAAATTGTTCTTTCTATAATAAGATGCATGAATTGATGACAAAAAGCTGGAGGAAATCACAAAATATTGTGATTTGTAAATTGAAATTGAGTGTTTATGGAGGAAGACATCTGTTATGCTAATAGTAATTACAGCCCTTGGAGGAATAACTAAAGGACTCCCTAGATATTTGGAAATTTTGGATTTATTGTATTTGAATATTCTAACTCTACCCAAAAAAAAATCTTTATCTTAACAGTTCTTAGGTCGTTGGTTAAGGGCTTGAAGTATTAATTTTATACCAGCCCTCATCTGAGAATCAAATGGTAGATGTGTATCTAATAATTCTCAGGATCTTATCAGGCAATTCACCAAAATCATCAGCTCTATTTATCAACAGTTAAAATCTGGGAAAATTTTCGCAGTGGATTTTACATATTATTCCCTTCTTTGGATAGTATAACTGCACCCTCTAGTGATAGTTAATCTAATAGCATGCTATGAGAAAGATTGACTCCAATGATAAGCTTTTTCTCTTCTGCATTGTCAGACATGGTATAATAAGGGAGATACATAATTTGTATATCAATCACACTGTCATGAAGCACAGCATTTAACAGAGCAATCTATTTCTCATTTTGACTGAAGGTTCAATCTTACATACGGATTATAGTGGCTTTTCTAATGTCACCCATCAACCTGTTCACCAAACAGCAATTTAATTTTATTTGCCAAATTATATTTTCCCCATCATCTTTTATTTATAGTTGCCACTTAAACTCCTATGGAAATTATGAATTTGCTGCTAAGAGTAGGGTAGTTGCTGAGTTAAATATTCTGTTGCCAGAATGAAAAATAAATAACTAGAAAATGGCAAAGAAAAAGCTCATTAGCATGATATTTGCCTGAGAGTAAGTCCTAGATAACTCAATTGATTATGAATACTTCCAAATATGTCACAAATATGTTTGTGCTCATCATTGTTGGCTGCAACTCGTATCAGAGAATGCATTTTTTCCTGAAGCAGGAAAAATACAATTGGCATGAATTTGTTTAAGGTGGTTCCCAGCTTGTGCCATGAAGTGACCCATAGACTATGTTCACGGAGTATGATCACAGAGCCATCTCCTGTGCACATATGAAATGAGACGTGCAGGATTTAACACCAGGACTGCAATGAACTGCCACAGCCTTGAGGATATTATTAAGGTGTACCTTCACAGCCATCTGGCATGGCCTCTTCCACCTCCATGACTATTGGAAATCAGAATGAAGTGGTTCCTCCTCTGTTCATTTTGCCGTTGATGATTTCCAGTGGCATTTTCTCCACTTCCTCCACTGAGAGGGATCATCACCCCACCTAAAAGGGCTCATCCACCCATAGCCATTGGCCCTTTTAGGGAGTCAGGCTATTTACTGTCATCCAACACTTAGAATTGAGCTGCTGGCTGTATGGTCTACTCCATTACCATAGTGGGGTGTCTGGCCAGACATTTGTGCTGTTATTCCCAAAAATAATTAAATAGAGTTTTGATTTATTAAAAATGCTCCACACTTTGGAAACAGAATTGAAGGAAAATTCAAAATCTGTTTATAAGCAAATAATAAGCAAAACAGCAGTTGACTGGATGGCCAACTGAGTTGGAGCACTCTGCTGAATTGAGTTAGGAACTGAGTTAAAAATTCAATTCTGCACTTTACTTCTTGGGAGAAAGGTCAACCCTTGGCCTTGGGCTAGCAGCACAGTCCCAGGGCACCCTCCAAAACACAAGAAAGATAAACCACTTCTGGATACTCTGTATCTAGGCAACCCTGGAAATTGACTTGAGAGTATGCAGTTACTATTTTTAAACAAAACAATAGATGGTTGGTGTTGTTAAAGAGGAAAATCCACTTCCAAGATTGTGCTTGTTATAACATATGACAGCTGTCACTTTCTGATAATATCCTGTCACATGTCATGACGTTTGTAAAGATTCGTGTTAAAACTTCATTGGATGCATCCCTTTTAAAAATTGCCTTTGCATTGAGACCCCTTTGTCCAATCTGTCTGAGGCTTGGCAGGGATGGTGGCTTATAGTATTATATACAACATTTGTGTATACATTTGGGTGGAAATTAACAAAATGACAGGTTGCAAAAGATAAGACACTAAATCAAGTAAAGATTTTTTTAAAGTCAAAATAATATGGCAACAATGTGAAATGAGAAATTAATGAAATGAAATCTAAGATCATTGTTAAAATTAAATGTGGAAAAAAAATAAACTATGTCACCTCTCCAAATGAGCATTAGTTAAGAGTGAACATTTATTTATTTATTTAATCAAACTGTTATGCCGCCCTCTTCACAAAGACCCAGGGCGGCTAACAAACTTTAGAAACACTTAAAACACAGTAAAACATGGTATAAAACAGGATTAAGCAGATTAAAAAGTTACAAAAATTAAAAGAAATTAACCAAATCACAGAGAGAGGGAGAGGTTAGATGAGCCAACAAACTGAGGCAACTGTCTGGTCCATACCCCACACATGACCCTCCAGCTAGGTCTTAATCCCCTTCCTAAAGGGCAGCAGCTCCGTCTGGAGATGCAACTCACTTGGCAGGAGGTTCCATAGGGCCGGAGCAGACACGGAGAAAGCCTTCCTTCTAGTGCTAGAGAGTTGCACCTCTCTAGCCGATGGTACATGTTAGTTTCATATCCTGCTGCATAGCAGATGTGTACCAGTAGGGATAGCAGATAAACATAACCCTTTCCCATGCAAGTATCATGTTCATTCTGATCCAGTTACATGTCTGGTTTGCATAAGAGCAACTTTACTGGATTTCTCAAGAACTGGGATGGTCCAATTCCATTATCTGAAAGTCCAAGCCACGTTAAGAAAAGACATTTTGCAACATGAGCAGAACAGGAATCCTAGTCAATAAAGATAGTAACTATTTGCTGCCCGCTCAAATCAGTGGCCCAAGGCATTTGCTATAGTCTGTGTAATGGCAGAGGTTGCCTATACAAGGCATTTCATAATCAGAATCACAGTCATTAAAAGTCGATAAGAGTATCCATCTTATGATAGTACAGGGAGGTTGGGCGGTTGGGTTGGGTTATTGAAAGCCTCCAAATTCTTCACAGACAGAGCTTTCTCTAAGATTATGAATACAGTCAGGCATACCCTGAGTGGCAACCCTGTCGGGTAATCTTTCTAACACCAGACCATATCAAAGGAACTGAAGAATGGATGAGATCTAAAAATATGTGAATTTTCAACCTTTTCTGATAAATACTGTCAGTGTTTCAGCAAATTAAAAACTGTTGAAAATTTGAAAATTGACATATTGACCTTTTTTTCTTCCTTTATTTTGGATCAAGAATATCAAATATTTATGTTACCTTTTCATGAAAATGATTGTTTATTTATCGATATCGATATCGATATCGATATCGATATCGATATCGATATCGATATCGATATCGATATCGATATCGATATCGATATCGATATCGATATAGATATAGATATAGATATAGATATAGATATAGATATAGATATAGATATAGATATAGATATAGATATAGATATAGATATAGATATAGATGTATTAATTTTTATATTTCATTTTCATTTTTAAAATTTATTTTGGAGGAAGGGTGCTTTTGGATAGTTTATTTGAATTCTGAACAGCATCTAAACAGTTATTAAAGTTTTATGCTCCAGGAAAATCTGTGGGAGAAGTAATGGCCAAATAATGTCCGTATCTTGTATTGCCTAATGACAAATCTGAGCTGCAAGCTGTTGTTACAGGAATCCTCCTGTGGGTTGACTAATGTTTGTCTACTCCATATGTGGTGAGAGCAGAAGCTCTTTTCTGACCCATCATAACCACAATCTTGGTTTCTATGTGCTACTACAGTTCAACTGTGTTGCATATGATTTTCAAGCTTATTCTGCATTTGAAAATTCACTAGGGTAAATAACAGACTAATTGATGGTTAATTGAGATGAAATGGGTGGGAGGAATCTGAGAAAAAATATACAGCTACTGTCCTGTTCTTGGCTACCAAGGTATGGATACTTTTGTTGCAAGGTCTATCCTTAATTCTTTTTAGAGCATAAGATGGCTGGTGGAGATAAGAGAACTCAGATGGAACACAACTAAGCACACTTATCCACTGCATCATTTTTACCTCAAAGCAAATCTCCACACGCACACAGTATCAGTGCACAACAATAAAGATTGTGTAATAAGGTCACTGATGTCCCTTGTCTGACTGTATATTCTGCACAAGTCCCTATGGTGTATCACAATGGAAAGAGATGGAGAGCTACAAGTGTTTTGTAATAGAATAAATTGCCAGCCTATTCTTTCTCAGTATCTATATACGCCATTTCCCATCCTTCCAAGTTGTATCTTTTGTGGAGGTTCTTAAAAAACAGAAAGAAATATATTTTCAAAACTTGCTTTGACAATTTCATATCGTCTCACTCTCATAGAGAAACTGAGAGAGAGAAATCACTCTTTTCTTCTTGTAGCAAGATGTTATTTCAGAGATTATTTTCCCCAAGAAAAATCATTATGATTTATTGGATGTGTTGTCATAATCTTTTCCAGAGGTTATCACAAGCTATGCAGAATTAATACATTTCCTATGCAGAATGGTACCTTTCATGTGCAGTAGCACTGGGAAAGAGACAAAATAATTTCAAGGTGTACAGATTGTTAAAATTCCAGGTTTCAATGCCTTAAACAATGTAGAATTTGGAAGGTAGCTACCATCTCATTAGTAAGAGTTCCATTGTAATTTCTACTGAATCAGAGGCTATCTGTTGAACTCATCCTGTCAGGTACTGATACAAGTAACAAATAGGCCGGGGTCAATTATCTGGAGGATTCTTGTAGCATACAATATAATTCAGATGCTTCATAAGCAACACAGAACCAACGCAAGGTGGAGCATCTTTGCTGGCATTCCTGGTCATAGTCTGACCAACGAAGCAGAAGGAGGAGGAGGAGGAGGCGGCAATGATGATCTGTGTGGTCTTTATTCATAATCCAAAAGAAAAGTAGAGTTTCCTGGAGCTTTCCCACATTTGATACTTTTATATTTGAAAAATAAAAAACACTGAAATATATTTTTTAAAAAAACGTAAGATAACTTTCCAACTTGCTTGGGGTCTTTGTCATGCTGTGCACCACAAATATGGGGGTGCTTCCAAAAATCACAGTCAGATGTTTTTCTGCTTAAAGCAGGTTTCAAAACAGGTCACAGGTGTGGGATTCAGATTTCTAAAATCTGTTTTGTCTTATAAATAAGTTTTTTTTTAAGTGTAAATTCGATGTGGTAAATAACCGAAGGACCTTGAAATTGACAAAATGAGTCAATTTAGCAAATGAAGCCCAACAATCATGTTCTTTTCGCCCATGTAGCAAAATGAATTCATGAAATAAATCCCTGATGGAAGTGTTCTTAGACTCTACCTGCAACATTTGGTGTGTGTGTGTGTGTGTGTGTGTGTGTGTGTGTGTGTGTGTGTGTGTGTGTGTGTGTGTGTGTGTGTGTGTGTGTGTGTGTGTGTGTGTGTGTAAGGCAACTAACATTGAAATAAAGGTAAAGGTTGACCCTACTCAAAAGCCAGTAGTATCCAACTCTATGGTTCAGTGCTCATCTATGTTTATTAGCCAAAAAGCCAGCGCTGTCTGTGTCTGCAGACGTTAAGGTGGATATGTAGCAGTCATGCCTCAACACCGAATGCTGTTTACCTTCCCACTGAAGTGGTTGTGTGAGGGCGGAAGTGAAGGAAGGAAGAGAAGATCAGAGGTGGAAATGGGTGGGATTCCCCCTTTAAATGCATTGACCTACTTTTCAGGCCCCCATCCCACCCCCATGCCAGTCTTGTCTCTCTTCTCTCCCTTCCAACGGTTGCTTCTCTTTCTCTCTCCCCATGCAACTCACTCCACTTGCACTTATTTGCACACACACACACACACTCAAGCACTCCTTGACCATCAGACCAGCACTCGGAACATACCTTACAAACTTGGTGACTGGGGATGATGGAAGGAGGTGGGGACAGCCTGTGCAAGGTGATCAGAAAAGAAACAAGGGGAAAAGACAGAGAGTAAGAGGATTTACAGTCACAAGCACTTGCCGGTTTTTTGTTTTTAAACCTTCATATAACACATTTCTGATGTCCGATCCAAATTGTATCAGTGTCAAAAGAAAGGTTATTCTGTTCTCTTTGAAGCACACTTTGGATCACTTCAATTGGTTGATTGTTTGTGGGTTTTTTGTTGTTGGATCACCGCCAAAAACACACACCCCAGAAATGTCATTTTAATGAGTCATGTTTTTCCTCAATATCTTTTTGTGGATTCCTGCTTCTGCATCATTTTTCTCCACATGTTGTATGGGAACTATATCCATCTCAGGAAGTTGTCGTATTCAGTTTCTAAATACATTTTCCCTCCTTTTTTTGCATTTGTGTGACCTCATCTGAATGGGTTTTTTTTTTTTTTTTTGTAAAATGCCTCATAGATTATTTTTCCAAAGTCCGATTCCAAATCTTAAAGTGTCCCCAAAAAGGATAATCTTTTCTCTTTCAAACATACTTCGGATCATCTGAATTAGTTGGGTTGTTTTTTCGCTGCCCCCCCCCCCCAACAACAACAACTGACCCCTTAGCAAAACTGTCACTTTCCCGATGCTACTTCCGAAAGCAATGATGTCATTATTTTCTATAAGCTGCCAGACCAGCCAACCAAAAGGTAAGGCATTCATAGAACTCACGTCAATAAATATAGAAAGAAAGACATTTCAAGTCACATCACTAGAGGTGAAATCTGAAATTTGAGATGGGGAAAAGTGTTTTAAAATTGATCATTTTTGGGCAGTATAATAATAATTTTGTGTCAGAAATTATTCTGGGTTGAAAGGATTTTTGCTGGTGAAACTCCATTGGGAGGATACCCAAATGAAGCTCCTTTCATGTCCCCAAGGTCCTTTCGCACAGAAGTGATCCCTATTTATCTACTTGCAATTTTTTGCTTTTGAGCTGCTAGGTTGGCAGGAGCTGTGACAGAGATGGGTGCTCAAACCATCATGTAGTATTTGGGTCTCGAACTGCTGACTTGCCAGCCTTCCAGCTAACAAGGTGAACTTCTCAAGCACTGAATCACCACAGCTCATTGGCCAGTCAATCATTATCCTCCTTTTTTGGATTGATAGTCAAGCTGGTGATGGCCAATGTCCCCCCTGCATATTGGATGTCACAAAGTACAGGATCTGATGCCTTTTTCTCTTGTGCTTTTAGTTTCAAATGATTGTGAGCCACCACCTAGGAGAGACAACGAGGAACCTGCTGTCTTGTCATTTAAAGAATCATACTCACACGGTGAAATATTGCTTTACAATTGCCGGCCTGGATACATAAAACTTGGACGCTTTCGATTGCAATGTAATAATGGAGAATGGGTAAAAATGTCGGAACAGGTTGAATGTAAAAGTAAGTATCCTCCTGCAGACTGTAATAGTAGTTAATTATTAGGTACACGTTTCACAAAAGTAGCTTGATGGCCCATTTGTTTAGTTTCTGTACTGAAAGGATCAGCATCCAGGAATTTTGAGTATTTATCTGTATGCCACTAGACTGTAAGGTACCATGTGTGACTGATACTGTTATCATATTTAGTTAGGAACAACAAACTTCCTCTTGCTGCTTTGCTTATGTTTTTTTGATTTTTGACATAGACATTGGGTCCTCCAAGAGACTTTGGGCTTCAAATCATGTCAGCTGTGACTGTTGGCCATGTGGGCTGTCAGTACAGATGGGAGTTGAAGATCCAAACATCCTGAGGTTGGGAACACTGAAATATGGAGAGGGATGACTGCTGCATTCCTTCTTCAAACAGTCTCAAAATAAAAGGGGTGGGTACAACATTGCCCATTTACCCAGTAGTTACTTCTGAATAAACACTGATGAATTCAAACTAAAAATCAAAGGTCTGCAAAAAACAAAAAACCTGCATAAGATATTTTTGATAAATTTATGTTTTCTAGTGTGCTGAATCCAAAAATGACCTTAATTTTTCCCCATCACGTACAGTTTTTTTCACAAAATATGAGGGGTTTGCATTAAAAAAGCAAAAATCACTATTTTATTACAATGAACAAAATATATTATTTCTTATAATTAAACAAACAATTTCTTCATAATATATACTTAACATTCCATGTTCATGCTTTTTGCCTGTGAAACCTTTTTTTCTTATCTTTTATGCTCCTCTGTACACTCTTTTGCTTTTCATTTTCTGTTTCCTGTTTGAGCATCCAACAATAGTCAGCTAGCATATTGACATTCCATCTTCCTTGGTAGCATCTCTTGATATCATGGACATCCTTGTGAAATCTTTCACCCTGCTCTTCACTGTAGGTTCCCAAGTTTTCAGGAAAATAGTTGACATAGGAGTGTAAGAAATGAACTTTTAAGCTCATCTTTCATCCTTGAGCTTTATATGCATTCAACATGTGTTGTACAATGGTTTTGTAATAAGGGTCTTTAGTATTCCCTAAAATCTTGTGAACTACGTCTTTGAAAGAGCCCCACACTTCCTTTTCTTTTTCTCCCATTCTTTCTAAAAAGAGGGGATCAGATAACAGTTTTAGTATGTCGGGCCAGTAAAAAACTTGCTCTTTCAACTTGGTTTCAGACAGTTTTGGGAACTTGGAACACAGATATCTGAAACATTCCCCATCTTTTGGCAGTGATTTAACAAACTGCTTCATAAGCCCTAACTTAATATGAAGAGGCAGCAATAAAACCTTTTCTGTTGGAACCAATGTCACATTAATGACATTTTTTTGGCCAGGGATTAAGGCACCTCAAAGTGGCCACTCAGTTTTTGTCCAATGGAGGTCTCTGGCTCAACTTTCCCACAAACATAGGAAGGAGGGATATTTTGTATAACCTGCCTACTGGCCTAACAACATGGTTAGTAATTTAAAGTCTCCACAAACTATCCAGCAATGTTCTTGATATTTGATTTTGTCAAGAATCACTGTTAAATCATTATAGTTATCATCCAAATGCACTGAGTGTCCAATAGGAAGTGATGCAAATGTATTTCCATTATGCAGCAAGACTGCTTTGAGGCTTGTTTTTGACAAATCAATGAATAGGTGCCACTCAGATAAATCATATTCTATTTCAAAGCACTTCATTAGCCCTTGAACATCACTACAATAAACAAGATTTCCATCTTTGGAGAAAAACTGAATAAATTCTTTCCCTCAGTGCCTGTACCAAGAAAATGATGTTCCAGGTGACAGCAGGTTTTTATTTGTTAGTCTTGACCCCAGCAATTCAGCTGAATCTTTGGAAAGGTCTAAATGTCTAACTAGGTCATTAAGCTCACACTGAGGAAAAAGTTGAGGTATTTCATCAGCAGAAAAATCTGAGTTAGATTCCTCCTGGGAAGACAATGTATCTCCATTCTCTGAATTGCTCAGGATATTATCTGAAATGGAAGGTGGTTGTGGAACTGTTATTTTAGGGTTATGAAGCACTGGTCAAATTGAGGTTTGGGTAAGATATCTTCTTTTTATCTTTTGTATTAAAACCTTTCACATCTACCGAACAGAAATAGCAATTGGTAGTGTGGTTTTGGTGTTCACGCCACATCATAGGAATGTCAAAACGGAAAGAGTTTTCTTATCTTTAAACCATGAACAAAGATCTTCTTTGTAACTTCTACACACCTTATGAGGAGCCCATGCTTTGTCTTGATCCCCAAGTTTCAATTTGAAGTAAGCAAAATACACTTTCTCCACAAAATCACTTATGTTTCTTTGTTAACGTTTAATAGTGTATTCACCACAAATAAAACAAAACTTGTCCAGAGAAATAACACAACCTCTTGGAGCCATAATACAGAACTAAAAATGAGCACAGTCATGTTTGAATGCAGGATGTAAACTGAGTGTGGTTCATACAGCAACCAAGATCCTGAACTTATTTAGCATGATGAAACATGATCAAATCTGACAATAAGTGTGTTTATACTAATTTATAATACCCCAGAGAACATGTCAAAACATGCTCATCCCAGCCATTAAGATTCCTGAATATGTTCACCTTTTACTACAAACAAAATAAATTTGTTGGGACATGATCATCTGAGCTTCTTCACACCACTAAACCTACACTATGCCCAGTGGTGGGCTCCAAAAAATTTTTACTACCAGACTGTGGGCATGGTGGGCATGGCCAGGGGGGAAGCCATGTGTTGCACCCAAATTAGAACTACTTTATTTCAAAACTTTGGATGGGCATGGCCAGCCAGAATTTCTGCTACCGGTTCTGGCAAACTGCTGTGAACCTGCTTATACCCACCTCTGACTACGCCCTCTCTTCCTCTTATTTTCTCTTTGCATTAATCTTGACCCAACTATAATAAATATTAAATGAAAGTAAAAAATTATTTTTGGATAGGGTTTTTAGAATCAAGAATAGGATATCAGATTTTGGGTTAAAGGCAAACTTCACACTAAATTAAACTAAAACATGAGTTTTAGTTGATGAGATGGAAATTTTTTTAGTATTTTTCTCAGTTTCACTAAGTAAAGATCTATAAGAAACAGTAAAAAAAATCCTATTCAGTTTTTTGGTTGCAGACCCGTGAAATCAATGTAATCATGATATAAAACAGAGTGCAGGAAAGCCCATTGTGGGATCATCTTTTCTGAGCATGGAATTATCTTTGCTGAGCCAACATAGTTTGTTACGGTGGGTTTGATGTTACGTTTATCTCCCTCCTGTCAGTCTGATTGCCTGATCTGAAGTAACAGGGTCCTTGTAGTGGTGACAGTTTACCTACCCAAAAACTCTTTGTGTTCAAACTGTTTTTTAAAAAAGTTTCAACTGAGAGTTGGAACAGAGTTTAGCTAGATGCACAGAACAGTGATGGACAACCTTGGCACTACAGATGTTTTGGAATTCAATTCCCAGAAGCCCTGCTCAGTAGGAGTGCTGATGTGGACTTCTGGGAATTGGAGTCCAAGAACACCTGGAGTTAGCCACCACTAACATAGAACAGTAAAAAAAGTGGAATTGCCAATTAGCACTTGCTAGCACTTTGTTAAGGCAGCTTCTGCTATTGGAGCTCAGTGCAAAGTAAGCTTCTGCCTCTGCCCTTGCTGACTCTGGACAGCTAGTTATTTCACCTGGGGAAACTCCAGTGTCCATGGTTGTGAATTACAGCAGATCAGACCATATTTTCCCCACTGTGTAGCTGCAGTAGAGTGTGCTTGGTCCACACACAGTTGAAGTGTGCCGTGTTCTTTCCCCAACCCAGCTGGCCATCGCACACTGAGATGGCCAGCTGGGTTGGGGAAAGAACAGGGTGTCTTCTTGCGACTGACATTACTAAGGAAACAAAGAAGAAATGCTCTTAGCATCACTAATCATGATTACTCATGGGAGTTTTGGAAGTCTGGAAAGCTTTGAAGTGTGGTTCCTCCCAAGGTTCCTATTCCCACCACCGTGCTTGTTGGACCTTTCTTTATGAACAGGAAGCTAGGCTGAGCAAGACCAACCTAACCTCAATACCTTCCAGTGAAGACCTTTCTGTCAGGTGAGCCACATTGTCTCTAACGGCATGGAGATAATATGAGTTGTTGTCCCCCCCCCCCAAAAAAAAATAATAATCCAAAATTCCCATCCCTATTATCTTATTCTATAAATACATTTTATGGCTCATCATATTTGGTTTCATTGGATATTAATTTTTAATTTACAGAAAAACCTTGTGGACATCCTGGAGATCTCCAACATGGCTCTTTTGAACTTGTTCAAGGAGATGGATTTTTTTTTGGTGCTCATGTTGTTTATCGCTGTGATGAAGGGTAAGACTCTTCTTCATTTTTCTTCTTATTGTTTATTATATTCAGATAGCATAAGAAAGGCCTCTCTGGATTAAAAAAAACCCACCCAGAATAATCTTACTCTTCACTGTGAGGCTGCTGTTCTCCTTGTCTTCTTTTGGGACAGCCAATAGATAATATCAATTCTTGATACTTAAGAATGTAGCTGAAATGAGAGAACTCACCTGTGTCCTAAGCCCATGAACAGGTAAGCTTCCTAGCATCAGCCTGTTATATATAAATAATAATCCTCCCTGTCAGGCATATGAAAGAAAAGTATGCAAGCCATGAGGAGGCAAGTGGGAGGAGAAGGTAAGAATCATAGAATAATTAAGTTGGAATTGGCCTACAAGGCCATCAATCCAACTTCTTGCTCAATGCTGGAATCCAGGTCAAAGCAGATGCAACAGATAGATGTCCAATTTTCAAGCTTCCAATGATGGAGCACTCATCGCCTTCTCAAGTGATTGGTTCCATTGCCATACTGGAACAGCTAAGATGGTTGTTGTTGTTGTTGTTGTTTTTTGGTTTTTTTTTTTTTTTTTTTTTGTGATATTCAGCCAAAATCTGGGTTCCTTTCATTTGAGCCCATTATTATCTGTCTGACATTTGAGATGATTGAGAACAGATCCAGCCCCTCCTCTTTCAGGTATTTGAAAAGTACTGTCATATCTGCCCTCAGCCTTTCTTTCTTAACGCTAAACATTCCCAGTTCCTTCAATCTTTCCTTTTAGGGCTTGGTTTCCATTCCTCTAATTTTATCCTTGTTGTCCTTTTTCTGAACCTGTTCTAGTTTCTTGGCATCCTTTTGTAAATGTAGGGTCCAGAACTGGACAAGATGAAGAATGATTAGCAGCAGTGTAGGAAGGGCGTGAGGGGGGCAGCTCGCCCCGGGTGGCACATTTTGGGCTATGGGTATTCTTGGATTACAATTCCCAGAAGCCCTAGCGGGAGCAGGCACTAGTATTTGTCTTATGCCCCAGGCGTTTGAAATCAATGCTACACTACTGCTGACAGATACTGAGTAGAGGGGGACTAGTATGGGTTTTAGAGATTATGCTTCTGTTAACACAGCCTTAGATAGATAGATAGATAGATAGATAGATAGATAGATAGATAGCCTTTATTGGCATACAATCTAAAATAGCATTTACTATTTTTGTAGCCAGGTTGCACTGTTGGATTATATTCATTTTGTAATCTACAACAATTCTAGGATCCTTCACAATAATCCAGTGGTGGGATTCAAAAAAATTTACTACCTACTCTGTGGGTGTTGTATTGTGGGCATGGCCAGGGGGAAAGCCCTGTGTTGCACCTGAATTAGTAAAGGTAAAGGTTTCCCTTGCTCGAAAGCCAGTCGTATCCGACTCTAGGGTTCAGCGCTCATCTCTGTTTCAAAGCCGAAGAGCCAGTGTTATCTGATTCTGCAGATGTTTCCATGGTCATGTGACAGGCGTGACTAGACACTGGAGCACACAGAACACTGTTACGTTCCCACCGAAGTGGTCCCTATTTATCTACTTGCAATTTCTTGTTTTTGAACTGCTAGGTTGGCAGGAGCTAGGACAAAGACGGGAGCTCATTCCGTCCTGCAGTACTCGGGAATCGAGCTGCTGACCTTCCGCCTCCCGGTCAGCGTCTTAGCCACTTGAGCCTGAATTAGGACTACTTTATTTCAAAACTTGGGTGGGTGGGGCCAGCCAGAATTTCTGCTACCGATTCTGGCGAACTGGTGCAAACCTGCAGAATTCCACCACTGCACTACAAACCTGCAGAATCCCACCACTTCACTAATCATACTATTGACCCAAGTCTCCCCATTTTTTAACTCTGCATTTGGTTATACTCAGCTATTATATCTCAGCTATTATGATGGGCCTGTAAAAATCAGTATGTATTTCTGAACTCTGTGGAGCTTCTATCTTTCTGGGTTGAATTTATTCCAAATTATGTATAGCCTTCTAAATCTGAGAAAATTTGGAAAACTTCCAGTGTTGATGCTCCAGTCACTGAGATTGATATTTTTGGCACTTGCAATGGTGCCTAATTAAGTTCCTCTACACAAAAACAGTTTATTCTTTTCTCCCAGCTCTACTTCTAACAGTTAGGTGATGGGCTGTGGGAGGGCAGTTTATTCGAAGGCTCCTTCCACTCTACAGGCTGGGCTGCCATGTAGTTTATTTATTTATTTATTCCAATTTGTATCGCCGCCCAACTCCAGAGACCCCGGGCAGCCATCAATACTATTATTCAGGAAGAAAGGAAGCCCCTTATGCTTTTTTGCCATCATTCTGGCCTTTACTACAAAGTCAAATAAAAGGAAAGGAATTTGTCTTCTAGGAAGTTGCAGGAATGGCTGTGACCCTGTCAGTAAGTCCTGGTACTTTGTCTCCCAAATGTTGAGATTTTCATTCCTTGACAAAATAACCTCCAAGATTAGAAAAACCATATCCTCTTTTGGATCAGCTCTTCTAATCCCTTAGTTTCATTCTGAATTATTCTTAGGTGATTTCTCTTGCCTTCCCTACAAACCTGCACATATATTATAGGCATAATGTTGCTTCTTTTCTTGATATGATTCTTTAAGTCAATAACATGTTTGTGTTCTTGCAGAATGAAATTCTATTGAAATTTTAGCATGATTATTTTTTCTTTGTTTAAAATAAAACAAAACAAATCCTTCCAGATATCAGATGCTCAGCCGTTCAAATTCCCGTGTATGCCGGGCTGATGGGTGGAACAACGATGTCCCTCACTGTGAAAGTGAGTTTTTGTAATTAATGTCTTGAATTAAACATAGTGAGACATCCCTTTAGTTTGTGCAAAAGGACATGTATTGATTTTTGTTTCATCTATATCTCTGCTCCCTGAAACCCTGAAAGCTTTATATTGTACAGGTTTTTCAACAGTGGAGGAAGTTTAGCAACCCTTTGTGCATGACTTTAAGGATTGGACCTCTTCCTGTTTTAGCTCTGTTTATCATATTCCAGTGGGTGTGAGATGATAACCAGGATTATTTATTTATTTATTTAATCAAGGTTTTATGCCACCCTCCTTGTAAAGACCCAGGGAGGCTAACAAACTTTAAAAACATTTAAAACACAATAAAACGTAGTATAAAATCAAGATTAAAAGATTACAAAAATTAAAAGAGATTAAACAGGACACACAGAGAGAAGGAGGGGTCAGATGAGCCAACAGACTGAGGCAACGGACTGGCTCATACCCCACACATGCTCCACCAGCAAGGCCTCAACCCCCTTCCTAAAGGGCAACAGCTCCATCTGGACACTCAACTCACTTGACAGGAGGTTCTATAGGGCCAGAGCAGACACAGAGAAGGCCCTCCTCCTAGTGCTAGAGAGGTGTGCCTCTCTAGCAAATGGTACAACCAGAGAGACTATCCGGTCCGCTTTGGTGGGACGGACAGATGTCCTTAGGACGATGCGGTCTCTTAAGTATCCTGGCCCACTACCATACAGGGCTTTAAAGGTAATGACCACCACCTTGAATTGCACCCAGAGGCACATTGGCAACCAGTGCAGCTCCCGCAGCAATGGTGAGGTGTGAACATAATGTCCACACCCCATCATGACCCGGTCAGCTGCATTCTGGACCTGTTGCAGCCTCCGAATGGTCACCAAGGGCAGCCTCATGTAAAGCACATTACAGTAATCAAGTCTGGAGGTGAACAAACCATGTGTGATCATGAGCAAGGAGTCCCTGTCTAGGAGCGGGCATAACTGGCATATTACACTAAGTTGTGCAAAAGCCCTCCTAGCCACTACTGCCACCTGTTCTTCAAGCAGGATTTGTGAGTCCAAGAGGACCCCCAGATTATGCACCGGGTCTGTTTGGGGCAAAACTGCCCCATCCAGAACCAAAGATGATAGCTCCTGAGTTAACGCAGGACCCCGGACCCACAACCACTCAGTCTTGTCGTTGTAGCCCATTGTCCCCCATCCAGACTCTCACAGCCTCCAGGCACTTGAAAGGACTTCCACTGCAGGATGGACAACAGTCAGACTCAATTGATAAAATTAATTTGAAAGAATTATTTAAATTACAGCAGATAAACAGTGAATCATGTTCATTAAATAAAGTCTAAAGGGTAAGAAATCAAAGGAAAATAAATTATAAGCAAATGAAAGATAAGACAAAAGCCACACTGCAGAAGTACCTTCTACATAAACATGGGCAGAGAGTAGGTCTAAAACTTTTTATAGTATGCTTAAAATAAGAAACATGTTGTTCCTGCAAACACATCCAGAAGACCATGTATGAGAGGATCTCAATGGTGGTCAATGGGATCATTTCCTTCTCCACTAGTTTTGGACCAGCAACTTTCCTACCTTTTCTTGATAGTTATTGATCATTGTATCAAAGAGTAGGTCCAACAAGTGTTGACATTTCTTGTTCCGCACAATTATGAAAAGTAGAGGAATCCTGTTCTCTTTTTCATAAGGCCACCCCATTTGCATTGCCTACATATAGATCCAGTGTGTAGATCCAGGTAGGTAGATAATTGTATTTCTGAAGTATACAGCCTTTGGGCAAATGTCTAGCAGTTTGATGGGATTGTAACAATGCTGAAAGTGATCAAATATGTGATGGGGGATATATTTCTTGTTTACTTTGTTTTAATTTCATTACAGAAATCTAAATTAATCGATTTGCCAAAAACAGTAATTCAACTGAAATCACAGTAAATTGAAACTATGTCCAGAATCCTGTTACAAAGTTAGCATAAGTTGCTACAACTAGCTTTGATGAAATTCAAATATATGTACAGTGGTACAATGAAAATAATAATCTGTTCTATGGGATTCTTTGTTGTACGATTTTTTTTCATTATATACTTTGGGGTCAGGGATGCTGAGGAAAGTGGCAACCCAGGGGGCGGGGACAGCATGGCCAACCCGGAGCTTCCTTGGCACCTCCAAGACTAATGGCTTTCGGTCAGCCAGAGGAGTTTGGGACTTTTCTGCCTTTCTCTTTCTGCTCCTCCTCCCTCCTCCCCCATACTAGCCCCTTTCTAAAGCATGGCTTGCAATGGTCAGGACTCTCCTTCCCACAAAGAATGTGGGTGGGGTCACCTTTTGGGCAGATGGGGGAGTAACGATCAATGATCCAAGGTTGGCTGGCGGTCACATGGGGAATGGAAGGCTACCCTTCCTCCTCCACCCACGGGGATCCTCCCACCTGGTCTCCTCCTCTGTCTCATATGAAGCAAACACAAGCTCAAAACAACAGATCCACTGGGCCTGGAATGCAGGGAACCTCTCACTGCATCTCTTCTTCTCTCGCTGTCTCTCTCTGTTCCTCCTCTTGCCTCCTTCCCTGCACTGGTCCCTTAACACAAAACATCTTTTCTGCCCCTCCACCTGAGCCCCCATCAACATATTGTAATGTAATGTATTGTTTGTAAGCTGCCCTGAGTTGCTACGGTGAGTGGGAAGCAATATAAATTTGAACAAATAAATAAATAAAGATGAGAGAAGCTTCCCTCAGCTGGTCTAACCGGTGCTAGCTGAGCACAAGGTCTCTGGTTTGGGGGAAGTTCTCTTGGCACCTTCAAGGCTAATGGCTATTGGTCAACATGTCTCGCTCACTCACTCGGAGAACCACTGGAGACGTTTGGGACATGTCTGCCTCTCTCTTTATCTCTCTTCCTCCCTCCCTCTTCTCCTCCAGGCTCCCCCACACTGGCCCCATTCTAAAGCATGGCTTGCAATGGTTAGGACTTTCTAAAGCATGGCTCACTGCTGCCAGCACTTTTCCCCAGCCCAGCCACTGCATGGCAAAGAGGGGGGAGGGAGAAGATGTGCCTTGCAGGGTCTCTCTATTTCTCCAGTCCACCCCCTCTTTTCCCTGCAACTCACAGACTGAGCGAGTGAGAAAATGTTGTACGGGGCACAACTTTCCCCAAATTTCCTTTCATTGTAGGATTTTTTTTCATTGTAAGATCACTTCATTATATGGGGTTTTGCTGTATTAATCACATGCTTGGTAATAGTATGTGGTGGCTGCAAATTAGGGGATGATGTAAATCTCCAGATTTAAACCTGAATTTTAAAGAATTATGCAAGCTGGTAAACCCTCTCCCCAAAATAGGTTGAGCACATTGGATAACATCTGTGAAGTGCAGACTTAAAATACTGGAATGGAATCAACCCAGCTCCAGAATTGGACACCAAAGCACTGATGTATTTGCACATCTGAAATACACTACAGTGCCTTATTAATTAGCGATAATTAACTGTGAAAAGTTACACATAACCTTACATGAAGACCAATAGGATTTTTCCCCATTAATAGATGCCTGCCAGCATCACACACATTTCTTGTTCTCCCTTTCTCACTCTAGTGCTCCAATTCTGGCTGAAAATGAACTCCAAAAGTTTTTCATCTCTCCAGAGCTAGTCTTAGATTTGTAAGGGGAAGATAGGAAACTATACCTTGTTGGACATTGAACTATAATCAGGAAAAAAAGGAAGTTCCAATTTCACCTTTGCTGATTGTTTTATTTATAGTTTATATTGAAAAGTATATGCCTATTTTTTTTTTTACAAAGCATTCCTTGGAGTTAAACATTTGCTTAACATGTTTAAGAGGATATATGGGTTAGAAAAGTAAACTTTGCATTGTTGTTGTTCAGTCACACAGTCAATTCCGACCCTTTGCGACCCATGGACCACTGTCCGCCAGGCACTTCTGCGCTCCACCATCCTCCTCAACTCACTCAGTTCTGTGCCCATTGTCTCTACAATACCATCTAGCCATCTCATTTTTGGCCATCCCCTTCTCCTTTTGCCTTAAACGTTTCCAAACATCAAGGCTTCCTCAAGTGAATCTTCTTTTATCTTATGCATAGGTTATCTTATACAGGCTGGCTGTAACTAATACCGCTTTAACAATTGTGAATATCACATTGCTTTTGGGAAGCATGTATTCTGACATGCTAAGGTAACATTTGGGTAATGGAAGATAGTTATTTCTGCTGAATACGGATGTTACAGTAATGAGCTGACTTATTTTAAATTGATTTAAATTGATGTTTGAAAAATGTCAAACCTTATGCAACAGCATTACTTGTTTTACAGTCGTAAAGTGCTTCCCGGTAAAAGAACCAGAAAATGGAAGGATAATCATGACTGGAATAATGGATCTGGAGCAAGATTTTTTGTATGGTCACCTGCTACGATTTGAATGTGATGACCATTTCAGAATTAAGGGTTCTGAGCAGATTGTTTGCACAGCGCATGGAAACTGGAGTGCACTTGTACCGGAATGTGTAGGTTAGTTAATGGGGTGGGGGAGAAGATCAAAAGGACCCAAAGTAAAATAAAATACATTAAAACAGTTGCAGTTCAAATATTAGTAGGATTAGTAGAACAAGAATGACCTAGACATGGAAGAAGAAGAATGGAAGCTAACTTTTTAAAATTGGAATTGTTTATTTGAAAATCCATTCTATTAGTTTTGATCTACCAAAACACTGAGGAAAAAAAACCCTGAAAATGTACTAATTCCCTCATTTTAAAGGATAATATAAACTATGGAGTGTGATTCATGTTACTGGACTTTAAGATGGTCCAATTCCCAATCAGAATGGCAAAAATGTATTCCTCCAGTCAGTGTAAGTATGTAGGGTGGGGGTGGGAAGAACTAATGTGAAGATTCAGAAATAACCTTATGCTAATTTCCCCATTAAGTAAAGCTTCTGGCTTATAGGAAGATTTCTTTTAAAAAAATTAAATAATCACACCAAATTCTAATTTGGAACATTCTGGTTTTTTAAAAAAATGTAGAAATAACCTGCCAACCAGAAGATGTTCCACATGGCCGTATAATCTCAGAAAAGAAAATTTACAAGGATGGTGATCGAATACAAATTTCCTGTGACCATGGATTCAAACTTGGTGATAGAAGAGAAGCAACATGCACTCGGAATGGGTGGAATATACGACTCGAATGCTTAGGTCAGTATGTTTCTCATTTCTAGAGTTTCTGGGTTCCTCTTCAGTCTTATGTAGGCTTCCTCTGTGGGGATCCTGTTGTGTTCAGTGAAGCTTACTCAATAAGAAGTCTTCCTAAAATTCCAAGTTTAATTAAACAGGTTGAATTAAAGGGGTATAAAGTTATAAAGCATTGACAACCATTTGGAGGCTTCAACTCGTCCAGAATGCAGCTGCCCAGGTGATGATGGGGTATGGGTGGTATGCACATGCCTTGCTGCTGCTTCGGGAGCTGCACTGGTTGCCAGTATATCTCCGGGTACAATTCAAGGTGCTGGTAATCACCTTTAAAGCCCTACATGGTAGTGGGCCAGGATACTTAAGAGACTGCCTCACCCTAAGAACATCTGTCCATCCCACTATAGTGGACCGGAGAGGCTCCCTCGTTGTTCCATCTGCCAGAGAGGCACATCTCTCTGGCACTAGAAGGAGAGCCTTCTCTGTGTCTGCTCTGGCCCTATGGAACTTCCTGCCAACCGAGCTATGTCTCCAGATGGAGTTGCTGCCCTTTAGGAAGATCTTTAAAACATGGCTGGTGGGGCAATGACCCCAGCTCGCTGGTTAGTTTGAGCTTTATCTCTCCCTTAGTCTTTAGTCTTTTAATCTTTTTATTTTTAAGATTTAGCTTTTAATTTTTTGATTGATTAAATTTTAAGATTTTTTTATGACTGTAAACTCAAAGTTCGGGGTATTGCCTTCAGTTTTTATGATGTTGCAAACTGCCCTGGGTCGCCCCAGTGAGAAGGGTGGTATATAAATTCAAATAAATAAATAAATATTTGATAAATTGGAAATTGAGCTCAAGGAAGAGGAATCCCACCTTTTTGTTTTATACAGGAGAGAGTAGTCTTTCTGTTGTGTTGCTAAGAAAGGGAGTAGATGTGGCTGCTGACAGACAAAGTTTCCTTCCATTCGAAAGTTTTGCATTTTTGGTAAAATCCCCTTTAGCTTAAGAGTTGAAGTATAGAGAATCACATAGAAGAATAGCTACATGTCTCCCAGACTCCATCGATTTCTCATTAACTGGCACTTAAAATCTCAATACTCTCACTGTATAACTTGAAATAGTAAAAGAGTTTGGTTCAATTATCAGTCCAAATGGAGACTGCAAATAAGAAATCAGGAGAAGACTGCGATTTGGAAGGGCAGCAATGAAGGGATTAGAAAAGATCACCAAGTGTAAGGATGTGCCAATGGAGACTGAGACCAAGATAATCCACACTCTTCTATTCCCAATCACTGTGTATGGATGTGAAATCTGGACAGAAAAGAAATCTGACAGGGGAAAAAATTGCCTTGTTTGAAATATGGTGCTGGAGGAATGTTTTGAGGAGACTTGGACTGCCAGAAAGATTAACAAGTAAGTCGTAGAACAAATCAAGCCTGGATTATCTCTGAGGGGGGAAATGATGAAATTGATGTGGTCATAGTTTGAGCACATCAAAAGAAGAGAAAATCCCCTAGAAAAGATGATAATGCTGGGAAAGGATTGACTACATAATGGAACCATAGTCTTGGGTTTACAATAGCTGAGCAAGGCCATTGACATTTTGGAGATCATTTATTCATAGAGTCACTATAAATCAGGGGTGACTTGATAGCATATAACAACAATTCTCCCAGACATTTGCAGGAGAAAGGGTAAAAAATTTCTTTATTTAAGATACTTGAATTGTAGACGTGCTGTTTTCCATATTGCACACCTGCTAGCAACCAGCCAAACTGATCAGCTGCAGCAAACAAATGGCAGCACATGACAAAAGAGATGGAAAGAACTCAGAACAGATAGAGAGACAGGACTTTCTTTGAATTCAGAGTCTGGATGTAATGATTGGGTAGTGCTAGATATAAAGGCAAACACTCAGTCACAGAAGAGTCCCTGCTAATTCCTCTAATTACAGGCAGCATGCAGAGTTGTTAAAAAAAAAACCTCCAACACTTTCTCCTTCCCCATCTCCTAAATGAAAAATCATACAAATGGAAATAATACATTTTCCTTGAAATTTCTGGTTCAAGAATGACAAGAAAATGCTACAAAACTGTCACCTTTACATATTAAAAGAAACAACAGTTGTATGTTCTAATCAATCTCTCTTTCTCTTCTGAATCGGCTGGTTTTTATTACATTAAAAGTGATGGGTTAAAACAAACATGATGTTCAAATAAGGATTTTGTAACATTGTAATCATTTTTCCTTCTCTTTCTCCTCCCCCTGGAAGTTGGGTACCATTGAGACTGTTTTGACCTTTCATGGAGCAATTTTGAATAAAGATGTTACACTGCATCCAAATTAGTCTTTCATGCATCTCTGCTTAAAAGAAACGGCATGAGAATACAGCCCTCTATCTCCCAATTTTAACCAAATGCACATAATCCATTTCTATCTGCTCTGCCCCAAGAGCTGTAAGATCTTTTATTTTGCTACATAACAAGTTATAGAAATGTCAACTCCAGATGAAGCTGCTAAAATTTGTGTCATGGTGTTTTGCTTGGTCAACTATAAAGACAACATTCTCAAGGGTAGCGTTCTCCCTCCTTCCCTCCCTCCGTATTTTCCATCTCAGTGTCTTATACAGAAAATGGGGTGCCTTTTTAGTTGGCCTTTGAGTGGAAATGTGATAAAAGTCATGGTCAAAAGAGGTATATGCTGCTTGGTGTCTTGTTCACCCATTCTCCTCTTTATTATCCTCTCAGAAATTGTATGCCGACCACCCCGTGTAGAGGATGGCAATTGGAAACCTGAAAAGATTCAGTATAGTTTTGAAGATGAAATTGAAATAGTGTGTGCTAATGGATTTCAGCCCAGTGCCAGTATTTCAACATGCACGGATCAAGGCTGGCAACCTCCTCCAATCTGTATACGTAAGTGCTTTTCTCTTTGTCATTCCAGAATGCATGTACTTCATGAATGTCATCCATTGTTATGGTAGAAAAGATGGGAGGGAAAGGAATCTAGAGATCCTTTTATTTTACTGAAAATGTATTTTCTCCTTGCTGGAGGCTGAGATTCCATCAGCACAATCACTGATATTCCCCACTCACCCACTGAAATACAGTTTCCAATTACCCACTTTTATATAAATGGCAATGCAATTATCTGGATGTAGGGGTGCTTTCTAAGGGTCAAGCTTTGATTGCTCGATTCAAGTGTAGATTTAAAGATTAGAAGGCTCACCTTCTCCCTGTCTAAGCTCCAGAAACTTACTCTGGAGCCAGGTAAGAGAAGGCAGTGGGCATTTCTCAAGCCCTAGTGGAATGTCTTTTCCCACCGCAATTGTCATCTGTAATAATAATAAGTAGTGTGGTTGAATGAAGAGCTAGGCAGGTAATGAAGCATTTTCATGTATCTAGAGGTCTAAATCAATTGCTAACAAGCTCCTCACCTTCTGTGAATGCTAATATCAGTCAGCCACTTTTGTTGAACTTTTATTTGATGTGTTTTACCCAGTTTCTGCACTGGGATGAAGAAAAGAAGGGCCTTGCCAGCCATGTTATAGGCTCTCTGTGTGTTTAAGAACTCAGCATGTCTAGAACTCATGCCCACATTTGGCATCTCCATGTGAGTAGGAATCACTCTTCTTGAGATCCTGTACTAAGATTTTGAATAAGACAGTGACAGAGGGAGTTGGACTGGGTGTTCCACTCTATGCATGTTCACAGTACTGGCTGCAGCATGCCTGAATAAGGCTAAGGTGAACATACTGAACAAAGCAGCATGCTGGAGCCTACAACATGTGTGTGCACATGTCTGTGCATGCACATGAGTGTGTGCACATGCATATGTTCCTGTTATACTCAATAGTTGAAGAAGAAGAGATTGCAAATCGAGTCTTTTTTTTCGGCCAGGATGCAAAATCTGTCCTAGAGATGAAGGCAGTGATACTGGTGAGAAATATATTGGCTTTGTGTTGTGATCAGCAATAACTCTAGGCATGAGTCCAAAAGTGGAACACAGACTTAAATGCAAGTCACAGTTGGAAATACTGTATGTATAATCTAAGTCTACTTGTTGTGTAGAAGAAGAATACCAGAAATTAGGGAAGGTTTACATTTTAAAATATGCACAAATACCGTCATACAAAAAAGTATTTCTTTTGAAAAGATTTTGCATAGAAATCTGTAGATATTTTATTGTGGATTGGGGGGCGGGGAAGCCAACAATCCACTGTAGATTCAGGTCAGGATAAGCTCAGTTCTTCTACAGGAAGGTCAGCTGGATTGACCTTGACAGATGTGAGAAAATGAGATGCTCCCTTGCTTTGCTGCACATATTATGAAGAGGGCTTCTACTCTATCCAATTTTCAAGAGGCAGCTTCTTTCTTCTTGGGATGCACCAAAAACCTACCATTCATAGAGAAAGGTGCAAAAGTAACCTCTGCCCTAAACAGGGGAGAGTTAACTTTGAGTTTCAAGATCTCTGGATGGAACATGATGCTATTTGCATTAATTTCCCCTGCACAAGCAAGGTACAGACTGAAAAAGATGGGGACATTCTCACTGCAAGTAATGGTAATGGATTCCCTATCAGACCTTCTCAGCAGAATGGACCCAAAGACCTGCAGTGCTCTAGTGTTTACCCACACACTCAATTTTTAGTGAAAGAGTAATGGGGATGTAGAATGGGACATTTCATTTCAAAATTATACCCCGCCCTACTCAGTTAAACCTGACTCTAGATGGCTTACATATTATAAAAGTAACAGCATTATAATCACAAATTCCACATTATCATAATCACAATCATCACAGTATCAGAATATATATATTTATAAATATCAATAACATAGTATTAATAAAAAAATATTAATATCACAATAAAATGTTACAAAAAGTATTACAAAAAAAACCCAGCAAAAACAAAAATCACATATACTGAGTCCCACAATGATTATAAGCAAAAACCTACAGAAGGTAGCTGGGAAAAGTCCAAGAGAAGCCAAAAAAAGAAAGAATACAATCCCAGGGAGAGCTGTCCACCACTGTGGCATCCTTTTGATCTGGTGAGAGACTGGGTGGGGTGCTGGCCCTGGCCCTGGTGCCCCACAGCTGCAGTAGCCTCTCCTCCCAGCACAGAGTCTGGAGGTGAGGGTGGAAAGGTCCTGGCGTCATAGCTGTTCTATCTTCCCCGGGGCTGAAGCCAGCCAAGGGAAGAGTCTGGTGAAGGTGACATAGAAAGATGTGAGCAAAAAGGTAGTCCAAGCAGTTTTTAGAACTAGAAAAAAGGGCAGTTTTGTCACTTTTTTGTTGTTGTTCAGTGTGCACAGTTGATTCTGACTCATTGTGACCCTGTGGACCATTGCCCTCCAGGCACCTCTGTCCTCTACCATCCTCCTCAACCTGTCCAACTCTACAATACCATCTAGCCATCTCATTTTTTGCCACCCCCTTCTTTTGCCCTCCAACTTTCCCAGCATCAAGGTCTTCTCAAGTGAATCCTCTTTTTTCATTTAATGTCCACAGTACTTTAGCTTCATCTTTACTATTTGACCTTCTAAGAAGCAGTCAGGGTTGATTTCTTCTAAGATCAACCAATTTGTTCTCCTTGCTGTCCAGGGTACTCTCAAAACTCTGCTCCAACACCACATTTCAATGGCATCTATTCTTCTGCGCTCAGCTTTCCTTATGGTCCAGCTGTCACAGCCATTCATTACTACCAGAAATACCATTGCTTTGACTATGTGGACTTTTGATTACAAGCAGATGTCTCTACTTTTAACTATGTTCCCCAGGTTTCTTATAGCTTGTCTCCCAAGAATCAGTTGCCTTTTTTCCCCATGGCTGCAATCCCTATCTGCAGTGATCTTTGATCCTAAGAAAGTAAAATCTGACACTGCTTCTACTTCTTCCCCATCTATTTTCCAGGGACTGATAGGGCCTGTTGCCATTATCTTGGTTTTCTTGATGTTGAGTTTCAAGCCAGCTTTTGCACTCTCTTCTTTCAACTTAATCAGGAGCTTTTTTAGGTCTTCCTCACTTTCTGCCATTAGGGTAGTATCATCTGCATATCTGAAACTGTTGATGTTTCTCACTGCAATTTTGATCCCAAATAGTGATTTTGCCACTAGAAGAAATTGTGATTTTTGTCACTAGAAGAAGGAAAAATGTTTCCTTAGCAAGGACACAATTACTAAAAGTTGCTATGTGTGAATAGTCAAAGAGTAAATGACCCCTATGTTTGTTTCTTGATGATCCAATACAAAACAATATAATTGCACCTTCCAAAGCTGAGAAACTTTGCTTCAGAATTTTTAAAAATTACTTCTTGAAGGAATTCTCTTTCTATGTTCACTGGAACCAGTGATGGGATGTAACAGGTTCTCACCAGTTCTCCAGAACCAGTAGTAACTTTCCCCAGTGTTCCTGAGAACCGGTAGCAGCTTTTCTTTTCTTTTTTTTTTTTTTGGGGGGGGAGGGAAACAACCTTTGGGGCTTACCTTTTCACTGGTATGCATGTCTATACTGCTTGGCGTGTATGCACAACCTCCTTGCTGTCCTCCCAAGTGGGGAGGAGGAATTGAAGTTGCTAGCCTGAAGCTCCCTATAGCCTGCTCCCCAGGGTAAGTGACTCACATTTGGATGTGGTGTGTCTGTGTGTATTTTAATGTGTATTTAATACCTTTACCTATATTTACGTACTACCACACTTCCTAAAAAGGCCTGGCAGCTGGCAGGCCTGGCGGCCTGGCTTGGGGTTTTTAAGCATAGTCTTGGAGTTACCTCATCAATAAGCTACACCTGTGCTGTTCCAATTGCTGTTTCAATTGGAGAACCCTTAAGGAGGTACAGCTGTTTTACATTTACATTAAGGCATATTATCCTAGAGAATTGGTTAGGCAAAGACTTAGTACCTAACTTCTTTAACTGTTGAAAAGAAGAAAAGTGCCAAAACGAAGCTATCTTGTGGTGAGTTCATTCTGTAGTTCCTTCCATCTGACCTAGTGTGAGAAAGATTAGCCAGAATAAGCTTTAAACTCTGGTTTAAAAGCTCTATTTGATTTGTGTTTGGGGTGGGTGGGTGGGTGTATTTTAATGTATTTTTTATTTATTTATGTATTTATTTAATTTATTTATGGGTTTGTGTTGTGGGTGGGTGGGTGGGTTGAGGAGTGTGTGCGTGTGCGTGCGCTTATTTTATTTTTCAATTATTATTTTCTATTTTATTTATTTATTTATTTGGCCCCGACCATGACATCATGACATCATGATGTTAGCTCCGCCCACACTGTCATGACATCACGGTGGGGTAGTAAAATTTTTGACATCCCACCACTGACTGGAACCCTGAGTGAGAGAAAACATGTGTGTTGGATAGAGGCATACACATTTGGAGCACATGGGACTGAGCCTCTCCTGATGTGAACCATGTGGGGATTTATGGAAGTTTTCATACCAGTCTGAAGATGTGAAGAAAACTGGATAAATTTGAAAAAAAGCACACACCCTCCCATTCAATTCTTCCCAAAGAAAAAACATTGGATATTGTAGGGAGAAAAATTGTAATACTGTATATACATTTAAATCCAGGATTAAATTCTTCCTTTTTTGTTTCAATCTTTAGCAGAAAAAGAGGTGGATCACTGTGAGAGTTTCATTGTTTATAGGCTGTAGTTTATCTTCTAATGGATTTCTCCTAGTCCAGTGATGGCAAACCTTTTATACACCAAGTGCCCAAGCTGCTGTCTGTGCCACACCTTCACACTGTATGTGTGGAAGGAAGCACTCCCATTAGGCTGCTGGGCAGAGGGGTGGGGTAAACTCTGAACTGGGGTGATGGTGCAAATGGCTACAGAGAGGGCTCTGAGTGGTTCCTCTGGCAATCATGCCATAGGTTCACCACCACTGTCCTAGTCTGTTAGAGGAAAGTCATAGAGAAGAAAATCATTGGCTGAAATTCTGTTGCTTAAATGTGCATACAGAAGGCAAATGGATAAAAAAAAACCAGTTATTTCTAGCTGGCAATTAATAAGTCCCTGCTTGGAGTGTTTGACTATGTGCACCAAGCCACCAGGTGCAGGTACTTCCAAGAGTCTCAGCAACAATTCCTCCCCCGCCCCCCAGTCTCTGAGAGCTTTTCCTACCAAAAGGAACTCTAACCAATGCATGTAGTATTTGGGGATTCCCCATTATATTTTAATTCTCCAAATTGCAGATCAGGATTGCAATGTACTGCCCGCCAGCCATATGTAGACCCCAGGCATTATTAAGTGTTTTGAAAGATAAACTGGGATCTATTGTTCAGAGAACTTGCTTCTACAGGATACAGTAAAACTAGCATCCAGAGGGTCTACTTCCCAGAGGATGCTCTATGAGTCAGCATTAGAGGTTCATCAACTTAAGGCAATATAAGAATCAGCATTGAGATAGCCTACGTCCTAGAAGACAGCACCTCCCATGGACATAACATTTTGAGATGAGGTCCCTCTCTGCTCAGATCACAGGTCACCTTTGCTAAAGTCATTCCTATGGTCTGCTTCTAGATTTGAGAGGAAATCACATATATGTGTTTGTGTGTTAGTTTAGATGGCAAGGCCTCTATAGGACTTCTCTGTGCACATGTATGGATATGTATTGAATACAGGTTTACCCCTGTTCCCATAACCATGGGGGATGTGTTATTTATTATTTATTTATTATTTGTTATATTAATAGCTGCCCAGAGTGGGATATTCTCCCACTCTGGGAAGCTAACAACACATTTAAAATAATAAAAAGAAAAGAACTATACAATTAAAAAACTCAAACTAAAGGAGTAAACAAACTAAGTAAATTATAAATAACAAACAAAAATAATAACCCCCAATTCAAAATAACTGACAATAGGGAGCACAACTTGGTGCCTGAAAGAGTCAGTCAATGCCTATTGCTCAGTCTTAGATAATATATCCCCCAAAGCCTCTTTACAGAAAAAAATGATTTAAGTTTTTTTTAAAAAAAAAATTAGGTAGGGATGGTACCTGGTGCAGCTCAACCCACAGAGTTGGTGCCGCCGCCATGAAGACTCTTCTCTGAGTCATGGCCTTCCTTGCCAATTTCAGGGTCGGCCCCTGAAGCTGTGCTGTCTGGGAGGAACGAGTGATGCGGGCTGATGTCCTGAGAGGAAGACGTTCCACCAGATAGGAAGGTCCCAAACCATTTACAGCCTTATATAATGAATGCATGTTCTTCCTAACTTGCTTGGGACCTCTCAGTGTTCAATCCAAGGCGGATTATTCAAACAAAATCCCCTCTAGAACTCTCCCAAACTCACGCAAGAAAAAATATGTTCACCATTCGTTCTCCAGCCCAGAAGCGTAGCGTGCCTTGGCGGGGCCCCGTATAAAAATTTGTTTGGGAGCCCTTAGGAAGGGTAAAGATTTCTCACAAAAGAAAAAAATGCATAAAATTACTTAAACGGGGAAATCCCGCAGCCTGCGATAACCGATGTAGGGTGTTGCCAACTTTTGAACGCACGCTTTACAAAGCTGGCTTGAGACTAAATATCAAGAAAACCAAGATCATGGCAACAGGCCCTATCAGTCCCTGGAAAATAGATGGGGAAGAAGTAGAGGCAGTTACAGATTTTACTTTCCTAGGATCAAAGCTCACTGCAGATGGGGATTGCAGCCATGAAATAAAAAGGCGGCTGATTCTCGGGAGGCAAACGATGAGAAACCTGGGGAACATAGTGAAAAGTAGAGACATTAAATTGCAAACAAAGATTCGCATAGTCAGGGCAATGGTATTCCTTGTGGCAATGTATGGTTGTGAGAGCTGGACCATTAGAAAAGCGGAGCGCAGAAAAATAGACGCCTTTGAGATGTGGTGTTGGAGGAGAGTTTTGAGAGTACCCTGGACAGCGAGGAGAACAAATGGGTCAATCTTAGAAGAAATCAAGCCTGACTGCTCCTTAGAAGGTCAAATAATAAAGATGAAGCTAAAGTACTTTGGACATCAAATGAGAAGAGAGGATTCACTTGAGAAAGCCTTGATGCTTGGAAGGGTAGAGGGCAAAAGAAGAAGGGGACGGCCCAAGATGGGATGGCTAGATGGTATTGTGGAGATAATGGGCACAGAGCTGAGTGAGTTGAGGGGGATGGTGGAGGACAGGAATGCCTGGAGGACAGTGGTCCATGGGGTCGCAGAGGGTCGGAATCGACTGTGCGACTGAACAACAACAACATTTGTTTTGCTTACGCACGTTGGGGGCCCCGTGGCCCTCCTCCCACCTTTGGTCCAACTTTCCTCCCCTTTGCGTTATCTCTTTGCTTCCCGTTAGAAAACCTGTCCAGGGCGGGCAGGCAGGTGCTGAAGAGCAGCGCCACCCTTTTGCGGGTAACGGGCATGAGGAATTGGGGGTTGGGGGGGCACCAAAGGAGACCGTCCCTTCTCAGGCCTTCCCACAATAACGTTGGCTTCGGCAGAAACAGGAGAGGTGGGAACCGCTGCAACCCGTGCTGCTGGCTGCTGCCCGTGGCCTTTGCCACCATTGGCAGGGCGGGTCCACGGCCGGGGAAGCGGGAGAGACCGTCAAAGCCCTCCCAGCCTCTTCCCGGGCCAGAGTGCCCTCCGCTGCTGTTGCTGCGGTCCCGCCGGAGGCGTCGCCAGCGCTCGGCGGCCTCTCCCCGTGCCGCCCCCTCCCCAGTGAAGGTCCCAGAGCGTCCGGTGGTCCGAGTGTCCCTGGTTCATCAGGGGCCGCGCGCGCACCCCCGCTCTCTCGCGTGAGTGGAGGCGACAGAAGCAGCGGAGAAAGGAGAGCCCTGCCCTCCCTTCTTTGTCCTGGGCAGGTGGGAGGGGGCAGCCCAAGGCCTCCCAGAAAGGCACCCACCCCCAGCGCCCTCTCCCAAGGCTCCCTGGCTGTTGCCTCCCTCCCGCTCTGCATTTGTTTTGCTTACGCACGTTGGGGGCCCCCGTGACCCAGGGGCCCCGTATAATCAGTGGCGTAGCTTGGGGGGGCGGGGGGCGGATGCCCCGGGCAGCGCCTTTCAGGGGGCGGCAAAATGTCCCCTCCCCACCCTTTTGCTGGCGAGCGCCCCACGTGCGCTTCGCCGCTTGCCACACACCTCCGTCCGCTCGCACCTCCATCTACTCGCTCGCCCGGCTGGCCGTCGGGGGCTCTCCGCCGCCTGTTGCCCCTGGCAGCGGCTTTCAGGGGGAGGCAAAATGTCCCCTCCCCACCCTTTTGCTGGCGAGGAGGAGAAAAAGGGGTTTTTTTTAGGCGGACAATTCAAGGAGGGGCACGCCCGGTCGCCCGCCCAGCTGGCCGTCGGGGGCTCTCCTGGCGGGCGGCCCGCATGCGCGCGGACGCTGCTCGCCTCTGCCCGCCCAGCCACCCACCCAACTTGCCGTGAGACGGGGCGCTCGTCGGGGGTGGGTGGCGCCGTGGCGGGGAGCCCCTGGGGGCTGGCTGGGCAGGAGGAGGTGGGCAGCGTGCACGCGCACGCGGGCCGCCCGCCAGGAGAGCCCCCGACCGACAGCCAGCCCGGCGGGCGGGCCCCTCCTTGAATTGTCCGCCTAAAAAAAAACACTTTTTCTCCTCCTCGCCAGCAAAAGGGTGGGGAGGGGACATTTTGCCGCCCCCTGAAAGCCGCTGCCAGGGGCAACAGGCGGCGGAGAGCACCCGACAGCCAGCCGGGCGGGCAAGCGGACGGAGGTGCGAGCGGACGGAGGTGTGTGGTGGGCGAGCGGACGGAGGTGTGTGGTGCGCGCGCGCGGGCCCCGCTAGTCAGCAGGGGGCCGGCTTCTACCTGGGTCGGGGGAGGGGGCGGCAGCAGCGGCGAGCTGGGGGGGGCGGTGAGTTTGTTCTTCGCCCCAGGCGGCTGAAGACTGCGCGACGCCACTGCGTATAATTGATACGGCTGATACGGCAGTAGCTATGCCCCTGCTCCAGCCAAACCCGGCTGATCCAAACCTGGCTTTCTCTGTTTACAGAGACAAGCCCAATTTACTTTGAGAGGTTTTGGTAGCGTTTTCAAGAGGCAAAAAAGAGGGACTTACTGTCTTTTAACCCAATATCCCATTTTCAATGAACACGCGTTGATTGAAGAAAATATTTTTATTTAAATTGGTAGCATGGTTCTTGATGAATCAGGTTACAGATCTCAGCATAGAAAAATAAACTAACTTTAATTTGTTTTAGAGAAAGGATGTTTCAGACAAGTATTCCCCTAAATAAAAAAGGAATCTGTCTAGCTATTCTAAGTTACCATAATTAAGATTTCCAGAGATAAGGCCTAGTTGGAAAGCCCATCTCTTCCTTGTCAGTGTTCCCTAGGTGACAACCATTTTTGAACTCTCTCTCTGTTCTAGCCATGTGCTCATGGCGGGAGAAAGGGCTTGCAGCATTAGCCCAATTCCTCCCCCTTAAAGATTCTACATCTTTACTGCTTGAGAATCGATCTCTCTCTCTCTGCTTCTGCTCAATTGCTTAACTCTTCCCTGCTTTCTGCTTGCCACTAACTCTTTCAAACCTTCCCTCCAGGTGTGACATAACTAGCAGACATCCAATCAGATAACAGAGTTGGGGTAAACAACTGTTGGCGCCTCCAAGTCTGTTTATCTCTTCCCATCCGGGCCCCAAAGTGTGAAAAACAACCAAATGGCCTTTTTGACAAAGAAGCCACATTTCCCCTTTAGTCCAAAACATATCAAACTCCATTTTGGATATGTGAAAGATTTGGGGCCTCATTTCATGACACCTTAAAAGTTAGAACTAACACCTTGCACCTGATATGGAAGGGAATGGGTAGCCAATACAGCTGGGGAGATTGGATCAAATTTTCTCCAGTAATCAGCCTGGCTGCTGCATTTTGCACCCTTTGAAGCCTCCATATCAGGAACAAGGGAAGTTCCATGTAAAGAGCATTACAGTAATAATACATGAGACTAAGAGCGAAATAACTAATGTTATGACAGACCGACTGTCTAAGTAGGGGTGCAACTGAGTTATTTGATAATTGAGGAAAAGCAGCTTTGCTCACTGTTGCAATTTGTGCTTCAAGGGTCAGATGAGAATCTAATGTGGGCCCTAAATTGTGTGGCTGGTCCATAGAGAAAAAAGCAATTTAATTAATTTTAATTTAATTTTTATATTTATATGCCACCCTATCAGAGGAAATCGACTCAGAGCGGCTCACAGTCATAAATAAATATACACAATATAATCAGAATACAATCCATAAACAATACTCAGTATATAATAAACAATATAATCACAGTATAGCTAATACCCAATACAAAAATGATCAATTTGAAATGTACAATATACCAGTACATTACAGAATATCATTCCAATGTTAATCTACATCCTCTCTACCACAACTGCAATTAAGTCCAGGTACAGCTGTGGCAAAATCCTACCCCTATCTGCAGGTGGTCCTTGGGTGGCAGCTGCGACAAAGTCCTGCCTTCCCAGGCTCCCTCCACTGCAGCAGATGAAAAGGAGAGAGAGAGAGAGAGTTGGGTGTCATCCGCATATTGGTGAAACCGCACTCGGAATCTCTGGATGGCCCCTCCCAGCAACTTAATGTGGATGTTGAATAATAATGGGGACCTTAAACCTTGGAAAAAGGCAAACTCCATATTTAAGCACTGATACTTCAATCTGAGAAGGTGTGTTCCATTCTGGTGCTAGGAAAGTACCTGCTCTAATAACACAGTAGGTCAGGCAAAATGAACTGTAGAACGAACTCAACAAAGATGCCTTCATCTGAGACAGGGGACAACTTCATTTGTTCTGGCTCTTAACTTATTCTTTTTCTCTTTTCCAAAGCAAAGAACTGTGGCTATGGCCAGATACCAAATGGACGTTATTACTACCGTGAACAAGTAGCAAACTTTCCAAAACCACTGGGTTCTGTAGTTTACTATGTGTGTAATTCTGGTTTTCTGCCACCAACCAAGGGATCCTGGGACCAAATTGTGTGCACCAAAGCTGGCTGGGATCCAGAACCAAAATGCTTGAGTAAGTAAACTATTTCCTTGTATTTTCCTCCCTTAGCATTAATAGAAATCACTGTCTATTAAAAAAAACCCATCTCTAATCCAGTTTTGTGGAGAAATGGCAAACATATTTTATTATTCTATGGCAAACATATTTTGCCATAGAATAATGTTTCTGGCTATTGATAAGGTCATTTCACCCAGTCCAACTGTGGTTGTAAACATGAAAATTTTTGAAGGTTTCACTTAGAACCAGTGATGGGAATAAAAAAATTACTATCAAACTGTGGGTGAGGTTAACTATGTGGGTGTGACCAAATCTGTGGGCATGTGATTTGCTGGGGGTGGCCATGTGACTGGATGGACTATATAGTCATGCCTTCCACATGGCCATGAAAACATCTTCAAACAGACAGCACTGGCTGTTTGGCTGTAAATGGAGATGAGCACTGCACCCTAGAGTCGGATACGACTGGCTTTTTAATAAGAGAGCCCTTTACTAACCACTCGCAATAAACAGGGCCAAAACCTCACAGCAGATTTGAATACCAATCAGGGATCTTCTGTTATGACATAAAGGTAAAGGCTGCCCTTGTTCATAATCCAGTCGTATCCAACTCTAGAGTTCAGTGCTCATCTTTATTTATAGCCAAAGAGCCAGTGGACTTGATCTACAAAAGCTCATATTAAAATACAGCAGTTAGTCTTTGAGGTGCCACAACATTTTTATCTTTTTGTTTTCTTTACTCTCTGATATGCTTGCACAGAATAAAACTTTTGATATGATAGCTGTGTTAGTCTCTGTTTCAAGCATATCAGGTTGAAAAAAAAACAAGACAAAAATGTTGTGGCACATTAAACACCAGAGAGAGAGAGAGGCAAGCATATCAGGATGTAAACAAAACAATAAGACAAAAACATTGTGGCACATTAAACACCACACATGCGCACACACGCACACATTCACACAGACAAGCATATCAGAAAGAAAACAAAACAAAAAGACAAAATGTTGTGGCACCTTAAAGACTACAGAGAGAGAGGGAGGCAGAGAGAGAGGCAAGGGACTTACCCAGAAGGGGCAGGCAGTGCCAGCCAGGGCTTTTCTTCCTCCTTCTCCAGGACAAGAGACCACCGGAGTCTCCATCTGTGGAGCATTTTTACCATTTCAGCCCAAATCCAGAGAGGTGGCTTGTTGGGTTCCTCTGCTGTAGCTCTCTATCCCTCGCTGCCTTAGAGAGGTGCAAACCTGGAGGAGGACCCAACCATCTTCTATGGTAGGAAGTGAGAGATAGACTGGAAGCAGTGGAAGCCGACATGGGCTGGTGCAGACAGACGAGTGATGGGCAGCAATAGGTTCGCACCAGTTCACCAGAACCGGTAGTAACTTTTCCCAGTGTCCTGGAGAACCAGTAGCGGCTTTTGGGGGGAACCACCTCGGGGCTTACCTTTTCTCCAGTTCCCCCACTGCACATGCATGCCAAGAGCTTGATGTGCATGCATGCATGCCTACAGCACTTGGCGCACATGCACGGCCTCCTTGCTGACCTCCCAATTGGAGGAAGAGAAGCTAATAGCCTGAAGCTCCCTATAGCCTGCTCCCCAGGGTAAGTGACTAACCTTTGGGTGTGGGTGTGTATTTTAATGTGGATTTATTTTTAATGTGCATTTTATGTGTATTTAATTTGTATTTTTATGTGTTTTATGTCTATTTAATGTGTATTTATTTTAATGTGTATTTATTTTAATGTGTATTTATTTTAATGTGTATTTTATGTGATTTATGTGTATTTTTATGTCTATTTATTTTGTATTTTTATGTGTACTTATTTTTATGGGTTTTTTACATTGGCTCCACCCACATTATTGGCTCCACCCATGACATCATGATGTTGGCTCCGCCCATGACATCATGATGTTGGCTCTGCCCACAATGTTGGCTCCGCTCATAGTGTGGTAGTAAATTTTTTTGGCTGCCCACCACTGGGCTGGAGCAAGAGAAGGCGGTGCAAGCAGGCTAGCAGTTAGACAACAAAGGAAACAACTGAAAAATAGTACCTTTAAGGCTGGAGCAAGACAAGGATGGAGCCCACATAAACACCACACCAGCTCTGGAGCAATAGTCTTGCTGCCCTTTTAGTTTTATGACTAAGACAGACACACATGCCCCCTCCTCAGACTCAAGCAAGAAAGGAAAAAATTGCTCCATGGATGGAGCCTCCACTGATGGAGCCCAAAGTCGAGGCAGGGTGTGTGTCTGTCTGCACCAGCTCATGTTGGCTTCTTCTTCTGCTGCTCTCTGTCTCTCATTGCCTGCCATAGAGAGGTGAAATCCTGGAGGACGCAACCAGCTATCTATGATAGGCAGTGAGGGATAGAGTGGCAGTAAAGGAAGCTGACATCGTCTGGTGCAGACAGACATGCACACCCCCTCCCTGGATTTGCGGCATAGTCAGGAAAGAAAGAAAAATGTTCCACAGACGGAGCAGTGGTGGGTTGTTACCGGTTCGGACCTGTTTGCCTGAACCGGTAGCGCCCATCACAAGGGGGTCGCCGGGAGTTGGTAAAATCCCAGGTGACTGGCTCAGTCGCCTCTCCAACCCCCCTCCGGGCACATCAAAATGGCTGCCCAGAACTGTGAATGTGTAAAACCTAATGCGCAGTAAAAAATAGTACTGTGCATGTGTCAAATGGAGGTGTGATGCATGTGCAGCTCCAGGCAGCCATTTTGGCTGCCCGGAAAGGAAGGGCACAGGGAGTGCCTGTAGAACCGGCGGCGTGGCCTTTCCTCACCATGCTATGCCACCAGGCTGCTGTGCCACAGTAGCGGTTTGCCACCACGCCACCATGCAGCCGTGGTTCCTGCCTACCTCCTGCCTGCCTACCTAGGTAAATGATGGGTTTGTCACAAACCGTTTGTGTTTGAGGTGGGTGGGTGGTTTGATTTGTGTTTGGGGTGGGTGGGTTAATTATTTTAATGTTAACATGTGTTTTTATTTAATTTTATTGATTTATTTTATTTTATTATTATATTTTCTTTGGCTCATACCACAATGTCATGACGTCATGATGTTGGCTCTGCCCACGAAATCATGACATCATGATGTTGGCCCCACCCACGATGTCATGATGTCACGGTGGGGTAGTAAAAAAAATTGACAGCCCACCACTGAGACGGAGGCTGTGGTGTTCCTTTGCACTGCCTCTTCTTACTCCCCGGCCACGTCCTCTGCCTGCCACGGGAGGCTACGTCTGATTTTTAATTTTAAAAAATAAAATAAAAACGAATTTTTAAATTTTAAAAAATAAAAATAAAATGGGCATGGCCAACCAAATATACTATCGGTATGCCTGATCCGGTGCGAACCGGGAGGGGCCCATCACTGCTTAGAACTGATGAGAGTAAAACCATCAAAACCCCAGAAGAGAGAAATAGTGTTTATGTGGAGCAAGAACATATGTGTAACACTTATGGAACAGCATAATTTGTATTTATTATTATTTATTATTTATTTTTCTGATTTCGTATTGCATATGAAGCCCTACTTCATCTTTTACACAAGGAAGTATAAATTGAAGCCCACAGTTATAGGGGAATAACATATTTTTGCTATTAATTCTTTAGTTTCCTATGATTGACCACACCTGGCTTTTTAAAAATTTTCTGTGTATACTTGGAATAAGTATTTGCATATAATAATAGTTGAAAGCTCCTTAACAAAATAAGGCTTTTTAAAATAATTGTGAACAAAGAGTAAACTGTGAAAAGGGAGGGAAAGATGACTCCATCTGACTAAAAGGAGGTCCATTACAACTATTTCATTTGTAAAAAGCATTTGTTGAAACACCTTTCATCTTTAATTAGCCACATATTTTGCTGGTACTAATCGAGGACACTCACTGAAGATTTATTTACACAATGCTTTTGTTTGTAAACACTTATTTCGGAATTGGTCTGAGTCACTCTGGTATTTGACTGCAGATCATCCCAGCATTTACATCCACTTATAGGGAGAATATTTGTTGGTGGATATATTGGATCCAGAAGTTCTCCGTCGTGATCCGTAAGCATCCATACGTTGGGGTTTGCCCTCTGCACATGTGCAGTGATCAACTCTACCAAGCTAGCTTTATAGAAAGCTCAACATCCCAGCATGCCTAACATTGGTGCCCTGCCCCCTTCCTCAGTTCCATTTTTTCTACTCGCTCAATTGGTCATGCTCTTCCAGGCTCCCGTGTGTAACTATTTGGAAACTCTTTCTTACTTTTAATAGCTAGGAATTGTTCTTGTTAGTTTGTGTTTATTGTTGCCTTCTTCTCCACAAGGTTTCTCTTCATTTTCTAAGTACAAATGAATGACTGTGCTTTGTTTTAAAGTACATAAAAGTAGAGTCGGATGGATCCATTGGACCATGTTTTCCATGACGGACTCCATTTTTTTGTGAACTCAATTGTCTAGACTATAACATTAGAAATTGATATTTTTCTCCACTTATTGTGGCATTGAACTGTATGATTTCAAAAAACTTTAAATTTTTTGCATCTTGCGGTTCTAAAATACCCACAGCTGATGGTCAGGATTATTGGGTTTTATTTCTAGGAGGAATTCATATACCTAGTGCATGTGTCTACTCTTAAAAACAGGGCTGCTAGAATTGTGGCACAATTCTTTATTACTCTGAGAGAAAAAGGCACAAAAAATGTAGTCAGCCATTTTGGATCCAACTGCCCCTAAGCAAAACAAAATGGATGCCTCTAAGCAGGCAAAAAAGTCCAAGCAAGCTAAACGGCCTAAGACTAAGCCCTCCAAGCATGTTCCCGCTGCTTTATTTATATCTGTTGCTCCACCCAAAGATTATTCCACTATAGAACAAATGCATGGTTTTTCAATTCCTCAATGGCCTCACTGCAACCCTCTCTCCTCACTGCAACCTATTGATCTGGACTCTGATGCACCTATTCTGTGCTCCCAGTCACATCCTGTGTAGTTGCCTGCCTTGTCAGCAAGGAATGTTACTCAAACAATTGATAGTTCACCTAATGTTAGGGATAAGAAAATGTCTCTCCCCCCACCCCAATCTCTCCACCTAGGTTGCAGGTTCTTCAACAGCATGATCCTACTTTAAAGTCCCACCGCTTGCACCATAAGCCTTTCAAACAGGCTATTGTGCATCATTGTGGTCAGGAGAACCAAACCTCTGGAGCGGTTCAAGGGCATGGAGAGTGTGTTCGATCCCACCCCAACTCCCCGAGGCTAGAACCACCTCCTCTGGCTCATGGATGGGACAGGACTCACGTCGCTAAGCTAGCAAGGCATTTGGCTCCTACGCACCCTAGTTCGACTATAACACATGTCCAGGACATTCCTTATGAGCCTGCATTGGAAAGTCAGTTCCCGTGTTCCATGGACGTGGCTTCTTTGCATCAGCCCATACCTCGCTACGATGCTTAAGACCATGCACACAATGTGGATTCTCTGGATCAGCCTGTACCTCATGACACAACTCGAATCCATGAGCAGGAGGACATGTCTCTGGGTCAGCCTGTCCATTGCCACAGTGCTCAACACTACGAGCAGGAGGTCGTTTTCCTTGATGCAATGGGCAGGAGGATGTTTCTCTGGGTCAGCCCACATCTCACTACAGAGCTTGACGCCATGAACAGCAGCTTCATTTTGATGACCCACCAATGTAGGTTGATAATGTTAACTGCTGGCACACATCCAAGGTTAATCATGCCCTGACTATTACCTCCATTCATACTGCCTTCCTATTTTGCCACGCTCTGGAGCATTCCTCACCTCAGACAGTTGGCTGCAATGCGATAGATCCCCATAACCAATCATTACTGCCTACTCACAAGTCTCAGACTACTGTTAGCCCCTGAAGGCTGGATCCTGTGTGTCGCCCTGCTGTTCTGCATGGATTCAAAACATACAAGTTGAACCTGTGAAACAGGTACTGCAGAGGCCACATTCTCGCTCCCCACAGTCAAAGTTAAGCTACGCGGATACTGTTGACTCGCGGCAACTAGGTTGTGATGTCCCTCTTCTGCCATTCCTGAAAAACAGATGAACACAGAGTCCAGTCTCTCATTACTGGCCACCGTTCACTGGGCTGGTCCAGGGAGAGGCTATGTCTGTCCTCTCATTGGATCATAAAAATGAGGCTGAGCCTTTGCAAGCTCCACTGTCCCAATCTGTGGCCATGGGTCTGACGATGTACTTTGACATGATTAACCTATGGCAATTGCCTATGATTTAGAGGTTGAAAAGCCTGAGGCTTATGATGTTGATAAATGGGAGAAAGCCATGGGAGATGGCTCTGACCATCACCCCCAGATTACTATGATTCCCACTATGCTTCAAAAAGTGAAGGCTGTATGGGAGCTTCCTTTAACAACCAGGCTGCCCCTAGAAAGGTGGATAATGTGTATAGGGTTCAAGAACCCTCTACGCCCTTTCTCTCCATCCAGCCCCAACTTAACTCGGTGGTGGTGGAGAGCAATCAGCCGGTTTAAGTTCTCTTCTCTTACCACTTTGTTGGGAAAAGAGCAAAAGAACTGAAATGCTAGTTCGCAAAGTCTATGCTAGATCTTCCTTGGACAGCAGAATCACTAATTATTTAGGTGCTCTTGGGATGTACCAACAGTACCTATGGGACCATCTTGCCTCCCAACCACCTGAAAATGCACAGGTTGAGGCCCCTAAAATACACTAAGAGGTGAAACTTGTAGCAAACTACTCAATGTTCACTGCTCGCCATGCTGCGGAGGTTTTCCCCTGCAACTTATTTGCTGCCGTTGCCTTCTGTAGACAGGCATGGCTTCAGGCTGCAAATTATGGGGATGACACAAAGAATACATTGAAACAAATGCCATTTGATGGGACAACACTTTTCCATAACATGGCTGATGATTCTATTCACAACTTGGCAAAAAAGTAAAACGGGTTTATCATGGGCCGAAGTCAGCAACACAGACTTCTCAGCCCCAATTCCATTTTTACAGTCAACACTGGAAATGTCCTACCCAGTACTGCCAGCAGCCTTTTCAGCCTTATCAGCCTTACAATTCTTTCCAAGTCCACCGACCTCAAACTGGTCACTCAAACCGAGGAATTCCTGTCAGAAACAGAGACCTCGGCAGCCTTCCTTTCATCAGGACAAACAGTCTCACAGACGTTTCTGAAACTCTCAACCCAGGAGTCAGCCAGCTACTGCTCCATCCTGTCACTCCTATGGTTCCATACTTCCAATAGTGGCACAGGATCACCATGGACTCCTGGGTACTGGCCATTGTTTTAATTGGCTATGCAATAGAGTTTGTTCAATTACCTCCTCTTGACTTTATTAAGGCAACACAGCCAACTCTGGTCCAGGTACAGGAGGTCATCACCCTCTTCGCCAAGAACACGATCAGGGAAGTTTCCCACCTACCTCAGTAACAAGGATTTTAATCCCACTATTTCATGGTTCCAAAAATAAAAATAGAGATCTACATCTTATCAGGGACTTAAGAGACCTAAACTCTTTCATAGTCCAAAAAAGTTTAGAATGGTCAATCTTCAATCCCTTCTACCCTTTCTCTTTCCAGGCACATGGTTCACCACCATCAACTTTCCACATTGTCATCAAGGATTGTCACAAGAAATATCTCAGATTTGTAATCTCCAGCAAGCTTTACAAACACAACAGGCTACCCTTCGGACTTTCTACCTCACCAAGGAAGTTTACAAAGATTATGGCACACCATGAGGATCCATGTTTATATGTACCTTGACAACTGGCTCATTGTGTCCAGGTCTCTGTGTACAATGGACTCAAGGAGCCTCAATTCCATAGCGGCTGTCTCCCTCCTCACCTAAGATCCCAACTCCTGTAGTGGTTGGACAACAGCAACTTATGCCAAGGTCACCCCTTTCAGGACCCAATCCTCAGGCTCAGCTGACCACAGGTGCCAGCAACCTGGGAAGGGGTGCCCATACAGCCATGTCATGTGTCAACAGGGTGTGGCTTCCCCACGAACGCCAATGGCATCTCAATCAGTTGGAACTTCTTGCAGTTTTAATTATTTATTTATTGTATCACATTTATACCCTGCCCTCATCCAAAGACTCAGGGCAGCTTACAAAATTAAAAACACAGTTAAAAACACATTACATTAAAAAAATTAAAAGTTAAAAGGGTTAAAAAGTTAAAACTATCAGGGAGAGAGGTGGGGATTATTCAAAAGAGCCAGTCAGCTGAACTAACTGTCTGGCCTGCACCTCGCACATGTCCCACCAGCTAGGTCTATACCCCCTTTCTGAAGGGCAGCAGCTCTGTCTGGAGACACAGTTCACTTGGCAGGAGGTTCCATAGGGCCGGGACAGACACAGAAAAGGCTCTCCTTCTAGTGGTAGAGAGGTGAGCCTCCCTAGCTGATGGCACAACCAGAGAGCCTCTTCAGTCCGCTCTGGTGGGACAGACAGATGTCCTCTGGGTGCTGTGGTCTCTTAAGTATCCTGGCCCACTACCATGTAGGGTTGTAAATGTAATAACCAGCATCTTGAATTGCACTTGGGGGCATATTGGAAGCCAGTGCAGCTCTCGAAGGAGTGGTGAGGCACAAGCATAATGCCCACACCTCATCACAACCAGAGCAGCCACATTCTGGAAGAGCTGCAGCCTCCAAATGATCACCAATGACAGCGCCATGTTGGAGAGCATTACAATAATTAAGTCTGGAGGTGACCAAAGCATGTGTGATCATGAGCAAGGCCCTAAAAGCTTTCCAACCCATCTTCTCTGGCAAGGTCGTTCACGTTGTTTGAGACACCATGACCACCATACACTATATCAACAACCAGGGAGGAATCCGTTCTCAATGCCTCCTACCTCTGGCCATGAGGCTTTGGGATTGGTGTATCCTCAGACAAATTTTTCTTGTACCCATTCACTTGGTGGGCATTCACAATATTCTGGTGGATGCCTTGAGTTGAATGCATTTCCAGTCCCATGAGTGGGAGTTGAACCCTCAGGTGTTCGTGAGCCACACTCAATGCTGAGGGATCCCAGCAATAGAACTCTTCGCAATGCAACTGAATGCAAAGCTTCCGTTATTCATGCCCAGGGTGGGACTCGACAGGAGCTTCCTAGGTGATGTGTTCCTTCTGGATTGGACTTGGGGTCCTTCTATGCCTTCCCTCTGATTCCGTTGCTCCACCGAATATTATCTCTTCTACCATCCCTATGAGTCAACGCCATACTGATAGCCCTGTGGTGGCCCAGACAAACTTGGTTCCCCACACTAAGGGACATATCATGGGAGTATTGGCAGCTACCCAGACATCTAGATCTCCTCCTTTTGGGCTCTCAACAGTTCCTCTATCCAGACCTCAAAGCCCTTCGCTTGACAGTGTGGAGAATTCTCCCGCTCTAATGGCTATTCTTAATGACTCTATGTAACCTTCAATCTAGAAGCTTTACAAGTGGTCAGAATCAATTGTTTGCTCTGTCAGTTGGTAAGGCTGCCATGTCTCCATGTCTCTCTATAGTACTTCAATTCCTTTTACAATTGAAACAATCGGGACTCTCTGTGTCATCCTTCAAGGTTTACCTGGCTGCTATTACTAACTATAAAGCCATTCGAACCAATGGCTACCACACCATTGTATTTGCTCACCTACAAAGCTGCCTTTTTTACTGGCCATTACCTTGGGCAGTGAACTCTCACCCCTCCAGTCTGATCAGCTATTTCTTAAATTCTTTGCTGACAAAGTAGTGCTCCACCAGGATGTAACCTTTCTACCAAAAGTTGTTTCAGCTTTTCATTTACAGCAGTCTATTGTCTTGCCTACTTTCTTCCTGTCCCCATCATCGGACCTAGAAAGAAAGCTTCACACATTGGATGTCAAAAGGGCATTGGCCTTTTATTTAGACGGGACTAGAAGTTTTAGAAAAACTCAATGTCTGTTAGTCTACCACTTTGGGCAGAACAAAGGTTTGCTGGTCTCATCTCAGAGCCTTTCCAAGTGGGTTGCCAAGACTATTACTCTTGCTTACAAACTGGCACCTCAGGATCTTCCCATGGCTCTGCGTGCCCATTCTACTAGAGCCGTGTCAACATCTGTTGCCTTCTCCTGAAGTATAGCCCTTCAAGACATCTGTCAGGCAACGACATAGGCTTAGCCTTCCACTTTTGTGAGGCATTACAGGTTGGAGATGAAGGAATCCCGCCATGTGACCTTCAGCTGAAGAATCTTTGGTGCAGTTCTCCAATGATGTCCTCTGTCTTGATAAGTGTAGCTTGGGAATCACCCAAAGTATGGATGCTTACAGACCACAACAGAGAAGGGTAGGTTACCTACTGTAAACGTAGTTCTCAGAGTGGTCCTGTAAACATTCATATGTCCCGCACTATCTCCCCTCTTTCATTGGAGATACCACCCATTCAGTGGCTATAAAATGGAACTGAGGAAGGGGCAGGGAACCAATGCTCGGCATGCTGGGATGTGAAGCTTTCTAGAAAGCTAGCTTGGTAGAGCTGAAGACCATTCATGAGCAGAGGGTAAATCTCAAAGTATGAATGCTTACAGGACCACTCAGAGAACTACATTTACATTAGGAAACCTACTCTTTCCCCAGTTTTGACTATTTGTACACATCTGGAAATGTTCCTTGATGTCTCCATTACCCAAAGTGTCCTCCCCTTTTGCCTTTCCCTATTAACTTAATTTGTACTTTCTTTTCTCCTTGCTTTAACCAAAGGAGTATGAAAAGATGGGACCTGACAAACAGAAAAAAGTGTCCTTTCTAAGGTGTAATGTCCTCTTTTCCCCAAAATATTGTATGATTTTGTACAGTGTGTCACTCCTAAATCCATCCTTGAGGATTATTTTCAAGTCACAATAGCAGTTTTCTCTTAGCTTCACCTATTTTTCACCAGTTTTCTCCTAGCTTCACCTATTTTTATTCGGTGTGTATGTTTGTGTTTCTTTTCAATTTCTCTTTACAGCCACCTCTGTAGCCCAAATGGATTAGTCCAAAACCTGGAATTTGATTTTAGTCCTATATAGCTTAATCTGCTGATGTAGTTGTTGCCTAGGTTGTGGAACCGAGTCTGGTTCCTTTTCTATTTAATTTGTAATACTTCTGAAGCACACGTCACTTACTAGTGGGTTTCTACTTATATAGCTCTACTGTAATATTCACTATTCCCAAATCCAGTCTCTGTATATATTTTATTCTCATGTGTCCAATAACATTTTCTCCCCTGTCAAATAGCTGTTGACTGATTTTGTATGCACTCTATGTTGATGTTTTGCTGTCAAGCTTCACAGATTTCACTACAGTCATTTGTTCAGTGTGCATATGAATTTAGACATGTCTTCTGAGACCCTACAAAGTAAAACCTCACCATGTCACACAGGCCAATCTGATGCCTTCCTCAACCATATTTTCTAGTTTCTTTCTTATCTTTCTATTTTGGGTAGGTGAGTTGATATTTTGTGAATGAATGCTCTGGTTGTACTTACAGCTGCCCACTTTCTGTATTCTCCTCAAAATGGCTCTGCATCAGGAGACCATGTACATCAGATCAGTTCCTTTCATCTGACCCAGTTGATTATGAACAATGAAAGCTGACTCTTAATTAGATTTGCCACAATAGTATTCCCAATTCTCTTTTTTTCTTCCTTTATTTTCTTTGTCCTCTTAATTTTTCCAGGGGAAGCTTTCTGGGAAAATCCAGATGAAACTTCAGCAAGCATTTTGTGCTGTAACCCTAGTAGAAAGCAAAGGGTTCACCACGTAATTTTCTAAATTGGGAAAATAAATGCACCATGAACATTTTAAACATATAACTGTTATGAGAATTAACAAAGAATCACTGTAATGCATTTCTATAGCTGATGTATGTATTGATGCTTTCTCTCTGTCTTTGCCTTTTTAGAAAAATGTGAGCTCCCTTACAATTTTAGAAATGGTAGATTTCTATATGTTTACTCGAGCCGACCCTTCATAGAGGGTAATAGAATCTCATATGAATGTAACAGGGGATATCATCCTGCAGATCAGAGTTCACAAGCCACATGCACAAAAAATGGCTGGTCACCAGCTCCAAGATGTGGTACTTATGAAGGTAAGCTTTATTTATGTTCTCCTGTCAGATGATCCTTAGCCTGAGACCATATGGTGATTTAGCAGGAGGCATGGCAGAAAAATATCCCACAATACTCATCACCACTACCAACACCATCTTCACACAAGAATACATTCACTACCATGCTATGTTAGCTGGACAAGCAGGTCTCTCTGTGTGAGCACCAGGTATGTAAATTGTCTCTTGTCCCACAGTTACCTGTGATGAGAGGTAACAAATAACTTATTGTACTTGTCCCATGAGAGGAATAGGCACTTTATGAAGTTCTCAATAAGAAAAAGAGAATGATTTTGCAGGGAAGGATGCACAGGCAATGCAAAAGTATGCAAAGAAAGCTGTTGTGCAAGTGGCACTTAGTGGTGATGGCTAATGTGCTTTGCATGACCATTTTAAGGATTAAAAACACTGGATGATTTGTACCATCTTGTCATTCTATGTCTGTGTGAGTGGGTGTATGCTTTGCATCTCAAAAATAAAGGACACCAGTTCCATGCAGAGATAATTCGTGTTTGGGATGTGATCAATGCTCACAACAATTCTCACTCTTAACCTGTATTTCTGTACTTGTATTTTGGAATTGTATACCACTCTATTCACCACAGTGACTCAGAGTGGCTAACAACATAATTCACAAAATATCACATATTAATAACATATCAAAGTATCACATACATTTCAAGAAATCCCCATAACAATTACAAAATTAAGACATCATTAAAAATATTTCAGAATCATTTGAAAAACACTTCAAACCATTCATAAAAATCACAACTCTACCCAACTCACTAAGTCCAATTCGCTGCTTCTTCTTTTTCCTCAGCCAAGCTGGCTAGGCAAGTGTCCATATTGGTGGTGGAGGAAGGCAGACCCACACAGCTGTTCCCGCTCTCCCTGCCTGAGGCCATGCGAGAGCAGTGCCAGAGTCCCATGAGGTGGTGTCAGCTCTTCATAATGCCGCCAGTCCCAACGCAGCCATTCCCACTCTCCCCGGTCCAATCTGTTCCAAGGCCAGCTGGCTGCTCAGCTTGTGGCCAGCTGTCTGCTCAGCTGTTGCTCCTTTTCTTCAACCGGACTGGCTGAGGGAGGGTCCGAGGAAGCAGTGATGGCAGCAAAGCTCTTGTGGCCAGCTGGCTGCTCAGCTGTTGCTCCTTTCCCTCAACCGGACTGGCTGAGGGAGGGTCTGGGGAAGTAGCGATGGTGGCGAAGCTCTTGTGGCCAGCCGGCTGCTCAGCTGTTGCTCCTTTCCCTCAACTGGAATGGCTGAGAGGGTTCGGGGAAGCAGTGACGGTGGCGGAGCTCATGTGGCCAGCCGGCTGCTCAGTTGTTGCTCCTTTCCCTCAACCGGACTGGCTGAGAGGGTTTGGGGAAGCAGTGACGGTGGCGGAGCTCTTGTGGCCAGCCGGCTGCTCAGCTGTTGCTCCTTTCCCTCAACCGGACTGGCTGAGGGAGGGTCTGGGGAAGTAGCGATGGTGGTGAAGCTCTTGCGGCGAGCCGGCTGCTCAGTTGTTGCTCCTTTCCCTCAACCGGACTGGCTGAGGGAGGGTCTGGGGAAGTAGCAATGGTGGCGAAGCTCTTGTGGCCAGCCGGCTGCTCAGCTGTTGCTCCTTTCCCTCAACCGGACTGGCTGAGAGGGTCCGGGGAAGTAGCGATGGTGGCGAAGGTCTTGTGGCCAGCCGGCTGCTCAGCTGTTGCTCCTTTCCCTCAACCGGACTGGCTGAGGGAGAATCTGGGGAAGTAGCGATGGTGGCGAAGGTCTTGTGGCCAGCCAGCTGCTCAGTTGTTGCTCCTTTCCCTCAACCGGACTGGCTGAGGGAGGGTCTGGGAAAGTAGCAATGGTGGCGAACCTCTTGTGGCCAGCCGGCTGCTCAGCTGTTGCTCCTTTCCCTCAACTGGACTGGCTAAAAGGGTCCGGGGAAAACAGCGATGGTGGTGGAGCTCTTGTGGCCAGCCGGCTGCTCAGCTGTTGTTCCTTTCCCTCAAATCTTGTTCTGCTAAGTCTTCCTGTCCATATTTCACCCCAGCATCATATCTTTGCTTCCTAGGAAGCTGAAACTCTCGTTTCCTTTTCCCTTAAACATTTTTTCACTTATTGTTTTGCATAGGAAATAGGAAATTTAATAAAAATCAGCTTAATGCTCTTTCTGGCAAATTCTGCTCAGAAATTGTAACAACTCTGTGCAGTTTGGAGTTTATCTTTTCCATGTAAAGATTTTACAACAAGTGTAACAATGGGCATAAAAGTTGTAAAAATGTTGTGTAACTTGATGTTTCCAGACATTTCTTTGAGATTACACAATATTTCTCAGGAAAGAAGAAATTGTGCAAAGGAATCTTACTGTGTAAATTTTTTTTTTTTGGGGGGGGGGGATGTATTTCTCTCTGTGAGCAAAAAGTATGCTCTCAATTTCTAAAACTTCAAGTTGTCTCAACTCAACTCAGTACAGTGTTCCTTTTTCTTGCTCTCATCTAGAGACAAGGATTCTTACCAAATTTTCATTGCAGCCCAATTCAATAAGGAATTGAGAGTTGAGTTAATATTCTTTATCATCTCTTTTGCACATACGAACACATACAGAACAAACATTCATGGGCTTGAGAAAAAGCTGCTCCTTAAAAGCACGTCCTCTTTGCTGTTTCCACTTCTTCTCTGTCTAGGCCAGACATGAAACTGCCAAAATGAAGGTACCTTTTGACAAGTTCATTCTGCAGTTCCTTTCACCTGACTCAATGTAAGAAAGATTAGCCAGCAACAAAAGGCTGCCATTATCAGTGTACACTTGATGGTGGTCCAAAAATACCATGATCGTCAAGGAGGCTCTTTCTGTGTACCCACTAGCTCAATGAGACTTTACATATTGCTCCATCTCTAAAACCTTGCTGAGGAACTTGAAGCCAGCCAAACAATGCTGCCTCATAGTCTCATTTAAATTAGTCTGTCCCACTCTCTGATGCTTATTGGAAAAAGAAATGTCATTAGCCATGAGAATTCACATGTTTGCAAAGCATTTCAGGAAAATAAAATACAAACAAAATAAATGTGCACATTTGAAAAAGTGCATTGGTAAAAATGAATTTATTTTTTTTTTGCTGAAATGTTCCATTGGCTCCTTAGACACATGAATTCTCCAGGCAAAAGGTATTTCTTCTGCTGACAAGAACTTTTGTCAAGACAGAGAAACGCAGCAAAACCTTTTCCACCATGAGTGAGAGTGGCTGGCTTTGTTCTTGGTCTCCCTCTGCTCCCCACACAAAGAACATGTGATAAAACAGCAAATCATCTTCAGCTGGATCCTGCCATGGAGGACTGAGGATGTCCCTCCCCCAGCATGGAAGGGGAAGGATTGGTGATGGGCTGGCTGGGAGGCATGGAGAGGCATCTCTACTATTTCTAGGTAGTGGTGATTCCTCTTTCTACCAAATTCTTGCCCACCTGTAATTCATGGCACAAAATATTTTGTGTCTTAATTTTATAAAACAGTGTTGGATTCCTGTCATTATAAAACTGGCATTTGGCTGTTAGAAAGTAGTTTTTCATGTACAACCCAGTTCTAAGACCTTGACAACTTGCTCTTCTCCCATTTCCCATTAGAAATCTATCCCTCCACATGTGAAAATACTCCCCCTCTCAATGGCTTTTTCGTGAACCGAAAAAATAGCTTTTCCCTCAATGAGAAAGCACAGTACAGTTGTCAGAGTGGCTTCACAACTCCAAATGGACAGGACAGAGGAGAGGTAGTGTGCCAGGCAGAAGGGTGGAGGCCGGAGCCAAGGTGCATCAGTAAGTAACTGTTTACTTGTTTCTTTGGTTGATATTTCTGTTTTCTCCTAATTCAGAGACCCACTAATTGATGAAATATGCATTCTGAAATCGTGGAGGGTAGAAAATTGGTTGTAATTACTGACATTATAAAGTGGACAGAAACCTCTCATATTCCAGGTCTTCCTCTTCCTCCTCCTCCACCACCCAAGTTTCTCACTGACCTAGAATTTTAAAATGTGCAAAAAGAACAAATACTTTGTGCCATACCAAATAATAATTCATAGTTCAAGCAATGAAATCTGAAATTCAGCAGAGCCTTTCAATACACTATAATCTTGATTCACAAACACTGAATTAACTAGAGTACTGACATAAATTATGACAAGGAATGTAGATATTAGGAGGATCTGCATCCACACTGAATTTGAAAAATTCACATATCTACAGATGCTTCTTAGGTAGTGATCTTTGGTATTGACTGCAGTCGCAAGACACTGACTGGGAGGCTGAAAGTCAGCAGTTCAAAACACAAGTACTGCATGAGAGAACGAGCTCCTGTTTTTGTTCCAGCTCCTGCCAACCTAGTAGTTTGAAAGCAAGAAATTGCAAGTACAGTAGATAAATACAGTGGTACCTCGCTTAAAGAGCATAATGTGTTCCACGGGATTGCTCTTTAAGCGAGTTTGCTCTTTAAGTGAAACACCATTGTAAGTGACCAATTGTGACTTTGGGTGGGGGGGATTGTGAACTCCAATTTATTTGTTAAGCGAGTTTTTGATTGGTTTTATTTGTTAAGAGAGGCAACCATTGAAAGAAAATTCTGGTCTTTAAGCGGGTTACTCTCTAAGTGAGACACTCTTTATGCAATATTTTACTGTAGATACTGCTTTGGTGGAAAGGTAAACTGTTCTGTGCACTCCTGTGTCTATAAATTATTGTGGGTTGAAAGGATTTTTGCTGGAGAAACTCTGCTCAGGTGATCCCCAAATGAGGCTTCTTTCATGTCCCCAAGAGCTGGGCAGAGCTGGGCACTCAATCTGCCATCCATTACCCAGGTCTCAAACAGCCAACTTGCCGGCCTTCCAGATAACAAGGCGAGCTTTTTAACCACTGAACCACTGCAGCCTCTCAGTGTTATGATAAGCAAGGAAGTTGAGTACTCTGAGCCTATGAATGCCAAGAAGAAAGCAAGAGCTTACAAATAGTATGAAAACCTTCTTCCTACTTTATCCAAGTTTATTCAGAATTTAGGAATCAATATCTCTGAAAATAGTTTCAAGTCCTTCAATATTTAGATAATTAGAAGGAAGAACAGAAAGTGAGAAAGCTGCAATTAGAAGACCAGAACAGAAACAATGGTGTAAATCAGGAGTTCTCAACATTTTAAAGCTGGTGGCTGGGTGATGCTCCCTCAGACAGCTTTAGGGGCTGGATGGCCATTTTGCCCTTTCTCCAAGCACTACAAGATGATGGAATCAAATTATTGCATTCTATATGCCAGCAGATTTGGAAAACACAACAATGGCCACAGGATTGGAAAAGATCTGTATACGTTCCACTCCTCAAAAAGGGTAATGCCAAAGAATGTTCAAATTATCGAACAATTGCGCTCATCCCTCATGCTAGCAAGGTGATGCTCAAGATAATACAGGATATACTGCAACAGTATGTGGAGAGAGAATTACCAGAAGTGCAGGCAGGTTTCAGAAGAGGCAGGGGAACTAGAGACCACATCGCCAACATAAGATGGATCATGGAAAAAACAAAGGAATATCAGAAACAAGTCTACTTCTGTTTCATTGATTACACTAAGGCTTTTGACTGTGTTGACCACAACAAAATGTGGCAAATAATTAAAGAGATGGGAATACCGGAACACCTTATAGGCCACATGAGAAATCTGTACATGAATCAAGAAGCAACAGTTAGGACAGAAAATGGAATGACAGAGTGGTTTGGAATAGGAAAAGGAGTAAGACAAGGCTGCATTTTGTCACCCTGCTTATTCAACATACACAGAACACGTAATGTGAAATGCAGGAATGGAGGAATCACAATTTGGGATCAAAATTGCTGGGAGAAACATCAACAATTTGAGATATGTAGATGATACCACCCTAATGGCAGAAACTGAGGAGGACCTAAAGAAGCTCCTGATTAGGTTGAAAGAAGAAAGTGCAAAAGCTGGCTTGAGACTCAATATCAAGAAAACCAAGATAATGGCAACAGGCCCTATAAGTCCCTGGAAAATAGATGGGGAAGAAGTAGAAGCAGTGATAGATTTTACTTTCCTAGGATCAAAGCTCACTGCAGATGATGATTGCAGCCATGAAACAAAAAGGCGACTGATTCTTGGGAGGAAAGGGATGAGAAACTTGGGGAACATAGTGGAAAGTAGAGACATTAAATTGCAAACAAAGATTCACATAGTCAAAGCAATGTATGTGGCAATGTATGGTTGTGAGAGCTGGACCATTAGGAAAACTGAGCGCAGAAAAATAGATGCCTTTGAGATGTGGTGTTGGAGAAGGGTTTTTAGAGTCCCCTGGACAGCGAGGAGAACAAATAGGTCAATCTTAGAAGAAATCAACCCTGGCTGCTCCTTGGAAGGTCAAATAATAAAGATGAAGCTAAAGTACTTTGGACATCAAATGAGAAGAGAGGATTCACTTGAGAAAGCCTTGATGCTTGGAAAGATGGAGGGCAAAATAAGAAGGGGACGGCCCAAGATGAGATGGCTAGATGGTATTGTAGAGATAATGGGCACAGAGCTGAGCAAGTTGAGGAGGATGGTGGAGGACAGGAGTACCTGGCGGATAGTGGTCAATGGGGTCGCAGAGGGTTGGAATCGACTGTGTGACTGAACAACAACAAACCACTACATGGCACTTTCTGGTGTGGTGGAGGTGGGATGGGCACATAAAATGGTGCCATGTGGGACACTGGTTGAGAATCCCTAGTGTAAAGATTATATATGTCTTCTATTTTTGTGCTCTCTAACACTCTCATATATCCATATATAGAAATGCCTACAGTATATTTAGCAAGATTAAGATTAGTTGTCTAATTTTCTATTGTAAAGATTTTAAAAACTATCTTCTATATTGTCCAGAGTGGGCAAATATCCTATATGGGTGGGATATAAATAATAAATAAATATAAATAAATAAGATTGACTGCTGAACCCAGCTATAAAAGAAACCTGAGCCTGTGTAGGTATTTGCAGAGGAGAATTAATGAGGAAAATATCTCTTTATAATAATTGTTTCACTTCAAAAAAGGGAAATATGTGGTTGATGACCAGTCTTTTCCACACACACACATAGAATAATAGTTCTGCAATTTATTATTCACATCATCTTTGAAAGGTAGAAAATGTTCAAAAAGTAATTGATTTCATTTTCAAAAGTTGGAAAACTCAAATGATAAATATATTTGAAAAATAACAATTTTCCATTTCATATTAAAAGTAGAATGTAGTCATGCTGGCGTCCCTCTTGGATCTTCCCCATGGAAGAAGTAGTGTGTTAGTGTGTTAAGACTGAATTGACAAATGTTACTTCCTGGGGCAAGTGAAAGGAAGGCTACTGTGAAAAATTAAAGAGACACAATGCAGTCGTAATAGAAGATTTAATTATCTTGATATCTTTTGGGAGGCAAATTTCTGTCTTGCGTTCCTGAAGTGGAGGAAGAAACTAGAGGATTAGTTGTCATTTACTTCATTCTAACCAATAAGGACAAAGAATTCTTTGGAAAGGTTGACATGTTGTTTTTCTTGATTTATAAGGAAGCAAGAAAGGAGTGTAGATACACGTGAACACTGAATTTTAGGAAAACCACTTTTAGCAAAGTCCGAACAATGATAAGTAAGGTCTCATGACTGAACAAGAAAATGAATTCAAGAGGGTTGGGATTTTATTTAAAAGAAAATTCTAAACATCCAACTACAAACAATTCAGACAAGCGGGGAAAGGCAGAAAACAGCAAACAAGAACAATGTGGTTTCACAAAAAGCTCAGAGATGACCTTAAAACATAAAAAAGTACACATATAGGAACTGGAAGAAAGGGCAGGAGGAGTACATCCGGGTATAAAGAATTGCAGGGATGGTGTTAGGAAAGCAAAAGCTGAGAACGAGATGAGGTTAGCAAAAGATACTAAAGGCAACAAAAAAGCATTGTTCTTGTAGCAAAAGACAGAGAAAAGAGATACAGTCAAACCTCGCATAAAGAGTGTTTCGCTTAAAGAGCAGAATTTTCTCTGAATGTTCGCTTCATGTAACAAATGAAACCAACCAAAAATCACTTAACAAATAAATTGGGGTTCACAATCCCTCCCCCAATTGGTCATTTGCAATGGTGTTTTGCTTAAAGATCAAACTTGCTTAAAGAGCAATCCGGTGGAACGCATTGTGCTCTTTAAGTGAGGTATCACTGTAGTGGATTAGTTGATCAGTGGGGATGGGAAAATGATTGCAGGCAACAAAGAAAAGGCAGAACTGCTCAAGTCCTAATTCAGCTGAGTTCCCTTTCACAAAAGACAATTTATGACCCTCCAGGCAAATGTGAAGTTTGCCTGTAGTCCATATTGCTCCAGGAATACATGAAGTGCAAGTGGAGGGGAGAGGACTGCATTTGAAGATTGGTTTAAAAAATAGTCAAGGAATATCTTGTTACTGTGAATGTGTTGAAATCTGCAGGTCCTAATAAGCCACTTCCAAGATGGGAGTGCAGGGAATGCTTATCACATTTGTAGCTAGCACAAAACTGAGTAGAATAGCTAACATGCTGGGAACCAAAGCAAAATTCAGTAATATTTTTATAGACTCAAGCAAGATGCTGAAAACAGGCAAATGAAAATTAACAGAAGTAAGTGCTAAGGTGTACACTAAGGAAGGAAGAAGGAAATGGACAGTTGAATTATGGAGGATACTTGGTCCAGTAATGCTATATGTAAGAAGGATCTTGGAATTGTTGTAGACCACATGCTGAATATGAGCCAACATTGCGACTTGGCTACAAAAAATGTCAAATGCTATTTTAGGCTGCATTAGCCGAAGTCTAGTCCACAAAACCCATGAGGTACTAGTTCCCCTTCTATTCAGCATTGTTTATGGATCATGTTAAGCACTGTGTTGAATTTTGGATGTGCCACTTTAAGAAGGGTGCAGAGGAACTGGAAACATTTAGAGGAGGGCAATAAGGATGATGGTGGAATCAAGGAAAAACCTATGAAGAAAGACTGAAAGAACTAGACATTTTTGGAATTAGGAAAAGATGTCTGAGGGAAGATAGGATAGGACTTCTCAAATACTTGAAAGGATGTCATACAGGGGAGAGGAAGGATCTGTAACCAACCATTCTTGACTGCAGGACACATAATAATGAGTTCAAGATAACAGGCATCCAGATTTCGGTTGAGTGTCAGGAAAAACTTCCAAAGTGTTAAATTTACTACAGTAGAACCAATCATGCCAGGAGCTGAGCTCTCCACCACTGGAGTGACTGGAGAGAAAGTTAGACAACTATCTGCCAGGTATATTTTAATCAGATGCCTCCATTGAGCAAGGAGATGGACTTGCTCACTTGATGGGCTCTGTGCAACTTCATGATTCTATGATTCTACTGTGTCCTTCAGAACCTTATTTGGAAACGAAGACTCTCTTTTGGGTTGCCTGACAACTCATCCATTACTTCCACTTGCTTGTGTCTTGAAGACCACTCTTTTTAAAGGATTTTAAAGCATATCATGTATAAAAGAACTGACTGTAAGTCTTCTCTTTCCTTTATTTCTTCAGAGACATGCCCAAAGCCAACAGAAGAGAATGCTGACTTTTACACAACCAAGACAATCTTTTTTGCAAAGGAAACACTTCACTATAAATGTAAAGAAGGTTTTGAAACCACTAAAGGGACTCCAGGTGGCAAAACACAATGCAAAGAGAACGGATGGAATCCAAACCCTATATGTCTCTGTAAGTGAAGAAAGTCTCATTTCTGTAAATTTTCCCATACAGGAAGATGGTGTCCTTGATGGTTTCCACAAAGTTACATTTGCAGACCAATCATTTTAGATGGATCAGCATTTTCAAATAACTTAGAAGCATATCTTAGCACTATATGGCATGTTATAACCAGTCATGTGCTTAATGTTCTGCAAAATCTTTGTCCAGAATTTTTTTCCAAAATATAGGGAGCCATCTCTTACCTGAAGCCTCAGAAATAATTCTGGCTAATTATTGTTGTGGTCTTTGTGTGTCATACTTTTGAGATCTGAGCAAGGGCAGGGTTAGGGTTAGGGTTGTTGTAGCCTTCTAGAGGTATTTTTTTCTTTAAAGCACCCCATCTCCCTTCTCAGCATGCAGGCTGTGTGTCCAATTAAGGGTGAATGTAATGTCAAGCTGAATGAGGTTGTCCTCTGCCCTATTATAATTGCAAAAAGTAAAATGGTTACTCATTCTACTCATATATGTGATTCATAGATCACACTGAAAAGAAAGTGGTTGCTAATTGATATCTGTTCCTCTCAATGACATGACGGCTTGTGACTTGAGCAGATGCATCCCCTAGATTTTGGGGTGAGGTCCTCAGTCCCACATGTCAGAGAGTTTATCTATACATTCTCTCCTCTCTGTGGTCCTATTTTCATCCCAGCTTTGCCTGGATCATTTTCTAAATTAATGGGATGCTCAAAGGTTAGAGAGGGAGTTTCCTTCTGTTTAAGAGGAATTTCTCTCCCCCCCCCACACACACACGCACACATTTTAATCCACATTTAATGTCATCTTGTGGGCCAGCAGCTGGTTCAGCATTGGGATTCTGCAAGTGGGCCCCCTCTTCTTCATCCAGAAGTCCTCCTGGCTCAATTGAGAGAGATGATTTAGAAGCAGTTTTGAGATTCCCTAGTCTTTGGTTCAGTGGTGGGTTTCAGTAGGTTCGCACCAGTTCACCATAACTGGTAGCAGAAATTCTGGCTGGACCCACCCATCCAAGTTTTGAAATAAAGTAGTCCTAATTCAGGAGCAACACAGGGTTTTCCCCCTGGCCACACCCACCATACCACACCCACAGAGTAGATAATAAATGTTTTTGAATCCCACCACTGCTTTGGTACTGGAGGACTTGAGTGCATTTGGGGGATAAACACAACTCAGGAAGGCAAACACCCTAAAGCAAAAGGATTGTGAGAGGGCTGAAGGTGTTGATTGCATTAGTGTGAAACTGCAGTTGTAATTATGAAGAGAGATCAAGGAATTACACACTGTATGACTCCAGAATGAGATTTGGGAAGTTTTGCAAAATATGGCTCAGCAGTTGAATTTTCAGACCTTTTGTTCTCCAATGCATTGCTTTATAATTAATGTATTTTGTTCCATGATTCATTTAGCCATTGAATGTGAAGGCCTCACTCTGGAGAATGGGAGGGTTGAGAAAAGACAAGACAAATATGTGAATGGAGATGTGGTGCATTTTTCCTGCCTGAGAAGGTACACGAGAGTTGGGCCTGACTCTGCCCAATGCTACCACTTTGGATGGTATCCCCAACCTCCAACCTGTAAAGGTAAACATTTCATAGGCTGTTTAAGATGTTTCACCTATCAAGGTACTTGATATTTTTAATATTATCTGTCCTCTTTTTTACAATGTCTCCCAAGCCAAATGAGGAACTCTGTTTGCTGTATTTAATGCTACATTGCTAAATGTGTTACTTACATCTTGTGTTATAGCACTTTCCAGTAAGTATAAGAGGTTTGTTGCTCCCCGATTTCTTTCCTGGCAAAGATGTATCCCCCTCTTAAGGTGATCAAAGTGGTTTCTGTGCTATCAGAAGCTGAACTGAATAAAATCTACAGGAATACCCCGTACAACGAAAAAGGTTGGTTCCACGATGTCTTTTGTTGTATGATTTTTTCATTATATGATACATGTATTGTGTAATGAAACTCCCTATGGGATGTATCGTACAACAAAAAAACTCCATAGAGATACATTGTAACCATCACAGACCTCTGGGGAAAACCAAGGAAACATGCTGGAACCTTAAACTATAGCAAATGATTGTTTAAAGGATAAATATAAATTTGAACTAATAAATAAATAAATACATTCCAAAAACATGTCAAACCAACCAGAATTTAGGGCAACAAACCATGAAACATTTTTTAAACTTTTAAAATTTTTATGAAGTGCTTGTTTAAAGGGTAAATATAGTCCAGTACGGTACATTGCAAAAACATGTCAAACCAACCAGATTTTTTTGAAGGGGGGGACCATGAAACATTTTAAAATGCTTAAAAACTTTATGAAGTGAATGTTTAAAGGATAAGTATTGTACAGTACAGTACATTGCAAAAACATGTCAAACCAACTAGCTTTAGGGAGTGAAACCATAAAACTCTTAAAAATTTTATAACGTGATTCTTTAAAGGATAAATAAAGTGCAATAATATTTCAAACCACCCAATAAACAATAACAGTTCAGTTCTGTACAACACAGTATTTTAACTGGGGGAGGGGGAGGAGGGCAACTCAACAACAGCTGAACAGTTTTTGCTCTTTTAAAAAACCTTTCAATTGACTACTGTTTCTGCCACTTTTTCAGTTAGTTTTTGAAAAGTGTAGTGATTGTGGTCGCATCCATGGTCAGAAATCCAATGACCAAAGTCTTACACAGATGGTATGGCAGGTACTTTTGGTAGATTGCATGTGCATGGCACAGTTCTTTCACCTAGCTGTTGTTCAACTCTGAAACCCTCTTCCCCCCTCTCCTTCTCAAATGAGGAGTCCACCATGTCCTCCTCTTACTGCTTCTACTCTACCAAATCCAGGGTGGACAGTTCAGTGACCTCGTATTCTTCCACTGGTACCACCACAGCATCCTCTGACACCTCCAGCCCCATGGACCTGCCCAGGTTGACAATTTCCTTGACCACTGCACAGTCCGGTTGTGGTGGAGGAGCAGTTTCAGCTGCAGCAGATTGATCACTGTTGGGCCATAGGTTATGCCAGTCAGCATTCAGATTGTACTGGCTCACCCCGGCCCATGCACTTCTGATCATCTGCAAGCGGTCCACTCTGTCAAAGTGCTCCCTCCAGAATTCTTGGATGGTTAGTCTGCAACAGTTTGTGACCTCCATGCATCTCATGAAAAGTTCACGTGTAAAGTTTTTAAAAGTTTGATATCACCTATTGATCCATAGGCTGGAGAATTGGTGTCATGTTCGGTAGAAGGAAGAGGATCTTGATGAACTTGTATTCCGGCCTTAGTTCATTTTCAATCCCTGGAGGATGGGCCGGAGCATCTGTACAGTGTCACCAGCACGCTGCTTGTCCCAGATCCACAACAGCAGTAATTTCTCCACCTCCTCCAAAACTGGTGGTCGGTGCTTCGTGATCCTTGTCACACACTTGGCTGCCTCTCTTTCTATGATCTTCTCCTTGTTCTTTATTATGGTGCCAATCATTGAGACGTTTCTTCCATACAGCCTGGCTACGTCCATTATGTGCATGCCTTCATCTTGTTTATTAATGATGTCCTGCTTATCCTCCACCAAGATCTTCTTCTAATGTAGGATTAGTGGTGTGAGGAAGCTCAGATGATCATGTCCCAACAGGTGTATTTTGTTTGTAGCAAAAGGTGAACATATGCCAGAAATCTTAGTGGATAGATTGAACATATTTTGACGTGTTCTCTGGTATATTATAAATGATAAATTATAAACATGTCTACTGTCAGATTTGATCATGTTTCAACATGCTAAATAAGTTCAGGATCTTGGTTGCTGTATGAGCCACACTCAGTTTACATCCTGCATTCAAATGTAACTGTGCTCATTTTAGTTCTCCGGCCCATCCTCCAGTGATTGAAAATGAACTAAGGCTGGAATACAAGTTCATCAAGATCCTCTTCCTTCCACTGAATATGACACCAATTCTTCAGCCTATGAATCAATAGGTGATATCAAACTAGTTCTGTATTATGGCTCCAAGAGGTTGTGCTATTTCTCCAGACAACTTTTGTTTTATTTGTGGTGAATACACTATTAAAAGTCAACAAAGAAACATAAGTGATTTTGTGAAGAAAGTGTATTTTGCTTACTTCAAGTTGAAACGTGGGGATCAAGACAAAGCATAGACTCCTCATAAGGTGTGTAGAAGGTACAAAGAAGATCTTCATTTGTGTTTTAAAGGTAAGAAAACCTCATTCCATTTTGGCATTCCTATGATGTGGCGTGAAAGCAAAACCACACTACTGACTGCTATTTCTGTTGGGTAGATGTGAAAGGCTTTAATACAAAAAATAAAAAGAATATATCTTACCCAAACCTTAATTCAACTATTCGTCCAGTGCTTCATAGCTCTGAAATACCAGTTCAACACCCACCTTCAAGATCGGATAATATCCTGAGTGATTCAGAGGATGGAGACACATTGCCTTCCCAGGAAAAATCTAGCTCAGATTTTTCTGTTGATGACATACCTTGACTTTTTTCTCAGAGTGAGCTCAATGACCTAGTAAGATATTTAGGCCTTTCCAAAGATTCAGCCAAATTGCTGGGGTCAGGACTTGTATATACAAACCTCCTGTAACCTGGAACATCATTTTCATGGTACAGGCACCGAGAGAAAGAATTCAGTCAGTTTTTCTCCAAACATGGAAATATTGTTTATTGTAATGATGTTCAAGGGCTAATGAAGTGCTTTGAAATAAAGTATGATTCATCTGAGTGGTGCCTATTCATTGATTTATCTAAAATAAGCCTCAAAGCTGTCTTGTTGCATAATGGAAATACATTTGCATCACTTCCTATAGGACACTCAATGCATTTGGATAAAAACTATAATGATTGAACTGTGATTCTTGATAAAATCAAATATCAAGAACATCACTGGATGATTTGTGGAGACTTTGAAATACTAACCATGTTGATAGGCCAGCAGGCAGGTTATACAAAATATCCGTGCTTCCTGTGTTTGTGGGACAGTTGAACCAGAGACCTCCATTGCACAAAAACTGACTGGCCACTTCAAGACACCTTACTCCCTGGTCAAAAAAATGTCAATAATATGACATTGGTTCTAACAGAAAAGGTTTTTATTACCACCTCTTCATATTAAATTATGGCTTATGAGGAAGTTTGTTAAATCACTGCCAAAAAGATGTTTCAGATATCTGTGTTCCAAGTTCCCAAAACTGTCTGAAGCCAAGTTGACATATGAAAACTGTTATCTGATCCCCTCTTTTTAGAAAGAATGGGAAAAAAGAAAAGGAAGTGTGGGACTCTTTCAAAGACGTGGTTAACAAGTTTTTAGGGGATACTAAAGACCCTCACTACAAAACCATTGTACAATGCATGTCAAATGTGTATAAAGCTCAAGGATGCAAGATGAGCTTAAAAGTTCATTTCTTACATTCCCATGTTGACTATTTTCCTGAAAACTTGGGAGCCTACAGTGAAAAGCAGGGTGAAAGATTTCACCAGGATGTCTGTGATATCAAGAAACACTTCCAAGGAAGATGGAATGTCAATATGGTAGCTGACTTCTGTTGGATGCTCAAGTGGGACACAGAAAATGGAAAATGAAAGCGTGCTTGGAGGAGCATAAAAGAGAAGAAAAGTTTTCACAGACAAAAAGAGTGAACACCGAATGTTAAGTATATATTATGAAGAAATTGTTTGTTTAATTATAAGAAATATGTTTAGTTCATTGTAATAAAATAGTGATTTTCTCATCATTCTTATGCTTTTTAAATGCAAAACCCTCAAATTTTGCAGGGGGCGGGACTGTATGTGATAGGGCAAATCAAGGTCATTTTTCGATTCAGCACACTAGAAAACATTAAATTTACCAAAAATATCCTCTACAGCTGATTTTTTTGCAGACCTGTGTTATTGATCCTGACCCCCCCCCCTCTGTCCACCTCCCCCCAGTCATTCGGACCCAAAATCTCATCTGCCTACCTTTCTACTGTGTCAAAGAATGCTCTAAGAATCCAAAGAATCCAGCTAAAATGCAAAAAATGCTTCCAAAAAAGCAGAAGAAATAATAAAAAAATTCAAAATCTCACTCAATACCAGCTCCGAACAACTCCACCTACTCACTCCTCACCTTGTGCAAACCCACAGAGTCAAGCATGCACGGGTTGTACTTTTTAAACTGCCCAGGCACTAAGCAAACTGGGGGAAACGCGATGTATTGTACAACAAAAAATTTTTCATTATTCAGAGCAAAAATAAATTCAAAATTCTCTTCATTGTATGGATTTTTCATTGTATGATACATTCATTATACAGGGTTCTACTGTATCTGATCTTTGGCCACCAGCAAGTAAAATATGGACTGCCGATAGAATTGAGGAGAAATACTTCAGTCTTCCTATTTTAGTTTCATATTCTCTGAAACTAAAATAGGAAGACTGAATGTTTTGGGAATGATTGTTAGAACATCTTACAAAATACTTTGCCTTTCATTCTAATAAATGTTTTACTATATTGACCAATAGGAGTGGGTCTTTTGGATTAACCCTGATTGAATAATTAAGATAAGTCACAACATCTTGTCATTTAAGCTCAAACAGCTATGCCAGTTTATTTTATGTTAACATTGATAAGATGCTGCCTGTTGTTAATCAAGGAAAGTCACACTGATGCAGCATAGTAATGTTTAGTTATTATAGTGTTCTATTGTTTTTTACTGTATTGCTAAATGGGGCAACTGGTTTAAAATGTGACATCAGATGATAAACATTCAAATATTGAACACAGCCAGTGGTGGACATCAGCAGGTTCACACTAGTTCACCAGAACTGGTAGCAAAAATTCTGGTTGGCCCCACACATCCAAAGTAGTCCTAATTCGGGTGAAATGCAGGGCTTTCCCCCTGGCCATGCCCACCATACCATGCCCACAGTGTGGTAGAAATTTTTTTTTGAGCTCGCCACTGAAGACAGCTTAAAAAATAAAATTGGGATAGATCATCAATTTTCGCCGTCTCCTAATTAACCTAGAACTAATCTTTCTTCATGCTTTTTAGGAAAGTAGAATACAGGGGCCAGATGAGCAGCGTGTGAAGCAAAGGGAAGGAAACATTCATTTAACAATTTGAGATATGCAATTGATACCACCCTAATGGCAGAAAGTGAGGAGGACCTAAAGAAGCTCCTGATTAGGTTGAAATAAGAAAATGCAAAAGCTGGCTTGAGACTCAATATAAAGAAAAACAAGATACAGTAATACCTCGGATAATGCTAAGACTTGGGTTCCACAAGTCTTGGTGTTATCCGATTTTTAGTGTTATCTAATGCATGTTAAAATCCTATGGGATGTATCAGATAACGTTAAAGCTCCATAGAGATACATTGTAACCGCACAGGCTTTAGCTATCTGGGGAGGAGAATTGGATCAAATAACATTAAGGTCCTATGGGATGTATCGGATAACAACAGCTAAAGCCTGTGCGGTTACAATGTATCTCTATGGAGCTTTAACGTTATCCGATACATCCCATAGGATTTTAGCGTTATCCGAGGTAAACGTTATCCGAGGTATTACTGTAATGGCAACAGGCCCTATCACTATTTCGGATCAAAATTGTGGTGAGAAACATCAACAATTTGAGATATGAAGATGATACCACCCTAATGGCAGAAAGTGAGGAGGACTTTAAAAAGCTCCTGTTAGGTTGAAATAAGAAAGTGCAAAAGCTGGCTTGAGACTCAATATAAAGAAAACCAAGATCATGGCAACAGGCCCTATCACTATTTGGGATCAAAATTGTGGTGAGAAACATCAACAATTCGAGATATGCAGATGATACCACCCTAATGGCAGAAAGTGAGGAAAACCTAAAAAAGCTCCTGATTAAGTTGAAAGAAGAGAGTACAAAAGCTGGCTTGAAATTCAACATCAAGAAAACCAAGATAATGACAACAGGCCCTCTAAGTCCCTGGAAAATAGATGGGGAAGAAGTAGAAGCAGTGACAGATTTTACTTTCTTAGGATCCAAGATCACTGCAGATGATGATTGCAGCCATGAAATAAAAAGGCGACTGATTCTTGGGAGGCAAGCAATGAGAAACCTGGGGAACATAGTTAAAAGTAGAGACATCACATTGCAAACAAAAATTCATCTAGTCAAAGCAATGGTATTCCTAGTGGCAATGTATGGTTGTGAGAGCTGGACCATTAGGAAAGTTGAGCTCAGAAGAATAGATGCCTTAGAGATGTGGTGTTGGAGGAGAGTTTGGAGAGTCCTCTGGACAGCGAGGATAACTAATAGGTCAATCTTAGAAGAAATCAACCCTGACTGCTCCTTAGAAATTGTAAAGATGAAGCAAAAGTACTTTGGACATCAAATGAGAAGAGAGGATTCACTTGAGAAAGCCTTGATGCTTGGAAAGATGGAGGGCAAAAGAAGAAGGGGGTGGCCAAAATGAGATGGCTAGATGGTATTGTAGACACAATGGGCACAGAGCTGAGTTGAGGAGGATGGTAGAGGACAGAAGTGCCTGGAGGACAGTGGTCCATGGGGCCGCAAAGGGTCGGAATCGCCTGTGCGATTGAACAACAAATCTCCCCATAGTGCATAGTATTCTCAGATCAGTTTGCAACATTTAAATTAATTAAATACAACCATACAAACCAACACATAGCTTAGAAACAGTAATTAATCCCCTGTCATGATAAATAAATTAACAAATAGATAACAATATAAACAACTAAACAATGTTAAAAATCCCAAGTCAGCCTAATAAAACATTCAGTTTTTACCAGTTTCTTATGCACTTGGAGAAAAGAGGCCTATCAAAATTCTATTGGAAGTTTACTTATTTCAAAGGGATGGAGCCTTTACTGGGAAACCAAAATTTATTGTACAGTACACACATTTTTAGCCTTCTTTAAAGTCACTGTTCTTAACAACCAGGGAATTTCCATTATTGCCAGTTGTAAAAAGCTACAATGTTAAATTTTCCATTAGGCTGGCCAACTATTATGTGCCTCTGTACCTGATGTGTATAAATTTATGCAATGAGGTCTCACTCTTATGTCTGACAAAGAGGTCTTGATCAACTAGAGTTCACATTTAAATACACAAGTTAGTCTTTAAGGTGCCACAACCTTTTTGTATTTGTTGTTTTGTTTTGTCTACTCTCTAATATGCTTTCACAGACTAATATGGTTAACACTTCAGACATTTCAACTATGAAGTCTCTTATATAAGCAATCATAAACGTTTTCACTGTACCCTAGATATTATTCAGTCCAAATTAAATTATACAGATATTCTGTTTCATGTTAAGTGGATTCCTACTCCTTTTGTACAAGTACATCATCTCAATGCCTAATGAAAGAAACCTCTTCTTTCCTACATCATTATCTTGGTTATTCATTGGATCTCTCAGCTTCATCTGCCTAACTTGCTCCATACATAGTGAGGAAACATTTCAAAGGAAGTTGTCTTAGAAGTTCTGGCTTTGACTATACACTCAAACACATAATTTTACTTACAGAAGTGCTGTTTTCCAATTGGCAGAATTCCTGTTGCATAATGTACATTCACAGCAGACTGATGACATAAGAAGTGGAGGGCAATTTTTAATAACTGAACGTTCCTACATTTCTTCCATGACTCTTCCAAGTCCCATGTCATCCTTTTCATTGTGAGATGTTGTGAGAACCATAGAGTTAAAGGAAGAAGTGAAATGGCTTCTACTAGATGTACTTTACAGAGAGGGATTTATTTTGTACTTAGGTACTTCCCTCTTCTGTCATGTGGCTCCCATGTGATAAAAGAGATCACACAGCAATTGGAAAAGCTGTGGGAAAAATAAAAAAATAATTACCAGATTTCTTCTTGCTCTTCTACAGGTGTAAGCTAAACAATAGGGTTTTTGCCTTTGTGAGAAATGTTCTTTTCTTTCCAGAAAATGTCAAACCATGTAAGCAGCCCAACTCCAACATTGATCATGGCCTTGCTGATGGAGAGCTTCATGAAGAATACCAGCATGGTGAGACGGTGGTATATGAGTGTGATGCTGGATTTGCAATGATTGGATCAAACACAATAGAATGTGTGGATGGGGAATGGACATCTTTGCCATCATGTACAGGTAAACCACTTCTGTGGGAACAGATTCTTTTAACTATTTATTTGCTGACAAACCAGGTTCTGCCATTCCATAATTCCCACTAGTTGCAGAGATGGTATAAGGTTAATTCTCTGCATGTCTTGGAATCTTTTACCATATAAAAAAAGGAAAGTGGAATTAGTGGAATATTATCAACAGAAAAGTATAGAATAACATTATAAAGGGAACATAAAGCTTAATGTCCACAGTATGAATGAGCAGGAGGCTTTTTGTCATAGATATCTAATCTTATTAACAGTAAATCAGTACGTCTGGGTGTTGTGGGAGAGGCTGAAAAGATGAGCTTTCCCACTCTGAGGGCTAAGGACAGAATGGTTTAAAAGAAAATGAAGGAATTATATTTTTCATTTACATTTCCTAATCCAATTTTCAACAGAGGAACCAAAAACTTGTGGACAGCTTCCCCATGTCCCAAATGGACGTACATTCAATGTTGATGATCACACATTCAAGCATAATGAAACTGTGAAATATGAATGCAGTGGAACACTTGCGGATCCTGAATCCATTATAGCCAGATGTCTCCATGGAGAGTGGGAGGTGCCTTCATGCATGGGTAAGCTGCAGCACTGCAAATAAACTCACTATAATTTGTGCAGGCACTTCTTTAATTTAGTATGATATTTCATACCAGAGTTGCTACCATAAACATAAGGTAAAGTAAAATCCCTACATATGAATGCCCCTACTTATGAATAATTCGACTTACGAATTGGTTCTGCACTGAAATCCATGCCTTGAGTTACGGACATGCCCCGATTTACGAATGGATTCCCCCCCCCCCCGTGTTGCCTCCAGTGAAGCAAAAAATGCCGATTTCCCAATGGGTTTATATTTTGTACACATGCAGCCTTTCAGAGCCCTGTAGGTGTCAGTAGAGTTCTTAGAGAGGAGTTCTTAGAGAGGAGTTTCAGCGCCAAAATGGCTGCTGGTTGAAGTTTATTAAGAGTTTTCTGAGTTTTCTGTCCATTCCATAAGGAATAGCGTTTTTGCTTCTACATGCTTTCCTTTCAATGCTGCTGTTGTTTTTGTGTGGTTTGATTGATTTTTGGAGGGTGGGGGTGGCCTGTTTTGATTGTTGGAGGATTGGGTGGGGCTTTTGCTTTATCTAAATGGAGATGCCTCGAGTTAAGAACAAGGTCCTGGAACTGAGTTTATTCATAACTCAAGGTTTTACTGTACTGGGACTTACACACAGCACCTGCCATGGATACACCATGAAGAACTTTCTGTTTCTTCAGCTCATTTCCTTTCTTTTAAAATGGCAGGAATAGGCATATGCTGTCCAAAGATTTGGGTTCTAGTTGAGAGATTATTTTATGCTTTGTAATGCAGTGGTGGGCAACCTGTGGGACAGCACGTGGGCCTTGGAGGGTATGAGCACCCTCTGCTGTTGTCGCTAGAAATTCCCTCTGTGCTGGGATACAGCCCAATAATTTAAAGAGTCCAAAACTGAATTTTTTAATGAATTGGCTTGGAAATCTTAACATTTTGGCTCTTCTTCTTAGTAATATCTCTTTCAGTCTTATTTTTCTTGTCTTGCTACACATCCTAATAGTAGTTCTGTTTCCACAGGTCCACTATTAGTAAAGGTAAAGGTCTTCCTTGCTCAAGAACCAGTCATGTCTGACTCTATGGCATGGTGCTCATCTCCAATTACAGCCAAAGAGCTAGTGATGTCTGCGTCTGCAGACAGTTCCATAGTCATGTGGCAGACAGGAATAGACTACGACTAGCACACAGAATGCTGTTATTTTTCCTGCCAAGACAGTACCTATTTATCAACTTGCAATTTCATGCTCTCAAACTGCTAGGTCGGCAGGAGCTAGGACAGATGACAGATGCTCACTCCAGAGACAGGTCTAGAACTGCTGAACTGCTGACCTTCTGGTCATCAAGCTCCGTGTCTTAATCACTAAGCTACTGCAGCCCTCCACTAGTATTACATTAAAACTTGGTTCCACAAGTCTTAGTGTTATTCGATTTAAAACTTGGTTCCACAAGTCTTAGTGTTATCCGATTTTTTATGTTATCCAATGCATGCATCGGATAACGTTAAAACTCCATAGAGATACATTGTAACTGGCACAGGCTTTAGCGAATGTTATCTAATACAGCCCATGGGATTTAACATTATGCAATGCAATTTTTTTCCAGATTGCTTAACGTTATGCAGTTTTAGCATTATGTGACCCAAACGTTATCCGAGATTTTACTGTATTGTGTTTATCGAATTGTAGCAATAGCTTTCTCCAAATATCTACTAAACTGGTAGAAGTTTATGAGAATCAATTAATAAGGATTACTTAATTAATACTTGAGGTGTCAGATATTAAACAATAGGCAGTTCAGTAGTCAGATCAACAGAGCCAAACTTTTCTTTCAGGTTCCCTTTAAAATCCAGGAACCAATACGAACTAGAACTAGCAGGGTGTATATCCTATTTTCCAGCCTCCACTCCATTTCATCCCTGCCTAAAGGGAAGCATTGGGTAATTGTTTGTGCACTCTACTATTTAGAGGGGGGGTTACAGCTGATAAGAGTCTGAGCATTTTATAACCCTTTCTAGCTAATAATCCTAGCAGCATGAAGTCTGTTCCTCTCTGTGTTCAAGACAATTGCAGGAGGAAGGCAATATGTTTATCTAGATCACTAAAATCAAACCTTGTTCAGGATCACTTCTTCAAACATGCATCAGTTTCCTGTGGGTATTCAGGAAAATTATCACTGAGAGTCCCAATGGTTCATGGCAAGATGTTGTGCCAGGCTGTTTCTCAGGTGTGAATTAAAAAAAAATAGGCTGTATATGATATCATCCCCCATTCAACAAATACAGGAAACCAGCTATCTGCATATTCTCTCACCCTGCAGCTTTGTGTATGAATCACATGGGTTTCTTTGTATGTCTGTGTTCAAGATCACCATTCCCAGCAGATTTTATCTAGATCTAGATCTAGATCTAGATCTAGATCTAGATCTATCTATCTATCTATCTATGTACAGTAAAACCTCAGATAACGCTAAAACTTGGTTCCACAAGTCTTAGTGTTATCCGATTTTTAGTGTTATCCTATGCATGTTAAAATCCTGTGGGATGCATTGGATAATGTTAAAACTCCATATAGATACACTAGTACCTCGGATAATGATGAGACTTGGTTCCACAAGTCTCGTCGTTATCCGTTTTTCAACGTTGTGTGATACATTGATCGCACAACGTTAAAAAATAGCCCTGTCCCCTGGAGGCTGCAGCAAGCCAGAATATTGGGATTTGAATCCTGATGTTTTGGCTTTCTGCAGCCTCCAGGGAGATGGGGGAACTTTGGAAACAACTTGGATCAGGTCCCCCGACACCCCCCCTCGAGCCAGCAGAGGGGTCAGAGAGCCCCAAATGTCTATATCTGTATCTGTATCTGTATCTACGTCTACGTCTATATGTATGTATATATATATATATACAGATACAGATACACACGCACGTACGCACACAGTGAACCTTCCATAAAGTGCACCTCGCTTAGAGAGTAACTCACTTAAAGAGCAGGATTTTCTCTGAATGGTTGTCTTGCTTAACAAATAAAACCAACCAAAAACTCACTCAGCAAATAAATCGGGGTTCACAATGTCTCCCACCAGAATTCACAATTGATCACTTCCAGTGGTGTTTTACTTAAAGAGCAAACTCGCTTAAAGACCAATCCTGTGGAACGCATTATGCTCTTTAAGTGAGGTATGATTAACTGTTGCACACCACATTGAATGACTTGGTACACAATAGGTAATGTCTATGGACATTTTTTTAACTTAAAGCAATTCACATCTAAAAGTTACCCATATTGCATAAGTATGCAGCAGAATTTTGTTCAGGAGACATATGTGATATATGTGAAGCTTAAAAAAGAATGTGTCCATTAGAATATTAAAATAGAGAATGATGAGAAGCCGAACACCCCAAATATATATTGAAGTAGATCATCACACTATTGCTTGCCAGTTAAAAGGAGGCAGGTAACAATTCAAGTTCACAGCTGTTTGTTTTCCAAAACAAAACAATCCTGAAACAATGCCCACATTTAAACAGTAAGAACTGATTTCCCTTTGAATTTTTACCTCAACAATATTTGTGGCATTGAAACCTGATGAGCTGAACATTATTAACTGTTTAACTAAGTAGTATTTAAATCATTACATATTACAGGAAAATGTACACGTCCAAGGAACGCAAAATTTGTACCACAGGTTCCTCTCAAGAAGGAATTTCTCAATGGTAGTATTGCAAACTACAGCTGTCATTCCGGTGTTTATGCAACACAATGTATTGCTGGAAAATGGACACCTGAACCAGAATGTAAAGGTACAGTTTTGTGTGTTATTTCAGTTCCTGATTACAATCATTCATACTTTATTCCAATCAGTGGCGTCGCGCAGAGTTCAGCCGCCGGGGGCGAAGAACAAACTCGCTCCCCCCCCAGCTCGCCGCTGCCGCCACCGCCGCCCCCCCAGGACCCAGGAAGAAGGTGGCCCCCTGCTGACGAGCGGCGCGCGTGCGTGCTGCACACCTCCGCCCGCCAGCCCACCCAGCTAGCCGCCAGGGGCGCCACCCACCCCCAACGAGCGCCCCGCGCGCGCACACACACACACACCAACCCTTCTTGCACTGCAGCCAAAACGTTGCGAGTTCGATCCTGGCGGGATACCAGATTGCCTAAGCCAGGGGTTTGCAAACTTGGCTCTCCAGGTGTTCTTGGACTTCAATTCCCAGAAGCCCAAGTCAGCACTCCTGCTGATCAAGGCTTCTGGGAACTGAAGTCCAAGAACAGCTGGAGAGCCAAGTTTGCTGACCACTGGGCCATTCATCGTTCCGAGGCCAGTTAAATGAGTACCCAATGGGACGGAGGTGAGCAGGGCTCACCAGCAAAAGGGCCGCCCTTCGCCTGGGAAGTCCTGCACACGCGTGCGCCCGCTGCCCACCTCCTCCCGCCCAGCCAGCCGCCAGGGGCTCCGCGCCACGGCGCCACCCACCCCCGACGAGCGCCCCCTCTGACGGCAAGCTGGGTGGATGGCTGGGCGGGCAGAGGTGGGCAGCGTGCGCGCGTGCGTGCAGGACTTCCGAGGCGGAGGGCGGCCCTTTTGCTGGCGAGCCCTGCTCGCCTCCGTCCCATTGGGTACTCATTTAACCGGCCTCGGAAGGATGAATGGCTTAGGCAATCTGGTATCCCGCCAGGATCGAACTCGCAACGGAGGCGGAGCCAGGGACAGGCGGCGAAGAACCCCCGACGGCCAGCCAGGTGGACGGAGGCGAGCAGCGCTCGCCAGCAAAAGGGCCGCCCTCCGCCTGGGAAGTCCTGTTTCCTAACACCAGGCAGAGGGAGGCCAAAGTGGTGGGGACATTTTGCCGCCCCCTGAAAGCCGCTGCCCGGGGCATCCGCCCCCCCACGCTACGCCACTGATTCCAATCCAATCTTTATTAGAACACTCAGAAGCCTACCTAAATAAAAGATCTATATGTGCAAATGAGAACTTTTAAATCTCACTGCAAGGTGCTTATCTGAATCACCACAATAATGAATTCAGAAGTGCAACTTCTTCCTTTTAGAGCAGATTTTGTTAGCACAACGTGAAAGAAGCAGATAAATATTAAAGTTGTCAGGCCTGTTTAGGGAAAAAGGAAAGATGGGTAACAACAACATGGCAAAATAATAGCACACAGGTGACTTTTTCAGTCCTGTAAAATGGATGAGGGTGGCACATCTCTGACTAGGCATTTTGGGATCCAGAGCAAACACTGCCATACTCTCTTAAGGCAGGAGTGCAAGCCACTACCAAGAAAAGGAGGAGGAGATTGTGCTGCCCCAACCCTGTAAAATAGAAGGTTTCAGATTAAGGGAAGGAGGGAGGGTTGGCATATATTGTTTATTTTCCTAAAACTGGCCAGTAGTTTCTCCTGTGGATTCCAGTATCTTCTATATTTTGACATGTTGAGACAAAGCACTGGTTGCTCTGCACAGGGACATTGGGAGTAAGGAATACTCAAATATGTTACTTCCAGAATTACTGATGGTAAGGTATTACAGGGAACCAGAGTTAGAACTCTTTGATGTTTAGAGATTTCAAGACCAAGAAGATACTCAGCCAAGGTAAAGCTTTTAATATGATTCCCAGCTAACCTGGTATCCATGTTCTGTCCTCTTGAAGGATTGTACCTCTTTTTTATATATAAAAAGAAATTGAGGCAGAGGCAAGGAAACATGCCCTAGAGGCACAGTGTCATAGATAGGATACCAGATGGCAGCAGCAGAAATAATATTGAAAGATTGGTAAGGGGAAAAACCCTTGAAAATATGAGAGGAGGGATGCAAGAAATGGTAGAGGAGACTGAGGACAGAGGTAGAGCTGGGACAGTAACTCAGCACCACACTGATCTCCACACAAAAGGAAAAACTGAAACAAAGGGCATTCATCATTAGGTTATAATGAATCCAGGCCCTTTGATAAATTCAAAATCCCTACTCTACCACTCCTGCATATTTTGATTGTTTCCTGACATCAGCTGTTGCATAATTATCAGATGAAAATTTTCCTAGGTCATTTGACAAACAAAGGATATCAATCATTCAGGTTTAACGAGATCTATTTCAGCAATCAACAAAAGGACATGAAAATGAGAAAAGGGCCTCCTTTGAGTTGTTATTTTCTTTCATTTTAACATGAGAGGCCTATCCCTAGCTGTGTGAAATATATGATCTCTGCATGTTCAGTGATATGTTTCTCTTATGCGAAGGAAGGAACAGTCCAAGAAGCTGTGGAGCAAAACCCTTTTGGTGCTTTCATTCCACCTAGCAACAATTCACCTATGCCAGTGATGGCAAACCTTTTTAGAGACTCAGTGCCAAAACTACAAACCAAAACTCACTTGTTTATCACAAGATGCCCACATGGCAATTTAACCTGAATACTGTGGTAAGCCATGACATGATACTGCCTGGACAGCCAGTGAAAGAGAGTGAGTGAGGAGCCCAGGCACATGTGGTCCACTGTGTGCTGGTACCACTTCACCCCGTCCTGGTTTTGCACCATGTTCATTGGTGGAACAAGACAAGAGGCCCTCTAGAGTTATTCACTTAGAGGTGTTTGAAGAGAAGCATTAATGTGGTAGAGTCACTTTAGAGTTAGAAAGTCAATTTGGTGCATTTTTACACTAATTTTACACTGTGGCTTTCTAGTAACGAATTCTGTGCTGGAGCGATGGTGAATGTTCCCACAGATTGGGCTCTGATTGTCCTCTCTGGCATGCATGCCATAGGCTCACCCCCATTGACCTATGCTGAGAAGGCTTCAGAACCATTCAAAGGTTGACTGTGTGGCATGCATTGTCTCTGGATCAGTTGAACCTATAGGTTCTGGGTCAGTTACTGATGTGATCTTGTGCATCACAGAAAAAAAATTACCATCTGAACTGTAAATGAACTGTTGAAAGAATAGGTTTTCCTGAAGTAAACATGTGATTGCCTTCCTGAAATGTTCTCTCATAGAGTGGCAGCTAGAAGAAGTACAACAAACCATGTTAAATGTACATCTAGATAAAGATCATTACCAGTTGCAACAAACAGACGTATTTGAGCAGGTTTGAGTGCATGTTTGCAACTATGTATTATAAGTACTATCTATCTCAGGGGTCAGCAACCTTTTTATGTTGAGGTGGCTGGACTGGTGCACCTGCTGCCATTAATGCCTCTGTAAATATGTCCGCTGCTGCTGTAAATGCTTTATGGCTTTTGTAAACGTGTCTGTGACCGCTTGGTTGGCTGGAGCAAGGGCACGGGCTGGATGATTTGTTGCCACAGGCCAAATCTGTCCCACAGACCATAGGTTGCCAACACCCTGTTCTAGCCTGATTCTTACACTGCTTAAAACACTTGTGAAATTTTATATTCCAGCAGCAAAGTAGGAGAAACATATAAATTCTTGCCATTTCATAAAACAGATGCTCACTCTCTTTACTTATAGAAAATTGTCTAATTCAGATTTTGCATCTTTTTGAACAGATCTTAGAATTTCTGATATTCAGACAAAATTTCACTGCACAATGACCAAAGTTGCTTTTTAATGATACTTTTGATCCAACTCATGGAGTGACAAGGCTTGGAAAGTTGCTTACTCTTAACAGATAATAAAACATTATTTCAAGATTCTCCCCATCATACTTGCATCATTCAGTTGTAACTGGAACATTTCTTTCATTTAAGAACTCTGCCCACCACCACCTCAGCTTCCTAATGCAGTCAACATGACAGAGAGAAGAAACTACAAGAGTGGTGAAGAGGTAGCTTTCAAGTGCATGGAACAATTTGTTCTCCATGGACCACAGAAAATAAGGTGTGATGGTGGAAGATGGCAGACACCCCCACGCTGTGTTGGTTTGTATGCTTTTCCTTACGTATAATTTTGTCTTTATCTTGAGAGACAGAGTACAAATGACAATGTGACTGCAAGAATATACTGTATCTTGTATAATTCTGACATTGTTATTTTTGTTGTTGTTGTTCGGTTGGACAGTCGATTCCGACTCTCTGCGACCCCATGGGCTACTGTCCGCCAGGCACTCCTGTCCTCCACCATCCCCCTCAACTCGCTCAGCTCTGTGCCCATTGTGTCCACAATACCATCTACCCATCTCATCTTGTTATTATCTGTACAGTAATACTTCGGATAACGTTAAGACTTGGTTCCACAAGTCTTAACATTATCCGATTTTTAGCCTTATCCGATGCATGCACCAGATAACGTTAAAATCCTATTCAGGTGGATCAGATAACGTTAACTCCATAGAGATAAGCAACAGAGGCTTCAAGGGAAAGTCAAGGAATCATGCTGGAAACTTAAAGAACTTTAAAAAATAATTGTCTAAAGGGTAAATACATTACAAAAACATGCCAGACCACCCTGACTTTAGGGTAACAAAGCCATACAGCATTTTTAAATTTTTGAAAATTTATAAAGTGCTGTTTTAAAAGATCTGAACAGAAGCTAGGAAAATGTTAGACTCAGCCCCCCTACCATGGCTTGCTTTGGGGCTTAGCTGAGGTCCATTGTTGTAATAAAGGAAGTTCCCTCAGGGCTTTGCAGGGTGGGAAAAGCTTAATTGCTTTGTAGGTGAAAGGTTTCAGTGTCTGCTTGTTTTCCATTGACAATGTATGAGGCTTGTGGAGCTACAATCTTGGTTTCAGGCTGTTTAGAATTTAAAGCTGTTAGCTTTTAAAACTGATTCATGTGCTCATGAATCCATATGGAAACTCTGCATGGTTTAAATTGGAGTCAGGACATATTGAAAGAGTCCCCACCCCCACCCCCATGTCTGCTTTTGCTTTGCTAAACTAGTCAGAATGGTTTTGCAAGCTTTTGTTATTCAAATGTGGCAAGCTTGAGAACAGGCAGCCCCCTCCCTTTCTCCCAAGAGAAACTGGTGAGTCACAGCCACACCTCAGGGAATTTGAGGCAAAGGTTATCTGATGGATCGGATAATGTTAACATAATGGTTAACATAATGTTATCCGATCCAAATGTTTGCCTCAAATTCCCCAACGTTATGCAATTTTAGCGTTATCCGATCCAATCGTTATCTGGTGTTTTACTGTATATTCTATCTATGCATTATCTTCTGGGGTGTTTTTGTTCATATCCCTAACTATGCATAGCAACTGAGAAAACACTGTATTTCCAGTCTGTGTCTTTTTTGCATGTCTATTATATTTATTTTCTGGAAAATAATTCCAACACCACCAGAAAAAGTCAGTGAAAAAAGTAAGTGAACAAATTCAAAAGAAAAGAATTGATGAAAGTATCTGACTTTATAGAGCAATCAGCCCAGGTGCTATTTCACTAGAAAGTTTAGGATTTGGTGGAGGGGGGTCTGTTTCCAGTCGTGGGATTCAGCCGGAATGCATAGCCCCCCTACATCTGATCGCTCACATCCTACTCGGCTAACCGACCACCTCAAACCACCCAGTCAGGTGGCCATACTCACCAAGTCACAAGGCCACATCCAGGAAGCCACCTGGCCACACCCAACAAGTCACTTGGTCACCTGGCCACAGCCATCATGCCATGCCCATCGAGTAGGTAGTAAAAAATTTTGAATCCCACCACTGTCTATTTCTGTTCAGTTTTCTCTATTTCAGCATCCACATTCTCTGAAAAACCCTGCTGTAAATATGTTCCTGGTAGAAAGTTGCTGAAGTAGGACAATAGGGTGCAGAACACTGAATTCAAAGGCTCACAAATTGAGTGAAAGGCCCCAGGATCAACCTATTCCCTACACCATGTTACACAAGGTTAGACATTAAATAGGGTAAAAAACATAATAATCTAAATAGATATTAAATAGAAATAAAAACACACTACATAAAACACAGTGTTTAAAAACAGCCACTCACTCCAAACACAAACCCTAGTCACTTACCCTGGCTGGGGTTGAGGAGCAGCAGACAGGCGGCAACAGCGGCGAAGTAGCAGACCGGCGGTGTGGCAGACTGGCGGTGCGGCCTAGCCCAGCCTGGCCAGGCCAAGCCTGGCACCATGGTCTCGCCTGGCAGCGCAGCCTGACCCTGCCTAGCCCAGCCTGTCAGTGCATCAAGGGAAGGCTACCATCACCACTGCCGCCACCACTCCAAAGAGTCCACTGAGGGCCTCAACAGCTAGCTGCTGTGCCCTTCCTCTCAGCCCAAAATGGGTGATCATAAGTGCGCATGTGTCAAAATACCATTTGACACATGTGTGCCTCCAGTATTCAGTGTGCATGCATTTTGGGCTGCAAGGAAGGGCGGCCGGAGAGGCGGCCGAACCGGTCACCTCCAAAAAAAAGAACCATCCCAGGTGGTCTCCCAGGAGGGTTGCTACGGCGCTGCCCCCAGAAACCACCTGGGATTTTTATTACCAGTTCAGTAGAACCAGTCCCAACCGGCTGCTGCCCACCACTGCCCAGAGGCAAGAAAGGTAAAAAGACTGTTAATTGGCTAACTAGAGACAAACAAGTTAATTTTCCCTAGAAGGAAGTCTTTACTCTTACATAACCAACTGTGTCTACATTGCATGCCTGGATCGCAATATAATTCAACAAGTAACAAATAAGTGAAGCCTTGTCTGTGTTCCTTGAGTGTAATAATGGCCTTTCCCTATCCATCCCACTTTTAATCCATTGCTGTTGGGGTGGAGTGGGAGCTGTCATTTAGGCCATGTATTCAATGAATGGTTGTAGGAGAGTGTGTCAAGATCATTTTTGTGCATTCACTGAATATACTGAGTGCTTTTGATTAGAACCCTTCACATATCTGGTCATCTGAACTTGGGTTTAGTTTAGGCATTGAAAGAACAGAGCTAGTGGAGAAAATGATGTGCTCCTTTTCCTATAGAAGACTTCATTTAAGGCATTCTCTAAACATTCATAGTGTTATTTTGTAATGAGCTTCCTCTCCAGCACTCCATTTCATTGGTTGCTACCTTTATGACAAGAAAGATTGCAATGCGAATTACCTTGTGAAATGGCCAGGGAGTGCACTAAACTCTATGGGGCACTATATAACTGTGATTGGTATTGCTAAAAAGCATTGAATGTTGTTTTTTGTCTTGTGAACCATGAAGGTTAAATGAGAAGAAGGCAACACCTATCTTTTCAAAGGGCTAATACATGTAGTACAAACCTACGTATAATTAGGACTGAAGTTGCGATTTAAATACACCAAGGGATGCAAGTGGGACTTACTTCCCAGTAAACCTACTCTGGAATACAGTACAGAAAGTTTAGCCTGTTTTCTATTCAATAGAAGAGATGTTGTGTTTCCAGATACCTGACTGCCCTCCTGTTTTAAGTTTGTAAATCAGAAGATGGCACACAAGCAATACAAGTCTGAAGTTTTCTCCAGGTCCCTAAGTATACTGATTTCATAATGGCTGCCTTATTCATTCCCACCATGTAAATATAATGAGTTACATTATATTGCATTGCTACCAGTGATGGGATGTAACAGGTTCTCACCAGTTCGCCAGAACCGGTAGTAACTTTTCCCAGTGTTCCAGAGAACCGGTAGCAGCTTTTGGGGGGGAACCACCTTTGGGGCTTACCTTTTCACTGGTTCCCCAACTGTGCATGCACACCAAGCACTTGGTGTGCATGCACACCTACAGTGCTTGGCACCTATGCACGGCCTCCTTGCTGTCCTCCCAAGCGGGGAGGAGGAAGAGAAGCTGCTAGCCTGAAGCTCCCTATAGCCTGCTCCCCAGGGTAAGTGACTCACCTTTGGATGTGGTGTGTCTGTGTGTATTTTAATGTGTATTTAATACTTTTACCTATATTGACATACTACCACAGTTCCTAAAAAGGCCTGGCGGCCTGGCTTGGGTTTTTTAACCAAAGTGTTGGAGTGACCTCATCAATAAGCTACAGCTGTGCTGTTCCAATTGGAGAACCCTTAAGGAGGTACAGCTGTTTTACATTTACATTAAGGCATATTATCCTAGAGAACCGGTACAATGACCATATCCATCTTGCAACATGGTACTGCCCAGGCACTTATACTAACAGGTAAGTGACGGGTTTGTGTTTGGGGTGGGGTGTATTTTAATGTAATTTTTATTTTATTTTATTTTATTTATTTATTTATTTACGGGTTTGTGTTGTGGGTGGGTGGGTGGGTTGAGGGATGTGTGTGTGTGTGTTTATTTTTATTTTATTATTATTTTCTTTGGCCCCGCTCACATCATGACATCATGACATTAGCTCCACCCACACTGATGACATCACAGTGGGGTAGTAAAATTTTTGACATCCCACCACTGATTGCTACATACATGTGACAGGATAAGAGTGTCTTTTACATTGTTCACCTTTATTTACTAAAAACACATGCTGGAAATCCACTTTCCCAGATACGAGATGCGGAGATCCCCCTTCAATTCCCAATGGTGAAGTAGAAAGTGGTGCCTTAAGAAAATACTCTCCTGGTGAAACAGTGGAATATATTTGCCATGAAGGTTTTGAAACTGAGGGACAGAGGAGTGCTATATGTGAAAATGCAGAGTGGTCTGAGCTTCCAAGTTGCATAGGTAAGAAAGTGTGCTTCTGTTAGGAGGTGAGAGGCTGCTTGTAGTTCAACTGGAAAGGTTTATCTAAGCTTTCTACAGTATTTTGCCACTGTGAATAAAAAAGGAAAAAACAAAGAACATATTTCCCTTCATATTCACAATGGCAAAATACTGTAGAAAGCTTAGACACATTGGAGAGATCCAAGGGTGCATGACAGATAATGCAGGATCAGTCAGAACAACATTCCACAAGTCTTTGCTGCTACGAGGCAGGTATTCCATTTTTTAAAAAAAAATGACTTTTGAGCACATTCTTGAATCAGGACTACATTTATCAGAGTGATTTTTTTTTTTAAAAAATTGAAATTAATCAATCCTATTGTTTAGAAGATACAGGACCATAAAGATTATTCTTTTGCATACAAAGGTTGATTAACTAAGAAGCCTCATTGAGCTGACTTCTGGACAAGATGGTAAACTGGGACTTCAGTCTTGCCACAGGCATAAGTGTCTTTTGTTGTTGTTCAGTCGCACAGTCGATTCCAACCCTTTGCAACCCCATGGACCACATTCACACAGTGTGTTGTTGTCTGGCAGCAGCCTCCACTTGACCACAGTGGTCTTACATGTTCTTCACATAAAGTCTTTCCTGGATCTGAGCCAGTGGACTTCAGGCTCATATCTGTTCAGAGAATTTCAAGGTTTATTTTATTGTTCAGTTCCCTCAACGTCCACTGCTACTTCTCTCCTTATCATAGGTAGAGGAATATCAACAAGTGGCTATATTTTCTCAACTGGTGTAAGTTTGAAACATCCTGTCACTATGTGCATTGCTTCATTAACAGTGGTGTCAACTTCTTTCACTTACATGGATGTGCTCCATACTGGAGCAGCATACTCTGCCACAGAGATGCTCAGAGCCAAAGCTGATGGATGGATGAATTCACCGTGTATAGTTTGTCAACTTCCTGACGTGATGTTCCTTGTACTAACTCTGACTTTTGTATTAAGCCAATGTTGGTTAAAAGATTTTCCTGCCAAGAGCTCCTAGACTGGGACTCCTTGCTCATGATCACTCATGCTCTGGTCACCTCCAGACTTGATTACTGTAATGCGCTCTACATGGGGCTGCCCTTGATGACCATTCGGAGGCTTCAACTGGTCCAGAATGCAGCTGCCCAGGTAGTTATGTGTTGCGGGCATTATGCTCGTGCCTCACCACTACTTTGGGAGCTGCACTGGTTGCCAGTGTGCCTCCGGGTGCAACTCCAGGTGCTGGTGATCACCTTTAAAGCCCTATATGGTAGTAGGCCAGGATACCTTAGAGACAGTGTCACCCCAAGAACATATGTCCACCCAACCAGAGCAGACCAGAGAGGTGCCTTTGTGGTGCCATCGGCTAGAGAGGCACATCTCTCTAGCACTTGGAGGAGTGCTTCTCTGTGTCTGCTCCAGCCTTTTGGAACCTCCTACCCATGGAATTGTGTCTCCAGACAGAGTTGCTGCCATTTAGGAACAGGGTGAAAACATGGCTGGCGGGGCAGGATGTGGGGCCCTGGGCATTTGATGATCCCAGTCTGTTGGCTGGTCTGATACACCCCTTAGTGTAATTTTAATCTTTTTAACCTTGGTTTTAACTTTATTTTTTAATGCTTTAAAATTCTTTTAACCTAAATTTTATGGAGTTTTATGGCCATGGATGAATTTTAGTGTGGTATTCATTTAGTGTTTTGTTATTGTTGTGAAACTGCCTTCAGTCATTCGTGAATAAGGCAGTATACAAGTGCAAAAATAAATAAATAAATAAGTGTCACAACAACGGATTTCATTGCTGAACAATGCTGTAATCAATTCCTGTACCATGTAACATCCAGCTCACTCTTACCTTTCAGTTTTGAAGGTGGAAAGTGCACACTTGAGTCTTATTCAGGTTAGGCTTCAAATGGTTGATAGTGACCATCTTGACTGCCCTAATTCTTTGAGTGGTCCAGTTAGTGTTCCAGTTACCTCATCAAAATTTGATTCTTGCATGTTCATTGCTGTGTCATCTGCATAGATGAACAATTTTGTATTGCCAGGAACCTTTTAATCATTTGTGTATACCGTATTTGCTGGTTTATAAGATGACTTTTTCACCCTGAAAAACATGCCTCCAAGTGTGTGTGTGGGGGGGTTGTCTTATACACCGGGTGCACTTCAGTTGGGATAGACATAGCTGCCCATAGTGGCCTCCTGATGCTCACCCACCTCATTCTACATACCATCCAGATGAAGAAAGAAGCTCTACATTACAATTGTGTCTCCCTTTCAAACTGGTGGGGAAAAAGAAAGGGTTTCATTTACTGGTACATTCTGCCCTTATTTCTGCTCTGCCCAAAATGGAGGAAAAAGCCATGCTTGCAGGGGAAGAAAGAGGCTAAGATAGAGCAACACTTCCTGCCTCAGTGCAATTGACCTGCCCACCCACTTTACCTGCAGCGCCAACACTGGTGGGTGGTGCAAGTACAGTTCTAAAAAATCAACAAAATAATTAATATTACTGTATTTTAATTACTGAAGCTCACTAGCAGTTGCTACATTTTCCACTCTTGGCTTATACTCAGGTCAATCTATTTTCCTGGATTTCAAGGTCAAATTAGGTACCTTGGGTTATATTCGGGTCGGCTTATATTCATGTATATATGGTAGATAAATAAGTACCACTTTGCACTTGCACTGTTTTATATTTACTGTACATGTTCGATAACATACAGCCTTGTGACAGTTTTTCTGCATGTCATAAGCATTTGAGTATAAATTAACATGTTGAAATCAAATCTGATGTTCTTTTACGTTTTATTTGGTGTATGGAAGGTGTGCAGAAGAGGGGGTAGTCTTATACAGCAAGTATATAACAAACTCTATATTTTAAGTGGAAATGTTGGGGGGTCGTCTTATACACCCAGTCATCTTATACACCAGCATATATGGTATGTTACAGTTAAAACTTTTTTTCAGTTAAAACTAATTTTTCCTAGTTAAAACTAGTTCAGACTAACTGGATTTGTGAGAACTAGAATTAACTGATGATGAAAGATCAATTTCTAGAGATAACAGGTTTTAACTAGTCAAAACTACTTCTAACTAAATGGCTTAGTTAAAACTAGAATATCCTATTAAGGAAAAAGTTTCAGTTAAAACAGTGATGGGATGACAAAAAATGTGCTACCACCCCGTGACATCATGGACATCATTGGTGTTGCCAACGTCATGACATCATTGGCAGAGCTGATGTCATGAGGTCATGACATTGTGGGCAGAGCCAAAAATATTTAAAAAATTTTTTAAAAATAAAATATAATTAAAATAAACACACACACACCTCAACCCACCTACCCAACCAAATAACCACAACACAAACCCATTAAATAAATAAATAAATAAATAAATATTAAATAAAAATACACCCACCCACCCAAACACACACACACACACACACACACACACCAAACACAAACCCCACACTTTCCCTTTGAAGCAGCAGAGGAGGTGGCGTGGCAGCATGGCGGCAAACCGCCCCTGCAGCAAACTGCTGCAACGGCATGGAGTCCTGGCGGGACGGTGGGGCCAAGTGCAGAAAGGCCGCTGCCACTTCTTCAGGCACTCCCTGCGCCCTTCCTTTCCCAGCATCCAAAATGGCTACTAGGGACTGCACATCCATCAAACTTTCATTTGACGCATGCACAGTAAAAATATAGAACTGTGCATGCATCAAATGACTCCCAGGAGCCATTTTGGCTCCAAATTTAAACTTATTTTTTGCCAGTGAGGCATCCAAACTGGACACCTCAAAAAACAACAACCGGGTGCTACCGGTTTGGCGAACCACCCAGGGATGTTGCTATCTGTTTAGGCAAACCAGTGTGAACCGGGAACATCCCATCACTGAGTTAAAACCAGTTTCCAGTTAAAATGGGTTTTGGCTAGTCAAAACTAGTTCTGACTAAACATCTTAGTTACAACTAGAATTTCCTAATAATAATAAGTGTATGTGTTGGGCTGTAAGTGCGAGGCTGGCAGAGCCTCATTTTCTATACGAAGCACAGTGTGGTGACCACAGAGGTGGCGCAGCAGAGGCGAGGCATTGCCAGGACAGCCTGGAGACTTTAAAGGGGCTGTGGTGTCTCAGTCGTTAAGAAGCTCAACTTGTTAGCTGGAAGGCTGGCAAGTTGGCAGTTCAAGACCTGGGGACAGCAAGATGGTTTGAGTCCCTGTCTCTGTCCGAGCTCTTGGGGACATGAAAGGAGCCTCAGGTGTGCAATACCCACAGAGTTTTGAGGCCAGACCAGCTCTGGAAGACAAAAGTGTGAGGCTCCCATGGGGGAGAGGGGGCAGCAGAGGCGAGACATTGGAGACGGCAATGGGGCTGTGATTGCTCAGTGGTTAAGAAGCTCTCCTTGTTAGGTGGAAACAACCACTGTCAAAATTACCTAAGAAACATGAATACCCCAGTCAAAGATGTTGTCTCACAGGGTATCTTCTTTAATTTTGATGTGCAATAGGATTTTCTGGAAATCTTGGAAAGAAAGCGACCTGCCATGGTTTACCAATTATCTACTTTTTCTTGAGTAAACCCCCAGTCATGTCTATTGTCCCAGGATTAGCCATGTTGGAAAATAATGATCAAGGGATATCAGGATATATGGCAAATAAAAGGCCAGATCACTTTAATCATTCTGGTCAAAACAATATAAAAAACAAGCAATGCCCATATTACAGGTTCTGGGGAAAGGTTCTGGCGGTAAAGATCCCAGCAGGCATCTCTAATGCTCCCCAGATCTGGGATAGTGAAAGAAGATGAAGGTACTCATTGTCACACACTGGCGTGTGCTCAGTATTGACATGAAATTCTGCTCAGTGTCATGTTTCAACAATCTGCATTGATTTATATCATATCTTATTTTGAAAAATCTATTTTTGTTTCTATATCTTTTCAGAAAAATCCTGCCAGACACCTTCAGTCATCTCTCATGCTTCATATCCTAAAAAAACAAAAGACCTGTATAAAGCTGGAGAAACAGTAGCATACAAGTGCCATCCTGGTTTTGCTGCTGAAGGTCCACAGACCATTACATGCAGAAGAGGAAAATGGTCACAGCCTTCTACCTGTGAAGGTATGTCTTATGTTTTGCTTCAGCGAACGCTTGTAGAAATGTATCAAAGTGGCTTGAGCGTGTCTATGCTCTTTTCTGTGCTGTGCTAGGTCAGTGGTCATCTCTCATCCACAATCCTGGAATGTAACCTAAGCAACAAAGTGTGATTTTCCCATGACTTGTAGCTATAGTACAAACATGTTTGGAACTTAAACAACTGACGTCATTGCGTGGGAGAGGTGGGAATGTCTCTAAAAACTCTGGACACCTTATCCAATTGGGAATTGTCATTACTTCACAAGATAAATGAATGGCGAACAGCAAAGTGGTATTGGTGGCTCTGGTTAAGATGCTCAATTTGATTACTGGAAGGTCGGCAGGTCAACAGTTCAAAACCTGAGTGCTGTAAGATGGAGTGAGATCCCATCTCTGTCCCAGGTCCTGCTAACCTAGCAGTAGATAAATAGGTATCAATTTGATAGAAAGGTAGCAGTGTTTCGTGCCCTCCAGTGTCTAGTCATATCTGCCAGATGACCACGGAAACCTCTGCAGAAACAGAGAATGCTAGCTCTTTGGGGATACCCAGAGATAAGCACCATGCCCTTGATATAGATAAAACTGGCTTTTGAGGAAGGGCAATCTTAACCTAAAGTGGAATCATATTGATACATGGGAGGAAAATGACTTTCTGAGGAGTAATTCAGATCATGGTTTTCATTTCAGCTGCTGCCTATGACTCCTCTTTAATGTTTCCCTCAATGTTTGACATGTGAAATATGGCCTTTCATATTTCTGCTTTTCTCATCCCAGTAGATCCTCTAAGGAAGAGAGCCGATGCCTTCCTGGTGTTCTCTCTGGCATCCATTTTGGAAAGGGAGTCCTAATACATTAAAAGCTGTTTCATTCTGGGCAGCGGCATGCTGGGGCTATTGGGCAATGTCCCACTCCGCCCCAATAATCTCCGCCCCTGTGGGTGGATTTTTATTATTATTATTTCTTAACCAAAGGGCAGGAAGGGAGAAGCCAAGCCAGCGATGCACAGGGCTTAACTCAAGGGGAAGCAGGGGCAAGGTGGTGACACTGGCAGGATGGGGGCCTTCCTCCTGCTTTGTCTCTAGCCATTATACATGTTCCCACTATCCTTCCTAGGGAATTGAACCCCGCCCTACTGCTTACAAGGCAAAATTTCAACCTCTAAGTCATGACAGCTTCACTACCAACGTAACTGCTTTTGGCGATCTTATAACAGAGAACCCTATGTTAAACAGAGAGGATATCATTGCTTTTAAAATCTGGGCTGTAGAACCCCTAAATGGGCATCAAACTCAGCTTCAGGAGAGACCTTTTGTTTGAAGAAAGAATTCAATGTTGCTGCTGCTGCTGCTGCTGCTGCTGCTGCTGCTGCTGCTGCTGCTGCTGCTGCTGCTGCTGCTGCTGCTGCTGCTGCTGCTGCTGTTGTTGTTGTTGTTGTTGTTGTTGTTGTTGTTGTTGTTGTTGTTATTATTATTATTATTAAACCTGACTTTTTAAAGCAATTATATCCTCTCTGGTTCACATAGAGTTCTCTGTTATAAGATTACCAAAAGCAGTTCTGTTGATAGTGAAGCCACCATGGCTTAGAGGTTGCTCGAATCCCCAGAGGCAGTGATGGGATGTTACCGGTTCGGACCGGTTTGCCCGAACAAGTAGCACCCCATCAGGAGAGGTTGCCTTTTTGGGCCCTTCCAGAAATGTATTTTGGCTGCCCGGAACTGTGCAAGCATCAAACCTCCGTTTGATGCATGTACAGTTCTATTTTTTTAGTGTGCACTAAAAAAGAACTGTGCATGCGTCAAACTGAGGTTTGACGCATGCACAGACATTTAAAAAATTATTTATTTATTGCTCCACCCACGATGTCATGATGTCATGACGCGGCTATGCCTATGACGTCCATGACGTCACGGTGGGGTAGCGGAAATTTTGACAATCCACCACTGCCGAGAGGGGAGTTGAAGTTAGAAGGTGAGTGGGAACATCTATAATTTTTTAGGGTTAGACACCCTAATCATTGCACATCCAGTGCCATTTTAGTGTAGCAAGCATGCCCCTGATTCTGGGAAGTCACTTTTTCTGTCCAGTGAGAGAAGGCACACCGTAAAATTACCTCTGGGCATAATGTCTCTCTCAGGTGCTTCAGGGGATTTGGTCATGGGAGCAGCAACACCTTCCATCCTCTCCTCTCCCCTTACCAATCAGTCAACGGTCTCTTCTTTGCTGTCCTCAATTCCGACCAGAGATGTAATTGCTAACCATGGTACAAAATCAGTCACTACAACATTTCCTTTTCCTGGGAAAATATCTATTCCAAGCTGGCATTTACACTCACCTGGCTGAGGATACCCACAGGTGGTCAGAGTCATCAACAACAAGAGCCTCACCCCACTCTCTCCCATCTTCTTGGTGGCTGCTCATACTCTGCCCCCCTTGTTGGGTGCCTTTCTGAGGCCTACCTCAATAAATGTAGTTTTTATTTTAGTCATCACGAATTGATTTTGTAAGCAATTTACTCCTTTAGTTATTCTTTTTATTTTCTTTGTATGCCATCTTTCACCCAAAAGAAGAATAGACTAAATCTAATTAAAACATAATGAAATATAATGGAAAATAACCGGATAGACTTGAAAGGAAAAATAAAGTTACTGTTCAGAATAAATATATAGCAAAAGGATAGAATATGTATCTGAAACAGGAACAGAATTGTAATCAGAATAAGTATGTAAAATAATATCAATATTTGAAGGTTTTATATCTTTTGAGTTTGTGCAGACATCTGAACTCTTGATCGCAAGACTTGGGAAGGATTCAGCAAGTATTGGACTGGGGGCCTGGTATCCTTTTATATAGGTTTTCACCTAAAGGACAGATAAGATTTAGATGAAGTATTCAACAGTACAAAACCGGTGGTATGAGACATTTTTGGTTTCTATCATATCTTTCCATTCACAGTTGTATGTAGGGAAGAATACTAGTACAGGCATGTAAAATGAAACAGGAATATGTTTCAAACAAAAATCAGAGTTAATCAATGGACTCTCTCTGTAAAGCATTCTCACACATTATATGTCATATAGTTATATCTTATGTAGATGGGAACTGAGATAGTTGGGTATGTGTTGTATCATATACTGAATGTTTATTGGCTTGAAGCAGAATAAGATTAAACTGCACTTGCACCTCAAGTGAAAACGAACACACACAAACACAATCTAATGGTGTAGCTTTCTCTTTCTTAATTTCCACAGTCCAGTTGTCCTAAATATGTTCCTGCCATACTATTCACCCATTCTGTCTCTCACATTATTTGCCACAATTATCTTGTTATTCTTTCATTCCCAATCCATGATGAAACAAGAATCCATGATGAAACCTTTGTGTTTGAAAAATAGGTATCTGGTATTTCTTTGGCCAGGCTGTGTGTGCTGAAAACTGTTTTAAAAATAGATTATTGTTTCAGAAGTTTGTTGTTGTTGTTCAGTCACACAGTCGATTCTGACCCTTTGTGACCCTATGGACCATTGCCCTCTAGGCACCCATCAATGAAACAGAAGTAGACTAGTTTCTGATATTCCTTTGTTTTCTCCATGATCCAACATATGTTGGCAATGTGGTCTCTAGGTCCCCTGTCTCTTCGGAACCCAGCCTACACTTCTGATAATTCTCTCTCCACATGCTGATGCAGTCTATCCTGTATTATCTTGAGCATAACCTTGCTAGCATGTGGGATGAGCGCAATTGTTCAATATTTGAACATTCTTTGGCATTACCCTTTTTAGGGATTGGAACGTATACCGATCTTTTCCAATCCTGTGGCCACCGTTTTGTTCTCCAAATCTGCTGGCATATAGAATGCAATTATTTGATTCCATCATCTTTTAGGGCTTTGAAAAATTCAACTGGGATACCATCATCTCAACTAGCTTTGTTGTTTGCAGTGCTTTTTAGGGTATTTCTGATTTTACTCTCTAAGATGTCTGTCTCAAGTTCAGTGTTCTCAACATTGTGATTATCAGGGGTGGTGAGGTCCTTTTTGTATAGTTCCTCTGTGTAATACCTAAAATGTTAACCTATTCTACAAGAGAAAACTAGGAGTGGATAAGGATAGTTTTTGCCCAATTTTGTAGAGCCTTCTAAAAATCAAACTTAATCAAACTTCCTAATTTACCCTAAGTGTAAATCAGTGTAGATGGATACAAGAATATGTGGCGGTTCACTTAGTTGCATTTTGGGTTTTGGTGTAACCTTTGTAGCTCTGTTGCCACCACTATATGTTACTCCCTTGTCAATATCTTAGTCAAAATTTGACTCTGAAGAATACTAATCCTGAAATGAAAAGGCATGTACTGATGCTTAATTTACCCACTGAAATGTATTGGCTTTGATGCTTAAATCTTATTGAATTAGACCCAAACTTACAGGTAGGTAAGAGAGACAAAGAAATGGCAACCATGCATTCTGTCAAGTTAGGATCAAGATGCTGAGGTGATGGCTTTCGGTTTCTAGCTCATAGTGTAGTCAGGGTTGTAGCCAAGGGGCAGCCAGGGGGGATCAGCAACACCACCACCCCCTGAGCTAACAGCACCCACCCCACCCCAGGATGCCAACATTGTGTGTGTGTGTGAGAGAGAGATAGAGAGAGAGAGAGAGAGAGCACAACATTGTTGCCCTTCCTGAAAAAATATTTAACCCCTACCCCCAAATCTAGAATCCTGGCTACCACCCTGATTGTAGTTCTGATTGGTCTAGAGCTCCCTATGCCTGCAATGAATGGGGAGGAACCTCCCTTTAGATAAAACCCACCTCATACATCTTTTCCTCATTCCTGATGTCCTACACCTTGCACTGCAACTGGCTCTTAAAAGTCAAACCGGATCTCATTCCAGAGTCCTTCATGCATTAGCGATACCAAGAACAATTACATTTATGTACCACCCCATTACATTGTTCAAAAGGTAATTAGCATATTTCCTCCAACACACTGGTTATTTGTTTTACTGACCTTGGAAGGATGGAAGGCTGAATAAATCTTGAGCCAATCAGGATTTAAATAAAATCGTAAGTAAAGTCTGAGCTACAGTACTGCAAATTAACCACAGTGGCATGAGGGCATGGATTCAGCATTAGAGTTTTACTTCTGTCTGGCTTCCCATCATATGACTGGTTTTACAACCAATATGAAACTAGGCGCCCAAAAAAGGAAGTGACCAGAAAGGGGGAAGCTTATGTGATTGATCTTTTTTCCCACATTCTCTTGACAGGCTTCTGGTCTTAATTCTTAATTTTGTGATCCTAGCCTTCTCTGTTGTCCCCTGGATGTAGTTGGGTTCAAACTTTCTCCCCTCATGGGAAGGAAAATGGTTGTTGCTGGTAAGGCTAAGACTCTGTGTTTTGTGCCAACTTGCATTTAGCAAGTGCATTTTTGATATTGAGAACTGTATGCTTAGGACACTGCTGTAACATGCAACAAGTTATGGTACTGTGTTGTTTAAGGGGAGAAGTAGAAATCACACCACCACCACCACACTCAGGCTTGTGCTTTGACAAGTCCTGTTGCACCATTCAGAGATGAATCCTTGTTTCCATGTATGCCACTAGATGGAGTTTGAAGATGTTAGGTATGGCCTTCACAAGCTTCATGAGCTCAGAATTGGAACCACCTCTGTAGCAATAACAGGGAGATCTGGGAGTAGATGTTGTTTTCTGAGATCTATAATAGTTTGATACATTGACACCTAAGAAAAGGAAATCCTGTGTGTCCTGCCACTCATGAGCTCTGCTTCTGAATGGCACAATTTTAAGACATTAGATTTCCATATGATACTTTTATGTAGAGTTTGTAGCATTTTCTCTTAGAATATTACATACTAATATTCTTTGGTTGCATATGACTGCACTTTGTGGGGGCCCTTGCACCAGCTGCCCCACTGCTTCCAACTGCCATCTTCAGCATCCAACAGCCAAAAGTAGTGTGTGTGTGTGGGGGGGGGACAGCCACTCTGAGGAGAAGGGTGTGTGTGTAAATTATTAGGCCCAATGACAACACGGGCAGAAGAGGAACTCGGTGATCTCTCCTCTCCTATTCAACATCTACATGAAGCCACTGGGTGAGATCATCCGTTCCCACGGGGTGAGGTATCATCAATAGGCAGATGACACCCAGCTGTATATCTCAGCCCGTGGAGATCCAGTTGATGCAGGAGAAGTCCTATCCAGGTGCCTGGAGGCTGTCAGGATCTGGATGGGGGACAACTGGCTACAATTGAATCCTGGCAAGACTGAGTGGCTATGGGTAAGGGGTCCTGCGCTATCTCGGGAGTTGCCATCTTTGATTCTGGATGGGGCAGTTTTGCCCCAAAAAGACCTGGTGCGTAATCTAGGGGTCCTCTTGGACTCGCGATTACTGTTCGAAGAGCAGGTGGCAGTTGTGGCCAGGAGGGCTTTTGCACAACTTCGTGTAATACGCCAGCTATGCCCACTCCTAGACCAGGACTCCTTGCTCATGATCACACATGCTTTGGTCACCTCCAGACTTGATTACTGTAATGCGCTCTACATGGGGCTGCCCTTGGTGACCATTCGGAGGCTGCAGCTGGTCCAGAATGCAGCGGCTCAGGTAGTGATGGGGTGCAGGTGTTATGCTCGTGCCTCACCACTGCTTCAGGAGCTGCACTGGTTGCCAGTATGTCTCTGGGTGCAATTCAAGGTGCTGGTTATTACTTTTAAAGCCCTACATGGTAGTGGGCCAGGATACTTAAGAGACCACATCATCCCAAGGACATCTGTCCGTCCCACCAGGGCGGATCGGAGGGGCTCTCTTGTTACTCCATCAGCCAGGGATGCTCGTCTCACGAGCACTAGGAAGAGAGCCTTCTCTGTGTTCGCCCCGGCCCTTTGGAACCTCCTTCCGACAGAGCTGCGCCTGCAGACGGAGATCCTGCCCTTCCGAAAGGGCGTAAAGACCTGGCTGGCGTGTCAAGTGTGGGGACATAGTAACACAGGTTCCCACCTAGGATGGCTGATTTAAGGGCAGCCATCCCTCCCCCCACCTGGCATCTGTTTCTGTATCTGTATCTGTTTTTAGCTGTTTTATCGGTTTTATTGTTTTAATGTTTTAAATTTTTCTATGAACTTTTAAGGTTTTTATATATTGTTATGACCATTACCTATGGTGGTAATGTATGTTGTAAGCCGCCCAGAGTCGGGTCTTCCCGATTGGGGCGGGATACTAAATACGAACAATAAATAAATAAATAAATAAATATAAACCACTTATTGTGATTCCCAATGGTCATGAAGGCAGAGAAGGCCATGCCATATGGACTGGCTGTGAAGGCACACCTTGGCCATATCTTCAGGGCTGCAGCATTCCATGTTGAGTCCTTCATATCACATTCAGGTGTGCTGCAGGATCATAGTGTGTGGGTCACTTCTTGGCAAGTGACAAGCATGGAAGCTTCATCAGACAGAACTAGGCCCTACACCATCTATTCACTGTAATCTGTTTGGTCACATTTTTCATGCCTGGATCAGCTTATTTATTGTGTCACCAGAGACACATCCATCAACGGAGAAAATAATGACTTTCAGGGGGGAAATGTGTGCTGGGACATGAGTAGCTGCTGCTGATGAGAGAGATATATCTTCATGTGATTCTACTCTTCCTCTGCATACTGACACTCGTAACTGAAACCCTGATAGAACTTTGAACCCACTAATAATAGTGCCAGAGATTACTCTGGGTTGAAAGGATTTTAGGGGTATTTTTAGGCAGCTCTTGGGTATCAAAACTTGACCTTCCAGTCTCCAGCTCAGCACCTTAACCACTAAGTCACCAGGGCAGCTGCTTTTCATCCACTACTTTGTCCCTAATAAAAAGTGAATAATAAATAAGCATTGATTGTGAAGGTTTTTGGAGTTGAGCAAAGTTTCTGAAAAGCCTTTACTTTTTTACATTATCTCCCCTTAAAGATGCAACCTGCAAACAGCCCCCTGTGGTTGTCAATGCTGATATCATAGAAGAGCGATCACAATCCTACCTCCCAGGACATGAGCTGCACTATAAGTGTCAGGATGGTTTTGAACTATCTGGTTCAGATACCATAAGATGTGAAAATAAGGAGTGGTCACACCCACCAACGTGTGAAGGTAGGAATTTTTTTATATATACCAAAATGCGTATGGAAGAACCAAAGAAAAGGGAGATAGTAGGAAACTTGAGCTAAAATGAACTAACTACTGTATTTGCCATCGTATAAGACACACTTTCCCCTCTTAAAATACACGCAGAAAAAGGAGTGTGTCTTATATGCCGAAAACAGTCCCCCACTGGTGTGGTATGGTGGCTGCCTTAACCTTCACCCGTCACCCCACTCATTTAGTTCAAGATCCTTCTTTTTTCCCCTCCATCCCACTCACCTGGGCTGGTATTGGGATTGGGGGTGGGTGGATCTGACGTTAAGGAGGGAAAGAATGTTCTTTTAAGACCATTTCCATGTTTATCCCACCAGCAGCCAGGGAAAGTGGGATGGAGGGAGGAAATGAATGCTCCTTTAAGCCCTTTAAACCCCCCCCCCATCCCACCACCGCCTGGGAGAGTGGATTAGAGGGGGGAAGGAATGATCCTTTAAGCCAGTTTCCCCCATCCCACTGGAGTTAATTTTGGAAATTCATGAAAAATGTGTATTAATAATTGGGTCTGTCTTACATGCCGGCAAATACTGTAACATCCAATGCCATGTTTGGTAAAACTGAGCATTTAAGCAGTGATGGGCAGTGGCCAGTTTGCACTAGTTCACCAGAACCGGTAGTAGCTTTTCCCAGTGTCCCAGAGAACTGGTAGGGGCTTTTGGGGGGAAACACCTTGGGGGCTTACATTTCGCAGGTTCCCCCACTGCGCATGTGCACCAAGCACTTGGTGCGCATCTGTGCCTACAGTGCTTGGCACGCCTATAGCGCTTTTGCCTTTGAGTGTGGGGTGGGTGGGTATATTTTAATGTGTATTTAATAAGTATTTATTTTTAATGTGTATTTTATGGTTTTTATGTGTATTTTATGTATTTTTATGTCTATTTAATTTGTATTTTTATGTGTACTTATTTTAATGGGTTTTTTTACTTTGGCTCTGCCCACGATGTGGGTTCCCTCATGACATCATGACATTGGCTCTGCCCATTGTGTCATGAATTTGGCCCTGCACACGACATTGGCTCCGCCCACAGTGTGGTAGTAAAATTTTTGGCTGCCCGCCACTGCATTTAAGGCATATTAAAACACAAACACAGAGTTTAATTTTAGAAGAATAAGAAAACTATCCAAAATGAGTAAAGCTATTTATTGAACTTCAGTGTGATCTGATGTGCCTCATGAGATTCTTCTCACAGAACACAGATCTGTGGCTCTGTAATTCTGGAGAATACTAAATCACCACTTTCCCCCTCATGCCTGAAATAAATTAACGGATCAACCTGAGTGAGTTATTACCTCTAGGAGAGGCTGTTTTGAAGTAAAGAAGGTCAGAGTCATCCCTGCTATGGAAAGGCAGTGAGGATCTGAATGTCTCTGAATGTGTCATGTTTGAGCCTACTGGGAAGCCTAACTTTGTACAAAATTTTGTCTTTGTGATACCAGAAGTCAGAAGCAAGAATAAAGATAAATGGGTATAATTCTAGATTTGTAAACTGATTAAGTTGGTGATTTCTAAACTCAGCTGCTGTACTTCCCTGCACACCAAAGCGCCACTCCTCTCCACTTGGTAGATACAAACATTCCCTAGAACACATGCAGACTTCATGTTGAATGTCCAGCTCCTCCCTCTGCCTTGTACCCACTTCCATAGTCATTTTAATCAGGTTTGATGTTCTGTGTCTAATGCACACAAAATGGACAAGGATTTTATTCTCTTCTATTATGATTTGAATCTGTATAGAGTGAAATGCTGGTTTTGATGCTTAACTCTCCAAGCCCAAGCTCTGCCTCACTGAGTTGTGATAGGTTTCTTACCTTTAGAGGGGGTAAATACAAATTGAAATATTGTCTTCTATTGAGGTTCCTAACACATTCAATGGGGAGAATATTCAATGCTTCAGAAAATGAAATGAAATGAAGCTCTCTCTTGGATCCAAGATAGACCATGATGGCAATTTAGGTTGTCATGCTGGAACATTTTTGATCCAACCAAGAAGAAAGGTTTTAAGGCCAAAATGTATCCTACACATAAGAGTACTAAATATATGGCCATTGATTTTGGAAATCAAGTGAATTTTCAAAGCCTCTTTCAGGAACTGTGTTGTTTACTCTTTCAGATGTAAGGTGTTTTCCTCCGCCTCGTGTTTCCAATGGACGGATTTATGAAACTTTAAAAGAAAGGTATCTTCCTCTTGAGAAAGTGAGATATCAGTGCTTCTCATCCTACAGTCTTTTTGGAAATCGTGCAGTAACATGTTTGAAGAAAGAATGGACAAGTCCACCAGAATGCAAAGGTATCAGATAATTACATTTTTTCTTATAATGCAAGTGATTATCTCATAGGACAGGCAATCTCTACCATTCCACCCCTCCTTTTTTTTGTTTAACTTTGTAGGGTTTTTAGTAGTGTTACAATATATGAACAACCCACCTGACATTTTACAGCCCCTTCAGGGTCTGATAAACTCTACAATTTGCCACCTAGCAGCTAATCAAACAGTGGACCAGTAAATCCATAGAAGAGGAAGTACAAGATCATCAGTTTTGTCCATGGCCTGGAACAGACTGATGATGGGTTGATAGCAGTCACGGATGGTCTGGGGATTTTTTTCTAAACAAATTTGGCTGAATGCACAAATTTGTGCAACTTTTGCAAAGAAAATGTGCATTGTGATGGCACATAGCATGCTTTATGTTGTATTTACAAGACTAGAAGTTAGAAATCTGGCCAGGTTATCCAGCTATGTGACTGCCAGCAACTCAACGCTGAATGTCAGGTGATATTTAATTTACCTGATTATCCTGAGGACTAACAGCCTTGGGTGCTGAAGTCCTCAGGGAAGGATGACTCCATCTTAATGGAGGGTAGCAGTATGAGGCCAAAGAGGACTTTGCATGCCAAAAGAGTCAGGATCAGAAAGTGACTTGAGGAACTGGATCAGTCAATTCAATTCAATTTATTTTACAGTCCATGACCAGCATAACACACAAAAACATAAATACCACATCCTAAACTAGTCTGGACACGGGTAATAAAAGGAAACTATGATACTATAATACTAAAAACCTACTGGGAATCGACATAAAACAGGAGGGTGCCTATCTAAAAACCAATATTACTAAAATCCCTCAATAATTACTAAAACCTGGTGTCATTAAAATAAAATGCAATACTAATATTTACAAGTAAAAGAGGGATAGCCTCGTTACAAGGATATAAAATACTCTCTACTAGAGTTGTAGTTTACTAAAAGTCAGTAATGTATGGCCATACCAATAATGACAAGGGTGAAGAGATAACATAATAAAGTAGTGTAGGTCAGGTGCTCAGTGCGGGAGCAATCTCAATAAACTATAGAGCCACACTAGACTTCCTAGTCAGCAGCCGACGTATCCTGCGAGCCTGTGCACAAAAACCCACCACTTTGTACGTGATAGCAATACTACTGTCCTGGAGTAGGAAGGAAGCTTGTTGGGCCGGCAATTTTCCTGTGCATTGGCGCAGCAAGGGGATTATTAATTCTGCACGGGCATCCCTATAGAATGAGCAGAAAAGGAGAACATGCTCAATCGATTCAACATCCCCATCACTACATGGACATAATCGTTCTGAATAGGGTATCCCGTTATATCTGCCCTCAGGGACAGCTGAAGGCAGGCATCCACAGCGGGCCTGGGTGAATGCCAGCCTATGATTTGGAAGATCTAATTTCTGCAGATAAGCTGCGGGGACAAGCTGGTACCTGATGGAAACATTGCAATAAAAACCAGGAGACTTGGCCACATTTTCCTGTCATTCAGTGTCCCTTATTCTCTGTTTCACTAGCTCCCTGGCTTGTTGTGCTTCCATTGCAAGCAGGGTAGCTGGACACAAGCCCAAAGAAGCCAATTTATTAAGTATATTACATTTCCAGGAAGAGTGAAATGAATCTTGAAGTGTAAGAAACACCAAGGTGCCCAGGGAATTGTGTATTTTAAGCCAATATGAAATTATCAGCATCCAGAACCTCACCTCTACCTTCACTAAGCCCGTCTCCAGCCTTAATGTGGCATTGGAAACGCAGCGGGGGGTCGAGAGAGCAGCTCTAAGAAACTTTGACTGAACTCTCTCCACCTGCTGATAACTGGCTAAGGGGCCTAGCTGCGCACCATATGTGAGCTGGGCAAGTGATTTAGCTTCATACAATTTAATGGCTCCTGGTACATAACGCCCTCCCCTGCTCCAGTAGAACCTAAGAATTGCTGATGCACTCCTCTGCGCATTCTGCACTACATGGGCAATATGGGTTTTCCTAGAGCCCGAGACATGGAAAAGAACCCCCAAATAATTCAAGCTGGGGACCTGCTGAATAGGATGCCCCTCGATTTCCCAATTGTAAAGTCTGGGTTTCCTGCCAAAGACCATGATCTTGGTTTTGGCATAATTAATAACTAGATGGTTTTCCGTACAATAGGCAACTAATGCTCTGACCTGCCCGTCTAAGGCCTACCGGTGATCTTGCCAAAATGAGGGTATCGTCATCATAAAACAGTGAATTAATATGCCTCTCTGCTAACTTTGGAGGATGGAAGTTTGGATTTGCCAAATGACTGACCAAGTCATTAATATAGAAATTAAACAGAAGTGGGGCCAATATACATCCTTGTCACACACCTTTCTGGGTGGAAACTGCAGAGGACAAGTGACCCCATGGGGAGCAGCACACCTTCAAAGCTGAGTTCTCATGCACCACAGAGATCAAGGCTAAAAGGTGGTGATCAATTGAGGTGGCTTTTAGTTTCTCCCACAGTTTGGTACGTGAAATGGAATCAAAAGCAAATCTTAAGTCTATAAAGGCAGCATAAAGTGAACTCGGATACTTCTCACAAAGGTGTTGTAGGATCAGGCAATTGTCCATGACTGATCTTCCTGTCCTGAACCCAGCCTGTTCCTCGGCCAAAATAGCTTCCTGGTTGACCCAGTCTTTTAGCTTCCAGTAAAGATGTCTGGTGTAAAGTTTTCTGACCACACTAAGAAGACTTATAGGTCTGTAGTTAGATGGATCATTTCTTTGTCCTTTCTTAAAAATAGAGACAATAACTGCCATCCCCCAGTTCTGGGGTACACAACCCGTCCTATCTATAAAAGTAAATAGGGAAGCTAGAATGGGTGCCCACCAACCAGCGTTGTTTTTAATTAATTCTGGGGGGATACAGTCAATACCTGCTGCCTTACCAGGCTTGAGTTGGGCAATCAGATCCTTGATTTCTTTCTCTGAAACTGGTGGCCAGGGGGGCAATTCCTCCCACTTAACCTCTATGGGAGCAGGGGGTTCAGTCTCACTGTATAAAGACAGAAAATGATTTTCCCATGTCTCAGGTGGAATGCTGCATTCAATATATGGTGATCTTACTGCCGAGAGGCCTTCCGTGATATGCCAAAATATTGTAGAATGGCCTCCTTTGACTGCTTGTATGAGACACTTCCATGTTAACTTGGCGTCCTCATTTTTTTTCTTGGCTATCAACTTCTTATAACTCTTTTTTGCTTCCAAAAGAGCTTGTGGCAAGAGAGGATTGGGACTTTCCTTGTAAGCTTTAAATTGGGTGATCAGTCTTTGTTTGGCTAAAATGCATTCATTGTCAAACCAGGGCTTAGACCGAGGGTTATTTCGCTGTGACCTTCTATCAGATTTGAAGGTGAGATGTTTACTCAGGTCTGCAACAAGTTCATCATAATGAGCTAAAAGCCCTTTTGGGTCCGCCTCTGAAATAATAGCAGTGGCCCTTTGCTGGTACTGTTCAGAGTCCAGGAGTGTCTTCATCCTGCCATCCAGGGCTTGAGACCATTTCACACCACAGCCCTGTGCCCTCTGAGTTAGTTCCAAGTTATGCCTCTCTCTTAAGTGCAGAAGGTAGCCAAATGACCTCAGAAGTAGATGGAGTGGGAAATGATCGCTGTCCACGCACGGAGTAACCTCAAGCCGATCTATCCACTTGAGCAGATTATTAGACACTATCATATAGTCAATGGTACTCTGTCTGTCTCTGGCCCAGTATGTAAACTCTGCTGGGGAGTCCCCTGGGGTTACCCCATTGAGGACCTGGAGATTTAATGCATGTGTCATCTGAGCCAGGCAGAAACCTGTGTGGTTTGACTTCTGGTCTTTGAATATTTGATGATAGCTAGGCATGGATAGTTCAGGGGAAGGAGGGCGGTGATGTGCATATAGCGTTGTGTCATCTGGGCCCATTCTAGCATTAAAGTCCCCCCCAATCAGGAGGTACACGGTAGGAAAAGCCAATAGGAGATCAGCAATATAAACCTCAAACTTGGCCCATCGCTCCTTAACTTGGCTTAATCTTGTCAGAGGTGGAAAATAAACGCAGACCATAATAAGAGTAATTTTTCCAAGGGAAATCCGGACTGTCAAGGCTAGTTGATCCAAAGAAGAGATGGTATCGGAAGTGGCCAGGAGTGAGCTTGCCACCAAAATCGCAAGCCCCCCTTTGTTCCGGCCCCTTGAGGACTCTCTAATTGCTGACAGGGAATGGGGTGCATGTCAGGTGATGTTTAATTTACCTGATTATCCTGAGGACTAACAGCCTTGGGTGCCGAAGTCCTCAGGGAAGGGTGAATCCATCTTAATGGAGGGTAGCAGTATGCCAAAGAGGACTTTGCATGCCAAAAGAGCTCAGGATCAGAAAGTAACTTGAGGAACTGGATCAGTGGTATGGGTGTCATGCAGTGATGTGGAAGGCAGATGAAAGGCCACTGCATTATATTCGTCATGGCTAATCACCATGATGATCGCCAATATTCAGATTCAGAAAAGTAATACCCCGGATAACGATATGACTTGGTTCCACAAGTCATGACGTTATCCGGTTTTTAGCATTGTCCGATGCATGCATCGAACAATGCTAAAAAAAAAAGCCCTGACTTCAGGGACAAACCAAGCAGACAGTGGGGTGCCTTTAAAGCCACCACCCACCACTGTGCTTACCTTCTCTTGCTGACTTGCACGCTCTGATAGCTCGAGGCTTGTATTTGTCACTTCCTGTATTGAAACTACAGGGAAGGGGGGAAAGAGAGAAATGTGATGGGTTCTCTAGAGAACCAATCACCTCTCTCTCTTTCTCCCTCCCTATCATTTCAATGCAGGAAGTGAAAAATACAAGCCTCGAGCTATCGAGTGTACAAGTCAGCAAGAGAAGGTAAGCACAGCGGTAGGTGGTGTCTTTTTTAAACTACAGGGAGAGAGAGGTTTTTTTTTCCCTTCCTGTATTCAAGCCTCTCCCAGTAGTTTAAAAAAGATGCGAGACTTCTGTTTCTTTCCCTTCCTGCATTGAAACAACATTTAGGAACCTTCTATAGTTCAGCAACATTTTGGTGGAGATCCTGCCTCCTGTGCCATGAATGTCAAGCAGCTTTCCCTCCCTTAGCCCAGTTTCTCTTATACTGTCAAAGGAGCATTAGGATTTTGGAACTTTACTGTCTTTGTTCCTCTGCAAATCCCACCTCATGTCTCAACGTGGTGCAACAATGACCCTGGCTGTCCAACAGCTATGGTGGCATGGGGTGTATTCCCCTGGTAGGCTGAACCATGCCACAAAGGTGTCAGCTTGCAATACAGAATAATTCTCCATTCGGGAACCACAGGTCAGCTAAATGGGGTTGGGTACTTGAACAATGTACCTGGCCAGTGCATTGCTCTAACATGGCCTAATTCGACATGAGCCCAGCCGGCTGTGTCGTCAGATTTAAAATGGCTAAAGGAACATTGAAAACACAGGACTCAGTCCCCTGTAGGGGCTGCGGTGGCTTAGTGGTTAAGAAGCTCGCTTTGTTAGCTGGAAGGCTGGCAAGTTGGCAGTTCATGATACAGTCTTTGAGATAACTCAGACCCAAGCCGTTTAAGGTCTTATAGGTAAAAATCAATATATCCAGAAAGAGAGAACAGTGAAGCCAAACTAGTTTCCTGGTTCAATAGGGATTTGGCATTGATGGAAAATACCAGATGGCAAGTTGTCAAGAAACCCAACACTCAACCTGGCCCTTCCGTGCCTGTCCAAAGTACCTGCATTTCTTCACTCTGTGTTATCCCACGTATTTCTCCTGAACATTTACTTTACTTTGTATTTCACATTTCCACTGAGAATTTACAGAGGGCGTTTTTGCTACACCTAACTTTTTCCCAACCATTTCCTAACACAAGTAGAATGATAATGGCAGAAATCTCACATGGAAGCTGACCAACCTGGGCTAGACCTCATAGTAAAGTCTATGCCATGACGACCCTCATAGTGAGACGGCCATTTGCCCCCTCCCTCTGCCAGCACTGTGTCTGCTCAGAGTTCTTCAGCAGACCTTTCTTGAGTGGGTGAGGCCTCTCAAGTGAAGAAAGAGCACTTTCGTTCACATTTCTGCTTCACTGTTGCATAGTCTGGTGTGTGTCAATCGTTGCTTGAGTTTGGGGAGTTGTTTGTAAGCAAGTAAAGGTCTGCCACCAAGAGCTTGGGAGAGTGAAGTATTCTTGTCAAGAATGGGTTGAGGATTTTTATTATGCATGTGAGAGGTTTTAGTTGTGTTCTGAAGGTGACAACCAGCAGTGTTCAATTGCTTTCTCTTCTGGGCCTGTCTTTTAGTAGGTTGCTTCTAGGCATTCATCTTGCCAGGTAGATTTGTTCTTTAACCATATTGGATGGGTATTGTTGCCTGAGAAATACGTCTGAAGTCTGAAACAGTCAATCAGTCAAAGAAAAAGAGAAGCAGATATTTGTGGGTTTTAATGGGCTGATGGAGAAGTGTGGGGATTTTCTTACTCATTGACTGATCACCAAGGTCATAACTGGAAATACATTTTGTGCAGGGCACTCCGATCTTTGCCAACATAATAATGCCTGGCACGTTTGTATAAAAGACCTGGAGCTTTTTATTGCTTATTCACGCGTGTCACCTAACAAACTCCTGTTCTAATCCAATATGTTACCATAGTTGCTGATGGAAAATGCGATCGCCCACCTGTTATAGACAATGGAGACATCCTGGAATCGCTAAAGTATGAATACCTTTCAGGAGAAAGGGTGCATTATAAATGTCAAAGCCTATACACAATGGATGGAAACAGAGAAGTATCTTGTAGGGATGGTCATTGGTCGGAACCACCAACCTGCATAGGTATAACAACCATCAATAATTCTTCACTCTTTAATGGTAAAAAATATATATTATATATGGTAGTTTGCTCACTGGAATAAACACAAAGAGTACAGCAGTGATTTAACAATATTTAAGTTTATATGATTGCTTTTGTTTTGCTGCCATCAAACCAGAACTGATTTACAGTGACTTAAATAGGACTTTCAAGGTAAGTGAGATATTTAAGGAGTATTTTAGCAGTTCAGCATCCCCAGTGGTTGTCATGGCTGAGTGGGGATTTGTATTCACTCACATATCCTGAGTTCTAGTCTTTCAGTTTATCAATTACTCTCCATTGAGTATGTCATACACTGTGTCTATCTGTACACTGAGTAAATTTACATGTATAGATGTATGCTCATTTTTATTTTATATTTTCTTAATTAAAAAAAGAATTTCTGCCACAAATAAATTGTTGTCATCATTGTTGTTATAGAAGAATTTTTTTAATCTCACTAGAAATCATTTCATAATTTCCCATAACATAAAATAAGACTTAAATTGATACAGTACTTAATTCGAATTTGTAGGCTTTATTAAAATTAAAGATCCCATTTAATTCATTATAGAGTAAATGCAGTTTATCACAGTACACTAGTACCCCGGATAACGTTATGACTTGGTTCCACAAGTCATGTCATTATCCGCTTTTTAGCATTGTCCGGGGTATACACCGAACAACGCTAAAAAACATCGGGCGGGCTGGTGCACACGTGTCAAACACAGTTTGAGGAGGATACAGAGATTTTCTCCGTATCCTCCCCAAGCCGCATTGGCACGCGCCTGCATGGTGTTTGGAAAGGGTATGGGTCCCTGTACCCTTTCCAAACCATTGGGCGGGCTGGCACGCGCGTGTCAAACGCGGTTTGGGGAGGATACGGAGATTTTCTCTGTATCCTCCCCAAGCCGCGTTTGACAGGCGCGCGCCAGCACAGTGTTTGGAAAGGGTATGGAGGATCTTCCCCATACCCTTTCCAAACATCGGGCAGGTGTGCGCGGGCATGTCAGAGGGGGTTTGGTGATGGTATGGGGAAGATCTCCGTACCCTCCCCAAACCCCGTTTGATAGGCGCGCGCCTGCATGGTGTTTGGAAAGGGTATGGGGGCCCATACCCTTTCCAAACATCGGACGGGCTGGCGCGCGTGTGTCAAACGCAGTTTGGGGAGGATACGGAGATTTTCTCCGTATCCTCCCCAAGCCACGTTTGACAGGCACGCACCTGCACGGTGTTTGGAAAGGGTATGGGGGCCCGTACCCTTTCCAAACATCGGGCGGGCTGGCGCGCGTGTGTCAAACGTGGTTTGGGGAAGATACGGAGATTTTCTCCGTATCCTCCCCAAGCCGTGTTTGACAGGCCCGCACCTGCACGGTGTTTGGAAAGGGTACGGAGGATCTTCCCCGTACCCTTTCCAAACACTGTGCGGGCTGGCGCGCGCGTGTCAGATTGGGTTTGGGGAGGATACGGGGAAGATCTCTATAGCCTACCCAGCCCCCGTCTGACATGCGCACACCCGCACGGTGATTGGAAAGGGTACGGGGGAACTTCCCCATACCCTTTCCAAACATCGTGCTGGCAGGCACTGGGGGGGTTGGATTGGGTAGATGTTCTACCCAATCCAAACCCCCCCCCATATGATTGTACCGGATAACGCTAAAAATCGTGTTATACGATACAAGATTTTCCCCAAAAATCTTGCATCATTATGTGGTTTTAGCGCTATCAAGTACAATCATTATCCGGGGTATTACTGTATATTTTTAAAAAATATCTAGATAAAATTTTTACATAATTGAATGTCTTGATAAAAATAATTGGCTACCTGGTGCATGAGTGTAAGATCTGCATCCTTTAGAAGATAAACATGAATTTTATCATTAAGTAAAGGTAAAAGTTTCCCTTGCTCGAAAGCCAGTCATATCCAACTCTAGGGTTCAGTGCTCATCTCTGTTTCAAAGCCGAAGAGCCAGCGCTGTCTGCTTCTGCAGATGTTTCCATGGTCATGTGGCAGGCATGACTAGACACCAGAGTGCACAGAATGCTGTTACATTCCCACCAACGTGGTCCCTATTTATCTACTTGCAATGTCTTGCTTTCGAACTGCTAGGTTGGGAGGCAAATTTAGAAATAACTGAGGCAATTAAAGTGTCTCTTGGGATGTCATCGAAAGGGGATCATAATAAAAGTTGGACCAGGGTTTCTAACTCCCTGGGCCCACATGGACAATAATCTCTAACTAGGAAAGTCCCAAAAGCAAGATGTTACCAGATATTAGCTATACAGTTCTCCTTTTATTTATCAGAATGTACATGTGTCAGCTGCAATTGCAATTGCAGCTGACACGCGCTTTGCCCCGGGCCCTGGGGAAGAGGCGATGGTGGCGGCAAGCTCTAGGGGCGGAGCTGAGCGCTGCCCTTATAAGGGTAGTGCACACCCGAGGCTCACCGCCAGTCTTTTGAACTGCGGGCCACATTCCCCACCCATCCTCCCTTCAGCCGTAGCATGATTTTCTTGGTCGCTTCAGGGCTGGATGGGAATTTTTGCTTGAAACTTGATTGGCACTTGGTCTCTTGTGGTTTTCACCCATCCCACACTGTGGTGTACGGTTGAGGTCGGAGGTTTTTTAGGTTTGTCCCGGCGGGTAGCACTGGTAAGGACATTAATTGGATCCCTAGGGAATCTGGTCGGAACGCATTTTATCAGCCAGTTAGGGGATGGCACAGAAAGAAGGACACAACTGGTGAATGAAATGTGGAACAGGAACCAGGCACTGCCAAGCTTGGCAGTTTGTAGTGCCATTAAATGGTTCACCCAATTCAGGTCAGAAGTAAAAGACCATCAAGACGCTTCTGACATTACAGGGATCTCTAAAACCAGGATTATATTAGCTGTATAGTTACAGTTAATCAAACTGACGTTAAGGGGTCCTTACCAGTGCTACAGTGGCCTGTTACAGAGCAGTGGATGCAAGTTGGCATCGTTAAGCAATTTAAAAGTTGATGAAGTTGATAGTTAATAAAGTGGCCCAGTTTTTTTTTTTACAACCAAACATAATGTGTGAGCCTCTTTATTCCGGGGGTACATGGGGCAATGCAGTATTGTATAAGAAATTAATCAGGCCTTCAATTCTTATAATCTACCTTTGTCTCATCTTGAAAACAAACTTTCTTTTTGTCTAAATAAAATAGCAATCTTCTTTCTTTCTCTTGTAGTTTTTTCTGCCAAGTTGCAGTGTTTCTACTAAGCTCCTGATAAAGTCCTTTAAGTCCAGATAATGTTTTTAAAAGCAGCTTTCAAGGACACAAATATTTTCACTCCAGCAATCTAACTGATTACTGTGCCATCCACCATCCACCACCATCATCCACATTTTTTCTCCACTTCTCTGCCACCAATGTAATCAAGTTTTTGATATAAAAAACCTCTCTTATTTACTGATTTAAATTAATTAACTTTTATTCTTTCATCCGATCCATTTGGGGGCATCTTATATTCTCCCTTCCCCTCAAATCAGTCCATTGTCCTCACCATTCATTCTCTTACCTGCAGTTAAGCAGTGGCGGCTCTCCGAACGAGGCAAAAGTCCAAGGAAGTCCAAGGCCATGCCAGCTCTTTTCTTGAGATAAGATTCTCAGTTGTTTGAGGCTTTAACTCCCAACAAATTTCATTTGCCCTGCTGTCATTTTGACAGTGGTTTTCAGTATTTATCTACATTTTCTTGCTTCCACCACCATGTGCTTCTACTTCCCTCTCATGGTGGCCACTCTCCCTCTTACATCTCTTTGCTTTGAACTAACCTCTGCCAGGCCATTCATTGCTGTTCAGATCTTCATGTTATAATCACCTAGCAGTTTGAAAGCAAGAAATTGCAAGTAGAGAAATAGGGAACACTTTGGTGGGAAGGTAACAGCGTGCCGTGCGCTCTGGTGTCTAGACATGCCTTCCACATGACCACAGAAATGTCTGCAGAAGCAGACAGTGCTGGCTCTTCGGCTTTGAAACAGAGATGAGCACTGACCCCTAGAGTCAGAGATGACTGGCTTTCAAGCAAGGGGAACCTTTACTAATATTAATTATTTGATACTTTACTTATACAGTGATACCTCATTCCATGGGGCTTGTTGTTGTATGAAACAATTGCTATACAATGCATGCATCGTATAGCGATTTTCCCTATGGAATGCATCGTATAACCATCGAGAGGGTTGTAACAGCAAGGACTTAATGCAAAGCATATCAGGTAATCCTAGAGGCAGGAAGATAGAAGACTTTCCTGTTGGTTAGTAGGGGATAAATTAACATTAGCAACCTACTGCATGTTGAGTTTGCTCTAAAATACAGTACTCAACAAATAGTTTGTTGGAAGACTGAAAACTGTCCAGGGCAAAATGTTATTTATTTAAGCTGTCCAGAGCTGTCCACTCTTAACCATGTATGTTTAAGCTCATTTTGTTTGGCTACATGATAGGCCTTATAGACTTTATAAAGCAGAGCCCCTATTTATCTCTTTGAGCAAATTGTAAACATTACTCTTGTTATCTTTCTAAAACAACTTGTGAAGTGAGTTTAAATGTTGGGATGCCCGAAGACTGTCCTGCTTTACTGCTGCATAAAAATTAACACAATTAAGGTGAAAGACTTTCGTTAATTGAAGATCTGATAGAATTTGATAGAAAGCAGTTTGTGAGAATTAACTGTGAGAATTAAAAAAGGAAAGTGAGGTATAAGAGGAAAAGTACCTACTCAGAATGAAAACCAGTCTCCTTCAGTCTATTAAAACAAGATTTTCTTATCTCATGAGCAAAGACATCTTAAGTAAACAACTCAATGTCAAGTAGACCTATAAAATATTAAATGACGTTTCTTTTTGCAGTGCCTTGTACAGTAAGTGAAGAAGACATGAGAAATAATAATATAAGGCTGAAGTGGAAAAATCAATCAAAACTGTATTCAAAATCTGGGGATACTACAGAATTTATCTGCGATCAGGGATGCTATCCTGATCCTACTTCTCCTCCATTCAGAGCACAATGTAGAAATGGCAGTTTTGACTATCCAAAATGTGTACGATGGGTATGTATATTGCAGATAAAACTATTGCAGCAAAATATATTTAGTATGTACTGTAGGAAGTCATGTGAATTTAAAAAAGGAGTAAATCCATTTGTGAGTATATGGATCTGTCTCAATAGTCATAAGTATTTTCAATTAATGCCCGTCATAAACCCAAACTTATGACATTGGACCTACTCTTCATTTTGGGTGCAATGCTCTTGGTTTTTACGTACAATAATGTGCACCAGCTTATTGTACCTAATTGACAAGGTTCCAGGGCTCATCTTGGTCATCAGCCTGATCTCACACCTGATTATAGAACTGAAATGAACTATTGCACTTAATCAATTAGCCCAATTAGCTGTTCAACTTACACAAACCTTACATTAGGCGCTCCCAACCTTTTAAAGCCAGGGGCTGGGTCACACTCCCTCAGACAGATTCAGGGGATGGATGGCCATTTTGCCCTTCCTCCACCACATGGCACTTCCTGGTGTGGTGGAGGCGGTTGGTGGGCATATGAAATGGTGCACATCCAGATCCCAGGCCACAGGTTGAGAATGCCTGCCTTAGACAAACACCAGTAGGATTCCAGCCTAAGTCTGTTAATGCTCTTCACATTCTTTAGCATTTGACACCTGAAACTGCTCATATTACTTGGTACTTAGTGTATGATCAGACCACAGGAAAGGCACACTTCTGTTGTACCATAAAATGGCTATTGTAGAGATCAATGTTCCTTAAATCCACCTTTCCATCTGCCAGGGAATAACTCCAAGCCAGCCTCCAAATGGAATAATCCTACACCTTACTTACTGACCAAAGTGAATGTTTCTTTGATATTCCTCTCTCACTCCTCAGCATTTTCTTCTTTTTCTGTTGTACCACCAAAAGAATGCATGTGGGAGAGGGCACAAAAGATCCTGTATGATGGTAAACTGTGGAGTAGGGAGTGGAGATATTGCATAGTGATTAAAGGGCTGGTCTGAGACTTCAGAAATGCAGGTTTAGCCATGAAATTCCTTAGCTGACTGGAAGTGAATTTTTTTAAAAAAGTTTTATTCATCATTGCTAAAGTGACGAATCAGTTTGTTTAAGTTTTTAAACTATTTTTCTGGCATGTGTTTTGTGCTGCCTGTATGACCAGGTCATAAATTCTTTTCTGTGTCCACCTCGGCCTGGAAAACACATTTTTACATCTAAAGAAATGCTTCTGAATGAATATATGAATGACCTGGACTTATTTAAGGGTTTTTTTAAAAAAAAATAAGATAAGGAGAGAAGTGGAGTTGCGACTTTTTGGCTATAAGCCTCCAATGGGATGAGGTGGGGTATAATCAACAGACAATAATTGAGCTATATGAGGGGAAACTTTTAAATGTATTAACGCTAAAAACACTCACAACGTTTTGGTTCTGATAAAAGCATGGTTTGGCTAATTTTTGCTGTCATTGAGCTTTGGTTTAGTTTCTTTTCCATTTCATGTTTAAAAGCATAAAGAGCTCCCTCTGCTGTTTAGAAGGAAACTTTAAAACTTGTTGGAAAAGACTGACAAGAGTCAAAAGCAGGGAAAGAAGAGACTATATTTAAGTATTTTTTTTCAAGAAGAGCGTGGTTCAAAGAAAACTTTTGGATAGGAACCTCTTTTGACCTCAGTGAGATGAAGTTGAAGAGGAAGCAGAAGTCAAATGGACAAGATTTTAAAGCAGATTTTAAAGGGCTCAATAATGATACTTTTCTATCAAATTTGGCAGTTTTAGAAAATGATGTGGCGATGGAGAAAAGAAGCAACTTTAAAAAAGATTTGCAAAAGAATGTACAAAGTGTCTCTGAGCTGAAGGAAGATTTATAAACAGGAACAGAAGAGATCCAACAGGAAGTGAAAAAGTGCCCACAAGGATCCATAAAGTGAAGGGCTCTGTTAAAATGAATTTGAATTTGAGAAGACTTCTCAAGATGAAACAGTGTGAAAGTGAGGGGAATATCAGCTGCCAAGGATGCCAAAGAAAGCAACCTAGGGGAGGTTGAATGTAGCTAAAAGTGCAAGTTCCCAATGTACAATAGCTGAGAGAAGGCACTGAGATAATCCATTGTGTGTGATTCAAAAGACATTCAATAGCAACTTTGTCAGATGTCCTGATAATACTTTGGAACTTATACAAAAAAAGAAAAGCTTCTAAGACTATAAGGGAATAAGCAGGTGTTTTAAAGTATAAAGATTCTGAGGTACAAGTCTTCCCTGATATATGCTTCAACACCCTTACCTGGTGAGATCAAATAGCAACAGTGACATGTATTTTACACAAGAAGGCGATTCCACATAGTTGAGATGATCCTTCATTTCTGATAATTGTTTATAGAGAGATAGTTGATTCACTGGGTATGATGTTGGAATGGATAAAATCACATGACATTTTGTCAGGAATGAAGAGTAGAAGTACAGAAAATGGAACAGACTCTAAGCCTGACTCTTGATCCTGGCCCAGTTATAGTTCTAGTTCTAAGGAGAAGGAAGAGGAAAAGAAATTGAATGAGAATGTCAACCATTGCAAGCCTCAGTTGGAAGAAGTTACATCAAATTAGAAAGGGAAGAAATGTAGCAAGTAAGAGTAGATGAGAAGGCATTTGATTGTGTGGACCACAATAAACTGTGGCAAGTAATTAAAGAGATGGGAATACCAGACCACCACATCTGTCTTATGAGAAATCTGTACATGAGTCAAGAAGCAACAGTAAGGACAAAATATGGAACAACTGAGTGGTTTAGAATAGGAAAAGGAGTGAAACAAGGTTGCACATTGTCAGCATGCTTATTTAACTTATATGCAGAATACATAATGTGCAATGCAGGGCTGGATGAATCACAAGCCGGAATTAAAATTTCTGGGAAAAACATCAACAATCTGAGATATGCAGATGACACTACTCTAGTGCAGACAGTGAAGAAGACCTAAATAACCTCTTGATTAGGTTGAAAGAAGTTAGCATCAAAAAACCAAGATAATGAGAATTTAACTATGAAACTTGATTGCTGTCCAAAAATAGCATTCTTTTCCAGTGTTGGTGTTATCCAAGGGTGTGTATGTTAAAAGTGATATTTCAGTTTTAATTTATTAATTGAAATATTGGAATATAGCTATTAATCACAAATTGACATGTGAGATTAGGGGAGGAAAGGGCTGTTGAAAGTGAATAGATATGCATGGTAATTTTATAGAATTTATCCTGTTGAAGGGGAAAAGCCAGATGCCAATACATGAAACAATGTCTTTTGGAGGGAAATGGAGGATTGTAATGAAAAGAGATAAAGCGAATAAAAAAAAATAGATATTTTCAAGAGGGGGACACATTGGTTGTATCATAGTTTATTATTATGTGTTTATTTTGTGTATGTTATAAAAATAATATTAATGCTGTGGGTGTCTATTGCAGATCACCACAGAGTGAAACTGACTAGGGTGAAACTAAGCACAGTTTTCATCGGTAAATAAGACACGCAGGCATTTTTTTTTACTTAACCAAACAGATTCATTTCTTTAGCAATGATGTCTAAAATGCTTTTAAAAAGTATCCACCTTGCAGTATGCTAAAGGGGCTCATTAGCCTTTTCACATACTGGATGTTTACACAGAAAGCAGCCAATTGACAGCTGCAGAAATCACTTTTAGCCCATTCTCAGAGACCATACTCACTGTGAATAGGCTAGACATGAATGCAACAGAATAATAGAATGCCATGAGGGGGATTTAAATCAGTATGTTTGGGGGGAAATTAAGGCATTTCAAGGAACACATATGTAAGAGCTGTAAGTAGGAGCAGTCCCTTAGAGATTCAATGAGCAGGCTATATGTCCTATCTATAAGGGGGTGGCCGAAAATGAGATGGCTAGATGGTATTGTAAATGCAATGGGCACAGAGCTGGGTGGGTTGAGAACGATGGTGGAGGACAGAAGTGCCTGGAGGGTGATGGTCCATGGAGTCGCGAAGGGTCGGAATCGACTGCACGACTGAACAACAAAAAACACGCCCTATGATATTTATATGCTAATATAGTCATATACTGTACTATTGCTTGTGTATGGAAACAATCTGTAAATTATTTTCTTGCAGACCCACAGATATCTGCACAAATATAATTATGCACAGTCTATGCATCTAAACTGATTTGTTTGTTTGTATTTGACAGGGATAAGAGACATGCATAAGAAGAAGAAGTATACAGCTGAAACTTTTAACCACCTTCTGGAATAATCAATTACTTAGCTTTAGAATTAGAAAATTAAGCAAGATGTTTGCAGATAACTTTTTCATGGTTTATATGCAGCTGCTTACAGTAAACTACCAACACTGAAGGCACATTTTATGGAAGAAAAAGTTGAAGAGTTCTTTCAAAAGAAGTTGAGCAAAAGTTATACACAGGTCGAATCACCTTTTCTCATAACTCTGTATAAAACATTGTAATTTACTAGAAAGTGAGGATCCAAACATTGTACATACGAACCACCTATGGTGACTAGCAGTGCTACATAGCTGTATGTACAGGCAATGAGTATTCTTACCTGTGAGGATTTTTTGTGTATTGAAAAGTAAAAATAAAAGCACTTATTTGCAAACATGATTTTCTTTATTGCTATATAATGAAAAAAAGTCTAATATATATTGGTGTAAAAGACTACTGTTTTGGCATATACAGATTCAGGGTTTTTTAATTGAATATTTAATTGAATATTTTTAGATTCACTGAAAACTGAAACTGCAAAAATGGAACCTAAGGATACAACAGGTGGCCTTCATTACATAAGACTGATGACTAAGTGGGATCTTTTTTATTTTGGGGAATCAAAAATATCCAATTCCTTTCCAACCTCTATAGGTCCTGAACTTCTTGAGATTAATTTCATGGCAGGGAAGCTCTTCAGGGGTATGAGACAATGGGGAGTTATTCTCTGCCAGCAGAAATGTTTTCCCCCCTGCATGAACATTGGCCTTGTAGTTAACTGATGAAAAACGGAGTTAGATCCAGAGATTTCCTTTCCTTGGTGAGAGTCCTGTAGGCCATCTTGACTACTGACACTGGTGTCATCAACCTCAAATTGGTCTTTGCTAATGTAAAGCTTGACAGATCTTTCTCCTAGTGACAGCTTAAATCAAGGAACACATGTGTAAGAGCTGTAAGTAGGAGCAGCCCCTTAGAGATTCAATGAGCAGGCTATATGTCCTATCTATAAGTGGGTGGCCGAAAATGAGATGGCTAGATGGTATTGTAAATGCAATGGGCACAGAGCTGGGTGGGTTGAGAACCATGGTGGAGGACAGAAGTGCCTGGAGGGTGATGGTCCATGGAGTCGCGAAGGGTCAGAATTGACTGCACGACTGAAAAACAAAATACACAACAAAGAAGCAATATCATACATTTATCAACCAGAGGGATTAAAGGATTGAATTACCTGTTTTATTGAAAGAACACACAATATACCCAAATTTACCATGAAATAAACCTTTTGGAAGTCCACCACACAATGTCATATGTAACTATAAATAAGTCCCAATGAATCAAATAGGACTTCCTTCTGAGTAGGTTCTGACAAAATTGCAGTGCAAGTGCTTCTGCACTTACATAAAACAATGCTTCTAGTACTGTGTCTAAGTGTGAGTGCACATGCAGTGATGTCACCAGAAGGCATGTTCTTCTCAGCCTGGAATGAGGAGTCCTCTAACATACTAAGTGTGTGTGTGGGTGTTCTCCCCAGTACAGCCACTTCTTGCAGCCTTTTCATGACTGGTATATTTTACTCTTCAGGTTACTGCTGTTACCTATACTTCAAACTGTACAGATTTTGTCTATTATTAGGAAGAAAGCTAATGTCTGTCCAGATATCCCACTACAGTAACAGAATAGACAATACAGCCAGTGACTCAACGCTGAGTGTTGGGCAGTGGTAAATAACCTGACTTCTTAAAGGGGCCAACAGCTACAGGCGGATGAGCCCCCTTAGGTGGGTTGATGGTCCCCTCAGTGGAGGAAATGCCATTGGGAACCATCATAATGGGCCCTATGGCAAAATGAGCTGAGGAGGAATGACTTTCTGATTCCCAATGGTCATGCAGGTGGAAGAAGCCATGCCAGATGGACTGGTTGTGAAGGCACATATTGATAATATCCACAGTCCATTGCAGTCCCAGTGTCAAATCCTGCATGTCTCATTCCATATGTGCCACAGGAGATGGCTCCGAGATCATAATAGTGTGTGGGTCACCTTTTGGCAAGTTGGGATGCACCTTAAACAAATTCACACCAGTGGCATTCTTCCTCTTGTCATTGGCTGGTACATGGATTTGAGTACAGTATAAATCTTTCCTGGTTTAAGAAAATGCCACTGGTGTGAATTTGTTTAAGGTGCATCCCAGCTTTTTCTTGGAAAAATGGATCTGCTTACATGGGTTCAATCAGCTGGATTTGGAAGGTGAGGAGAGATGGAAATGACTCCAACAATTCAAAATATGCACAGCTCACAATATGACATCAAACACAACTGTATGAAAGAGGATTTTTGGTGGTGGTGGTTATCTTGTTGGTTTTTGTTTTTGAGGAACATGGATGGAGCGTCATTGGCCGAGTTCATTTAATTTCATAGTTTAGGCTAGAAGGCTTTGCTCAATCTTCCCCCTGTGCTATATTCTTTCCCAATAATTCATATTTGTGTGTCAGGAAATATGGCATAGTTATTTCTAACATGTTATGCTCAGTGTTACATAACAGAGTGACTTTTGCCCAACTCTAAATCTCTTCTAGGCAAATTTCATACCAATGTTATTTTTTTGATGTAGAAATCCTGGATTTCACTGATATTACCAACACTAAAAGAGTCAAAACCCTCCCCCCCCATCCCAAAATAATGAGACAGACACAGAGATGGAATAAACTAGGGCCACCACAACCTTATTAACAGAAAATTCCAAAACTTACCTCCCCTATATGCTGGTGACTTACTGTAGTGCAGATGTAAAATTCAAGAACCAAGGCATTCTTACATATCCCTGCACCATAAAATTCAGGTGATCCCAAAGCCACAGGGAATTGGGCCTGCCAGCTTCCACCCCAGTCATCCAACCTACTGTTGAAACATCACTGTTCCTGTGGCCAAGTGTCATAAAGAAGCAATGCCCCTCAAATAATCCCCCCCCCCCAAAGCATCCCACATCTAATTCTTGGATGGCTGAATGAAGGGGCATAATTAACCACCCACCCTGGACTCACTAAGACTATCTTATAATCTGCACTACTTGCCAGTTGTGACCTATTTAAAACAGCTACCCAAAAAAGGGCCCTCAATTTCCTGAGAACAGTGTGGGATAAGGGGCGGAAGTCTCACCCAACAGAACCAGTCATCAGGTGAGCCAAAATATCCAGCCACAAAGCAACCAGCTTACCTTGCACTGATCCTAAGGGTAGGTGATTGGGTCACCAACAGCAGGAGCTAAAAGACACTGGGGATAGGAAATTTGTTGTTCAGTTGCACAGTTAAATCCAACCCTTTGCAACCCCATGGACCACCACATGCCGGGCTCTTCTGTCCTCTGCCATCTTCCACAGCCCAGCCAGATCGACACCCATCACATCAACGATTCCATCCATCCACCTCATCCTCTGCCACCTTGTTTTCCTTTAGCCTTGAAGATAGGGAATACAGCCCATTGAATGCACCAACTGCTCCCAACATCCAGGAACGGGGGGGGACCCAATTAACCCCTTTTGGCACAGGGGAGGGCATCAAAGAGCCCCCTGGCTGGGCATACACTGCATGTAACATAACAGGTTTTTAGTCCAATTGTGTCTTATTTAACTAGAGCAAAATTGGAAATGGGAATGATGTCTAACACAATATATGTTAGGATAATCAGCTACTGGTGAAGAATTAAGCAGTTGAGAGAAAGCAGATTTCCCAAAAATCTGTCTAGCAGAATGGATAACTCTACTTGAATATTGTTAGTTAGAGGTTTTCTAAGTTACTTCCAAATTATGGATTCTCTGTATGAACACTCAATCCATGGTGAAATAATACCAGAAATATATTCAAAGTGTCTTGGATATTGGAGCTCAAACTGGCATACCTGCCCTCAGAAATTGCTAAATGGTTAGCAGTATGAGCATCATTATGACAAATACATGTCTTAGCCAGTTATGTGCCCGTTGTTTCTACAATACTATCTAGCCATCTCATTTTTGGCCATCCCCTTTTTCTTTTGCCCTCCACCTTTCTAAGCATCAAGGCTTTCTCAAGTGAATCCTCTCTTCTCATTTGATGTCCAAAGTACTTTAGCTTCATCTTTACTATTTGACCTTCTAAGGAGCAGTCAGGGTTAATTTCTTCTAAGATTGACCTATTTGTTCTCCGCATTGTCCAGGGGACTCTCAAAACTCTCCTCCAACACCATATCTCAAAGGCATCTATTATTCTGCGCTCAGCTTTCCTAATGCTCCAGTGGTCCATGGGGTCACAAAGGGTAGGAATCAACTGTGCAACTGAAGAACACTCCCTTAGGAATGCTAGGAATCTAAAGGTTAGAGCTTTATCTGCTTAGGGACCATCCCTCCCCCACTGTCAAGGTAGCCCCTCCCTCACTGTCAAGGTCACCCCTCCCCCACTGCTAAGGTCACTGTCAACATCACCTCTCTCCCACTGACAAGGTCACCCCTCCTCCACTCTCAAGGTTACCCTGCCCCCAGGTTATCTGCACTCTGCTCTGGGAGGTGACCAGAAGTCCTTCCTCCACACCCAGTACTCCTAACTGCTTTGCCCTGCAGGAACAGGCTGCGGTGGACATGGTCGCTTTGCTTTCTGGCTTTTTGGATGCCTCTTGGTGGGGCTGGAGCAGGGGAAAGCAAACCATGCTGCAGCTTCCAGGTGTTGCGCTGCAGATGCAGGCAGTGTCATGCTAGTCCAGAAGTGCCCAGGTTTTCACTGTGGGCCTGATTAATGAGATGTGTGGGCCTAATTGGGCCCACAGACCATAGTTTGTGTGCCCCTGATCTAGACCACTTCTTACCCCAATACAAAGCAACTGTCATGTAGGTAAAATAATCCTGATAGCAGAGGTTTTAGAAAGTTAATGACTACCCATTGTCTCCATAGCTCTAAAGAGCTTCCTCATCATGATATGAATCTCAAAGGACTTCAACTATAAGGCATTGGGAGGTAAGTGGCATTTTTAATTTTGAAGAAAAATATGACACAGCTGATGCTAAAATGGTTAAAACAGCAGGATTTCGGCCAGTATACACTATAGTAAACCTTTACCCATTATATCACAATAAAGAAAATCATTTTCCCAAATAACTGCTTTTATTTTGTGCTTTTTCAAATACACATAATATTATCACCATTAAAAATCTAGATCACAGTACATAAAGCCATTTAGCATTGCTAGTCCTCATTGGTAGTCTATATGTATGATGCTTGCATGCTAATCTTCTACTCTTTTTTTCCCTTCTAGATGGTTAGATTTGTGGACTTTTATACCGAGTAATTTAAAAAGTTGAATTTGTTTTTCATGTTGTTCAGTCACATAGTCGAGTCTGACCTTTTGTGAACCCATGGACCATCATATGCCAGGCATACCTATCTTCCACCATCCTCCTCAACCCGCCCTGTGCCTTTTGCATTAACAATACCATCTAGCCATCTCATTTTCTGCAACCCCCTTCTTCTTTTGCCCTCAACCGTTCCCAGCAGCAAGGCTATCTCAAGTGAATCCTGTCTTCTCATTTGATTTCCAAAGTACTTTAGCTTCATCTTTAATATTTGACCTCCAAGGCGCAGTCGGGGTTGATTTCTTTTAAGAGCGACCTATTTGTTCTCCTTGCTGTCCAGGGTACTCTCAAAATTCTCCCACAACACCACATTTCAAAGGTGTCTATTCTTCTGCACTCAGCTTTCCTTATGGTCCAGACCTCACAACCATACATTACTACCAGGAATACCATTGCTTTGACTATGCAGATTTTTGTTTGCAAGATGATGTCTTTACTTTTAACTATGTTCCCCAAAGCTGGTTTCTCAAAGCTTGTGTCCCAAATATCAGTTGCCTTTTAATTTCATGGCTGCAATCACTATCTGCAGTGATTTTGGATCTTAAGAATGTAAAATCTGTCACTGCTTCCTATTTTTATAACATTTCCTTAATTTGCAATACATCTTTAGGTTCTTTCCCCATGAATTGCATTTTCAATATTCATAATTCATTGTGAGCAGCTGCATATATTTATTTATTTATTTATTTATTTAAATTTGTTTATCGCCCTCCTCCCCAAAGGGACCCAGGGCGATTCCCAACACAATCAGCAATACAACAATTTAAAACCAATTTAGAAATTAAAAGTTTTAAAAGTTTTAAAGAAGCTTAAAAACTTAGCATTAAAAACCAGGCATTATAGCTAGGCATTATATCTAGGAGACGCTGGGTGTTTCATATACTATGAAAAAGTATATGCAAAATTTTTGTTTAATTTAATAACGATAAGTAAGCAATGATTAGTATAACGATAAGTAAGCAATGATTCCAGATGATGATTGCTGGTTAAAAATCCTAGCTATATGATTCTTCTCCTTTATGTTATACCTGTCAATACAAAATAAAGAGTAAATACAGAAGATTAGCTGGCTGAATATTTTCAGTGACTTAGGTAGCTGACATTGGTGGTTGAGAGTTTGATTCCCCACTGTGTCTCCTGGAAAAACCAGTTCATGTAGTATGGGCAGGCTGCACAGTCCCAGGACACACCCAGAAGATGGACAGTAAGCCATTTCTATGTATTCTTTACCGAGACAATTCAGGAAAGGGCTGCAATTAGTAATAATTGACTTGTTGACATTCAATTATTACTAGAGAAGCAAAGCAAAACTATCACACTTATATACCACCCCATAGCACTTAGTTCACTCTCTGGGCAGTTCACAAGTTAATTAGCATTTTTCCCCAACATGCTGAGGACTCACTTTACCAACCTAGGCAGGATGAAAGGCTGAGTCAACCTTGAGCCCTGGTCGGGATCAAACTTCAACCTTTTGGTTGCAGTACAGCAGTTTAACCACTGAGTCACCAGGGTTAGATGACTAAATATTGTGCAATTATGTTTGTGTAGGTATAGAAACTAATATTCTATACACCAGGAACAGTGGTGGCAAACTTAAGCATGTGAGCCAGAGGTGGCATGCAGAGGCTTTTCTATGGTCATATACATCTTCACAGGATATCTCCCCACCCCATGACATGTAATCCTACTCATATGGTGGCAGCCTAAAAGGCCATTAACTTGGTCTAACCAAGCCTCCAATTCCCCTCCTTAAAAATCAAATTATGCCCCTCATTGGGAACAGCGATGGGATGTAACAGGTTCTCACCAGTTCTCCAGAACTGGTAGTAACTTTTCCCAGTGTCCCAGAGAACCTGTAGCAGCATTTGGGGGGAACCACCTTCGGGGCTTACCTTTTCACTGGTTCCCCCACTGCGCATGCATGCCAAGTGCTTGGCAGATATGCATGGCCTCCTTGCTGTCCTCCCAAATGGGGAGGAGGAAGAGAAGCTGCTAGCCTGAAGCTCCCTATAGCCGGAAGCTCCCTATTTTTATTATTTTGTATTTTTTTTCTTTGGTCCCGCCCATGACATGACATCATGATGTTAGCTCTACCCACACTGTGATGACATCACGGTGGGGGTAGTAAATTTTTTTACATCCCACCACTGATTGGGAACCATAAATCTAAGGTTTGTGTAAACTAAACAGCTCATTGGGCTAATTGAATAAGTGCAATGGTTCAGTTCCAGTTCTACAAGCAGGTACGTATATGATCAGGCCGATGACCAAGATGTGCCCTGGCACCTTGTCAATTAGGTACATTTAACTGGTACACATTACTGTATATAAAAACCAAGTCCATTGCAGCCAAAATGAAGAGTAGGTCCAATGTTATAAGTTTGGGTTTAAGATGGGGATTAACTGAAAATATTTGTGTCTATTGAGACAGATCCATATACTCACAAATGGATTTACTCGTTTTTAAAATTCACATGACTTCCTACAGTGTATACTAAATATATTTTTGTTGCAATATACACACCTATTGTACACATCTTGGATAGTCAAAACTGCCATCTCTACATTCTGCTCTGAGTGGAGGGGAAGTAGGATCATGATAGTATCCCAGTTTGCAGGTAAATTCTGTAGTATCCCCAGATTCTAAATACAGTTTTGATTGGCCTCTCCGTCTTAGCATTATATTGTTATTTCTCATGTCTTCTTCACTTGCTGTACAAGGCACTGCAAAAAGAAACACCATTTAATATTTTATAGGTCTACTTAACCTTGAGTTGTTTCTTTAAGATGTCTTTGCTCATGAGATAGGAAAATCTTGTTTTAATAGACTGAAGGAGGCTGGTTTTCAATCTGAGTAGGTACTTTTCCTCTCTTATACCCCACTTTACTCTTTTTAATTCTCACCGTTAATTCTCACAAACTGCTTTCTATCAAATTCTATCAGATCTTCAATTAACAAAAGTCTTTCACCTTAATTGTGTTGATTTTTATGCAGCAGTAAAGCAGGACAGGACATTTAAACTCACTTGACAAGTTGTTTTAGAAAGATAACTTTTCTTTTTTAAATTCTCACAATTGACAACTTCACCAACTGCTTTCTATCAGATCTTCTATTAACAAAAATATTTCACCTTAATAGTGTGTATTAAGGGTTTCACATGACAATATCTACAGGAAAAAAATACTGAAAATGGATGGCATTCAGTAGAACAGTCAGGGACAAAGTCCCAGAATTGCCTGTTCACTGAAACAGACTTGTAGAGTTAATTTAAATGAAGCTACTACAAATCTAGTAATCACATTTCCTATACTATTAATATACATGTAAAGAGAAAATTGAGGAGACATCAAAAGTCATTTAATTGTTTTAATCTTTCCTTCCCCTTTAAGCCAATTCATTAAGAGAATTGACTAGATGGGGATTAAAAATGTACCAGTGCTAGCTCACCATCACACGTGGAAGCAGCCTTGTTTAAAAAATCCCAGATTTAGAGGCAGATCAGGCAAAATAGATTAATTATGGCAATTCTTTTCTGTGTCAGGTTGTCAAGATTGTGAAACTGGACAACAGAGAAAATCAATAAGCAAAGCCATCCCTACATTCATTTGCTGAGTAGAATACTGTCAACATTTGAAAGGTTGTACCAGTGGAACCTCATACAACAATTGCCCCGCATAGCAACGAAATTGCATAACAATTAGGGTTGTTTTTTTTTGGTTGGGGGGGATGGCATCCCACATAACAATTTTCCCTATGGAAAAAATCGTACAACAATTTTTCAATGGGAAAAACCACTTAGCCAAAAAAAAAAATCGTTGTACAATTCACCCCATAGGGAATATCGCTATACGATGCATGCATCATAAAGCAATTGTTTTGTACAACAACGAGCCCCATGGAATGGATTAAAATCATTGTATGAGGTACCACTGTATAAGGAAAGTATCAAATAATTAATATTATGGACAATGTGATTATAACAAGGAGATTTGAACAACAATGAATGGCCTGGCAGAGGTTGAAAATAAAGCTAAAAAAAATCAGGGAGAGTGGCCACCATGAGAGAGGAGTAGAAGCACATGGTGGTGGAAGCAAGAAAATGTTGAAAACAACTGTCAAAATGACAGCAGGGCAAATGAAATTTGGTGGAGTTAAAGCCTGAAAAAACTGAGAATCTTATCTCAAGAAAAGAGCTAGCATGGGCCCATCTCCGCGGACTTCCTTGGACTTTTGCCTTGTTCGGAGAGCCTCCATTGCTTAACTGGTGGTAAGGGGGTGAATGGAGAGGTGAAGACAATGGACTGAATCAGTGGTGGGAAGCAAAAAAATTCACTATCACACCATGGGCAGAGCCTATTTTGTGGGTGGAGCCTACATCACAGGCAGAGCCTATGTCATGTGCAGAGCCTACGTTGTGGACGATCTAGTCATGCCTGCCATATGGCCATGTATACATCTCCAAACACAGGCAACACTGGCTCTTTGGGTATAAATAGAGATGAGCACTGCACCCTAGAGTTGGATATGACTGGCTTTTGAGCAAGGGAGACCTTGAACCACTTGGAGGGACAAAATCTGATGGGGAAGGGCAGGGAGGTGGGCGTGGCCATCCTATTTCACTAAAAAAAAAACCCACGCCTGAAGGCTACTCAATTTCACCACCACCCTGCCCAGAGGCCACCCAATGTTGCTCCCACCACCACCACTGGTGTCCACCACTGGACTGAATTGAGGGGAAGGGAGAATAGCCATGAATCAGAAGAAAGAATACAAGTTAATGAATTTAAATCAGAAAAAGAGGCTTTTTATATCCAAACTTGATTATATTGGTGGCCGAGAAGTGGAGAAAAGACAAAGACCCGGGGGCGGGGGCGGCGATGGTGCAGCAATCAGATTGCTAAAGTGAAAATATTTGTGTCATTGAAAGCTGTTTTTAAAAACATTATCTGGACTTAAAGGACTTTATCAGGAGCTTAGTAGAAACACTGCAACTTGGGGTAAAGAACTACGAGAGAAAGAAAGAAAGAAAGAAGATTGCTGTTTTATTAAGACAAAAAAAAGTTTGTTTTCAAAAGAAGACAAAGGTGACATCAGAGACTATAAGAATTGAAGGGCCGACTCATTTGTTATACAATACTGTATTCTGATAGATAAAAGGAGAAGTGTATAGCAAATATCTGGTAACGTCTTGCATTTTTGACTTTCCTAGTTAGAGTTTATTGTCCCCGTGGGTCCAGGGAGTTAGAAAACCTGGTCCACCTCTTATTACAATGCCCTTTTGATGAAATCCCAAGAGACGCTTTAATTGCCTCAGTTTTTTCTAAATTTGTGGGCCATAATGATAAAATTCATGTTTATCTTCTAAAGGACGCAGATCTTACACACATGCACCAGGTAGCCAAGGTTTTTTTTTATCAAGCCATTGAATTATGCAAAAATTTTATCTAGATAAAAAATTTAAAATATTATGTGATAAACTGCATTTACTCTATAATGAATTAAATGGGATCTTTAATTTTAATAAGGCTTACATATTTGAATTAAGTACTGTATCCATTTAAGTCTTATTTTATGTTATGGGAAATTATGAAATGATTTCTAGTGAGATTAAAAGAGCCTTCTATAGCAACAACAATGACAACAAGAACATCGATAGTCCAGAATGTATTTGTGGCAGAATTTCATTTTTTAAAATTAAGAAAATATAAAATAAAAATGAACAGACATGTATACATGTAAATTTACACACTGTACAGATAGACACAGTGTACGACATACTCAATGGAGAGTATTTGATAAAGTGACAGACAAGAACTCGGGATACTTGAGTGAATACAAATTCCCACTAAGCCATGACAACTCCTGGGGATGCTGAACTGCTATATCTCACTTACCTTGAAAGTCCTATTAAAGTCACTGTAAATTTGTTCTGATTTGATGGCAGCATAGCAAAAGCAATCTTATACACTTAAATATTATTAAATATTTCTGTTGTTAAATCACTGATGTATAGACTCTTTGTGTTTATTCCAGTGAGCAAACTACCATATAGAAAAAGATATTTTTTACCATTAAAGAGTGAAGAATTATTGATGATTGTTATACCTATGCAGGTTGGTGGTTCCGACCAATGACCATCCCTACAAGATGCTTCTCTGCTTACTTGCATTTTGTATAGGCTTTGACATTTATAATGCACTTTTTCTCCTGAAAGGTATTCATACTTTAGGGATTCCAGGATGTCTCCATTGTCTATAGCAGGTGGGCGATCACATTTCCCATCAGCAGCTATGGTAACACATTGAATTAGAATAGGAGTTTGTTAGGTGACACACATGACTAAACAATAAAAAGCTCCAGGTCTTTTACACAAACGTGCCAGGCAATATTATCAGTGATGGGATGTCAAAAATTCTACTACCACGCCATGACGTCATGGACGTCATGGGCGTGGCCAATGTCATGATGTCATGACGTCATGGGCGGAGCCAACGTCATGACATCATGATGTTGTGGGCAAGGCCAAAAATAAAATAAAAATAAAAAAATAAACAGGCACACAAACCCATAAATAACTTAAAAGAAATAAAATAAATAAATAAATAAAATAAAAATTAAATAAAAGTACAACCACCCACCCAAAACACAAATAAATCACCCACCCACCCTAAATATAAAAGCCTCACTTACCTTCCTTGGCGCCGACGAACCTCCATGTGGCCCGGGGCCACCCGGCAAGACACGCTGCCCCCGACTGCGGCCATTTCCTCCTACGAAGGCCACAGCCGGCCCTACAGCCGCCGGCCACGGCCGCCACAGCCACCTGCAGCCCCTGGCCGGCCACCGAGCTCCCACGGGCACGTTGGCACCCGTGCCGTGCCCTCCTAGGGACTTGGGCCCGACAAACCCCCATGCCCTGGGTAAGCCCGGCGGGGCTCACCACCGCCGCATCCTCCTCCGCCGGGCGCCTGCAGCTTCCTCGGGCCAATGCCTTTTCGGCCCGGCTCTGGCTGCGGCCCTGGGAGGCCAGGGCTTGTGGGGGCCGGGGCCGGGCAGCAGTGGGTATGGTGGCGGCTCCAGCCGCGGCCAGGCCCTGGCCGCCCATGGCCGCAGCCAGAGCCGGGCCGAAAAGGCACCAGCCCGAGGAAGCTGCAGGCGCCCGGCAGAGGAGGATGCGGCGGTGGCGAGCCCCGCCGGGCTTACCCAGGGCATGGGGGTTTGTTGGGCCCAAGTCCCTAGGAGGGCACGGCGCGGGCACCAACGTGCCCGTGGGAGCTTGGTGGCCGGCTAGGGGAGGTGCCCTTCTCTTAGGGCTGCCGCCGCTGCTGCAGGAGCCACTCTAAAAAGGGGCGGCTCCAGTTTCGGAAGAATTTTTTTAAAAAAATTGGAGCCATTTGGCTCCAATTTAGTGCGCATGACCAGAAACTCAATTTGACGCATGCGCAATGCTTCAGATTGAGTTTCTGCGCATGCGCAGTCAATTGGAGCCATTTTTGCTCCAATTAAAAAAAAAATTTCTTTCGGTGAGCCGTCCGGAACCAGACGCCTCAAAAATGGGTTACCCTCTCGGAGAACCCTCCGGGATTGGTCCTACCGGTTCCAGGGAACCGTCTGGAACCGGGGACATCCCATCACTTATTATTATGTTGGAAAAGATCAGAGTGCCCTGCAAAAAATATATTTCCAGTTATGATCTTGGTGATCAGTCAATGAGGAAGAAAATCCCCTCACTTCTCCATCAGCTCATTAAAACCCACAAATATCTGCTTCTCTTTTTCTTTGACTGATTGACTCTTTCAGACTTCAGACGTATTTCTCAGGTAACAATACCCATCCACTATGGTTAAAGAACAAATCTACCAGGCAAGAAGAATGCCTAGAAGCAACCTGCTGCAAGACAGGCCCAGAACAGAAAGCAATTGAACACTGCTGGTTGTCACCTTCAGACTACAACTAAAACATCTCACATGCATAATAAAATTCCTCAACCCATTCTTGACAAGAATATTTCACTCTCCCAAGCTCTTGGTGGCAGACCTTTACTTGCTTACAAACAACTCCCCAAACTCAAGTAACTATTGACACACACCAGACTATGCAACAGTGAAACAGAGATGTGAACGAAAGTGCTCTTTCTACACTCAAGAGGCCTCGCCCACTCAAGAAAGGTCTGCTGAAGAACTCTGAGCAGACACAGTGCTGGCAGAGGGAGGGGGGAAATGGCTGTCTCGCTATGTGCATGGTCACAGCATAGACTTTCCTATGAGGTCTAGCCCAGGTTGGTCAGCCTCCTTGTGAGATTTCTGCCATTACATTCTACTTGTGTTAGGAAATGGTTGGGGAAAAGTTAGATGTAGCAAAAATGCCCTCTGTAAATTCTCAGTGGAAATGTGAAATACAAAGTAAAGTAAATGTTCAGGGAAAATATGTGGGAAAACACAGAGTGAAGAAATGCAAGCACTTTGGACAGGCACGGGAGGCCCAGGCTGAGTTTCTTGACAACTTGCCACCTGGTATTTTCCATCAATGCCAAATCCCTATTGAACCTGAGAACTAGCTTGGCTTCCCTGCTCGCTCTCTCTCTCTCTGGATATATTGATTTTTACTTATAAGACCTTAAATGGCTTGGGTCTGAGTTATCTCAAAGACTGTATCTTGTTTTATGATCTTGCCTGGGTGTTCATATCACCAAGGGAGTGCCTTCCTTTCCATCCTACCATCCTCACAACTGGGGTCTTCTCTGATACTGCTCTGGAATTCCCTCTCATGGAAAGCCAGGTGACCCCATTTTACCATCCCATTGTCGTTGTCATCAGCGGCAACTCGATCTGAGTATACTTTTTTTTCTGCCCCAGGAAGCCGGGAGGCCTGGTCTTGGAGGCCAGCTGGTTCTGGGCCACCTTCACCCTGTCGTGAATTTGTTTAAGCTGGATCCCAGCTTGCCATGAAGTGACCCACACAATATGATCATGGAGTCATCTCCTGTGGCACATATGAAATGAGACATGCAGGATTTAACACCAGGACTGCAAACGACTGCTGCAGCCATAAGGATATAGACAAAGTGAGCCTTCAAAGCCAGTCCATCTGGCATGGGCACTTCTGCCTCCATGACCACTGGGAATCAGAGTTCCCTCTCTGCTCACTTTGCCGTTGGACTCAAAATGATGGTTTCCAGTGGCCCCTTTAGGAAATCAGGTTATTTACCACAACCCAACACTCATCGTTGAGAGTATGGTCTACTCCAGCCAGATCATCCTTCCACAGGCAGGGGAATAATGTTTCCTTCAGGCAGCCTTTCTCATAATGACTAGAATTCAGGGCAATTAGCAACTTCTTGTTCTTAATTTGTTTTTATACTGCTTTTTGAAAAAGTTTTTAATATAAATGTAATTATTTTTAAATATTTTTAAAAAAACTATTGCTTTTATCTGTCTTTTTTAATGATGTAAACTGCCTTGGGTCCTTTTATGGATAAAGGCAAGGTAAAAAAATATAAAATAAAACATTACAATAAATAAACAAGGGGAAGAGAATGGAAAGCAATTATGATAAGGCAAAGGCACTTGGGAGTGAGTGAAAGAGAAAGTGTAAGGGAAAGGAAGAAAGGAAAATATGGAGGAGAAAAATTAGGACTATTCATTTAATGGACAACAAAGACAGTTACTTGGTTGATCTATATTTATCACATTTACTTTGATGTGGCAGATCAAACCATCGTCTCCTATGAGATTTTAACGGCTTCTCGCCATTGGCATGTCCTACCACTACTGTAGCAGGGTCTGATGGCACATGGGGGATTATAATAATTTCATGTCATAAATTATTCTGTGTTGAAAGGATTTATGTGGAAGAAACTCCACTCAGGGAACACTTTCATGTCCCCAAGATCTGGGACAGAGACAGGTGCTGGATCCGTCATGCAGTACTCAGGTCATGAAATGCTGACTTGCCAACCTTTTAGCTAACAAGGTGAGATTCTTAACCACTAAGCCACTGCAGCACCTACTGGGGACTGAATCCTGTGTTTTCAATGTTCCTTTTGCCATTTTAAATGTGACAACACAGCTGGCTGGGCTCATGTTGAATTTGGCCATGCTAGAGCAATGAACTGGCCAGGTACATTGCTCAAGTACCCAACCCCACTTCGCTGACCTGTGATTCTAGAATGGAGAACCATTCTGTACTGTTAGCCAACACCTTTGTGGCATTGTTCAACCTGCCAGGGGAATACACCCCATGCCACCATAGCTGTTGGACAGCCAGGGTCATTGTTGCACCGCACTGAGACATGAGGTGGGATTTGCAGTGGAACAATGACAGTAAAGCTTCAAAATCCTAATGCTCCTCTGGCAGTACAAGAGAAACTGGGTTAAGGGAGGGAAAGCTGCTTGACATTTATGGCACAGGAGGCAGGATCCCCACCAAAATGTTGTGAGCTATATAAGGTTCCTAAATGTCTCTTTGTACAGGTGCAATATTACCCACAGATATGAGGGAAGGAGAAATTGACCAATGGAGAGACTTTTCACACCTAGATGGCTGTCATTGGTCTGAGAGCAATAGGACTACCTCAGACAGGGATTCTGTTGAACAGCGAGATAAGCTCTTCACCAACAGAATCCTGTTCACCTACCTTCGGATAAATTTACTCAAAGCCAGGAAACTGAAGTGTGTGAGATCTGGAGAAGGGAATGAAATCACAACAGACCAATGTGACTCTCTCTGGACCACAGGTGTTGTTTGATGGGTCACTTGGAACTCCCACAAAGAAAGAGGAGAGAGGTTACCTAGTCCTCTGAGCATCTTCCAGCAATATAGGACAAAGATAACAACCCTTTCACCTATCTGGAATTCAGCAACATTTTGAACTCAGACACCCATACTACTGATCCAGTTCCTCAAGTCACTTTCTGATCCTGAGCACTTTTGGCATGCAAAGTGCTCTTCGGCCCCATACTGCTGCCCTCCATCTAGATGGATTCACCCTTCCCTGTAGACTTCAGCACAAATTTGTGCAACCAAGCAAATGTGTTTAGAAAAAAATACCCAGACCATCCGGGACTGCTGTCAACCCATCATCAGTCTGTTCCAGGCCATGGACAAAACTGATGACCTTCTACTTCTTCTTCCATGGGTTTACTGGTCCATTGTTTGATCAACTGCTGAGTGGCAATTTGGAGAGCTTATCAGACCCTGAAGGAGCTGCAAAATGTCAGGTGGGTTGTTAATATATTGTAATACTACTAAAAATCCTACAAAGTTAAACAAAAAAAGTGGTGGAAGGGTAGAGATTGTTAAAAAGTAATTATCTGATACCTTTGCATTCTGGTGGAGTTGTCCATTCTTTATTCAAACATGTTATTGTAGGAGTTCCAAAAAGACTGTAGGATGTGAGGCACTGATACCTCACTTTCTCAAGAGGAAGATACCTTTCTTTTAAAGTTCCATAAATCCCTGCATTTGAAATACGAGGTGGAGGAAAACACCTTGCATCTGAAAGAGGAAACAACACAGTTCCTGAAAGAAGCTTTGAAAATTCACTTGATTTCCAAAATCAATGGCCAGATGATTAGTAGTCTTATGTGTAGGAAACATTTTTGCCTTAAACCCTTTCCTCTTGGTTTGGATAGAAAATGTCCCAGCTTGACAACCTGAATTGCCATCATGGTCTATCTTGGATCTAAGAGATCCATTTCATCTTCTGAAGCATTGAATATTCTCCCCATTGAATGTGTTAGGAACCTCAATAGAAGACAATATTTCAATTTGTATTTACCCCCTCTAAAGGTAAGAAACCTATCACAACTCAGTGAGACAGAGCTTGGGCTTGGAGAGTTAAGCATCAAAACCAGCATTTCACTCTATACAGATTCAAATCATAATAGAACAAAATAAAACCCTTGTCCACTTTATGTGCATTAGACACAGAACATCAAACCTGATATAGATGACTATGGAAGTGGGTACAAGGCAGAGGGAGGAGCTGGACATTCAACATGAAGTCTGCATGTGTTTCAGGGAATGTTTGTCTCTACCAAGTAGAGAGGAGTGACACTTTGGTGTGCAGGGAGGTACAGCAGCTGAGTTTAGAAATCACCAACCTAATCAGTTTACAAACCTAGAATTATACCCATTTATCCTGATTTTTGCTTTTGACTTCTGGTATCGCAAAGACAAAATTTTGTACAAAGTTTAAAATTCCCCAAAGTCCCAAAACACACGACAACAGCCATGTACTATATGACAAAATGCTTTCTGCAGCTGCCAAGGACAAGGTTATAAAGACATTTAAAACCCATGGTTGCTATGTGGGACACACACACCACAGAGGGGCAATTTGATTTTTAAGGGGGATAATTCTAGAATGAATTATTACCAGTGAATGACCTTTTAGGCTTCCTCCACATGAATAGGAGTTCACTTTTTGAATAATGTAATAAGAATTATATGTCACCTGGGAGGGGGGAGATCAGGATTTGAGAGATGCTTCGGTAAGGCTTGGCCAAAAAGAGGTTGAGAACCACTGATCTAAACAATAATTGAGAATAGAAACATCCATGCCTATAAAAGGGTTGGTGTAATATAAGGAATCTGACAGACAGGTAGGATGGCATCAGCGAAGCCAGCTATATCAGAATAGATCCAAGCCAAGCAGAGCTATGAAGGAGAGGAGGAGAAGAACAGAACAGAAGCTATAGAGGAAGCAGCTCAAAGGCAAAACACAGAAATCACCAAATTTCCTCCATAGATGTAAACTGGCAGGTGATCACCATGTCAAAAACTTTATATTTTCCACATGTGTGTTCAAAAAAATTTAAAGATTAAGAAATGATTTAAGTACTTTCCTGTAACTTGCATTTAGTTTTCAAATAAATTTTAAGTATATATACCTACAGCACTTGCTCATAGCTGTAAGAATATTTAGAGATGACATGTTTTTAAATTCTCTCAAAGTTGGGACTGCAGTGGCTCAGGTAGTTAAGAGGCTGACTGGATGTCAGCAGGCCAGCAGTTTGAGACCCAAGTATTGCACGATAGAATGAGCTCCTGTCTCTGTCCCAGTTCCTGCCAGCCTAGCAGTTCAATAGCAAGAAATTGCAAGCAGAAGTTTGGAGTCTGGTCAACACTAATTGAAGGGAAAACTTTTCATAATTGAATGGAATAAAATATTACTGGAAGGGAAAACTTTGCAAATTGCATCTAATTAAAGATTAGCCTTCCCTGTAAGCTCCAAATATGACACATTCAGAGACATTCAGATCCTCACTGCCTTTCCATAGCAGGGATGACTCTGACCTTCCTTACTTCAAAACAGCCTCTCCTAGATGTAATATCTCAGGATGATCCATTAACTTATTTCAGCCATGAGGGGGAAAGTGGTGATTCAGTATTCTCTAGAATACAGAGCCACAGATCTGTCTTCTGTGAGAAGAATCTCATGTGGCACATCAGATCACACTGAAGTTCAATAAATAGCTTTACTCATTTTGGATAGTTTTCTTTTTCTTATAAGTTAAACTGTGTGTTTGTGTTTTAATATGTTTTAAATGCTCAGTTTTACCAAACATGGCATTGGATGTTACAGCATTTGCCAGCATGTAAGATACACCCCATTTTTAATACACATTTTTCATCAATTTCCAAAATTAACTCCAGTGGAATGGGGAAAATGGGCTTAAAGGATCCTCCCCCCCCCCTCTAATCCACTCTCCCTGGCTGGTGGCAGGATGGGGTGGGTTGAAAGGGCTTACAGGAGCATTTGTGGGGGACTGTTTTCAGTGTATAAGACACACTCCTTTTTCCATGTGTATTTTAAGAGGGGAAAGTGTGTCTTATACGACGGCAAATAGAGTAGTTAAGAGTTCATTTTATCTCCAGTTTCCTACCATCTCCCTTTTCTTTGGGTCTTCCATGAACATTTTGGTATATATATAAAAAATTCCTACCTTCACACGTTGGTGGGTGTGACCACTCCTTATTTTCACATCTTATGGTATCTGGACCAGATAGTTCAAAACCATCGTGACACTTATAGTGCAGCTCATGACCTGGGAGGTAGGATGCTGATTGCTCTTCTATGATATCAGCATTGACAACCACAGGGGGCTGTCTGCAGGTTGCATCTTTAAGGGGAGATAATGTAAAAAAGTAAAGGCTTTTAAGAAACTTTGCTCAACTCTAAAACCCTTCACAATCAATGCTTACTTATTATTCACTTCTTATTAGGGACAAAATAGTGAGTGAAAAGCAGCTCCCCTGGTGACTTAGTGGTTAAGGCACTGAGCTGGAGACTGGAAGGTCAGGTTTTGATACCCAAGAGTTGGACATGGGGACATAAAAGGAGCCTCATTTGAGCACCCCCTAAAATTCCTTTCAACCCAGAGTAATCTCTGGTAGTAAATTATTATTAGTGGGTGCAAAGTTCTATCCCGGTTTCAGTTAAGATTGTCAGTATGCAGAGGAAGAATAGAATCACATGAAGATACATATATCTCATCATCAGCACACAATTTTTTCCCTGAAAGTCATTATTTCCTCCATTGATGGATGTGTCTCTGGTGACTCAATAAGCTGATCCTGGCATGAAACATGCAACCAAACACATTACAGTGAATAAATGGTCTAGGGCCTAGTTGAGTCTGATGAAGCTTCCGTGCATGTCACTTGCCAAGAAGTGACCCACACACTATGATCCCAGAACCATCTCCTGTGGCACACCTTAATGCGAAATGAAAGATTCAACATGGATTACTGCAGCCATGAAGATAAGGCCAAGGTGCGCCTTCACATCCAGTCCATCTGGCATGGCCTTCTCTGCCTTCATGACCATTGGGAATCACAATAAGTGGTTCCTCTTCTGCCCATTTTGCCATTGGGCCTAATAATTTACACACACACCCTTCTCCTCAGAGTGGCTGTTGGTCCCCCTCACACTTCTTTCAGCTGTTGGAAGCTGAAGATGGCAGTTGGAAGCTGAGGAAGCTGGCGGGAGGGACTCCACAAACTACAGGCATATGCAACCAAAGAATATTAGTATGTAATATTCTAAGAGAAAATGCTACAAACTCTACATAAAAGTATCGTATGGAAATCTAATGTCTTAAAATTGTGTCATTCAGAAGCAGAGCTCATGAGTGGCAGGACACACAGGATTTCCTTTTCGTAGGTGTCAATCTATCAAACTATTATAGATCTCAGAAAACAACATCCACTCCTAAACCTCCCTGTTATTGCTGCAGAGGTGGTTCCAACTATGAGCTCATGCAGCTTGTGTAGGCCATACCTAACATGTGCAGACTGCATCTAGTGGCATACATAAAAACAAGGATTCATCTCTGAATGGTGCAGCAGGATTTGTCAAAGCTCAGGCCTGAGTGAGGTGGTGGTGGTGTAATTTCTACTTTTCCCCTTAAGCAACACAGTACCATAACTTGTTGGATGTTAGAGCAGCATCCTATGTATAGAGTTCTCAATATCAACAATGCACTTGCTAAATGCAATTTGGCACAAAATGTAGAATCTTAGCCTTGCCAGCAACAACCATTTTCCTTCCCATGAGGGGAGACAGTTTAACCCTAACTACATTCAGGGCACAATAGAGAAGTCTAGGATCACAAAATTAAGAATTAAGGCCAGAAGCCCATTGAGAGAATGTGGAGCAAAAGATCAATCACACAAACATTTCACTTTGTGGCCACATCCTTTTTTGGGTGCCTAGTTTCATATTGGTTGTAAAACCAGTCATATGATGAGAAGCCAGACAGAAGTAAAACTCTAATGCTGAATCCCTGCCCTCATGCCACTGTGGTTAAGTTGCAGTACTGTAGCTCAAATGCTAATTGCAATTTTATTTAAATCCTAATTGGCTCAAGATTTATTCAGCCTTCCATCCTTCCAAGGTCAATAAAACAAATAACCAGTGTGTTGGAGGAAAGATGCTAATTCCCTTTTGAACCATTCAGTGAACACTCTAAGGGGCCTTTCAAATACCATGTGACCTAAAATCGGCCACTTTTTGACCCCCTGTCCCTGTGATTTTCTGTGACCTTTGACCGACCCCTCCAGCCCCCCCTCCAATCACATGGTTTCTAGATTTTCCCTGATTTGAAGAGAAATGGCAGAACCATGGCCGACCCAGAGACTAAGGATGCCTGCTGCCCTACCCCCAGACTTCCACCTGACCGGGGGGTTAAAACTTTGGAGTCATGTGACTTCATGCTGAACCCCCTCCCCCTGTGACTTTCTGTGACTTTTGGTCAACCCCCTTCCTCCTTAAAATGGTCACATGGTATTTGAAAGACCCTTAAGTGCTATGGGGTGGTACATAAATGTAATTGCTCTTAGTATCGCTAATGCATGAAGTTATCTGGAATGAGATCTAGTTTGACTTTTTAAAAGCCAGTTGCAATGCAAGGTGTAGGACATCAGGAATGACGAAAAGATGTAAGGAGTGGCTTTTATGTAAAGGAAGTTTCCTCCCAATAAATTGCAGGCATAGAGAACTCAAGACCAATCAGAACTACAGTCAGGGTTGCAGCCCCCCCACACACACACACACACATTCACTCAGAGGAGGCTGATCGCCTCTGGCCCCACGTTGGCTACAGCCCTGACCACACTTGGAGAAACCAAAAGCCATCACCTCAGCATCTTGATCCTAACTTGACAGAATGCATGGTTGCCATTTCTTTGTCTCTCTTACCTACCTGTAAGTTTGGGTCTAATTCAATAAGATTTAAGCATCAAAGCCAATACATTTCACTGGGTAACTTAAGCATCAGTACATGCCTTTTCATTTCAGCATTACCATTCTTCAGGGGCAACTTTTGACTAAGATATTGACAAGGGAGGAACATATAGTGGTGGCAACAGAGCTACATAGGTTGCACTAAAACCCAAAATGCAACTAAGTGAACCTCCACATATTCATGTATCCATCTACACTGATTTACACTTAGGGTAAATTAGGAAGTTTGATTAGGTTTGATTTTTATCAGGGATAGAAGGCCCCACAAAACTGGGCAAAAACTATCCTTATCCTCTCCTAGTTTTCTCTTGTAGAATAGGTTAACATTTTAGGCATTTTACTTCTGAAACAATAATCTATTTTTAAAACAGTTTTCAGCACACACAGCCTGGCCATGATAATACCAGATGCCTATTTTTCAAACACAAAGGTGAGTTTTATCTTGTTTCATCATGGATTGGAAATGAAAGAATAGCAACAGAATTGTGGCAAATTATGTGAGAGACAGAATGGGTGAATAGTATGGCAGCAACATATGTAGGACAACTGGACTGTGGAAATTAAGGAAGAGGAAGCTAAACCATTAGATTGTGTTTGTGTGTGTTCAGTTTCACTTGAGGTGTAAGTGCAGTTTAATCTTGTTCTGCTTCAAGCCAATAAACATTCAGTACAGTCAAACCTCGCATAAAGAGCGACTCGCTTAAAGAGTAACTCGCTTAAAGAGCAGAATTTTCTCTGAATGTTCGCTTTGCTTAACAAATAAAACCAACCAAAAACTCGCTTAACAAATAAATTGGAGTTTGCAATCCCCCCCCACACACACAAAATTGGTCACTTAAAGAGCAAAGTCGCTTAAAGAGCAATCCTGTGGAACACATTATGCTCTTTAAATGAGGTACAATTGTATATGATACAACACAGTCAACTATCTCAGTTCCCATCTACATAAGATATAACATTATGACATATAATGTGTGAGAATGCTTTGCACAGAGAGGCCATTGATTAACTCTGATTTTTGTTTGAAACATATTCCTGTTTCATTTTACATGCCCATACTAGTATTCTTCCCTACATACAACTGTGAATGGAAAGATATGATAGAAACCAAAAATGTCTCATACCACTGGTTTCATACTGTTGAATTACTTTATCTAAATCTTATCTGTCCTTTATGTGAAAATCTGTATAAAAGGATACCAGGCCCCCAGTCCAATACTTGCTAAATCTTTCCCAAGCCTTGCGATCAGAGTTCAGATGTCTACACAAACCCAAAAGATATAAAACCTTCAAATATTGAAATTATTTTATATACTTATTCTGATTACAATTCTGTTCCTGTTTCAGATACATATTCTATCATTTTGCTATATATTTATTCTGAACAGTAACTTCCCTTCATTTTTCCCTTCAAGTCTATCCAGGTTTATTACATGTTCATATTAAAGATGCAGGTATGTTCTTCTTCGCACACTTGTGTGTGTGTGTGTGTGTGTGTGTGTGTGTGTCTTTTGGGTGAAAGATGGTATACAAAGAAAATAAAAAGAATAACTAAAGGAGTAAATTACTTACAACATCAATTCGTGATGACTAAAATAAAGCCTCTACATTTATCAAGGTATGCGACAGAAACGCACCCATCAAGGGGGGCAAAGTATGAGCATCCACCAAGAAGATGGGAGAGAGTCAGGGGAGGCTCTTGTTGTTGATGACTCTGACCACCTGTGGATAATCTCAGGCAGGTGAATGTAAATGCCAGTTTGCATAGTTAGGGATATGAACAACAACAACAAAACACCAGAAGACAATGTATAGATAATAGAATATACAGATAATAACAATGACAGAATTATACAAGATACAGTATATTCTTGCAGGCACATTGTCATTTGTACTCTGTCTCTCAAGATAAAGACAAAATTATGCGTAAGGAAAAGCATACAAACCAACACAGCGTGGGGGTGTCTGCCATCTTCCACCATCACACCTTATTTTCTGTGGTCCTTGGAGAACAAATTGTTCCATGCACTTGAAAGCTACCTCTTCACCACTCCTGTAGTTTCTTCTCTCTGTCATGTTGACTGCATTAGGAAGCTGAGGTGGTGGTGGGCAGGGTTCTTAAATGAAAGAAATGTTTCAGTTACAACTGAATTTCTGCTACTGGCTCTGGCGAACTGGTGCGAGCCTGCTGGTGCCCACCACTGCAACTGAATGATGCAAGTATGGTACGGAGAATCTTGAAATAATGTTTAATTATCTGTTAAGAGTAAGCAACTTTCCAAGCCTTGTCACTCCATGAGTTGGTTCAAAAGCATCACTAAAAACCTACTTTGGTCATTGTGGAGTGAAATTTTGTCTGAATACCAGAAATTCTAAGATCTGTTCAAAAAGATGCAAAATCTGCATTAGACAATTCTCTATAAGTCAAGAGAGCGAGCATCTGTTTTATGAAATGGCAAGAATTTATATGTTTCTCCTACTTTGCTGCTGGAATAGAAAATTTCACAAGTGTTTTAAGCAGTGTAAGTGTCAGGCTAGATCAGGAGTTGGCAACCTATGATCTGTGGGCCAGATTTGGCCTGTGGCAACAAATCATCCAGCCCATGCCCTTGCCCCAGCCACCCAAGCGGTCACAGACAAGTTTACAACAGCCATAAAGCATTTACAACAGCAGCGGACATGTTTACAGAGGCAATTATGATGGGGGGGTGCACCAGTCCAGCCACCTCAACATAAACAGGTTGCTGACCCCTGAGATAGATGGTACTTATAATACAAAGGTCCAAACATGCACTCAAACCTGCTCAAATACATCTGATTGTTTGTTTGTTTGTTTGTTTGTTTGTTTGCTTGCTTGCTTGCTTGCTTGCTTGCTTGCTTGCTTGCTTGCTTGCTTGTTTGTTCTTATTTGCTATCCCGCCCCAATCTGGTAAACCCGACTCTGGGCGGCTTACAATATTGACAAAAAATCACTAGGATACACATATAATAATACAAATAATACTTAAACTAATGCTTAAAACTTTAAAACTGATGCTTAAAACTTAAAACTGATGCTTAAAACAGAGCAAGAGATAAAGCTGAAAAGAGATAAAAACCGGAAAGGGTGGCTGTCCACTAGATCAGCCACCCTACATAGGATTACATTGTTGCAACTGGTAATGATCTTTATCTAGATGTACATTTAACATAGTTTGTTGTAGTTCTTCTAGCTGCCAGTCTATGACAGAACATTTCAGGAAGGGAACCACATGTTTACTTCAGGAAAACCTATTCTTTCAACAGTTTATTTACAATTCAGATGGTAATTTGTTTTTCTCTGATACACAGGATCACATCAGTAGCCAGGTGGCAACTGACCCAGAACCTACAGGTTCAACTGATCCAGAGACAATGAATGCCACACAGTCAACCTTCAAATGGTTCTGAAGCCTTCCCAGCATAGGTCAGTGGTGGTGAACCTATGGCATGCATGCCAGAGGGGACAATCAGAGCCCAATCTGTGGTAATGTGCACCATCGCTCCAGCACAGAATTTACTAGAAAGCCAGAGTGTAAAATTAGTGTAAAAATGCACCAAATTGACTCTATTTCTAACTCTAAAGTGACTCTACCACATTAATGCTTCTCTTCAAACACCTCTAAGTGAATAACTCTAGAGGGCCTCTTGGCTTGTTCCACCAATGAGCATGGTGCAAAAGCAGGAAGGGGTGAGGTGGCACCTGCACACAATGGACCACATGTGCCTGAGCTCCTCGCTCATCTCTTTCACTGGCTGCCCAGGCAGTATCATGTCATAGCTTACCACAGTATTCAGGTTAAATTGCCGTGTGGGCACCTTGTGATAAATAAGTGAGTTTTGGTTTGTAGTTTGGGCACTGAGTCTCTAAAAGGTTTGCCATCACTGACATAGGTGAACTGTTGCTAGGTGGAATGAAAGCACCAAAAGGGTTTTGGTCCACAACCTCTTGGACTGTTCCTTCCTTTGCATAAGAGAAACATATCACTGAACATGCAGAGATCATATATTTCACACAGCTAGGGATAGGCCTCTCATGTTAAAATGAAAGAAAATAACAACTCAAAGGAGGCCCTTTTCTCATTTTCATGTCCTTTTGTTGATTGCTGAAATAGATCTCGTTAAACCTGAATGATTGATATCCTTTGTTTGTCAAATGACCTAGGAAAATTTTCATCTGATAATTATGCAACAGCTGATGTCAGGAAACAATCAAAATATGCAGGAGTGGTAGAGTAGGGATTTTGAATTTATCAAAGGGCCTGGATTCATTATAACCTAATGATGAATGCCCTTTGTTTCAGTTTTTCCTTTTGTGTGGAGATCAGTGTGGTGCTGAGTTACTGTCCCAGCTCTACCTCTGTCCTCAGTCTCCCCTACCATTTCTTGCATCCCTCCTCTCATATTTTCAAGGGTTTTTCCCCTTACCAATCTTTCAATATTATTTCTGCTGCTGCCATCTGGTATCCTATCTATGACACTGTGCCTCTAGGGCATGTTTCCTTGCCTCTGCCTCAATTTCTTTTTATATATAAAAAAGAGGTACAATCCTTCAAGAGGACAGAACATGGATACCAGGTTAGCTGGGAATCATATTAAAAGCTTTACCTTGGCTGAGTATCTTCTTGGTCTTGAAATCTCTAAACATCAAAGAGTTCTAACTCTGGTTCCCTGTAATACCTTACCATCAGTAATTCTGGAAGTAACATATTTGAGTATTCCTTACTCCCAATGTCCCTGTGCAGAGCAACCAGTGCTTTGTCTCAACATGTCAAAATATAGAAGATACTGGAATCCACAGGAGAAACTACTGGCCAGTTTTAGGAAAATAAACAATATATATGCCAACCCTCCCTCCTTCCCTTAATCTGAAACCTTCTATTTGACAGGGTTGGAGCAGCACAATCTCCTCCTATTCTTGGTAATGGCTTGCACTCCTGCCTTAAGAGAGAATGGCAGTGCTTGCTCTGGATCCCAAAATGCCACCCACATTCATCGTACAGGACTGAAAAAGTTGCCCATGTGTTATTATTTTGCCATGTTGTTGTCACCCATCTTTCCTTTTTCCCTAAACAGGCCTGACAACTTTAATATTTATCTGCTTCTTTCACGTTGTGCTAACAAAATCTGCTCTAAAAGGAAGAAGTTGATTGCACTTCTGAATTCATTATTATGGTGATTCAGATAAGCACCTTGTAGTGAGATTAAAAAGTTCTCATTTGCACATATAGATCTTTTATTTAGTTAGGCTTCTGAGTGTTCTAATAAAGATTGGAATGGAATAAAGTATGAATGATTGTAATCAGCAACTGAAATAACACACAAAACTGTACCTTTACATTCTGGTTCAGGTGTCCATTTTCCAGCAATACATTGTGTTGCATAAACACCGGAATGACAGCTGTAGTTTGCAATACTGCCATTGAGAAATTCCTTCTTGAGAGGAACCTGTGGTACAAATTTTGCGTTCTTTGGACGTTTACATTTTCCTGTAATATGTAATTATTCAAATAATGCTTAGTTAAGCTGTTAATAATGTTCAGCTCATCAGATTTCAATGCCACAAATATCGTTCGGGTAAAAATTCAAATACACACACACATATATATGCTAAATCGTCTTCACTTGATAGCAGAATCTGGTTTTGAAGCTCTTCCTTAGGAAACCTGAAAGAGAAGTTTGGCTTTGTTGATCTAACTACTGAACTGCCTATTGTTGAATATCTGACACCTGAAGTATTCATGCAGCCTTCTGATAAGATCAATCCATCTGAGGATCTAAAAATCCCTACATAAAGAGGAAAATTTAACTAAGGAAGAGCTTCAAAAGCAGATTCTGCTATCAAGTGAAGACGATTTAGCATACTAAAGTTGAGTTCTCCATTTAACAGAGGATGTCCGGCATACAAAATTCTTATTAATTGATTCTCCTAAACTTCTACCAGTTTAGTAGATATTTGGAAAAAGCTATTGCTACAATTCAATAAACACAATACTACTAGTGGAGGGCTGCAGTAGCTTAGTGAGTAAGACACTGAGCTTGATGACCAGAAGGTCAACAGATCAGCAGTTCGAGACCTGTCATCTGTCCCAGCTCCTGCTGACCTAGCAGTTTGAAAACAAGAAATTGTAAGTTGATAAATAGGTACTGCCTCGGCAGGAAAAGTAATAGCATTCTGTGTGCTAGTCATCGTAGTCTATTCCTGTCTGCCATATGGCTATGGAAATGTCTGCAGACGCAGACAGTACTGGCTCTTTGGCTGTAAATGCAGAAGAGCACCACCCTATAGAGTCAGACATGACTCTATAGAGTCAGACTAATAGTGGAATTGTGGAAACAGAACTACTATTAGGATGTGTAGCAAGACAAGAAAAATAAGACTAAAAGAGATATTACTGAGAAGAGCAAAAATATTAAGATTTCCAAGACAATGCAGTTTAGATTATTGGACTGTAGCCCAGCACAGAGGGAATTTCTAGTGACAGTAGTAGAGGGTGCTCATACCCTCCAAGGCCCTCGTGCTGTCCCACAGGTTGCCCACCACTGCATTACACATTACACTGAGTTGCCTCGGCAAGTGGGCGGCAATATAAATCTGAATAAATAAATAAATTACAAAGCATAAAATAATCTCTCAACTGCAACCCAAATCTTTGGACAGCATATGCCTATTCCTGCCATTTTAAAGAAAGGAAATGAGATGAAGAAACAGAAGGTTCTTTATGGTGTATCCATGGCAGATGCTGTGTGTAAGTCCAAGTATCTTATGTTTATGGTAGCAACGCCGGTATAAAATATTGTACTAAATTCAAGAAGTGCCTGCACAAATTATAGTGAGTTTATTTGCAGTGCTGCAGCTTACCCATGCATGAAGGCACCTCCCACTCTCCATGGAGACACCTGGCTGTAATGGATTCTGGAATGGCAAGTGTTCCACTGCATTCATATTTCACAGTTTCATTATGCTTGAATGTCTGATCATCAACATTGAATGTACGTCCATATGGAACACTGGGAACTTGTCCACAAGTTTTTGGTTCCTCTGTTGAAAATTGGATTAGGAAATGTAAATGAAAAATATAACTCCTTCATTTTCTTTTCAACCATTCTGTCCTTTAGCCCTCAGGATGGGACAGCTCATCTTTTCAGCCTCTCCCACAACATCCAGATGTACTGATTTGCTGTTAATAAGATAAGATATATATGGCAAAGATCCTCCTGCTCATTCATATTGTTGAAATTAAGCTTTATGTTCCATTTATAATGTTATTCTATACTTCTTTTCTGTTGATAATATTCCACTAATTCCACTTTCCTTTTTTTATATGGTAAAAGATTCCAAGACATGCAGAGAATTAACCTTATACCATCTCTGCAACTAGTGGGAATTATGGAATGGCAGAACCTGGTTTGTCAGCAAATAAATAGTTAAAAGAATCTGTTCCCACAGAAGTTGTTTACCTGTGCATGATGGCAAAGATGTCCATTCCCCATCCACACATTCTATTGTGTTTGATCCAATCATTGCAAATCCAGCATCACACTCACATACCACCGTCTCACCATGCTGGTATTCTTCTTGAAGTTCTCCATCAGCAAGGCCATGATCAATCTTGGAGTTGGGCTGCTCACAGGATTTGACGTTTTCTGGAAAGAAAAGAATATAATTGACTTTGAACACATATACCCCAAACAAGCCACAATGGGACATAATTCCATGTAGTTATCTTTACAGCTTAAACTGATGAAATAACTTTATCAGATGCACTAGATTTCAGCAAAGTCAGATGGTAACATCTGGATAGAAAAGTTTCTATGTGATTTCTGAGCTATGAAATAAGTCATAGGAGTCTTAAGCGTTAGCTTACCTCAGTGTGCATTTAAATGAATGAGTTTTCCGTATCATTCTTATAGATCAGTGATGGTGAACCTATGACACGCGTGCCAGAGGTGGTACTAGGAGCCCTCTCTGTGGGCACCCGTGCAGTCATCCCAGCACAGAGTTGGTGCCACCCCTCTGCCCAGCAGCCAAATGGAGCACTTCCTCTCCCTGCACAGAATTCACCCGCCCCACTGCTCAGCAGCCCAATGGGAGCACTTCCCTCCTCTCTCAGCACAGAGTTCACCTCTGTCCAGCAGCCTAATAGGAGTGTTTCCTTCCTCCCCTGTTGCTATGCTGGCACTTTACAATATACAGTATAAGTGGGTTTCGGGTTGCAGTTTGGGGACTTGGTCTCTAAAAGGTTAACCATCACTGTTATAGATGCTAAGGTGAACATTAACCTACCTACCTATCACCAAAGCTTTCTCTTCAAGAGAACCAAAGGCAGCTTACAATATTAAAACAAACAATATTAAAAGCTAAAAACAATGTTTTATTACAATATTAGAAAGGAATTAAACATAAAACTATGTAAACTAATAAAAGACTATAGACTATTGTAAAAGGCTTTTAAAATAGCTAAAATGTTGCAGCAGTTTTTAGCATTTTAAAGGCAGCAGTTATTTAGAAATAACCTATGTGAAAGAAAGTTATTTGCCTGCTTGCAAATAGGGATCCAGCCTGACCTCCTGAGGGGGGGAGTAGCATTATTTAGGACCCATGATAGGGAAAGCTGTTTTGTGTCCTTGCCAAATGCATTTGTAAGGGTGGAGAGACTGAGACTTTAAAATGGGTCATAAAGGGAAATGTGGTCTTTCAGACACTTTTGATAAGACTTTTATGAGTCAAATACCGTATAGTGAATTTTGATAGGCAAGTAGTCAGTGGAGCTCTTGTAATGGAGGAGTTCTATGATCCCTCTAAAAAGCTCCAATTCACAACCTAAAAGTGGCATTTTGGATCTGCTGGTTTCTGAATACAGTACTTTCTAAAGGCAACCCCTTGTAGAACACATTGCAGTAATCCAAATGGGATGTGACTTTTTGCAGACCTGTCCAGAGATCAGTGGAAACAAGGAAGGGCAAACTTTGATACACAAATATCTTCTATCTGGCCATCTTATAAAACCATAAATACATGATGGTGTAACTCAACACCTTGGATTTGATTCTCTTGATTCAGTCTCTCTCCCTGGATGGTGAAAGAAGCTATCTGCATGATCACTAAACGAACACTTCAAAAAGCTTTCACTGCAGCTGTATTGCATTCATTTCTCACAAAGGCAAAAGCCCTATTGTCTAGCTTACACCTGTAGAAGATCAGGAAGAAATCTGGTAATTATTTTTTATTTTTCCCACAGCTTTTCCAATTGCTGTGTGATCTCTTTTATCACATGGGAGCCACATGACAGAAGAGGGAAGTATCTAAGTACAAATTAAACCCTTCTCTGTAAAGTACATCTAGTAGAAGCAATTTCAGGTAACGGAATACTTCTTCCTTTAACTCTATGGTTCCCACAACTTCTCACAATGAAAAGGATGACATGGGACTTGGAAGTCATGGAAGAAAAGTAGGAAAGTTCAGTTATTAAAAACTGTCCTCCACTTCTTATGTCATCAGTCTGCTGTGAATGTACATTATGCAACAGAGATTCTGCCAATTGGAAAACAGCACTTCTGTCAGTAAAATTATGTGTTTGAGTGTATTGTCAAAGCCAGAACTTCTAAGACAACTTCCTTTGACATGTTTCATCACTATGTATAGAGCAAGCTAGGCAGGTGAAACTGAGAGATGTAATGAATAACCAAGATAATGATGTAGGAAAGAAGAGGTTTCTTTCATTAGGCATTGAGATGTTGGACTTGTACAAAAGGAGTAGGGATCCACTTAACATGATACAGACAGAATATATGTATAATTTAATTTGGACTGAATAATACCTAGAGGACAGTGAAAAGGTTTATGATTGCTTTTATAAGAGATTTCATAGTTGAAATTTCTGAAGTGGTAACCACATTAGTCTGTGAAAGCATATTAGAGAGTAAACAAAACAAGAAATAATACAAAAAGGTTGTGGCACCTTAAAGACTAACTTGTGTATTTAAATGTGAACTCTAGCTGAACAAGTCTTCTTTGTCAGACATAAGGCTGAGACCTCATTGCATCAGTTTATACACATCAGGCACAGAGGCACATAATAGTTGGCCAGCCTAATGGAAAATTAACACTGTAGCTTTTTACATGTAAAGTTTTTAAGAGTTTAAAAATGTTTCATGGTTTCCCCCCCCTAAAGTCTGGTTGGTTTGACATGTTTTTGCAATGTACTGTACTGTACTATATTTACCCTTTAAAAGAGCACTTCATAAAAATTTTAAAAGTTTGAAAAACGTTTCATGGTTTGTTGCCCTAAATTCTGGTTGGTTTGACATGTTTTTGAAATGTATTTACCCTTTAAACAATCATTTGCTATAGTTTTTTAAGGTTCCAGCATGTTTCCTTGGTTTTCCCAGAGGTCTGTGCTGGTTACAATGTATCTCTATGGAGTTTTTTGTTGTATGATACATCCCATAGGGATTTTCATTATACAATACATGTATCGTATAACGAAAAAAATCATACAACAAAAGACATTGTGGAACCAACCTTTTTCGTTGTACAGGATATTACTGTAGATTTTATTCAGACCAGATTCTGACAGCACAGAAAGCACTTTGATCACCTTAAGAGGGGGATAGATCTCTGCCAGGAAAGAAATCGGGGAGCAACAAACCTCTTATATAAGATGTAAGTAACACATTTAGCAATGTAGCATTAAATACAGCAAACAGAGTTCCTCATTTGGCTTGGGAGACATTATAAAAAAGAGGACAGGTAATATTAAAAATATCAAGTGCCTTGGTAGATGAAATGTCTTAAACAGCCTATGAAATGTTTACCTTTACAGGTTGGAGGTTGGGGATACCATCCAAAGTGGTAACACTGGGCAGAGTCAGGCCCAACTCTTGTGTACCTTCTCAGGCAGGTAAAATGCACCACATCTCCATTCACATATTTGTTTTGGCTTTTCTCAACCCTCCCATTCGCCAGAGTGAGGACTTCACATTCAATGGCTAAATGAAGCATGGAACAAAATACATTAATTATAAAGCAATGCATTGGAGAACAAAAGGTCTGAAAATTCAACTGCTGAGCCATATTTTTGCAAAACGTCCAACATCTCATTCTTGAGTCATACAGTGTGTAATCATATTCCTCAATCTTTCTTCATGATTACAAGTGCAATTTCACACTAATGCAATTAACACCCTCAGCCCTCTCACAATCCTTTTGCTTTAAGATGTCTGCCTTCCTGAGTAGTGTTTATCCCCCAAGTGCAGTGAAATCCTCCAGAAACAAAGCAGTGGTGAGATTCAATGTTTTTTTTTTACTACCTACTCTGTGGTGTGGTATGGTGGGTGTGGCCAGGGGGACACTCCTGTGTTGCTCCTGAATTAGGACTACTTTATTTCAAAACTTGGATGGGTGGGCCCAGCCAGAATTTCTGCTACCAGTTCTGGTGAACTGGTGTGAACCTGCTGAAGCCCACCACTGACCCAAAGACTAGGGAAACAGCTTCTAAGTCATCTCTCTCAATTGAACCAGGAGGACTTCTGGATGAAGAAGTGGGAGGACCACTTGCAGAACCCCAATGTGTGTGTGTGAGAGAGGGGTTTTTGAGAAATTCCTCTGAATCAGAAATAACTTCCCTCCCTAACCTTTCAGCATCCCATTCCTTCAGAAAATGATCCAGGCTATGCTGCACTGAAAATAGATAGTGCAAAAGGACAACAGAGAGGAGAAAACATATAAATAAACTCTCCGACATGTGGGACTGAGGGCCTCACCCCAAAATCTAGCAGATGCATCTGCTCAAGTCACCAGCCATCATGGCCTTGAGAGCAACAGATATCAATGAGCAACCACTCTCTTTGCAATGTGATCTATGATTCACACATATGGGTAGAATGAGTAGTCATTTTACTTTTTGTAATTATAGTTGGGCAGAGGACAACCTCATTTAACTTAACATAACATTCACCCTTAATTGGACAGACAGCCTGCATGCTGAGAAGGGAGATGGGGTACGTTAAAGAAAAATTAACTCTAGAAGGCTATGAAGATTTATTTATTATTTATTATTTATTTAGATTTATTATCCCGCCCTAATCAGGCGAACCTGACTCTAGGCGGCTTACAGAAATTCATAAATTAAAACCTTAAGGTTCATAAATTACTTAAAAGTCAATTAAAAAAGAATTAAACCATGAATTTACAAAAATCTAAAAGATTTAAAAAGGTTAAAAGGTTTAAAAAGATTTTAAAAGTTTAAAAGAGTGAGGGAGGGGTGGCTGTCCCATCATATCAGCCACCCAACATGGGACCCCATGTTCCTGGACCCCCACACCTGCCCTGCCAGCCAGGTTTTTAGGCCCTTCCGAAAGGGCAGGAGCTCTGTCTGTAGACGTAACTCAGTTGGCAGGAGGTTCCAAAGGGCCGGGGCGGCCACGGAGAAGGCCCTCCTCCTGGTGCTAGAGAGATGCGCCTCTCTAGCCGATGGAATGATAAGAGAGCCTCTCTGATCCGCCCTGGTGGGACGGACAGATGTCCTTGGGACGATGCGGTCTCTTAAGTATCCTTGGCCCACTACCATGTAGGGCTTTAAAGGTAATAACCAGCACCTTGAATTGCACCCGGAGACATACTGGCAACCAGTGCAGCTCCCGAAGCAGTGGTGAGGCACGAGCATAACGCCCGCACCCCATCACTACCCGAGCAGCCGCATTCTGGACCAGCTGCAGCCTCCGAATGGTCACCAAGGGCAGCCCCATGTAGAGCGCATTACAGTAATCAAGTCTGGAGGTGACCAAAGCATGTGTGATCATGAGCAAGGAATCCCGGTCTAGGAGTGGGCGTAGCTGAAGTATTACACGAAGTTGTGCAAAAGCCCTCCTGGCCACGGCTGCCACCTGCTCCTTGAGCAGTAGTCGTGAGTCCAAGAGGACCCCCAGATTATGCACCAGGTCTGTCCTTGCTCAGATCTCAAAAGTATGACACACAAAGACCACAACAATAATTAGCCAGAATTATTTCTGAAGCTTCAGGTAAGAGATGGCTCCCTATATTTTAGCAAAAAAAATACTGGACACAGATTTTGCAGGAAATTAAGCACATGACTAGTTAATAACATGCCATATAATACTGAGATATGCTTCCATGTTATTTGAAACTGCTGATCCTGAAAGATAATCTAAAATGATTGGTCTGCAAATGTAACTTTGTGGAAACCATCAAGGACACCATCCTCCTGTAAGGGAAAATTTACAGAAATGAGACTTTCTTCACTTACGGAGACATACAGGGTTTGGATTCCATCCATTTTCTTTGCAATGTGTTTTGCCACCTAGAGTCCCTTTAGTGGTTTCAAAACCTTCTTTACATTTATAGTGAAGTGTTTCCTTTGCAAAGAAGATTGTCTTGGTTGTGTTAAAGTCAGCATTCTCTTCTGTTGGCTTTCGGCATGTTTCTGAAGAAATATAGGAAAGAGAAGGCTTACAATCAGTTCTTTTATTCAGTCTACATGATATGCTTTAAAATCCTTTAAAAAGAATGGTCTTCATGACACAAGCAAGTGGAAGGAATGGATGAGTTGTCAGGCAACCCAAAGAGAGTCTTTGTTTCCAGATAAGGTTTTGAAGAACACAGTAGACACATAGAATCATGAAGTTTCAAGGAGCCCATCAAGTGATCTAGTCCAACTCCTTGCTCAGTGCAGGCATCTGAATAAAATATACCTGACAGATAGTTGTCTAACTTTCTCTCCAGTCACTCCAGTGGTGGAGAGTTCAGCTCCTGGCATAATTGGTTCTACTGTAGTAAATCTAACACTTAGTAAGTTTTTCCTGACACTCAACTGAAATCTGGATGCCTGTTATCTTGAACTCATTATTATGTGTCCTGCAGTCAAGAATGGTTGTTAACAGATCCTTCCTCTCCCCTGTATGACAACCTTTCAAGTATTTGAGAAATCCTATCCTATCTTCCCTCAGACATATTTTCCTAATTGTAAAAATGTCCAGTTCTTTCAGTCTTTCTTCATAGGTTTTGCCTTGATTCCACCAATCATCATTATTGCCCTCCTCTAAATGTTTCCAGTTCCTCTGCATCCTTCTTAAAGTGGCACATCCAAAAGTTGACACGGTGTTTAACATGATCCATAAACAATGCTGAATAGAGGGGAACTAGTACCTCATGGGTTTTGTGGACTAGATTTCTGCTAATGCAGCCTAAAATAGCATTTGACATTTTTTTGTAGCCAAGTCACAATGTTGGTTCATATTCAGCATGTGATCTACAATTCCAAGATCCTTCTAACATATAGCATTACTGATCCAAATATCCTCCATACTTCAACTGTGCATTTGCTTTTTCCATCCTTAGTGTACAACTTAGCCCTTACTTCTGTTAATTTTCATTTGGTTTTTTTCCGCATCTTGCTTGAGCCTATCTAAATATTACTGAATTCTGCTATAGTTCCCAGCATGTTAGCTATTCTACTCAGTTTTATGTTAGCTACAAATTTGATAAGCATTCCCTGCACTTCCATGTTGGAGGTGGTTTATTAGGACCTGCAGATTTGAACACATTCAAAGTAACAAGATATTCCTTGACTATTTTTTAAACCAATCTTCAAGTGCAGTCCTCTCCCCTCTACTTGTACTTCATGTTTTCCTGGAGCAATATGGACTACAGGCAAACTTCACATTTGCCTGGAAGGTCATAAATTGTCTTTTGGGCAGCTCAGCTGAATTAGGAATTGAGTGTTTCTGTTTTTCTTTGTTGCCTGCTATCATTTTCCCATCCCCACTGATCAACTAATCCACAATTTCTTTGTCTTTTTCTACATGAACAATGCTTTTTTGTTGCATTTAGTGTCTTTTGCTAACCTCAGCTGTTCTCAGCTCTTGCTTTCCTAACACCATCCCTGCAATTCTTTATACCTGGATGTACTCCTCCTGCCCTTGCTTCCAGTTCCTATATGTGTAATTCTTTTCTGCTTTAAGTTCCTCTCTGAGCTTTTTGTGAAACCACATTATTCTTGTTTGCTGTTTTCTGCCTTTTCCCCCTTGTCTGAATTGTTTGTAATTGCATGTTTAGAATTTCCTTTTAAAGAAACTCCCATCCCTCTTGGATTCTTTTTCTTGTTAGGTCATCAGACCTTACTTATCATTGTTCTGACTTTACTAAAAGTGGTTTTCCTAAAATCCAGTGTACACGTGTATCTACACTCCTTTCTTGCTTCCTTATAAGTCAAGAAAAACATAACATGTCAACCTTTCCACAGACTTCATTGTCCTTATTGGTTAGAATGAAGTAAATGACAACTAATCCGCTAGTTTCTTCCTCCACTTTTTAAAGGAGAGAATTATCAAGAACACAAGACAGAAATTTGCCTCCCAACAGATATCAAAATAATAAAATCTTCTATTACTACTGCATTGTGTCTCTTTGAATTTTGTACAGTAGCTTTCCTTTCCCTTGCCCCAGGAAGTAACATTTGTCAATTCAGTCTTAACACACTAACACACTACTTCTTCCATGGGGAAGATCCAAGAGGCATGCCAGCATGACTACATTCTACTTTTAATATGAAATGGAAAATTTTTATTTTTCAAATATATTACTCATTTGAGTTTTGCACTTATAAAAACACAGCCAATTACTTTTTGAACTTTTTCTACCTTTCAAATATGACATGAGGAATAAATGGCAGAACTATTTTTATGTGTGTTTGTGTGGAAAAGACCTTGGTCATCAACCACATATTTCCCTTTTTGAAAATGAAACAAGGATTATAAATAGATATTTTCCACATTAATTCTCCTTTGCAAATACATACACAGGCTCAGGTTTCTTTCATAGCTGGATTCAGCAGTTAATCTTATTTATTTATATTTATTATTTATTTATATCCCAACCATCTGGGATATTTTCCCACTCTGGACAATATAGAAGATACAGTAGTACCTCGCTTAAAGAGCATAATGCGTTCCATAAGATTGCTCTTTAAGTGAGATTGCTCTTTAAGCGAAACACCATTGTAAATGACCAATTGTGGGGGCGTACTGTAAACCCCAATTTATTTGTTATGTGAGTATTTGGTTGGTTTTATTTGTTAAGCGAAGAGAACATTCTGAGAAAATTCTGCTCTTTAAGCGAGTTTACTCTTTAAACGAAACACTCTTTATGCGAGGTTTGACTATATTATTAAAAATGATTACAATAGAAAATTAGAAAACCAATCTTAATCTTGCTATGTATACTGTAGGCATTTCTATTTATGGATATATGAGAATGTTAGAGAGCACAAAAATAGAAGACATATATAATCTTTACACTAGGGATTCACAATCTGTGGCCTGTGGGTTGGATGCAGCCCATGGCACCATTTTATGTGCCCACCACCACCACCACCACACCAGGAAGTGCCATCTGGTGGTGGAAGGGCAAAATGGCCATCCAGCCCCTGAAGCTGTCTGAAGGAGCATCACCCGGCCACCAGCTTTAAAAGTTTGAGAAGTCCTGCTTTACACTATTGTTTCTGTTCTGGCCTTCTAATTGCAGCTTTCTCAGTTTCTGTTCTTCCTTCTAATTATTTAATCTTGAAGGTCTTTCAACTAATTTCAGAGATATTGATTCCTAAATTCTGAATAAATTTGGATAAAGTGGGAAGAAGGCTTTCATACTATAGTATTTGTAAGCTCTTGCTTTCTTCTTGACATTCATAGGCTCAGAGTACTCAACTTCCTTGCTTATCATAACACTAATAGGCTGCAGTGGTTCAGTGGTTAAAAAGCTCGCCTTGTTATCTGGAAGCCCTTGTTATCAATTCGGCTGTTTGAGACCTGGGTAATGGATGGCAGATTGAGTGCCCATCTCTGTCCATCTCTTGGGGACATGAAAGAAGCCTCATTTGGGCATCATCTGAACAGAGTTACTCCAGCAAAAATCTTTACAACCCACAATACTTTATAGACACCGAAGTGCACAGAACAGTTTACCTTTCCACCAAAGTAAAACCTCGCATAAAGAGTGCCTTGCTTAGAGAATAACTTGCTTAAATAGCAGAATTTTCCTTGAATGGTCGCCTCACTTAACCAAAAAAAAAAAAAAAACCAACCAAAAACTTGCTTAACAAATAAATAGGGGGTTTCACTCCCCCCCCCCACTAGAAGTCACAATTGGTAACTTACAATTGTGTTTCACTAAAAGAGCAAATTCGCTTAAAGAGCAATCCCATGGAACACATTATGCTCTTTAAGCGAGGTACCACTGTATTTATCTACTTGCAATGTCTTGCTTTCAAACTGCTAGTTTGTCAGGAGTTGGAACAAAGACGGGAGCTCATTCTGTCATGCAGCACTTGTGTTTTGAACTGCTGACCTTCAGCCTCCCAGTCAGTGTCTTGCCACTGCAGTCAATGCCAAAGATCACTGCCTAAGAAGCATCTGTAGATATGTGAATTTTTCAAATTCAGTGTGGATGCAAATCCTGCTAATACCTACACTCCTTGTCATCATTTATGTCAGTACTCTAGTTAATTTAGTGTGTCTACTTTTTTTTAATCATGTAAAAAGCACACAAAGGTGCTTTCTGGGTTGAAAAGATTTTTGCGGGTGGAACTCTGCTCAGGAGGCAATGAATGAGGTTCCTTTCATGTCCCCAAGAATTTTTTCTCACTGACTTGGTCCCTGTTTATCTATTTGCATTTTCTTGCCTTTGAACTCCTAGGTTGGCAAGAGCTCGGACAGAGATGGGCACTAATTCCATCATGTAGTGCATGGGTCTTGAACTGCTGACTTGAAGACTTCCCAACTAACAAGGTGAACTTCTTTACCACTGAGCCACCGCAGACCCATCAGTCTGTCTACTAACAGTATTAGATATTCCTTTCTTCCAGGATTCTAGCTGGTTCTCTCTCTGAGCTTCTCACTTCTATCTTGTTAAAAAGAACATTCTCCCACTTCAAATGGTTAGAAGTCTATTTTTTTATCTTTATGTTTTATTTTGTTTTATTACAGTTGAATTTCCCCCTTCATTTTGCTTTATTGGCTACACATTCTGAGCTGCATATTTAATGTGAACATTTTAACTATTAGCCAACAGTTGGGTACAAAATCCAGTGTGAGTGCTGTGGTGTAATTTACAGCAACAAATTGCCACTAGTTAACAAATGGTGGCTTTTATTCCACATCACATGATTGGCACACAACAAAGAATGTAAGTGATGGCTCACTAACATGTGGGAACATGTAAAACAAAAGAAATATCTGAAGTAAGGTCTGTTGTTTCCTTCACATGCAGCCATGTAGGGAACAGGTTTTCTGTAGTTCTAAGTTACCTCAGTCACACAGCTTGCAACCGGGGACAGAAGTTATCATATGGTTCTTTCCTGCACAATCTGAACATCTTCAAGTACACTGTACATACAGACTCTAGCGGTGGTGGGGTATGGCATCATGAAGGAATGTGAAGGATAGCTTGATGAACAATTAGATTCTTATACCATGATTGTGAATCAAGATTAGATTGTATTGAAAGGCTCTGTAGATGTGATGCTGAATTTCAGATTTCATTGCTTGAACTATGAATTATTATTTGGTATGGTATAACGTCTTTGTTCTTTTTGCACATTTTAAAATTCTAGGGCAGTGAGAAACTTGTGTTGCGGAAGAGGAGGAGGAGGAAGAGGAGGAGCCAGAATATGAGGGGTTTTTCCACTTAATAATGTCAGTAATTACAACCAATTTTCTACACTGCATGATTTCAGAACACGTATTTCATCAATTAGTGGGTCTCTGAATTAGGAGAAAACAGAAATATCAACCAAAGAAACAAGTAAACAGTTACTTACTGATGCACATTGGCTCCGGCCTCCACCCTTCTGCCTGGCACACGATCTCTCTTCTGTCCTGTCCATCTGGAGTTGTGAAGCCACTCTGACAACTGTAATGTGCTTTCTCATTGAGGGAAAAGCTATTTTTTCGGTTCACGAAAAAGCCATTGAGAGGAGGAGTATTTTCACATGTGGAGGAATCGATTTCTAATGGGAAATGGGAGAAGAGCAAGTTGTCAAAGTCTTAGGACTGGGTTGTACGTGAAACACTGCTTTCTAATAGCCACCATCAAGTGTACCCTGATAATGGCAACCTTTTGTTGCTGGCTAATCTTTCTCACATTGGGTCAGGCGAAAGGAGCTGCAGAATGAACTTGTCAAAAGGTTCCTTCATTTTGGTAGTTTCATGTCTGGCCTAGACACAGAAGAAGTGGGAACAGTAACAGTACAGCAAAGAGGACGTGCTTTTAAGGAGCAGCTTTTTCTCATGCCCAGGAATGTTTGGTCTGTATGTGTTCATATGAGCATGAGAGATGATAAAGAATATTAACTCAACTCTCCATTCTTTATTGAACTGAGCTGCACTAAAAATTTGGTAAGAATTCTTGTCTCTATATGAGAGCAAGAAAAAGAAACACTGTATTGAGTTGAGTTGAGACAACTTGAATTTTTAGAAATTGTGAGCATACTATTTGCTCAAAGAGAGAACTACATCCCCCCCTACCCAGAAATAAACACAGTAAGATTCCTTTGCACAAATTCTTCTTTCCTGAGAAACATTGTGCAATCTCAATAAAATGTCTGGAAACATCAAGCTACTCAACATTTTTACAGTTTTTATGCCCATTGTTACACTTCTTGTAAAATCTTTACATGGAAAACATAAACTCCAAACAGCACAGAGTTGTTACAATTTCTGAGCAGAATTTGCCAGAAAAGGTATTAAGCAGATTTTTATGCAATTTACCTATTTCCTACGCAAAACAATGTGAAAAGACATTTAAGGGAAAATGAAAAAAGAGTTTCAGCTTCCAAAGAAGCCAAGATATGATGCTGGGGTGAAATCTGGGCAGGAAGAATTAGCAGAGCAAGGTTTTAGGGAAAGGAGCAACAGCTCAGCAGCAGGCTGGACACAAGAGCTCCGTCGACATCGCTGCTTCCCCGGACCCACCCTCAGCCAGTCTGGTGGAAGGAAAGGAGCAACAGCTGAGCAGCCAGCTGGCTACAAGAGCTTCACGGCCGTCGCCTCTTCCCCAGACCGTCTTTCAGCCAGTACGGTTGAGGGAAAGAAGCAACAGCTGAGCAGCTGGCTAGCCACAAGAGCTTCACTGCCATTGCTGCTTCCCCAGATCCTCCCTTTGCCAGTCCGGTTGAGGGAAATAGAGCAACAGCTGAGCAGCCAGCTGGCCACAAGAGCTTCGCAGCCGTCACCTCTTCCTCGGATCCTTCCTCTGCCAGTCCGGTTGAGGGAAAGGAGCAGCCAGCTGCCCACAAGAGCTTCACCGCCATCGCTGCTTCTCCAGACCCTCTCTCAGCCAGTCTGGTTGAAGGAAACGATCAACAGCTGAGCAGACGAATGGCCACAAGAGTTTCGCTGCTGTCACTGCTTCCCCGGACCCTCCCTCAACAGTATGATGGGTGTGTCCTGGGAAAACCCCAGTGTTGCTCCTGAATTCCGGCTACTTTATTTTAAAACTTGGATGGGTGGGTCCAGCCAGAATGGGGACTCCCTTCACCTGTTCTGGAGGGTTAAAAGTACAGCCGCCCCCTCAAACATCCACAAAGAGCGGAGGAGGCAAAGGAGCTGGGCAGAGCATTTCGGCCCCTGCCGCCACAGAACACAATCCAACCCCCCCCCCCCAGTGCCAGCCCTCCGCCCGTGGTTCCGATGGGGTAAGGATCAGATCCTTATCCTCTCAGGACCTCGGACGGCTTGTAGGCTTGCACGCCTCTGCGGGGTTTAGCCGGGGATCCAAGGGTTTCCCCCGGATCCTCGGCTAAGCCCTGCAGGGGTGCACACGCTCGAAGTTGTGAAAGAGTAAGGATCTTTACCCTTTTGCAACTTCGGGCGGCTTGTAGGCTTGCGCACCTCGGCGGGGTTAGGTGAGGATACAGGGGTCTTTCCCATATCCTAGCCTAACCCCTGCCCAGGCACGCGTGCACACTCGAAGTTGCGAAAGTGTAAGGATCTTTACCCTTTCACACCTTCGGGCGGCTTGTAGGCTTGCGCGCCTCGGCGGGGTTAGGCGAGGATACGGGGACCTTCCCCATATCTTGCCCTAACCCTGCCCCCCCTGGGTGGGGGAATTTCGTACAAGCTGAGCCTTGCCTCGGTGTGGTTTGTCCCTGACATCAGGGCTTTTTTTTTTAGCGTTGTTCGATCAATGTATTGAACAACGTTAAAAATCGGATAACGTGATGACTTGTGGAACCAAGTCATCACGTTGTCCGGGGTTCTAGTGTATTTGAAACTGCTGATCCTGAATGATAATCTAAAATGGTGGGTGTGCAAATGTAACTTTCTGCTAGCCATCAAGGACACCATCCTCCTGTAAGGGAAAATTTACAGAAATGAGACTTTCTTCACTTACGGAGACATACAGGGTTTGGATTCCATCCGTTCTCTTTGCATTGTGTTTTGCCACCTGGAGTCCCTTTAGTGGTTTCAAAACCTTCTTTACATTTATAGTGAAGTGTTTCATTTGCAAAGAAGACTGTCTTGGTTGTGTTAAAGTCAGCATTCTCTTCTGTTGGCTTTCGGCATGTTTCTGAAGAAATATAGGAAAGAGAAGGGTTACAATCAGTTCTTTTATTCAGTCTACATGATATGCTTTAAAATCCTTTATAAAGAGTGGTCTTCAATACACAAGCAAGTGGAAGGAACGGATTTGTTGTCAGGCAACCCAAAGAGAGTCTTTGCTTCACCGGACCCTCCTTCAGCTAGTACGGTTGAGGGAAAGAAGCAACAGCTGAGCAGCCAACTGGCCACAAGAGCTTCACTGCCTTTCCTGCTTTCCCAGACCTTCCCTCAGCCAGTCCGGTTGAGGGAAAGGAGCAAGAGCTGAGCAGCCAGCTGGCCACAAGAACTTCGCGACTGTCGCCTCTTTCCCAGACCCTCCCTCTGCCAGTCCGGTTGAGGGAAAGGAGCAACAGCTGAGCAGCCGGCTGGCCACAAGAGCTTCGCTGCCGTCGCTGCTTCCCTGGACCATCCCTCAGCCAGTCCGGTTGAAAGAAAGGAGCAACAGCTGAGCATCCAGCTGGCCACAAAAGCTTTGCCGCCATCGCTGCTTCCTGTGACCCTCCCTCAGCCAGTGCGGTTGAGAGAAAGGAGCAACAGCTGAGCAGTCAGCTGGCCACAAGAGCTTCGCAGCTGTCGCTGCTTCCCTGGACCCGCCTTCAGCCAGTGCGGTTGAAGGAAAGGAGCAACAGCTGAGCAGCTGGCTAGCCAAAAGAGCTTCGCCGCTGCCACAGCTTCCCGTTACCCTCCCTCAGCCAGTCTGGTTGAAGGAAAGGAGCAACAGCTGAGCAGCTGGCTAGCCAAAAGAGCTTCGCCACCACCACAGCTTCCTGTGACCCTCCCTCAGCCAGTGCGGTTGAGGGAAAGGAGCAACAGCTGAGCAGCCAGCTGGCCACAAGAGCTTCACCGCCATCGCTGCTTCCCCGGACCCTCCCTCTGCCAGTCTGGTTGAGGGAAAGGAGCAACAGCTGAGCAGCCAGCTGGCCACAAGAGCTTTGCTGCCATCGCTGCTTCCCTGGACCATCCCTCAGCTAGTCTGGTTGAAAGAAAGGAGCAACAGCTGAGCAGCCAGCTGGCCACAAAAGCTTTGCCACCATCACTGCTTCCCGTGACCCTCCCTCAGCCAGTGCAGTTGAAGGAAAGGAGCAACAGCTGAGCAGCCGGCTGGCCACAAGAGCTTCGCTGCCGTCACTGCTTCCCTGGACCATCCCTCAGCCAGTCCGGTTAAAAGAAAGGAGCAACAGCTGAGCAGCCAGCTGGCCACAAAAGCTTTGCCGCCGTCGCTGCTTCCTGTGACCCTCCCTCAGCCAGTGCGGTTGAGGGAAAGGAGCAACAGCTGAGCAGCTGGCTGGCCACAAGAGCTTTGCTGCCGTCACTGCTTCCCTGGACCCTCCTTCAGCCAATCTGGTTGAAGGAAAGGAGCAACAGCTGAGCAGCTGGCTGGCCACAAGAGCTTCGACACCACCGTCACTTCCCCAGACCCTCTCTCAGCCAGTCTGGTTGAAGAAAATGATCAACAGCTGAGCAGACGGCTGGCCATAAGAGCTTCGCCGCTGTAACTGCTTCCCCGGACCCTCCCTCAACAGTATGATGCATGTGTCCAGGGAAAACCCTTGTGTTGCTCCTGAATTCCGGCTACTTTATTTCAAAACTTGGATGGGTGGGTCCAGCCAGAATTTTTGCTACCGTGTTTCTCTGAAAATAAGACACTGTCTTATATTTTTAAAAATGCCAAAATATGCACAAGGTCTTATTTTCATGGGATGTCTTATTTTTCCATGACAAAGAAGAATACAGTACACATTTATTGCTGATACAGTGGATTGACAGGACAAGATTTAGGCGAGTGCCTTATTTTCGGGGAGGGGGGCTTATATTTCTGAGGTGGGGGAAAATAGGGGGCTGCCTTACTATAGGAGGAGGTCCTATTTTCGGGGAAACAGGGTACCATTTTTGGTGAATTGGTGCGAACCTACTAAAACCCACCACTGAATCAAAGACTAAGGAATCTCAAAACTGCTACTAAGTCATCTCTCTCAATTGAGCCAGGAGGACTTCTGGACAAAGAAGTGGGAGGCCCAGTTGCAGAATCCCAATGCTGAACCAGCTGATGGCACACAAGATGACATTAAATATGGATAAAGAAAAATGTGTGTGTGTATGGGAGGGGGGGAGAAATTCCTCTGAATCAGAATGAACTTCCCTCCCTAACCTTTCAGCATCCCTTTACTTTAGAAAGTGATCCAGTCTATGCTGTGCTGAAAATAGATACAGTAATACCTCAGTTAACGTTAAGACTTGGTTCCACAAGTCTTAATGTTATCCGATTTTTAGCCTTATCCGATGCATGCACCAGATAACGTTAAAATCCTATTCAGGTGGATCAGATAACGTTAACTCCATAGAGATAAGCAACAGAGGCTTCAAGGGAAAGTCAAGGAAACATGCTGGAAACTTAAAGAACTTTAAGAAGTAATTGTCTAAAGAGTAAATACATTACAAAAACATGCCAGACCACCCTGACTTTAGGGGAACAAAGCCATACAGCATTTTTACATTTTTGAAAATTTTATAAAGTGCTATTTTAAAAGATCTGAAAGAAGCTAGGAAAATGTTTTCATTTAGAATCAGCCCCCCTACCATGGCTTGCTGATGTTCATTGCTGTAATAAAAGACGTTCCCTCAAGGCTTTGCAGGGTGTGAAAAGCTTAATTGTTTTGTAGGTGAAAGGTTTCAGTCTCTGCTTGTTTTCTATTGACAATGCATGAGCCTTGTGGAGCTGCAATCTTGGTTTCAGGCTGTTTAGAATTTAAAGGGGAAACTTCATAAAGGTAATTGGGTCAAATTGTCTCTTTGCAATTATTTTTCTGCAAAGTGTTCTGGGTTACACTGGGGAAAGGGTCCTAAGCCTCTCTTAAGGAACCCCACCCCCCATCATTATGTCCCTTAGCAAGCCAGATGGAGGCTTTCTGAACAGAAGCTAGGAAAATGTTTTCGTTTATAATCAGCCCCCATACCATGGCTTGTTGAGGTCCATTGCTGTAATAAAGGAAGTTCCCTCAGAGCTTTGCAGGGTGTGAAAAGCTTAATTGCTTTGTAGGTGAAAGGTTTCAGTGTCTGCTTGTTTTCCATTGACAATGCATGAGGCTTGCGGAGCTACAATCTTGGTTTCAGGCTGTTTAGAATTTAAATCTGTTAGCTTTTAAAACTGATTCCTGTTCTCATAGCTCCATATGGAAACTCTGCATGTTTAAAACTGGAGAGTCCCCACCCCACCCCCCATTTCTGCTTTGCTTTGCTAAACTAGTCGGACTGGTTTTGCAAGCTTTTGTTATTCAAATCTTGCAAGCTTGACAGCAGGCAACCCCCTCCCTTTCTCCCAAGAGAAACTGCTGAGTCACAGCCACACCTCAGGGAATTAGAGGCAAAGGTTATCTGATGGATCGGATAACGTTAACATAATGGTTAACATAATGTTATCCGATCCAAATGTTTGCCTCAAATTCCCCAACGGTATGTGATTTTAGCGTTATCCGATCCAATCATTATCCAGTGTTTTACTGTAGGGCAAAAGGACCACAGAGAGGAGAAAACATACAGATAAACTCTCTGACATGTGGGACTGAGGACATCACCCCAAAATCTAGCAGATGCATCTGCTCAAGTCACAAGCCATCATGGCCTTGAGAGCAACAGATATCAGTTAGCAACCACTCTCTTTGCAATGTGATCTATGTATCACACATATGGGTAGATTGAATAGCCATTTTACTTTTAGTAATTATAATAGGGAGGAGGGCAACCTCATTTAACTTAACATAACATTCACCCTTTATTGGACAGACAGCCTGCATGCTGAGAAGGGAGATGGGGTACTTTAAAGAAAAATTACCTCTAGAAGGCTATGAAGATCCTGTTCTTTCTCAGATCTCAAAAGTATGACACACAAAGACGACAACAATAATTAGCCAGAATTATTTCTGAAGCTTCAGGTAAGAGATGGCTCCTTATATTTTAGCAAAAAAATACTGGACACAGATTTTGCAGGAAATTAAGCACATGACTGGTTAATAACATGCCATATAATACTGAGATATGGTTCCAGGTTACAGTAATACCCCGGATAACGCGAGTACCAAATAGCATGAAAACTGCGTAACGTGACAAGATTTTCGGGAAAATCTTGTATCTAATAACGCGATTTGCATGTTATTCAGAACAAGCGTATGCGTGGGGGGGAGTTGGATTGGGTAGAACATCTACCCAAACCACCACCACCCCAGCGCCCGCCACCACGATGTTTGGAAAGGGTACAGGGATCCTTACCCTTTTGAAGCTTCAAGTTGCGAAAGGGTAAAGATCCTTACACTTTTGCAACTTCAAGCGTGTGCGCGCACCTGGGCTGGGGTTAGGCGAGGATACGGGAAAGACTCCAGTATCCTCGCCTAACCCCGCCAAGGCGCGCAAGCCTACAAGCCGCCCAAAGTTGCGAAAGGGTAAAGATCCTTACTCTTTCGCAACTTTGAGCGTGCGTGCGCCTGCGGGGCTTAGCTGAGGATCCGGGGAAAACCCTCGGATCCCCGGCTGAGCCCCGCAGAGGCGCGCAAGCCTACAAGCCGCCCGAGGTCCCGAGAGGGTAAGGATCTGATCCTTACCCCTTCGGAACCATGGGTAGCGGGCTGGCACTGGGGGGTTTGGATTGTGTTCCATGGCGGCGGGGCCCCCGAAATGCTCTGCCCAGCTCCTTCGCCTCCTCCACTCTTCACGGATGTTTGGGGGAGGTTGGATTGGGTAAACCCCCCCAAACATCTGCGAAGAGCAGAGGAGGCATTTCACCCGCCCGCCGCCACGGAACACACCTGCGACGGAGGAAGGGGCTACCACCACGCCCAGCCGTGACTCTCTTCACCTGTTCCGGAGGATTAAAAGTCCAGCCGCCGCCACGGCTTTTAACCCTCCGGAACAGGTGGAGGGAGTCCCGGCTGGGCGCGGCGGTAGCCCCTTCCCTCGGCCGCAGGTGTGTTCTGTGGTGCCAGGGGGGCGAAATAGTCTGTCCAGCTCCTTCACCTCCTCGGCTCTTCGCAGATGTTGGGGGGGTTGGATTGGGTACCCAATCCAACACCCCCCAAAACATCCGTGAAGAGCAGAGGAGGCATTTCGGGGGGCCACCGCCACAGAACACACCTGGGCAGGGGGAAGGGGCTACTGCCGCACCCAGCCGGGACTCCCTTCACCTGTTCTGGAGGGTTAAAAGTCCAGCCACCGCTCCGGCTTTTAACCCTCCGGAACAGGTGAAGGGAGTCCCAGCTGGGCACGGCGGTAGCCCCTTCCCTCGGCCGCAGGTGTGTTCTGTGGTGCCAGGGGGGCGAAATGGTCTGTCCAGCTCCTTCGCCTCCTCCGCTCTTCGCAGATGTTGGGGGGGTTGGATTGGGTACCCAATCCAACCCCCCGAAAAACATCCGTGAAGAGCAGAGGAGGCATTTCGGGGGGGCGCCGCCACAGAACACACCTGCGGCAGGGGGAAGGGGCTACTGCCGCACCCAGCCGGGACTCCCTTCACCTGTTCTGGAGGGTTAAAAGTCCAGCCACCGCTCCGGCTTTTAACCCTCCGGAACAGGTGGAGGGAGTCCCAGCTGGGCACGGCGGTAGCCCCTTCCCGCCACTGCATGTCTGTTCCGTGGCAGTGGGGGGCCGAAATGCTCTGCCCAGCTCCTTCGCCCCCTCCGGTCTTCGCGGATGTTTTTGGGGGGTGGATTGGGTACCCAATCCACCCCCAAAAAAACTTCTGTGAAGACCGGAGGAGGCATTTTGCCGCCGCCCCACCGCCACGGAACACACCTGCGGCAGGAGGAAGGGGCTACCGCCGCGCCCAGCCGGGACTCCCTTCACCTGTTCCGAAGGGTTAAAAGTCCACCCGCTGCGGCTTTTAACCCTCCGGAACAGGTGGAGGTAGTCCCGGCTAGGTGCGGCGGTAGCCCCTTCCTCCCGCCGCAGGTGTGTTCTGTGGTGGCGGGGGAAGGGCGAAATGCTCTGCCCAGCTCCTTCACCTCCTCTGCTCTTTGCAGATGTTGGGGGGGTTGGACTGGGTACCCAATCAAACCCTCCCCAAACATCCGTGAAGAACGGAGGAGGCATTTCGCCCCCCCGCCACCACGGAACACACCTGCGACGGGGGGAAGGGGCTACCGCCATGCCCAGCCGGGACTCCTTTCACCTGTTTCGGAGGGTTAAAAGTCCAGCTGCCCCCGCCCCCGCCCCCAAACATCCACGAAGAGTGGAGAAGGCGAAGGAGCTGAGCAGAGCATTTCGGGCCCCGCCACCACGGAACCCAATCCAACCCCCCCCCCCCCAGTGCCAGCCCTCTGCCTGTGGTTCCGAAGGGGTAAGGATCAGATCCTTACCCTCTCAGGACCTCAGGCAGTTTGAAGGCTTGCACGCCTCTGCGGGGCTTAGCCGGGGATCCGAGGGTTTTCCCCGGATAGACAGCTAAACCCCACAGGCGCGCGCACGCTCGAAGTTGCGAAAGAGTAAGGATATTTACCCTTTCGCAACTTCGGGCGGCTTGTAGGCTTGCACGCCTCGGCGGGGTTAGGCGAGGATACCGGGGTCTTTCCTGTATCTTCGCCTAACCCCAGCCCAGGCGCACGCACACGCTCGAAGTTGCGAAAGTGTAAGGATCTTTACCCTTTCGCAACTTCGGGCGGCTTGTAGGCTTGCGCGCCTTGGCGAGGTTAGGTGAGGATACGGGGGTCTTCCCCATATCTTGCCCTAACCCTGACCCCTCCCCCAGGCGGGGGAATTTCGGACAAGCCGAGCCTTGCCTCGGTGTAGTTTGTCCCTGACATCAGGGCTTTTTTTTTTAGCGTTGTTCGATCAATGTATTGAACAACGTTAAAAATCGGATAACGTGATGACTTGTGGAACCAAGTCATCACGTTGTCCGGGGTTCTAGTGTATTTGAAACTGCTGATCCTGAATGATAATCTAAAATGGTGGGTGTGCAAATGTAACTTTCTGCTAGCCATCAAGGACACCATCCTCCTGTAAGGGAAAATTTACAGAAATGAGACATTCTTCACTTACGGAGACATACAGGGTTTGGATTCCATCCGTTCTCTTTGCATTGTGTTTTGCCACCTGGCGTCCCTTTAGTGGTTTCAAAACCTTCTTTACATTTATAGTGAAGTGTTTCATTTGCAAAGAAGATTGTCTTGGTTGTGTTAAAGTCAGCATTCTCTTCTGTTGGCTTTCGGCATGTTTCTAAAGAAATAAAGGAAAAAGAAGGCTTACAGTCAGTTCTTTTATTCAGTCTACATGATATGCTTTAAAAGCCTTTAAAAAGAGTGATCGTCAAGATACAAGCAAGTGGAATGAATGGATGAGTTGTCAGGCAACCCAAAAGAGAGTCTTTGTTTCCAAATAAGGTTTTGAAGAACATTGTAGAATCATAGAATCATGAAGTTGCAAGGAACCCATCAAATGATCAAGTCCAACTCCTTGCTCAATGCAGGCATCTGAATAAAATATACCTGACAGATAGTTGTCTAACTTTCTCTCCAGTCACTGCAGTGGTGGAGAGTTCAGCTCCTGGTATAATTGGTTCTACTGTAGTAAATCTAACACTTAGTAAGTTTTTCCTGACATTCAACTGAAATCTGGATGCCTGTTATCTTGAACTCATTATTATGTGTCCTGCAGTCAAGAATGGTTGTTAACAGATCCTTCCTCTCCCCTGTATGACAACCTTTCAAGTATTTGAGAAGTCCTATCCTATCTTCCCTCAGACATATTTTCCTAATTCTAAAAATGTCCAGTTCTTTCAGTCCTTCTTCATAGGTTTTGCCTTGATTCCACCAATCATCATTATTGCCCTCCTCTAAATGTTTCCAGTTCCTCTGCATCCTTCTTAAAGTGGCACATCCAAAACTTGACACGGTGTTTAACATGATCCATAAACAATGCTGAATAGAGGGGAACTAGTACCTCATGGGTTTTGTGGACTAGATTTCTGCTAATGCAGCCTAAAATAGCATTTGACATTTTTTTTGTAGCCAAGTCACAATGTTGGTTCATATCTACAATTCCAAGATCCTTCTAACATATAGCATTACTGATCCAAATATCCTCCATACTTCAACTGTGCATTTGCTTCTTCCATCCTTAGTGTACAACTTAGCCCTTACTTCTGTTAATTTTCATTTGGTTTTTTTCCGCATCTTGCTTGAGCCTATCTAAATATTACTGAATTCTGCTATAGTTCCCAGCATGTTAGCTATTCTACTCAGTTTTATGCTAGCTACAAATTTGATAAGCATTCCCTGCACTTCCATCTTGGAGGTGGTTTATTAGGACCTGCAGATTTCAACACATTCAAAGTAACAAGATATTCCTTGACTATTTTTAAAACTAATGTTCAAGTGCAGTCCTCTCCTCTCTACTTGTACTTCATGTTTTCCTGGAGCAATATGGACTACAGGCAAACTTCACATTTGCCTGGAAGGTCATAAATTGTCTTTTGGACAACTCAGCTGAGTTAGGACTTGAGTGGTTCTGCTTTTTCTTTGTTGCCTGCTATCATTTTCCCATCCCCACTGATCAACTAATCCACAATTTCTTTGTCTTTTTCTACATGAACAATGCTTTTTTGTTGGATTTAGTGTCTTTTGCTAACCTCAGCTGTTCTCAGCTCTTGCTTTCCTAACACCATCCCTGCAATTCTTTATACCTGGATGTACTCCTCCTGCCCTTGCTTCCAGTTCCTATATGTGTACTTCTTTTCTGCTTTACGTTCCCCTCTGAGCTTTTTGTGAAACCACATTATTCTTGTTTGCTGTTTTCTGCCTTTTTCCCCTTGTCTGAATTGTTTGTAATTGCATGTTTAGAATTTCCTTTTAAAGAAACTCCCATCCCTCTTGGATTCTTTTTCTTGTTAGGTCATCAGACCTTACTTATCATTGTTCTGACTTTACTAAAAGTGGTTTTCCTAAAATTCAATGTACACGTGTATCTACACTCCTTTCTTGCTTCCTTATAAGTCAAGAAAAACATAACATGTCAACCTTTCCACAGAGTTCATTGTCCTTAATGGATAAAATGAAGTAAATGACAACTAATCCTCTAGTTTCTTCCTCCACTTTTTAAAGGAGAGAATTATCAGGAACACAAGACAGAAATTTGCCTTGCAACAGATATCAACATAATTAAATCTATTACTACTGCATTGTGTCTCTTTGAATTTTGTGCAGTAGCTTTCCTTTCCCTTGCCCCAGGAAGTAACATTTGTCAATTCACTGTTAACCCACTAACACACTACTTCTTCCATGGGGAAGATCCAAGAGGCACGCCAGCATGACTACATTCTACTTTTAATATGAAATGGAAAATTTTTATTTTTCAACTATATTACTCATTTGAGTTTTGCACTTATGAAAACACAGCCAATTACTTTTTGAACTTTGTCTACCTTTCAAATATGACATGAAGAATAAATGGCAGAACTATTTTTATGTGTGTTTGTGTGGGAAAGACCTTGGTCATCAACCACATATTTCCCTTTTGGAAATGAAACAAGGAGTATAAAGAGATATTTTCCTCATTAATTCTCCTTTGCATATACCTACACAGGCTCAGGTTTCTTTCATAGCTGGATTCAGCAGTTAATCTTATTTATTTATTTTTATTATTTATTTATATCCCACCCTTCTGGGATATTTTTCAACTCTGGATGAGATAGAAGATATTTTTAAAAATGATTACACTAGAAAATTAGACAATTAATCTTAATCTTGCTAAGTATACTGTAGGCATTTCTATTTATGGATATATGAGAATGTTAGAGAGCACAAAAATAGAAGACATATATAATCTTTACACTAAGGATTCTCAACCTGTGGCCTGTGGGTAGGATGCTGCCCATGGCCCCATTTTATGTGCCCACCACCACCTCCACCACACCAGGAAGTGCCATCTGGTGGTGGAAAGGCAAAATGGCCATCCAGTCCCTGAAGCTGTCTGAGGGAGCATCACCCAGCCACCAGCTTTAAAAAGTTGAGAACTCCTGCTTTACACCATTGATTTCTAAATTCTGTATAAATTTGGATAAAGTGGGAAGGAGGCTTTCACACTATAGTATTTGTCTGCTCTTGCTTTCTTCCTGACATTCATAGGCTCAGATTACTCAACTTCCTTGCTTATCATAACACTAATAGGCTGCAGTGGTTCAGTGGTTAAGAAGCTCACCATGTTACCTGGAAGGCCGGCAAGTCGGCTGTTTGAGACCTGGGTATTGCATGACAGATTGAGCGCCCATTTCTGCCCAAATTTTGGGGACATGAAAGAAGCCTCATTTGGGCAACACCTGAACAGAGTTTCTCCAGCAAAAATCCTTTCAATCCACAATAATTTATTGACACCGAAGTAAACAGAACAGTTTACCTTTCCACCAAAGTGGTACCTACAGTAAAACCTTGCATAAAGAGTTCCTCGCTTAGAGAGTAACTCGCATAAAGAGAAGAATTTTCCTTGAATGGTCGCCTTGCTTAACAAATAAAACCAATCAAAAACTCGCTTAACAAATAAATCAGGGTTCACAATCCCCCCCCCCCACACACACACACCAGAAGTCACTATTGGTCAATTACAATGGTGTTTCATTTAAAGAGCAAATTCGCTTAAAGAGCAATCCCGTGGAACGCATTATGCTCTTTAAGCGAGGTACCACCGTATTTATCTACTTGCAATTTCTTGCTGTCAAACTGCTAGGTTGGCAGGAGCAAAGACGGGAGCTCGTTCTGTCATGCAGTACTTGTGTTTTGAACTGCTGACCCTCCCAGTCAGTGTCTTGCCATTGCAGTCAATGCCAAAGATCACTGCCTAAGAAGCATCTGTAGATATGTGAATTTTTCAAATTCACTGTGGATGTAAATCCTGCTAATACCTACACTCCTTGTCATCATTTATGTCAGTACTCTAGTTAATTCAGTGTGTCTACTTTTTTTTTAATCATGTGAAAAGCACACAAAGGTGCTTTCTGGGTTGAAATGATTTTTGCTGCAGGAACTCTGCTCAGGAGACAATGAATGAGGTTCCTTTCATGTCCCCAAGATTTTTTCTCACTGACTTGGTCCCTGTTTATCTATTTGCATTTTCTTGCCTTTGAAATGCTAGGTTGGGAGGAGCTCAGACAGAGACGGGCACTCATTCCATCATGCAGTGCATGGGTCTTGAACTGCTGACTTGAAGACTTTCCAACTAACAAGGTGAGCATCTTTACTACTGAGCCACTGCAGTCCCATCAGTGTGTCTACTAAAACTATTAGATATGGATATTCCTTTCTTCCAGGATTCTAGCTTTCTTTGGTTCTCTCTCTGAGCCTCTCACTTCTATCTTGTTAAAAAGAACATTCTCCTACTTCAAATAGTTAGAAGTCTATTTTTTCCTTTTTATCTTTATGTTTTATTTTGTTTTATTACACTTGAATTTCCCCCTTCATTTTGCTTTACTGGCTACACATTCTGAGCTGCATATTTAATGTGAACATTTTAACTATTAGCCAACAGTTGGGTACACAATCCAGTGTGAGTGCTGTGATGTAATTTACAGCAACAAATTGCCACTAGTTAACAAATGGTGGCTTTTATTCCACATCACATGATTGGCACACAAAAAAGAATGTAAGTGATGGCTCACTAACATGTGGGAACATGTAAAACAAACGAAAAAACTGAAGTAAAGTCTGTTGTTTCCTTCACATGCAGCCATGTTGGGAACAGGTTTTCTGTAGTGCTAAGTTTTCTCAGTCACAGAGTTTGCCACAGGGACAGAAGTTATTATATGGGTCTTTCCTACACAATCTGAACATCTTCAAGTACACTGTACATGCAGACTCTAGTGATGGTGTGGTATGGCATCATGAAGGAATGTGAAGGATAGCTTGATGAGCAATTAGATTCTTATACCATGATTGTGAATCTAGATTAGAGTGTATTGAAAGGCTTTGTAGATGTGATGCTGAATTTCAGATTTCATTGCTTGAACTATGAATTATTATTTGGTATGGTACAATGTCTTTGTTCCGTTTGCACATTTTAAAATTCTAGGTCAGTGAGAAACTTGTGTCGCGGAGGAGGAGGAGGAAGAGGAAGAGGAAGAGGAGGAGCTGGAATATGAGGGGTTTCTGTCCATTTTATAATGTCAGTAATTACAACCAATTTTCTACACTGCACGATTTCAGAATGCATATTTCATCAATTAGTGGGTCTCTGAATTAGGAGAAAACAGAAATATCAACCAAAGAAACAAGTAAACAGTTACTTACTGATGCACCTTGGCTCCGGCCTCCACCCTTCTGCCTGGCACACTACCTCTCCTCTGTCCTGTCCATCTGGAGTTGTGAAGCCACTCTGACAACTGTAATGTGCTTTCTCATTGAGGGAAAAGCTATTGTTTCGGTTCACGAAAAAGCCATTGAGAGGGGGAGTATTTTCACACGTGGAGGGATAGATTTCTAATGGGAAATGGGAAAAGAGCATGTTGTCAAGGTCTTAGAACTGGGTTGTACATGAAACACTACTTTCTTACAGGCAAATGCCAGTTTTATAATGACAGGAATCCAACATTGTTTTATAAAATAAGACACACAAACTTTTGTGCCATGCATTACACTACTCAACAAAAAAATTGCTACTGGGTGAAAATAATGTGATTATTATGTAATAGGGTGTGCTGATTCCGATTTTGTAATCAGAAATTTTGTAGTACATCTGGATTTAAAGTTATAGCTGAAAGTCATATGATATTAAAAGCCTGTACATGGGTTAATATGTAGGTGCATCAACGAGCCGTGTTTGATGTACGATTGTGTGAGTGTGTGTGTGTTCGTCCATTAGTCTGATTCGGAGGTGACTAGAGAATAGTTTGTGCTAGTGTGGTTCTGTGTTTTATTAATCAGCAGTCACAGTAACATGCATGTAAGTGATTTCGTATAAGACAATTTTGTTATTCGGTACATGGTGATTCAGTAAACGAAAGATAAATAGGTGCAGCTGTGTGAATTGTCCGGACTTCTTTTGCTACATTTGTGGCAAGTATACGACATCTGACCAACGCAAGAACATGTCCAGAAAGCTACGTATAGCTTACAAACATTACTTTGGATGTGAAAATGGAGATCAAACAAAATCCTGGGCTCCTCATCTCTGTTGCACCGTCTGTTACTCCGGCCTAACCCAGTGGTTAAATGGTAATCAGAATCAAATGCCTTTTGCTGTTCCCATGATTTGGCGGGACCAGAAAGATCACCATTTGGATTGCTATTTCTGCTTGACCATCATATCTGGTTACAGCAAGAAGAACAAGTCAAAAATTGTGTATCTGGATTGTCAGTCTGTTCTAAAGCCTGTGGCTCGTGGTACAGATTACCCAGTACCAATTCCTCCTTCATCTGATGCAATGAACAACGAAGGAAGTGATACTGAAGGTAATGACAGTGACGCTGGAGCTATGAAATACACGAATGATCCCAACAGTGACATTAAAATGCACACGCGCCGAAATAAGATATTTTGGTGCGCGCTTTGCTCGCACCCATTCCCGGGGCGAGACGGACTGGCGGCAATATTATGGGCGGAGCCAGACTGGGTATATAAAGCGTTGTCGCCCGTTAGGCGACCTCTTTCGCTTTCGAAGCGTCGAAAGCCGTTTTTTCCCTTTTCCTCCCTCGTCCTCCGCTCCTACTTACCTTCGCGTCGGTCAATAATTTTCTTTCGATTTGGCGCTTTGGTCTGTGGGATTGTTTCCTTTTCTTTGGCGATTGGAGGCGATTAATTTTCGGGATGGCTCCCAAGCGTCCGCGGCTCGTGCGCTCCCCGCCTATGGGCCATGTTACTCGGTCGGTTTCGAGGCGGGGTGCGCGACGATCCCGTGGGGGCTCGCTGCCGCCCAGCAGGGCTGCCTTGCAGCCCAGCTTTTATGAGATGGCGGCCAGGGTCGACGCTCTTGAGGGAGCGGCGGGCCTGGCCACCGCGACTCCCTCCGCCCCGCGTGTGGCGCGCCGGGCTCGCGTGCGTCCTATTTCAAGCGAAGATTTGTCTTCGCTTCTTCGTCGCATTGAGGACCTCGAGGCCGCGCAGCCGGAGGACCGGGCTGGTCCGCCTGGGGCTGCGTCTGCCGCGGGTGTGCCGCGGTCTCCGGTGCCTGCGGAGGGGGAGCATCATCCCCCGCCTGCTCCTTCCGAGCCTGGCACTTCTGTGCCACGGCCCCCGTTGCTCAGGGCTCCAGACCCGGGTGAGTATGCGGTTCAAAGCATGCCTGCAGCACACACTTTCTCCAGCACTGGGCCTCGCTGTCCACAGTCTACTTGGCCTTGGCCAGCCGGCCCGCCTTACCCCACGCAGGTGCCTCTCCCGCCCGGCCCTGTTGGCCCTTCGTGGCCCATCCCTTACCCCAGGTGGGGCGGGGTACCTTCCATGGCTGCACCCGCTTTTCCGGCCCCATGCTGGCCCGCCTATTCAGTCGGTGACACTGGGTATAACTCGGTTCCTGCTTCTGCCTTGCCTTTTGGCGATCAGTCCCTGCCTTTGGGCGATCATTTGCTGCCCACTATACTGGCCAAGATTTGGAGGAGGGAATATGTTGATATATTCAGCTTGCTCAATAGGGATTCTGAGAAGGGTGACAAGGACAAGGAGGATGAGGTGGACAAGGAGCGGGCAAGGCGCAAGAAGCCTCCGCGCACGTGGGCCAATTGGTTGCCGGCGTACCTCATTTACGTGGGGGTATCTGTCAAGGGTGCTCCTGAATTGGCCCTCCCGCTCTTTCAATACCTCGATATCATTTATCGTGCCTATGTGGATTTCCCTGGGGGGGGGGGGGCGTGGCTCTTTTATGATGAAACATTTCGAATGAGGTCGGCCATTCACCCGGACATGCATTGGGATGTGACGCACCAGATGCTCTGGTTACAGTTCATGACCCCGTCCCGGCCCGTACTGGGCAAGCGGTATGATTGCGGCCACCTAGTACAACGGCCCCCCTCTTCCCAGCTTCCCCGCCAGCCAGTGGGGCAGGCGGTTCAACCCCGCATGCTCTGTTGGGACTTCGCGTCCACGGGCAAGTGCGCCCGCAAACAGTGCCGGTTTCGGCACGAGTGCGCCATATGCGCCGGCCCCCACACCGCTGCCGCCTGCCCTAAGGCCAGCGCCTCTCGCCAATGCGGTGCTCAGTCTGGCCCCCGGTGCACCCCCAATCCGGCCACGGGTCCCAAAGGGCCCCAGTCCAGTTCGGCTTGAGGCTTTGCGCCCTTTTTTGGCGATCTACCCCAACAGGGTTGACGCCGATTATTTGCAGGCAGGTTTTACCTATGGCTTCAGGATCCCCGCCTCTGGCCCCCGCACCCCTTATTTTGCAAACAATTTGAAGTCCACGGTTGGGCTCGAACATGTGGTGCGTGAGCAGATTGGGCGGGAGGTGGCGGCTGGCCGCGTAGCAGGCCCTTTTTCGTCGCCACCTTTTCCCAATTTGAGCGTGTCCCCTCTGGGTCTGGTCCCCAAAAAGGTGCCCGGCGAATTCCGCCTGATCCACCATTTATCTTACCCTGACGGTGCTTCCGTCAACGATGCCATTCCGGCCGAACTGTGTTCGGTCAGGTATGCGTCTTTCGACGAGGCGGTCCGTATGGTACGGGCTTGCGGCCCGGGAGCCCTTCTCGCCAACTGCGACGTCAAGTCCGCTTTTCGCTTGTTGCCTGTACACCCCGACGATTTTGAGCTGCTGGGCTTCTCCTTTGAAGGACAGTACTTCGTGGATCGTGCCATGCCCTTCGGCTGTTCTATTTCTTGCTCAGCCTTTGAACGTTTCAGCACGTTTTTACAGTGGGCTTTGGTACACGTGTCGGGGCTGTCCTGGGTGACACATTATTTGGATGATTTCCTTTTTGGGGGTCCCTCGGGTTCAGGGGGGTGTCAGGCTCTACTTCGTGCATTTCAGCGGCTCACATCTGCCCTGGGCATACCCTTGGCTCCAGAGAAGACTGAGGGACCTTCCACTTCCCTCACCTTTTTGGGCATACAACTGGACACTGTCCGGCAGCTTTCCCTCTTGCCTGCCGACAAGGTGGTCCGTTTACAAGGTCTCATTGGGGACTTCAGAGGCAGGCGCAAGGCCACCTTGCGAGAGCTCCAATCCCTGCACGGACACCTCAATTTTGCGTGCAAGGTCGTGGCGCCCGGACGGCCGTTTGCCCGGCGCTTGTGCGACGCCATGGCTGGGTTGTCCTGACCGTTTCATCGCACCAGGGTCACTTCTGGCATGAGGGAGGATTTGAGGGTTTGGTCGCAATTTTTGGCAAGTTTCAACGGGGTGCAATTTTGGCGTTCTCCCCTTAACTTGTGTTCTCAGTTTCAGGTGCAGTCCGATGCGTCAGGTTCCCTGGGTTACGGCATCTATTTTCAGGGCCAGTGGTGTTACGGGACATGGCCCCTGGGTTGGCGGCGATTGGGCGTCCTTTCGGACCTCACATTTTTGGAGCTCTTTCCCATCCTCGGTGCACTGTACCTTTGGGGCCCTCAGTGGGCTAATTCTGACGTCACCTTTTGGACCGACAACATGGCGGTGGTGCACGTTCTACGTTCATTGACCTCCCGCTCACCGCGGGTGATGTTGTTGGTCCGCAGGTTTGTCTTGCTGGCATTGAGGTACAATATTGTATTTTGTGCGTGTCACATTCCGGGTCTCAATAACGATATTGCTGATGCTTTATCCCGTTCTCAGTTTTCCAGGTTCCGCGCCCTCGCCCCGGATGCCAGCAGGGACCCGTTGGAGCTCCCCCCAGTAATCTGGAACATTGGACTGGGGAGGTGAACAGGGCCATTGCCTCATCCCTGGCGCATGGAACTCGATCCGCATACGCTGCTGTCCTTCGGGATTTTGGGGTCTTCAGACGGCTCGGCGCCAAGCCCGAGCTGTGGCCCATCCCTGTGGAGCACATTCTGGAGTATATGGTAACACTGCACGGGTGCGGCCTGGCGCCCTCCACGATTCAGGGACGCCTGTCGGCTTTGGCTTTTGCCTCCCGTGCGTCCGGTTTTCCGGACAACACACAGGACTTCAGGGTGCGGCGCGTGTTGGACGGTTGGTCGCGGGAATGCGGCCACCGCCCTGACAACCGCACGCCTGCTTCGGTTACAGTGCTACGTAACATTGCAGAGGCATGGCCTCGTTTTTGCAGGGATCATTATGAAGTTCGGCTCTTTCACGCCGCCGCTTCGGTGGCGTTCTTTGGGGCCCTCCGGATTGGCGAGCTCGTGGTCAGCGGCCCTGCCGACCGCTCGGGCCGCTCATTGCTCTTCGGAGACTTGGCTTTGTCCTCGTCTGCAGCCGTTTTGGCCATTCGCAGTTCCAAGTCTGACCCTTCAGGCAAGGGGGCCAAAGTTCATTTGCTCCAATGTGCCCATGTTGACATCTGCCCCATTAGGGCGCTGCACCGTTTTGTCGCCTTTCGCGGCTTTGCGGAGGGCCCCTTGTTCGTTCACTCGGACGGGCGGCCACTCACCAGGTACCAGTTTTGGCGGGTGACCGGGTCCGTTCTTCGGGCCGTTGGTGTCCACGGTGCACGCTACTGTTCCCACTCTTTTCGTATTGGTGCGGCCTCCACTGCGGCAGCTCTCGGCTATTCTGCGGCCAACATTAAACGCTTGGGTCATTGGGCATCCGATGCCTTTCGGACGTATGTGCGGCCTGTCTAATCCCTTGTCTTGTTCCTTTCTTTTCGGTGTGACGGTGGCGGCCCTCCCGATCAGAATTTGGATCATTGGTCACAGCTATGTTTTCTGGGCTGGCCGGCATGCGGCCCGCGCCCCATGCGGCCCACACCTCGGCCTTGAGGGTCGTGTGGTGGTGACTTGGCTGGAGCAGCGGGGCATGCAGTGGATTCATCTCCTGCCATTTTTGGAGGAGCACCGTCACTGTACCCCTCCTGATCTTTTGATCCTGCACTTGGGCGGGAACGATATTGGCATCGTTCCGGGGGACCTCAGTAACAGGGTGGCCAGAGACCTTTCCCTAGTTAGGGACTGGTGGCCCACAACGCGTTTTATATGGTCGTCCATCATACCCCGTTCCAGGTATTGCACCAGGCGGGACCGGGCGGCTGTGGAAAGTAGCAGGAACCGTGTTAATTACGGTGTATCCCGGCACTTTCAGGAGGAGGGCATTGGTGCTGTTTTGGAGCACCCGTCCATCACGGTGGATGCCCCCTGGTTGTACATGCCCGATGGCGTGCACTTGTCGGCACACGGTACAATTTTCTTTTTGGCAGGTATCCGTAATGGCATCCTGCTTGAGTTCCCTGCCTTGGGTGGGTCGGCCGGGTCGAGTTAGCCAAATAAAAGGTATATGTGGTTAAAATGGCATCGCCCCGGCCATGTGGCGGGTAGCACGGGTGAGAAGGAACGGGATTTTATCCAATTCAGGTACGGTGCGTGTTTGGCTCAGGAAAGGTGGTGCGTGACAAGGTGCGGGCAGCGGTGCCCAGCCAAGCGCGACCGGGGAACAATGGAACCCCATATCGTATGGTGTGATTAATAACTCTGTTCACCTGAATGGTCCAAAGGAGAATGCTCAGGTTATTGTCAGCGTTCTCCCATAACTGTTAATAAGCTCAGGATGGACATCCCTCACTCGTGCTACTTTCACCAGGCAGGCAGTTACAGTTAAAAGTTTAATCAATAAAAGTGGCCCATTTTAACACCATCCAGCTTGTCTGTCTCGTCATTGGGGGGTGGGTGAGCAAAGCCACATTTGATCAGCCAAGCCGAATTGGACGACCTGGTTCGCGATTTGTCCCTGTCGAAAGAAAAGTCTGAACTGTTGGGTTCCACACCAAAGGAGTGGAACTTACTCACGATGACAAGAATCACTACATAGTGAAAAATTGGCCACCCAGAAATTTACCTGTAGTCGGACAGCACAATGTTCAACATGTACCTCTTGTGGATAGTAATAAGATTTACCTACTTCCACTCCATATCAAACTGGGTCTTATGAAACAGTTTGTTGCAGTGATGGCTAAAACAAATTGTGGTTTTCAGTACCTAAAAGGCAAGTTTGGAAAGATGAAAACTGAGGCAAAATTGAAAGCAGGAGTCTACGTTGGACCTGAAATACGAAAGTTGATTCAATGTCCACAATTTAGATTGGAGCTCACGGAACAAGAACTAGCAACTTGGGACGCATTTGTGCTTGTCGTGCACAACGTTCTTGGGAACCACAGAGCAGACAACTATGCAGAAATTTTGGACTACTTGCTAACAGCCTTCCAGCACCTCGGTTGCTGAATGTCACTAAAGATGCATTTCTTGCATTCGCATCTCACCTTCTTTCCATCAAATATGGGAGCCATGAATGACGAGCATGGTGAAAGATTCCACCGGGAGATGTCCACCATGGAAGCAAGATATCAAGGTCACTTCAATCCGAACATGATGGGGGATTACTGTTGGTTTTTGCAGAGAGCAACAGAAGATGTTCACAGGTGGAAAGCAAGAAGCTCTACACAATTTTAAACCAAGCCATTGTCAATTTTAGTGTAACTAAGGGTCCCTGATTCATTTCAGAGGTAAATAAATATTTATAATTCACTTCTTAATTATAATATTTAGTGTTTTATCCCAAAATATGCACATTAATTTCCCTAAAATTTCTCACAATCGCTTTTCAACATAGTTAATAGCATTTTCCTTGATAACCTTTACATGTACATAACTGACGTGCCAGAGCAAAGCTGACTGCAGTTCTGTATTCTGCATATATGAATTACTATAAGGAACATATTTTCAACCCAGTAGCAGAGGATTTTTTTTGTTGCGTAATGTTATGGACGGACAAGAATTTGGTAGAAAGAGGAATCACCACTACCTAGAAATGGTAGAGATGCCTCTCCATTCCTCCCAGCCAGCCCAACACCAATCCTTCCCCTTCCATGTATGGGTGGGTGGTTGGTTGGGGGAGAAGCATCTGCAGTCATCCATGGCAGGATCCAGCTGAACATTATTTGCTGTTTTACCACATGTTCTTTGTGTGGGGGCAGAGGGAGACCAAGAACAAAGCCAGCCACTCTCACTCATAGTGGAAAAGGTTTTGCTGGGTTTCTCTGTCTTGACAAAAGTTCTTGTCAGCTGAAGAAATACCTTTTGCCTGGAGAATTCACGTGTCTAAGGGGCCAATGGAGCGTTTCAGCAAGATTTTTATTTTCATTTTTAGCAAAGCACTTTTTCAAACGTGCAAATTGTTTTGTGTGTATTTTATTTTCCTGAAATGCTTCGCAAACATGTCAATTCTCATGGCTAAGGACATTTCTTTTTCCAGTAAGTATCAGTGAGTAGGACAGACTAATTTAAATGAGACTATGAGGCAGCATCATTTGGCTGGCTTCAAGTCCCTCAGCAAGGTTCTAGAGATGGAGCAATATGTAAAGTCTCTCTGAACTAGTGGGTACACAGAAAGAGCCTCCTTGAAGAGCATGGTATCTTTGAACCACCATCAAGTGTACTCTGATAATGGCAACCTTTTGTTGCTGGCTAATCTTTCTCACATTGGGTCAGGCGAAAGGAGCTGCAGAATGAACTTGTCAAAAGGTTCCTTCATTTTGGCAGTTTCATGTCTGGCCTAGACACAGACGAAGTGGGAACAGCAAAGAGGACGTGCTTTTAAGGAGCAGCTTTTTCTCATGCCAAGGAATGTTTGGTCTGTATGTGTTCGTATGAGCATGAGAGATGATAAAGAATATTAACTCAACTCTCCATTCTTTATTGAACTGGGCTGTACTAAAAATTTGGTAAGAATTCTTGTCTCTAGATGAGAGCAAGAAAAAGGAAGACTGTATTGAATTGAGTTAAGACAACCTGAATTTTTAGAAATTGTGAGCATACTTTTTGCTCACAGAGAGAACTACATCCCCCCCCCCCGTAAGATTCCTTTGCACAAATTGTTCTTTCCTGATAAATATTGTGTAATCTCAAAGAAGTGTCTGGAAACATCAAGCTACTCAACATTTTTACAATTTTTATGCCCATTGTTACACTTTTTGTAAAATCTTTACATGGAAAACATAAACTCCAAACTGCATAGAGTTGTTACAATTTCTGAGCAGAATTTGCCAGAAAGGGCATTAAGCAGATTTTTATGCAGTTTACCTATTTCTTATGCAAAACAATAAATGAAAAAACATTTAAGGGAAAATGAAACCAGAGTTTCAGCTTCCTAAGAAGCCAAGATATGATTCTGGGGTGAAATCTGGGCAGGAAGTCTTAGAAGAGCAAAATTTGTGGGATAGGAGCAACAGCTGGGCAACTGGCTGGCCACAAGAGCTCCACCGCTGTTGCTGCTTCCCCAGACCCTCTCAGCCTGTCCGGTTGAGGGAAAGGAGCAACAGCTGAGCAGCTGGCTGGCCACAACCTGAGCAGCTGGCTTGCCTTGGACCGGATCCGACCAGGGAGAGAGGGAACAGCTGTGTTGGGGGCTGGTGGCATTAAGAAGATTTAGTGAGTAGGGTAGAGTTGCGATTTTTATGAACTGTTCAAAGTGTTTTTGAAATGTTTCTGAAATATCTTTTAACAATGTCTTAATTTTGTAATTGTTATGGGGGATTTCTTGAAATGTATGTGATACTTTGATATGTTATTGATATGTGATATGTTATTGATATGTGATACTTTGATATGTTTTAATATGTAATATTTTGTTGACTATGTTGTTAGCCACTCTGAGTCACTTTGGTGAATAGAGTGGCATACAAATCCAAAATACAGATTAAGCATGAAAATACAGATTAAGCATACAGAAATACAGATTAAGCATGAAAATTGTTGTGAGCATTGATCGCATCCCAAGCACAACTGCATAGAACTGGTGTCCTTTATTTTTGAGATGCAAAGCATACACCCACTCACACAGACATAGAATGACAAGATGGTACAAATCATCCAGTGTTTTTAATCCTTAAAATGGTCATGCAAAGCACATTAGCCATCACCACTGAGTGCCATTTGCACAACAGCTTTCTTTGCATACTTTTGCATTGCCTGTGCATCCTTCCCTGCAAAATCATTCTCTTTTTCTTATTCAGAACATCATAAAGTGCCTCTTCCACTCATGGGACAAGTATAATAAGTTTGTGGTTACCTGTCATCACAGGTAACTGTGGGACAAGAGACAATTTACATACCTGGTGCTCACACAGAGAGACCTGCTTGTCCAGCTAACATAGCATGGTAGTGGATGTATTCTTGTGTGAAGATGGTGTTGGTAGTGGTGATGAGTATTGTGGGATATTTTTCTGCCATGCCTCCTGCTAAATCACCATAGTTCTCATTAGTCTGTGCATTTGACCAAGGAAACTATGTAAGCTATGGCAAGTCATGAGATGTGGTCTCATGCTAGGGATCATCTGACAGGAGAACATAAATAAAGCTTACCTTCATAAGTACCACATCTTGGAGCAGGTGACCAGCCATTTTTTGTGCATGTGACTTTTGAACTCTGATCTGCAGGATGATATCCCCTGTTACATTCATATGAGATTCTATCACCCTCTATGAACGTTTGACTCAAGTAAACAGATGGAAATCTACCATTCCTAAAATTGTAACGGTGGTCACATTGTTCTAAAAAGGCAAAGACAGAGAGAAAGCATCAATACATACATCAGCTACAGAAATGCATTACAGTGATTCTTTGTTTATTCTCATAACAATTTACACATTTCCAGATGTGTAAAAATAGTCAGAACTGGGGAAAGGGTAGGTGACCTACGGTAAAAGTAGTTCACCGAGTGGTCCTGTAAGCATTCATACTTTGAGGTTTACCCTCTGCACATGCACGGTGGTCACCTCTACCAAGCTAGCTTTCTAGGAAGCTTCACATCCCACTAAATGGGTGGTATCTCCAATGAAAGAGGGGAGATAGGATGGGACATGAATGCTTACAGGACCACTCTGAGAACTACATTTACGGTAGGTAACCTACCCTTCTCCATCATGGTCCATAAGCATCCATACTTTGGGTGATTCCCAAGCTACTCTTACCAAGACAGAAGACATCATTGGAGAACTGCACCCAGGACTCTTTGGCTGAAGGTCACATGGTGGGATTCCCTCATGTCCAACCGGTAATTATTATTATTATTATTATTATTATTATTATTATTATTATTATTATTATTATTATTATTATTATTATTATTATTATTATTATTATTATTATTATTATTATGCCTCACAAAAGTGGAAGACTAAGCCCATGTCACTGCCTGACAGATGTCTTGAAGGGCAACACTTCAGGAGAAGGCGACAGATGTCGACACGGCTCTAGTAGAATGGGCATGCGGAGCCATGGGAAGATCCTGATGTGCCAGTTTGTATGCAAGAGTAATGGTCTTGGCAACCTACTTGGAAAGGTGTTGAGATGAGACCGGCAAGCCTTTGTTGTGCCCAGAGTGGCAGACCAACAGACACTGAGTTTTTCTAAAACTTCTAGTCCTGTCTAAATAAAAGCCCAATGCCCTTTTGACATCCAATGTGTGAAGCTTTCTTTCTAGGTCCGATGATGGGGACGGGAAGAAAGTAGGCAAGACAATAGGCTGCTGTAAATGAAAAGCTGAAACAACTTTTGCTAGAAAGGTTACATCCTGGTGTAGCACTACTTTTTTAGTAAAGAATTTAAGAAATGGCTGATCAGACTGGAGGGCTGAGAGTTCACTGACTCGTCTGCCTGAGGTAATGGCCAGTAAAAAGGCAGATTCATAGGTGAGCAAATGCAATTGTGTAGTAGCCATTGGTTCAAAGGGCTTTGTAGTCAGTTGATCAAACACCAGGGAAAGAGACCACTCAGGAGGTGGCCTATGTATGTCAGGGTAGGACATCTGTCCATCCCACCAGGGCGGATCAGAGAGGCTCTCTTATCATTCCATCGGCTAGAGAGGCGCATCTCTCTAGCACCAGGAGGAGGGCCTTCTCCGTGGCCGCCCCGGCCCTTTGGAACCTCCTTCCAACTGAGTTACGTCTACAGACAGAGCTCCTGCCCTTTTGGAAGGGCCTAAAAACCTGGCTGGCAGGGCAGGTGTGGGGCTCCAGGAATATGGGGTCCCATGTTGGGTGGCTGATCTAATGGGACAGCCACCCCTCCCTCACTCTTTTAAACTTTTTAAATCTTTTTAAACCTTTTAACCTTTTTAAATCTTTTAGATTTTTGTAAATTCATGGTTTAATTCTTTTTTAATTGATTTTTAAGTAATTTTGAACCTCAAGGTTTTAATTTATGAATTTTCTGCAAGCCGCCTAGAGTCAGGTTCGCCTAATTTGGGCGGGATAATAATTCTAAATAAATAAATAAATATTAGCTGATCCTTCAAGGAATTTCTTTACCCTGCAGTTTTGGAAGAAAAATCATGCCTCTGAGTGAGAGGTCTGGTAGGCAATAATTAGCAGCCAGGTAAACCTTGAGGGGTGACACAGAGAGACCCGATTGCTTCAATTGTAAGTGGATGGGAAGTTGAGCTTTCTAGAAAGCTTGCTTGGTAGAGCTGACCACCGTGCATGTGCAGTGGGTAAACCCCAAAGTATGGGTGCATATGGACCATGACAGAGAACTTGTGCATCCAATATATCCACTAACAAATATTCTCCCTATAAGTGGAAGTAAAGGCTGAGATGATCTGCAGTCAAATTTATTTATTTATTTATTTATTCAGATTTATATCACCACCCACTTGCCATGGCGACTCAGGGCGATTTTCAATCAGGAAAAAAGCCAAACAAAACAACAACAACACACACACAACACAAACAGCTAAAATCCATTCCTCCTTCTGGCCAGATGACTTTAGTCTTTTCCTTCCCTGGGCAGGTAGGGCCCAGGATTAGGAAGTGGGAGCTTCCATCTAAAAACCTTAAAACTGTTAAAATTTAAAATTAAAATCTGAAAAAGATTAAAACCGATTAAAAACACACCAGATGCTACAACTACTAATTTAAAAGTAGAGAAAGAGAGGGGCTCAGATCAACCAATGTGCTGGGGTCATTATACCTTCCATACCCCATATCTGTCCTGCCAGCCATGTTTTTAGATTCTTCCTAAAGGGCAGCAACTCTGTCTGGAGACGTAGCTCCGTAGGCAGGAGGTTCCATAGGGCCGGAGCAGACACAGAGAAGGCCCTCCTTCTAGTGCCAGAGTGATGTGCCTCCCTGGCCGATGGAACAACTAGGGAGCCTCTCCCTAGAGAGATGTTCTTGGGGTGAGGCAGATGTTCTTGGGGTGAGGCGGTCTCTTAGGTATCCTGGCCCACTACCATGTAGGGCTTTAAGGGTAATAACCAGCACCTTGAATTGCACCCGGAGGCAAACCGGCAACCAGTGCAGCTCCCGAAGCAGAGGCAAGGCATGTGCATACCGCCCACACCCCATCACAACCCGGGCAGCTGCATTCTGGACCAGTTGAAACCTCCGAATGGTTGTCAAGGGCAGCCCCATGTAGAGCGCATTACAGTAATCAAGTCTGGAGGTGACCAGAGCGTGTGTGATCATGAGCAAGGAGTCCCGATCTAGGAGTGGGCGTAACTGGCAAATCACACAAAATTGTGCAAAAGCCCTCCTAGCCACGACTGCCACTTGCTCTTCGAGCAGTAGTCACGAGTCCAGGAGAACCCCCAGATTACGCACCGGGTCTGTTTGGGGCAAAATCGCCCCATCCAGAACCAAAGATGGTAACTCTTGAGATAACGCAGGACCCCTGACCCACAGCCACTCAGTCTTGTCGGGATTCAGCTGAAGCCAGTTGTCCCCCATCCAGACCCTCACAGCCTCCAGGCACCTGGAAAGGATTTCCACTGCATCACTAGGGTCCCCACGGGCCGAGATATATAACTGGGTATCATCTGCATATTGATGATACCTCACCCCATGGGACCAGATGATCTCAACCAGTGGTTTCATGTAGATGTTAAATAGGAAAGGTGAGAGTACCGAGCCCTGAGGCACCCCATAACAAAGGGCCTTGGGCTGGACACCTCGCCCTCCAACTACACCGACTGGGTCCAGCCCCTCAGAAATGAAGAAAACCAGGACAACACACTCCCCTGGATCCCCAATCCTTGGAGCCTTTCCAGAAAGATACCATGGTTGATGGTATTGAATGTTGCTGAGAGGTCAAGAAGAGCTAGGACAGATGGATGACCACCAGAATGACTCAGACCAACTTAAAAAAAGTGTTTACAAGCAACAGCATTGTGTAAATAATCTTCAGTGAGTGTCCTTAATTAGTACCAGCAAAAGATGTGGCTAATTAGAGATGAAAGGTGTTTGAACCTACCTCTACTGTCTTGTTTAATTTACTAATAAATTACTGGAGGGGGGAGGTTGGGACAAACGAAACAGTCATTGTGTTCAAGGTGGGGGAAAACCCAAGGTGACTTTAAAAGCCCCAAAGTGGACCTCTTGAACAGACAAGAAATGCTGATCTCTATTTGAGAGGGTATGATCCAGAATTTTCATCTGTTCAGGTTTATGGAATTGGCACAGTCATTTGTGAAACACCACAGGATATGTTGACAACACTCAGCAAGGTATGTTGACATGGATAATAGTTGAGATGGATTCACCAGAAGGTTAAACATTTACATTCAGAAGTGGTGTACCAATGAATAGGAACAAAGAAAGAAGGACTAGGTTTTCTTGACTGGCTTGTGGATTTAGCAACTTTTACAAATGGAATAGTTGTAATAGTTGTCGGATGGAGTCATCTTTCCCTACCTATTCCCAGTTTACTCTTCATTCACAATTATTCAAAAGAGCCTTATTTTGTTAAGGAGCTGCCAAGTATTCTTATATGCAAATACTTATTCCAAGTATACGCAGAAAAATTTAAAAAGCCAGGTGTGGTCAATCATAGGGAACTAAAGAATTAATTACAAAAAAAATCTTATTCCCCCTATAACTGTGATCTTCAATTTAAACTTTCTTGTGTAAAAGATGAGGTAGGACCTTCATATGCAATACAAATTATGCTGTTCCATAAGAATTACACATATGTTCCTGCTCCATATAAACACTAATTCTCTCTTCAGGATCATTTCATGCACTTCTTCTCCTCATATTTGGATTTGGAAATAATCATGCTGTATTTGAGAGGGAATTACAATTAATTATGGCTTCTTGTGGTTTTTGATGGTTTTACTCTCATCAGTTCTAAGCAGTGATGGGCCCCTCCCAGTTTGCACCAGATCAGGCATACCGGTAGTAGATTTGCCTGGCCACATCCAATTTGTTTTTATTTTTTTTTAATTAAAAAATCATTTTTATTTTTATTTTTTTAAAAAATACAAATCTGACAGAGCATCCCCTAGCAAGCAGAGGACATGGCTGGGGAGTAAGAAGAAGCACTGCAAAGGACTCTGTCTGTGGAACTTTTTTTTTTTTCGTTTCCTGACCATGGCCCAAGTCCGGCCAGGGGGTGTGCATGTCTGTCTGCACCAGCCTTGTCGGCTTCCTTTGCTGCCGCTCTATCCCTCACTGCCTACCATAGAGAGTTGTTAGGGTCCTCCTCCAGGGTTCCACCTCTCTACGGGGGATAGAGAGCAGCAGCAGAGGAAGCCAACAAGCCCCCTCCCTGGACTTGGACTGGAGAGACAGAGGCTACTGTGGTCCATTGTCCTGTGAGCTGGGAGGAGGAGGAGCTGGGTAAGTCCCTTGCCTCTCACTCTCTCTCTCTCTCTCTCTCTCTCTCTGTAGTCTTTAAGGTGTCACAATGTTTTTGTCTTTTTGTTTTGTTTACATCCTGATATGCTTGAAACACAAACTAACACCACTTCCATTTCAAAAGTTTTATTATGTGCCAGCATATCAGGGAGTAAAGAAAACAAAAAGACAAAAATGTTGTGGCACCTTAAAGACTAACTGCTGTATTTTAATGTGAGCTTTTGTGGATCAAGTCCACTGGCTGTTTGGCTATAAACAGAGATGGGCACTGAACCCTAGAGTTGCATATGACTGGCTTTCGAGCAAGGGCAACCTTTACCTTTACCTTTACGCGGACGCTGCCGTGCGAAGACGCCGCCGCCGCCCCCTCCCGGCCCCCGTCACCGGCCGGTGAGGTTAAAAGGAGCCTTCCTGGTTGGGGGAGGCTCGAAGACGCGGACGCTGCCGTGCGAAGACGACGACGACGCCCCCTCCCGGCCCCCGTCACCGGCCGGTGAGGTTAAAAGGAGCCTTCCTGGACGGGGGAGGCTCGAAGACGCGGACGCTGCCGTGCGAAGATGCCGCCGCCGCCCCCTCCCGGCCCCCGTCACCGGCCGGTGAGGTTAAAAGGAGCCTTCCTGGTTGGGGGAGGCTCGAAGACGCGGACGCTGCCGTGCAAAGACGCCGCCGACGCCGACGCCCCCTCCCGGCCCCCGTCACCGGCCGGTGAGGAAAAAGGAGCTTGTTGGACTCTCCCTCGGCCAGCCGGCCTCGAAGGGAGAGGAATCTGGGGGTCTTGGGCAGCAATAGAGGACTTGTATGGGGGGGGGGTCTCTGGTGGGATATTGTTTTTTTGTCTATTGTGGAGCCGCCTAGAGTCAGGTTTACCTGAGCAAGGCGGGGTATAAATTTGATGAAATAAATAATAAATAAATAAATAATTTACCTAATAACAGAAGATCCCTGATTGGTATTCAAATTTTCTGTGATGTTTTGGCCCTGTTTATTGCAAGTGGTTAGTAAAGGTCTCCCTTGCTCAAAAGCCAGTCGCATATGACTCTAGGGTGCAGTCATCATCTCCATTTACAGCCAAGGAGTCAGTGCTGTTTGTTTGCAGATGTTTTCATGGCCATGTGGCAGGCATGACTAGATAGCCCACCCAGTCTCATGGCCACCCCTAGCAAGTCACAGATTTGGCCATGCCCATAAAGTTAGCCCCACCCACAGAGTGGTAGTAAAAAATTTTGATGCCCATCACTGGTTCTAAGTGAAACCTTCAAAAACTTTCACTCAGTTGCACTGGGTGAAATGACCTTATCAATAGCCAGATACATTATTCTATGGCAAAATATTATTGGCATTTCTCCACAAAACTGGATTAGAGGTGGGGGGGTTTTAAATACACATTGATTTCTATTAATGCTAAGGGAGGAAAATACAAGGAAATTGTTTACTTACTCAAGCATTTTGGTTCTGGATACCAGCCAGCATTGGTGCACACAGTTCTGCCCCACCGGCTTTTGTTTGGTGGCAGAAAACCAGAATCGCACAAATAGTCACGTCTGTTACCCAGTTTATTTTTATAGTTTCTTATTAGTTCACTGTGATAATAACGTCCATTTGGTATAGGGACATAGTCACAGTACTGTGCTTTGGAAAAGAGAAAAAGAATAAGTTAAGAGCCAGAACAAATGAAATTGTACTCTGTAGCTGGTGAAGGAACCTTTGGTGAGTTCGTTCTACAGTTCCTTTCACCTGACCTACTGTGTTATTAGAGCAGCTACTTTCCTAGCACCAGAATGGAACACACCTTCTGAGACTGAAATATCAGTGCTTAAATATGGGGTTTGCCTTTTTCCAAGGTTTAAGGTATCCAAGGAAAGTCACCCATTATTATTCAACATCCACATTAAGCCGCTGGGAGGTGTCATCCAGAGAGTCAGAGTGTGGTTGTACCAATATGCATATGACACCCAACTCTCTCTCTCTCTCCTATACATCTTCTGCAGTGGATGTGGTCTGATGTCTTGGTGATTATCAGCGCAGATCGGGTCCCCAGACCTCCCTGGAGCCGGGAGGGGACTCAGAGAGCCCAAAATGGGTAAAAACACCAGACTTTTTTTTACCCATTTCAGGCTCTCTGATCCTCCTGCCGGCTCCAGGCAGGTCAGGGATATGATCCAAGTTGTTTCTGGACTTTCCCCATCTCCCCGGCTAGTGCAGCAAGCCAGAATGTCAGGATTTGACATTTGGGGAGGTCTGGGGAGGTGGGGGTCATCCAGAAACAGTGCGGATCAGGTCCCCTGACCTCCCTGGAGCCGGCAGGGGGGTCAGAGAGCCTAAAATGGGTAAAAAGAAGGACTTTTTTTACCCATTTCAGGATCTCTGATCCCCCTGCCGGCTCCGGGCAGGTCAGGGACCCGATCCACAGCTGCCGCAGATGCAGGGTGGCTGGGAAAGCTGATGGGAACTCCCCATCAGGTTCCCTAGCCATGCGTCCCTGCCTCTGCAGCTGTGGAGTGGCTGGGGAAGCCAACAGGAGAGCCTCCCGTAAGCTTTCCAGCCCACATCACTCGTTCCTCCCAGACAGCACAGCTCCAGGTGCCAACCTCGAGATTGGCAAGGAAGGCCATGACTCTGAGAAGAGCCTTCTTGGTGGCAACACCAAGTCTGTGGAATTCTTCTGGTTGAGCTGTGCCAGGTACCATCCCTACCTATTTATTTTTTAAAAACACACACAACACAAATCATTTTTCTGTAAAGAGGCTTTTGGGGGTATACTACCTAAGATTGAGCAAGAGGCTTTGATTGACTCTTTCAGGCACCAAGTTATGTTCCCTTTTGATGGTAATTTTAATGGGAGGTTATTATTTTTGTTTGGGGGGTTGACTGGAACACACAGAGAGGCCACATCTGTGCTACCTAATTCTGATTCCATGCACTCTCATTAGCCTGTGCCAAGTGGAGCCAAGGGGGACTCATCAGAGGAGTTACCCCAAGAGGAGAGGACAGACACTGGTGGTAAGAAGGCAAAATGGTGATGGATGACAGGAAAGCTTGATTAAAAACACTAGAAAGAGGGTATTTAACATGACAACTCAATCATGCATTACTCAGGAATAGAACTAAGACTTTCTAGTCACCGAGTTCAGCATCTTCAGCACTAACCCACCACAGTCCTCTTGGTTTAATATATTGGATTAATATTTTACAATTAGAGAAATGGACTAAAACAGCATTGTAGCTGTAGACAAAGATTTCACCATATAGATGGAACAGAAAGAAAGAACAACAAAGGGTTTAGTAATTAAAATAGAAAAATATTGGAGTATGAAGTTGAACAACAAACATTAAGATTAACCTGGGAAATCAATTTGGGAGGTAAAATTAAAGAGGAGGAATGGGCTAGAATATGGAAACAAAGAATTATAAAAAAATTGTCAATTCAAATTAAAGAAAATTGTTGTAAAATAATATTGAGATGGTATATAATTTCAGTGCAGTTAAGTTATTGTAATCCAAAATACACAAGGTACATACATAAGTTATTATGTATTATGTACTTATGTACGGTACATACATAAGTTATTATGATCCGAAATTGCACAAAAGATAGTTGGAGATGTAAAAGAAAAATTGGGACATACCGTATTTTCATTTATGGTGGGAATGTAATAATGTGAAGAAAATATGGGGATGTTTTAAAATCAATCAAATATTGTCTATAAAATAGGAGATGTATCCTAAAATAGTATTACTAGTGGATTTTGGAAATATGCAGATAAAATCTAATAAGAAAGAGATGGTTCTGATATTTGTAACAGCTGTGAGATTGATTATTGTTTTTAAAAAATTGAAAGTAGCTCATGAATTTGAATTTGATGATTGGCATAAAGAGATGTGGAATATAGCTATAAATGATAAATTAACATGTGAGTTAAAGCTAAAAAAAGAGATTAGTTAAAAATTCTGGCTATAGAGACATAGAGAGAATTCTTCAATTATGTATTAGTCAAAGGAAAAGGAGTAAAGCCAGAGCAAGATGTATTTTTTTAACATGTTGACAAATATGTAAATATAATGTAAGGATATAAAGTAGGCATTCTCAACCTCCAGCCAACTGGTCAGACCCGGCCACCAAAGCCTTTTCATCTGGCCACTGATGCCCTCCTCGTTCCTGCTGCCACCACTGCTGCCACCCAAAAGCACCAAAAAACAGCAAAAACATGCACTTTTTGTTTGGTGTTTTCATGCATTTACAACAAGTTCTCACATGAAATCTCGTGACAGCTCATCAAAATCTCACAAGATCTCATGTGGAAACACGTGATTGGCCAGCACAGTCATTTTGAGGGAGTGATCTGACCCCCGTTCAGAAAAGTTTGAGAAAGCCTGATACGGAGAATAGTTAAATGAAGGTTTCTAATGTCACACTGGTACCCGAATTCACTTGTGCACATATTAGTTATATGTAATTATGTTAAGATATTTGCATATTTTTTGTATATATTTGTACATGTTATGTTTTTCTTTATTTTGAAAAAATAAAAATATAAATAAACCACTGAGAAGAAGATAACAGCAGCTGCACTTTTCATAAAGCTCTATTGTGGATGCAAGGAAGGTAGACACACACCATTAAACCTTGACCTAAAATGATCTTCCCTGTAAGGACTTCTTATTCTTAGTTATGTATTGCTGGAACAATGACATACAACACAATTGATGGTATCCATTTAAATTTCAGTTACACAACTTACCATATGCTGCAGTGTGACATACCCATAGCAGGAACAGAGATGTAGAGCCCAGCCAGGGGAAACCCATCATAGACATTCATGAAAGGCTCCTACTCCTTTTCAATAGCACCTGTTTCTTTTTCTTGGACTCTTTGTTAGGTGCAATTTGCTTTGCCTAACTGTTGCAAGGAACAACTTTGCTTAAGCTTTTTCTTCAGCAGATACTCCCCCATAAATCCTATTGTAACACACCCTCACACTCAACCTTTTATTTTATGGCAGAGAAATATGCAAATGATCCAAAAGAAGGACTGCCCCAATTTTGCTTAGTCCAGCAAAATGCCAGTTGCTGTTTTTGCTCTGTTGGTATTTAACCACAAGCTTTCTACAGAAATCCAAAGTTTGTTGGACAAGTATTTTTCAGTTTCACACCCCATTCATAAGGAGAAGCAAAAGTGGGGTTGACAATGTTAGCCTAACATCAGTGGTAGGTTGTCAACAATTTTACTACCCCACTGTGATTTCATCATAGTGTGGGTGGAGCTAACTGTTGTGGGCAGGGCCAAAGAAAAATAAAAAATAGAATAAAAATAAGCATACACAACCCTCAACCCACTCACCCACCCACAACACAAACCCGTAAATAAATTAAATAAATAAATAAATAAAATAAAAATTACATTAAAATACACCCAAACACCCACCTACCCACCCCAAACACAAACCCGTCACTTACCTGTTAGTATAAGTGCCTGGGCAGCACCATGTTGCAAGATGGATATGGTCTTCGTACCAGTTCTCTAGGATAATATGCCTTAATGTAAATGTAAAACAGCTGTACCTCCTTAAGGGTTCTCCAATTGGAACAACACAGGTGTAGCAAGGTAACTCCAAGACTTTGCTTTAAATCCCCAAGCCAGGCTGCCAGGCTTGCCGGCCACCAGGCCTTTTTACGAACTGTGGTAGTACGTCAATTTAAGTAAAGGTATTAAATACACATTAAGATACACACAGATACACCACATCCAAAGGTGAGTCACTTACCCTGGGGATGAGGCTATAGGGAGCTTCAAGCTAGCAGCTTCACTTCCTCCTCCCCGCTTGGGAGGACAGCAAGGAGGCCATGCATATGCGCCAAGCACTGTAGGTGTGCATGCACAACAAGTGCTTGGCGCACATGTGCAGTGGGGGAACCAGTGAAAAGGTAAGCCCCAGAGGTGGTTCCCCCCAAAAGCTGCTACTGGTTCTCCGGGACATTGGGGAAAGTTACTACCAGTTCTGGCGAACTGGTGTGAACCTGTTGCATCCCATCACTGCCTAAGATATTTTTAGGCTGGAGGTTTACTCAACCATCATTCACACAGAGAAAATGATCTACAGCCCAATCTTGACAAGAATACATCACTTTCCCAATGCTGATGGTAGCAGACTGATAATTGTTTACAGACAATTTCACCAGCCTCAAGCAACTATTGATATACTGTACAACACACTGTATAACACTGATGCAGGGATAAGTGCTGCACTCTGCATCAGGACACAGATAATGATTTCTGCATGGAAAAAATAATGGACACAAATCTGCCATCAAGTGTGGCACTACACAAAAACTTGTTTCACAACATTTTAATCTACCTGGAAACTCTTTGAATGATTTGAAAGTCACTGTTCAGAAAATCAACAATGCTACAAAACAAGACTTGAAAGAGAAAACCCTGAAATGAGGTATATATACTGTATATAATTGACTATAAGTCATCCCGAATATAAATCGAGGTACCTCATTTGGACCCCTAAAACTAGGAAAATTGATTGACCCGAGTATAAGTCGGGGGTGGAAAATGCAGCAGTTGCTAGTGAGTTTCAGCAATTAAAATATGTGAAAATTTGTGGTACAATTAATTTATTCAGACATTTGTGTGGGCATGTTTTCAAATTTTCATGGTAGTGTTAGTGCTGTTCAAAAAAAATGTATGTTTGAATTTGCACCACCGTGGTTTTGGGACCCTCGGGGTCGTTGACCTGAGTATAAGTTGAGTCCCTTTTTTGGATCTCATTTTGGAGGCAAAATTTTTTGACTTAAGTTCGAGTATATACAGTAGATTCTGGAGACCTAAAAACTGAATATTAATCAAGGGTTCTTTATCCATATTGTTGATTAGTTATGTGTTGTCAAATTGGAACCAACGTATAGTGACCCTAACAGAACTTTCAAAATAAATGAGATATTTAAAGAGTGGATTTTACCATTTATAGTCACCCAGGATTTGAATCCTGCTCTCCAAAGTCCTAGTCTTTCACTCTGTCCACTACATTACACAGGGTACATCAATCTTTACCAATTGCGAAATGCTATATTGATTCACACAATTTGCCATGCTTGTCAACTATGTCCTTGCTACCTTGAAGACTAATAATTGCCCTGCTTTTAAAATTGGAACTAACTTTGAGTTATTTCAGCAAAACATGATATATATTCCTATCAACATGGCTCCAACATTTATGCAACATGTCCTGTGAGCAGAATGACACTAAACAACTTTCACACTATGGAATGCTTTCTTCTGTTTCCTCATGTTGACCTGTTATGTGACCCAGAGTTTGCTGTTCTTCAGTATATTGAGTTTCCTTCATTATGAACAAATCCTTTTTTATTCCACCTGTTTTGATGTTTGAAGTTCACGGTGTGGGGAGGAAGCAAGCCTTGTTTGTGTTATGTGATTCCTAAACAATTACATTTCAAGACCAAGGCCAAGAATAAAGAACGGGGGTGAATGGGTTGGCCACCTACCTTTGAACGCTCTTTCCTTCCTTCGTGATGTAGATGTTAGGGTGAAAAATATAATGCACAGCAACAGAGGAAAAGGAGGTATAGTAATACTTCGGATAATGACTGCATCAGATAACGCTAAAATCGGATAACGATCTATTAGCGTTATCCGATGCAGTCATTTCGTATCAGCAGGGTGGCTGGAAAGCTGAACGGGGTTCTCCGTTCAGCTTCCCAGCCACCCTGCAGCTGCAGAGGTAGGGGTGGGGTGGCTGGAAAGCTGATGGGGGCTCCCTCATCGGCTTCCCCAGCCACCCCACAGCTGCGGAGGCATGGGTGGGTGGCTAGGGAAGCCCGTCAGCTTCCCCAGCCACCCTGCAGCTGTAGATTGGGTCCTCTGATCTCCCTAGAGCAGACATCAGAAAGCCTGAAATGGGTAAAAAAATTCCATTTTTTAACCCATTTTGAGCTCTGTGATGTCCCTGCTGGCTCTGGGGAGATCTGAGGACCCAATCCAAGCTGTTTCTGGGCTTCCCCCACCTCCCTGGAGGTTATAACAAGCCAAAATGTCTGGATTCAAATCCTGACATTTTGGGCTGTTGGAGCCTCCAGGAGGGTGGGGGAACTTCAAAAATAGCACACATCGGCTCTAGGGAGGTCGGGAGACCTGATGTGCGCTAATTTTGAAGTTTCCCCACCCTCCTGGAGGCTGCAATAAGCCAAAACGTCAGGATTCAAATCCTGGCGTTTTGGCTTGTTACAGCCTCCAGTAGGGTGGGGGGAACTTTGGAAACAGCTTGGATTGGGTCTTCCGACCTCCCTGGAGCCAGCAGGGGGGGTCAGAGAGCCCGAAATGGGTAAAAAACCCAGATTTTTTTTTTACCCATTTCGGGCTCCCTGACCCCTTTGCTGGCACCAGGGAGGTTGGAAGACCCGATCCAAGCTGTTTCAAAGGCTCCCCCGCCTCCCTGGAGCCTGCAGCAAGCCAAAACATCAGGATTCAAATCCTGACGTTCTGGCTTGCTGCAGCCACCAGACAAACAGTGCTTTTTTTTAACGTTGTGCGATCAATGCATTGCATAATGTTAAAAACCGGATAACGACGAGACTTGTGGAACCAAGTCTCATCGTTATCCGATGTACTAGTGTATATAAAATGTAAAAAGCTGCACTCTTGGTGGACACAGAGAAGAATATTATGTATTATGTACTTATGTACATACATAAGTTATTATGATCCAAAATACACAAAAGATAGTTGGAGATGTAAAAGAGAAATTGGGACATACAGTATTTTCATTTATGGTGGGAATGTAATAATGTGAAGAAAATATGGGGATGTTTTAAAATCAATCAAATATCGTCTATAAAATAGGAGATGTGTCCTTAAATAATATTACTAGTGGTTTTTGGAAATATGCAGACAAAATCTAATAAGAAAGATATGGTTGTGATATTTGTAACAGCTGTGAGATTGATTATTGTTTTTAAAAAATTGAAAGTAACTCATGAATTTGAATTTGATGATTGGCATAAAGAGATGGAAAATAGCTATAAATGATAAATTAGCATGTGAATTAAGCTAAAAAAGAGATTAGTTAAAAAGACTGGCTATAGAGACATAGCGAGAATTCTTCAATTATGTGTTAGTAAAAGGAAAAGGAGTAAAGCCAGAGCAAGATGTATTTTTTTAACATGTTGACAAATATGTAAATATAATGTAAGGATATAAAGCAAGCATTCTCAACCTCCGGCCCACTGGCCAAACCCGGCCACCAAAGCCTTTTCATCTGGCCACTGATGCCCTCCTCATTCCTGCTATCACCACCGCTGCCACCCAAAAGAACCAAAAACCAACAAAAACGTCCACTTTTGGTTTGGTATTCTCATGCATTTACAACAAGTTCTCGCATGAAATCTCATGACAGCTCGCCAAAATCTCACGAGATCTCATGTGGAAACACATGACTGGCCAGCGCAGTCATTCTGAGGAGGTGATCTGACCCCCGTTCAGAAAAGGTTGAGAAAGCCTGATATGGAGAAAAATAAAATGAAGGTTTCTAATGTCACACTGGCACCCGAATTCACTGGTGCACATATTAGTTATATGTAATTATGTTAAGATATTTGTATATTTTTTGTATCTATTTGTATTTGTTATGTTTTTCTTTATTTTGAAAAATAAAAATATAAATAAACTACTGAGTGGAATATAACAGCAGCTGCACTTTTCATAAAGCTCTATTGTGGATGCAAGGAAGATAGACACATACCATTAAACCTTGACCTAAAATGATCTTCCCTGTAAGGACTTCTTATTCTTAGTTATGAATTGCTGGAACAATGACATACAACACAATTGATGGTATCCATTTAAATTTCAGTTATACTACTTATCATCAGTTGCACTGCAACATACCCATAGCAGGAACAGAGATGTAGAGCCCAGCCAGGGGAAACGCATCATAAAAATTCATGAAAGGCTCCCATTCTTTTTCAACAGCACCTGTTTTGTTTTCTTGGGCCCTTTGTTAGGTGCAATTTGCTTTTCCTAACGGTTGCAAGGAACAACTTTGCTTAAGCTTTTTCTTCAGCAGACCCCCCCCCCTCGGTAAATCCTATTGTAACACACCGTCACACTCAACCTTTTCTTTTTTGGCAGAGAAATATGCAAATGAACCAAAAGAAGGACATCCCCAATTTTGCTTAGTCCAGTAAAATGCCAGTTGCTGTTTTTGCTCTGTGGGTATCTAACCACAAGCTTTCTACAGAAATCCAAAGTTTGTTGGACAAGTATTTTTCAGTTTCACACCCCATTCATAAGGAGAAGCAAAAGTGGGGTTGAAAATGTTAGCCTAAGATATTTTCAGGTTGGAAGTTTTAGGATCTTGCCTGGAGGAGAAGACTCCCGGCACTTGCGGGTGTTGAGAGGATGCTCCCGCCCTCCTTCCAGGTCCCATCATCTCACTCAGAAGAGAAGACTCCCGGCACCTGTAGGCGGCAAGAGGATGCTCCCACCCTCCCTCTGGACCTTGTCAATTTGGCTTGGAGGTCGATAAAAAGCTGTTGCTGCAGGTGGCGAGAGGATGCTCCCACTCTCCCTCCGGGCTCCGTCATCTCGCCTGGAGGAGAAAACTGCCGTTATTTTGTATTGCTGGATTGGATTTTCCTGTTACTATATTGTTATATTGATATATTGCTATATTGTTATATTGTATGCTATATTATATTGTTGGATTATATCTACATTGTACTGTTGGATTATACTGTTATACTCACTTGATTGTATTATTATTGCTGTTTTGCTGTGTGGTGTTCTATCACAGTATTGTTGCCCTATTATTGTATTTTATTGGTGATTGTGTGCTACTTGTTTTGTACATCGCCCTGAGTTGGTTGCAACAAGTAGGGTGATATAGAAATCCAAAAAATAAAATATGATAAAATAATAATAAAAGTTTACTCAACCATCATTCACACACAGAAAAAATGATCTACAGCCCATTCTTGTCAAGAATAAATCACTTTTCCAAAGCTGACGGTGGCAGACTGGTAATTGTTTATAGACAATTTCCCCAGCCTCAAGCAACTATTGATATACAACATACTGTATAACACTGATTCAGAGATAAGTGCTGCACTCTGCATCGGGACAAAGATAATGATTTATGCATGGAAAAAATAATAGACACAAATCTGCCATTAAGAGTGGTACTACACAAAAACCTGTTTCACAAAATTTCAGTCCACCTGGAAACTCTTTGAATAATTTGAAAGTCACTGTTCAGAAAATCAACAATGCTACAAAACAAGACTTGAAAGAGAAAACCCTGAAATGAGGTATATATACTGTATATACTTGACTATCCTGAATGTAAGTTGAGGTACCTAATTTGGACCTCTAAAACTAGGAAAATTGACTGACCCGAGTATAAGTCTGGGTTTGAAAATGCATCAGCTGCTAGTGAGTTTCAGCAATTAAAATACATGAAAATTTGTGGTACAATTAATTTATTCAGACATTTGTGTGGGCATGCTTTCAAAATTTCATGGTAGTGTTAGTGCTATTCAAAAAAAAATGCATGTTTGAATTTGCACCACTGTGGTTTTGGAACCCTCAGGGTCGTTGGCCCAAATATAAGTCGAGTCCCTTTTTTGGATCTCATTTTGGAGGCTAAAAAACATAGACTTATACTTGAGTATATACAGTAGATTCTGGAGACCTAGAAACTGAATATTAATCAAGGGTTCTTTACCCATATTGTTGCTTAGTTATGTGTTGTCAAATTGGAACCAGGTATTTTCATATGATACCGAAGAAGTCTTGAATCGGTGCCAAAAAGAGCATGGTGAACTGTCAACATGAGCCTGTGAAATGTTATGGGAACAAGGAGATTGTTGTTTATTACAAATGCTTTAATTTGTTAATTCTAATGAGATGGTTGATGTCTGACAGTTTGTACTGATTCATGGGTTTTAGAGTAGAATAGAAGATGGGTGTAGAGTTAGTTCAGATAAATGGATTTCAGAAAGAAGATGTACAGTCAAACCTTGTGTAAAGAGCGTTTCGCTTAAAGATTAACTTGCTTAAAGAGCAGAATTTTCTTTGAAAATAAAACCAACCAAAAACTCACTTAACAAATAAATTGGGGTTTGCAGTATCCCCACAATTGGTCATTTATAATGGTGTTTTGCTTAAAGAGCAAACTCACTTAAAGAGCAATCCTGTGGAACGCATTATGCTCTTTAACTGAGGTACCGCTGTAGTCATATAAGCTTGCTACAAATGGATTCGAAATTTATGCAACATGATTACTGAGTTAATATTTTATTATTTTATTGAGGGAGGGAAGTCTAATGATTTGCTTTAATGTATTTTGATTAGCATTTTTACTTATACACTAGTACCTCGGATAACGATAAGACTTGGTTCCACAAGTATCATCATTATCCGTTTTTTAACATTGTGCAATGCATTGATCACACAACATAAAAAAGCCCTGTTCCCTTTCCGAAGAGGAAAAGGAATGGGGTGGTGGTGGGGCGGGGTGATCCGCCTGCCTCTTTGGAAAAGGCAGCGGGATTCCATGTGTGCAGCATGCAATCGGCGCTTGGGTTGGGGTTTGAACTGGGTGTGCGCCAGTTCCACCCTCCCCAACCCAAGAGCCAATCATGTGCTGTGATTACAGCACCTGGGTAGGTTAAGGTTTACCCTCTGCGCATGCATGGTGGTCAGCTCTACCAAGCTAGCTTTCTAGAAAGCTTCACATCCCAGCATGCCGAGCATTGGTTCCCCTCCCCTTCCTCAGTTCCATTTTATAGCCACTGAATGGGTGTTATCTACAATGAAAGAGGGGGGATAGTGCGGGACATATGAATGCTTACAGGACCACTCTGAGAACTACTTTTATGGTAGGTAACCTACCCTTCTCCATCGTGGTCCATAAGCATCCATACTTTGGGTGATTCCCAAGCTACTCTTACCAGGACAGAAGACATCATTGGAGAACCACACCCAGGACTCTTTGGCTGAAGGTCACATGGTGGGATTCCCTCATATCCAACCGGTAATGGCTCACAAAAGTGGAAGACTAAGCCCATGTCACTGCCAGACAGATGTCTTGAAGGGCAACACTTCAGGAGAAGGCGACAGATGTCAACACGGCTCTAGAGCAATGGTCTTGGCAACCCACTTGGAAAGTCATTGAGATGAGACTGGCAAATCTTTGTTGTGCCCAGAGTAGCAGACTAACAGATGTTGAGTTTTCCTAAAACTTCTAGTCCTGTCTAAATAAAAGGCCAATGCCCTTTTGACATCCAATGTGTGAAGCTGTCATTCTAGCTCCAATGATGGGAATGGGAAGATAAAAAGCTGAAACAACTTTTGTAGAAAGCTTACATCCTGGTGTAGCACTACTTTGTTAGCAAAGATTTTAAGAAATGGCTGATCAGACTGGAGGGCTGAGAGTTCACTGACTCGTCTGCCCGAGGTAATGGCCAGTAAAAAAAGGCAGCTTCATAGGTGAGCAAATGCAATTATGTGGTAGCCATTGGTTCAAAGGGCTTTATAGTCAGTTGATCAAACTCCAGGGAACGAGACCACTTGGGAGGTGGCCTATGTATGTCCGGGTAGATATTAGCTGAATCTTCAAGGAATCTCTTTACCCTGCAGTTTTGGAAGAAAAATAATTTCTCTGAGTGAGAGGGCTGGTAGGCAACAATAGCAGCCAGGTAATCCTTGAGGGATGACAGAGACCCGATTGTTTCAATTGTAAGTGGATGGGAAGTTGAGCTTTCTAGAAAGCTTGCTTGATAGAGCTGACCACTGTGTATGTACAGAGGGAAACCCCCAAGTATGGGTGCTTACGGACCAGCAAAATGCCAGTTGCTGTTTTTGTTCTGTGGGTATTTAACCACAAGCTTTCTACAGAAATCCAAAGTTTGTTGGACAAGCTTTTTTCAGTTTCACACTCCATTATTTAGGGAAAGCAAAAGTGGGGTTGAAAATGTTAGCCTATGATATTTTTAGGCTGGAAGTTTACTCAACTGTCATTTACACACAGAATAAATGATCTACAGCCCATTCTTGACAAGAATACATCAATTTTCCAAAGGTGATGGTAGCAGACTGATAATTGTTTACAGACAATTTCCCCAGCCTCAAGCAACTATTGATATACAAGATACTGTATAACACTGATGCGGAGATAAGTGCTGCACTCTGCATCGGGACAAAGATAATGATTTATGCATGGAAAAAATAATGTACACAAATCTGCCATTAAGAGTGGCACTATACAAAAACCTCTTTCACAACATTTCAATCTACCTGGAAACTCTTTGAATGATTTGAAAGTCACTGTTCAGAAAATCAACAACACTACAAAACAAGAATTGAAAGAGAAAATCCTGAAATGAGGTATATATACTGTATATACTTGAATATCCTGAATATAAGTCGAGGTACCTAATTTGAACCTCTAAAACTAGGAAAATTGACTGACCTGAGTATAAGCCGGGGGTGGAAAATGCAGCAGCTGCTAGTGAGTTTCAGCAATTAAAATACATGAAAATTTGCGGTACAATTAATTTATTCAGACATTTGTGAGAGTATGTTTTCAAAATTTCATGGTAGTGTTAGTGCTATTCAAACAAATGAATGTTTGAATTTGCACCACCGTGGTTTTGGGACCCTTGGGGTCGTTGGCCCAAGTATAAGTCGAGTTCCTTTTTTGGATCTCATTTTGGAGGCTAAAAAAATTAGACTTTTACTTGAGTATATACAGTAGATTTAGGAGACCTAGAAACTGAATAATCAAGGGTTCTTTACCCATATTGTTGATTAGTTATGTGTTGTCAAATTGGAACCAACTTATAGCAACCCTCACAGAACTTTCAAACTAAATGAGATATTTAAAGAGTGGTTTTTACCATTTACAATCACCCAGGATTTGAATCCTGGTCTCCAAAGTCCTAGTCTCTCACTCTGTCCACTACACTACACAGGGTACATCAATCTTTACCAACTGTGAAATGCTATATTGATACACACAATTTGCTGTGCTTGTCAACTATGCTCTTGCTACCTTGTAGAGAAGACTAATAATTGCCCTGCTTTTAAAATCGGAACTAACTTAGCGTTATTTCAGCAGAACATGATATATATTCTTATCAACATGGCTCCAACATTTATGCAACATGTCCTGTGAGCAGAATGACACTAAACAACTTTCACTATATGGAATGCTTTCTTCTGTTTCCTCATGTTGACCTGTTATGTGATCCAGAGTTTGCTGTTCTTCAGTATATTGAGTTTCCTTCATTATGAACAAATCCTTTTTTACTCCACCTGTTTTGATGCTTGAAGTTCACGTTGTGAAGAATCAAGCCTTGTTCGTGTTATGTGACTCCTAAACAATTACATTTCAAGACCAAGGCCAAGAATAAAGAGCGGGGGTGTTGGCCACCTACCTTTGAAAGCTCTTACCTTTCTTCATGACCTAGATGTTAGGGTGAGAAATATAATGCACAGCAACAGAGGAAAAGGAAGGTGCATATATAAAATGTAAAAAGCTGGAGGAAAGAAAATGGAAATACATGATGAAACCTGTTACGAAGTTGTTGACCTCAAAAGAGATTAAGTACAATTGGAGATTTCCACAACAGCTGAGATTTTTCTATGACAAAAGATGGCATATCCTGGATGATAAGACAGATGTCATGCAGTATCTGACTCAAATTGGGCTGATTAAGGTGGCGAATGCAGAATGGATTGCTTTGAGAACTGATTTGTACTCAGTTGGGGCGATGGGCCCGGTTCTGAATGAAGAGGGAGAAGTGGAGGGTGCAGTGGGAGGAGCAGATGTTTCAGGAACATCAAGTGTTGAGATAGTTGAATGAGTATTTTGTAGAAATAAAATTATAATGGTGGAGGGAGGGGGCCCTTAGAAGAATACAATGCTTTTTTCCCCCCGGTCCCCCCTCCCCTCTTTGAGTGACAGAGGTAACATCTTGAAACAAGGTGTGGGGAGGGCAGCAGAAAAAGGAAGAGTAGGTAAGTTTTCTTTTTTCTTTTTTGTAGCTGTTTTATTATGTAACTTTCTTTATGTTTCTTATTTTTTTGAGTTCTTCAGTTGTAAGAACTCACAATTTCTTTTCTTGTACTTATATTGTTTCTATTTGATTGTTTTCTATCTTGGGTTTTCAGTAGGGGATGGAGATAGCACGTCCGGGGAGAAATGTAAAAGAGGGGATAATTTAGTAAATATAGATGGTTAAGAATCTAAGATTGTTATAATGGAATGTGAAAGGAACAGGGAATGCCGTGAAGAGGAGGAGGTTGCAGATAGCGCTCAACAAATTTAAATCTGATGTTATCTTTCTACAGGAGACTCACCAAAAATCGGCAGACACGAATAAATTAGCAGTGAGAGGAGTTGATATTTATGAAATGGCTTATGGGACATCAAAAGCGAGAGGTGTTGCAATCCTTATTTCGGAAAAATTTGGTTTTAGTATGACAAAATCTATAGCTGACCCAGAGGGGAGATATTTGATAATTAAGGGAAACATTGAAGATGAAGATATAACTTTGGTAAATATATATGCTCCAAACACTAATCAGGAAGAATTTTTAGAAAAATTGAGAATAATCTTAAATAATGAAGGAACGAAGAATATGGTTATCGGGGGGGATTTTAACTTGCTAAGCTCCGAAATTGATACCACAAGTACTAAAAAGAAAAGTAAAAAGTATATTCTGAGTGATTGGGCAAAATCAATGAATATAAAAGATGTGTGGAGGGAACTTAAAGGACAGGAAAGGGATTACACATATTATTCTCAAGTTCATGACATGTACTCAAGGATTGATTATATATTTGTTACACAAGGCTTATTGAAAACCATAGATATTAAAATAGGAACGTTTAGAGAATCAGACCATGCTGAGATAAGTATAGACATAAAATTGGATGAAAGTGATAGAAAAAAATATATTTGGAGATATGATTCAAAATTATATAAAGAGGAGAACACGAAAAAAACAAATAATGGAGCAATGGGATGAATATTGGATACGGAATGATAATAAAGAGGTCAGCCCTGGAGTGGTATGGGACACAATGAAAGCGATTTTTAGAGGAGAATCTATAAAATTAAGTAGTTGGGGAAAAAATGGAACATCAATAGAACTCAGGAATTAGAAATTCAATTGAAACAACTTCATCGGAAATATACAAGGGGTAAAGATCAGAGGGTATTACAACAGATACAGAAAATAAAGAAAGAATTGGAAGCCCAGGATATGGAAAAGGTAAAAAAAGATCTGATATTTTTAAAAAGAGAATACTTTGAATATAGTAATAAAAATTCTAAGTTATTGGCAAAAGCAGCGAGGGACAAAAAGAACAAAGGCCAGGTAGGAGTTTTGGTAGATACAAAGGGAAAGAGATGCAATAAAAGGAAAGAGAAAGCAAAAATAATAGAAAGTTTTTATAAAGATTTATATTCAAAGAAGCAGGTAAATTTGGGTAAATTGGAGGATCATTTTAAAAAGTATAATATAACATTGATAAAACCCATGAATCAGTGCAAACTTTCAGACATTACCCATCTCATTAGAATTAACCAATAAAAGCATTTGTAATACATAACAATCTCCTCGTTCCCATAACATTTTACAGGCTCATGTTGACAGTTCACCATGCTCTTGCCCCCCATTTTGGGCTCTCCGCCATCCCTGCTGCCTCTGTGAGGGTTGGGGGCAGTGGTGGGCATGGGCCGGTTTGCACCATTTTTCCAGAACTGGTAATAACAATTCCAGGTGGTCTCCTGGGGGAGGGGTGGTTAGTAACTTTTCTGGGAGATTAAACTGGTGTTGTTACTTTTTTTGTTTTTTTAGGCACACAACTACTGTGCAAGCTAACAATGAAATACATGCATAGCAGATGCAGAAAAACATGAATTTGGGCAGATGTCAATTGATAACAATGGAGAAGTTAAATTCTGGCTCAGGAACAGTTGTAAATAGGTATTTTTTTAAAAAAAAATTAGGTTCAAATTTTCACCCAGGTAGTAAATGCATAGCAAGAATAAGTGCTAGAGATTCAGGATTGTAATGACACGGCTTAGATGCTTTATTATCAGATTGTAGAGAATACAAAATTGGTAGTGGGAATTTCAATGGTTGCTACAGAAAATGAAAGAAACTCTTTTCTTTTTTAGAACAGTACAACATAATCAAGTCAGAGAAATGAAGGCCCTCCCCTCTGAGTCAAAGAACTATCCTCTACTTTCCCAGTTGCTGTATCTTTAGTTGTTAAGCGAGTTTTTGGATGGTTTTAGTTGTTAAGCAAGGCGACCATTGAGACAAAATTCTGCTCTTAAAGCGAGTTAGTCTCTAAGCAAGGCACTCTTTATGTGAGGTTTTACTGTATATGGGGCGGGGGGGAGTAGATGACAGACCTGCAAATTCATTTCATCCACCACTATCATACAGGCCACACAAACTGAGTTAGATTTATTTCCAGGTACCATCATTTGCTCCGAACCACTGTACTGTTTCACTTCCAGTTTATCTTTTGGGCCAGGTTTATCTCAGCATATAATTCATCAAAAATATGTCAAAAAACACTTTGATTCAAAGCAAGTAAAAGTAAGGTATCAGTGACTTCAGGAGAATCAGTTCCTGGCTAAAGTTGAGTGCTGTTGGCTTCTTTTTCCCATTAATCTCAGAATGCCTGTGAAAATAAGTAATGAAATCAGAAAGTTGCATTTTAAAAACTTTTATCAAGAGCCTATCATCATTTTGCATCAGCATGAAACTTAACATCAGATAAGCCACAATCATAGTGTCTGGCCCCATCACTCCCTGGCAAATAGAAGGGGAAGAAATGGAAGCAGTGACAGATGGTGACTGCAGCCATGAAATAAAAATACACTTCTTGGGAGGCAAGCTATGAGAAACCTAGACAGCATAATAAAAAGTAGAGAGATCACCCTGCCAACAAAATTCCACATAGTCAAAGCAATGGTCTTCCCAGTACTAATGTGTGGATTGCGAGATCAAATCAGTCAGTCCTGAAGGAAATCAACCCTGACTGCTCCTTGGAAGGGCAAATACTGAACCTAAAGCTCAAGTACTTTGGCAACCAAATGAGAAGAGAGGATTCACTGGAGCAGGTCCTGATGCTAGGAAAGATTGAAGGCAAAAGGAGAAGGAGATGGCAGAGGATGAGACGGTTAGACAGCATCGTTGACACAGTGGGCAAAGCTCTTGGCAAACTATGGAGGATGGCAGGTGACAAGAGGAGCCTGGCGGGCAGTGGTCCATTGGGTTGCAAAGGGTCGGACTCGACTGTGTGACTGAACAACAACAACAAAAGTGGTCTACTGAAATTAATGATGTCAGATACCTCAGCAGCCCCGTGGATATCAGTTCTCAAAGAAAACTGGCTTCACAAGGCCTCTCAAAGTAGTTAGTTGTTTCTCTTGGCTCTGCCATGTCCCATTTGAGATATGCAGATGATACCACCCTAATAGCAGAAAGTGAGGTGGAACTAAAGAAGCTCCTGATTAGGTTGAAAGAAGAAAGAGAAAAAGCTGGCTTGAGACTCAATATCAAGAAAACAAAGATCATGGCAACAGGCCCTATCAGTTCCTGGAAAATAGATGGGGAACAAATAGAAACAATGACAGATTTTACTTTCTTAGGATCAAAGCTCACTGCAGATGGAGATAGCAGCTATGAAATAAAAAGAAGACTGATTCTAGAGAGGCAAGCTATGAGAAACCTGGAGAACATAGTGAAAAGTAGAGACATCAAATTGCAAACAAAAAATTGTATAGTCAAGCAATGGTATTCCTGGTGACAATGTATGGTTGTGAGAGAGGACCATTAGGAAAGCTGAGCGCAAAAGATTAGATGCCTTTGAGATGTGGTGTTGGAGGACAGTTTTGAGAGTCCCCTGGACAGCGAGGAGAACAAATAGGTCAATCTTAGAAGAAATCAACCCGGACTGCTCCTTAGAAAGTCGAATAGTAAAGATGAAGATGAAGTACTTTGGAAATCAAATGAAAAGAGAAGATTCACTTGAGAAAGTCTTGTTGCTTGGAAAGGTGGAGGGCAAAAGAAAAAGGGAGTGGCCAAAATGAGATGGTATTGTAGAGACAATGGGTATAGAGCTGAGCAAGTTGAGGAGGATGGTGGAGGACAGAAGTGCCTGGCAGACAGTGGTCCATGGGGAAGCAAAGGGTCACAAATCGACTGTGCGACTGAACAACAACAACACTCCCTTAGGAATGCTAGGAATCTAAAGGTTAGAGCTTTATCTGCTTAGGGGCCATCCCTGCCCCACTGTCAAGGTCACGCCTCCCCTGCTGCTAAGGTCATTGTCAAGATCACCCCTCTCCCACTGACAAGGTCACCCCTTCCTCCACTTTCAAGGTCGCCCTGCCCACAGGTTATCTGCACTCTGACCTGGGAGGTGACTACGGGTCATGGGGAAGTCCTTCCTCCATACCCAGTACTCCTAACTGCTTTGCCCTTTAGGAACAGGATGTGATTGGCATGGTCGCTTTGTTTTCTGGCTTTTTGGATGCCTGTTGGTGGCACTGGAGCAGGGGAAAGCAAACCATACTGCAGCTTCAAGGTGTTGCGCTGCTGATGCAGGCAGTGTCACACTGGTCCAGAAGTGCCCAGGTTTTCACCGTGGGCCTGATTAATGAGATGTGTGGGCCTAATTGGGCCCATAGATCTAGACCACTTCTTACCCCAGTACAAAGCAACTGTCATGCAGGTAAAATCATCCTGATAGCAGAGGTTTTAGAAAGTTAATGACTACCCATTGTCTCCATAGCTCTAAAGAACTTCCTCATAATTTTGAAGAAAAATATGACACAGCTGATGTTAAAACAGTTAAAACAGCAGGATTTTGGGCAATATACAGTATAGTAAACCTTTTTTCATTATATTACAATAAAGAAAATCATTCTCCCAAATAACTGCTTTTATTTTATTTATTTTTTCAAATACTGTAGACATAATATTATTACCATGAAAAATATAGATTGCAGTACATAAAACCATTTAGCATTGCTAGTCCTCATTGGTAGTCTATATCTATGATGCTTGCATGCTCATCTTCTAGTCTTTTTTCTCCTTCTAGATGGTTAGATTTGTGGACTTTTATATTGAGTAATTTAAAAAGTTGAATTTGTTGTTCATGTTGTTCAGTCACATAGTCGAGTCTGACCTTTTGTGACCCCATGGACCATCATACGCCAGGCATACCTATCTTCCATCATCCTCCTCAACCCGCCCAGCTCAGTGCCCTTTGCATCAACAATACCATCTAGCTAACTCATTCTTTGCAACCCCCTTCTTCTTTTGCCCTCAACCTTTCCCAGCAGCAAGGCTATCTCGAGTGAATCCTGTCTTCTCATTTGATTTCCAAAGTACTTTAGCTTCATCTTTAATATTTGACCTTCCAAGGAGCAGGAGGGGTTGATTTCTTTTAAGATCGACCTATTTGTTCTCCTTGCTGTCCCATGGACTCTCAAAATTCTCCTACAACACACATTTCAAAGCAGTGGCGTCGCGCAGAGTTCAGCCGCTGGGGGCGAAGAACAAACTCGCTCCCCCCCCCCGCTCGCCGCTGCTTTTTCCCCCCCGGACCCAGGCAGAAGGTGGCCCCCCTGCTGACGTGCCGCCTGCCCCTGGCTCCGCCTCCGTTGCGAGTTCGATCCTGGTGGGATACCAGATTGCCTAATAGCCATTCATCCTTCCGAGGGCGGTTAAATGAGTACCCAAGCCAATGGGACGGAGGCGAGCAGCGCTCGCCAGCAAAAGGGTCGCCCTCCGCCTGGGAAGTCCTGCACGCACGCGCGCACGCGCGCTGCCCACCTCCTCCCCCCCAGCCACCCAGCCAGCTTGCTGTCAGACGGGACGCTCGTCGGGGGTGGGTGGCGCCGTAGCGGGGAGCCCCTGGCTGCTGGCTGGGTGGCTGGGCGGGAGGGAGGAGGTGGGCAGCGTGCGTGCAGGACTTCCCAGGTGGAGGGCGACCTTTTTGCTGGGGAGCGCTGCTCACCTCCGTCCCATTGGCTTGGGTACTCATTTAACCGGCCTCGGTCGCCAGCAAAAGGGTCGCCCTCCACCTGGGAAGTCCTGCATGCGCGCTGCCCACCTCCTCCCTCCCGCCCAGCCACCCAGCCAGCAGCCAGGGGCTCCCCGCTACGGCGCCACCCACCCCCGATGAGCGTCCCGTCTGACAGCAAGCTGGCTGGGTGGCTGGGGGGAGGAGGTGGGCAGCGCGCGCGCGCGCTTGCAGGACTTCCCAGGCGGAGGGCGACCCTTTTGCTGGCGAGCACTGCTCACCTCCGTCCCATTGGCTTGGGTACTCATTTAACCGCCCTCGGAAGGATGAATGGCTATTAGGCAATCTGGTATCCTACCAGGATCGAACTCGCAACGGAGGCGGAGCCAGGGGCAGGCGGCGGAAAGCCCCCGACGGCCAGCCAGGCGGACGGAGGCGAGCAGCGCTCGCCAGCAAAAGGGCCGCCCTCCGCCTGGGAAGTCCTGCTTCCTTCCTAAGCCCAGGCAGAGGGAGGAGGCCAAAGTGGTGAGGACAGTGGCGTGAGGACATTTTGCCGCCCCCTGAAAGCCGCTGCCCGGGGCATCCGCCGCCCCCCCCGCCCCCCCACGCTACGCCACTGTTTCAAAGGTGTCTATCCTTCTGCACTCAGCTTTCCTTATGGTCCAGCTCTCACAACCATACATTACTGCCAGGAATACCATTGCTTTGACTATTCAGATTTTTGTTTGCAAGGTGATGTCTTTACTTTTAACTATGTTCCCCAGGTTTCTCAAAGCTTGTGCCCCAAATATCAGTCAACTTTTAATTTCATGGCTGCAGTCACTATCTGCAGTGATCTTTGATCCTAAGAATGTAAAATCTGTCACTGCTTCCTATTTTTATAACATTGTCTTAATTTGCAATACATCTTTAGGTTCCTTCCCCATGAATTGCATTTTCAATATTCATAATTCATTGTGAGCAGCTGCATATATACTATGAAAAATGTATATGCAAATTTTTTGTTTAATTTAATAACGATAAGTAAGTAACAATTCGTAAGCAATGATTAGTATAACGATAAGTAAGCAATAATTCCAGATGAAGATTGCTGGTTAAAAATCCTAGCTATATGATTCTTCTCCTTTATGTTATACCTGTCAATACAAAATAAAGAATAAATACAGAAGATTAGCTGGCTGAATATTTTCAGTGACTTAGGTAGCTGACATTGGTGGTTGAGAGTTTGATTCACCACTGTGTCTCCTGGAAAAAACAGTTCATGTGGTATGAGCAGGCTGCACAGTCCCAGGACACACCCAGAAGATGGACAGTAAGGCATTTCTACGTATTCTTTACCGAGACAATTCTGGAAAGGGCTGCATTCAGTAATAATTGACTTGGTGACATTCAATTATTACTAGAGAAGCAAAACAAAACAATCACACTTATATACCACCCCATAGCAATTAGTGCACTCTCTGGGCAGTTCACAAGTTAATTAGCATTTTGCCCCAACATGTTGAGGACTCATTTTATCAACCTGGGCAGGATGAAAGGCTGAGTCAACCTTGAGCCCTGGTCGGGATCAAACTTCAACCTTTTGGTTGCAGTACAGCAGTTTAACCACTGAGTCACCAGGGTTAGATGACTAAATACTGTGCAATTATGTTTGAGTAGATATAGAAACTATTTTTTTATACACCAGGAACAGTGGTGGCAAACCTAAGCATGTGAGCCAGAGGTGACATGCAGAGGCTTTTCTGTGGTCATACACATCTTCACAGGACATTTCCCCACCCCATGACATGTAATCCTGTTCATATGGTGGAAGCCTAAATGGCCATTAACTTGGTCTAACCAAGCCTCCAATTCCCCTCCTTAAAAATCAAATTATGCCCCACATTGGGAACCATAGATCTAAGGTTTGTGTAAGCTAAACAGTTCATTGGGCAAATTGAATAAGTGCAATGGTTCAGTTCCAGTTCTACAACCAGGTATGTGATCAGGCCGATGACCAAGATGTGCCCTGGCATCTTGTCAATTAGGTACATTTAACTGGTGCACATTACTGTATATAAAAACCAAGAGCACTGCAGCCAAAATGAAGAGTAGGTCCAATGTGATAAGTTTGGGTTTAAGATGGGGATTAACTGAAAATATTTGTGTCTATTGAGACAGATCCATATACTCACAAATGGATTTACTCCTTTTAAATTCACATGACTTCCTACAGTGCATACTAAATATATTTTTGTTGCAATAGTTTTATCTGCAATATACATACCTGTTTTACACATTTTGGATAGTCAAAACTGCCATTTCTACATTGTGCTCTGAGTGGAGGGGAAGTAGGATCAGGATAGTATCCCTGATTGCAGATAAATTCTGTAGTATCCCCAGATTTTGAATACAGTTTTGATTGGTTTGTCCACTTTAGCCTTATATTGTTACTTCTCATGTCTTCTTCACTTACTGTACAAGGCACTGCGAAAAGAAACGTCATTTTATATTTTATAGGTCTACTTAACCTTGAGTTGTTTGTTTAAGATGTCTTTGCTCATGAGATAGGAAAATCTTGTTTTAATAGACTGAAGGAGGCTGGTTTTCAATCTGAGTAGGTACTTCTCCTCTCTTATACCCCACTTTACTCTTTTTAATTCTCACCGTTAATTCTCACAAACTGCTTTCTATCAAATTCTATCAGATCTTCAATTAACAAAAGTCTTTCACCTTAATTGTGTTGATTTTTATGCAGCAGTAAAGCAGGACAGGACATTTAAACTCACTTGACAAGTTGTTTTAGAAAGATAACTTTTCTTTTTTAAATTCTCACAATTGACAACTTCACCAACTGCTTTCTATCAGATCTTCTATTAACAAAAATATTTCACCTTAATAGTGTGTATTAAGGGTTTCACATGACAATATCTACAGGAAAAAAAATACTGAAAATGGATGGCATTCAGTAGAACAGTCAGGGACAAAGTCCCAGAATTGCCTGTTCACTGAAACAGACTTGTAGAGTTAATTTAAATGAAGGTACTACAAATCTACTAATCACATTTCCTATACTATTAATATACATGTAAAGAGAAAATTGAGGAGACATCAAAAGTCATTTAATTGTCTTAATCTTTCCTTCCCCTTTAAGCCAATTCATCAAGAGAATTGACTAGATGGAGAATAAATGTACCAGTGCTAGCTCATCATCACACGTGGAAGCAGCATGATGTTATGCCTTGTTTTAAAAATCCCAGTTTTAGAGGCAGATCAGGCAAGATAGATTAATTATGCCATTTTTTTTCTGCGTCAGGTTGTCAAGATTGTGAAATTGGACCACAGAAAAAATCAATAAACAAAGCCATCCCCACATTCACTTGTTGAGTAGAAAACTGTCAACACTTGAAAGGTTGTACAGTGGAACTTCATACAACAATCGCCCCGTATAGCAACGAATTTGCATAACAATTAGGGGGTTTTGTGTTGTTTTTTTTTGGGGGGATGGCATCCCACGTAACAATTTTCCCTATGGAAAAAGTTGTACAACCATTTTTCAATGGGAAAAACCACTTAGCCAAAAAAAAAATTGTACAATTCACCCCATAGGGAAAATCGCTATACGATGCATAGCGATTGTTTCATAAAACAACGAGCCCCATGGAATGGATTAAAATCATTGTATGAGGTACCACTGTATAAGTAAAGTATCAAATAATTAATATTATGGACAATATGATTATAACATGGAGATTTGAACAACAATGAATGGCCTGGCAGAGGTTGAAAATAAAGCTAAAAAAAAATCAGGCAACTGGCATGGGTCCATCTCCTTGGGGTTCCCTGGACTTTTGCCTCATTCAGAGAGCCTCCATTGCTTAACTGCTGGTAAGAGGGTGAATGGGGAGGTGAGGACAATGGACAGAATCAGTGGTGGGTAGCAAAAATATTTGCTACCACACTGTGGGCAGAGCCTATTTTTTGGGCAGAGCCTACATCATGGGTGGAGCCTATGTCATGGGGAGAGCCTACGTCATGGGCAATCTAGTCATGCCTGCCATATGGCCATGTATACATCTGCAAACACGGGCAACACTGGCTCCTTGGTTGTAAATGGAGATGAGCACTGCACCCTAGAGTCGGATATGACTGGCTTTTGAGCAAGGGTGACCTTGAACCACTTGCAGGGACAAAATCTGATGGGGCAGGGCAGGGAGGTGGGCATGGCCACCCAATTTCACTAACCACCAACCCGCCTGAAGGCCAACCAATTTCACCACCACCCTGCCCAGAGGCCACCCAATTTTCCCCCTGGGTGTGTATGCGAACCTGTTTGTTTTCAAGACAAGACAAAGGTGACATCAGAGACTATAAGAATTGGAGGCCTGATTCATTTGCTATACAATACTGCATTCTGATAGATAAATGGAGAACAGTATAGCTAATATCTGTAACATCTTGCTTTTTCGATTTTACTAGTTAGAGATTATTGTCCCCGTGGGTCCAGGGAGTTAGAAACCCTGGTCCACCTCTTATTACAATGCCCTTTTGATGAAATCCCAAGTGATGCTTTAATTGTCTCATTTTTTTTTTCTAAATTTGTGGGGCATAATGATAAAATTCATGTTTATCTTCTAAAGGATGCAGATCTTACACTCATGCACCAGGTAGCCAAGTATTTTTATCAAGCCATTGAATTATGCAAAAAAACTATCTAGATACAAATTTTAAAATATTCTGTGATAAACTGTATTTACTCTATAATGAATTAAATGGGACCTTTAATTTTAATATAGTTTACATATTTGAATTAAGTACTGTATCCATTTAAGTCTTATTTTATGTTATGGGAAATTATGAAATGATTTCTAGTGAGATTAAAAGAGCCTTCCATAACAACAATAATGAAAAGAACATCCATAGTCCAGAATTTATTTGTGGCAGAAATTCTTTTTTTTTTTTAATTAAGAAAATATAAAATAAAAATGAAAAGATATGTATACATGTAAATTTACACACTGTACAGGTAGACACAGGGTATGACATACCTGTACTCAATGGAGAGTGAATGATAAAGTAACAGACTAGAACTCAGGATACTTGAGTGAGTACAAATCCTCTCTCAGCCATGACAACCACTGGGGATGCTGAACTGCTAAAATACTCCTTAAATATCTCACTTACCTTGAAAGTTCTATTTAAGTCACTGTAAATCAGTTCTGATTTGATGGCAGCATAACAAAAGCAATCATATAAACTTAAATATTATTAAATCTTTCTGTTGCTAAATCACTGCTGTATAGACTCTTTGTGTTTATTCCAGTGAGCAAACTACTCTATCAAAAAGATTTTTTTACCATTAACGAGTGAAGAATAATTGATGGTTGTTATACCTATGCAGGTTGGTGGTTCCGACCAATGACCATCCCTACAAGATACTTCTCTGTTTCCTTCCATTATGTACAGGCTTTGACATTTATAATGCACCCTTTCTCCTGAATGGTATTCATACTTTAGCGATTCCAGGATGTCTCCATAGTCTATAACAGGTGGATGATCGCATTTCCCATCAGCAACTATGTAAACACATTGGATTAGAACAGGAGTTTGTTAGGTGACACACATGAATAAGCAATAAAAACCTCCAGGTCTTTTACACAAACGTGCCAGGCATTATTATGTTGGAAAAGATCAGAGTGCCCTCCACAAAATGTATTTCCAGTTATGACCTTGGTGATCAGTCAATGAGTAAGAAAATCCCCTCACTTCTCCATCAGCCCATTAAAAACCACAAATATCTGCTTCTCTTTTTCTTTGACTGATTGACTCTTTCAGACTTCAGACATATTTCTCAGGCAACAATACCCATCCAATATGGTTGAAGAACAAATCTACCTGGCAAGATGAATGCCTAGAAGCAACCTACTACAAGACAGGCCTAGAAGAGAAAGCAATTGAACACTGCTGGTTGTCACCTTCAGACCACAACTAAAACTTCTCACATGCATATTAAAAATCCTCAACCCATTCTTGACAAGAATACTTCACTCTCCCAAACTCTTGGTGGCAGACCTTTACTTGCTTATAAACAACTCCCCAAACTCAAGCAACTCTTGACACACAGCAGACTATGCAGCAGTGAAACAGAGATGTGAACGAAAGTGCTCTTTCTTCACTCAAGAGGCCTCGCCCACTCAAGAAAGGTCTGCTGAAGAACTCTGAGCAGACACAGTGCTGGCAGAGGGAGGTGACAAATGTGGGTGGTTACAGCATAGACTTTCCTATGAGGTCTAGCCCAGGTTGGTCAGCCTCCCTGTATTGGGAAAAGGTTGGGAAAAAGTTGGGTGTAGCAAAAAACCCCTCTGTAAATTCTCAGTGGAAATGTGAAATACGAAGTAAAGTAAATGTTCAGTGGAAATACGTGGGATAACACAGAGTGAAGAAATGCAGGCACTTTGGACAGGCACGGGAGGCCCAGGCTGAGTGCTGGGTTTCTTGACAACTTGCCACCTGGTATTTTCCATCAATGCCAAATCCCTATTGAACCAGGAAACTAGTTTGGCTTCACTGTTCGCTCTTTCTGGATATATTGATTTTTATCTATAAGACCTTAAACGGCTTGGGTCTGAGTTATCTCAAAGACTGTATCATGAACTGCCAACTTGCCAGCCTTCCAGTTAACAAAGCGAGCTTCTTAACCCCTAAGCCACCGCAGCCCCTACAGGGGATTGAGTCCCATGTTTTCAATGTTCCTTTAGCCATTTTAAATCTGATGACACAGCTGGCTGGGCTCATGTCGAATTAGGCCATGTTAGAGCAATGCACTGGCCAGGTACATTGTTCAAGTACCCAACCCCATTTAGCTGACTTGTGGTTCCCGAATGGAGAACTATTCTGTATTGCAAGCCGACACCTTTGTGGCATGGTTCAGCCTACCAGGGGAATACACCCCATGCCACCATAGCTGTTGGACAGCCAGGGTCATTGTTGCACCACGTTGAGACATGAGGTGGGATTTGCAGAGGAACAAAGACAGTAAAGTTCCAAAATCCTAATGCTCCTTTGACAGTACAAGAGAAACTGAGTTAAGGGAGGGAAAGCTGCTTGGCATTTATGGCACAGGAGGCAGGATCCCCACCAAAATGTTGTGAGCTATATAAGGTTCCTAAATGTCTCTTTGTACAGGTGCAATATTACCCACAGATATGAGGGAAGGAGAAATTGACCAATGGAGAGACTTTTCACACCAAGATGGCTGTCATTGGTCTGAGAGCAAAAGGGCTACCTCAGACAGGGATTCTGTTGAGCAGCGAGGTTAGCTCTTCACCAACAGAATCATGTTCACCCACCTTCAGATAAATTCACTCAAAGCTAGGAAACTGAAGTGTGTGAGACCTGGAGAAGGGAATGAAATCACAACAGACCAATGTGACTCTCTCTGGACCACAAGTGTTGTTTGCTGGGACACTTGGAGCTCCCACAAAAAGAGAGGAGAGAGGTTACCTAATCCTCTGAGCATCTTCCAGTAAACTCTGAGCAATATAGGACAAAGATAACAACCCTTTCACCTATCTGGAATTCCACAACATTTTGATCTCAGAGGTCTTGACTATTCAGGCTATTTAAAAGGGTAATCCTGTAAATAATCTTTACCCTTTTGGATTCTCCTCTCCTGCAGTAGCATTTTTGCATTACCCTTCCATTCCTCTCTCTTCATGTATAACTACTACTTCTCCTGCCATATCTGAATCTGAATATTGGCGATCATCATGGTGATTAGCCATGACAAATATAATGCAGTGGCCTTTCATCTGCCTTCCACTTCACTGCATGACACCCATACCACTGATCCAGTTCCTCAAGTCACTTTCTGATCCTGAGCTCTTTTGGCATGCAAAGTCCTCTTTGGCCTCCTACTGCTATCCTCCATTAAGATGGATTCACCCTTCCCTGAGGACTTCGGCACCCAAGGCTGTTAGTCTTCAGAATAATCAGGTAAATAAAACATCACCGACATTCGGTGTTGAGTTGCTGGCAGTCACATAGCTGGATAACCTAGCCAGATTTCTAACTTCTAGTCTTGTAAATACAACATAAAGCATGCTATGTCCCATCACAATGCACATTTTCTTTGCAAAAGTTGCACAAATTTGTGCATTCAGCCAAATGTGTTTAGAAAAAAATCCCCAGACCATCCGTGACTGCTATCAACCCATCATCACTCTGTTCCACCCATCATCACTCTGTTCCAGGCCATGGACAAAACTGATGATCTTGTACTTCCTCTTCTATGGATTTACCGGTCCACTGTTTGATCAGCTGCTAGGTGGCAAATTGTAGAGTTTATCAGCTGCTAGGTGGCAAATTGTACAGTTCATATATTGTAACACTACTAAAAACCCTACAAAGTTAAACAAAAAAAGGGGTGGAATGGTAGAGATTGCCTATCCTATGAGATAATCACTTGCATTATAAGAAAAAATGTAATTATCTGATACCTTTGCATTCTGGTGGACTTGTCCATTCTTTCTTCAAACATGTTACTGTAGGATTTCCAAAAAGACTGTAGGATGAGAAGCACTGATATCTCACTTTCTCAAGAGGAAGATACCTTTCTTTTAAAGTTTCATAAATCCGTCCATTGGAAACATGAGGCGGAGGAAAACACCTTACATCTGAAAGAGTAAACAGCACAGTTCCTGAAAGAGGCTTTGAAAATTCACTTGATTTCCAAAATCAATGGCCATATATTTAGTACTCTTATGTGTATGATACATTTTGGCCTTAAAACCTTTCTTCTTGGTTGGATCGAAAATGTCCCAGCATGACAACCTGGATTGCCATCATGGTCTGTCTTGGATCCAAGAGAGAGCTTAATTTCATTTCATTTTCTGAAGCATTGAATATTCTCCCCATTGAATGTGTTAGGAACCTCAATAGAAGACAGTATTTCAATTTGTATTTACCCCCTCTAAAGGTAAGAAACCTATCACAACTCAGTGAGACAGAGCTTGGGCTTGGAGAGTTAAGCATCAAAACCAGCATTTCACTCTATACAGATTCAAATCGCAATAGAAGAGAATGAAATCCTTGTCCACTTTATGTGTATTAGACACAGAACATCAAACCTGATTAAAACGACTATGGACTACAGTAACTCAAGTGGTTAAGAGGCTGACTGAAGGTCAGCAGGCCAGCTCCTGTCCCAGTTCCTGCCAGCCTAGCAGTTCTATAGCAAGAAATTGCAAGCAGAAGTTTAGAGACTGGTCAACACCAATTGAAGGGAAAGCTTTTCATATTTGCATGGTATAAAAGACTACTGGAAGAGAAAACTTTGCAAATTGTATCTAATTAAAGATTAGCCTTCCCAGTAAGCTCAAACATAACACATTCAGAGACATTCAGATCCTCACTGCCTTTCCATAGCAGGGATGACTCTGACCTACCTTACTTCAAAACAGCCTCTCCTAGAGGTAATAACTCACTCAGGTTGATCCGTTAATTTATTTCAGGCATGAGGGGGAAAGTAGTGATTCAGTATTCTCTAGAATACAGAGCCACAGATCTGTCTTCTGTGAGAAGAATCTCATGCGGCACATCAGATCACACTGAAGTTCAATAAATAGCTTTACTCATTTTGGATAGTTTTCTTATTCTTTTAAAATTAAACTGTGTGTTTGTGGGGTTTTTTTGTTTATTTTATTTATAAATTTTCAAAAATTACAAAGAAAAAACATAACAAAACATATAATCCGAAAATACCACAGAAAATTACATATAATAAACAAAGAAGTACAATAAACATTATTGTAATATATATTTTGATAGGAAAAAACTCTTCGGTTATAACACTAGCAAATCTATTATTTCTCTCAATTTCCTACTTTTCTACATATATTATTTTTATTATTATTATTTTTCCCCTACTTCACTCATTACAAAAAGAAAAATTATCTTTCAATATCACCCTGTGCTATGTACAATGTCCGGGAGGTTCAAACAAATTATACTTTCCAAAACTTTACTTGTTCTGGTACAGGTTGTATACCTTTCTTTTTAACAGTCACATATTCCACAAATTGTCTCCAGATTCTCCAGAATTTATTAATTTGAACTATGCCTTTTTTAACATTTACTTCCCATGTAAGCTTATCATTTAGAGCTAATTCCCACAGTTCTTTATACCAATCTTGTATATTTAACAGTGTATCATTCTTCCAATTTTTTGCCACACATTGTCTGGCCGCTGACAACATCACAGCCATCAATTCTTTTTCATCGTTATTCAAATTAAATTTATCCACATCTGTTAGCAAGACGGTATCTGGTCCCAATTCCAGCCGCATATCCAATATATTTTTAATTTCCTTCTCTACTTTCCCCCAGAATTCCTTTAACACATTACAACTCCACCACATGTGTACATATGTCCCCGTTATTTGTTTACATCTCCAGCATTTATCACTTATTTGATCATTCATCTGATGCAGCTTGACTGGGGTCAGATACCATCGCCAAAGCATCTTATAATTATGCTCTTTTACTCTTACAGACATAGTTCGCATTATTCTTCTTTTCCATTTTTTATTTCAATTTTCTTCCGATATTGTCATATTCAACTCTTGTTCCCAAAAGTTTTTCAAGATCTCCTGAATTTTCTCTTCTTTATTAATAATTGTATAGATCTTACTCACTATTCCTTTAATTCCCATCTCTCCTTTCCTCAGTTTTAACAAAAGCTCCTCGAATTCTGCCAGCTTCCTTTCTAAGTCATTATAATGTAGAAATCTTCTATTCCAATTATTTATCTGAAGAATCTTAAACCAATTCAATTTCATTTGTGCAAAAAGTTCCTGCCTTTTTTCCGGATCTCTACAACTCTTAATCCAATCTTTCAACCTTAATACCCCCTTTTCTACTAATATTACTTTAATATTGTCATCTATTTTAACTGGAAAATTATTAAAATCTTCCAACTCTATAATTGGTGAGGTTCCTAAAAAAAAAGATTCTTTTTTACCCTTTTCCATTCTTCTATAGTTGTTTTTATCAAATTGCTCTGAATATTCTTCTTCTTTTTCCCTATTTCTTCACTTAAAAACATAGCTTTACCAATTTTTGCATATTCCCTTTTTTCCAAATTTTCCCAGATCGACTCTTCTCTAATTAATATTTTTACAACATTTCTTACCTGAAAAGCTCTATAATAATTATGTATATTTGGTATTCCTAGTCCACCTTCTTTCTGCGACAGATACCATAGCTTTTTAGCTATCCTCGCTCTTCGATTTCTGTTACAAAATTTGTTTATAATTTTTTTATATTCTTCCAACTCTTTGTCATTATGTTTTATTGGCAATGCATCGAATAGAAAATTTAATTTAGGCAATAGCATCATTTTACTTAGTGCTACTCGGCCAAACCAGGAAAGATTCAATTTATTGTACTGAGATATTTTCCTTTCAATTTCTTTTTTCTGTTTGCCATAATTTAATTTTTTAAGGTCCCCAATTTTACTTGAGATTACCACGCCCAAATATCTTAAATTAGTTTTAACCTGTATCTTATACTTTTCTTTTATACTTTCCCATTCCTCTCTTTCTCCATTACAAAATATCATTTCTGTTTTTTCCCAGTTCAGTCTCAACCCCGTTATTATCTCAAAACTTTTTAGATGTGAGTGTATCCTTTCTAAGGTCTTTAATGGATGCTTTGGAATAATAAGTGTATCGTCTGCATACAAATTTATTTTATTACCCTCAACTCCTTTTATTTCTACATCCTATGAATAGAGTTAGCTAAAAATTCCATAGCCATTATAAACAGGATTGGAGATAATGGGCAACCCTGTCTGATACCCGCTTCTAATCTTATATCATCTGTAAATTTATCATTGACTTTAACTCTTGCTACTCCTTGTTGGTATAATTTTGTGATTATCCCCTGAAATTTATTTCCAAATCCATATAATCTAATCATTTCATGAATAGTTCCCCATTGTAATGAGTCAAACGCCTTAAAGATGTCTAATGATAAAAATCCTACCTTTTCTCTATTCCTTTCAGTTATGTCCATTAAATCCACCACTCTTCTTACTAAATATGACATGTACCTATTTTTCACAAATCCTGCTTGGTCTCTATTTATATATTCTGCCATGAAACCGCTCAATCTGTTAGCTAGTATTGTCGTGAAAATTTTTGCATCCTGATTAATTAATGAAATTGGTCTGTAGGATTCCACGTTTTCTAAATCTTTTCCTGACTTCGGTATTAATGTAATAATCGATCTATTCCATGAGTTAGGTATTGCCTCACCCACCATAATTTTGTTGAATAATTTATGCAATCTTGGAATTATTGATTCCCCACTCTTCCCTTCGGAGTTCTGCCTTTGTCTTCCAAAGAGGGGAGGTGAGAACATGAGAAGGATAGAGTGATCTATTAACAATCTCTATGTTTGCCCACCTAACTCCACCAGCTTTTTTATATATATATAGTTTAAGGGGAGAAAGAAAACAAGGAACATAGGAAAAAGAAGAATAATAGAAATTAAGAAAAATAATACCTGCTCACTCTACCACTACTACACTCCCAGAATCATCAGTACCCCCCGTAGCTCCCTCTTCTTCTTCTTCTCTGGACCTGTCTCTTTTTATAGCTCCGGATTCCAACAGTTCTTTTCTTAAAGTCACCCATTCTTGCGTTCCCACCTTAACCAAGCTGATCTGACACATATATTCTAAAACATCCATTTCTGAATCAACAACGTGCATCTTTCTGTCATAATAAAAACATATTTGCTGTGGAAATCTCCAATTATATGTAAGCCCTCTAGCTCTCAGGATCTTTGTCACTGGCTTCATTTTATATCTCCAAACCCGTTCTTCCGGAGCAATATCATTGTAGACTTCCACATCAACCCCTTCCATTTTTAGAACGCCAGCACCAGCCTGCTTGATGAAAGCCATCACCTTAAGCTTATCTCCCCAATTTGCAAATTTGACCAAAACATTTCTTTGAAAATTCTTCCCTCTCCTTCCCCCCACTCTGAAGACACTTGCTATATCTTCTGCAACAAAATCTTTTCCCATTTTAAGAGAGTTTAGCCAATCAACTATTCTTTCCTTCAGCTTGTCTGGCGTTCGTTCTGCCATTTTTCGAATTACAATATTTTGCCTTTACATACATTCTTCCACCATATCCAGTCTTTTTTCTTGTGAACCCACTTTAAGATCAATCTCCTTTGTTTTGGACTCCAATTCTTTCACATCAAGTTGCAGTGCTTTTACGTCCTTCCATGTATTCCTCATCATATTTTCAATCCTCTTTGAGTTGTCTTTGACTTCCCTTGATAAGTCATTAAGAGTTGTAGCCAAACTTTGAAAGTTAGTAGTAGTTATTTCTCTATCCCGCTTCATCTGCTCATTGTTAATTTGTACATCTTTCCTCAATTCTTGTATATTATCTGACATCGTCTTTTCCATATGTTCGACTTTCTTCATAAATTTCCCAATTTCTACATAAAGATGCACGTTTTCCCCTACAGAAGCCTAGGCCATCAGTGGTGGTGTTTGTCCGTCTCTTTGTTCTTTTTGTTCCCTCTGTTCTCTTTGCTCTTTTTGATCCTTTTGCTCTTTCTTCTCTTTTCTTGTCTCTGGTCTCATAGGTTTAACAATTTCTTCTTCCTCTCTACCCTTACCCCCCTCCATGACTTCTAATCAGTTAGTGTGCAAAATCAATATTTTTAATAAAATATTGTAAATCAAATTTCTCCCTCTTTTTTAAATATAAAAGTAACTTTTATAAATCTCTAATTAATTACATTCAATTCAACCAATTTCCTAATTGACTCTGCACACTATCAAAAACAGTTTATATCAAATCTTCAATAATCAACAATTAATTATCAATATCTTTTTCAAAAACTCAGATTTTATAAATTTATCAATTTCAATTAATTCAAATCAATGAAATCAAATTTAAATCAGTCAATTTCAATTATTACATCCAAATCAATATCTACTATCTCTAATCAATTTCTAATCAATAAATTCCAAACAAATAACTTTCAAATAAAGATCAATCAATTTAAGCTATATGAATCTAAATTAATACCAAGACTTTATAAAATTAATAATAGATTAATAATTTGATTAAGCTCACCACACTTTAAATTTATCTTTTATAATTAATTAGGAGGGAAGGATACAGAGGAGAAAAATGAGATATGAGAGAACCAGGCTAATGAAAAGGAGCCAACTTATATATATTTCAAGGGAAAGGGGGGTATGACACAAGAACACAAATTGTTTGCTAGAAAAGCCACTAATAAGATTTTCACATATATAGGTACAAGGAAGAAAAGACAAACTCAAAAATGAAAGAGCAGCAGAAGAAGGAAAAGAGAAAAGAAATAAAAAAAGTTACTAACTCCAAAAAAATTTAAAAAGAAAAGGAAAGAAAAATAGAGCAAGGATAGAAATAGAAGCAAAAAAAGAAAGAAAGAAAAATCGCTGTTCTCTCTCTTACCCCCCCCCCCAAAAGACAAAAGGGAGGGGGAAGAAAGAAAAAAAAAGAAAAGAAAGAAAAAAATATGCCACTCAATTCCACTTAGTTCAACAGTCCTTTGTTCTTAAAAATATTGAGTATGTAAAAAAGAAAAAAGAAAAAAATAGCTAATCAAAATGGAAGAGAAAGGAATAATAAAAAAAGTTCCATTTCTCTTTTATATTGTCACCGCCATAAACCCCAGTCCATTAATGTTGCGTCTTAAATTAAACCAAAGATCTTCTGTATATATAAATTAAAAAAAAATAAGAGATAAACGGTCTTCTTTTGTGTATATATATATTCGATTTCTCACCCACACTTTCAGTTCTTTTTAAAATGTCGCCGCCATTACGCTCATGCCAATGTCTCTACTCCTCTTTCAATTCCAGACAAAAGAAAAAAAAAAAGAAAGGACCGAATTAAAAAAAAACACGCCTCATTTTTTAAAGTTTAAGTCTTCATTTTCACGTTAAAATCACATTTCCTTGGTGAAGCCAGGCTCAATGGCAGCCTCTCCTTATGCCATCCTAAGCCACGCCCTGTGTGTTTGTGTTTTAATATGCCTTAAATGTATTGGTGGGCAGCAAAAAAAATTACTACCATACTATGGGTGGAGCCAATGTCATGAGCGGAGCCAACTTCATGACATAATGGGCGGAGCCAACATCATGATGTCATGGGTGGATCCCACATCATGGGCTGAGCCAAAGTTAAAGAACCATAAAAATAAGTACACATAAAAATACAAATTACATAGACATAAACATACATAAAATACACATAAAACCACATAAAATACACATTAAAAATAAATACACATCAAATACATATTAAAATGTACCCACCCACTCCACACCCAAAGGAGGCTAACTTACCCTGGGGAGTAGGCTGTAGGGTACTTCAGGCTAGCAGCTGCTCTTCCTCCTCCCCACTTTGGAGGACAGCAAGGAGGCCGTTGAAGGCCTCAGCAGCAGACACCGGTTCCTCCATGGCTTTGCGTGGCCGCCTGATGCTCTGTGCTGCCACACTCCAAGCACCAAATGGCAGAGCGCTGTAGGTGTGAATGTGTGCCAAACACTGTAGGAGTGCCAAGCACTGTAGGTGTGCCAAGCGCTGTAAGCATGCATGCATGCATAGCGTTTGGTGCACATGCACAGTGTGGTAACTGGCAAAATGTAAGCCCTCGAGGTGGTTCCCACAAAAAGCCACTACAGGTTCTTTGGGACACTGGGAAAAGCTACCACCAGTTCTGGTGAACTGGTGTGAACTGGCCACTGCCCATCACTCCTTAAATGCTCAGTTTTACCAAACATGGCATTGGATGTTACAGTATTTGCTGGCATGTAAGACATACCCCATTTTTAGTACACATTTTTCATGAATTTCTAAAATTAACTCCAGTGGGATGGGGGGAATGGGCTTAAAGGATCCTTTCTTCCCCCCTCTAATCCACTCTCCCTGGTTGGTGGTGGGATGGGGTGGGTTGAAAGGGCTTAAAGGAGCATTCATTTCCCCCATCCCACTTTCCCTGGCTGGTGGTGGGATGAGGCTGGAAATGATCTTAAAGGAACATTCTTTCCCTCCTTAAATTTAGATCCACCCACCCCAATCCCAGTAGCCCAATCCCACTAACAACCCAGGAGAGTGGGATAGGGGGAAAAAAGTAGGATCTTGAACTGAATGAGTGGTGTGCGGGGTGGAGGTTAAGGCAGCCACCATACCACACCAGTGGGGGACTGTTTTCAGCGTATATGACACACTCCTTTTTCCACGTGTATTTTAAGAGGGGAAAGTGTGTCTTATACGATGGCAAATACAGTAGTTAAGAGTTCATTTTAGCTCCAGTTTCCTACCATCTCCCTTTTCTTTGGGTCTTCCATGCACATTTTGGTATATATATAAAAATTCCTACCTTCACACCTTGGTGGTAGTGACCACTCCTTATTTTCACATCTTACGGTATCTGAACCAGATAGTTCAAAACCATCCTGACACTTATAGTGCAGCTCATGTCCTGGGAGGTAGGATTCTGATCGCTCTTCTATGATATCAGCATTGAAAACCACAGGGGGCTGTCTGCAGGTTGCATCTTTAAGGGGAGATAATGTAAAAAGTAAAGGCTTTTCAGAAACTTTGCTCAACTCCAAAAACCTTCACAATCAATGCTTACATTTTACTCACTTTTTATTAGGGACAAAGTAGTGGATGAAAAGCAGCTCCCCTGGTGACTTAGTGGTTAAGGTGCTGAGCTGGAGACTGGAAGGTCAAGTTTTGATACCCAAGAGCTGCCTAAAAATACCCCTAAAAATCCTGCCAAACCCAGAGTAATCTCTGGCACTATTATTAGTGGGTGCAAAGTTCTACTAGAGTTTCTGTTACGAGTGTCAGTACGCAGAGAAAGAGTAGAATCACATGAAGAGATATCTCTCTCAACAGCAGCAGCTATGTCTCTGGTGACCCAATAAATAAGCTGATCCAGGCATGAAAAATGTGACCAAACACATTACAGTGAATAGATGGTGTAGGGCCTAGTTGAGTCTGATGAAGCTTCCATGCTTGTCACTTGCCAAGAAGTGACCCACACACTATGATCCTGCAGTACACCTGAATGTGATATGAAGGACTCAACATGGAATGCTGCAGCACTGAAGATATGGCCAAGGTGTGTCTTCACAGCCAGTCCATATGGCATGGCCTTCTCTGCCTTCATGACCATTGGGAATCACAATAAGTGGTTCCTCTTCTGCCCATTTTGCCATTGAGCCTAATAATTTACACACACACCCTTCTCCTCAGAGTGGCTGTTGGTCCCCCTCACGCTTCTTTCAGCTATTGGAAGCTGAAGATGGCAGTTGGAAGCTGAGGAAGCTGGCGGGAGGGACTCCACAAACTACAGGCATATGCAACCAAAGAATATTAGTATGTAATATTCTAAGAGAAAATGCTACAAACTCTACATAAAAGTATCTAATGTCTTAAAATTGTGTCATTCAGAAGCAAAGCTCATGAGTGGCAGGACACACAGGATTTCCTTTTCTTAGGTGTCAATGTATCAAACTATTATAGATCTCAGAAAACAACATCTACTCCCAGATCTCCCTGTTATTGCTACAGAGGTGGTTCCAATTCTGAGCTCATGCAGCTTGTGAAGGCCATACCTAACATCTTCAAACTGCCTCTAGTGGCATACATGGAAACAAGGATTCATCTCTGAATGGTGCAACAGGACTTGTCAAAGCACAAGCCTGAGTGTGGTGGTGGTGGTGTAATTTCTACTTTCCCCCTTAAGCAACACAGTGCCATAACTTGTGGCATGTTAGAGCAGCATCCTAAGTATACAGTTCTCAATATCAAAAATGCACTTGCTAAATGCAAGTTGGCACAAAACACAGAGTCTTAGCCTTACCAGCAACAACCATTTTCCTTCCCATGAGGGGAGAAAGTTTGAACCCAACTACATCCAGGGGACAACAGAGAAGGCTAGGATCACAAAATTAAGAATTAAGACCAGAAGCCTGTCAAGAGAATGCGGAAAAAAAGATCAATCTCACAAGCTTCCCCCTTTCTTGTCACTTCCTTTTTTGGGTGCCTAGTTTCAAATTGGTTGTAAAACCAGTCATATGATGAGAAGCCAGACAGAAGTAAAACTCTAAAGCTGAATCCATGCTCTCATGCCACTGTGGTTAAGTTGCAGTACTGTAGCTCAAACTTTACTTACGATTTTATTTAAATCCTGATTGGCTCGAGATTTATTCAGCCTTCCATCCTTCCAAGGTCAGTAAAACAAATAACCAGTGTGTTGGAGGGAATATGCTAATTACATTTGAACAATGTAATGGGGTGGAATGAGATCTGGTTTGACTTTTAAAAGCCAGTTGCAGTGCAAGGTGTAGGACATCAGGAATGAGGAAAAGATGTATGAGGTGGGTTTTACCTAAAGGTAGGTTCCTCCCAATTCATTGCAGGCATGGGAAGCTCTAGACCAATCAGAACTACAATCAGGGTGATATCCTCTCTTTTTAACATAGGGTTCTCTGTTATAAGATCACCAAAAGCAGTTACGTTGGTAGTGAAGCTACAATGACTTAGAGGTTGAAATTTTGCCTTGTAAGCAGTAGGGCGGGGTTAAATTCCATAGGAAGGATAGTGGGAACATGTATAATGGGTAGAGACAAAGCAGGAGGAAGGCGACCATCCTGCCAGTGTTGCCACCTTGCCCCTGCTTCCCCTTGAGTTAATCCCTGAGCATCGCTGGCTTGGCTTCTCCCTTCCTGCTCTTTGTTTAAGAAATAATAATAATAAAATTACACCCACAGGGGCGGAGATTACTGGGGTGGAGTGGGACATTGCCCAATACCCCCAGCATGCCACTGCCCAGAATGAAACAGCTTTTAATGTATTAGGACTCCCTTTTCAAAATGGATGTTAGAGAGAACACCAGGAAGGCATCGGCTCTCTTCCTTAGAGGATCTACTGGGATGAGAAAAGCAGAAATATGAAAGGCCATATTTCACATGTCAAGCACTGAGGAAAACATTAAAGAGGAGCCATAGGCAGCAGCTGAAATGAAAAACCGTGATCTGAATTACTCCTCAGAAAGTCATTTTCCTCTCATGTATCAATATGATTCCACTTTAGGTTAAGATTGCCCTTCCTCAAAAGCCAGTTGTATCTATATCAAGGGCATGGTGCTTATCTCTGGGTATCCCCAAAGAGCTAGCATTCTCTGTGTCTGCAGAGGTTTCCGTGGTCATCTGGCAGGTATGACTAGACACTGGAGGGCACGAAACACTGCTACCTTTCTACCAAATTGATACCTATTTATCTACTGCTAGGTTAGCTGGACCTGGGACAGAGATGGGATCTCACTCCATCTTACAGCACTCAGGTTTTGAACTGTTGACCTGCCGTCCTTCCAGTAATCAAATTCAGCATCTTAACCCAAGCCACTGATACCACTTTGCTGTTCACCATTCATTTATCTTGTGAAGTAATGACAATTCCCAATTGCATAAGGTGTCCAGAGTTTTTAGAGACATTCCCACCTCTCCCATGCAATGATGTCAGTTGTTTAAGTTCCAAACATGTTTCTACTATAGCTACAAGTCATGGGAAAACCACACTTTGTTGCTTAGGTTACATTCCAGGATTGTGGATGAGAGATGACCACTGACCTAGCACAGTACAGAAAAGAGCATAGACATGCTCAAGCCACTTTGATACATTTCTACAAGTGTTCACTGAAGCAAAACATAAGACATACCTTCACAGGTAGAAGGCTGTGACCACTCTCCTCTTCTGCATGTAATGGTCTGTGGACCTTCAGCAGCAAAGCCAGGATGGCACTTGTATGCTACTGTTTCTCCAGCTTTATACAAGTTATTTGTTTTTTTGAGATATGAAGCATGAGAGATGACTGAAGGCGTCTGGCAGGATTTTTCTGAAAATATATAGAAACAAAAATAGATTTTTTTTCAAAATAAGATATGATATAAATCAGTGCAGATTGTTGAAACATGACACTGAGCAGAACTTCATGTCAATACTGAGCATGCGCCTGTGTGTGACATGCGCCTGTGTGTGACAAAGAGTACCTTCATCTTCTTTGACTGTCGCAGATCTGGGGAGCATTAGAGATGCCTGCTGGCATCTTTACCTCCAGAACCTTTCCCCAGAACCTGTAATATGGGCATTGCCTATTTTTTATATTGTTTTGACCAAAATGATTAAAATGACATGACCTTTTGTTTGCCATATATCCTGATTTCCCTTGATCATTATTTTCCAACATGGCTAATCCTGGGACAATAGACATGAATGGGGGTTTACTAAAGAAAAAGTAGATAATTGGTAGATAAATGGATTTCCATTTTTTATTCACAGTGGCAAAATACTGTAGAAAGCTTAGATAAACATTTCCAGTTGAACTACAAGCAGCCTCTCACCTCCTAACAGAAGCACACTTTCTTACCTATGCAACTTGGAAGCTCAGACCACTCTGCATTTTCACATATAGCATTCCTCTGTCCCTTAGTTTCAAAACCTTCATGGCAAACATATTCCACTGTTTCACCAGGAGAGTATTTTCTTAAGGCACCACTTTCTACTTCACCATTGGGAACTGAAGGGGGATCTCTGCATCTCGTATCTGGGAAAGTGGATTTCCAGCATGTGCTTTTAGTAAATAAAGGTGAACAATGTAAAAGACACGCTTATCCTGTCACATGTATGTAGCAATGCAATATAATGTAACTCATTATATTTACATGGTGGGAATTAATAAGGTAGCCATTATGAAATCAGTATACTTAGGGACCTGGAGAAAAATTCAGACTTGTATTGCTTGTGTGCTATCTTCTGATTTACAAACTTAAAACGGGAGGGCTGTCAGGTATGTGGAAACACAACATTTCTTCTATAGAATAGAAAACAGGCTAAACCTTTTGTAGTGTATTCCACTGTAGGTTTACTGGGAAGTAAGTCCCACTGGCATCCCTTGGTGTATTTAAATCGCAACTACAGTCCTAAGGTTTGTATTACATGTATTAGCCCTTTGAAAAGATAGGTGTTGCCTTCTTCTGATTTAACCTTCATGGTTCACAAGACAAAAAACAACCTTCACTGCTTTTTTAGCAATACCAATCACACTTATATAGTGCCCCATAGAGTTTAGTGCACTCCCTGGCCATTTCACAAGGTAATTAGCATTGCAATCTTTCTTGTCATAAAGGTAGCAACCAATGAAATGGAGTGCTGGAGAGTAAGCTCATCACAAAATAACATCATGAATGTTTAGAGAATGCCTTAAATGAAGTCTTCTATAGGAAAAGGAGCACACCATTTTCTCCACTAGCCCTGTTCTTTCAATGCCTGAACAAAACCCAAGTTCAGATGACCAGATATGTGAAGGGCTCTAATCAAAAGCACTCAGTATATTCAGTGAATGCACAAAAATGATCTTGACACAATCTCCTACAACCATTCATTGAATACATGGGCTAAATTACAGCCCTCACTCCACTCCAACAGCAATGAATTAAAAGTGGGATTGATCGGGAAAGGCCATTATTACACTCAATGAAGGTGGCCATGAGGAACACAGACAAGGCTTTACTTATTCCTTACTTGTTGAATTATATTGCGATCCGGGCATGCAATGTAGACACAGTAGGTCATGTAAGACTAAATATTTCCTTCTAGGGAAAATTAACTTGTTTGTTTGTCTCTAGTTAGCCAATTAAAAGTCTTTTTACCTTTCTCACCTCTTGGCAGTCGTGGGCAGCAGCTGGTTTAGACCGGTTCTACCTAACCGGTAGTAAAAATCTAGTAAACATAGTAATATGGGGTCCCATGTTGGGTGGCTGATATGATGGGACCACCCCTCCCTCGCTCTTTTAAACCTTTTAAACTTTTAAATCTTTTTTAGTATTTTGTAAATCTATAGTTTAATTTTTTAAAAAAAATAATTTTGAACCAAATTGCTGAATTTCTAGGGGTATAGTGGGATTATTTAGTTTGTTTTGCACTCATGTGTGATCTTTTTATTTTTTTGTAAGCTGCCTAGAGTCAGGTTTACCTGATTGGGGCGGGATAATAAATCTAAATAAATAAATAAAAAACAAACAAATAAATAAATAAAAATCCCGGGTGGTCTCCTGGGGGGGGGGGTAGTAACCCTCCCAGGAGACCACCCAGGATGGTTACTTTTTTTGGAGGTGACCAGTTAGGTCACCTCTCTGGCTGCCCTTCCTTGCAGCCGAAAATGGCTGCTTGCAAGTGCGCATGCATCAAAACACCATTTGACGCATGCACGCTGAATACTAGAGGCGCACGTGCATCAAATGGTATTTTGACGCATCCGCACTTACGAGCAGCCATTTTGGGCTGCAAGAAAGGGTGCAGCGGCTGGCTGTTGAGGTCCTCAGCAGCCTCTTTGGAGGAGCGGCAGCTGTGGCCTTCCCTTGGTGCACCGCTGGGCCAGGCCGGGCCAGGCCATACTGCCAGGCCAGGCTACACTGCCAGGCCAGGCCGTGCTGCCGGGCCTGGCCAGGCCAGGCTGGGCTAGGCCACGCTGCCATGCCGCTGGTCTGCCAGGCCGCTGCTATTGCCACCTGCCTGCTGCTCCCCAACCCCAGCCAGAGTGAGTGACTAGGGTTTGTGTTTGTGGTGAGTGTGTATGTGTGTGTTTTAAAACACTGTGTTTTATGTAGTGTGCTTTTATTTCTGTTTAATGTCTTTTTTAAGTTGTATTTTTATATTTTTTATTTCTATTTAATGTCTATTTAATTTGTATTTTATGTGTTTTTTATTTCTATTTTTATGTGTCCTGTATTTTTATTTTATTTTTATTTTTTATTTTTTTACTTTGGCTCCACCCACATCATTGGCTCTGCCCACAATGTCATGACATTGGCTCTGCCTGTGACATTGGCTCTGCCCATAGTGTGGTAGTAAAATTTTTGGCTGCCCACCACTGCCTCTGGGTTTCTTAACCTCAACTAGCATGCCTTGTGACTTCTCACTGTTCTGTTTGTTTGTTTGTTTGTTTGTTTGCTTGCTTGCTTGCTTGCTTGCTTGCTTGCTTGCTTGCTTGCTTGCTTGCTTGCTTGCTTTTGATCTACTAGGTTGGCAAGGGCTGGGAAAGAGATGGGCACTCAATCCATCATGCAGCACCCGAGTCTCAACTTGCCGACTTGCCAGCCTTCCAAATAACAAGGTGAGCTTGTAAACTATTGAGTCACTTCAGCCCCTTGTGTAACATGGGGTAGGGAATTGGTTGGTCCTGGGGCCTTTCACTGAATTTTTCAGGCTTTGAATTCAGTGTTCTGCACCCTATTGTCCTATTTCAGTAATTTTCCACCAGGAACATATTTACAGCAGGGTTTTTCAGAGAATGTGAATGCTGAAATAGAGAAAACTGAACAGAAATAGACAGTGGTGGGATTCAAAAGTTTTTACTACCTACTCTGTGGGCATGGCATGGTGGCTGTGGCCAGGTGACCAAGTGAATTGTTGGGTGTGGCCAGGTGGCCATATGGCTTGCTGGATGTGGTCTTGTGACTTGGTGAGCATGGCCACCTGACTGGGTGATTCAAAGTGGCCGGTTAGCCAAGTGGGATGTGAGTCATTGTGTCTAGGCCTCTAGGGAGGCTGTGCCACCTGGGCAGGAGGCAGACACAGGCCTATGATCTGAGGCTCTGGCAAGGGGAAGCCCAGGGAGGCTGCACCATTGGTACGGGAGGCAGGTACAGGCCTACGACCTGAGGCTCTGGGAACCGGATGGGCAGAGCCAGCTGGAATTTCTACTACTGGTATGGGGCATTCTGGCTGAATCCCACGACTAGAAACAGACCTTCTCCACCAAATCCTAAACTTTCTAGCGAGATAGCACCTGGGCTGATGATTGCTCTATAAAATCAGATACTTTCATCAATTCTTTTCTTTTGAATTTGTTAACTTGCTTGTTTCACTGACTTTTTCTGGTGGTGTTGGGATTATTTTCCAGAAAATAAATATAATGGACATGCAAAAAGGACATAGACTGGAAATACAGTGTTTTCTCAGTTGCTATGCATAGTTAGGGATATGAACAAAAACACCCCAGAAGATAATGCATAGATAATAGAATATACAGATAATAACAATGACAGAATTATACAAGATACAGTATAGTCTTGCAGTCACATTGTCATTTATACTCTGTCTCTCAAGATAAAGACAAAATTATATGTAAGGAAAAGCATACGAACCAACACAGCGTGGGGGTGTCTGCCATCTTCCACCATCACACCTTATTCTCTGTGGTCCTTGGAGAACAAATTGTTCCATGCACTTGAAAGCTACCTCTTCACCACTCCTGTAGTTTCTTCTCTCTGTCATGTTGACTGCATTAGGAAGCTGAGGTGGTGGTGGGCAGAGTTCTTAAATGAAAGAAATGTTTCAGTTACAACTGAACAGTGGTTGGCTCAAAAAAAATTTACTACCACACTATGGGCATGGCAAGGGGAAAGCCATGTGTTGCACCCGAATTAGGACTACTTTATTTCAAAACTTGGATAGGCAGGGCCAGCCAGAATTTTTGCTACCGGTTCTGGCGAACTGGTGTGAACCTGCTGGTGCCCACCACTGCAAGTGAATGATGCAAGTATGATGGGGAGAATCTTGAAATAATGTTTAATTATCTGTTAAGAGTAAGCAACTTTCCAGGCCTTGTCACTCCATGAGTTAGTTCAAAAGTATCATTAAAAAGCTACTTTGGTCATTGTGCAGTGAAATTTTGTCTGAATATCAGAAATTCTAAGATCTGTTCAAAAAGATGCAAAATCTGCATTAGACAATCCTCTATAAGTCAAGAGAGTGATCATCAATTTTATGAAATGGCAAGAATTTGTATGTTTCTCCTACTTTGCTGCTGGAATAGAAAATTTCACAAGTGTTTTAAGCAGTGTAAGAGGCTAGATCAGGGGTTGGCAACCTATGGTCTGTGGGCCAGATTTGGCCTGTGGCACCAAATCAACCAGCCAGTGCCATCGCTCCAGCATCCCCAGTGGTCACAGACACAATTACAACAGCCATAAAGCATCTACAACAGCAGTGGACATGTTTACAGAGGCATTAATGGTGGGGCCACACCAGTCCAGCCACCTCAACATAAAAAGGTTGCTGACCCCTGAGATAGATGGTACTTATAATACAAAGGTGCAAACATGCACTCAAACCTGCTCAAATACATCTGTTTGTTGCAACTGGTAATGATCTTTATCTAGACGTACATTTAACATGGTTTGTTGTACCGGTACTTCTTCTAACTGCCAGGCTATGAGAGAACATTTCAGGAAGGGAATCACATGTTTACTTCAGGAAAACCTATTCTTTCTACAGTTCATTTGCAGTTCAGATGGTAAGTTTTTTTTCCTGTGATGCACAAAATCACATCAGTAGGCAAGTGGCAACTGACCCAGAACCTACAGGTTCAACTGATCCAGAGACAATGAATGCCACACAGTCAACCTTTGAATGGTTCTGAAGCCTTCTCAGCATAGATCAGTGGTGGTGAACCTATGGCATACATGCCAGAGGGACAATCAGAGCCCAATCTGTGGGCATGTTCACCATTGCTCCAGCACAGAATTCATTACTAGAAAGCCAAAGTGTAAAATTAGTGTAAAAATACATCAAATTGACTCTATTTCTAACTCTAAAGTGACTCTACCACATTAATGCTTCTCTTCAAATAGTGAATAACTCTAGAGGGCCTCTTGACTTGTTCCACCAATACACATGGTGCAAAAGCAAGAAGGGGTGAGGTGGCACCTGTACACAGTGGACCACATGTGCCTGGGCTCCTCACTCACTCTCTTTCACTGGCTGCCCAGGCAGTATCATGTCATGGCTTACCACAATATTCAGGTTAATTTGCGAGAAATAAGTGAGTTTTGGTTTGCAGTTTGGGAAATCAGTCTCTAAAAGGTTTGCCATCACTGACATTGGTGAATTGTTGCTAGGTGGAATGAAAGCACCAAAAGGGTTTTGGTCCACAGCCTCTTGGACTGTTCCTTCCTTCGCATAAGAGAAACATATTACTGAACATGCAGAGATCATGTATTTCACACAGCTAGGGATAGACCTCTCATGTTAAAATGAAAGAAAATAACAACACAAACTAGGCCCTTTTCTCATTTTCATGTCCTTTTGTTGATTGTTGAAATAGATCTCGTTAACCCTGAATGATTGATATCCTTTGTTTGTCAAATGACCTAGGAAAATTTTCATCTGATAATTATGCAACAGCTGCTGTCAGGAAACAATCAAAACATCCAGGAGTGGTAGAATCGGGATTTTGAATTTGTCAAAGGGCCTGGATTCATTATAACCTAATGACAAAAGTCCTTTGTTTCAGTTTTTCCTTTTGTGTGGGGATCTGTGTGGTGCTGAGTTACTGTCCTAGCTCTACCTCTGTCCTCAGTCTCCCCTACCTTTTCTTCCATCCCTCCTCTCATATTTCCAAGGGTTTTTCCCCTTACCAATCTTTCAATATGATTTCTGCTGCTGCCATCTGGTATCCTATCTATGGCACTGTGCCTCTCGGGCATTTTTTCTTGCCTCTGCCTCAATTTCTTTTATATGTAAAAAAGAGGTACAACCCTTCAAGAGGACAGAACATGGATACCAGGTTAGCCGGGAATCATATTAAAAACTTTACCTTGGCTGAGTATCTTCTTGGTCTTGAAATCTCTAAAAATAAAAGAGTTCTAACTCTGGCTCCCAGTAATCAGTGATGGGCTGCTCATGGTTCAGACTGGTTCGACCGAACCAGTAGCAGCCATCCGGAGGGGATTACCGGGGGGGGGGGAGCAAACCCCCGGGTGACCGCATTGGTCACCTCTCTGGTCTCCCTCCAGACGTCTCTTCTGGGCAGCCCAAAATGGCTGCCCGTAAGTGTGCATGCGTCAAAACTCCATTTGATGCATGTGCACTAAAAAAAAGTAGTGTGCATGCATCAAATGGAGTTTTGAGACATGCACACTTACAGGCAGCCATTTTGGGCTGCCCAGAAAGGGCGCAGGCAGCGCCTGGAGGAGGGGCAGCAGCAGTGGCCTTTCTTCACTGGGCCGCGCCATGCTGCCAAGCTGCCAAGCCGCCACAGCGCAGTTCCTGCCTGCCTGTCTGCCTAGTGCCTGCTCCCCGACCTCAGGCCAGGTAAGTGACGGGTTTGTGTTTGGGTTGGGTGGGTGGGTGGGTTGATTTGTGTGTTTATTATGTGTATTTATTTTAATTTTAATGTGTATTTTTTTACTTATTTATTTAATTTGACTCTGCCCATGACATCATGATGTTGGCTCTGCCCATGATGTCAGCTCCTCCCACGGTGGGGTAGTAAAAAATTTGACAGCCCACCACTGCCTGTAATGCCTTACCATCAGCAATTCTGGAAGTAACATATTTGACTATTCCATACACCCAATGTGCCTATGCAGAGCAACCAGTGCTTTGTCTCAACATGTCAAAATATAGAAGATACTGGAATCCACAGGAGAAACTACTGGCCAGTTTTAGGAAACTAAACAATATCTGGCAACCTTCCCTCTCTCCCTTAATCTGAAACCTTCTATTTTACCGGGTTGGGGCAGCACAATCTCCTCCTCCTTTTCTTGGTAATGGCTTGCACTCCTGCCTTAAGAGAGAATGGATGCCAAAATGCCTAGTCAGAGACATGCCACCCACATTCATTGTGCAGGACTGAAAAAGTTGCCCATGTGTTATTATTTTGCCATGTTGTTGTCATCCATTTTTCCTTTTTCCCTAAACAGGCCTGACACCTTTAATATTTATCTGCTTCTTTCACGTTGTGCTAACAAAATCTGCTCTAAAAGGAAGAAGTTGATTGCACTTCTGAACTCATTATTATGGTGATTCAGATAAGCACCTTGTAGTGAGATTAAAAAGTTCTCATTTGCACATATAGATCTTTTATTTAGTTAGGCTTCTGAGTGTTCTAATAAAGATTGGATTGGAATAAAGTATGAATGATTGAAATCAGGAACTGAAATAACACACAAAACTGTACCTTTACATTCTGGTTCAGGTGTCCATTTTCCAGCAATACATTGTGTTGCATAAACACTGGAATAACAGCTGTAATTTGCAATACTACCATTGAGAAATTCCTTCTTGAGAGGAACCTGTGGTACAAATTTTGTGTTCTTTGGACGTGTACATTTTCCTGTAATATGTAATGATTCAAATAATGCTTAGTTAAACAGTTAGTAATGTTCAGCTCATCAGGTTTCAATGCCACAAATATTGTTGAGGTAAAAATTCAAAGGGAAAGCAATTCTTACTGTTTAAATGTGGGCATTGTTTCAGGATTTTTTTGTTTTGGAAAACAAACAGCTATGAACTTGAATTGTTACTTGCCTCCTTTTAACTGGCAAGTAATAGTGTGATGAACTACTTCAATATATATTTGTGGTGTTTGGCTTCTCATCATTCTCTATTTTAATATTTAATGGATACATTCTTTTTTTAAGCTTCACATATGTCCCCAGAACAAAATTCTGTTGCATACTTATGCAATATGGGTAATTTTAAATGTGAATTGCTTTAAGTTAAAAAATGTCAATAGACATTACCTGTTGTGTATCAAGTCATTCAATGTGGTGTGCAACTGTTATATATATCTACAGTGGTACCTCACTTAAAGAGCATAATGCGTTCCACAGGATTGCTGTTTAAGCGAGTTTGCTCTTTAAGTAAAACACCATTGTAAGTGACCAATTGTGACTTCTGGTGGGGAAGATTGTGAACCCCGATTTATTTGCTAAGTGAGTTTTTGGTTGGTTTTATTTGTTAAGTGAAGTGAACATTCAGAGAAAATTCTGTGCTTTAAGCGAGTTACTCTCTAAGCTAGGTACTCTTTATGTGAGGTTTTACTGGGTGTGTGTGTGTGTGTTTGTGCGTGTGTGTGTATCTGTATCTGTATCTAGAGATAGATAGATAGATAGATAGATAGATAGATAGATAGATAGATAGATAGATAGATAGATAGATAGATAGATAGATAGATAGATAGATAGATAGATAGATAGATAGATAAAATCTTCTGGGAATGGTGATCTTGAACACAGACATACAAAGAAACCCATGTGATTCATACACAAAGCTGCAGGGTGAGGGAATATGCAGATAGCTGGTTTTCTATATTTGTTGAATGGGGAATGATATAATATACAGCCATTTTTTTTTAATTCACACCTGAGAAACAGCCTGGCACAACATCTTGCCATGAACCATTGGAACTCTTAGTGATAATTTTCCTAAATACCCACAGGAAACTGATGCATGTCTGAAGAAGTGATCTTGAATCATGAAAGCCTGATCAAGGTTTGATTTTAGTGATCTAGATAAACATATTGCCTTCCTCCTGCAATTGTCTTGAACACAGAGAGGAATAGACTTTATGATGGTAGGATAATGATGTTAACTAGAAAGGGTTATAAGATGCTCAGACTCTCCCCAATAGTAGAATGCACGAACAATAAATAGGTACTGCCTTGGCAGGAAAAGTAATAGCATTCTGTGTGCTAGTCATCATAGTCTTTTCCTGTCTGCCACATGGCTATGGAAATGTCTGCAGATGCAGACATCACTGACTCTTTGGCTGTAAATGGAGAAGAGCACCACCCCATAGAGTCAGACATGACTAGCCAAGGGAAGACCTTTACCTTTACTAATAGTGGACCTTTGAAAACAGAACTACTATTAGGATGTGTAGCAAGACAAGAAAAATAAGACTAAAAGAGATATTACTAAGAAGAAGAGCCAAAATATTAAGATTTCCAAGCCAATTCATTAAAAAAATGCAGTTTTGGAAACTCTTTAAATTATTGGGCTGTAGTCCAGCACAGAGGGAATTTCTAGTGATAACAGCAGAGGGTGCTCATACCCTCCAAGGCCCACATGCTGTCCCACAGGTTGCCCACCACTGCATTACAAAGCATAAAATAATATCTCAACTGCAACCCAAATCTCTGGACAGCACATGCCTATTCCTGCCATTTTAAAGAACAAAGATGAGCTGAAGAAACAGAAGGTTCTTAATGGTGTATCCATGGCAGATGCTGTGTGTAAGTCCAAGTATCTTATGATTATGGTAGCAACTCTGGTATGAAATATTGTACTAAATTCAAGAAGTGCCTGCACAAATTATTGTGAGTTTATTTGCAGTGCTGCAGCTTACCCATGCATGAAGGCACCTCCCACTCTCCATGGAGACACCTGGCTGTAATGGATTCAGGAATGGCAAGTGTTCCAATGCATTCATATTTCACAGTTTCATTATGCTTGAATGCGTGATCATCAACATTGAATGTACGTCCATATGGGACATTGGGAAGCTGTCCACAAGTTTTTGGTTCCTCTGTTGAAAATTGGATTAGGAAATGTAAATGAAAAATATAGTTCCTTCATTTTCTTTTTAACCAATCTGTCCCTTAGCCCTCAGGGTAAGACAGCTCATCTTTTCAGCCTCTCCCACAACACCCAGATGTACTGATTTACTGTTAATAAGATAAGATATCTATGACAAACATCCTCCTGCTCATTCATATTGTGGAAATTAAGCTTTATGTTCCATTTATAATGTTATTCTATACTTTTTTTTCTGTTGGTAATATTCCACTACTTCCACTTTCCTTTTTTTATATGGTAAAAGATTCCAAGACATGCAGAGAATTAACCTTATACCATCTCTGCAACTAGTGGGAATTATGGAATGGTAGAATCTAGTTTGTCAGCAAATGACTAGTTAAAATAATCTGTTCCCACAGAAGTGGTTTACCTGTGCATGATGGCAAAGATGTCCATTCCCCATCCACACATTCTATTGTGTTTGATCCAATCATTGCAAATCCAGCATCACACTCATATACCACCATCTCACCATGCTGGTATTCTTCATGAAGCTCTCCATCAGCAAGGCCATGATCAATTTTGGAGTTGGGCTGCTCACAGGTTTTGACTTTTACTAGAAAGAAAAGAATATAATTGACTTTGAACACATTTACGCAAAACAAAAAACAATGGGACATAATTCCATGTAGTTATCCTCACAGCTGAAACTGATGAAATAACTTTATCAGATGCACTAGATTTCAGATGTCAGATAGTAACATCTGGATAGAAAAAGTGATTTCTGAGCTATGAAAGAAGTCATAGGAGTCTTAAGTGTTAGCTTACCTCAGTGTGCATTTAAATGAATGAGTCTTCAGTATCATTCTTATAGATCAGTGATGGCAAACCTATGGCACGCGTGCCAGAGGTGACACTAGGAGCCCTCTCTGTGGGCACCTGTGAGTCACCCCAGCACAGAGTTTGCCCCACCACTCTGCCTAGCAGCCTAATGGGAGCGCTTCCTCTCTCTCCCAGCACAGAGTTCACCTCTACCCAGCAGACCAATGGGACGTTTCCATCCTCCCCTGTTGCTATGTTGGCACTATGTATAAGTGGGTTTTGGGTTGCAGTTTGCACACTCAGACTCTAAAAGGTTCACCATCACTGTTATAGATGCTAAGGTGAACATTAACCTATCTACCTATCACCATAGCTTTCTCTTCAAGAGGACCAAAGATAGCTTACAATATTAAAAAATATATATTAAAAGCTCAAAACAACATTTTATTATAATAGTAGAAAGGAATTAAACATAAAACTATTTAAACTAATAAAGACTAAAGACTATTGTAAAAAGCTTTTAAAATAGCTAAAATATTGCAGCAGTTTTTAGCATTTTAAGGGCAGCAGTTACTTAGAAATAACATACAGTTGTACCTCGCATAACGAGCATAATGTGTTCCACAGGATTGCTCTTTAAGCGAGTTTGCTCTTTAAGCGAAACACCATTGTAAATGACCAATGGGGGGGGGGGGGAATTGCGAACCCTGATTTATTTGTTAAGCGAGTTTTTGGTTGGTTCTATTTGTTAAGCGAAGCGAAAATTCAGAGAAAATTCTGCTCTTTAAGCGAGTTACTCTTTAAGCGAGACGCTCTTTATGCGAGGTTTGACTGTATGTGAAAGAAAGTACTTTGCCTGCTTGCAAATAGGGATCCAGCCTGACCTCCTGAGGGAGGGAGTTGCATAACTTAGGACCCATGATAGGGAAAACTGTTTTGTGTCCTTGTCAAATGCATTTGTAAGAGTGGCGAGACTGTGACTTCATAATGGATAATCTTTTAATCTTTTGTTTTTAAGTTGTTTTTAACTTTTTAATTATTATTGGGACCTGTTGACTTTTATAAATTTAAAAAACTTTCAAAATTTTATAATTGTAATTTTGAAGTTTTTAACAATGGGTTTGGGTTGGGTTGTATTATGCTTTTATGATGTTCTAAACCACCATGGGCCGCCCCAGTGAGAAGGGTGGTATAAAAATGTGAATAAATAAATAAATAAAATAAAGGGAAATGTGGTATTTCAAATACTTTTGATAAGACTTTTATGAGTCAAATAGAGTACAGTCAAACCTCGCTTAAAGAGCATCTCGCTTAAAGAGTAACTCACTTAAAGAGCAGAATTTTCTCTGAATGTTCGATTCACTTAACAAATAAAACCAACCAAAAACTTGCTTAACAAATAAATCGGGGTTCACAATCCCTCCCACAATTGGTCACTTACAATGGTGTTTCGCTTAAAGAGCAAAGTCGCTTAAAGAGCAATCCTGTGGAACATATTATGCTCTTTAAACGAGGTACAACCGTATAGTGAATTTTGACAGGCAAGTAGTCAGTGGAGCTCTTGTAATTGTGGAGTTCTGTGATCCCTCTAAACAGCTCCAATTCACAACCTGAAAGTGGCATTTTGGATCTGCTGGTTTCTGAATACTTTCTAAAGGCAACCCCTTGTAGAACACATTGCAGTAATCCAAATGGGATGTAATTGTTTGCAAACGTGTCCAGAGATCAGCGGAAACAGTAAGGGCAAACTTTGTTCTGTTTTCTTAAGTGAAATATACACATTGTCTAGCTTACACCTGTAGAAGAGCAGGAAGAAATCTGGTAATCATTATTATTTTATTTTCCCCACAGCTTTTCCAATTGCTGTGTGATCTCTTTTATCACATGTGAGCCTCATGACAGAAGAAGGAAGTCTCTAAGTACAAAATAAATCACTCTCTGTAAAGTACATCTGGTAGGAGCAATTTCAGGTAACTGGATGTGTCTTCCTTTCATTCTATGGTTCCCACAACTTCTCACAATGAAAAGGATGACATGGGACTTGGAAGAGTCATGGAAGAAAAGTAGAAACATTCAGTTGTTAAAAATTGCCCTCCACTTCTTATGTCATCAGTCTGCTGTGGATGTACATTATGCAACAGGAATTCTGCCAATTGGAAGATGGCACTTCTGTAAGTAAAATTATGTGCATGAGTGTATAGTCAAAGCCAGAACTTCTAAGACAACTTCCTTTGAAATGTTTCGTCACTATGTATGGAGCAAGTTAGGCAGGTGAAGCTGAGAGACTTAATGAATAACCAAGATAATGATGTAGGAAAGAAGAGGTTTCTTTCATTAGGCATTGAGATGATGTACTTGTACAAAAGGAGTAGGGATCCACTTAACATAAAACAGAATATCTGTATAATTTAATTTGGACTGAATAATATCTAGGGAAGAGTGAAAACTTTTATGATTGCTTATATAAGAGACTTCATAGTTGAAATGTCTGAAGTGTTAACTGTATTAGTCTGTGAAAACATATTAGAGAGTAAACAAAACAAAACAACAAATAATACAAAAAAGGTTGTGGCACCTTAAAGATTAACTTGTTATTTAAATGTGAACTCTAATTGATCAAGACCTCATTGTCAGACATATGAGTGAGACCTCATTGCATCAGTTTATACACATCAGGTACAGAGGCACATAATAGTTGGCCCGCCTAATGGAAAATTAACACTGTAGCTTTTTACATATAAAGTTTTTAAGAGTTTAAAAATGTTTCATGGGGGTTTTTTTGCCCTAAAGTCTGGTTGGTTTGACAACGTTTTTGCAATGTACTGTACTATATTTACCCTTTAAACAAGCATTTCATAAAGTTTTTAAAAGTTTAAAAATGTTTTATGATTTGGTTCCCTAAATTCTGGTTGGTTTAACATATTTTTGCAATGTATATATCCTTTAAACAACCATTTACTATAGTTTTAAAGGTTCCAGCATGTTTCTCTTGTTTTCCCCAGAGTTTTGTGCTGGTTACAATGTATCTCTATGGAGTTTTTTGTTGTACGATACATCCCATAGGGATTTTCATTATAAAATATATGTATCGTATGATGAAAAAAATCATACAACGAAAGACATCGTGGAACCAACATTTTTCGTTGTACGGGGTATTCCTGTAGATTTAATTCAGTCCAGCTTCTGACAGCACAGAAACCACTTTAAGAGGGAGATAGATCTCTGCCAGGAAAGAAATCGGGGAGCAACATACCTCTTATACTTACTTGAAAGTGCTATAACACAAGGTGTAAGTAACACATTCAGCCAGTAAGATTGTGTGGATTTCAGCTGCCCGGGGCTTAAGCCAAATTTGCCGCCCTCTGGTGGATGCTGGTGCCCACTGCTACTAGGGCTTCTGGAAATTGTAGTCAAGAACACCCATAGCCCAAAAAGTGCCACCTGGGGTGAGCTGCCCCCCCTCGCACGCCCCTTCTACCCTACACCACTGCATTTAGCAATGTAGCATTAAATACAGCAGAGTTCCTCCTTTGGCTTGGGAGACATTGTAAAAAAGAGGACAGATAATATTAAGAATATCAAGTACATTGATAGATGAAATGACTTAAACAGCCTATGAAATGTTTACCTTTACAGGTTGGAGGTTGGGGATACCATCCAAAGTGGTAACACTGGGCAGAGTCAGGCCCAACTCTCGTGTACCTTCTCAGGCAGGAAAAATGCACCACATCTCCATTCACATATTTGTCTTGTCTTTTCTCAACCCTCCCATTCTCCAGAATGAGGACTTCACATTCAATAGCTAAATGAAGCATGGAACAAAATACATTAATTATAAAGCAATGCATTGGAGAACAAAAGGTCTGAAAATTCAGCTGCTCAGCCATATTTTTGCAAAACTTCCCAAATCTCATTCTGGAGTCATACAGTGTGTAATTCCTCGATCTCTCTTCATAATTACAAGTGCAGTTCCACACTAATGCAATTAACACCTTCAGCCCTCTCACAATCCTTTTGCTTTAGGGTGTCTGCTTTCCTGAGTTGTGTTTATCCCCCAAGTGCACTGAAATCCTCCACAACCAAAGCAGTGGTGGAATTCAATTTTTTTTACTACCTACTCTGTGGGCATGGTATGGTGGGAGTGGCCAGGGGGAAACCCTTGTGTTGCTCCTGAATTAGGACTACTTTATTTCAAAAACTTGGATGGGTGGGTCCAGCCAGAATTTCTGCTACCGGTTCTGGTGTACTGGTGCGAACCTGCTAAAGCCCACCACTGAACCAAAGTCTAGGGCATCTCAAAACTGCTTCTATGTCATCTCTCTCAATTGAGCCAGGAGGACTTCTGGATCAAGATGTGGGAGGCCCACTTGCAGAATCCCAAAGCTGAACCACTGCTGGCACACAAGATGACATTAAATATGGATAAAGAAAAATGTGTGTATGTGTGTGGGGGGAGAAATTCCTCTGAATCAGAAGGACTCTCCCACCCTGACCTTTCAGCATCCCATTCCTTCATAAAATGATCCAGGCTATGCTGCACTGAAAATATATAGTGCAAAAGGACCACAGAGAGGAGAAAATGTACAAATAAACTCTCTGACATGTGGGATTGAGGACCTCACCCCAAAAACCTAGGGGAGGCATCTGCTCAAGTCACAATCCGTCATGGCCTTGAGAGCAACAGATATCAATTAGCAACCACTCTCTTTTCAGTGTGATCTATGAATCACACATATGGGTAAAATGAGTAGCCATTTTACTTTTTGCAACTATAATAGGGCAGAGGACAACCTCATTCAGCTTAACATAACATTCACCCTTAATTGGACAGGCACCCTGCATGCTGAGAAGGGAGATGGTGTGCTTTAAAGAAAAATTACCTCAAGAAGGCAGCGAAGATCCTGTCCTTGCTCAGATCTCAAAAGTATGATACACAAAGACCACAACAATAATTAGCCAAAATTATTTCTAAGGCTTCAGGTAAGAGAAGGCTCCCTATATTTTAGCAAAAAATTACTGGACACAGATTTTGCAGAAAATTAAGCACATGCCATATAGTGATGAGATATGCTTCTAGGTTATTTGAAACTGCTGATTCTGAAAGATAATCTAAAATGATTGATCTGCAAATGTAACTTTGTGGAAACCATCAAGGACACCATCCTCCTGTAAGGGAAAATTTACAGAAATGAGACTTTCTTCACTTACGGAGACATACAGGGTTTGGATTCCATCCGTTCTCTTTGCATTGTGTTTTGCCACCTGGAGTCCCTTTAGTGGTTTCAAAACCTTCTTTACATTTATAGTGAAGTGTTTCCTTTGCAAAGAAGATTGCCTTGGTTGTGTTAAAGTCAGCATTCTCTTCTGTTGGCTTTAGGCATGTCTCTGAAGAAATAAATGAAAGAGAAGACTTATAGTCAGTTCTTTTTTTCAGTCTATCTACATGATATGCCTTAAAATCCTTTAAAAAGAGTTCCTTCATAAAATGCAAGTGGAAGTAATGGATGAGTTGTCAGGCATCCCAAAAGAGTGTCTTTGTTTCCAGATAAGGTTCTGAAGGACACAATAGACTCATAGAATCACGAAGTTGCAAGGAGCCCATCAAGTGAGCAAGTCCAACTCCATGCTCAGTGCAGGCATCTGAATAAAATACACCTGAGAGACAGTTGTCTAACTTTCTCTCCGGTCACTCCAGCGGTGGAGAGCTCAGCTCCTGGCATGATTGGTTCTACTGTAGTAAATCCAACACTTAGGAAATTTTTCCTGACACTCAACAGAAATCTGGATTCCTGTTATCTTGTACTCATTATTATGTGTTCTGCACTCAATTATGGTTGTTAATAGATCCTTCCTCTCCCCTGTATGACAATCTTTCAAGTATTTGAGAAGCCCTATCCAATCAGCAAAAACAAGACCAGGGGCAGATTGTGGCTCAGATCACAACCTACTGATTGCAAAATTCAGGCTTAGACTAAAGAAAATAGGAAAAACAATTAGGCCAGACAGATATGACCTAGACAATATTCCTTGGGAATACACAGTGGAGGTGTGGAACAGATTTAATGGCTTAGACCAGATAGACAGAGTACCAGAAGAATTATGGACAGAAATGCGGGACATCATGCAAGAGACAGCAAGAAAAACCATACCAAAAGAAAAGAAGCGTAAGAAAGCTAAGTGGTTGTCCGATGAGGCTCTTAAAATAGCAGAGGAAAGACGGGACGCAAAAGGCAAAGGAGAAAAGGAAAAATACAATCACTTGAATATAGAATTTCAAAGAAAAGCAAGGAGAGATAAGGAAACCTACCTGAATGAACAGTGCAAAGAAATAGAAGAAACAACACAAAAGGTAGGACTAGAGATCTTTTCAGAAAAATTGGAGAAATCAAGGGAACGTTTAAAGCAAAAATGACCATGATAAAGGACAAAGATGGCAAGGAGTTAGCTGATGCAGAAGAGATTAAGAAAAGATGGAAAGAGTACACAGAGCAACTCTACAGAAAGGACCTCAACACCCCTGATAATCACAATGATGAGAACATTGAACATGAGCCAGACATCCTAGAGAGTGAAGTCAGAAAGGCCCTAGAAAACACTGCAAACAACAAAGCCAGCGGAGATGATGGTATCCAAGTTGAACTTTTCAAAGCCCTAAAAGAGGATGGGATCAAATTATTACATTCTATATGCCAGCAGATTTGGAAAACACAACAATGGCCACAAGATTGGAAAAGATCAGTATATGTTCCAATCCCCAAAAAGGGAAAGGCCAAGGACTGTTCAAATTATCGAACAATTGCGCTCATCCCTCACGCTAGCAAGGTGATGCTCAAGATAATACAGGATAGACTGCAACAGCATGTTGAGAGAGAATTACCAGAAGTGCAGGCGGGGTTCAGAAGAGGCAGGGGGACCAGAGACCACATCGCCAACATAAGATGGATCATGGAAAAAACAAAGGAATATCAGAAACAAGTATACTTCTGTTTCATTGATTACACTAAGGCCTTTGATTGTGTAGACCACAACAAAATGTGGCAAGTAATTAAAGAGATGGGAATCCCAGAACACCTTATATGCCTCATGAGAAATTTGTACATGAAACAAGAAGCAACAGTTAGGACAGAATACGGAATGACAGAGTGGTTTGGAATAGGGAAATGAGTAAGACAAGGCTGCATTTTGTCACCCTGCTTATTCAACTTATACACAGAGCACATAATGCGCAATGCAGGGATGGAGGAATCACAATTTGGGATCAGAATTGCTGGAAGAAACATCAACAATTTGAGATATGCAGATGATACCACCCTAATGGCAGAAAGTGAGGAGGACCTAAAGAAGCTCCTGATTAGGTTGAAAGAAGAAAGTGCAAAAGCTGGCTTGAGACTCAATATCAAGAAAACCAAGATAATGGCAACAGGCCCTATCAGTCCCTGGAAAATAGATGGGGAAGAAGTAGAAGCAGTGACAGATTTTACTTTCTTGGGATCAAAACTCACTTCAGATGGGGATTGCAGCCATGAAATAAAAAGGCAACTGATGCTTGGGAGGCAAGCAATGAGAAACCTGGGGAGCATAATGAAAAGTAGAGACATCATATTGAAAGCAAAAATTCGTATTGTCAAAGCAATGGTATTCCCTGTGGTAATGTATGGTTGTGAGAGCTGGACCATTAGGAAAGCGGAGCGCAGAAGAATAGATGCCTTTGAGATGTGGTGTTGGAGGAGAGTTTTGAGAGTCCCCTGGACAGCAAGGAGAACAAATAGGTCAATCTTAGAAGAAATCAACCCAGAATGCTCCTTAGAAAGTCAAATTGTAAAGATGAAGCTAAGGTACTTTGGACATCAAATGAGAAGAGAGGATTCGCTTGAGAAGGCCTTGATGCTGGGAAAGGTGGAGGGCAAAAGAAAAAGGGGGCGGCCAAAAATGAGATGGTTAGATGGTATTGTGGAGACAATGGGGACAGAGCTCAGCGAGTTGAGGGGGATGGTGGAGAACAGGAGTGCCTGGCGGGCAGTGGTCCATGGGGTCGCAGAGGGTCGGAATCGACTGTGCGACTGAACAACAACAAAATCCAATCTTCCCTCAGACATCTTTTCCTAATTCTAAAAATGTGTAGTTCTTTCAGTCTTTCTTCATAGGTTTTGCCTTTATTCTACCAATCATCATTATTGCCCTCCTCTAAATGTTTCCAGTTTCTCTGGACCCTTCTTAAAGTGTCACATCCAAAACTTGACACAATGTTTAACATGAGCCATAAACAATGCTGAATAGGGGGGAAATAGTACCTCATGGGTTTTGTGGACTAGACTTCGGCTAATGCAGCCTAAAACAGCATTTGACATTTTTTGTAGCCAAGTCACAATGTTGGCTCATATTCAGCATGTGATCTACAATTCCAAGATCCTTCTTACATATAGCATTACTGAACCAAGTTTCCTCCATACTTCAACTGTGCATTTCCCTATTGTACAACTTTGCACTTCTGTTAATTTTCATTTGGTTGTTTTCAGCATCTTGCTTGAGTCTATCAAAATATTACTGAATTTTGCTTTGGTTCCCAGCATGTTAGCTATTCTGCTCAGTTTTATGCTAGGTACAAATTTGATAAGCATTCCCTGCACTCCCGTCTTGGAAGTGGTTTATTAGGAGCTAAAGATTTCAACACATTCAAAGTAACAAGATATTCCTTGACTATTTTTTAAACCAATCTTCAAGTGCAGTCCTCTCCCCTCTACTTGTACTTCATGTTTTCCTGGAGCAATATGGACTACAGGCAAACTTCACATTTGCCTGGAAGGTCATAAATTGTCTTTTGGGGAAGGGAACTCAGCTGAATTAGGACTTGAGCGGTTCTGCTTTTTCTTTGTGGTCTGCTATCATTTTCCCATCCCCACTAATCAAATAATCCACAGTTTCTTTGTCTTTTTCTACACAAACAATGCTTTTTTCTTGCATTTAGTATCTTTTGCTAACCTCAGCTTGTTCTCAGCTTTTGCTTTCCTAACACCATCCCTGCAATTCTTTATACCTGGATGTACTCCTCCTGCCCTTTCTTCCAGTTCCTATATGTGTCCTTCTTTTCTGTTTTCAGGTCTTCTTTGAGCTTTTTGTGAAACCATATTGTTCTTGTTTGCTGTTTTCTGCCTTTTCCCCCTTGTCTGAATTGCTTGTAATTGCATGTTTAGAATTTCCTTTTCAAGAAACTCCTATCCCTCTTGGATTCTTTTTCTTGTTAGGTCATCAGACCTTACTTATCATTGTTCTGACTTTACTAAAAGTGGTTTTCCTAAAGTTCAGTGTAGACATATATCTACACTCCTTTCTTGCTTCCTTATAAATCAAGAAAAACATAACATGTCAACCTTTCCACAGAGTTCATCGTCCTTATTGGTTAGAATGAAGTAAATGACAACTAATCCTCTAGTTTCTTCCTCCACTTTTTAAAGGAGAGAATTATCAGGAATACAAGACAGAAATTTCCCTCCCAACAGATATCAAGATAATTAAATCTTCTATTACTACTGCATTTTGTCTCTTTGAATTTTTTACAGTAGTTTTTCTTTCACTTGCCCAAGGAAGTAACATTTGCCAATTCAGTCTTAACCCACTAACCCATTACTTCATCTATGGGGAAGATCCAAGAGGCACGCCAATATGATTACATTCTACTTTTAATATGAAATGGAAAATTGTTATTTTTCAAATATATTTCTCATTTGAGTTTTCCACCTTTGAAAACACAGCCAATTACTTTTTGAACTTTTTTTACCTTTCGAAGATGACGAGGAATAAATGGCAGAACTATTATTCTGTGTGTGTGTGGAAAAGACCTTGGTCATCAACCACATATTTCCCTTTTTGGAAATGAAACAAGGATTATAAAGAGATATTTGCCTCATTAATTCTCCTCTTCAAATACCTACACAGGCCCAGGTTTCTTTCATAGCTGGATTCAGCAGTTAATCTTATTTATTCATTTTTATTTATTTATTATTTATATCCCACCCATCTGGGATTTTTCCCACTCTGGACAATATAGAAGATATTTTTAAAAATCATTACAATAGAAAATTAGACAACTAATCTTAATCTTGCTAAGTATACTGTAGGCATTTCTATTTATGGATATATGTTTTTGTTGTTGTTGTTGTTCAGTCGCACAGTCGATTCCGACCCTCTGCGACCCCATGGACCACTGTCCTCCAGGCATTCCTGTCCTCCACCATCCCCCTCAACTCACTCAGCTCTGTGCCCATTATCTCCACAATACCATCTAGCCATCTCATCTTGGGCCGTCCCCTTCTTCTTTTGCCCTCTACCCTTCCAAGCATCAAGGCTTTCTCAAGTGAATCCTCTCTTCTCATTTGATGTCCAAAGTATTTTAGCTTCATCTTTACTATTTGACCTTCCAAGGAGCAGTCAGGCTTGATTTCTTCTAAGATTGACCCATTTGTTCTCCTCACTGTCCAGGGTACTCTCAAAACTCTCCTCCAACACCACATCTCAAAGGCGTCTATTTTTCTGCGCTCCGCTTTCCTAATGGTCCAGCTCTCACAACCATACATTGCCACAGGGAATACCATTGCCCTGACTATGCGAATCTTTGTTTGCAATTTAATGTCTCTACTTTTCACTATGTTCCCCAGGTTTCTCATCGCTTGCCTCCCGAGAATCAGTCGCCTTTTTATTTCATGGCTGCAATCACCATCTGCAGTGAGCTTTGATCCTAGGAAAGTAAAATCTATAACTGCCTCTACTTCTTCCCCATCTATTTTCCAGGGGCCTGTTGCCATGATCTTGGTTTTCTTGATATTGAGTCTCAAGCCAGCTTTTTCACTCTCTTCTTTTAACCTAATCAGGAGCTTCTTTAGGTCCTCCTCACTTTCAGCCATTAGGGTGGTATCATCTGCATATCTCAAATTGTTGATGTTTCTTCCAGCAATTTTGATCCCAAATTGTGATTCCTCCATTCCTGCATTGCGCATTATGTGCTCTGTGTATAAATTGAATAAGCATGGTGACAAAATGCAGCCTTGTCTTACTCCTTTTCCTATTCCAAACCACTCCGTCATTCCATTTTCTGTCCTAACTGTTGCCTCTTGATTCATGTACAGATTTCTCATGAGGCCAATAAGGTGTTCCGGAATTCCCATCTCTTTAATTACTTGCCACATTTTGTTGTGGTCGACACAGTCAAAAGCCTTAGTGTAATCAATGAAACAGAAGTAGACTTGTTTCTGATATTCCTTTGTTTTTTCCATCATCCATCTTATGTTGGCGATGTGGTCTCTAGTCCCCCTGCCTCTTCTGAAACCTGCCTGCACTTCTGGTAATTCTCTCTCCACATACCGTTGCAGTCTATCCTGTATTATCTTGAGCATCACCTTGCTAGCGTGAGGGATGAGTGCAATTGTTCGATAATTTGAACATTCTTTGGCATTACCCTTTTTGGGGAGTGGAACGTATACAGATCTTTTCCAATCCTGTGGCCATTGTTGTGTTTTCCAAATCTGCTGGCATATAGAGTGCAATAATTTGATTCCATCATCTTGTAGTGCTTTGAAAAGTTCAACTTGGATGCCATCAACTCCACTGGCTTTGTTGTTTGCAGTGTTTTTTAGGGCCTTTATGACTTCACTCTCCAGAATGTCTGGCTCATGTTCAATGTTCTCATCGTTGTGATTATCAGGGGTGTTGAGGTCCTTTTTGTAGAGTTCCTCTGTGTACTCTTTCCATCTTTTCTTAATCTCTTCTGCATCTGCTAACTCCTTGTCATCTTTGTCTTTTATCATGGTCACTTTTGCTTTAAATGTTCCCTTGAGTACCCCAATTTTTTTGAAAAGATCTCTAGTCTTACCCCTGATATTGTTTTCCTCTATTTCTTTGCACTGTTCGTTCAGGTAGGTTTCCTTATCTCTCCTTGCTTTTCTTTGAAATTCTGTATTCAAGTGATTGTATTTTTCCCTTTCTCCAATGCCTTTTGCATTCCTTCTGTCCTCTGCTATTTTAATATATGTTAGATATATATGTTAGATATATATCTAATATATGTTAGATATATGTTAGAGAGCACAAAAATAGAAGACATATATAATCTTTACACTAGGAATTCTCAACCTGTGGTCCGTGGCTTGGATGAAGCTCACAACACCATTTTATGTGCCCACCACCACCTCCACCACACCAGGAAGTGCCATGTGGTGGAGGAATGGCAAAATGGCCATCCAGCCCCTGAAGCTGTCTGAGGGAGCATCACCCGGCCACCAGCTTTAAAAGGTTGAGAACTCGTGCTTTACACCATTGTTTCTTTTCTGATCTTCTAATTGCAGCTTTCTCAGTTTTTGTTCTTCCTTCTGATTATCTAAATCTTGAAGGATTTGCAATTTCTTGCTTTCAAATTGCTAGGTTGGCAGGAGCTGGAACAAAGAGGGGAGCTCATTCTGTCATACAGCACTTGTGTTTTGAACTGCTGACCTTCAGCCTCCCAGTCAGGGTCTTGCCACTGCAGTCAATGCCAAAGATCACGGCATAAGAAGCATCTGTAGATATGTGAATTTTTCAAATTCAGTGTGGATGCAAATCCTTCTAATACCTACACTCCTTGTCATAATTTATGTCAGTACTCTAGTTAATTCAGTGTGTCTACTTTTTTTTAAGCATATGAAATGCACACAAAGGTGCTTCCTGCGTTGAAAGGATTTTTGCTGCAGGAACTCTGCTCAGGAGACAATGAATGAGGTTCCTTTCATGTCCCCAAGATTTTTTTTCCTCACTGACTTGCTCCCTGTTTATCTATTTGCATTTTCTTGCCTTTGAACAGCTAGGTTGGCAGGAGCTCAGACAGAGACGGACACTCATTCCATCATGCAGTGTATGGGTCTTCAACTGCTGACATGAAGATTTTCCAACTAACAAGGTGAGCTTCTTTACCACTGAGCCACTGCAGTCCCATCGGTGTGTCTACTAAAACTATTAGATATGGATATTCCTTTCTTCCAGGATTCTAGCTTTCTTTGGTTCTCTCTCTGAGCCTCTCACTTCTATCTTGTTAAAAAGAACATTCTACCACTTCAAATAGTTAGAAGTCTATTTTTTTCCTTTTTATCTTTATGTTTTATTTTGTTTTATTACACTTGAATTTCCCCCTTCATTTTGCTTTACTGGCGACACATTCTGAGCTGCATATTTAATGTAAACATTTTAGCTATTAGCCAACAGATGATTTTTAAAAATCCAGTGTAAGTGCTGTGGTGTAATTTACAGCAACAAATTGCCACTAGTTAACACATGGTGGCTTTTATTCCACATCACATGATTGGCACACAACAAGGAATGTAAGTGATGGCTCACTAACATGTGGGAACATGTAAAACAAAAGAAATATCTGAAGTAAGGTCTGTTGTTTCCTTCACATGCAGCCATGTAGGGAACAGGTTTTCTGTAGTTCTAAGTTACCTCAGTCACACAGCTTGCCACAGGGACAGAGGTTATTATATCGGTCTTTTCTTGCACAATCTGAACATCTTCAAGTACATATAGACTCTAGCATTTGTGTTGCACATGCAGATGGAGGAATGTGAAAGATAGCTTGATGAGCATTAAGATTCTTATACCATGATTGTGAATCAAGATTAGAGTGTATTGAAAGACTTTGTAGATGTGATGCTGAATTTCAGATTTTATTGCTTGAACTATGAATTATTATTTGGTTTGGTACAATGTCTTTGTTCCTTTTGCACATTTTAAAATTCTAGGTCAGTGAGAAACTTGGGTGGTGGGGGAGGAGGAAGAGGAGGAGGAGCCAGAATATGAGGGGTTTCTGTCCATTTTGTAATGTCAGTAATTACAACCAATTTTCTACCCTGCACGATTTCAGAATGCATATTTCATCAATTACTGGGTCTCTGAATTAGGAGAAAACAGAAATATCAACCAAAGAAACAAGTAAACAGTTACTTACTGATGCACCTTGGCTCCGGCCTCCACCCTTCTGCCTGGCACACTATCTCTCCTCTGTCCTGTCCATCTGGAGTTGTGAAGCCACTCTGACAACTGTAATGTGCTTTCTCATTGAGGGAAAAGCTATTGTTTCGGTTCACGAAAAAGCCATTGAGAGGGGGAGTATTTTCACATGTGGAGGAATAGATTTCTAATGGGAAAATGGGAGAAGAGCATGTTGTCAAGGTCTTAGGACTGGGTTGTATGTGAAACACTACTTTCTAACAGCCAAATGCCAGTTTTATAATGACAGGAATCCAACACTGTTTTATAAAATTAAGACACAAAATCTTTTGTGCCATGCATTATTATGGATGGACAAGAATTTGGTAGAAAGAGGAATCACCACCACCTAGAAATGGTAGAGATGCCGCTCCATTCCTCCCGGCCAGCCCATCACCAATCCTTCTCCTTCCATGTATGGGTGGGTGGGTGGGGGAGAAGCATCCTCAGTCATCCATGGCAGGATGCAGCTGAACATTATTTGCTGTTTTACCACATGTTCTTTGTGTGGGGCAGAGTGAGACCAAGAAAAAAGCCAGCCACTCTCACTCATAGTGAAAAAGGATTTGCTGGGTTTCTCTGTCTTGACAAAAGTTCTTGTCAGCAGAAGAAATACCTTTTGCCTGGAGAATTCACATGTCTAAGGGGCCAATGGAGCATTTCAGCAAGATTTTTATTTTCATTTTTAGCAAAGCACTTTTTCAAATGTGCAAATTGTTTTGTGTGTATTTTATTTTCCTGAAATGCTTCGCAAACATGTCAATTCTCATGGCTAAGGACATTTCTTTTTCCAGTAAGTATCAGTGAGTGGGACAGACTAATTTAAATGAGACTATGAGGCAGCATCATTTGGCTGGCTTCAAGTCCCTCAGCAAGGTTCTAGAGATGGAGCAATATGTAAAGTCTCTCTGAACTAGTGGGTACACAGAAAGAGCCTCCTTGAAGAGCATGGTATCTTTGAACCACCATCAAGTGTACCCTGATAATGGCAACCTTTTGTTGCTGGCTAATCTTTCTCACATTGGGTCAGGTGAAAGGAGCTGCAGAATGAACTTGTCAAAAGGTACCTTCATTTTGGCAGTTTCATGTCTGGCCTAGACACAGAAGAAATGGGAACAGTAACAGGTACAGCAAAGAGGACATGCTTGTAAGGAGCGGCTTTTTCTCAAGCCCAGGAATGTTTGTTCTGTATCTGTTCGTATGTGCATGAGAGATGATAAAAAATATTAACACAACTCTCCAATCTTTATTGAATTGGGCTGCACTGAAAATTTGGTAAGAACCCTTGTCTCTAGATGAGAGCAAGAAAAAGGAAGACTGTATTGAATTGAGTTGAGACAACTCGAATTTTTTGAAATTGTGAGCATACCTTTTGCTGACAGAGAGAACTACATCCCCCCGCCCGCCCAAAATTCACACAGTAAGATTCCTTTGCACAAATTGTTCTTTCCTGAGAAATATTGTGTAATCTCAAAGATGTGTCTGGAAACATCAAGCTACTCAACATTTTTACAATTTTTATGCCCATTGTTACACTTTTTGTAAAATCTTTACATGGAAAACATAAACTCCAAACTTCATAGAGTTGTTACAATTTCTGAGCAGAATTTGCCAGAAAGGGCATTAAGCAGGTTTTTATGCAATTTACCTTTTTCCTATGCAAAACAATAAATAATTCTCTTTTTCTTATTCAGAACATTATAAAGTGCCTCTTCCACTCATGGGACAAATACAATAAGTTTGTGGTTACCTGTCATCACAGGTAACTGTGGGACAAGAGACAATTTACATCCCTGGTGCTCACACAGAGAGACCTGCTTGTCCAGCTAACGTAGCATGGTAGTGGATGTATTCTTGTGTGAAGATGGTGTGGGTAGTAGTGATGAGTATTGTGGGATCTTTTTCTGCTACGCCTCCTGCTAAATCACCCTAGTTCCCATTAGTCTGTGCATTAGACCAAGGAAACCATGCAAGCTATGGCAAGTCATGAGATGTGGTCTCAGGCTAGGGATCATCTGACAGGAGAAAATAAATAAAGCTTACCTTCATAAGTCCCACATCTTGGAGCAGGTGACCAGCCATTTTTTGTGCATGTGACTTTTGAACTCTGATCTGCAGGATGATATCCCCTGTTACATTCATATGGGATTGTGTTACCCTCTATGAAGGGTAGGCTCGAGTAAAGATATAGAAATCTACCATTTCTAAAATTGTAAGGGAGCTCACATTTTTCTAAAAAAGCAAAGACGAAGAGGAAAGCATCAATACATACATCAGCTACAGAAATGCATTACAGTGATTCTTTATTTATTCTCATAACGGTTAAATGTTTAAAATGTTCATGGTGCATTTTTTCCCAATTTAGAAAATATATGGTGAACCCTTTTCTTTCTACTAGGATTATAGCACAAAATGATTGCTGAAGTTTCATCTGGATTTTCCCAGAAAGCTTCCCCTGGAAAAATTAAGGGGACAAAGAAAATAAAGGAAGAAAAAAAGAGAATCAGGCATAATATTGTGGCAAACCTAATTAAGAGTCAGCTTTCATTGTTCATAATCAAGTGGGTCAGGTGAAAGGAACTGATCTGATTCACATGGACTCCTGATGCAGTGCCATTTTGAGGAGAATACAGAAACTGGGCAGCTGTAAGTACACCCAGAGCATTCCTTCACAAAATATCAACTCACCTAGCCAAAACAGAAAAGAAAAGAAGGAAACTAGAAAATATGGTTGAGGGAGGCATCAGCGTAGCATGTGTGACATGGTGAGGTGTTACTTTGTACGGTCTCAGAAGACATGTGTAAATTCATAAGCACACTGAATAAATGACTAGTGAAATCTGTGGAGCTTGAGAGCAAGACATCAACATAGAGTGCACACACAAAAAATCAGTCAACAGCTGTTTAACATGGGAGAACATGTTATTGCATACATGAGAATAAAATAGATATGCAAAGTCTGGATTTAGGAATAGTGAATATTACAGTAGAGCGATATAAGTAGAAACCCACTAGCAAGTGATGTGTGCTTCAGAAGCATTACAAATTAAACAGAAAAGGAACCAGACTTGGTTCCACAACTTGGGCAACAACTGCATCAGCAGATTAAGCTATATAGGACTAAAATAGAATTCCAGGTAACACAATTATTTGGACTTATTCATGTGGGTCACAGAGGTAGCTGTAAAGAGAAAGTGAAAAGAAACACCAATATACACACCAAAGAAAAAGAGGTGAAGCTGTGGGAAAGCTGCTATTGTGACTTAAAAATAATCCTCAAGGATGGATTTAGGAGTGACACACTGTATAATATCATACAATATTTTGGGGAAAAGAGGACATTACACCTTAGAAAGGACTCTCTTTCTGTTGGTCAGGTCCCATCTTTTCATACTCCTTCGGGTAAAGCAAGGAGAAAAGAAAGTACAAATAAAGTAAGTAGGGAAAGGCAAAAAGGGAGGGCACTTTGGGTAATGGAGACATCAAGGAGCATTTCCAGATGTGTACAAATAGTCAGAACTGGGGAAAGGGTAGGTTACCTGCTGTAAATATAGTTCACCGAGTGGTCCTGTAAGCATTCATACTTTGAGGTTTACCCTCTGCGCATGCACGGTGGTCAGCTCTACCAACCTAGCTTTCTAGAAAGCTTCACATCCCAGCATGCCTAGCATTGGTTCCCCTCCCCGTCCTCAGTTCCATTTTATAGCCACTGAATGGGTGGTATCTACAATGAAAGAGGGGAGGTAGGACAGGACATATTAGTCCTTACAGGACCACTCTGAGAACTACATTTATGGTAGGTAACTACCCTTTTCCATCGTGGTCCATAAGCATCCATACTTTGGGTGATTCCCAAGCTACTCTTACCAGGACAGAAGACATCATTGGAGAACCACACCTAGGACTTTTTGGCTGAAGATCACATGGTGGGATTCCCTCATGTCCAACTGGTAATGCCTCACAAAAGTGGAAGACTAAGCCTATGTTGCTGCCTGACAGATGTCTTGAAGGACAACACTTCAGGAGAAGGTGACAGATGTTGACATGGCTCTGTTAGAATGGGCACACAGAGCCACGGGAAGATCCTGATGTGCCAGTTTGTAAGCAAGAGTAATGGTCTTGAGAACCCAGTTGGAAAGGCATTGAGATGAGAACGGCAAACCTTTGTTGTGCCCAGATTGGCAGACCAACAGACGCTGAGTTTTTCTCAAACTTCTAGTCCTGTCTAAATAAAAGGCCAATGCCCTTTTGACATCCAATGTGTGAAGCTTTCTTTCTAGGTCCGATGATGGGGACGGGAAGAAAGTAGGCAAGACAATAGGCTGCTGTAAATGAAAAGCTGAAACAACTTTTCTTAGAAAGGTTTCATCCTGGTGTAGCACTACTTTTTTAGCAAAGAATTTAAGAAATGGCTGATCAGACTGGAGGGCTGAGAGTTCACTGACTCGTCTGCCTGAGGTAATGGCTAGTAAAAAGGCAGCTTCATAGGTGAGCAAATGCAATTGTGTGGTAGCCATTGGTTCAAATGGCTTTGTAGTCAGTTGATCAAGCACCAGGGAAAGAGACCACTCGGGAGGTGGCCTATGTATGTCAGGGTAGGTATTAGCTGATCCTTCAAGGAATCCCTTTACCCTGCAGTTTTGGAAGAAAAATCATGCCTCTGAGTGAGAGGGCTGGTAGGCAATAATTAGCAGCCAGGTATACCTTGAGGGATGACACAGAGAGACCCAATTATTTCAATTGTAACAGGATGGGATGTTGAGCTTTCTAGAAAGCTTACTTGGTAGAGCTGACCACTGCGCATGTGCAGAGGATAAACCCCAAAGTATGGATGCTTACTGACCATGACGGAGAACTTGTGCATCCAATATATCCACCAACAAATATTCTCCCTATAAGTGAATGTAAATGCCGAGATAATCTGCAGCCAAATACCAGAATGATTCAGACCAAATTTTTAAAAAGTGTTTACAAACAACAGCATTGTGTAAATAATCTTCAGTGAGCATCCTCAATTAGTACCAGCTAATTAGAGATGGCTAATTAGAGATGAAAGGTGTTTCAACCTACCTCTACTGTCTTGTTTAATTTACTAATAAATTACCAGGGGTGGGGGGTGGGACAAACGAAACAGTCATTGTGTTCAAGGTGGGGGAAAACCCAAGGTGACTTTAAAAGCCCCAAAGTGGACCTCTTGAACAGACAAGAAATGTTGATCTTTATTTGAGAGGTTATGATCCAGAATTTTCATCTGTTCACGCTTATGGAATTGGCACAGTCATTTGTGAAACCCACAGGATATGTTGACAACACTCAGCAAGGTATGTTGACATGGATAATAGTTGAGATGGATTCACCAGAAGGTTAAACATTTACATTCAGAAGTAGTGTAGCAATGAATAGGAACAAAGAAAGAAGGACTAGGTTTTCTTGACTGGCTTGTAGATTAGCGATTTTTACAAATGGAATAGTTGTAATAATAGTTGTCAGATGGAGTCATCTTTCCCTACCTTTTCCCAGTTTACTCTTCATTCACAATTATTCAAAAGAGCCTTATTTTGTTAAGGAGCTGTCAAGTATTCTTATATGCAAATACTTATTCCAAGTATACACAGAAAAATTTAAAAAGACAGGTGTGGTCAATCAAAGGGAACTAAAGAATTAATTGCAAAAAAAAATCTTATTCCCCCTAGAACTGTGATCTTCAATTTAAACTTCCTTGTGTAAAATTTGGGGTAGGACCTCCATATGCAATACAAATTATGCTGTTCCATAAGAATTACACATACAGTATGTTCCTTCTCCACATAAACACTATTTCTCTCTTCTGGATCATTTCATGCACTTCTTCTCCTCATATTTGGATTTGGGAATAAACATGCTGTATTTGAGAGGGAATTACAATGAATTATGGCTTCTTGTGGTTTTTGATGGTTTTACTCTCATCAGTTCTAAGCAGTGACGGGGCCGTCTCAGTTTGCACTGTTAGTAAATTTGGCTGGGCACACCCAATTTGTTTTTATTTAATACATTTTTTAAAAAAATTACAAATCTGACCGAGCCTCCCCTAGAATGTAGAGGATGTGGCTGGGGAGTAAGAAGAGGCAGTGAAAAGGAGTCCGTCTGTGGAACATTTTTTTCTTTCTTGACCATGGCCCAAGTCTGGGGAGGGGGTGTGCATGTCTGTCTCCACTAGCCTATGTCGGCTTCCTTTGCCGCCGCTGCTCTATCCCTCATTGCCTACCATAGAGAGTTGGTAGGGTCCTCCTCCAGGGTTGCACCTGTCTATGGTAGGCAGCAGGGGGGATAGACAGCAGCAGCAGAGGAAGCCAACAAACCCCCTCCCTGGACTTAGGCTGAAAAGTTTAAAATGCTCCACAGATGGAGACTCCAGTGGTCTCTTGCCCTGGAGGAGGAGGAGGAAGAAAAGCCCTGGCTGGCGCTGCCTGCCCCTTCTGGGTAAGTCCCTTGCCTCTCTCTCTGCCTCCCTCTCTCTGTGTAGTCTTTAAGGTGCCACAACATTCTTGTCTTTTTGTTTTGTTTACTTTCTGATATGCTTGCCTGTGTGAATGTGCGCTTCTTTGCACATGTGTGGTGTTTAATGTGCCACAATGTTTTTTGTCTTTTTGTTTTGTTTACATCCTGATATGCTTGCCTCTCTCTCTGTGGTGTTTTAGGTGCCACAACATTTTTTTCAACTATTATTATATGCAAATACTTATTTCAAGTATACACAGAAAAATATAAAAAAGCCAGGTGTGGTCAATCATAGGAAACTAAAGAATTAATAGCAAAAATATGTTATTCCCCTATAACTGTGGTCTTCAGTTTATACTTCCTTGTGTAAAAGATGAGGTAGGGCTTCATATGCAATACGAAATCAGAACAATAAATAATAATAAATAATAAATACAAATTATGCTGTTCCATAAATGTTAAGCATATGTTCTTGCTCCACATAAACACTATTTCTCTCTTCTGGGATTTTTGATGGTTTTACTCTCATCAGTTCTAAGCAGTGATGGGGCCCTCCCGGTTTGCACCGGCATACCGATCGTATATTTGGTTGGCCATGCCCATTTTATTTTTATTTTTTAAAATTTAAAAAATCGTTTTTTATTTTAATTTTTTTAAATTAAAAATCTGACATAGCCTTCCGTGGCATGCAGAGGACGTGGCCGGGGAGTAAGAAGAGGCAGTGCAAAGAAACACCACAGCCTCCGTCTCAGTGGTGGGCTGTCAATTTTTTTTACTACTCCACCGTGACATCATGACGTCGTGGGTGGGGCCAACATCATAATGTCATGATGTCGTGGGTGAAACCAACGTCATGACATCATGACGTTGTGGTATGAGCCAAAGAAAATATAATAATAAAATAAAATAAAATAAATCAATAAAAATTAAATAAAAATACATGTTAACATTAAAATAATTGACCCACCCACCCCAAACACAAATCAAACCACCCACCCACCTCAAACACAAACGGTTTGTGACAAATCCATCACTTACCTAGGCAGGCAGGAAGTAGGCAGGAACCACGGCTGCGCGGTGGCAAACCACTGCTGTGGCACAGCAGCCTGGCGGCATAGCATGGTGAGGAAAGGCCACCACCACTGATGCCTTCTAGAGGCGCACCCTGCACCCTTCCTTTCCGGGCAGCCAAAATGGCTACCTGGAACTGTACATGCGTCACACCTCCATTTGACACATGCACAGTTCTGGGGAGCCATTTTGATGTGACCAGACGTGGGCTGGAGAGGTGACTGAACCAGTCACCTGGGATTTTTCCAACTCCCGGTGACCCCCTTGTGATGGGTGCTACCGGTTCAGGCAAACCGGTCCGAACCGGTAACAACCCACCACTGTTCCGTCTGTGGAACATTTTTCTTTCTTTCCTGACTATGCCACAAGTCCAGGGAGGGGGCGTGCATGTCTGTCTGCACTAGACCATGTCGGCTTCCTTTGCTGCCACTCTATCCCTCACTGCCTACCATAGATAGCTGGTTGCATCCTCCAGGGTTTCACCTCTCTATGGTAGGCAACGAGAGACAGAGAGCAGCAGCAGAAGAAGCCAACATGAGCTGGTGCAGACAGACACACACCCTGCCCCAACTTTGGGCTCCATTCGTGGAGGCTCCATCTAAGGAACAATTTTTTCCTTTCTTGCCCGAGTCTGGGGAGGGGGCATGTGTGTCTGTCTCAGTAGTGGGCAGCCAAAAAATTTACTACCACACTATGGGCAGAGCCAACATTGTGGGCAGAGCCAACATCATGATGTCATGGGAAGAGCCAATAATGTTGGCAGAGCCAATGTAAAAAACCCATAAAAATAAGTACACATAAAAATACAAATTAAATAGACATAAAAATACACATAACATACACATAAAAATAAATACACATTAAATAAACATAAAACACATAAAAATACAAATTAAATACACATAAAACACATAAAATGCACGTTAAAAATAAATACACATTAAAATACACACCCACACCCAAAGGTGAGTCACTTACCCTGGGGAGCAGGCTATAGGGAGCTTCAGGCTAGCAGCTTCTCTTCCTCCTCCCCACTTGGGAGGTCAGCAAGGAGACCGTGCATGTGCTCCAAGTGCTGTAGGCATGCATGCACACAAAGCTCTTGGCACGCATATGCAGTGGGGGAACTGGCGAAAAGGTAAGCCCCCGAGGTGGTTCCCCCAAAAAACTGCTACTGGTTCTCCAGGACACTGGGAAAAGTTACTACCGGTTCTGGGGACCGGATGCGAGCCTGTTGCTGCCCATCACTGGTCTGTCGACACCAGTCCGTGTCGGCTTCCACTGCTTCCAGTCTATCTCTCACTTCCTACCATAGAAGATGGTTGGGTCCTCCTCCAGGTGTGCACCTCTCTATGGCAGCGAGGGATAGAGAGCTACAGCAGAGGAAGCCAACAAGCCCCCTCTCTGGACTTGGGCTGAAAAGGTAAAAATGCTCCACAGATGGAGACTCTGGTGGTTTCTTGTCCTGGAGAAGGAGGAGGAAAAGCCCTGGCTGGCGCTGCCTGCCCCTTCTGGGTAAGTCCCTTGCCTCTCTCTCTGCCTCCCTCTCGCTCTGTAGTCTTTAAGGTACAGTACCACAACATTTTGTCTTTTTGTTTTGTTTTCTTTCTGATATGCTTGCCTGTGTGAATGTGTGTGTGTGTGTGTGTGTGTTTGTGTGTGTGTGTGTGTGTGTGTGGTGTTTAATGTGCCACAATGTTTTTGTCATTTTGTTTTGTTTACAGCCTGATATGCTTGCCTCTCTCTCTCCCTCTCTCTGTGGTGTTTAATGTGCCACAACATTTTTGTCTTTTTTGGATTTTTTTTTCCAACCTGATATGCTTGAAACAGAGACTAACACAGCTATCATATCAAAAGTTTTATTCTGTGCAAGCATATCAGAGAGTAAAGAAAACAAAAAGATAAAAATGTTGTGGCACCTCAAAGACTAACTGCTGTATTTTAATGTGAGCTTTTGTAGATCAAGTCCACTGGCTCTTTGGCTATAAATAAAGATGAGCACTGAACTCTAGAGTTGGATACGACTGGATTATGAACAAGGGCAGCCTTTACCTTTATGTCATAACAGAAGATCCCTGATTGGTATTCAAATCTGCTGTGAGGTTTTGGCCCTGTTTATTGCAAGTGGTTAGTAAAGGGCTCTCTTGTTAAAAAGCCAGTTGTATCCGATTCTAGGGTGCAGTGCTCATCTCCATTTACAGCCAAACAGCCAGTGCTGTCTGTTTGAAGACGTTTTCATGGCCATGTGGCAGGCATGACTAGATAGTTCATCCAGTCACATGGCCACCCCCAGAAAATCACATGCCCACAGATTTGGCCACACCCACATAGTTAGCACTACCCACAGTGTGATAGTAATTTTTTTTTATGCCCCTCACTGGTTCTAAGTGAAACCATCAAAAACTTTCAAGTTTACAACCACAGTTGGACTGGGTAAAATGACCTTATCAATAGCCTGATTCATTATTCTATGGCAAAATATGTTTGCCATTTCTCCACAAAACTGGATTAGAGGTTGGGGGGGGGGGGTTAAATACACAGTGATTTCTATTAATGCTAAGGGAGGACAATACAAGGAAATAGTTTACTTACTCAAACATTTTGGTTCTGGATCCCAGCCAGCTTTGGTGCACACAGTTTGGTCCCAGGATCCCTTGGTTGGTGGCAGAAAACCAGAATTACACACATAGTAAACTACAGAACCCAGTGGTTTTGGAAAGTTTGCTACTTGTTCACGGTAGTAATAACGTCCATTTGGTATCTGGCCATAGCCACAGTTCTTTGCTTTGGAAAAGAGAAAAAGAATAAGTTAAGAGCCAGAACAAATGAAGTTGTCCCCTGTAGCTGATGAAGGCATCTTTGTTGAGTTCGTTCTACAGTTCATTTTGCCTGACCTACTGTGTTATTAGAGCAGGTACTTTCCTAGCACCAGAATGGAACACACCTTCTGAGACTGAAGTATCAGTGCTTAAATATGGGGTTTGCCTTTTTCCAAGGTTTAATGTATCCAAGCAAGGTCCCCATTATTATTCAATATCCACATTAAGTTGCTGGGACGGGCCATCCAGAGATTCCAAGTGCGGTTTCACCAATATGCGGATGACACCCATCTCTCTCTCTCTCTCTCTCTCTCTCTCCTTTTCATCTACTGCAGTGGAGGGAGCCTGGGAAGGCAGGACTTTGTTGCAGCTGCCACCCAAGGACCACCTGCAGATGGGGGTAGGATTTTGCTGCAGCTGCAATTGCAGTTGTGGTAGAGAAGATGTAGATTAACATTGGAATGGTATTCTGTAATGTACCGGTATATTGTACATTTCAAATTGATTATTTTTGTATTGGGTATTAGCTATACTGTGATTATATTGTTTATTATATACTGAGTATTGTTTATGGATTGTATTCTGATTATATTGTGTATATTTATGTATGACTGTGAGCCACTCTGAGTCGGATTTCCTCTGATTGGGTGGCATATAAATATAAAAATTAAATTAAAATTAATTAAATTGCTTTTCTCTCTATGGACCAGGCACACAATTTAGGGCCCACATTAGATTCTCATCTGAACCTTGAAGCACAAATTGCAACAGTGAGCAAAGCTGCTTTTCCTCAATTATCAAATAACTCAGTTGCACCCCTACTTAGACAGTCGGTCCGTCATAACATTAGTTAGTTCGCTGTTAGTCTCATGTATTATTACTGTAATGCTCTTTACATGGGGCTTCCCTTGTTCCTAATACTGAGGTTTCTATGGGTGCAAAATGTAGCAGCCAGGGTGATTACTGGAGAAAATTTGATCCTATCTCTCCAGCTTTGGAAGGGCTGTATTGGCTACCCATTCCTTTCCATATCAGGTACAAGGTGTTAGTTCTAACTTTTAAGGCTGTAAATGGTTTGGGACATTCCAATCTTGTGGAACGTCTTCCTCTCAAGATATCAGCCCGCATCACTCGTTCCTCCCAAACAGCACAGCTCCAGGGGCCGACCCTGAGATTGGCAAGGAAGGCCATGACTCAGAGAAGAGTCTTCATGGTGGTGGCACCAAGACTGTGGAATTCTTCAGGTTGAGCTGCATCAGGTACCATCCCTACCTATTTTTTGTTTTAAAAAAAACTTAAATATTTTTTTTCTGTAAAGAGGCTTTTGGGGATATATTATCTAAGACTGAGCAATAGGCATTGACTAACGCTTTCAGGCACCAAGTTGTGCTCCCTATTGATAGTTATTTTGAATTGGGGGTTATTATTTTTGTTTGTTATTTATAATTTACTTAGTTTGTTTACTCCTTTAGTTTGAGTTTTTTAATTGTATAGTTCTTTTCTTTTTATTATTTTAAATGTGTTGTTAGCTCCCCAGAGTGGGAGAATATCCCACTCTGGGCAGCTATTAATATAACGAATAATAAATAAATAATAAATAACACATCCCCCATGGTTATGGGAACAGGGGTAAACCTGTATTCAATATATATCCATACATGTGCACAGAGAAGTCCTATAGAGGCCTTTCCATATAAACTAACACACAAACACATATATGTTATTTCCTCTCAAATCTAGAAGCAGACCATAGGAATGACTTTAGCAAAGGTGACCTGTGACCTGAGCAGAGAGGGACCTCATCACAAAATGTTATGCCCATGGGAGGTGCTGTCTTCCAGGAAGTAGGCTATCTCAATGCTGATTCTTATATTGCCTTAGGTTGCAGAACCTCTAATGCTGACTCAGAGAGCATCCTCTGGGAAGTAGACCCTCTGGATGCTAGTTTTACTGTATCCTGGACAATAGATCTAGATAAATGAAAATGCTTCATTACCTGCCTAACACTTCATTCAACCATACTTCTTTTTATTATTACAGATGACAATTGTGGTGGGAAAAGACATTCCACCAGGGCTTGAGAAATGCCCACTACCTTCTCTTACCTGGTTCCAGAGTAAGTTTCTGGAGCTTAGACAGGGAGAAGGGGAAATAAGGTGAGCCTTCTAATCTTTAAATCTACACTTGAATCGAGCAATCAAAGCTTGACCCTTAGAAAGCACCCCTACACCCAAATAACTGCATTGCCATTTATGTAATAGTGGACACATGGAAACTGTATTTCAGTGGGTGAGTGGGGAATGTCAGTGATCCTGCTGATGGAATCTCAGCCTCCAGCAAGGAGAGAATACATGTTCAGTAACATAAAGGGATCTCCAGATTCCTTTCCCTCCCATCTTTTCTACCATAACAATGGATGACATTCATGAAGTACATGCATTCTGGAATGACAAAGAGAAAAGCACTTACGTATACAGATTGGAGGAGGTTGCCAGCCTTGATCCGTGCATGTTGAAATACGAGTACTGGACTGAAACCCACTAGCACACACTATTTCAATTTCATCTTCAAAACTATACTGAAGCTTTTTATGTTTAAAATCGCCATTCTCTACATGGGGTGGTTGGCATACAATTTCTGAGAGGACAATAAAGAGAATGGGTGAACAAGACATCAAGCAGCATATACCTCTTTTGACCATGACTTTTATCACATTTCCCCTCAAAGGCCAACTAAAAAGGCACCCCATTTTCTGTATAAGACACTGAGATGGAAAATACAGAGGGAGGGAAGGAGGGAGAACGCTACCCTTGAGAATGTTGTCTTTGTAGCTGCCCAAGCAAAACACCATGACACAAATTTTAGCAGCTTCATCTGGAGTTCACATTTCTATAACTTGTTATGTAGCAAAATAAAAGATCTTACAGCTCTTGGGGCAGAGCAGATAGAAATGGATTATGTGCATTGGGTTAAAATTGGGAGATAGAGGGCTGTATTCTCATGCTGTTGTTTTTTTAAAAAAATCAGAGATGCATGAAAGGCTAATTTGGATGCAGTGTAACATCTTTATTCAAAGTTGCTCCATGAAAGGTCGAAACAGTTTCAATGGTACCCAACTTCCAGGGGGAGGAGAAAGAGAAGGAAAAATGATTACAATGTTACAAAATCCTTATTTGAACATCATGTTTGTTTTAACCCATCACTTTTAATGTAATAAAACCCAGCCGATTCAGAAGAGAAAGAGAGATTGATTAGAACATACAACTGTTGTTTCTTTTAATATGTAAAGGTGACAGTTTTGTAGCATTTTCTTGTCATTCTTGAACCAGAAATTTCAAGGAAAATGTATTCTTTTCATTTGTATGATTTTTCATTTTGGAGATGGGGAAGGAGAAAGTGTTGGAGGTTTTTTTTTTTTTTTACAACTCTGCATGCTACCTGTAATTAGAGGAATTAGCAGGGACTCTTCTGCGACTGAGTGTTTGCCTTTATATCTAGCACTAACCAATCATTACATCCAGACTCTGAATTCAAAGAAAGTCCTGTCTCTCTATATGTTCTGAGTTCTTTCCATCTCTTTTGTCATGTGCTGCCATTTGTTTGCTGCAGCTGATCAGTTTGGCTGGTTGCTAGCAGGTGTGCAATATGGAAAACAGCACGTCTGCAATTCCAAGTATCTTAAATAAAGAAAATTTTTATCCTTTCTCCTGCAAATGACTGGGAGAATTGTTGTTATATGCTATCAAGTCACCCCCGATCAGTGGTGGGATGTCAAAAATTTTACTACCCCACCGTGATGTCATCAGTGTGGGTGGAGCTAACATCATGATGTCATGATGTGGGCGGGGCCAAAGAAAAAAATAAAAATAATTAAAAATAAAATACTAGGTCAAAAGGAACTACAGAATGAACTCACCACAAGATGGCTTCATTTTGGCACTTTTCAACAGTTAAAGAAGTTAGGTACTAAGTCGTTGCCTAACCAGTTCTCTAGGATAATATGCCTTAATGTAAATGTAAAACAGCTGTACCTCCTTAAGGGTTCTCTAATTGGAACAGCACAGGTGTAGCTTATTGATGAGGTAACTCCAAGACTTTGCTTAAAAACCCCAAGCCAGGCCTGCTAGCCAGTAGGCCTTTTTAGGAACTGTAGTAGTACGTCAATATAGGTAAAGGTATTAAATAAATACACACAGACACACCACATCCAAAGGTGAGTCACTTACCCTGGGGAGCTTCAGGTTAGCAGCTTCTCTTCCTCCTCCCCGCTTGGGAGGACAGCAAGGAGGCTGTCCATACACACCAAGCACTGTAGGCGTACATGCACACCAAGTGCTTGGCACGCAGTGCAGTGGGGGAACCAGTGAAAAGGTAAGCCCCGAAGGTGGTTCCCCCCAAAAGCTGCTACCAGTTCTCCGGGACACTGGGGAAAGTTACTACCGGTTCTGGAGAACTGGTGAGAACCTGTTACATCCCATCACTGCCCCCGATTTATAGTGACTCTATGAATAAATAATCTCCAAAATGTCCTGTCGTCAATGGCCTTGCTCAGCTATTGTAAACCCAAGACTATGGTTCCATTATGTAGTCAATCCATCTCGTATCTGCGACTTTCAACCTTTCCCAGCATTATCATCTTTTCTAGGGGATTTTCTCTTCTTTTGATGTGCCCAAACTATGACCACATCAATTTCATCATTTCCCCCCTCAGAGATAATCCAGGCTTGATTTGTTCTACGACTTACTTGTTAATCTTTCTGGCAGTCCAAGTCTCCTCAAAGCATTCCTCCAGCACCATATTTCAAACAAGGCAACTTTTTCCCCTGTCAGATTTCTTTTCTGTCCAGATTTCACATCCATACACAGTGATTGGGAATAGAAGAGTGTGGATTATCTTGGTCTCACTCTCCAGTGACACATCCTTACACTTGGTGACCTTTTCTAACCCCTTCATTGCTGCCTTTCCAATTGCAGTCTTCTCTTGATTTCTTACTTGCAGTCTCCATTTGGACTGATGATTGAACCAAACTCTTTTACTATTTCAAGTTATACAGTGAGAGTATTGAGATTTTAAGTGCCAGTTAATGAGAATGGATGGAGTCTGGGAGACATGTAGCTATTCTTCTATGTGATTCTCTATACTTCAACTCTTAAGCTAAAGGGGATTTTACCAAAAATGCAAAACTTTCATACGGAAGGAAACTTTGTCTGTCAGCTGCTACATCTAGTCCCTTTCTTAACAACACAACAGAAGGACTACTCTCTCCTGTATTAAACAAAAAGGTGAGATTCCTCTTCCTTCAGCTCAATTTCCAATTTATCAAATATTCATTCATTCATTCATTCATTCAAATTTATATACCACCCTTCCTGCCGGGGCAACCCAGGGCGTTTTGCAACTTCATAAAAACCGAGGCCAATACCCCGAACTTCGAGTTTATAGTTATAAAAAGCTTAAAATTTTAATCAATCAAAAAATTAAAAGCTAAATCTTAAAAATTAAAAGATTAAAATACTAAAAGACTAAGGGAGAGATAAAGCTCAAACTAACCAGCGAGCTGGGATCATTGCCCCACCAGCCATGTTTTTAAGATCTTCTTAAAGGGCAGCAACTCCGTCTGGTGACGTAGCTCAATTGGGAGGAGGTTCCATAGGGCTGGAGCAGACACAGAGAAGGCTCTCCTTCTAGTGCCAGAGAGATGTGACTTTCTGGCAGATGGGACAATGAGGGAGCCTTTCCAGTCCACTATGGTGGGACTGACAGATGTTCTTGAGGTGAGGCAGTCTCTTAAGTATCCTGGTCCACTACCATGTAGGGCTTTAAAGGTGATTACCAGCACCTTGAATTGCACCTGGAGACATACTGGCAACCAGTGCAGTTCCTGAAGCAGCGGCAAGGCATGTGCATACTGACCATACCCCAACTCTGTAGAATTCTTCTGGTTGAGCTGCGCCATGTACCATCCCTACCTATTTATTTAAAAAAACACACACACAACATAAATCATTTTTCTGTAAGGAGGCTTTTGGGGATATACTACCTAAAGCTGAGCAATAGGGTTTGATTGACTCTTTCAGGCACCAAGTTATGCTCCCTGTTGATGGTTATTTTTAATTGGGGGTTATTATTTTTGTTTGGAGGATTGTCTGGACCACACAGAGAAGCCACATCTGTGCTACCTAATTCGGATTCCATGCACTCTCACTAGCCCGTGCCAAACGGAGCCAAGGGGAACTCATAACTGGAGTTACCCCTTGAGGAGAGGGCAGACACTGGTGGTAAGAAAGCAAAATGGTGATGGGTGACAGGGAGGCTTGATTAAAAACACTAGAAAGAGGGTATTTAACATCACAACTCAGTCATGGATTACTCAGGAATAGAACTTAGACCTTCCAGTCATCGAGTTCAGCATCTTCACCACTAACCCACCGCAGTCCTCTTGGTTTAATGTATTGGATTAATATATTACAATTAGAGAAATGGATTAAAACAGCATTGTAGCTGTAGACAAAGATTTGACCATATATATGGAACAGAAAAAAGAACAACAAAGGGTTTAGTAATTAAAATATAAAAATATTGGAGTATGAAGTTGAACAACAAACCTTAAGATTAACATGGGAAATCAATTTGGGAGGTAAAATTAAAAAGGAAGAATGGGCTAGAATATAGAAACAAAGAATTATGAAAAATTATCAATTCAAATTAAAGAAAATTGTTGTAAAATAATATTAAGATGATATATAATTCCAGTGCAGTTAAGTTATTGTGATCCAAAATACACAAGTTACATACTTAAGTTATTATATATTATGTACTTATGTACTTATATACATACATAAGTTATTATGATCCAAAATACGCCAAAGATACTTGGAGATGTAAAAGAGAAATTAGGACAGTTTTTTCATTTATGGTGGGAATGTAATAATGTGAAAAAAATATGGACTGTTATGCTTCAAACCTAGCCCCCCCCCCCCCACCTCCACTCCTTCCCGAAATAGTTGTCGGAAACTCTGGGAAACAGAAAAATATACCACTCAATAGCGCTCAAAGTGACATGGAGCCAGAGATTGTTTCTAACCTGCGGACTGATCCTGCCCCTAGAATAGCACAAAAAAATGGCTGTGTCTTTTTGGATGCCGATGGAGATTTTAACAACATCTCCAGGGAGGATTGACAACTACACGCCGTTTACAGACGCTGGGCTGCTTCCACCCGCCCTGAGGTCCCGCCCTGGTGGGCTTTTCAAAAGGAGAGCGGTGGCAGGGCTGCCGTGCCTCACCGCCGCCAACAACATCTGCCCCAGGGGGAAGATGATCATGCAGCCGCAGCCGCTCACGGACGCTGGGCTGCTTCCACCCGCTCTGAGGTCCCACCCTGGCGGGCTTTTCAAAAGGTGAGCGGCGGCAGGGCTGTCGTGCCTCACTGCCGCCAGCAACATCGGCACCAGGGGGGAGAAGAACATGCAGCAGCCGCCGCTCACGGATGGCACAGACGTTGGGAGTGGCAGGACTGTTTGGCTTCATCGCCACCGGCTCCGCCGCCTCATCCAGTAACATCTGCGGCAGGGTGGAGGGGCCGCCGCCGCGGCCGATGCTACTGGCAGCACCCGGGTTGCCAGCGTCGGCCCTGGAACCCAGCCTTAGCAGGAAACTTAAAAACTTGGGAGTGGCGGGATTGTTTGGCCCTTCCGCCGCCGCCTTATCCTGGAATATCTGCAACTGGGCAGGGAGGCCGCCGCGGCTGCCGCTACTGGCATCACCTGGGTTGCTGCCACCTGCCCTCGAGCCCCGCCTCGACAGGAAACTTAAAAACTTGGGAACGGCATGACTACCTGGGCCCACTGCCGCTGTGGTCACCAGGAATATTAGCGGATGAGCAGCATCAAGATGAGGGTTGGGGGAACGAACATAGGGGGAGGCAAAGAAGAACCTGCCAGCCAGTGAGTAGGGATTGGACTCTGTCTGTTGGGCCAGGGGGGTCCCAGGGGGCCCAAATTGGTGTGGTGATGGGCATGGGGTGCTACGGCGGGAGCCGAGGGGTGGGCCGCACATGGAGAACACAGGACAGATGTTTGACGGCCTTCCCGTGTTTTGGCCCCTCGGCTACAACTCTGGGCCCTGAGCTGCCGGTCAAGAGTGACCCCTCGCTTAGGCTGCTGTTGGTGAATGCCAGATCAGTCTGCAACAAGGCCCCTCTACTTGCGGACACCATTTTAGGGGAGCGGGCTGATCTGGCATGCATCACCGAGACCTGGCTGGTGCCTGAGGATGGGGTTCCTCTGTCTGAATTATGCCCAGCCAGGTTCGGTATTTGGCACCAGCCTAGGGAGAGGGGAAGGGGCGGTGGAGTCACCGTAGTAGCCAGGGAGTCGCTGGGAGTCACCAGGGCCACAGCTCCACAAATTCCAGGTTGTGAGGCCCTGTTTTTGCATGTAGGCCCTAAGGGTCAGTTGGGAATCTTGCTCATGTACCTGCCTCCCTGCAGGGTAGCAGATTCGCTGCCTGAGCTCCTTGAGGCGCTCTCCATGTTGGCGTTGGAGACCCCTAGGTTGATGATCTTAGGGGTCTTCAACCTACCGTCATTGGGGACTGGCTCGGAGGTGGCTTGGGAGTTCATTGCTTCCATGGCAGCCGTGGCCCTGGCCCAAGTAATCCAGGGTCCTACCAGGAGCAGTGGGTACACCCCGGACTTAATCTTTTTGTCGCTGTGGCAGAGTAATCTGAAATTACAGAAATTAGACATCACTCCTGTGCCATGGTCAGATCACTATCTGGTGACTCTAGACTTCCTGGGAGCAAGACTCCACTGTAGGGAGGCAGGGCCGATTAAATGGGCCCGCCCCCGGTGACTAATGGATCCCGAAGGATTCCAGAGGGAACTGGGATGTTGTCCTCTTGACCTGCAAAGTGGTTCGCCTGAAGCCCTTGTCAACTCTTGGAACAAGAGAGCGACAGCAGCTTTGGATGTAATCGCGCCACTACGGCCTCTCCGTGCCTGTGGGGATCGATCTGCCCCTTGGTTTACAGAAGACCTAAGGGAGCTTAAACGGGCAAAGAGATGCCGAGAGCGCCGCTGGGTGAAGACTGGGAGTGAGTCTGATCGAACACTGGTTAGAGCAGCTATTAAATACTACCTAGTGGTGATGGGGTGGTGAAACGACAATATTTCACCACCCTTATTGCCTCCACAGATAACCGCCCAGCAGCCTTGTTCCGGGTGACCAGGTCCCTCCTTGGTAGAGGGGGGTCGGGCCCTGGTTGGCAGGAATCAGCTGAGGCTTTTGCAGATTATCTGGTTGGGAAAGTCGCTCAGATCCACTCGAAGTTAAATCCCGGCATGGAACGTACGGAGCTGGGGTTGACCGGAGCACAGTCCAGCCATGTTATCTGGGATCATTTCGATCCAGTTGGCCCTGAGGAAGTGGACAGGATTCTTGGATCTGTTCGTGCCACGACCTGTGCATTGGACCCATGCCCTGCCTGGCTAGTCAAAGCTTCTAAGGCTGTGGCAGGTGGTTGGATCGAGGTGATTATTAATTCATCATTAAAAGAGGGGTCCTTTTCAGCACCTTTTAAACATGCTTTGGTACGCCCCCTACTAAAAAAGCCATCCCTCGATCCTACGGCACTTACTATCGGCCAGTATCCAAACTACCCTTCTTAGGCAAGGTTTTGGGAAAGGTAGTGGCGCGGCAGCTACAGGAAGTCCTGGATGAAGCGGATTATCTGGACCCTTTTCAGTCAGGATTCAGGCCCGGATATGGTACTGAAACTGCATTAGTCGCATTGGTGGATGATCTCTGGAGAGAGCGGGATGGAGGTCACCCGTCTATCCTGGCTCTTCTCGATCTCTCGGCGGCTTTCGACACCGTCGACCATGACATCCTTCTGGGTAGGCTCCAAGGTCTGGGGATCCAGGGGACGGTGTTGTCCTGGTTTTCCTCATTTCTGAGGGGCAGGACCCAGTCGATGTGGTTGGAGAAGGAGAAGTCCAGTCCTAGGCCCCTGCAATATGGCGTGCCTCAGGGCTCGGTAGTCTCTTCTCTCCTATTTAACATCTACATGAAGCCACTGGGTGAGATCATCCATTCCCACGGGGTAAGGTATCATCAATACGCAGATGATACCCAGTTGTACATCTCGGCCCGTGGGGACCCAAGGGGTACAGTGGAAGTCCTTTCCAGGTGTCTGGAGGCTGTTAAGGTCTGGATGGGGGAAAATGGGCTACAGCTGAATCCTGGCAAGACTAAGTGGCTATGGGTAAGGGGTCCTGTGTTATCACGGGAGCTGCCAGCTTTGGCTCTGGATGGGGCAGTATTGCCCCAAAAGGACCCAGTGTGTAACCTGGGGGTCCTCCTGGACTCACGGCTACTGTTCGAAGAGCAGGTGGCAGCCGTGGCCAGGAGGGCTTTTGCACAACTCCGTGTAATACGCCAGTTACGCCCACTCCTAGACCGGGATGCCTTGCTCATGGTCACACATGCTTTGGTCACCTCCAGACTGGACTATTGTAATGCGCTCTACATGGGGCTGCCCTTGGTGACCATTCGGAAACTCCAACTGGTCCAAAATGCGGCGGCCCGGGTAGTGATGGGGCGGGGGTGTTATACTCGTGCCTCACCACTCCTTCGGGAGCTGCACTGGTTACCAGTATGTTTCCGAGTGCAATTCAAGGTACTGGTTATTACCTTTAAAGCCCTATATGGTAGTGGGCCAGGATACCTAAGAGACTGCGTCACCCCGAGAACATCTGTCCGTCCCACCAGGGCGGATAGGAGAGGCTCTCTTCTTATTCCATTGGCTAGAGAGGCACATCTCTCTAGCACTAGGAAGAGGGCCTTCTCCGTGTCCACCCCAGCCCTTTGGAACCTCCTACCAACGGAGTTGCGTCTGCAGACAGAGATCCTGCCCTTTCGGAAGGGCTTAAAAACCTGGCTGGCAGGGCAAGTGTGGGGACCCAGGAACATGGGACCCCAGGTGGGATGGTTGATTTAATGGACTGCCACCCCTGTGGCATCAGCCTTTGCACTGTTTTAATTCTTTTGTGGTTTTAAAGTTTTAAGTTTTAGTTTTAAGCATTAGTTTTAACTTTGTGATTTTAACCAATATTGTAAGCCACTCAAAGTCGGGTTTACCCGATTGGGGCGGGATAGTAAATCTGAGAAAATAAATAAATGGGGATGTTTTAAAATCAATCAAATATTGTCTATAAAATAGGAGATGTGTCCTAAAATTTTATTACTAGTGGATTTTGGAAATATGCAGATAAAATCTAATAAGAAAGAGATGGTTATGATATTTGTAACAGCTTTAAGATTGATTATTGTTTTTAAAAAATTGAAAGTAGCTCATGAATTTGAATTTGATAATTGGCATAAAGAGATATGGAATATAACTATAAATTATAAATTAACATGTGAATTAAAGCTAAAAAAGAGTTTAGTTAAAAATTCTGGCTATAGAGACATAGAGAGAATTCTTCAATTATGTATTAGTCAAAGGAAAAGGAGTAAAGCCAGAGCAAGATGTATTTTTTTAACATGTTGACAAATAATGTAAGGATATAAAGTAGGCATTTTCAACCTCTGGCCCACTGGTCATACCAGGCCACCAACACCTTTTCATCTGGCCACTGATGCCCTCCTCATTCCCACTGCTGCCACCGCTGCCACCCAAAAGCACCAAAAACCAGCGAAAACATGCACTTTTGTTGTTCTCACGTGTTTACAGCGAGTTCTCACATGAAATCTCATGACATCTCATCAAAATCTCATGTGGATACACATGACTGGCCAGCACAGTCATTCTGAGGGAGTGATCTGACCCCTGTCCAGAAAAAGTTGAGAAAGCTGGATATGGAAAGCCTTAAGAGACTGCCTCAACCCAAGAACATCTGTCCGTCCCACCACAGCGGACCGGAGAGGCTCTCTAGTTGTTCCATCAGCCAGAGAGGCACATTTCTCTGGCACTAGAAGGAGGACCTTCTCTGTGTCCGCTCCGGCCCTATGGAACCTCCTACTAACTGAGCTACGTCTACAGATGGACTTGCTGTCTTTTAGGAAGAATTTAAGAACATGGCTGGCGGGACAGGTATGAGGTTCTGGCGGTACCATGACCCCAGCTCACTGGTTAGTTTGAGCTCCCTCTTTCCCCTAGTTTTTTTTTAATCTTTTAATCTTTTATTTCTGGGACATAGTTTTTAATGTTTTAATTATGATGGGAATCGACTGATTTTTTTAAAAAAATTAAAATCTTGAAAATTTAAATTTTTATAGTTGGGATTTTGAAGCTCTGAGATAATGGGTTTGGATTGTATTATGAAGGGTTTTTTTTTTTTTTTTGTGATGTTGTAAACCGCCCTGGGTTGCCTTGGCGAGGAGGGCAGTATAGAAGTATGAAAAATAAAATAAAATAAAATGGAGAATAGTTAAATTAAGGTTTCTTATGTCACACTGGTACCCAAATTCACTGGTGCACATATTAGTTATATGTAGTTTTGTTAGGATTTTTATATATTGTGTGTGTATATTTGTATTTGTTATGTTTTTCTTTATTTTGAAAAAATAATATTATAAATAAACCACTGAGTAGAAGATAACAGCAGCTGCACTTTTCATAAAGCTCTATTGTGGAGGTAAGGAAGGTAGACACACACCATTAAACCTTGACCTAAAATGATCTTCCCTGTAAGGACTTCTTATTCTTACTTATGCATTGCTGGAACAATGACATACAACACAATTGATGGTATCCATTTAAATTTCAGTTACACTACTTACCATCTGCTGCAGTGCAACATACCCATAGCAGGAACAGAGAGGTAGAGCCCAACCAGGGGAAACCCATCATAGACATGCATGAAAGGTTCCCACTCTTTTTCAATAGCTCCTGTTTGATTTTCTTGGGCCTTTTGTTAGGTGCAATTTGCTTTTCCTAACTGTTGCAAGGAACAGCTTTGCTTAAGCTTTTTCTTCAACAGACACTCCCCCGTGAATCCTATTGCAACACACCCACACACTCAACCTTTTCTTTTTTGGCAGACAAATATGCAAATGATCCAAAAGAAGGACTTCCCCAATTTCTCAACTCAGATCTTCCTGTTTGCCTTCAAGCCACATTTCACATTTGTGTGTCTAGCAAAATGCCAGTTGCTGTTTTTGCTCTATGGGTATTAACCACAGGTTTCCTACAGAAATCCAAAGTTTGTTGGACAAGCATTTTTCAGTTTCACACGCCATTTATAAGGAGAAGCAAAACTGGGGTTGAAAATGTCAGCCTAAGATATTTTTAAGCTGGAAGTTTACTCAACCGTCATTCACACACATAATAAATGATCTACAGCCCATTCTTGATGAGAATCAGAGGCGTAGCTACCGCCGTATCTGCCGTATCAATTATACGGGGCCCCCGGGCTACAGGGGCCCCCAACGTGCGTAAGCAAAACAAATCTTTACCCTTCCTAAGGGCCCCCAAACAAATTTTTATACGGAGCCCTGCCAAGGCACGCTACTCTTCTGATGAGAATATATCACTTTCCTAAGATGATGGTAACACTGATACAGTAATACCTCATATAACATTAGTATCGAATAACACTAAAATCGCATAACATTAAGAATCTGGGGGGAAGAATTGCATCAGATAACATTAAGATCCTATGGGATGCTTCAGATAACAACCGCTAAAGCCTGTGTGGTTACAATGTATCTCTATGGATCCCATAGGATTTTAACATGCATCAGATAACACTAAAAATCATATAACACCAAGACTTGTGGAACCAGGTTTTAGTGTTATATGAGGTTTTACTGTATTTGGTTAGACGCAATTTCCCCAGCCTCACAAAATCCTGTTTCACAACATTTCAATCTACCTGGAAACTCTTTGAATGATTTGAAAATAACTGGTCAGAAAACCAGCAACACTACAAAATAAGACTTGGAAGAGAAAACCCTGAAATGGGGTATATATACCGTACATACTTGACTATAAGTCATCCCGAATATAAGTCGAGGTACCTAATTTGGACCCGTAAAACTAGGAAAATTGATTGACCCGAGTATAAGTCAGGGGTGGAAAATGCAGCAGCTGCTAGTGAGCTTCAGCAATTAAAATTCATGAAAATGCAGCACAATTAATTTATTCAGACATTTGTGTGGGTGTGTTTTCAAATTTTCATGGTAGTGTTAGTGCTTTTCAAAAAAAATGTATGTTTGAACTTGCACCACCATGGTTTTGGGACCCTCAGGGTCATTGGCCCGAGTATAAGTCGAGTCCCTTTTTTAGATCTCATTTTGGAGGCTAAAAAAATAGACTTACACTCGAGTATATACAGTAGATTCTGGAGACCTAGAAACTGAATATTAATCAAGGGTTCTTTACCCATATTGTTGATTAATTATGTGTTGTCAAATTGGAACCAACTTATAGTGATCCTCACAGAACTTTCAAACTAAATGAGATATTTAAAGAGTCCTAGTCTCTCACTCTGTCCACTACACTACACAGGGTACATCAATCTTTACCAAGTGTGAAATGCTATATTGATTCACACAATTTGCCGTGCTTGTCAACTATGTCCTTGCTACCTTGTAGACTAATAATTGCCCTGCTTTTAAAATCAGAACTAACTTAGAGTTATTTCAGCAGAATATGATATATATTCTTATCAACATGGCTCCGACATTTATGCAACATGTCCTGTGAGCAGAATGACACTAAACAACTTTCTCACTGTGGAATGCTTTCTTCTATTTCCTCATGTTGACCTGCTATGTGACCCAGAGTTTGCTGTTCTTCAGTATATTGAGTTTCCTTCATTATGAACAAATCCTTTTTTATTCCACCTGTTTTGATGCTTGAAGTTCATGGTGTGGGGAGGAAGCAAGCCTTGTTTGTGTTATGTGACTCCTAAACAATTACATTTCAAGAACAAGGCCAAAAATAAAGAACGGGGGGTGTTGGCCACCTACTTATGAAAGCTCATTCCTTCCTTCATGACCTAGATGTTAGGGTAAGAAACATAATGCACAGCAACAGAAGAAAATGAAGATATATAAAATGTAAAAAGCTGGACTCTTAGTGAAAGAGGCTAATCAATTCTTTTGCCAAAAGGGGGGATGTAGGTAAAGAACATGTGAGCTTTACCCCCAGGGCACTGATGGGTTTAGAAAATATGGCTTTTGGTTCCAGTAAAGGTTGCAATTGTGTGCTTTGGTCACAGTTCAAAGTTGTGCAATGGTCAAATTCTAAGACAACTGTTCAATATTACCTGGGTGCCTGGGAGACTAAACAATGTGGTCAGAAGCCATGTGCAAACAACTGGCAGTGCCCAATAATGTAGTTAAATATGAGCCATTGGTGAGGAGGGTGAATTTTGATATAGTAACAAGCAAAGAACATACATTTCCTGCTAAAAGAGCAATGAGTTCTTTTCAAAAGCATTCAAAGGATGGGATTTCCCAGCCAATGTTTCCTGCTCTTACAATCAATCAATGCCAGTAGTGTGAGCCAGAAAAGCAGGGCACTATGATGTTGTAATAAAGACTTGTGTGTGATATTGGAACTACAGGGCAAGTTTAAGAGAATTTCAGGATGATTATTTGCTGGGGAAAGGCCATTTTGACCTTTCCCTGTTGGAGGCACACTACCTGTCTCTTGGGGTGGAGGTGAGTTAACCTATCAGCAAAGCACCAAGGGCAGTATTTTATGTATATAAAGGGAATGTACCCAGTCTGGCCAGATTATCCTGCTATGGCAATAGAGTAGACCATACTGCCAGTGACTCAACGGCAAGTGTCAGGTGGCAGTTAATTAACCTGACAATCCTGAGGACTAATGGCTTGGGTACCTAAATCTACAGGGAAGGATGATGGTCTTCAAGTGGATTAAATTCCACTTGAACTCATCTTGATGGAGGTCAGCAACTTCACCAATAATGGTCTGAGGCCAATTAGTACTTTGTTTGCCAAAAGGGTTCAGAACCAGAAAGTGACTTGCAGAACTGGATCAGTGGTATTGGTGTCATACTGCGATGCAGAAGGTAGCTAAAAGGCCACTGCATTATATTCTCAGGATAGTCTTCATGGCTGATCACCATGAGGATTGCTAAGATTCAGATTCAGATGGAGGAGGAGGAGGAGATGGAATGGAATGGAATTCATTTTGGGTGTGGGAAACAGAAGCAAAGAGACTGCTTAATTCATCATATCACTTCTAAGTAGCCAAAAATTAGCAAGAGGCTGGGATGCCATTTCAAGGGATCTTGAAGAGGGTTGAAATTACCCTCTCCCTGACCTTGAATATAAAGCATTCATTAAGGTCCATGTGATAATTAAAAGGGGACTTTCAGGCATTAGTGGTGTTGAATGTGGTTCATGTCCTAAGGTTTGAGAGGGGAAGTCATTCATCTTCTTTAATTGTTTCACAAACTTCTGAAGGCACCAGAGGGCCCCATCCAATCTTACTAATGTGATGGTGAAAAAGTCATGTAGTCCACCTCCACCCACTAAAAGGTCCAAGAGCAATTTCAGGTGGAAAAAAATAGCAGTTGCCATGCTTACTTAAGCTAGCCCTGCCCCAGTATACCAGATATGTAAGTGGAAAACTTAAAGCACCTAGGAAATTAAGGCATGGAAGCCTTTTAACAATGACCAATGATGCCTAAGTGGAGAATGACTGGCTCTATTTTTAGAGAGGAGTGTTTTTTGTGATGCTTATGACTTTCGCTATATCCCTGATCCTGCTACATTCAGTTAGATGAAAAGATCTATAGGAGTGGAAAACCTGAAAGGAAAAGGACTCTGGATTTGTAGAGGCATCATTTACTCAAACTGCCACAATACCTGGAGCTCACTTGTGGAGGAAGGAAGCCTTGTGCTATTTGCGCATTACTTGAAGCTGCCAGGTTCTGAGCATGTCGTCTTGCCAGGCTGTAGACCGCATTTTGATTGTTTAATGGTAGGGGAGTATAATAGGATTTACTGATGAATGAATCCATATCTATTCCTGAATATTACCCATTGCTCCCCTCTTCTCCAGTTCCTCACACTGGCAGCTGATTGAAGAGACCTGTAGCATTGGGGTGCTTGCAAGGAACAGTAAGGAGAGTTTATGGTGTTAGTGGTAAGGGAGATAAACCCTTGTTGAGGATGGGAAAGGATCGCACTGTCTGTAGACTATCTGAAGGAGATGTTTGCACAGTATTGTACAAATAGTGCACATGCATCCAGATCCATAGTAAGTTGTAATCAAAACCAGAAGCGTAGCGTGCCTTGGCGGGGCCCCGTATAAAAATTTGTTTGGGGGCCCTTAGGAAGGGTAAAGATTTCTCACAAAAAAAATGCATAAAATTACTTAAACGGGGAAATCCCGCAGCCTGCGATAACCGATGTAGGGTGTTGCCAACTTTTGAACGCACGCTTTACAAAGCTGGCTTGAGACTAAATATCAAGAAAACCAAGATCATGGCAACAGGCCCTATCAGTCCCTGGAAAATAGATGGGGAAGAAGTAGAGGCAGTTACAGATTTTACTTTCCTAGGATCAAAGCTCACTGAAGATGGGGATTGCAGCCATGAAATAAAAAGGCGACTGATTCTCGGGAGGCAAGCGATGAGAAACCTGGGGAACATAGTGAAAAGTAGAGACATTAAATTGCAAACAAAGATTCGCATAGTCAGGGCAATGGTATTCCCTGTGGCAATGTATGGTTGTAAGAGCTGGACCATTAGGAAAGCGGAGCGCAGAAAAATAGACGCCTTTGAGATGTGGTGTTGGAGGAGAGTTTTGAGAGTCCCCTGGACAGCAAGGAGAACAAATGGGTCAATCTTAGAAGAAATCAAGCCTGACTGCTCCTTAGAAGGTCAAATAATAAAGATGAAGCTAAAATACTTTGGACATCAAATGAGAAGAGAGGATTCACTTGAGAAAGCCTTGATGCTTGGAAGGGTAGAGGGCAAAAGAAGAAGGGGACTGCCCAAGATGGGATGGCTAGATGGTATTGTGGAGATAATGGGCACAGAGCTGAGTGAGTTGAGGGGGATGGTGGAGGACAGGAATGCCTGGAGGACAGTGGTCCATGGGGTCGCAGAGGGTCGGAATCGACTGTGCGACTGAACAACAACAACATTTGTTTTGCTTACGCACGTTGGGGGCCCTGTGGCCCTCCTCCCACCTTTGGTCCAACTTTCCTCCCCTTTGCGTTATCTCTTTGCTTCCCGTTAGAAAACCTGTCCAGGGCGGGCAGGCAGGCGCTGAAGAGCAGCGCCACCCTTTTGCGGGTAATGGGCAGGAGGAATTGGGGGTTGGGGGGGCACCAAAGGAGACCGTCCCTTCTCAGGCCTTCCCACAATGACGTTGGCTTCGGCAGAAACAGGAGAGGTGGGAACCGCTGCAACCCGCGCTGCTGGCTGCTGCCCGTGGCCTTTGCCACCATTGGCAGGGCGGGTCCATGGCCGGGGAAGCGGGAGAGACCGTCAAAGCCCTCCCAGCCTCTTCCCGGGCCAGAGTGCCCTCCGCTGCTGTTGCTGCGGTCCCGCCGGAGGCGTCGCCAGCGCTCGGCGGCCTCTCCCCGTGCCGCCCCCTCCCCAGTGAAGGTCCCAGAGCGTCCAGCGGTCCGAGTGTCCCTGGTTCATCAGGGGCCGTGCGCGCACCCCCACTCTCTCGCGTGAGTGGAGGCGACAGAAGCAGCGGAGAAAGGAGAGCCCTGCCCTCCCTTCTTTGTCCTGGGCAGGTGGGAGGGGGCAGCCCAAGGCCTCCCAGAAAGGCACCCGCCCCCAGCCCGCTTCTGGCGCCCTCTCCCAAGGCTCCCTGGCCGTCGCCTCCCTCCCGCTCTGCATTTGTTTTGCTTACGCACGTTGGGGGCCCCCGTTGCCTGTGGGCCCCGTATAATTGATACGGCTGATACGGCGGTAGCTACGCCCCTGATCAAAACGATCATCATCTTAGAACAGCAGAGCTGGAAGGTGTAACGTATAAACCTTGTTTGAGTATCAGGATTGCACTGAAGGGTTAATGGACTAGCTAAAGAGAGGCCTAGAGAGAAGAGGAAATTACAAATGAATTGTTTGGGGTAATTCCTTATCACCAGGTATCTTCATATGATACCAAAGAAATCTTGAATCGGTGCCAAGAAGAGCATGGTGAACTGTCAACATGAGCCTGTTAAATGTTGTGGGAACAAGGAGATTGTTGTGTATTGCAAATGCTTTGTAAATTCTAATGAGATGGGTAATGCCTGACAATTTGCACTGATCCATGGGTTTTAGAGTAGAATAGAAGATGGGTGTAGAGTTAGTTCAGATAAATGGATTTCAGAAAGAAGATTTAGTCATGTAAGCTTGCTAGAAATGGATTATAAATTTATGCAACATGATTACTGAGTTAAGATTTTATTATTTTATTGAGGGAGGGGAGTCTAATGATTTGCTTTAATATATTTTGATTAGCATTTTTACTTATATACTAGTACTTTGGATAATGATAAGACCATTCCACAAGTCTCATCGTTGTCCAGTTTTTAACGTTGTGCATTGAGCGCACAACATAAAAAAAAAGCCCTGTTCCCTTTTCGAAGAGGAAAAGGGAACAGGGGGGCGATCCACCTGTCTCTTTGGAAAGGGCAGCAGGGATTCCATGCGTGGAATCCCCACTGCTCTTTCCAAAGAGGCAGGCAGATTGCAGCGTGTGATCGGCACTTGGGTTGGGGGTTGAACTGGGTGTGTGCCGGTTCAACCCCCCAACCCAAGCGCCAATCATATGCTGTGATTGCAGCACCTGGGTAGGTTGGGGGATATCAGAAACAGTGCAGATTGGGTCCCCTAACCTTGCAAGAGGTGGCAGAGGTGGCAGAGAGCCCAAAATGGGCTAAAAAACTCTGTCGCAATGGAGTTTTTTTCACCAATTTTTGGCTCTCTGCTGCCCCTCTCTGCATAAATTTCTAATCCATTTCTAGCAAGCTTACATGACTACATCTTCTTTCTGAAATCTATTTATCTGACCTACTCTAAAACCCATGAATCAGTGCAAACGTTCAAACATTACCCATCTCATTAGAATTAACCAATTAAAGCATTTGTAATGCATAACAATCTCCTCATTCCCATAACATTTTACAGGCTCATTTTGACAGTTCACCATGCTCTTGTCCCCCATTTCGGGCTCTCCGTCATCCCTGATGCCTCTGTGAGGGTCGGGGGCAGTGGTGGGCATGGACCAGTTCACACTGTTTTGCCAGAACTGGTAATAACAATTCCAGGTGGTCTGGGGGGGGGGAGTAACTTTTCTGGGAGATCACCTGGGGTTGTTACTTTAAAAAAAAAATTTAGGCACACAACCACTGTACAAGCTGACAATAAAATACATCCATAGCAGATGCAGAAAAACATGAATTTTGGCAGATGCCAATTGATAACAATGGAGAAGCTAAATTCCAGCTCAGGAACTGTTGTAAATAGGTATTTATTATTTAAAAAATAGGTTCAAATTTTCACCCAGGTGGTAAATACATAGCAAGAATAAGTGCTAGAGATTCAGGATTGTAATGACACGGCTTAGATGCTTTATTATCAGATTGTAGAGAATACAGAATTGGTAGTGGGAATTTCTATGGTTGCTACAGAAAGTAAATGAAACTCTTTTCTTTTTTAGAACAGTACAACACAATCAAGTCAGTGCAATGTGCATAGAAGAGAAATGAAGGCCCTCTCCTCTGAGTCAAAGAACTATCCTCTACTTTCCCAGTTGCTGTATCTTTAGTTGTTAAGCGAGTTTTTGGATGGTTTTAGTTGTTAAGCGAGGCGACCATTGAGACAAAATTCTGCTCTTTAAAGCAAGTTAGTGGCTAAGCAAGGCACTCTTTATGTGAGGTGTTACTGTATATCTGGGGGGGGGGGGGGAGTAGATGACAGACCTGTAAATTCATTTCATCTACCACTATCATACAGGCCACATAAATTGAGTTACACTTATTTCCAGGTACCATCATTTGTTCCAAACTCCTAAATGGTTCCATCCTGTACTGTACCACTTCCAGTTTATCTTTTGGGCCAGGTTTATCTCAGCATATAATTCATCAAAAATATGTCGAAAAAGCACATTAATTCAATGCAACTAAAAGTAAGGTATCAGTGACTTCAGGAGAATCAGTTCCTGGCTAAAGTTGAGTGCTGTTGGCTTCTTTCTTCCATTAATCTCAGGATGCCTGTGAAAATAAATAATGAGAACAGAAAGTTGCATTTTAAAAACTTTTTATCAAGATCCTATCATCATTTTGCATCAGCATGAAACTTAACATCAGAAAATCCACAATCATAGTGTCTGGCCCCATCACTCCCTGGCAAATAGAAGGGGAAGGAATGGAAGCAATGACATACTTCACCTTCTGGGCATCTAAGATAACTGCCGATCATGACTGCAACCATGAAATAAAAAGACACTTACTTCTTGGTAGGCAAGCTATGAGAAACCTAGACAGCATAATTAAAAGTAGAGACATCATCCTGCCAACAAAATTCCATATAGTCAAAGCAATGGTCTTCCCAGTAGTAATGTGTGGCTGTGAGAGCTGGACCATAAGAAAGGATGAGCGCAGAAGAATAGATGCCTTTGAACTGTGGTGTTAGAGAAGACTCTTGAAAGTCCCCTGGATTGCGAGATCAAATCAGTCAGTCCTGAAGGAAATCAACCCTGACTGCTCCTTGGAAGGGCAAATACTGAACCTAAAGCTCAAGTACTTTGGCAACCAAATGAGAAGAGAGGATTCACTGGAGAAGGCCCTGATGCTAGGAAGGATTGAAGGCAAAAGGAGAAGGGGATGGCAGAGGATGAGATGGTTAGACAGCATTGTTGACACAGTGGGCAAAGCTCTTGGCAAACTATGGAGGATGGCAGGTGACAAGAGGAGCCTGGCTGACAGTGGTCCATTGGGTTGCAAAGGGTCAGACTTGACTGTGTGACTGAACAACAACAACAAACGTGGTCTACTGAAATTAATGATGTCAGATACCTCAGCACAGTGGCGTAGCGTGGGGGGGGGCGGGGGGGGCGGATGCCCCGGGCAGCGCCTTTCAGGGGGCGGCAAAATGTCCCCTCCCCACCCTTTTGCTGGCGAGCGCCCCACGTGCGCTTCGCCGCTTGCCACACACCTCCGTCCGCTCACACCTCCGTCCGCTCGCCCGCCCGGCTGGCCGTCGGGGGCTCTCCGCCGCCTGTTGCCCCTGGCAGCGGCTTTCAGGGGGAGGCAAAATGTCCCCTCCCCACCCTTTTGCTGGCGAGGAAGAGAAAAAGGGGTTTTTTTTAGGCGGACAATTCAAGGAGGCTCCTTGAATTGTCCGCCTAAAAAAAACCCCTTTTTCTCCTCCTCGCCAGCAAAAGGGTGGGGAGGGAAGGAGGGGCACGCCCAGTCGCCCGCCCAGCTGGCCGTCGGGGGCTCTCCTGGCGGGCGGCCCGCATGCGCGCGGACGCTGCTTGCCTCCGCCCGCCCAGCCACCCACCCAACTTGCCGTGAGACGGGGCGCTCGTCGGGGGTGGGTGGCGCCGTGGCGGGGAGCCCCTGGGGGCTGGCTGGGCAGGAGGAGGTGGGCAGGAGGAGGTGGGCAGGAGAGCCCCCGACCGACAGCCAGCCCGGCGGGCGGGCCCCTCCTTGAATTGTCCGCCTAAAAAAAAACACTTTTTCTCCTCCTCGCCAGCAAAAGGGTGGGGAGGGGACATTTTGCCGCCCCCTGAAAGCCGCTGCCAGGGGCAACAGGCGGCGGAGAGCCCCCGACAGCCAGCCGGGCGGGCAAGCGGACGGAGGTGTGAGCGGACGGAGGTGTGTGGCGGGCGAGCGGACGGAGGTGTGTGGCGCGCGTGCGCGTGCGCGCGCACGCCGCTAGTCACCAGGGGGCCGGCTTCTACCTGGGTCAGGGGGAGGGGGCGGCGGCAGCGGCGAGCTGGGGGGGGCGGCGAGTTTGTTCTTCGCCCCAGGCGGCTGAAGACTGCGCGACGCCACTGCCTCAGCAGCTCCATGGATATCTATTCTTGAAGAAAAACTGGCTTCACAAGTCCTCTCAAAGCAGTTAGTTGTTTCTCTTGGCTCTGCCATGTCCGGGGAGGTCGGAGGGGGCCTGAACCGCACTGATCACGACATTCCCTGACCTCCCCGGTTGCTGCAGTAAAGCCAAAACACCGGGATTCGAATCCTGGTGTTTTGGCTTGCTGCAGCTGCCAGGGAGGTTGGGAAATGTCAGGAACAGCACGGATCAGGTCCTCCAACCTCCCTGGACATGGCAGGGGTGGCAGGGAGCCCGAAATGGGCGAAAAAATCTTCCATTTTTTCCCACCCATTTTGGGTTCTCTGGCACCCCTGCTACCTCCGGGGAGGTCAGGGGACCCGATCTGCGTTGTTCCCGATCTACCCGGGCGCTGCAATCGCAGCATGCGATCAACGCTTGGGTTGGAGGGTTGAACGGGCATGCTGCATGATGGCGTGAGCTCCCGTCTCTGTCCCAGCTCCTACCAACCTAGCAGTTCAAAAGCAAGAAACTTCAAGTAGATAAACAGGCACCACTTTGGTGGGAAGGTAAACAGCATTCTGTGCACTCCAGTGTTTAGTCATGCCTGCCACATGACCATGGAAATGTCTGCAGTCGCAGACAGCACTGGCTCCTTAGCTATAAACAGAGATGGATACGACTAGCTTTTGAGCAAGGGTGACCTTTACCTTTACCTAACAGGTCAGAACATCCAAATATCTCTCCATTTCCAACTAGGAAACACAACAAAAATGATATCATTGTTTAACAGCCAACCAACATTGTTTAAAGACTACCTGTTCCATTTGGGGGGTAATATGCAGCGTATGAATACGCACTCACCACATAATTGAAAACTTAAGTCTTTAATCAGCAGCAATGTTGAGCCAGCAGACTGTGCTGAACAGAATTTCAGCTAAAGAATTTAAGAAACTATAAAAGAGGGAGAAGAGAGAACAAGAGCAAGCCAAAATATAGTGATTAAGATGGAGCACAGAAAACTTCAAATGAGGTTCCCATCCTGAAAAGAAAATGTATTTATTTATTGCATCTTTGAAATTTGAGAATTTTATTTCCACTTTGGAAATAAATTAACAATAATAAAAAATTAATGTAAAGAGGGTACCAAGTATGAGAAAGTTAGTTATTTTTGGGAGAGATCTCTATAATTGCAAATACGATTTCCTTTCAATAGCCATAACATTGTAAGCCTAAATTCAAAACACAGTCATTTAAAAAGACAGATGTGGTAGATTGTCTGTTAGATGTACCTGTATGCATGTCGGGTACTCTAGATTTCCTTCATTACAAATTGTTCTGAAGTTATGGGACGAAGGAGCTAGCTGATAACCTCTTCTACAGGCAAATTCTACAAAATTACCAGATGTTACATATAATTTTCTCTCACTCCTCCACTTCAGCTCGATATGGTTTTGATCCATCTGTTCTTCAGTTATAGTGCAAGGAGCTAGAGAAAGACATAGGTCATTTAATTTTTATAGATTAATTGTACAATGAAAGTTCCATTTTGAATGTAGAACACAGACACAGTTTATTTATCATCCAATAAGTGTGCATACGTGCGTGCATGTTGAATCCATTTTTTCTTTACTTTCCATGGAAAGAAAGTGCTTTTCCGTTCCATGCCTGCCATAATTAGATGGGGCATTCTGCCAACTGGAATCTAATTCTCCGGACGCTCTCCCTGGCCAGTCGGGCGGGGAGAACAAGGACCAGCTGTGCTGTCCAGAAGGCTGCCTTTAAAAGGACTTCGCTGCTGCTGGCAACCCGAGACCATCTCCGGATGCTCTCCCCACCCAGTCGGGTGGAAAGAACGAGAACCAGCTGTGCCATCTGGGTAGCTGCCTTTAAAAGAACTTCGCCGCTGCCGCCCCCTCCTGAGACCATCTTTTACTGGCGCTCCTGGGGCCCGCTTCCATGCTGGGCTTAAGAGGCAGCCACGGCAGGATTCATCCCCGCCGCTTTGGACTTCAGCTTGGCAGGTTGAGAGGAGACCTTTGGCTGGGGGCGTCAGACTCTTCTCTCGGCCAGGCTGGCCTCGAGAGAATGGGACACAGCTGTGAGGGGCTGTCGACCAGCATAAGAATAGCACTACCTTTCCCACCGCCATCAGACTCTTTTTCTCTCGGCCAACCTCAGCCTTGAGAGAATGGGACACAGTTGGGACACAGGTGTGTGGCATAGCTGCCTGGCAGTAAGAATTTTTATATTATGTTATATTGTGTTGATACTGTATTGTTGTGATATTTTTGTAACTGAATTTTTAGATAATATTTTGATACTTTGTTTTGTTTAAGATCCTTCTGAAAGTGTTTCTGGGATGTATTTTATGAAGTTTTAATTTTGTAATTGTGATGGGGGATTTCTTGAAATGTATATGATGTTTTGATATGTTCTAATATTTAATATGTGATATTTCTGTGATTTATGTTGTTAGCTGCTCTGAGTCGCTTCGGCGAATAGAGCGGCATATAAATACAAATTCTGTCACCGCAGCATCATTTTGTAAATCAGTGCCAGATTAAGCCAACCGGGGCCTGTAGCAAATCGTGTTAAGGGGCCCTTGCCTAGATTTAGGATAATGTACCTATAAAATAAAACACCAAGTGCCAGCACAGTGTGTGTGTGTGTGTGTGTGTGTGTGTGTGTGTGTGTGTGTGTGTGTGTGTGTGTGTGTGTGTGTGTGTGTGTGTGTGTGTACACTTTCTTTCCATGGAAAGTAAAGGAAAAAATGGGCAAACAGATGGAGCCATGATGGCACAATGGTTAAAACTGCTGTCCTGCAACCAAAAGGTTGTGAGTTCAATCCTGACCAGGGATCAAGGTTGAGTCAGCCTTCCAGCTTTCCTGGGTCAGTAAAATGAGTACCCAGCATTTTAGGGGCAAAATGCTAATTAACTTGTGAACTGCCCAGAGAGTACTATGGGGCGGTATATAAGTGTGATTGCTTTGCTTTGCTTTTTAATGATCCCCCTTTATCCACAGCCTCCTATATCACCTGCTGATCTGGAAAAGCTCCTGAAATCTGATGGCTACAAGGGATGTAAAGAATTAATATTATCTCTCTGCCCACTTATCCCACTGTTGAGTGGAATTCGGGATCAAACCCAAAAAAATCTACAATGGTCCGTTTTTATAGCAACCTTCAATGTAATAAGAAAGTGAAAAAATATATAACAAATGTAATAAGAAAGTAAAAAAATATCAACATGCACCATACCTATGCATATTGGAGTTTCTGTCCAAGCACCGTTCTCACAACGTACTTCTGAAGGTCCTCTCATTAGATAATGTTTTTGACATTTGTATGTTACTTTGTCACCTGGCATATACCTTTCCTGGAATGTCTCCAAAAAGTCTCCATCTTGAACAGAAGGTGGACGGCTGCATCTCTCTACAATGATACATTAGATTATGCCTTGGGGGTTGGAATGCAATATCCACACACATGCTAGTAAAGTTGTCCATCTTATGCTTACAACAAAATTATATAAAATAATGCACAGAAAATATTGGATCTCAGGATGAAAAATAGAAGTACAGAAACTTTTAAAATAACATTGAGGACAAAAACCAATATCTTGCCATTGTTGTTATAGTTGTAAAACAAAGTATAGAAATAAGGACATTTGTGCAATTTAACATTTTCACATATTTAACCATGAGTCTTCTCCATCTCCTTTTTAAATTAAAGACATCTTAAATATCTGTTTATGTTTGTAACCATATTTAAATAACTATAATAACTATTTTTTGCCAGTCTGGCCAGGTTATCCTGCTATGGTAATGCCCCCGCTAAGTAAGAGTCTTGTCAGGGTATGGGGGCTTGAGCGGTCTAACTAGGCAGCATTGCCCATCTCTCGTCAATGATGGTAGACCAGGACTTAAATTCACAAAAGCACCCTCTGTTGGATCCCTTGAGCCAAATGAAAGCAGAGGGTCTGCCTAGCCAGGATCTGCCTAGCCAGCAGTTGACATAATATCCAAATGGCTAAAAACTGCACGCTGTGTTGAATGTCATCAAGGAGATGTCTACTCATGCAGGGACTCCTTGCCAAATAATGATTCCAAGGTTTGATGTTGTTCAGCCACACAGTCAAAACCAAACCTTGGCAACCCTATGGACCATTGCCCTCCAGGCAGCTCTGTCCTCCACCATCCTCCTCAGCCCACCCAGCTCTGTACCCACTGCATCCACAATACCATCTAGCCATTTCGCTTTTGGCTGCCCCCTTCTTCTTTTGCCCTCCACCTTTCCAAGCACCAAGGCCAGTGGTGAGCTGTTGCCGGTTCACCCGAACCAGTAGTAACAATCCCAGGTGGTTCTCCAGGGGGGTAGAACCTACCCGGGATTTTTCTTTTTTTTTCTTTTTTTTTCTTTTTGAGGCATCCAGTTTGGACGCCTCACTGGCAGCCCAATTTATTTTAAATTTGGAACCAATATGGCTGCCTGGAACTGCGCATGCATCAAACCTCCATTTGATGCAAGTGCACTAAAAAATAGAAGTGTGCATGTGTCAAATGGAGGTTTGATGCATGCGGAGTTCCAGGCAGCCATTTTGGCTGCCCGGAAAGGGTACAGGCAGCACCTGGAGAAGCGGCAGCGGTGGCGACAGCCTTTCCTCACTGGGCCGCACCGTGCCATGGCACCAGGCCACCGTGCCACTGCAGTGGTTTGTCGCAGTGGAGGTTTGCCACAGCAGCAGTTTGCTGCTGCACTGCCGCACTTCTTGCCTGCCTACCTGCCTAGTGCCTGATCCCTGACCCCAGGCCAGGTAAGTGACGGTTTTGTGTTTGGGGTGGGTGGGTGGGTTGGTTAATTGTTTTAATTGTAATGTGTATTTTTATTTTATTTTATTTTATTTTGCTCTGCCCACAATGTCATGATGTCATGACATCATGATGTTGGCTCTGCCCACAATGTTGGCTCCGCCCACAGTGGGGTAGTAAATTTTTTGGCAGCCCACCACTGATCAAGGCCTTCTCAAGTGAATCCTCTCTTCTCATTTGATGTCCAAAGTACTTCAACTTCATCTTTACTATTTGACCTTCTAGGGAGCAGTCAGGGCAAGGTATCTAAGGTAATAGAGTAGACCAGTGTTTTCCAAATGTTGGGATTGGGACTTCAATTCCCAGAAGCCTAAGTCAATTCCCCAAAGCACTGACCAGCCAATGTACTGACTTAGGCTTCTGGGAATTGAAGTCCCAACCCCAACATTTGGGAAACACTGGAGTAGACCATACTGCCAGCAACTCAATACCAATCATCGGGTGGTGGCTGACTGCCTGACAACACTGAGGATTAATGGCATTGGGTGGCAAAGTTATCAGGAAAGAGTGATGGTTCTTAAGTGGATTAAGTCCACTTAAGATTTAATGGAGGGCAGTAGCTTCATCCATACTGGCCAGGGTATTTGCATTAGGGTTTTGCATGCCAAAGGGGCTCAGGACCATAAAGTGACTCATGGAACTGGATCAGTGGTATGGGTGTCACACTGCAATGCAGAAGGCAAATGGAAGGCCACTGCATTATATTCTCAGGACAATCTTCATGGCCACAATATTCCTACCTGCATTATAGTCCCTAAGCAAATTATTGTGTAGAACTCAGTACAATCTAATTTTCCCATTTAAAATATTTATCTAACTTGTGAAATCTTAAGAGGCTGGCATAGCCCCTCAACAAGATAGGACCATGAGTTAATCACAGAACATCAAATGTTCATGAAATATATATTGAAACCAAACACAATATACAGCTAACCATAAAATAGGTACTGATCTTCCAGAATGATGGAAGGTTCCAACCATTATGTTTTTGTGTTTTTGGTTTTGTTTTGGTTTTTTGTTTTTTTGCTATAAAGAAAATTACAAGTGATTTTCTATTCTACACATGTGCATGTCACCACATGAAATCCACACAACAGACTTAGCATAGTGAGTGGCAGTGTTTGCTCTTCCTTCTTCTTGTCTTCCTAACTAAAGGCCCCCTCAATGCAATTTGAGGGATCTTATTTTTACAGTTGAGAGAAGAAAGAAGGGAAGCCTGAATCTCCCATCAGCCACCAGACCTTGGAGCAATTATACTTCCAAACTACAACCACCACCACCACCACCCCGAATCTCCATCCAGCATAATTCCAGGAACCATGAAAATTGTCACTGGTCTCAATTCAAATTTTATTCCAAGTAAAGGAGACATATCAAGTCAATAGAATTTGCACAAGTGCCAACTTACTATTCAGCAACTGATTCAATGGTTCTTCTTTTGTTTGGATCTACTTTAGTAGTGGGGTTTTAATCTTTTGCCAGTGTATTCTTTCAAGCTACTCTATCCCTGAGATGGGATAGACAAGCAGAATTAGACTATTGTTATGATTGTGTTCTCTGTTGTTTTAAGTATTTTTTATATTCCTGGGTTCAAATTTTCACTCAGGGTTCAGTTTACATAGAAGGAAATAACTGGAAACCTGTGATCCACATTCTGTTCAACCCATATATAATGTGGCAGTTCACAGATAAGTGGAAGTGCACAGTACAGAATTAACATTTCAACCAGATTCCCATTCACCATCAAACCTCGAGGAAACTCATGTGGTCTTAGGATTTCCTGCAGAAAACAAACTCAACACTGTGCTTCCTTTCAGACCCATTGAACAAATTGTCTATTAAGTTCCAACAAACATTTGCCTCCCTAGAGAAGAAAAATGTGACTCTCTTGCCTGTGTATTGTTAGGCCTTAGAAATTACTGCTCGCTTGGGTCAAAATTTTATTTATTTATTATTTATTAGTTCAAATTTATATTGCCGCCCACTCGCTGTGGCGACTCAGGGCGGCTTACAGACTATACATTACATTACAATACAATATGTTGGGGTGGGCACAGGGGGAGGGGCGGCAAGGTCCTCATCCTGCCCTGGCTTCTTCTTCCCCTGGCAGTTGGTAAAGGCAACACCATCTTTTCAGTGGTTAAAAGATGTGTTGTTGAGATTTCTGCAATTGAATTTAATGCCAGCATACATAAGCAATCGGTTCTGCCTTGTGAGTCAATGATTCTTCTGCCTTCCAGAAATATCCCTTCCACTGTATCTTCCACATTTTTGGGAAGCTCTGAATATAGTCAGGTACTGCTCTGAGGAAAAGGAGGAGGAAGTTTAAATTGTTAGAATGTAGGATATGACAACGACAATGATGACAATTACCATTTTAGTGGCGATGGCTCCAACTTGTATCTGAGAATACTTTTTATCCTGAAGTAGGAAAAATGCCATGAATTTGTTTAAGGTGGATCCCAGCTTGCCATGAAATGACCCCCTAGCTGTGATCACGGAGTCATCTCCTGCGGTACATATGAAATGTGGCATGCAGGATTTAACAGCAGGACTGCAATGGACTGTCACAGCCTTGAGGATATTAACACTGTTATTATATATATATAGCAGCAACAAATTTGCATGATAAAAGGCTTTGCTTTCTTTTCATCACTTACCAGTTGGGGAAGCAGAACAGGTCCAGAGAAGAAACTGAACAACAAAAAACAGCATACTCTTCATGGCCAAAGAGCACCTTACAGCTCTGTAAGAAAGTAAGTCCCCTTTCAGCCTTTAATGTGCTCCAAAGAAATTGCAGTTTTTGTTTCTCCTGCAAACCAAGGTTACTTTTGCTGCTTAAAAAAATGCTTAGTGTGGCAGCTTGACAGGAAGAAGAATTACCGGAATTGGGCACATCAACTTTGAAATGATGAGTGTTTCAGGAAATGTTGGCAAATTAACATTATTTACGCAACCATTGAATCAACAGAACAAAGTATATTCTGGACAGAAGAAAATAAAAGATTTGTTGTTCATCAATGTTTCCATAATGGGAATATCCTCCTTTGTTTCTCAACACAAGCAATCTGGTATGGAGATAGTACTCTGTGATAATGCATCTGTTTGTGGCATAAACATTTTAACAGTTTATCCAGGCATATCATATGTGCTGACCTACCCCAGTGGGCACAGTCATAGTGTGGCGGTGCCACACAGAGAGTCTATTCAAGGAGAGTCCAAAGGGCAAAGTCCAAAGAACAAGCTGAGGGTTACCAGTGGGTCAAGCAAACACCTAGTCCGAAGGATGTCCAGGGTTGGCAGAGAAGTCAGTGTCATGGCAGGCAGGTCAGGGTTTTAGGCAGGCAATCTGAAGTCAAGTCTTTGCACTGAAGAATTGTACTGACACTGGAATGCTACAACAAGCTTGTTTGTAAGCCTCCCAGCTAATCACTGTCACTGGGAGCCTTCTCTGGTACTCAGTTCTAGCTTGCTTTCTGGCTCTTTCCTTGACTGAGTGCTGATTACTGTCAGAGTCAGACCTTGAAGTTTAATCCCGGCATGGAAGAGACAGCTTGGGTTGACCAGAGTACAGTCTGGCCATGTTATCTGGGATCAGTTCGATCCAGTTGGCCCTGAGGAAGTGGACAGGCTTCTTGGATCTGTTCGTGCCACTGCCTGTGAATTGGATCCATGCCCTGCCTGGCTAGTCAAGACATCTAAGGCTGTGTCAGGCGGTTGGGTCGAGGCAATTATAAATTCATCTCTGCAGGAGGGGCTTTTTCCAGCACCCTTAAAACATGCTTTGGTGCGTCCCCTCCTGAAAAAGCCATCCCTCGACCATACGGTACTTACCAACTACCGACCAGTATCCAACCTACCCTTTTTGGGTAAGGTTTTGGAGAAGGCAGTGGCGTGGCAGCTACAGGAAGTCCTGGATGAAGCGGATTATCTGGACCCTTTCCAGTCAGGATTCAGGCCCGGATATGGTACTGAAACTGCATTGGTCACATTGGTGGATGATCTCTGGCGAGAACGGGATGGAGGTCATCCATCCGTCCTAGCTCTTCTTGACCTCTCAGCGGCTTTCAATACTGTCGACCACGGTATCCTTCTGGGAAGGCTCCAAGGATTGGGGATCCAGGGCACTGTGTTGGCCTGGTTCTCTTCATTTCTGAGGGGCAGGACCCAGTCAGTGTGGCTGGAAGGCGAGAGGTCCAGCCCTAGGCTCCTGCAATATGGGGTGCCTCAGGGATCAGTACTCTCACCTCTCCTATTTAACATCTACATGAAGCCACTGGGTGAGATCATCCATTCCCACAGGGTGAGGTATCACCAATATGCAGATGACACCCAGTTGTATATCTCAGCCCGTGGAGATCCAATTGATGCAGGAGAAGTCCTATCCAGGTGCCTGGAGGCTGTCAGGGTCTGGATGGGGGACAACTGGCTACAATTGAATCCTGGCAAGACTGAGTGGCTATGGGTAAGGGGTCCTGCGCTATCTCGGGAGTTGCCATCTTTGATTCTGGATGGGGCAGTTTTGCCCCCAAAAGACCTGGTGCGTAATCTAGGGGTTCTCTTGGACTCGCGATTACTGTTCGAAGAGCAGGTGGCAGTCGTGGCCAGGAGGGCTTTTGCACAACTTCGTGTAATACGCCAGCTATGCCCACTCCTAGACCAGGACTCCTTGCTCATGATCACACATGCTTTGGTCACCTCCAGACTTGATTACTGTAATGCGCTCTACATGGGGCTGCCCTTGGTGACCATTCGGAGGCTGCAGCTGGTCCAGAATGCAGCTGCTCGGGTAGTGATGGGGTGCAGGTGTTATGCTCGTGCCTCACCACTGCTTCAGGAGCTGCACTGGTTGCCAGTATGTCTCCGGGTGCAATTCAAGGTGCTGGTTATTACCTTTAAAGCCCTACATGGTAGTGGGCCAGGATACTTAAGAGACCGCATCGTCCCAAGGACATCTGTCCGTCCCACCAGGGCGGATCGGAGAGGCTCTCTTATCATTCCATCGGCTAGAGAGGCGCATCTCTCTAGCACCAGAAGGAGGGCCTTCTCCGTGGTCGCCCCGGCCCTTTGGAACCTCCTGCCAACTGAGTTACGTCTACAGACAGAGCTCCTGCCCTTTCGGAAGGGCCTAAAAACCTGGCTGGCAGGGCAGGTGTGGGGCTCCAGGAATATGGGGTCCCATGTTGGGTGGCTGATCTGATGGGACAGCCACCCCTCCCGCACTCTTTAAACTTTTTAAATCTTTTTAAACCTTTTAACCTTTTTAAATCTTTTAGATTTTTGTAAATTCATGGTTTAATTCTTTTTTAATTGATTTTTAAGTAATTTTGAACCTCAAGGTTTTAATTTATGAATTTTCTGTAAGCCGCCTAGAGTCAGGTTCGCCTGATTGGGGCGGGATAATAAATCTAAATAAATAAAAAATAAAAACCTGATCTTACAAGTTGTGTGCCTGGGGAAACAGAGTTGACCCAAGAGCAGGCTGAGATTCCTGACTCAGGACATTCTGATCCAGGTCATCCTGATCATCCTGATCCAGGTCATCTTCAGATTCATAGGAGGGTTGGATCACAACATCATATCACAAGTCCAGGAAAATTTGCAGGTACAGTTTAGCTGCCCTTGACTGGCAAGTTAGCTGTTCAGCTTAGCTTGCTCTGTTGCCATTATGAAATCTGTCTGTCTGTCTGTCTGTCTGTCTGTCTGTCTGTCTGACTGACTGACTGTCTAACTAACTAACTAACTAACTAACTAACTAACTAACTAACTAACTAACTAACTAACTAATGTAAGAACCAGCTGAAAAGTTAATTTTTCTTTTGTAGAAAGCAAATGTTTTGGAAAAATAAAAGGCCTATATCTTTTTATTGCTAAGTGAGATCAACATTAAAGAGGACTGACGTCACTGAGTAGGCAACTACACCATCATAAAACTCCTCTTTCACCATGAGTGAATTCAAAGTAGTGGTGGTGGTGGTTACCTACATGACTCAAGGGCTGAGTCAGGTGACTTTTTTGCTCTCCTAAAGTGTTAATCTTTCCTGTGTCACTGGAGGACTTCAACTTTTTCATGTTGTTTCAGTAAAATAGTTTTTTTCCATGCAGATTGGTCTGAATGTGCTATGGTGGGAGGGAAGAAATGTGTCTGTAGGCAGTGTTTCTGTGTCGCTAGCATCAGTGTGGCAGGAACACCGGAGCTCTTACTGTTTGCTGGTGGTGATGGGTGAGTGGAGTAGGGGATGTATGTGTATGTGAGGGAGAGGAAGTTTATAAACTGTTGGGTAACTTGTTGCAGCTTTGTGAAACCCCTTCAGTTGCTGCCATGCCTTCTCTCTTCTTTTCCTTTTTGCTCTTCCTTCCATCACAAATGCCAAGCAGCCCAGCACTCACTAAACCATTGTACCTGGATTGAGCTGGTCTCATTGGCACCAGTGAGATCTTGGGGACATGAAAGGAGCCTCATCCAGGCATCCCCTGAATGGAGTTTCTCGAGCAAAAATCCTTTCAACCCAGCGTAATTTCTGATACAAAAATATTATACTGGCATCAGAGAGTCAGAGATACCCAGTCTTCACTTACCCTCTGTCAATACACAACATACACACACACATACATACATGCACAACACACTCTCTGAGCCAACTTAAGGATCCTCTCTAGATCCCACCACCACCACCAATCAACTTCTTGGATAAGGACAGTGCTGAAGCCTTTCCTGGATGCCTTCCATTCATCTTTTCTCTTCTACCCACTCCAAACAGGAGAGTTCTCTCAGGCAAAGTCAGGAATGAAGAAGAAGAGGGCTGGATTGTCGTATCAGTCCTCTCTAGTCAGATGAGATGGGTGAATTTTGTTGGGCTGTTCTACTCAGAAGTCAGTATTCTGGACTGTTTCTGCAGTACTGATTTTCTGCCTGGAGGAGATAATGAAATGGTGTTTCTCAAGATGTTTGGGTAATTGTTGCCTTACTCCGCTCTCATTGGATGGAATGGGTAAATTTTGTTCAGCTGCCATACTTTGAAGAATTTTTGGACTGTCCATGATTTTTCTCTGTCTAAAACTTTAAAACAAGGTACCATCAATTTGTGACAGGATTCAGCTTCCATTCTCCCCCCCCCCCCGAACATTCAAGCCTTTTCTTGGTCTGCCTAATAACTAGAGTAAGTTTATTTCTGTCAGAAAGAGAGTCTGTCATGAAACAACTCTTCAATTCTTCTGCAACCAAGATAGGAGGTGAGAAGTGTTTGTTCAAGATTTTTTTATTAAAAAAATTAATTCCTCACATCCTATTGTGACTACTAAGAGGAAGTCAACAATGCAAACTCTTGTTCATGTACTTCAGTTACTGTTGTTGTTCAGTCAATTCTGACCATTGCCCACCAGGCACCTCTGTCTTCCACCATCCTCTTCAGCCCACCCAGTTCTGTGCCCAATGCATCTACAATACCATCTAGCCATCTCATTTTTGGCCTCCCCCTTCTTCTTTTGCCCTCAACCTTTCCCAGCATCAAGGCTTTCTCAAGTGTATAGGTATAGGTATAGGTATAGGTATAGGTATAGGTATAGGTATAGGTATAGGTATAGGTATAGGTATAGGTATAGGTATAGGTATAGGTATGACAGTGGTGGGCATCAGCAGGTTCGCACCAGTTCACCAGAACTGGTAGCAGAAATTCTGGCTGCCCCCACCCATCCAAGTTTTGAAATAAAGTAGTCCTAATTCGGGGGCAACACAGGGCTTCCCCCCCGGCCACTCCCACCATACCACGCCTACAGTGTGGTAGTAAAAATAATTTGAGCCCATCACTGGATAGATGTAGATGTAGATGTAGATGTAGATGTAGATGTAGATGTAGATGTAGATGTAGATGTAGATGTAGTAAAACCTTGGGTTACAATGGAGTTCCATTCCAACAACGTCCGTCATAACCCAAAAAACCGTAACCCAAAGCATGTTTTCCCATACGAATGCATTGAAAACAAAAAAGTCATGACCAGAACAAAAATAATATTTTTTTAAAAGCACACAAAAAATTAAAATGACAGGTGTGATTGTCCCCCACCCCCCAAAGGCAATGGAGCAATGCCTTTTTCTGTGCCATTTGGGGACCTTATCCAATGACAACGACATCACCTCCGCAGCAGTAAGTACTGCATTGTGACTTCTGGTGGAGGGGATGGTGACCATTTTGAATCCTAACATGGTGGTGGTGGCCATTTTGAATTCCAAAATGCTTGCCAAGATTTTTGAGAGATGTAGTCCTGAACTCGAAAATGGCCACCACCACCATGTTAGGATTTAAAATGGCCACCATCCCCTCCAGTTGAAGTCTCAATGCAGTGCTTACTGCTGTGGAGGTGCTGTCATCAGATAAGATCCCCAAAACGTGTGGAAAAGATAGGGAGATCTTAACATCTTAGAGTTTAATGTTTGGTCATAAACCGAAAATTGGTCGTAACCGAGGGAATTTTTTAAATTAAAAGTGAGGTCGTAACCCACAGTAAACGTAACCCAGAGCAGTCATATGCCAGGGTTTTACCTTTATAGATGTAGATGTAGATGTAGATATAGATATAGATATATAAAATTAAAGAAGCCATATAGAAACAAACAAGAATGCATATACATATATATCTTTTATATGTATTATTTAATCTTGAGGTGTACTGTTCAAACTCTTCTCTCCAGTCTAGATCCAACTATAAGTGTGGATATAAGAAAATAAGAAGAAGAAAAATGTTAGTTGCATCATCCAGGGCACCTTCTAGAAGATAACATTGAAATTTGACATGGGCCAAGCCAGACAGCAAACTTGAAGAAAGTATGTTTCCAACCACTAGTAACACTTCTAATTTGGCTTCAGACCAGCTTCATCTAGACCAAATTTTATTCCCAGATCTGGGCAGAAAATTCAGCTAGATTTCTGTGTTACCTCATTCTTTGGCCAAATTGGAACCTTGATTAAGAGATAAGGGATTGGGGAAATGTTGAATATTCAGAAACCCCCTTGTTTGATGATTTGGAACAGACAGTACAGCCAAAGGCCACCTACATAAAACATGAAACTGAAGTTCTTGACTTCTGTTTGCAGATTGTATTTTGCAACTTGCTTCTAAGAAACAGAGCTAGAATGAATATCTGTCATGATTTTGAGGAATTTCATCTGGGATTTTTCCCTCATACACTACCCATAATATATTGGGTCACAACTTATTAAAGACTGATATACACAAAAAACCTATAAATGTTTATTGCATTTTAGTGATATAATAAAGGTGTCATCTGACCTTATTTTTCTATTGTGTAAGGACCACATGATCTTTTTGTTTTTACTAATTCTGTTGTAACTCTATAACACTGAAAACTGTTGTAAAGGAATCTTGAACCAGTAAATAGAGTGAAAACTCAATTTAGCAACTCCCAGAAGCCTTAAAGCATACATTATTCCACATGAAGGGTGTGGTTCTTAAACCAATGAAAAATGAACACACCTGCTAGCAGGTGGTGATACATTGCACTCATGGGGGAGGCCATGGGGGTGGGGAGCACTTAGGGTGGGGAGGCCCTATGGGTGTGGGGAGCACTCATGTGGGATGGGAAGGCCATGCCGGGGTGGGAAGCACTTGTGGGGGTGGGGAGCACGTGGGGGGGGAGGCCATGCAGGGGCAGGGAATGGGGAGCACTTGTGGGGGTAGGGAGGCCCATCAGGGGGTGGGAGCACTCATGGGCGAGGTCCCATGAGGATCACCCACAAGGGGGGAGCATCGTGAGATAGGGAGGACCCACAGGGAGGAGGCAGGCACACACATGGTGTTGCCAGCATGCCTCAAGCAGAATGCGTCCCCACACACCCATGCATCCACATGACATCAATGGAGGCATGCCAGCGACATAACACGGGTATGTGGGCACTTGTGACACTTGCCCACTTGCCTCCTCCTTTGGCACTTGGTCTCCAAAAAAGTTTGCCATCACTGAGATATACAATGTGCCTCTTTCATGGTAGAACAAATAAGGCCAGATACTGTAATAGGAAATAGCGATGAAGCTTACATGTTGCCAAACAAATGAGATTACATGACCAGCCTTTTCTTGTGCATATGGCTATTGGTGGTTCCTTTTCAGGCTGATATCCCACATCACAATGGAATGAAATTGTATCGCCCTCTATGAAAGTATTCTTAGAGTTGTCATTCACCTGGCCATGTGTCACGTGTTTAGGAGGAATGCATTGTTCTAAAGACAAAATGAGTTAATATAAATGGGTGGTAAGAGACACTGATGTCAAAAAGACATGTTTAGGGAATAAAGTTATACAGTCAAACCTCACATAAAGAGCGTCTCACTTAAAGAGTAACTCGCTTAAAGAGCAGAATTTTCTCTGAATGTTCACTTCGCTTAACAAATAAAACCAACCAAAAACTCGCTTAACAAATAAATTGGGTTCGCAATCCCCCCACAATTGGTCACTTACAATGGTGTTTCACTTAAAGAGCAAACTCACTTAAAGAGCAATCCTGTGGAACGCCTTATGCTCTTTAAGAGAGGTACAACTGTATTAGAATAAAATATTCAAAGTAGAATCTGACATCTCACTTTATTATGATCCTTCTAGGTCTGGATCATTACAAACAAAAGGCACCCCTGTACTCCACCAACCTCCTCAGCCAACACAGTTCTGTGCCCATTGCATCTACAATACCATCCGGCAATCTCATTTTGGCAGCCCTCTTCTTCTTTTGCCCTCCACCTTTCCCAGCATCAAGGCTTTCTCAAGTAAATCCTCTCTTCTCATTTGATGTCCAAAGTACTTTAGCTTCATCTTTACCATTTGTCCTTCTAAGGAGCAGTCAGGGCTAATTTCTTCTAAAATTGACCTATTTGTTCTCCTTGCTGTCCAGGTGACTCAAAAAACTCTCCTCCAACACCACTTCTCAAAGGTATCTATTCTTCTGCGCTCAGCTTTCCTAATGGTCCAGCTCTCACAACCATACATTACTACTAGGAATACCATTGCTTTGACTATGCGAATTTTTGTTTGCAAGGTGATGTCTCTACTTTTAACTATGTTCCCCAGGTTTCTCATAACTTGTCTCCCAAGCATCAGTTGCCTTTTTATTTCATGGCTGCAATCGCCATCTGCAGTGATCTTGGATCCTAGGAAAATAAGATCTGTCACTGCTTCTGTTTCCCCCCCATCTATTCTCCAGGGACCGATAGAGCCTGTTGCCATTACTGTATCTTTGTTTTCTTTATATTGAGTCTCAAGCCAGCTTTTGCACTTTCTTCTTTCAACCTAATCAGGAGCTTCTTTAGATCCTCCTCACTTTCTGCCATTAGAGTAGTATCATCTGTGTATCTCAGGTTGTTGATGTTTCTCCCAGAAATTTTGATCCCAACTTGTGATTCATCCATCCCTGCATTGCACATTATATGTTCTGTGTATAAGTTGAATAAGCAGGGTGACAAAATGCAGTCTTGTGTTACTCCTTTTCCTATTCCAAACCACTCCGGCATTCCGTATTCTATCCTAACAGTTGCTTCTTGACTCTTGTACAGATTTCTCATGAGGCATATAAGGTGTTCTGGTATTCCCATCTCTTTAATTACTTGCCACATTTTGTTGTGATCCACACAGTCAATGGCATTGGTGTTGTCAATGAAACAGAAGTAGATGTTGGCAATGTGGTCTCTAGTCCCCCTGCCTCTTCAGAACCCAGCCTGCACTTCTGGTAATTCTCTCTCCATGTGCTGCTGAAGTCTATCCTGTATTATCTTGTGCATCACCTTGCTAGCTTGTGGGATGAGCACAAATTGTTCGATAATTTGAACATTCTTTGGCATTACCCTTTTTTACCAATAACATAAGAATCACAGCAGTAACATGGGAAGCAAAATGTGAAAGTATTACTAGGACAAATAAAAACTAAAAGCTATTTTAACCCACTCCACTCTTCCACATAATAATTTTGTAGAATCAGTACAATAAAGAAAAGGTGGGCACTTTCCTAGGAAATGATCAGCCAGATTTCAAGACAAGTTCCCAATTCATGGGAAACTCTTAGTGAGTTGGAATGCTACAGAACTTTCCATTGTCATCCACTACAAATGTGAGGATGAAGGAAAAAATCTTCCTATTTGACACTGTTGAAAATGTGAATCCAAACATCCAAATGTTTGTCAAAAATGGAACTCAAAAACCTACAGTACTCAAATATTACAAAAGAATACATAAATAATAGTCCTTCAGTGATTAATACAATTGCAAACACTCCTGCCATATGTTCTGTCTTGGAAGATTTATTTATTTACCTCTCTTATACCTTTTGTTAAAGCCAAGAGAGACTTCCTTGATCATTTAAAGTAGAGCAAACAAACACTTACTGAAGCATTTTGGTTCTGGATCCCATCCAGAATCAGTGCATCTAACTCTATGCCAGTACTTTTTATTTCCTGGTAAAAAGCCACGATTACACCGGAAGTTAATTGTCTGTCCTTCTTTTTTGGGGAAATAGACATCACTATAGTATGTATTTGACCAAGACAGTGTTCCATTTACAATGTGGGGATAATCACAGCGTTTCGCTATGGAAGAAATAAAAGGAGAAAAGTTAAGCACAAGATCACAATATTCCCAATCACCTTTGTTCCTTCTTGCTTCCAGTTTGTTACTGTAATTTTCAGCAACATCTGAATCACAGAAAGGAGTTCCAAAGTTTCTGCTGGATCAAAAGTCTTTTATGGATAGAAAGAGTGGACTAGATCCAAAACTGTACCTCCAAAACCACTAAAATCACTTCTGAGTAGTATTCTGTCTGTCTCTACTAGGATGTAATATTCGAGCCTATTTTTCATAACATTTGACAACATTATGTAGGCATACACTGTGGACCTCCCATTGTCACAGGAATCATGATTACATAGGTTTAGATATATTGTGGTCTACCTTAAATGTAAATTTGTAGTCCAACAAAGCATCATTTGTTAACTTGGAAGTACAACCCTGGCCAAACCTGTTTTGCAATCTTGCTCTGTATGAGCTGCTCAAGCCACCATTTCCTGGTTTAGACATTTAAAAAACTATGTTTTAAGAAGCTAGAAAATTTTGTGTTAGACCAGATGAAGGAGGATGGGAGTAGGGGAGCAAAATAGATACACTGTAGGCACATGCAGTGGCGGGCATCAGCAGGTTCGCACCAGTTCACCGGAACTGGTAGCAGGAATTCTGGCTGACCCCGCCCATCCAAGTTTTGAAATAAACTAGTCCTAATTTGGGTACAATGTGGGGCTTTCTCCCTGACCACACCCACAATACCACACCCACAGAGTAGGTAGTAAAAAATTTTTTGGAGCCCACCACTGGGCACACGGCATGTTTTTTGTGCAATCTGCTGCGGTCAGGAACATATTGCCTGGACATTCATAGAATGCTGAAGGAGTACAGTTCCAACCTCTGCACCCAGACAAGGAAGTAATTTTAATGTGCAGAATAGAATCTAACAAATTGGAATACAGTCATACCTCACATGACGAATTTAACTCGTTCTGAGAGGCTGCTCGCTATGCAAGTTTTTCGCTATGCGAGTCAGACTCGCATAACGAATTTTTCACTATGTGAGTCAGACTTTTCCCTATGGAAAAACTAACATAACAAGCATTTATATGGGGAAAACTCACATAGCAAAAAATTTTCGCTGTACGAGTTTTCGCTATAGAAATGTTCATTATGCGAGTTTTTCCATAAGAAAAAGTCCGACTCGCATTGCGAAAAATTCATTATGCAAGTCAGACCACTTAGCAAAAAACTTGCTCGTTATGCGAGTTTTTCGCTAAGCAAAACGCTCGTTATGCGAGGTTTGACTGTAATCCTAAAGAGGACATAATTTACTCTGGATGATTTCTCACCACCACTATAATGATGTATTTCAAAAGTACTTTGTCAAACAAAAGATAAGGAAAATTGTCAGAAACATAAAATTCATTTCACCTTCAGTTATGTCAGCTTTGACACTGGGATATTAAAACTTCAAAAATACTTACATATACATTTTAAATATGGTAACCAGCCATACTTGGTACATTCAGAAGAGTTATTGTCTTGTTTGAGCATATATCCTGGGTAGCATGAGCCGTAGATCACATCTCCAGATTTGTATTGACTTTGTAAAGGAAAGAAATTACCATTGTCTATTTGTGGGGAGGTACATGTGACTTGGAACGAGAAACAGAAATAAAATCAATATTATTTCAATTAATGTAATCTTTCATATTTATTATATTTCTACCCCACCTATCTAGCACAAGTTACACTGGCTGACAAGAGTAATATACTATTAACAGTTTGTCACTAGTAAAAGAAGATGCTTTTTTAATAATGTAGGTTATAGTTTCAATGAATCTACAATTTTCAAAGAAATAATCATACTAGGCTGTCTCAGCATGTTGGCAAAATTAAGGGGATGAATGGAAATTAGTAAGAAATTGTGGCTAACAAATTTGTTTCAATATAAGTTTTCCTTTTATCTTTGCCAACAGTGAATCTGCTGTGATTGGAAAACAGCAGATAAGGTTGGATTGTAGATTTAGTAGATGATGAGTCTGCACAAGGCTCCAGTGTTTTGAGGGTTCTTGAGATAAGGCACTGTCGTAGAAGGAAATATGATTTTTTAAAACAAGAAAATGAAGTGCTACCAAAGAGGAGAAGAAAGAGCGATGGCATGAGAACAGAATCTTTGCATCATGGTGGAATATTTTGATATTTTCAATGAGAACTCCAAAAATATAGATTCTATAGTCTATTTTTTCCCCTTAAGAGGCATACTGGACATAGTATCAAACAATATCTCCAAAATATCAGCTGCCTTAATCTGACATTGATGGCACAAACTTAAATTAAAACAAATTAAAGAATGTGTGATTAGATCTGTTAAGTAGGGGTACATCTATGACCTGTATATATATGAACTGGTTGGGCCAGTGGCATAGGATGTGTTTCAGGCGCCCAGGGCCATAGGCCAAACTCGCCGCTGCCCCCACCCCCCACCCCTCCACCTAGGTTCACTGCATGTGTGCCCCGGCACGAAAATCCTATCTCGCTGGGGAGCAGGGGGCACATTTTCCTCCTCTGCTATCCTCTTCCTCATGGCCAGCTAGTGGCAAGGACCAGGAGCTGGGGTGGTGTGGTGCAGCCCAGGCCCAGCAGGGAGCCCACCGTCGGTGTCCCAGATGTGCAGCTACCCGGCCTCCGAGCCCTGTGGTGGCAGCTCATTAACCAGCACTGCTCCGGCCATGGGTGCTGGGCTGCAGTGACTGCTGGCCTCGCTTCCCACTTTCCTGGGCACAGCTGCTGCAGAAGGCAAACAAGCTGCTGCCACCGGGCTCAGAGGCGGGGCTGACCATGAGGAGAGGGCACCTGGGAGGAGGGAGATGGGGGCAGTGGTGGAGGGGGAGGTGCCTCCTGGTCCCAACAGCATCATTGGGCCCATCCTCTCCAGCACAGGGTGGGGCCCAGGGCATTGGTGATGGCGAAGGGTCCAGGCGCCCATCCCTATGGTGGAATTCCCACCCTGGCTGCCAGGAAGTCCGGGGCAGGGGGCGGTGCCCCAAGCATAGTGCCACCCGGGGCAGGCTGCCCCCCTTGCCCATCCTGCTACATCTCTGGGCCAGGCCTTCAGATATATGGCCTGTGGACTGCATGGTTGGCTTGTGGAATGGCATGCCTATGGAATGGCATCAAGAAAATCTTTGGATTGTTTCCTCAACAGTATGATTGACCATTTCCTTTTGGTGTAAAGGCCTAAGGATTTATCCCAGCCTAGACATCTTACACCAAGTGAGATAACATGATTATTATGGCACCAAGGCTCTGGCTGAGCTGGAACCCGTGGTGGGCATAGGCCGGTTCGCTCCAGTTCTGTCGAAACGATAGGCCAGATCCCAGATGGACTGACTACAAAGTTAGATATGTACTTCAGGACAAAAGGGTGATTTAGTCTCTGGGAATAGAGAAAGATAATGCAGGGCTTTTTTTCACCCACCTTGCCATCTTTTGATATTTTGATATTCCGTTATTTTTGAAAAATTAAATGCACTTCTAATTTTACTAGAGCAACATTCCCTGAAGATCTATTTAAGGATTCCATGTGTATCATGTAACATTTAACCTTCATAGCCTGCTTAAATATAGTCAACGGTGCTGTAAAAATGGTGGTAACTAGTTACTTCATTCCAAAAATAGGAAACCTTTGGCCTCTGAAACTCTTTAACCTACTTTGCTGTCAGCTCTGCTCACCATGGGTGGTGAGGGATTACTGGAATTACATTTTAAAGCAGGGGTTCTCAATTTTTTCAGCCACGGGCCTGACCATGCCCCCTCAGACAACTGAGCAGGCTGGACTGATGGTTCCCTCACCATAAATGCTGCCATAAAGTCATCCACGGCTGTAGTAAATGTGTTTATGACAGCCACAAACTCATTTGCGGCCATCTTAAACATGGTTACAATGGCCATAAATGAGTCTGCAGCCAATTCCAGCAGTGGCGGTGGCTGGACTGAGGTTGTGGTGCACAGTATTTGGCACCGCAGGCTGGATCTGACCCATGTGCTGTAGGTTGCAAACCCCTGGTTTAAAGTATCTGGCAGGCAGAAGGTTCTATAACCCTACTCTAATAAAACTCTTGGCAAGAATGTATTCATAGTCTTCGTTGCTATGCAAAATATGGACTAGAAGATGTTTCCATCATGTTTTCATGTCAATTGATTGGTCCAAACGCAAGAAGTCTGTTGAAGAGTACTAGATATGAGACAGGTGGGTGCCAACAGGGAGACTGAAACCTATTCAGGCATATCAGAAAACAAAATACGTAAAATAAACAAAATTAAATTAAATTAAATTAAAAAACACTGTAGCACTTTAAAGACTAACTGCTATATTTTTATTGTTAGCTTTCGTGAATCAAGTCCACTTCTTCAGACAAAGAGTGAAACTTACACGCATGGTTTTTATACACCAAATTCAGGGGGGGGAGGGAGAAGGGTGTGGTCAAGCAAGATGACAGACAAGCAAGCACAACAATACTGCTTCACACAGCCATTAGCAACAATAGATTATTCAGATTAGCTCTAAATGACTCTCTTCCAATCTCAAGGTTGCTGAGAAAGCCCATTCTGGTCTCTGATCAACCTTTGACCTCCATGTCAGAAAAGAAACAAAAACTCTGTACCTGGTTACTTTCTGTTTTGCTAAAGAGAATTGGCAGGAAGGTTGTAATATAGTATATAAAATCATATAGCAATCTGTGTATCAAATATGCTAATGTCCCAGAAACCCTTCACAAATATTTAGTCCCCTGCGATGGGTGTCTAACAGATGGATGTATTTGATTTCTGCTGTCTCCCTTTCAATCCTAGTTTTGTAATTTCTCTGTTCCAGAAGTGTAACTTTAAGGTCTTGGATAGAGGTCCAGTTAGATTGAAGTGGTTTGAGACAGGTTTCTCTGTTTTGCCATTCCGGATGTCTGATTTGTGTCCATTAATTCTTTTACGTAAAGATTGTCTTGTTTGTCCTACGTAAAGCACCTATTTAGGATTTTTGGAGTGAGTATAATTATCTAAACTACTATGGCATCAATTTGTTGTCTATTAACTAATTGTTACTTGAGTTCTCTCTTTCGGTCAGTCACACTACTTGACATGCAGCCAGGAATTCAAACAGCAATGCATTAATTAGTGGCAATTCATTGTCACAATTTACACAATCACATTTAAATGCCCAATAGGTTTCTGACACTGTGTTACAGAAATGTGTGTGTGTGATTTTTTTTAATGTTGCCATAATATTATTAGTACTAATGGGATAATATATAAGGTTAGCCATCACTTATACTGATACCTTCTGGAAGGGGATTCCGTGCTATTGGCAGCAGCCTCTCAGAAGAGGTATTCTCTGTTGTGGACATCTCTAAGCCAGTCTCTGAAATGCCAGATGTTTTATCAAAAAAGAGAGTACATCACTAAACCATGTGAGATGTACTAAAATCTCTGTTATGCACAGAATTCTAACTAAAATGTCATTGTATCTGAACACTTGTCAAAATAAAATCAAGAAAATGTGGACATTATGTTTGGCTCAGTTTACAGAAGGGATATGCAACCAACCATCTCTTGTACTATAGCAGGGGTGCCCAAACTATGGTCTGGGGGCTGGATTTGGCCCCTGATGCCAATTTATCTGGCCCACAAAACCCTCATTTCTCCCCAAAGTGGAAGTAAAGCACGTGTTTTACTTCCGCTTCCAGGAGCAATGAGGGCTTTGCGGGCCAGATGAATTGGCATCAGGGGCTGGATCTGGCCCCCAGGCCATAGTGACCAGCCCCTTGAACCACATGACCAGTCCAAAAAGTTTGGGCACCCCTTTACTACAGAGTAAAGTACAGTAATACCTCGGATAACGCTAATACTTGGTTCCACAAGTATTGGTGTTATCCAATTTTTAGTGTTATCCGATGCATGTTAAAATCCTATGGGATGGATCGGATAACGTTAAAGCTCCATAGAGATACATTGTAACCGCACAGGCTTTAGCAGTTGTTATCCTATCCATCCCATAGGACCTTAACGTTATTCGATCCAATTCTCCTCCCCAGATTACTTAACGTTAGCGATTTTAGCATTATCCGAGGTAAACGTTATCCGAGGTATTACTGTATGGTGTTGAGGATTGGGGTTTTTTTTTATGAAAGAAAATATCATGATTTGCATAAGAATGATTGAAATGGGAATGTTTTGCATGTTTTTTCAACTGCAGTTTCCTAGTTTGATCATCATATTTAGTGTAGTTATGGGATTCTATGACTGGGAACCCTGAGAGTGGTATGTGGCAACTTTTGATGGTATGGATTGTATGTCCACAACTTCACATGTACATTAACCCTATGTGGAAGCAGGTGAACATAGGGCTGCTATACTCATTTGAAACAGTGGATATCACTTACAGTAATACCTCGGATAATGTTTACCTCAGATAACGCTAAAATCACATAACGTTAAGTAATCTGGGGAGGAGAATTGGATCGAATAACATTAAGGTCCTATGGGATGGATCGGATAACTACCACTAAAGCCTGTGCAGTTACATTTATCTCTATGGAGCTTTAACGTTATCCGACCCATCCCATAGGACAGTGTTTCCCAAATGCTGGATCTTGGACTTCAATTCCCAGAAGTCTAAGTCAATTCCCCAAAGCAGTGACCAGCCAATGTACTGACTTAGGCTTCTGGGAGTTGAAGTCCAAGATCCAGCATTTGGGAAACACTGCCATAGGATTTTAACATGCATCGGATAACACTAAAAATCGGATAATACCAAGACTTGTGGAACCAAGTTTTAGCGTTATCCGAGGTTTTACTATATTTCTTCTTTTGGTAATCATGATCAGATTGGTAAAAAAGATGAGTTCTGATCACATCAGAAGAAGCCTTGTGCTCCCTTCTTTCCTGCCCACCCCACACCCCATTCAGCAGGGCCCTTTGATGTGCAAGAGAATATGTAAAGGGAGCCTTAGGAGATGCAAGGAAGAAGAAGAGTGGGGAGGTTGTCTTCAAGTAACTCTGCTGCAGAGAGAGATATACTGTATCTTGGAATTCAACCAGGTCTGTGCTGGCTACATTTGGAGGGTGGGGGACAGAAGTCATGAGGGTGCCTAGGGGGGGGGGGAATGGTGGGAGTACGGGCTTCTGGGACCAACAACCTCCTCCTCCTCGAGCCAGGGGTGATGGGGCAAGGCCATTTGAGATCTCTCTTCACCCCAACCCTCATTTCCCAGCCTGGAGCCTTCCTGGGAGCTCCCCACAGGCCTCGCCAAGGAAAGCCAGCTAACATTTTGTTTGCTGAGACAGAAAAAGGCAATTCATTCTACATCCTTCACAATGTGTAGCCTGATATCAATTCATTTCAGGCTGACTCTTGCCATTTACAATAGCCACCTTGGGACTTATGTCTAACCGCAGATCCAATGATTGTAGCATTTAGCCAGACTTAAGGACAGGCATCTTGAGACATTTTTCTTTCATTCTTTATCTCAACCTAAAATCTAATAAACTCAAAAAATTGCCTCTAAAAATCTCAATGCATGCATTACCGAAGTCTGATTTTGGATAAAGGAAAGGATTTTTCTCCAGAAATAGAGCTGAAATTTGAAGATAGCTGCACAGCAGTGCAGACAGAGTGGAAATAAACACACTACTCTTTTAGAAAAATAATTCAACAAAAGTGAATTAACATTACATTTACCAGCAAGGTTACAGGTTGGCAAAATTAAATTTCCATCTGTGCACTTTCTGACTGATGGAGATATGATGATGTAGCCTTTCCTGCACATGAATTCCAATGCATGTCCATTTCTGATCAATGCTGAATGTCTTTCACCTCCATGCAAAAAAAGTTTTTTTTCATCCAACTGCTCTTTTGTGATATTGCAGGGTGCTGGAAGAAAAAGTGAAAGGTTAAGGGACTGTTCCTCGGAAATTTTCTTGTCAATATCCTTTATCTTCAATGGTGGGCATCAGCAGGTTCACACCAGTTCGCCAGAACCGGTAGCACAAATTCCGGCTGGCCCCATCTATCCAAGTTTTGAAATAAAGTAGTACTAATTCGGGTGCGACGCAGGGCTTTCCCCCTGGCCATGCCCACCATACGATGCCCACAGCGTGGTAGAAAAAAAAATTGAGCCCACCACTGTCTATCTTGCTAGGTTGGACTTCAGGTTGCTTATAATGAAATCTGAATCTCCACAGTGGAAAGGGTGGAGGAGGAGGAGGAGGAGGAGGAGGAGGAGGAGGAGGAGGAGTGCAGTTCTTCATCTATCTTAAGACCATTATTGTTTTAACTTGGGGCAAATGAAGTATTTTGGTCAAATTTTCATATATAATCTATGAATGACAAATCCTTGTTAACAAGCTTTTGCTTAACTGATAGCTTATTGAAGGTCCACATAATAATTCAGATTTACATGCAACTATAATTCATACAACTCTTTCTAGATATCAGACATGTGCAAATGGTAGACCTGAAAGTGTGAGAACATGAATGTGCCTCTGGTGCTGCCCCATTTATACTTATTGTTCTAGAGCAACACCTACAAAGGAGAAACCATAAGCATTCTGATATGGATATGTGCAGTTATGCCATACAACCAGGGCTCATGCTCATGCTAAGTGTCTACAAGTACTAGCAGGAAATTGTGGGAGCTCTGCTTTGTGGATATATGACTGAATGTGCATGCTGGGGTGGGCAGAGCAGGTCTGTCTCTACTTTTAGGCATGGTGAGGTAGACATCTCAGGTGATGGTTCTCAGAGAAGGGCAGGTTGTTGTTGGAGGAGAGAGAGACATGTACACTATGCAACCATGCACCATGTAACCTCCTGTGGTAGACTATTATCTTTAAGTAAAGAAGAGACAAGCAGAGGCAAATTACCTTTTACCTTAAACCACTGGGTCTATTTTGTCCTTTGTCTCAGATAGCAAGTTGTCTTGGTGCAATACCAGAGGCACAGTCATCTTTCCTGTGCACAACTTGTGGGAATGGGTCATTTCTTCAAAGGACTGTGGTCTGCTTAAAACAGCAAACTCTGGTAGAATGCAGGCCTCTTTTATCGTCAAAACTACGTGCTACGAGGGGTTACTGAGCATATAGATCTTCTTGCCACAGGTTGTATGCTAGTTTGGTTTTAATTTCATTTTTAAAATCAATTAATTGCATTATTCTTGAAGGCTGCAGTCTTATCCCCACTCACTCTCTGGTCACCATGACCTGGGAGTAGAGTCCACTAAACTCAGTGGCACATTTTCCTCAGTGGACAGAGAAGACATTGCACTTTTGTAGGTTGCAAGTCAATGTACACCAACCAGAGAGACAGTTCTACTGAGCAGAGTGGGATGTTTCATCCTTTGTGGGAATATTTCACACATCCAAATGTGTATTATAAGAACTGATTCATTCAGCAACCCCATTCAATCTGCCTCTTTGTTCCTCAAAATTTAGAGAAGGAATCATGACTGCTAAACTCCATGTGGATGGCTTCATAGTAGTCTGATAATGAAAATTTCCTTATGCACTGACTGCTTAGTTATCAGATTTCACTACGTATTTAGGCAAGAAGCTCCAGATCTACATTATTTGAAAAATCTAGCCTACTTACCCCAGCACTTTGGTCGAGGTGTCCAGTCTTCATCTATACAAGTTATCCAGCCAGATCCTTGCAAATCATACCCTGAGTGGCACTCATATTGTATTCTGTCCTGGTCCATATACTCTCTTTTAATATTCCTTATAATTTCACCAAAATCAATTTCAGGTGGTCTGCACACTGAAATTGTATTTAGAATAATAATAGTCAACTGTCAATTAGTGCTTTCTCTCTCATAACCAAAATAAATTAAGCAAACATGAAAGGATCTTGTGTACATATTGATTTCCAGTTGGGAGAGTCAGGCAACCTATAAATGCTAATTTAAAGACAATCAAGCTAGCTGGATAGTTTAGGTACTGGCTATGGAGCCAGAGGGTGACAATTCAATTCCCCACTGTGCCTCCAGAGAAAAGAGCCAGCCTGTGCAGTAATGGGCAAGGTGCACAATCCCAGGACACTCCCAGAAAAAAAGGAATGGTAAGCCATTTCTGTGTACTTTTTACCTAGAAACCACTGAAAAGGTTGTCATAAATCAGAATTGAGTTGACAGTACTGTATATAATTGCTATTAAATCATTAAATGGATGGAAGGATGCAAACTTACAAATAAGGAAGTAGTAACATTCAATAAAACATGCTGATAAAACACACACAGAGATGCATGGGTTCATAGGTATATAGTGTGTGTGTTCTATAGCAAATATTGATGTACAGTCACACCTCGCATAAAGAGTGCCTCGCTTAGAGAGTAACTCGCTTAATTAAAGAGCAGAATTTTCTCTGAATGGTTGCTTCGCTTAACAACTAAAACCAACCAAAAACTCGCTTAACAACTAAATCAGGGTTCGCAATCACCCCTGCCAGAAGTCACAATTGGTCACTTGCAGTGGTATTTCACTTAAAGAGCAAACTCACTTAAAGAGCAATCCCGTGGAACACATTATGCTCTTTAAGCGAGGTACCACTGTATTGATAGACCAATTGTTCAGTCAGTCAATAGATTGAGGGATATAGTACAGTGATGGCAAAACTCTGGCATGTGTGCCAGAAGTGGCACATAGAAGCATTTCTCCTGACACACACACCATCAAGGGAAAGCCCCACCCCATACAGCTCAGCCTGCACCTCTTCCCCACCCCTCCGCTCTCTCTGCCAAAGGAGAGGGGAGAGGGGAGGCTGAAATCCCAGCTAAGGGTGTGAGAGGTAGAGAGGGGAGCACTCATGGGGGTAGGAAAGCATGATGGGGAGTAGAAAGGCCCATCAGGGGATGGGAAGGCCCATTGGGGTAGGAAGGTCTGTCAGGGATGGGGAGGCACGTTGGGGGTAGGAAGCCCTGTCGGACATGGGGAGGCCCATGGGGGGGTGGAAAGGCCAGGCGGGGCTTCTCAGGAGCCCTTTCTGGTGCCCGGCATGGCCGTGCGGTGCTTTTGAGAGGGAGGCAGTGGGGCCTGAGGAGCAGGGGGGCTAGTCTAGGGGGACTAGTCTAGGGGGACTTGCCAGTGGAGGGATAAAGTTTGGTGGTTCAGGGGTGTTGCACATGCATATGGATGTGCACAGTTGAAATGCACGGTGACATAACATGGGTGCTTATGCACCCATGTGAATTCACTGGCATGTGTGATGCCTCCTGCCCAATTCCCCTGCCTCCCTAGGCACTCGGTCTCTAAAATGTTTGTTATCGCTGATATACTATATTAAATAGTCTGATAAGCTGAATAAGTATAGTTTTAAAAGCTCAGGAAACTTTTTAATGCAATAAAAATTATTAAGAGCTTGATGGCAATCCCATCTCATAACAAGAGTAATTTGTGTAGTAGATATCAGACACCCACTGCTCACATGGAAAAAAATTCACCCCAGCTTTAGTTCTACAGTTTTTCTGAAATAATTCTGTAATATAGCAAATGCCATTTTCTCTTGCCTTAAAAACACACATAAATCGTCTCAGTGACTTACAATTTTGGGAAGTACAGAACATTCCTAGAAGCGATGGGACAATACAGACCAGCCAGTTTTTCATTGTGCTTCAGGCTGCTTAACAATTGTTGTGTAGAACTATTCAGTTTCTCATTCAGCCTGCACTTTCAGTTTGATTTGTTCCTCTGAAAATTGACATTGTAAAGATCATTGTTCTCCTCCTGTTGTATCACTTTCCCCCCATCCCTGTGCTTACATTCCTTTTGTTCACCCATGGTCTGGACACTGTCTTTGGTCTAGCAGCTGTGAAGAGAAAACATTGTAGCAATTAAGCACTTGACTTCAACAATGAAACCCAATCAGGATCATTTGAAAATGACTATTGGTTTCAAAAGTCTGGAAGCAAGATTTAAAGCAAGAGATAGTTAACCTTTCAAGTCCTCAGATATTTTGAAATATAGTTCTTATAATCCCTTAACTATTAATCATGCTAAATCCAAGTTCAAAACATCCAGAGGGCAAAAAGTTAACCACTCTCGGATTAAAGCAATAATCACTCTTTAAGCAGAATCATTGAACAATAAAATATTCTCAGAGTGGCCTTTAATTAAAACAATTTAAGGAAAAGTGGCCAATCAGCAAGAAATTGTGATACTGCCAGGAGGAGGGAATAGGCAGGGCATGATTGGTGTCTGTTCTAGTACTAAGTAGGAGACAGGGCTGTAACTCGGTATCAAAATCCATGCATTGATAAAGGTCTCAGGCTTAGTCTGTGGCACAACTGGATAGTAGTGGGAAAGGCTGTTGTTTGAAATTCCAGTCAGCCACTGCCTCTTAGTGTCCACTGTGACCCTCCAGATGTTTCTGGCCTACAACTCTCATTGCTTCTGACCATCCTAGTCAGTGGTAGGAGATTATGGGAGTTGGAATGTAAGGACATCATAGTCACCCACCCTGGTTAGGATGATCCTGAGTTTAAGTGGCCCAGGGGTCTGTCTGGCTCAGCAAACGAAGCTTCACGCATTTACATATCACATCATAAAGCATTATGAGTGACGTTAGAAGGTCCACTAGTTCTAATGTGGATGACATCAAAGAGGAAATCTTGCCTGATCACCCTAATATATATTCATTCCGGTTAATTATGGAATATCAAGCATAAATAATCTGAGACTGTTATGAAGTCAATGTGTTTTTATGGGGGTTCTCACTTTTCTAGACTCTTCACACCACAGTATCTGTAAAAAGAAGCTGACTGGTGCAGACACTAATATCATAGATCTCTAACATCTGTGGCTCTTTGATTCTTTTGAGTGAAGTTGTTGAGGGCTAAACTGAGACTTTCTAGATTAGAATCTAGATTCAAAATGTGAGTTGTACCACTAAATTATGTTTTTCCCCCAACAGTAAGAGCCACTGTGGTGTAGTCGATTGAGGACTAGATTAGGACTCTAGTACATGGGTTCAAATCTTCACTCATCCACAGATGTTAACTGTTGCAAAGGAAAACCTCTAATTTAACATCTCACAGACCTTGAAAGCCCTATCAGTGTCATCCTATATAGGAACAATTAATGATAAATGTTACAAAACCACATAAAGATTCAAGGCATAATCAAATGCTGTGGAGATACATTAAAATATAACAGTAAGGCAGGGGAAGGGCATCCTGGATCAGATTAGATGTTCATCTAATATTTCATGAAGATCATAGCTTCATGCAACATTACCTAAACTAAGAGTGGAAGAAAACCACAATGCAGCATCACATCAGCATTGGTGAATTGAGTGTAAGAGTCTTTTTATGGTCACATAATGTTATCACCATAGAAGAAGCTCCTTTGGAAGTAGTATTTCCCATTGTATACTAAGATCTGTAAAACAAGAAACTTCTAATGACCTGATGTACACTGCCAATTCAAACACCAGCTTCAAAATGGAGAGGCTTGAGAGTGAATTTCTCAACTAGGACCTTCTAATGCTCCAGATAGGAATGTGCTAGTTATCATCAACCAAAGAAGAATATGCAGAGACAAACATTCTGAAAAACAGACAGTGTTCTTCTTGATTGTATCATCTTGAGGGGACATACCCAGAATGTTCAAATGGCAGTCGCACACTCTCTTCCTATGAGACCTGTTCCTCATCAGCCATAATCACATAGGCCACAACCTCTCCCTTACTTGTTCAATGGTCTACCTTTGTTCATACTTTATGACTTGCAAACTAGTAGTAAAAACTACTAGATCTGAAGAGGCTTCCATATGGAGGACTCTTGGTAGTGCCCATCAAAACACCTGCACAACTGTTTCATCTTCCCCACTTTAATGGAATTTCTGGTGTTAGGGGGAAAAGAGGGGAACAACAACAGGAAACCTAGGGAGGATTACAAATGAAAGATTAAAACCTCTGAGACCCCAGTACCACTCAATGAAATGAGGTAAGATCTCCTCTGTAACCATCTCTTCTGGAGTGCATCTTATTCCTACGCCAACATCATTACTCACATTGTTGAAAATAAACTTCAAATACAACCTAATTAATTAATTAATATTGTTATTTCAAAGAAACAGACAACACAACAGGGTACTACTTACTCTATTGTGGAAAATTCCTTCCTCCCATCCACCAGGTTGCTAAGCAACAGTATGAAGGGACAACTGTCAAAGGTTACGACAAGGTTTCCTGTTGGCTAGAGGCATTACCTCTGTTTTTTGTTGGTAGATATTTTAATTTTATACCAGAGATAGGAACTTGAAGTTACAACATCTTATACCAGGGCAGCTAACCTCCACGCATGACCGTCACCGGATTTTAGAAGGCTGCAGCTGATCCCATGATCCTCAATCCCCAATTTTTTTAAACAAAAAGGGAGGTGGTGAGTGCTGGGGAAAATGCACCCCATGAGCCATGAGGACTGAGTCCGACCAGTTCCCAACATTTGTGTAGTATTGGAGTCTGAAGTTTCCAATTAAGAAAGGGCACTATTGTTACTGCCCTTTGGAATACAGTTGGAATTACCTAAACCTTGCTTGAATTCTCATGGCCCAACTCTTGCATATAAAACAAGTATCAATTTTAGTACACTAAGCTGAACATTTTCCTTGTTTGCTTTTGTTACATCCAGAGGAAAAAGTTTTTACTTTTCTAATGTCTAAGGACTAAGGAAGATTATACACATTGAAGACAACACTGGGGGGGAGGGGTTCTAACACACACAACCTATATCAGACCATACAGTGAGGAGAAGGATGATAATCTCGTTGGTAGTTTGTTCTGTAGGTTCTCTGCCAATCGTTTTCCTTCAAACAACTTCTGCTTTGCCTTTCAGAGGCACCTCCTGCATAGGTTAGTGGTCATACCATCCAAGGCAGCCCTTTACCATCACTTTAGGGAAGGACATTTGCCATGGGCCAGCATCCTAAAGACAAATCAGCCATTGGGACATGGCGTGTGCAACTGGTGTACTGGCTGAGAAAGCCATGTTCTTTTGAAGGTATGGGAAACACTTATCTTCTACATTTGAGATGCCATGCCTGTATAGATAATATCTCCAAAGATTTAACATTCCTTTTATCTGATTTGTGTGTGTTAGGAAGAGAAAGAATGGCAAGGGGACTGGCCCCTTCCAATTATGTAAACAGGACTGTGGAACAAGGGCAGGATGCCAAAATTAAGTCAATTGACTTCAAGCTATCAGGAATGGATTGGTCTGAAGGAGCCAGTGACAAATCTTTACACTGGTAGCTGGTTGCCTCCCTACATTCAGTTAACATCTGTTGAAAGGTAACTCACTAAAAATTGGGAGTAGGCAATTCTGCTATTGAATACTATACACTCCTCTTTCTCTGTTGCCCTTTTGTATTTTTCTGAGTTTTCACAACATATAATCAATGCCTAGCTATTTTGTTATCCATCCAAATCTATCCATCACTCCATCTCAGCCACACAATTTAGGGTTGTGATCTACCTGTTATAGTAGCATATCTCTGAGGTAGTTTGGTCTCAGATGGCTACCAAAAAAAGCCTCATAAACATTACAAAATAGTTGCTACTGGTGGAGAACTGTTAAATCAGTTTTGTTGACAAAGATAAAAATGTTTGTAGATGAAACACAAGGTGGTCAGGCTGTTGATATTAGGAGAGTAAACAAATAGATCTATCTGTGAGTCAGATCTCTCAATGAGATGCTCTGCACATAACTCACGAGGAGTCCTCACAAAGAGACCTTCTGGAGTAACCAAGAAACCTATGTTCCACAGCTGACAATTATTTTAAATTGCAGTGTATCCCAAGGTGTCTGGCCAGGTTATCCTGCTATGGTAAAATAGTAGACTGTACTGCGAGTGACTCAACACCAAGTGTCAGGCAGTGGTTAGCTAACCTGACAACCCAGAAGACTAACGGTCTTGAGTGGTGAAGTCTACCGGGAAGGGTGATGGTCCCCAAGTGGATTAAATTCTACTTGAATCCATCTTGATGGAAGGCAGCAGGTTCATCAAGCAGGTTCATCAAGCAGGTTCATCCTCAGCCACAGGCTGAGGATGACTTTGTGTGCCAAAGGGGCTCAGGAGTCCATAAAGTTACTTGTGGAACTGGATCAGTGGTACAGGTGTCACGCTGAGATGTGGAAGGCAGATGAAAGGCCATGACATTATATTCACAAGACAGTCTTAATGGCTGACCAATGAGGATCACCAATATTCAGAATCAGATATGGCAGAACAAGAAGAAGAATCCCAAGGAAGCATCTTGTATCTTTTGAGTTCAAACAAATTCCTTTTGTTTTGAAACTTTCTCTCACTGAGCTCTCATGCTTTCCATATAATAATGTGACATTGTCCAGATAAGATTTTTCCTTTTTAAACATTTATTTAGCAAGTAAAGCATAGCATATTATTAGATTAGATTGATCTAATTAATTAATTAATATAGGTTTCAAATCCTGTTAATAGACAAATAACACCTAATACAATTCCTTCTATAATATGAGGAAGTCTTAATGTTATCCGGTTTTTAATGATGTGCAATGCATTGATTGCACAATGGTAAAAAAAAGCCAGTTCAACCCTCAACCCAAAGCCAAAAGACAAAGGCTAACAGTGAGGGATTTGCCCTGCGAACCCTGTTGTTTCAGCAGGGGAGGCAGGGTGAATCTCTTTCGCCTTTGCCTTCTGCCTTTGAGTGGAGGGTTGATCGCACTTGAGTTGGGGGAAGAAAGGGAGCCAGTTCAACCCCCAACCCAAAGACAAAAGGCAAAGGTGAGAGAGAGTCGCCCTGCCTCCCCTGCTGAAACAACAGGGTGGGCAGGGCAAATCCCTTGCTGTTAGCTTTTGCCTTTTGCTGGAGAAACACAAACCTAACAGCAAGTGATCTCAATGTTGGGGAATTTGAGGCAAGCATTTGCATTGCACAACATTAAGATAACATTGTGTAATGCAAATATTTGCCTCAAATTCTCCAACGTTATCTGATACCACTGTACTTCAAAAACATATTGGAAAGGATTACCAGTATTTCAGACTCCATTTATCTTGAGTGAACTGAGCAGAACCATAACATATTTTTATTTAATCTCTAATCTATGTCTATGATGTCTTTACTTTATATGCCCATACAATTTAGTTCCGTGGTTGTTAAAATATGCATAGTAGGATACATTACTCTATTTTTATTGTTGTTGTTCCTTTGATGTTATTTGATGTTTCACCACAACGATATAGAATGAGAAAAGGAACCAGGAGATAAAAGAGCTTTTAACCATGCAAGTGAATAAAATTGTGCAGCTGACAAGGGATCAGAAAATAATTGAGCTGATGAGAAAGAAGGCTAGGACAAATCTTCATCCATTATTGGCTGGAAAAAAGCTGTATGGAACTTTCAGGGATCTGATAAGTAACTTTCAACCAATTGGCTGTTCATTAACAGATGAAGTGTATTGGCAAAAAGTTGTGTCTCATCCAATTTCCAACTGCTGGGGGGAAAAATAAACATCTCAGAAATAAATTACAGTATACCCCAGCATATAATGGGTGTTTTTGTCAATTCTCATAATGTAGAGAAAGCTGATAGTGTTAGAAATTTTCATTCCAGAAACAGTACATGTTTGCACATAAACATGTTCTGTTAGCTCAGTGGTGGGATGTCAAAAATTCTACTACCCCACTGTGATGTCATCACAGTGTGGGCGGAGCTAATGACATGACATCATGATGTCATGGGTGGAGCCAAAGAAAAATAATAATTATAAAATAAAATAAAAATAAGCACACACACACACCTCAACCCACACACCCACAACACAAACCCATAAATAAATTAAATAAAAAATACATTAAAATACACCCATCCACCTACCCACCCCAAACACAAATCAACTAGAACTTTTAAACCAGAGCTTAAAGCTTATTCTGGCTAATCTTTCTCACACTAGGTCAGATGGAAGGAACTACAGAATGAACTCACCACAAGATGGCTTCATTTTGGCACTTTTCAACTTTTCAACAGTTAAAGAAGTTAGGTACTAAGTCTTTGCCTAACCAGTTCTCTAGGATAATATGCCTTAATGTAAATGTAAAACAGCTGTACCTCCTTAAGGGTTTTCCAACTGGAATAGCAATTGGAACAGCACAGGTGTAGCTTATTGATGAGGTAACTCCAAGACTTTGCTTAAAAACTCCATGCCAGGCCACCAGGCCTTTTTAGGAACTGTGGTAGTACGTCAATATAGGTAAAGGTATTAAATACACATTAAAATACACACAGACACACCACATCCAAAGGTGAGTCACTTACCCTGGGGAACAGGCTATAGGGAGCAGCTTCTCTTCCTCCTCCCCGCTTGGGAGGACAGCAAGGAGGCCGTGCATACACGCCAAGCACTGTAGGCGTGGGGGAACCAGTGAAAAGGTAAGCCCCGAAGGTGGTTCCCCCCAAAAGCTGCTACCGGTTCTCTGGGACACTGGGAAAAGTTACTAACAGTTCTGGTGAACTGGTGAGAACCTGTTACATCCCATCACTGCCCAGTGCATAACTTGGGGGTCCTCCTGGACTTGCGACTACTGCTCGAAGAGCAGGTGGCAGTCATGGCCAGGAGGGCTTTTGCACAACTTTGTGTTGTGAGCCAATTATGCCTGGTCCTAGATCGGGACTCCTTGCTCATGATCACACACGCTTTGGTCACCTCCAGACTTGATTACTGTAATGCACTCTACATGGAGCTGGCCTTGATGACCATTCGGAGACTTCAACTGGTACAGAATGTGGCTGCCCGGGTAGTGTTGGGATGTGGGTGGTATGCACATGCCTCATCGCTGCTCCAGGCGCTCCACTGGTTGCCAGTATGTCTCCGGGTGCAATTCAAGGTGCTGGTTATTACCTTTAAAGCCCTACATGGCAGTGGGCCAGGATACTTAAGAGACAGCCTCATCCCAAGGACATCTGTCCGTCCCACCAGAGTGGAGAGGTGCACCTCTCTGGCACTAGAAGGAAGTCCTTTTCTGGCCCTATGCAACCTCCTTCCAATAGAATTACACATGCAGATGGACCTGCTGTCCTTTAGGAAAGGAGTGAAAACCTGGCTGGCAGTTCACATTTGGGGGATGGATGGAACAATATACTCAGCCGGTTGGATGATTTGATGCCCGTGCCTCTTAGCTGCAACTCCTAGTTTTAATCTTTTAATCTTCTTTTTAACTTTTAATCTTTTAATTGGTTTTAAACTGTTTAATTGTTATTGATGACATGTTGTAAATTGCCCTGAGTCGTTTCGGGGAGGAGGGCAATAAACAAGCATGAATAGTAAATAAGAGGTGAGCAAGGGTTTAAAAAAACTTTATTGTGATAATGATTTAGCATATGAGCCGCCTGGAGCCACGGAGCTGCCTGGAGCCACCTAGCCGCCTGGAGTCACTTTGGTGAGGGGACAGCAATAGAAATCTAAATAAATAAATAAATAAATAAATAAATAAGTGATTTGCTTTTGGTTTTGTGTGTATGTGCAAAATTGAAATTGTGAATACTTACTCTTTTATATACATCTTGGATATACCCATGGCCCCTTTACACATTGTTTTCTGAAGGGCAATGATGACAGATCTTTATAAAATCCTGGTTTACACTCAAATTCCATCCAGTAATCTGATGCTCTCATGGAAGTTGATTTAGTTATTGACCTCATCTGGATATTATTACTTTCCATGTCAGATTCATCTGCTCTACATGTTTCTGAAAGAAAGCACATAGAAATTATATTTTGCGGATGAAACCTAGACTGTAGAGTTTGTTTCAAACTGTTACAGCCTCGATAACCACAGCTTTGGAGTTAATACCTGGCTCATTTTAATAGACCAACATTTTTATTTAAGTGGGCTGATAGAAATTATGGCACCTGGCAATCCCACTGTAGTTTATTGTCTATGGCAACATTCATCTATTAAGAGAAGTTCCTGGATGTACAGTTAGACCAACTATACAGCCATTTTGTAGTAGTGTGGTGATAACTACAAGTGTACTTAAGAGGTCCAACATTAAGGTTTACATTTCACAATAATATATGAAATTAGCACTGGAGCAGAGACTTAGAACAACCACTCCATACCTAAAGGGGGGAAATTCCATACAAAGCATGGTACTGTATTTTGCTTTTAATCCAAGGTTTTACTATGTGACTGTTGAGGAATAAAAATGAGGGAGGCAAGGCTTAAAAGCTTACTCTGGTTGAAAATTCAGAATTATTAAAAAAACATTATGTATAAATATGATATAATTTTACTAAAAGATTGGTTGAATCGGATTGAGAATGAAGATACTAAAAAAGAAATTTATAAGGAATTAAGGTTGAACTGGCTTCAAATACTAACGCTGGATAGGTGGAACAAACAGTATAAAGAGAAATTACAACCTACAAGACAGCTGACAGACTTTGAGGAAATGCTATATAAGATAAGAAAGGGTTCAATAGGGATAAAAGGGGTATTAAGTAAGTTATACAAAATGATAAACAGTACTGAAGAAACTCAGGATGTTCTTAAAAGATTGTGGGAAGAGGAATTAAGTATTAATATTTTGGATAAGAACTGGAAAAAAAATGGAAAAATAGGATTATGCGAAATCTGTCCACAAAAGTTAAAGAACATAATTATAAAATTTTGTGGCGGTGGTATATGACGCCAGTTCGACTAGACCAGATAAATAGTAGCAACTCAAAAAAGTGTTGGAGATGTCATCAGGAAATTGGGACATATAAACATATGTGGTGGGACTGTAAAATTATTTCCAATTTCTGGCATAAAATGGAAAAAGAAATAAAAAAAATTAAACTTCAACTTAAAGCTGAATGAAAAAATTGTTTTACTAACAGATTTAGAGGAACTGAACTTAAAGGAAAATATAAAAGAGTTATTATCTATTTTCTTAACGTTGGCAAGACAACAAGTGGCCAGAAATTGGAAAGGTGATATGAATTTAGAAATCAGTAAATGGTATACCGATGTTTGGGACATGGTGCTAAACGAAAAACTTACATGGGAACTAAATATAAAAAGGGGGTTAATAAAACAAAATAGATTTTGGGACATTTGGAAACCTTTCTTGCAATATACATTGAGGGAAAATAAAGGTGAAAAACCTGCACCGAATACAATGTACTTTTGGCAGAATGATTGAGTTGTAAAAGGGATGACTGGCAGACTCAAGGACCTTAGTGCACTGGGTGATATATGTAATATGTATTTTAAAAAATGAAGAAAGAAAGAAAAACATAATAAAGTTGTAATACCATGCTGAAGAGGATATTTGATACAAATGTGAAAGTATACAGTACACATGAATATAAATAGTATGGTTAAGACATTGAATTCATTAAAATTATCTGAATTAATATGTTATTACATTATATAATATTATGTTATATTGACTTGTATTTTTCTTTTTTTATCTTTAATATTGTAAGATGTAGTTTGTAAAAAAAATTGTTTGTAACTGTTTGTTGTTTTGTTATTTTTAACACTTTTCTTTTTGTTGTTAAAATCTAATAAAAAAATTAAAAGCTTACTCCAATTCCTACTTGAAGTAAAAATCTTCCTTCCATTTTTCTATCCCTATTATTTCAAAAGTCTTCTAGGTGGCAACAGGGTCAAGATTTGGACATTACCATTAAATTCCAATTTCTTACCATTTAAAATGACATAATAAGGAGTAATAACTGTCCTTAAAATTAAAGGCATACAGTAATACCCCGGATAACGATTACCTCGGATAACGCTAGAATCAGATAACGATGCAAGTTTTTTTGGAAAAAAACTTGCATCAGATAACGATTCTGGACAATGATTCTTAGCGTTATCCGAGGCAATGGTCTGCAGGTGTAGAACTACCCAATCCACCCCCCACCCGCAGCGGTCTCTGCGACTGCAGTGGGGTCGGGGAAAAGCATGCACCTTTTCCCCGACCCTACTGCAGTTGCAGAGACTGCTTGTGTCTCTTTCCCTCCCTGTATTTAAACTACAGGGAGGGGGAAAGAGAGAGACGTGATTGGGTCTCTAGAGAACCAATCACATCTCTCTCTTTCCCCCTCCCTGTAGTTTAAATACAGGGAGGGAAAGAAAGAGACACAAGCAGTCTCTCTCTCCCTGTAGTTTAAATACAGGGAAGAAAAGGGTAAGATGCAATCACAGTCTCTCTCTCCCTGTAGTTTAAATACAGGGAAGAAAAGAGTAAGACGCGATCGTGACCACGATCTACTCTACGGGGGGGGAGAGACTGCTTGTGTAAAGAGTAAGACGCGATCGTGACCGCGATCTACTCTACAGGGGGGGGGGGGAGACTGCTTGTGTCTCTTTCTTTCCCTCCCTGTATTTAAACTACAGGGAGGGGGAAAGAGAGAGACGTGATTGGTTCTCTAGTTTAAATACAGGGAGGGAAAGAGACACAAGCAGTCTCTGTGACTGCAGTAGGGTTGGGGGAAAGACGTGCCTTTCCCCGACCCTACTGCAGTCACAGAGACCGCTGCAGGTGGGGAGTGGCTTTAAAGGCAGGGAGGAAAAGAAAGAGACCCAATCGGGTCTCTTTCTTTCCCTGCCTGCCTTTAAAGCAGTTTGTCCCTGAAGTCAGGGCTTTTTTTTAGCGTTGTTCAATGCATGCATCGGACAACACTAAAAATCGGGTAACGTCATGACTTGTGGAACCAAGTCATAACATTATCCGGGGTATTACTGTATCTTAAAACCAGTAGTGTTAGGGCCAAACTAGACAATATGTTTTGTCATTCTGTTACCCAAAGAGTAACATTTAAAGATGTTTAAAGAAGTTTTTCTTCCATAGTACATGGTTTTTCTTGCCTTGGTATCTCGCACTGAGTATGTTGTGTTTTGTGATTATTTATTTGGAAGGTAAACCTGTGCTTCATTTGCAAATCTGATTGCTAAGGCATTTCTCTGAAACCCTAACCAGTATGAGAGGAAAATGGCTTAATCTTAGGTAATGGGCAAAATATAGCATAGAAATGAAAAACAAATTAAAAATCAAATATGCAGCTCTGAAAAGGAGAGTCAGGTGGATCCTAACTTGGGTGGCAAGTTGTCACCTTTGGATCCCAGGGGTACTCCATCCATAGCTCTTCCATAGACAAGGGAGAGGAGGTGCTGTCTGAAGAGGTCAAATGGAAGAATCCTCCAAATGACAGAGAAACTGTTGAAGAGGAGGGAGATAGAGAAAGGTGGAGGAGGAAGTGTAAAAGGAGCCATCAAGGAAGTATGGGTAGAAAAGGAATGGACTGACCTAAACTGTGGTGGGCTCCAAAAAAAATTACTACCACACTGTGGGCATGGTATGGTGGGCATGGCCAGGGGGAAAGCCCTGGTTTGCACCCCAGTTAGGATTATTTTATTGCAAAACTTGGATGGGCAGGGCCAGCCAGAATTTCTCCTGCCGGTTCTGGTGAACTGGTGTGAACCTACTGATGTCCACCACTGGACATAGAGTTATAAATGGGATTTGGCAGCCTTTTCCATAGAGGACTAGCAAGGGTAAAAAGGAACAAGACTGCTAAAGTCAGGAGCTCTGAGAATACCACTGAATGTGGGACAATGCAGAACTAGCAGGAACTAGAAGGAAATTGGGTGGAACTGACAAAGAGGGAACCCTCTTGGACTAAAGCTCCTGTGAGATTTTGTGTGTCTGGAAGAGTGGCACATCTTGTGGCAAGTACTGTTAAGGGCACTAAGCCCTCGTATTTAGGAGAATGAGTCCACATAGAACATCTCCAGAGAGCCAGGCAGAAGCCTTGGGCCCTCTGCAAACCTACCTCCCCTCTACACCTCTTTTCCCAATCACAGTACTTTGCACTCTTATGGAATCTCTGTAATTCTCATTCTGTCAGAGTGACAGATGAGTTACTGAACCAAGATCAATTTGAAAATGCTGCAGCTACAGCAGTAAAGGAAAAAACAAGAACCCAGATGTAGTCTCCTCTCAATGGTGTGTCCAGCCATAGCCATTTACTTCCTTTGTGTCATATAAAAATGAAAGACAGGTGTTCTGTCATAGAAAACCTCATGGTTTGTGACATGGCTGTGGCAAAAGCTCTCAGATCAAGTGGTGCATCTGCACTGGCAAAATGAAGAGTGCTATTATCTATTTCATGTACCGCTTGAGTGCCCTTTTGCTCTAACAAGGACATTGCTCTACCTGAATAAGAATAGCATTGTTGATTTTGCACTTACGAACACAGCTGGGCACTCCTCTCCATTGACCATTAATGCATTGTGCAACTGGAGTTCCTTCCATTGCATAGAGTCTGTAGCACTGATATATCACCCTTGAACCCGATACGTATTGTTGTGCTTGGCGGACAATGCGCATTGCATTATCGATAGCAGGTGGAGGACCACAGTGTGTTGGGATCTCTGCAGTAAAATCATGGAATGGGCATTGTATGGTCAGGAAAAGGAAACACACACAGTAATAAAATATTCTTGATTTTGAAAATGAAACTAACTCTTTGGCTGCATTGTATGGTAGGTGCATCTTCGGCTAACATCTTCCTTTCCATCACCACCTTTTGCAGAAATACCTATTATGAATCCTTCATTACATATTGGCCCAAATTCTCTTATCCATCTACCCTGACGTAGCATAAATAACTGAACTTCTGGAATTAAATTGTCTTAAGAACTCACTTTAGACATTATCAGTTTTGCACTGAGCTCAGTATGCAAGTACAGTTGTACTTCGCTTAAAGAGCATAATGCGTTCCACAGGATTGCTCTTTAAGCTAGTTTGCTCTTTAAGTGAAACACCATTGTAAATGACCGGGGGGGGGGGGGATTGCAAACCCCGATTTATTTGTTAAGCGAGTTTTTGGTTGGTTTTATTTGTTAAGTGAAGCAAACATTCAGAGAAAATTCTGCTATTTAACCGAGTTACTCTTTAAGCGAAGCGCTCTTTATGCGAGGTTTGACTGTAATAATATCTATGGTGATTTCTTAACCTAGGACAATTCGTCTCCCAAATTCCACTTGTGTAACCTTGTAAGATAATTTTGTCCAATGACCATTTCTTTGGAGATCTCAACTGTGCAACACACAATTTGCCACACTGCGCTTAACATATCCAAATTCATTTTGTTTTGGAAGATAAGCATCATTCAACATAGTTAATACTTGGACAGGACACCAGCAAGAAACATCTGACATGATACTGGGAAAGAACCACAACTCTCTGGTAGAGTGCATTATTTTCATGGAGAAGGTCCTCAGTTCAATCTCAAAACATCTCAGGTAGACACTTGAAATTATTCTTCCTGAATAGATTCTATGGTAGAATTTCCAGTACTGGGATGGATGGACCAATGATATAATTCAACAGAAGATAGCTTCCTCTGTTTTACTGCTCGAGGTGTGCTCGTGGTGTCACATGGGGTGTCTGGTCACTTCACCTCACTGGGGCGATGGTGCATGTGCCTACAAAGAGGGCTCTGAGTGCTCCCTCTAGCATGTGTGCCATAGGCTCACCACCACTACTCTAGGAACATATTGTTTCTCACTTTGCTTAACCCAATTGACACCTGCATTTATCCCAAAGCATAATTAGGACCCTATAAAGAATTTGTACTAGGATTTTTTTCCTGCTTTTGTTTTAGGCTGGATCAGGGTCTTACCTGGATCAGTCAGGATATTCACAAGGCCATCAAGAGCCATTTGTCCCTGTTGGTATACTTGGACTGAAATAGAAAGATGGTAAATGTGAAAAGGAAGATAATAAGTTTTAAAGGGGAAAATCAGCTGATATTAAAGTCAGTAGAAAATATTTACTGCAGCTTTCGTAATCCCTATCATTTTCCTAGTGGGGGACAAGTAATGTCTTCCATGTCCCTTTGTCTTGTGGAAAGAAATGTAATGGTTTCATATCCTCGTTCATTGAGTTTGATAATATGTACTCCTTTGGTGACACCAGCGTACTATTCACAGTAGCCTGCCTTCTGAGGAAAGTGGGAAAGCCAAGAAATAGAATGTAATAATTATAGAGGTAGGATGCATCCATTTGTGTCACCAATTAAAACCCATTGCCAAAGTAAGAAGCCCACAGCTGACAGATGGCCATCTCACCTCTGTTGTTGTTGTTTTTAAACCTCAATTGAAATAGAACCCAGCACTCTCTGGGGAATCCTACTCCACTGTCTTACAGCTTGTACTGTTAAATCGTTTTTCCTGAAGTACGGAAGAGCTTTCTTTTCTAGTAAAGTGAACCTATTTCTTGTTCTACCTTAGACACATTTGATGGCAGAACCCTCATCAGATATTTATGAAAATTCTAGAAGACCTCATATGACACCATTCTAGCTCATGCTGCAATAGTTACTCTTCCATTGTGGGCAGTGGGGAAGAAAACATTTAGTATAGCCTCCAGATTTCTGGAGGAATTCTGCCAGCCAGACTTCTGAATAATTTACTCATGAAATCAGAGTACAGTACTAGCAAGTGTTTTCAAGCTCTTACAACCAGTGGTGGGCAGCCAAATATTTTACTACCACACTGTGGGTGGAGCCAATATTGTGGGTGGGGCCAACATCATGATGTCATGGGCGGAGCCAATGATGTGGGTGCAGCCAACATAAAAAACCCGTAAAAATAAGTACACATAAAAATACAAATTAAATAGAGATAAAAATACATTAAAATACACATAAAATACACATTAAAATAAATACACATTAAATAGACATAAAAACACATACAAATACAAATTAAATACACATAAAACACATAAAAATACACATTAAAAATAAATACACATTAAATACACATATAAATACAAATCAAATACACATAAGCACATAAAATACACATTAAAAATAAATACACATGAAATACACATTAAAATACACACCTACACCCCACACACAAAGGTGAGTCACTTACCCTTGGGAGCAGGCTATGGGGAGCTTCAGGCTAGCAGCTTCTTCCTCCTCCCCACTTGGGAGGACAGCAAGGAGGCCGCACATGTGCACTAAACGCTGTAGTTGTGCATGCACACAAAGTGCTTGGTGTGCATGCACACTGGGGGAACCGCAGAACAGGTAAGCCCCCAAGGTGGGGGGTTTTCCCCAGAAGCCACTACCGGTTCTCCAGGACGCTGAGGAAAGTTACTACCGGTTCTGGCAAACTGCTGGTGCGAACCTGTTGCTGCCCATTACTGGCCACATCCTCCCATTTTACCTGTCTTCTCCACAGAATGAAAATTACTGCTGGAGCATGAGTTCCTTAGCTATAAGAACTTTAACACACTTGCTAGGATTTGATTGCTTGAATAAAGTCCCCATTCGGATCCAAATCAGAACGTGAACAGTGTTTTGTCTGCAGTACTGCAACCAGGGCCATAGCCAGAGGGGGCAAGGGGAGGCAAAAACCCTCCTGATCTAACAGCTACCCCCCAAACCCAACCCAGGATGCCAATATTATATATGTGTGTGTGACATTGTTGCCCCTCCTGATAAAACTTTTGCCCCCACTCCTCTACAATCCTGGCTATCGCCCTGACTGCAACTTAACCACTATGCTATGTGGTTACATTGTAATTAAAGCAGTTCACTTCAATGTTTCTAGTTGTTGACAGAACATCAGCAAGGCCCAGTTTGGCCCAGACTTTTAGATAATGCCCTTGCAAAGATCCTTCACCTTCTTTAGTCCCGCTAGATTTACCCCTAGCTATACTGCAAAGTCAGCCGCCGTGTATCTTTCTTTGCTAGAGAAAGGGGAAAGCATATTAGTTGAATTAGTCCCTTCCTTCTAACCTACAGCAGAAGACTGGTGAATCCTTCTCAGCAGGTTTTCAGCACCACAGAGGGTTACATGGAGAAAGAAGGAGAAACAGAGACAAAGTGGTATTTTATTGCAAGAGGCAGATTCTTCAAATGTTTGTGTGAATGAGAGAAGAGGGGAAATGCAAGAACTTCTTTACTAATAGAAATTCATGGAACTACTAAGAAGTAACTGAACTACTTAGGAGCCTTACATTTATTTATTTATTTCCTCAGATTTCTATCCCGCCCCAATCGGGTAAACTCGACTCTGAATGGCTTACAATATTGGTTAAAACCACAAAGTTTAAACTAATGCTTAAAACTAAAGCTTAAAACTTTAAAATCACAAAAGAATTAAAACAGCGCAAAAGCTGACGCCGCAGAGGTGGCGTTACATCATATATGAGCATGCCAAAAATAGAGAGCTGTAGGGGTGTGGGGAGGTGTTAAAAAAGGAAATACACTATAAAATAGTTTTATCATGTACAACATGCCAGAAGTTCCTGAAAACTCACAAGCAAGATATAAACAATGGTGGAATATGGTTCGCATGTTCCATATTCATATGTGTTATTGTTCTTAAGCATGTCCCTCTCCCTGAAAGACAGTCATTTCTTTTAGCTCACAGGGTTTAATATCCACTTGATAAACAACATAATGACTGAGGTTTTCCAGAGACTGAGAAGTGCAGCCTTAAAGAATGCAAGTAAATAACTATCAACAACAGTCATATCTTATTTTAATGGTGCATTATAATTGACAGTAGTAGTTTAGAACTGTGTGACATACCTTGCTGTGCAGCACAACAGATCCATAGCAGGACCAGAGCAAAACAGCTCAATAAACGGGATGCCATCACAGAGCTTTGTGAAGAGATCTCAGTCTTTCCTAAAAGTTTCTCTCTCCCCCTCACTTCTCTAACTCCCAGTTTGATGAACTTTGCCTGGCCTCTCCTAGGAGGAATTAGCTTACGTAGGCTTTTTAATTTGGTGGTTGTTCCCCCTTTAATCTTGTTGCAACACAAATAATGACCTGTTTGGGGCACAGAAGGCTATGCAAACAATGTACTGTATTTAACCAAGCCCATTTTCGACAAACTCTGTATTTCCAGAACCTCAGGTTTTCCCAGAGACTGGGGGGACTGTAGGACCTATAGTCCAGAAAAGTTCCTTTTCCAAGCTCTACTCATTCATTATAGTTTTTAAGCTCTCTTAAGTTTGCATGAGTGAGAAACGTAATCTATCTCACAAATGCCAATGTTGTTGGTTTTCAAGCTGTCAGCATTAAATCTCTCTGTCCAGAATACAGTACAGTAAAACCTTGGATAACACTAAAACTTGTGACGTGGTGAGTGGAGCCAACATCATGACGTTGTGGGCAGAGCCAATGTCATGACATCATGATGTCATGGGTGGAGCCAAAGAAAAATAAACAATTAAAAATAAAAACACAGTATCACTGGGGCTGGGGGGGCACCTTCAGGGACAAACCGTACTACCACCCCGGCAATCCCCTCTGGATTTTTGCTACCGGTTCGGCCATACCACTCCAAACCAGCAGCAGCCCACCACTGGATACATCAGTCCCACAGTATGTACAAAAGCCCTGTTAAACCTATCAGAAAATGAAGAGCTTTATCATATTCAAAATGTTGCAGGTTGGAGCTAGACAAAATATAGGAAATAACCTTTCATTAGAAGAACATTGCTGTCTGCTAGTCTGTTTCCAAACAGGAGTGCTACATGGGACCAATAAAGTCCTAAATGACTTGTGCCTGGCCTATTGGAAAATCTCTATTACATAGGAGCCTTCACGGGGTTCTAATATTTTTGATGAAGGCTTCCTTTAATAATCTTAGAGCTGCAAAGCTGGAAGGGAATTTATGGAGCATCACCCCCTTTTAAAGAGACACATTTGGGAGTCTCACTCTCAATCTAAATGACTGAGCTATCCAACAGTTCTTGGTGGCTACTCCTAAGTTTTCCAACTACTTCCAAGAAAACCAGACTACCTCCATCTCTATTGCTCTTTCACCAGTTAAGCAAAGATATTCTTATTGAGATGGGCTTTTAAATTATTCTAAAAGGTAGGTCTTCATAGAAAGGAGGTTTAATGGATGACCAGCTGATAGAATACAGCCATCACTTGCTCCTTGTGTAGTCTGCAAAGCCTACAAACCCCATCCCACATCTTGTACCATCATGCTACTCTTTCAAGCTAAATAGGATTAAGCCTCATTGTTATTTAGATGGGACACCATCAATGCTCTTTGTGTATGTGTAGGGAACACTTCTATCATAAGTTATGCTACAGCAGTGATGGCAAACCTTGGCACTCCAAGTGTTCTTGGACTTCAACAGTGCCGTAGCCAGGATTCTAGATTGGGGAGGGGGCAAAAAAAATTTCAGGAGGGGCAACAATGTCACACACACATATATAATATTGGCATCCTGGGATGGGGTGGGAAGGCTGTTAGCTCAGGAGCATTTTGGGGGGCCCTGGCCCCCCTGTGGCTATTGCCCTGGACTTCAATTACCAGTAACCCAAGTCAGCATTCCTGCTGATCAGGGCTTCTGGGAATTGAAGTTCAAGAACAACTGGAATGCCATTGTTCACCATCCCTGTGCTAGAGTAAGCCCACTGTATCAATGGGTCAGCTACTCCATAAGTTTCATTGATTGAAATGGGGCTGTGGTGGCTCAGTGGTTAAGAAGCTTGTCAGCTGGAAGGTTGACAAGTTGGTAGTTTGAGACCCAGGTACTGTGTGACTGATTGAGTGCCTGTCTCTGTCCCAGTTCTTGGGGACATGAAAGGAACCTCATTTGCGCATTCCCTGGGCAGAGTTTCATCTGCAAAAATCCTTTCAACCCAGAATAATTCCTGACATGAAATTATTATTATTGATTGAAATGTGCCTAATCTATTTGCAGTTTGCAATCAGAGTAGACCCATTTTAATCTATGGAACTTAATTTTAGAAATCTGATGATGCAGCACTGGTGAGGGCTTTTTAAACTTCAAACAATTAAATATTTTAATGTTTTTAGCTTAATGTTATTGTACTGTTGCTGTTTTGACTATAAGCCACCCTGAGTCGCCTCGGCGAGTGGGCGGCAATATAAATCTGAATAAATAAATAAATAAATAAATAAATGTAGAATTTTATTTGTCATGTCTATATGTGTAAGCCACCCGGAGTTGCCATGGCAAGGGTTCAGCGGTAGAAATGTGATTAAAATAAATAAGTAAAGTTACAAATGAATTGACTGACCAAATTGGCACTGATTCAGTGGGCCTACTCTAGTGTGACTTACTACACTAAGCAATGGCATGGAGTTACAACATCATCGTAACAATGAGTTTCTAGCTGTTACCTAAGATTATGATCCGACATTTCTGACCACAGATGTAACAAAACAGAATCTTAAATCTGCTCTAACTACTTTGACTTACTTTTCTGCAGCTATATTAGTAGATTTACAATTATCATGAATGTCTAAAGAGTTTGTCTGTCAGTGATTCTCAAACTGCAGCCTGCAGGCAGGATGCAGCCCGTGGCACCATTTCATGTGGTCCCCCACCACCTCAACCACACCTGGAAGTGCCGTGTGGTGGAGGAAGGGCAAAATGGCCATTTGGCCCCCGAAGCTGTCTGAGGGAGAGTGACCTGGATCCCAGACTTTAAAAGGTTAAGAACTCCTGGTCTATGTACTCTTCTGCTAATAAATTCAGGTCTTTGCTTTTTCAACCATGCATGTTCAGAGCAATGATATCATAGAGGACAGACCCTACCATTTGGAAAATGAAATGGTTATCCCCAGAAAGATTTCAGGTAACATACAAGGACAGAAACCTATCATACTGAATTACTTTTTGGTGGCTGATCCGCATACTCCACATACTCCAATTTTCTCTGTCCTTAATATGTCACCAGTATTAATACATCCTGTGTTTGAAATATGTTTTTGGTTACAATACCCACACTTCTCTCATGCTTTCTCAGAATAATCATTTTCAATTTGTTCTGCAAAACTTCCACCATTTATGATTTGCAGCTTGCAGTCAGTTGAAAAAATGAATACCATTGGTCTAAAATAATTTCCCTGGTGTCTAGACAGTTCAGTGATGCAATGTTGATTTTATGACTGAAAGCAATCATTAGCTTTTTCCAATATATGGCCTTTCTTTAGGATTTACCAAACAACTGGCGGGAGTGCAAATATTTTTGAGCAAATACATAAAAAATTAAAACCTTGAATCATTGCTTTAGAAATGAGGTGGGTTGAGAACATAAACTGTATAATTAGCAAAGGCCCGGCTTCAGTCCTGTCTTAGGAAAGCTGCTGTTCTCACCTCATATTCCTGTCTGCAATATGAGAATATAATATAGTACAGAATTCTTTTGTAAAGTTTTCTTTAGTAAAGATCTCCCTTGCTCAAAAGCCAGTTGTATTTGACTCTAGGGGGCCAGTGTGCATCTCAATTTACAACCAAAGGGCCAGCATTGTCTGCTTCTGCAGACATTTCCATGGTCATGTTTTAGGCATGACTCGACATTGGAACATGGAACATCATTACCTTTCCCACCGAAATGGTACCTATTTATCTACTTGGAATTTCTTGCTTTCGAGTTGCTATGTTGGCAGGAACTGGGACAGCTGATGGGAACTCACTCCATCATGCAACACTTGGGTCTCAAACTGTTGACCTGTCAACCTTCCAGTCATCAAGTTCAGGGTCTCAAACACTAAGCTACTGCAGTCCCTGGAGTTCCTTTAAGGAATGTTAAAAATTTATATACATATACATATGAATACAGTAAAACCCCCAAAACTCCAATTTATGTATGCCTCTACTTACATAAAATTCGACTTACGAAAGGGTTTTTTCCGTAAATCACATCCAAATTTATGCAAAAAATTGAGCTACATAAGGGGTTTCCTGGTGTGTTTAGATTTAAAAATGGTGGTGCCATTTTAAAATGCCACGCCACCCACCGCACAGCCGAAAGATGCAAGACATCACTTACCATGGTGGTGGTGGGGGCAGCGGCAGCAGCAGTGATTATTTTCTGCAGTCCCCACTTGCTTCTGCTGCGACTGGGAATATCTGCTCCCTTGCGCTGTTCGCATGAGGTTTCTCCAGGGTGCATGCTTTAGTTGTGAACATGCCTTGGAGAAGAATTTAAAAGAGGTATGTCTGTCTGTCTGTCTGTGTCTGTGTGTGTGTGTCTGTCTGTGTGTGTCTGTGTGTGTGTGTGTGTAAATGCCTGTCATTACCATCTCAGCCACTGGGGGTTTCCATAGGGATGCATTACAAACCAATTTCAAGCCTGTTTTTTAATTTTTCAATGCATCCCTAAAGAGATGCATTGATTTATGTAAAACCCTTATTTACATAAGAAGCTTTGGAACAGACTTTTTACATAAATCAAGGTTTTACTGTACTCAAGAGGAATATAACAGTGCAAAACATTGTTGACTACAATAACTGTCTGGCTGTACCAAACTACTGGTAGCATAAAAGTTAGAATTCCATCTCTGCCTGATTTTGACTGAGTACTGGTTTGTATAATCCCCAATTTATTATTTTAACTAACCTGTTTCTCTCCAAACCAGAAGCATAATTAAAGACTAAATCAACCAAACATGAATTATTATTATTATTATTTTTGGAATAGTACTTGTGTTAGTTTGTGTTTCAAGCATATCAGAGAATTATTATTTATTTATTATTTATTTATTTGCTCACATTTGCTATCCCGCCCCAATCGGGTATTCCCAACTCTGGACAGCTTACAAGATAAAATGCGATCATAAACTAAACCAATAGAATACTAATAATTAAAAACTTTAAAAACTTTAAAAGTTCATAAAAAACAGGAAATAAAACAGCCCGACAGAATAAAACCGAACAGAAAGGGAGGCTGTCCCTTAAATTAGCCACCCTGTGTGGGATCCCACATTCTTTGGTCCCCACACTTGTCCCGCCAGCCAGGTTTTTAAGCCCCTCCGGAAGGGTAGGAGCTCTGTCTGTAGGCGCAGTTCAGTTGGGAGGAGGTTCCAAAGGGCCGGGGCGAACACAGAGAAGGCCCTCTTCCTAGTGCTAGTGAGATGAGCCTCCCTAGCTGATGGAATGACAAGAGAGCCCCTCCGATCCGCCCTGGTGGGACGGACAGATGTTCTTAGGGTGACACGAATAAACAAAAAAATGCTGTAGCATGTTGAAGACCAATGTTAGCTTTCATGGATCAAGTCCACTTCATCAGAAAGCAGACTTGTTACGTGTTACTTGTTACGTGCAGCTTGTTACTTCTAATCTCTGGTAAATAAAAAAGTATTACTAATAAGGACAATAATATGAAAATGTTGTGCTATGAATACTGTTGCTCATCTTTATTGCAACAAACAGATTGTGGATTCATTTTAAATCTATCTTCCACATGATGCAGTAAGTTGGATTCCTTCATTATTCCTGCTTTCTTGGATTCCTCCACTATCCCTGCTGTCTTGAGTAAGTAAGGAGGTTGTCACAGTAACTTCCAAGTTCAGACTGGTAGATTGGCAAATGTCCTGCAACATGGAGAAAGTCTGGTGAGTTTAGAAGCATATCCCCCCCCCCCATTTGCATTTACTTTTTTTAAAAGGAAAATTCAATGAATGTTGCCTTAAAATGAACTGGCCAACTTGATGCCACAAAATTGCAGCAAAAGTAGTTTGGCCAAAATTCTATTTTGTAATTGCAGAAGCAGAAGGGAATGGGATAGCCCAGAGTGGCAAATTGCAATAATTAATGAGTCCAGACTTGGGTTCTTCCCAGTGCACCAGTTGGATGGTTTAATGCAGAGGTTCACAACTCATGGTCCACAGGTCAGGGCAGGTCTATGGCACCATTTCATGTGGCCCACTGCTGCCGCTGCCACCACACCTGGAAGTGGAAGCGGAGATGTTTATGCCAGCCATAAGTGCACCCATGGCTATTGTAAATGCAGAAGCGGGTGCATTTACTTCTACTTCCGGGAGGCATGGTCCAGCCCACTTAGCTATCTGGGGTTCATGGTCATGCCCACGACATAAAAAGGTTGAGAACCCCTTGGCTTAACGTGTGACCAGGGATCCAAGCATGCATTTAGTGTCAAGTTGTCACCGTGGATTATCTTGTTTTTCTTTTGGTGACGTAGCTATACCACAGGAGTTTTGACATTATATTACTGTAAAGCACAATTTCTACTTCATTTAGACATTTGAGAGATGAAATGTTTTGAATATCCCTCCAAGTTAAAGTCTTCTTATAGATTAAGAAGGTTTATATCCAACTGACATTATGTTTAGTCAACTAAAATCAACTTATTTTGAAATTTGTCTCCCCCCCCCTTCAAATCAATTTATGGTCATGTGGAATGTGCATCAATGTTTGCATTCACAATGAAACCTTGTAAATCACATTATTGTAGGAACTATATACCTTTGCCCCTGGTATTAAAACATGAACTTGTTCCTTGGTAAATGCATTTCTAAATATACTAAATAAAGTAGGGAAATATATACTAATTCACCAAAGGGACACACACAAAATCAGTGCAATTTAGCATGACACAGACATTAGTTAAAAATAAACAAGCCCCTTCAAGACTGTTTCAGATAAACTCATGTTAGGAGAATATACTGTCATGAAAGATTGCATGTGTGTCCCATAAGCATGTAAATTTGAACCAATGTCACCAGTGTCAACTCCAAAGCAAATATATATATTTGCTCCCCCATCGGCTTCCCCAGCCACCCCACAGCTGTGGAGGCAGGGTTGGTGGCTAGGGAACCTGATGGGGAATCCCCATTGGCTTCCCCAGCCACCCTGCAGCTGTGGATCTGGTACTCCAACCTGCCCCCCCCGAGCCAGCAGGGGGGGTCAGGGAGCCCCAAATGGGGGGAAATGGATGTTTTTTTCTGCCCATTTCGGGCTCTCTCATCCCCCTGCAGGCTCCGGGGGGATCAGAGGACCCGATCCACACTATTTCCAAAGTTTTCCCACTTCTCTGGCTGCTGCAGCAAGCCAAAACATTGGGATTCGAATCCTGACATTTTGGCTCGCTGCAGCCTCCAGGGATGTGGGTGAACTTCAGAAATAGCGTGGATCGGGTCCCCTGACCCCCCCTGGAGCCGGCAGGGGGATCAGGGAGCACAATGTGGGTGAAAAAATGGATGCTTTTTTCACCCATTTCGGGCTCTCTGACACCCTTGGAAAGGGCAGGGGGGATTCTACTCATGGAATCCCCACTGCCCTTTCCAAAGAGGTAAGCTGATCGCCCCCCTCTTCCCTTTCCTCTTCGGAAAGGGAACAGAGCTTTTTTTTTTAACACTGTGTGATCAATGCATTGTACAACGCTAAAAACCGGATAACAACAAGATGTGTGGAACCAAGTATCATCATTATCCAAGGTATTACTGTATGTGCATCAGTTGCAATTTAGACAGTACCATGTGTACTGCGAGAGATCTGGATTATTTTCACTTTGCAAATCAATTTAAATTTGCAAATCAATTTAAATTTCAAACAATCCTCTGTGGATAGCAGATGGTTTAATAGCTTACCGTCTCATCTCAATGCAACGTGGGTACAACAACTTCCCATTCTGACACTGTGCTCTAAAATCAGATGGTGAACTTGATGGTTGACGTGTATAATATGGTATGCATACAAATTCAACAAATTCTCCATGCAGAAAATAAGGTCGGTTGTCAAAACTCCATTTCAGGTTCAAATTATTGTTTGCCATCTTTTCTTGTGATAACATACACGGCTCTTCAGAAAACAAACACAAAGTTAACTGGTTTCTAACCATGCCACAATTCAGCAAACTGCTGTAATGTTGGAATAATAGCAATCTTGCATGCACTAGCACTGGATATCAGTAGGAGGGAACTTTACAGCCTAATAGGATTGTCATTTGCCACTAACTTGATTGGTAAAGTTCTTCTTCCACCTTTGAAATTAGCCCCCACTCTACTTCCTGTTTGTTTTCCTGCTTCCATTCTTTTTTCCTGATAGCTCTTTTTCTGCTGACCTTCCTCCAAACTACAGGCATAGAAGGTTTCCACATATGGAAGAATCCCCGCTCCTGTTTTTCTTCTCACTGTAACTACAGATGGTAAATATGAGTAGATACTTTTTTCTACTGGAGTCGATTTATCATATAAAGTGCTAGTTTGTGTGCAAAATGTAAAGGGGAGGAGCTGTTCTTTTGACAGTTTTCTGCAGTCTTTGCTTTTCTACCTCATACTCTAATGAATGGAGGAAATAACCAAAATTGCTCAATATGTAATGTTAATATTTATAGAGTACATAATCTGTTTAAAAACATAGTTAATGGATTGCAACAGAATTCCATTCCAGCTGTCAATCACTAGCAGTTGTTAGATCCTTAAAAAGAAGACAGTTGATCAATGGATTGCAAAAATATAGTGTGTTAAGTGTATAATATTATACTATACAGTATTTAAAAAATTGGGCAGTAGCTAGGCATTGTACAGTTACCTTCAAAATTTCAACAATGATGTTGGAAATTTAGATGATGTTCACTTCTAATTAGTCTAACTACCCTGACATTTTAGTTCCCCAGAATCATGTTTTGTTGCACAATTAATAAAGAATTAGACTTGTAAGGTAAGCATTTTACCTTGTGACCAGAAAAGTTTTAACCAATGTTCCTGAGCTGCAGCCACTTGCTATGTACAGTTTTGGGGTTCCTCCCCACACATCATCCCAATAATTATAGTACTTTTTGTCTAAACATCATAATGTGTTAGAACCCAAAAACATCTATATCAATTTTCATCAAAGCAAGAACAAAAGTGACAATACTCTGCTTGTCACAATTGTACTCTACTTGAATTCTCAATGTGCACATTTATAAGATGTGTAAATGCAACATGAGCCATGACCACATCTCACTGGAATTGCCATAGGGTGAAAAAAGAACCCAGAACTCACCATGGAGTAGAGTGGGCACTATTGTCCATGTTTACAAGGGTAAAATGAACATGTATACATTTAATCATCATGTATACTGGCATGCTCATTCAACACTTATGTACATCACCATGAAAGCTTATCTACTATTTTTTTAAAAAAAATAATACACAAACCACTTTCTAAAGTGAACTGAGAGCACAATGGAAACTGTTTTATAATAAATGAGGCAGATAAACAGCCTATGTAACTCAGTATCACCCATCTTGATTGGCAGTGATTCTCCAGATTTTTAATAGGAAACTCTCCCTGTTGTAGGATTACACCTAGGAACTTTCACATATAATTTATGTGCTCTATCACGATAGCTGCAGTTTTCCTTCTGTATTAGAAAATCATTCAAAGTTACGTGTTTACCCCAATTTTGACTCCTTGAGAAACACAGGATTGAAACAGTTGACAGTGAACCTGGTTAAACTGGAGAGTGTCTTGTTATGTTCATAAACTAGCAGCATTGTACAATACCTATGCAAACTGGAGGGATTGTCCACTGGCCCCTTGAACAGGACACAAATCTAGAGCCTTGCAAAAAATGATATTCGTGGCAACTGTATTCTACGGTTGAACCATGGCCATGATCTGTTGTCAAAGAGTCCACAATGCTGCCATTTTCTATGGAAGGTGGAGAGCCACAGTTTTCAGTTTGGTCTAAAAATAAAGAAAATGCATTAGAAGAGACATCATTTTAAATAACAGCTACAGCAATGAGTGAATAAAAATGGGGATGGATGCATTTTGGTTGAGGAAAGCCAAACTGGTATATCCATCCCTTGGTTTGCTAATTTGTGAGTACACAATAGAACATGAAGCTAAAAATATTCACCTTCACAGAATGAGAAATGGACCTCCAGTCTGATTCAGTTTTATGATAACACCCCAAAACCACTGCTGATAAATCTGATATGACCTTATTGAATAAGATTATCTCAATTAGAAGCTCCTCTCTTTTTTAAAAAAGAAAAGTATTTTAGATGTATATCAGATAGACAGAGCTGTGTACAGCACATTGCATTTAAAAGTCCAAATGTCACATTGAAGGTACACACAAGTAAGAGTTCTATTGAACTAAACGAGTCCCCTCTAAATATACCATATATGCCGGTGTATAAGACGACTGGGCATATAAGACGACCCCCCAACATTTCCACTCAAAATATCGAGTTTGTTATATACTTGTCGTATAAGACTACCCCCTCTTCCGCACACCTTCCACACACCAAATAAAATGTAAAAGAACATCAGATTTGATTTCAACATCTCCCTGTGGCCCGCACTAATGCACAAGTGTGCATGTGCGAGCTCTGCGTAGACAAGGGACAGGGCGGAGCACTGCTGCTTCCTGCCAAGCAGAACAGGCCGGTCACGCTGAAAAGGCTGGCACCCCTGTCTTGCTGCTGATGCTTGCCGCAGCCACGCTGGATACCGCACGATACTGGATGGTATGTAGAATGAGGTGGGTGGGCATCGGGAGGCCACTATGGGCACCGGGCGAGCATCGGTAGGCCACTATGGCCAGCTATGTCTATCCCAACTGAAGTGCACCCAGCGTATAAGACGACCCCCCCACTTGGAGGCATGTTTTTCAGGGGGGAAAAGTAGTCTTATATGCCAGCATATACAGTATATGTCCTGAAGAAACTCCTTCCAACTTTTACCTTTGGAAATACACTCAGGATAGTCCAGTTCTCCATCATTGCACTGCACCATCAGCTCAGGTTCCTTGACAGATGATGGCAAAATGTATCCTGGCTTACACACAACTTCTAGAACATCACCATGTAAGAAATACACATCTCCTTCCAGCTTCCATTTCATTTCTACATAATGATTCCCAGCATTTTCTTCACTCACCAAGCATGGTTCTACAAAGTGAAGGTCAGTATATACACGTCATTTAATGTACAGATTAAGGTGCAATTATCAGTCAATTATCAGTTGCTTTTTTTGTCCATAATGTGTAAGGAGGCATGCTCACCATACCTGGGAACAACCCACTGATGGGCAGCCAAAAAATTTACTATCACACTGTGGGCGGAGCCGACGTCATGGGTGGAGCCAATGTCATGGGCAGAGCCAATATCATGACATCATGGGCAGAGCCAATGATGTGGGCGGAGCCAAAGTAAAAAAAAACATAAAAATAAGTACACATAAAAATACAAATTAAATAGACATAAAAACACGTAAAAATACACATAAATACACATTAAAAATAAATACACATTAAATACACATTAAATAGACATAAAAACACAAAAATACAAATTAAATACACATAAAATACATAAAAATACACATTAAATACACATAAAACAAATAAAATTACACAATAAAAATAAATACACATTAAATGTACATTAAAATATACCCACCCACCCCACACCCAAAGGCAAGTCACTTATCCTGGGGTGCAGGCTATAGGGAGCTTCAGGCTAGCAGCTGCTCTTCCTCGTCCCCACTTGGGAGGACAGCAAGGAGGCTGCCGAGGGCCTCAGCAGCAGCCACCAGTTCCTCCGTGGCTGTGCATGGCCGCCCAATGCTCTGCACTGCCACACTCCAAGCAGCGAATGGCTGCTTGGCTCAGCAAGCAGAGCGCTGTAGGTGTGCATGCGCGCTGAGCACTGTAGGCACGCAAGTGCATTGGGGGAACCAGTGAAAAAGTAAGCCCCCAAGGTGTTTCCCCCCAAAAGCTGCTACCGGTTCTCCAGGGCACTGGGAAAAGCTGCTACTGGTTCTGGCGAACTGGTAAGAACTGGCTGTTCCCCATCACTGGAACAACCATATGAGTGAAGATTGCAGGCACTGCAGTAAGTCTTCAGATCCTTATGTATGATTATTCATGAGGCAGAAACCTCAAGAAAGTATTCAGTTATTAGGGTAGAAGCCTTGAATTTTCATTACATTCTACCCAGCGGTGAGCAGCAAAAAAAAATTGTTACTATACCGTGGGCAGAGCCTACATCATGGGCCATCTAGTCATCCCTTCCATATGGCCATGTATGTATCTGCAAACACAGGCAGCACTGGCTCTTTGGCTGTAAATGGAGATGAGCACTGCACCCTAGAGTCGGATATGCCTGGCTTTTGAGAAAGGGAGACCTTGAACCACTTTCAGGGACAAAAACTGATGTCAAATTTGAATATCAAAGCCAGTCGTTACCAACTCTAGGGTTCAGTGCTCATCTCTGTTTATAGCCAAAGAGCCAGTGGATTTGATCCACAAAAGCTCACAATAAAATACAACAGTTAGTCGTTAAGGTGCCACAACCTTTTTGTCTTTTTGTTTTGTTTGCTCTCCGATATGCTTGCACAGAATAAAACTTTTTAAATGGTAGCTGTGTTAGTCTGGGCAGGGGAGGGAGGTGGGCGTGGCCACCCAATTTTGCTATCCCACCCCACCCACCCCCCGCTGTGGGGGGTGCAAACCTGTTACTGCCCACCACTGATTCTACCTCAACAATTTCCATAAACCATGGTTCTACAAATTTCTGGTGTCTGGCTATGCCTATCCATAAATAAATAGATAGGAATGAATGAATGAATGAATGAATGAATGTTTTTTGAGTGGCAATGAAGAATAGACCAATATGACTATCCCTCTGGAACTTTTACCAGTAAAATATGGCCACTGTTTATTTTAACAACAGTTCTCTGTTAGTAATAATTGGTATTATATTTTATGGACCAGTTGGGCCTTCCAGTTTCTACATAATAATTTTCATAATTTCTTCCATCTCTTTTAAGACTTACTTAAACAAATGGGTGGCTCTGTCCACCTTCCCTGGAGACAATGAACTACATTAGGTCCTTTCATCATATGGTACTGGAGACATCTATATTCCACAGAAGAACCAGCTTGGTATCTTGTTAATGGTGTGCCAAATGTATTAATTATAACTCCATTTTTAACAGCAGGAGGGGAACCACAGTTCCCATCAGTTTCAGTGTTGCGATGTTCATCTCTATTTATTTCCCTGCCCGTCTCTGAGAAAGTTTCAGTGTTGCGATGTTCATCACTATTTATTTCTCTGCCCGTCTCTGAGAAAGAAACAGAATACAAATGAATCATTGTTACATTGACATCATTTTAGGAAATAATACTATAAATGGCATTCTTGTCCTTAATTTTCCTTTGCAACTTTATAAGATCAACCATAATTTATGTTCCTGAATGAATTATGATTAAGTAGTTAACATTCTTGGAAAATGCCTAGGATAATTCAGAATACAATGATACCTTTGGTTATGAACACACCAGGTAATGAATTTTTCGGGTTACAAATGAAAATCCATTGAAAATAATGCCTCGGGTCGTCTTGTACACCAGGTGCACTTCAGTTGAATAAAATACAGTAATACCTCAGATAACATTTACCTCGGATAACATTTACCTCAGATAACGCTTAAATTAACGTTAAGCAATCTGGGGAGGAGAATTGCATCGAATAACATTAAGGTCCTATGGGATGGATCGGATAACAACTTTTAATATCAGATGACGAACAGGAGTTGGAAGGCTTTTAAAGGGGAACTGTCACACCAGCAAACTTGCTAGGGACTTGCCTGCCACTTGCTCTCTCCCTCTATTTGTTACATTCTATCATTGACAGTTCCAGTTTGATTAACAGATTAGAAAACAAACAGCATGGCAGCTCCCATAGGTTTATTGTTTCATTCAGCTTTAGTGAATTGTCTTTGGTGAATTACTTTTAATAAACTTGGACTCTTTTATGTTTACTGTACATGTCTGATAACATACAGCCTTGTGACAGTTTTTCTGCATGTCATAAGCATTTGAATATAAATTAACATGTTGGAATCAAATCTGATGTTCTTTTACGTTTTATTTGGTGTGTGGAAAGTGTGCGGAAGAGGGGGTAGTCTTATACAGCGAGTATATAACAAACTATATTTTGAGTGGAAATGTTGGGGGGTCGTCTTATACACCGAGTCGTCTTGTACGCCGGCATATACGGTATATATTAAATAAGTTCCCATATATATATATTAAATGTCATGTTTTCTGAGACAACTGACCAATGCATTTGGGAGGTGAAGTCCATTTGCCATCTTCACACTGAATCGCGTCAGGTCCTCTGATTTGGAAAGGGGGCTCACATGCCAAACTTAATCGGTCTCCATGACGGTATGTTCTTAAACCTTTTAACAACTTGATGTTGGGAGGTTGAGGTGGAGGAGGACATTTGTTTCTTATTTCTGGGGGAAAGAACAAAACATTAGCAGCTTCACCGTCATCATCATCACTGCTGGTTGCTAAAAGCTATGGTCCATTCTGTTCTATTCCACATTGTCCCAAAACATCTATAGACCTCAAAGAACAGCTGAGAGGAAGGCATAGGAAATCAGGTGGGGAAATGTCAGGAAGTTATATTGCATGAACAAGAGTTTTGTGCATTATTATTAACTATTCAGTTAAGAGTTTCAGAGGTTCTTAACATTAAATAAAAAGGATTTTTAGAACTATCCAAATCACTACTCCAAACAGCAAAAAGTTAAAAACCAGCAGTTTTGAGAGGGAGAAGAAAATGGTTTCAAGGACAAAAATGTTTGGCACAAGTAAATAATTTGTTTTCTTCACATTTACTCACACATACACACCCCTGTCTGCTACATATGCAGCAGAATTCACATTATCTGTTTTGCAAGTGTTTAGGCGGGGACAAAGATTTAAAAACAAGTTTAATGGAGAGTTTTAAGGGCTGCTGGGAATGGCCAAGATATTCCATCCATAGGAAGCATTACCTTCACATATTGGAGGCTCTGGGTACCAGCCAAAATAGTAGCACTGAATTAATTCTGCTCCTTTTAAGGAATAACCTTTTGAACAGATAAACTGAACCACATCTCCTTCTTCATAGCTTCTCTTCCTGGGATGAATGTCTCCATGGTCTATGGGACTTAGTGATAAACAACGTAGACCTAAAAAAGAATACAGAACAAGCACAAGAAAGGAGAAATACTTTGCTTTTCCATTTTGGAAATTTCAGGTGCTTGAAACATTTGCTCCATATAAGATGATCAAGACAGGGTTCAACTCACAGAAAGGACAAATTAAATTAACCTACTAGTACATTTGGGAAGAAAGGACCAGCCATGAGGGCGACACTGGACTTCTTCCGTTGTGTTGCCTCCTGCAGTAAAATAGCCGGCATCACAGTCATATTTGAGTTTCTCGTTCAGGTTGAACACTCTCTGGGGTGTATGATAGTGTCCATGGAGTAGCTCTGGTGCTGAACAAGTCTCTTTAAAATAAGAAATGATTGAATATATTCTTCATGAAAATACAGACATGAGCAAACATTGGCATGAAGAGAGTAGGCTAGAGTAGTAGAAGAAGAATGAACTGTTGAAAAAAAAATAAAGAGGAAAGGGGTGGGTCTGCTTAGTTTTCTATTGTTCAGAGAGCCCCCTGGATTATATGGAATCAAAATAAAATATGGAACTGCAAAGGAAAGAAACAAGCAAGCCAGAAAGCTATTCCATTGTTGGAAAATTTCCATCTGGCCAATATGATTATGTGAACTGACCTAACCATTTCTGCACTCTCAGTTCAAAAAGTACCTAGGTAAACATGCATATTCAAGAAATTCCTTAATTAAACAGTAAATACAAACTTTCATTCCTTTAATGAAAAGCACATTAATGCAGGAATTGAATGGGCTTCTGAATAAATGCATGCAAAACATACAAACAAGAATTACAAGTATTTTTACCATCACTAAACATGAATGTATGTGCAGATGTACCATTGTTTCCAAGATTTATTTTGGGATGGTGAAGAATGTAGTTACTCCCATAAGCCCATTTCAATATTTTAAAATGTCTGGACTAGTAATATTTTTCACCATCACATTCTTTTTAAAACATGTAAATCTCTAATTGTGACAGTTGCAAACAATGGTAGTGAAGAAGTTTGTTTTTACCTCTCACTCCCACCCTGGACAGAAAATTCAGGAGTTAAGAGATGTTCTTGTATATTCTGTTGTGAACATTATTCTTTCTCAGACTTCTCTTCATCTATATCCTCTCATATTCACTAGAAATAACCTTAGTAAAACAATCTTGTCTAATTCAATGACAGTGGATGTTCGCTAAATACTTTCATAGTCTTTTAGCACCAGTAGCCTCCAGTCTTATAAACTGTTCAGGGGAGGAGCACATTATCAAAAGGCATACCAGTTGCTTTGATACATTGTGGCTGGGCAGACCATCCATCTTGAAGACACTGTACAGTTTTGTCTTTGCTGCCTTCATGAGTCCAATAGCCTGAATCACAGGTGTAGTGCAGGCTCTCCCGTATTTTGTAGGATGGTTTCATATCAGAGAAAACACCATTATCCAAGAGAGGTTGTACACATTTCTCTAAATATTAGTGTGTTGAATAAAAAAGATAGGGAAAAGATTACATTATTCCTTTGTTAACACACCCATACTTCTCCATTATATACTATTGGGGCACAGTAGCCACCCAGTCTTGCTCAAGGAAGTACGCTACACATTAGCATGTATAAATCTTGATAAACTTACAGCATCTAGGATACTAGGGTAATATGACATCATAAGGTCATGTTTCCCAACATTGGGTCCCCAGGATGTTCTTGGATTCTAATTCCCAGAAGCTTTGATCAGCAGCTGCTGGCTCGAAGTGCTGGGATTTGAAGTACAAGAACATCTAAAATTGGGAAATACTGCTGTAAGAGGAGTGTGTTGCTTAACAAGATATATAAAGCCTACATATAGATTCAGGTAAAAGGCTGTTTAGGAAAACAATTACATGTAATGTAGCCTCATAGATAATACTGCATGAACTTCACATGCATCTTCTTCATTTTCCTTTCTTAATTACTATAAGTGTGGCAACTTTATCATTAAATGGGCAATGGAGTTTTCTCTGTTGGTATATTGATATTGACTGTCTGTGAACTGTCTTCATGCATTTTCCAAAGCAAGCCTAGAACCCAGTTTGTGAAAATTGTTGGGTTGGTATGCATGAAGAAATTATAACCCGTATCCAGGGCTTCTCAATCTTGGGTCTCCAGGTGTTCTTCAACTTCAATTCCCAGAAGCCTGAGTGAGCACACTTGCTGGTCAGGGGTTCTGGGAATTGAAGTTCAAGAACATCTGGGGACCCAAGGTTGAAAAACCCTGCAGTATAAGATTTATCTATCATACTGTATTTATGTAACTGGATGTTATAGTTTCTGATTTTGAAACTGGATCTGACTTTTGAAAGAATATAATTTTAAAAATTCTGAGTTCTTGCAAAACTTTAATTGCCAGATCAGGTGGAATCCATTTCTTCCATGAATATGTTTGTCATACACAGTCTTCTTATGTATTTAATGTAAAATAGATTGACCAACTGTATAAGGCTGTCTATTGATTGTTTATCTTCCTATATAGTTCTGCATCCTGGAAGCTCTTAGTTTAGTAAAGACAATGACAGGGACTTACTAAAGCATTTGAGGGCTGGTGCCCACCCTCTCGTTGTGCAGTTTATCTTTGCATCTTGACTCCCACTTTCCGTTGTATAACCAGCAAAACAAGAATAAGAAAGTTTCTCACCAATCTTCATTGGAAAGTAATGATTTTTAAAACTATAGTAATAGGGAGCAATTCTTCCATTTTCAATGCTGGGAAAGTCACAGACCTTGTCTAGAAAAAAAATGGAATAGGATTCAGGAGATACATTTTAAGAAATAATTTGAATAGACTTCAGCTTAAGCAGCAGCTGGAGAATATAGCGAGGTTTACTTAATTGGGCAGTGTGATTGCTCATAATGGAGGTGCAGAAGTGAATGCCAAAGGCTGTTTTGGAAAAGCAACAGCAATCTTCCAGAGAATGAATAAGACTCAGGTGCGTGCTGGTATATCGGGTAATCGGGTTTTGACCCAGCCTGCCCTCATCTCTGGCACCCTGGGATGCCAATAGCAATTTATGGGATTCACACACAAACCAAATTGGTGCCCCCACCACTCCCTGTCCAGCACCTTCCCATGGTGCCCTGCACACCCCTGATAAGACCTGATCTGCCTCATCTATACCAATGAAAACAAAACTCCATTTGTTCACCTTCATAGTGATTCCAAAAGCCATCTATGTCTGTAAGACTTGGAAGGCATCATCAAGTATCAACAAGAGATTTGATGCCTTCCAGTAGAATACCTCTGTCGAATTTTAAAGATTCACTATTTTGACCACATTACAGTATCCCTAAGAGGGCAATGGGTTGGACACCGCCTGATGCAGAATGACAACAAGGACACCCTCAAAATACATGGTGAAGAACCTTCATGGGAGACTTAAAGTCCCTGGGAGGAGGCGGAAGCACTCACCCAAGATCAAAGCTGCTGGAGATTCTTTGCTGCCTGATATGCTACATAGCCTGGGAGGATCTACCAGTAAGTTTAAGTCAGGTAGTTTAAGCAAGTGGGAAAACATGAACATGAAACTTGGCTGCCCAGACACTTTCTTGTTACAGCATCACACTGGATTACATTGGATTATACATCAGTGTTAATATTCCATCTTTTGGTAGATGTGTAGCCATATCAGACACTGTACCTGAGATAGCAAACATCGATTAGGACTGTAAAATCTACCTGATGTGCTAAACAGCTGAGACTCTACATTCCCAAACACTACAAGTGAATACTTGTAATATTAGAACAAAAAGCTCTCTTTGCTGTGGTACAGAACAACAGCCTGTAGAAATGGCTTCCAATGAGCAGGTTACAGAATATTTACAAACCTGTACTCCGAAATAAAATGTGTTGAATTGGAAAATGAAATATGGAAGAACATCATTTTAAGACTCACTTCTAAATGCTCTAGAAAAGTAAATGCTGAAAAGGAAAAAAAAGTTTCTCATTTAAAGGGTTAACATGCATTAGTTGCTCTTTTCAAAGAGCCCCATATTCTTGCTATATTGTATGTGAAAGACACTTAAACCCAAAATTGTCTTCAAAGTGCTGTGAATGTATCTAGATCAATCATATATGACCTGTCCTGTAATGACTAAACAAGTAATGTCAATATAGGCTAACTACAACATTCATCCGAAGCAACAATTTCTGCAAATATACAGGCATTTAGCATCCAGAAAACAACAACACAAAATCAGTATATTTACCTTCAACAAGAAGTTTCCCTGATACAGCCAATATAAATGGGAAAATCCAAATTTTATATCCCATTCTGAGTGTATCTGTAGTATCTGATTTACTATGCTTCTGGGGAAAAACCTCTGTTAATCATTTATAGGGGCAAGCACCATTGTTGTTTCCAAAGCATTAAAGTTTACTCCTGAAGCAAAGTTTGTGCGCATTAATTTTTTTTAAAAAATGAAACAGATTTCAAGTTCCAGATACCCATAATCATGCACTAGATGGGTAGAATGAATTACCTTTAAATACTTTTAAATTCTCAATGACTCAATAGAATGACTGATGCACGTAAAGACTTTTCTTGTATGATAAATTAATAAATCTCTGGTCCAACTGAATAAATATTAAATAAGTAAGTGTTTTTAATTACTTAAAATTGCAGCTAGCAGATCTGTATTGTAGCTCATGAACAGCTACTGACTTTATTGACCTCTTGTCCAATGTTTAACTCTGTTCCCTTTCCTTTCAACTGTCATCTCTTTTGTGAGATCTTTGCTCCCAAAGGGGGAGGAGGATGACAACACTGCAGGCTTCTGTCTTTCTGAGATATTAACCACACGTGCTCAGGATATATTGATCTCTTTTCATTGAAAGGTTGGGAGGAATTTGTCTGTTACTACCATTTTAAAGTGAAAACTCTTTTCACTGCAATTGATGGTGGTATTCCTATTTGACCTCAGCAGCAGAATTCGCTCAGAAACTAACATAATTTAGCCAAAGTACCAGGAACATGGGAGGACTCTTTTTCTACACTATGACTGTGGAATCTCTAGTCCTCCTGATATATTGGGTAGTCGATGGTCAGCAATTATGAGGATTGGTCTAAAATATCTCAAGGGCTTACGTTTCTTCTCCCCAGGTCCAGATACTAGATCAGAATGGGTAATTTACAGTCCTCTTGGTGTTGTTGTTGGTATGTGCCATCAGTTCATCTCTGACTCACATCAACCCTATGAATGAGGGATCTCCAAAATATCCAGTCTTCAGCAATCCTGCTCAGCTCTTGCAAACACAAGGCTATGGTTCCTTCTTAGAGTCAATCCATCTCATGTTTGTCCTGTTTTCCTGCTGCTTTTCACCTTTCTCAATATCATTGTCTTTTCCAGATAGTTTTGCCTTCTAATGATGTGGCCAAACTAGGACAGCCTTAGCTTTATCATTTTTGCCTCCAGCATCAGTTCAGGCTTGATTTGCTCTAGGACCCACCCACTTGTTCATATTTCAGCGAGTCCGGGGTATTTGCATTTCTCTCGTCCAGCACCATATATCAAATGATCGTCTCTGGGTGATATTTGACTATAAACCCTATCAACCCAAGCAATCAGTCAGTGATGGGAGAACTGGCATTTAGCATCTAGAACAGTGGTGTCCAAACTAAGGCCTGGGGGCCAGGTGCCCCAATTCATCCAGCCCGCGAAGCCCCTTGTCGCTCCTGGAAGCGGAAGTAAAACATGCCCTGAACCACATGATCGGCCCCCAGCCCAAAAAGTTTGGGCAACCCCTGATCTAGAAGCTCTCAGAATTTGTTCATTCTTAATTTATTTATTTATTTAGATTTTTATTGCCGCCCACTCACCGAGATGACTCAGGGTGGCTTACAGTCAAAACAACAACAGGAAGTAAGTTTTTTTATTGGAAGACAAGCAGTGTTAAATTAAGAATGTGTATTTATAAGACATCAGTGGAAAACACCAGAGAACACAGGAATAGATTAAAACATAAGAGCAAGAGAAGGCACATTGGTTATCCATCAAGCAGTGGAAAAGAGTAAGGGAGATTTTTTAGAAGTAGAATCAGTTCTGAAAAGCAAGCCGGCAATCATTTGTTTCCTGGCTTCAGTAGAGCTATTGTTGTCCTGGCACAAAAAGGGAATAGACAGAAGTTTGGGAACACAGATGATATCTTCAAGAGGGACTTTGGCAAAAGGCTGTTATTTAGACTGATATCAAAAATACTATAATCTAGGGCAGATCATGCTCCCTCAGACAGCTTTAGGGGCCAGATGGCCATTTTGCCCTTCCTCCACCACATGGTACTTCCTGGTGTGGTGGAGACAGTGCAGGGCCACAGGAAATGGTGCCGCGGGCCACAAGTTGAGAATTCCTGTGTCAGAGGTTCAGGGTTTCACCCTGAGGTAGCCCAACCATATGGAATGCTCTCCCGTATTTTATGCACCAGGCTGCCTCTCTTCAAGTTTTTTCAAAAATTAGTGAATGCAAGACTATATATAGAAGTGCTTAATAGCATTTTGTCCCTTTTAGCATGACACACATAGTGTATGATTTGGGATATTATTGTTTTTGTAACTGGCCCATCTGCAATAATTCTTAGTTGCTTTAATTAGGATATTTTAACTTGTTTTACATACAGCACTGTGGTGGCTTAGTGGTTAAGACACTGATCTTGTAGACTGTAAGGTCAGGGTTTGATACCCGAGTGCTGAATGATGGATCTTGGGGCTATGAAAGGAGCCTTATTCGGGTGTCCCCTGAGGAGTTTCTCCAGCAAAAAAATCCTTTCAACCCAGAGTAGTTTCTGACACAAAATTTATTTTACTTGTTTCATTTCTATTTTTATGATGGCTTTAATGATGAAGATTTAATTCTCCTGAATGGCTTTGGCCAATAGGGTGGTTTTTCCATGTGCTGTAGATTGGGTTCCTGGCTCCCACCCAAGACCCTATAACTATCTGAGCAAACAAAAGCAGAAGGCTCACTCACCAAATCATTTCATGATATCAAACCATCACTCTGTAGTTTGGTGGAGAATTAAAGTTGAATTTTACTCTTCTTCACACTGTCAGGGTGAAAAAGAACCAACGGAGCAACTGAGCACGGCTGTACCCACTTTGCTTTCTTTATCAATCTTATATTAAAATCAGTGGTGGGCTCCAAAAAAAAATTTACTACCACACTGTGGGCGTGGTGTGGTGGGCATGGCCAGGGGGAAAGCCCTGTGTTACACCCAAATTAGGACTACTTTATTTCCAAACTAGGATGGGCGGGGCCAGCCAGAATTTCTGCTACCGGTTCTGGCGAACTGGTGCAAACCTGCTGATGCCCACCGATTAAAATACCTAGCGGGGGAAAATGCATTTGTCCCTTATTCACTTTTGTGGGTCTTGTTGACTATAAAGCAGATTTTTTTACTCCATATCTTAACCCTATCTTTGAAATAATTTGGAATTCTTGAGTATAGATTGTAGGTTGCTCGGGAGAATTCAAGGGGAGGCAATATCAGACTACAAGCAAGAGCCACCACTGATGGTAATCTGTCAAACCTAATCCCTGTAAATAAGGAGTGTTTGCTAGGTCCAATTCTATTTAACTGATATTTAAATGACAGTCTCGTTATTTAGCACCAATTTTTTTTGTTCACCACATCTAAAGTAGAGGAATATTTCAGTGCTTCTGTATGTAGGTGACACTATCTTTCTATCATATACTCAGGTGGTCATGTGACAAGAGGCTGCGTAACTGGTGATAATGGTTTCTGTTGTTTTCTAGGAAAAAATTATGGTTTGTAGTCTCGTGTCTAGGGCAGACTGACCAAGAGGTGGGGGAGTGAATTGAAACGTAGCTTCCCCACATGGCTTATCACTGTGGGGATGAACACTTCAAGAATGGCCTAAACTCATTCCTTGCCACAGAGCTAATTAGAATGAATGAGCGAGTTGAGGAGGATGGTGGAGGACAGAAGTGCCTGGCGAACAGTGGACCATGGGGTCGCAAAGGGTCGGAATCGACTGTGCGACTGAACAACAACAAAAATTGGAGCGTGTGTGGGAGTTACTCCCTTTTTCAAGAGCATTAGGGATAACTCAACACCTTAAAGACTAACTACTATATGTAAACATTAGCTTTCATGGATCAAATCCACTTCTCAGAAATAAGAGACTTTGTGGCATTAATTTGTGCATATCAGGTAGGAATACAAAGGCACACAATGGCTGGTTAGTATAATAGATAAAAAACAGTGTGGCTTTTTACACTGGAAAATGATTGAAGACACCTGATTCATATTCAGATTTATTTCTTTGAAGTTTGGTTCTGTGAAATGGTAAACGGTTAGTAGCCAGAAACAATTGTTACTGTGGCACTACATATTTGCTAAAGAGTTTACCTTTCAAATTTAAAATTTAGTGACTATTTTGTGTGAACGACACCTGTGAGTGTCTTAGGTTGCAAGTACTGTAGTTCCATTGTTCTGTATGTTGCTCTGCATTTCATATATGCTCTGGAACTATGGCAGAGTCATGCTAAGTATTAGCATAGGTTAACTAGCTTTCTTGTTTTCTATGAGAATTGTTCTCTAGTCTCTCTTGCCCCTACCTTTTGAATGCTTGTTTGCTCTACAATTTTGGGATATTTTTGTACTGCTGAAACTATTTTGAAGTCTTTTATTCTTTTGATTTTTGCACCAACTCTAATAAAATACAGTTTTACGACTGACTGGGAGAACTAAGCCAGAGAATGACCCTCAACCCCCTATGAAGTGATATGAGCCTCAAGTCCACCAGATCAGATCCAGGAAGAGCTTTATAACAAGGACAAACTGCTAAGCAGTTAGTGTGAGCCTCTCTGCCCCATGGATCTTCACAGTATATGAAGACTGTTGAGGGCCTTAGACTGTTATAGTATCCAATGACACAAAAACCAAAATTTTAGTTTGTGGAGAAAAAGAGAAATACAGATAGCAGTTGAACAAGCAATTGTTCAAACAGACCAATGGACATATTCTGGATTGGCCATTTAAACATTCAAGAATACAGCCAGATCACTTAGCATATGTAACTGTCAGCTGAGCTATCCACCAGTGCTATTTCTTCTCTTCTAGACCAGGTGGGAAAATGGTGTCACCTTTAATAGTTTTCCAAGGAAAAATTACTTTTAGATGCTCCCTAGAGTCCTAGTGTAGATTCCTTCAAATATCACTATGCTGGAATTTGTTTTACCAATACCCTCCTTAAAGGCCATAGTGCAAATTGAGATGCCATTGTCTAACTGCCCTCTCTCTCACACACAAAAAGCAGCTATTTTGTTTTGGCTCAAGATAGTGCTTCAGATGGCCTACTTTTTTATTCCCTGTAAAGAGATGGGAAGGAACTCCTGGGCAGCCAAGATGTATTTACTGTATATACTTGAGTATAAGCCTAGTTTTTCAGTCCCAAAAATGAGCCCCAAAATGGGGGAATGGCTTATACTCGGGTCAACAACCATGGTGGTCCCAAGACTGTGTTGGATTGAGACATGCCAAAAATTTAATTATTTTTATATGTTCATGAATTTTGATTATTGAAACTCACTAGCAGCTGCTGCATTTCCCACCCTTGGCTTATACTCGGATCAATCTATTTTCCTGGGTTTTCAGGTCAAAATTAGGTACCTCAGCTTATATTCAGGTATATACATTACTTATACTTTCGATTGGGCTATTTTTCAGTCTGCTTCCATACAAGGGGCTATGAGGTTGCTTGAAAAATGTATTATTAAAGGATTAAAGTCAGTATCCAGATTTCTATCGTATCTAGATACCTCGTAAGGTGTAGTGGATGGGCCTGGATTCAAATCCTGATTAACCATGGAAATGCACTGGAAGTGTAGAATTGGTGCTCTCCTTAGATATCTCACTTACCTTAATAGCCCTATTAAATTTGTTATAAGCCTGTTCTGACTTGACAGCACATAGTAACTCACATGAGCTGATGTGGCTCTTGATTAAATGGAGATTGAACTCCCTGAAGTTGAAAGAGGTTCAGGGATATTATGATCAACATAGTGCAAACATGGAGTTTTGAGGTGGGGGACATGATACATTCTAAAAGTATGTCCGCTGAATGCTGATTTGTGGGCTCAGTGTCTTAAACATTTAACAATTGGGAATAGTAACAATTCTCATTTATGTAGCATTACTTTTGCTTGCTAGAAGATTGTTATATATTGTACTGGACTATCAAATTCATTGAAAGGTGGAATTCATTGCTTGGTTCACAGATATCTTTGTTAATCTTACAGTCTGATCCTTCTTTGAATACAATTATTGTATTTTATTCTCTCACGGATTGTTCATATTTACTAACTTTTCAACAGTGATTTCAATTTTGGTTTATTCATAAAGTGTGATTAGCTATTCAGCAACAGAAGATATTCAAGTATCACAGCTTAGTTGCTGACTCTCAGTGTAATAGTTGTAGCAAAGACCACTATTCTTGGGAACCTTCCATTCGCTCACATAGCAATTACGGACGTCTACTGAGAGCATATCCTCCATATTAACAGAATGACTGTCCTGTGACAAATTGTGTACAAATTAAGATTTCTATTTCCAATTGAGTGACCGCTGTAGTAAAAAAGAAAGTATTTTAAGCAACCATCAAGTAAGAGAGGCATACATTTGCCAGTAGCTGCCATTTGTCATGCAGCCAAATATTTGGCTATGGAGAGACTAACACTGGTCTTCCTTGGTGCTCTCCAGATGTTTCCGAGTAGATTTTCTATAATTTATGAAAATTGGCCATGCTGATGGCAACCAATAAGTTATAGACACTGGTAGCACAGTAGTTAAACTGGTGTACTGAAGTCAGAATGTTGAATTAAATCCTGACCAGGGCTCAAGGTTGACTCAGCTTTCCACCCTTCTGAGGTCGAGAAAATGAGAACCTAGCATGTTGGAGGCAAAATACAAACTAACTTCTGAACCGTCCAGAGTGCACTAAATGCTATGGGGCAGTATATACCATATATGCTGTGGTATTAGATTACTTTTTACCCCGAAAAACATGCCTCCAAGTGGGGGGGCCGTCTTGTACGCCAGGTGCACTTCAGTTGAATAAAATACAGTAATACCTTGGATAAGGTTTACCTTGAATAACTTATACCTCGCATAATGTTAAGCAATCTGGGGAGAATTGCATCAAATAACGTTAAGGTCCTATGGGATGGATAAGGATAACAACTTTTGATATCAGATGACGAACAGGAGTTTGAAGGCTTTTAAAGGAAAACTGTCACGCCAGCAAACTTGAATTTGAATTTATTTAGATTTATTATCCCGCCCCATCAGGCGAACCCGACTCTAGGCGGCTTACAACATGAATACAAAACAATCTAAACAATACAAAATTCCACATGAGTGCAAAACAAATTAACAATCCCACTATACCCCTACAAATTTAGCAATTTGGTTTAAAATTAATTTTAAAAGAAATTAAAGTGTAATTTACAAAATACTAAAAAATACTTAAAAAATTAAAAAGTTTAAAACAGTGAGAGGGGTGGCTGTCCCATTAGATCAGCCACCCAGCATGGGACCCCACATTCCTAGACCCCCACACCTGTCCTGCCAGCCTGGTTTTTAGGCCCTTCCAAAAGGGCAGGAGCTCTGTCTGTAGACGTAACTCAGTTGGCAGGAGGTTCCAAAGGGCCGGGGCGGACACGGAGAAGGCCCTCCTCCTGGTGCTAGAGAGATGCGCCTCTCTAGCCAATGGAATGACAAGAGAGCCTCTCCGATCTGCCCTGGTGGGACGGACAGATGTTCTTGGGGTGACGCGGACTCTTAAGTATCCTGGCCCACTACCATATAGGACTTTAAAGGTAATGACCAGCACCTTGAATTGTACCCGGAGACATACTGGCAACCAGTGCAGCTCCTGAAGCAGTGGTGAGGCACGAGCATAACGCCCGCACCCCATCACTACCTGAGCCGCTGCATTCTGGACCAGCTGCAGCCTCCGAATGGTCACCAAGGGCAGCCCCATTTTATTTATTTATTTATTTATTATTCGCATTTAATATCCCGCCCCAATCGGGAAGACCCGACTCTGGGCGGCTTACAACATACATTACCGTCATAGGTAATGGTCATAACAATATATAAAAACCTTAAAAGTTCATAATAATTCATAAAAATTTAAAACACTAAAACAGATAAAACAGCTAAAAACCAATGCAAATACAGATACAGATGCCAAGTGGGGGGAAGGATGGCTGCCCTTAAATCAGCCATCCTAGGTGAGAACCTGCATTACTGTGTCCCCTCACTTGACCCGCCAGCCAGGTCTTTACGCCCTTTCGGAAGGGCAGGATCTCCGTCTGCAGGCGCAACTCTGTCGGAAGGAGGTTCCAAAGGGCCGGGGCGAACACAGAGAAGGCTCTCTTCCTAGTGCTCGTGAGGCGAGCATCCCTAGCTGATGGAGTAACAAGAGAGCCCCTCCGATCCGCCCTGGTGGGACGGGCAGATGTTCTTAGGGTGACGCGGTCTCTTAGGTACCCTGGCCCACTACCATATAGGGCTTTAAAAGTAATAACCAGCACCTTGAATTGCACCCGGAGGCATACTGGCAGCCAGTGCAGCTCCCGGAGCAGTGGTGAGGCCCGAGCATAGCGCCCGCAACCCATCACCACCCGAGCCGCCGCATTCTGGACCAGCTGAAGCCTCCGAATGGTCACCAAGGGCAGCCCCATGTAGAGCGCATTACAATAATCAAGTCTGGAGGTGACCAAAGCATGTGTGACCATGAGCAAGGCGTCCCGGTCCAGGAGTGGGCGTAACTGGTGTATTACACGAAGTTGTGCAAAAGCCCTGCTGGCCACGGCTGCCACCTGCTCTTCGAGCAGTAGTCGTGAGTCCAAGAGGACCCCCAGATTACGCACCAGGTCTGTTTGGGGCAAAGCTGCCCCATCCAGAACCAAAGATGGCAACTCTCGAGATAGCGCAGGACCCCTTACCCATAGCAACTCAGTCTTGCCTGGATTCAGTTGTAGCCCGTTGTCCCCCATCCAGACCTTGACAGCTTCCAGGCACCTGGAAAGTTCTTCCACTGCACCGCTTGGGTCCCCACGGGCCAAGATGTACAGCTGGGTATCATCTGTGTATTGGTGATACCTCACCCCGTGGGAACGGATGATCTCACCCAGTGGCTTCATGTAGATGTTAAATAGGAGAGGTGAGAGCACCGAGCCCTGAGGCACCCTGTATTGGAGCCGCCTAGGACTGGACATCTCATCCTCCAACCACACTGACTGGGTCCTGCCCCTCAGAAATGAGGAAAACCAGGCCAACACAGTGCTCTGGATCCCCAATCCTTGGACCTTTCCCAGAAGGATACTGTGGTCGATGATATCGAAGGCCGCTGAGAGGTCAAGAAGAGCCAGGACAGACAGATGACCTCCATCCCGTTCTCTCCAGAGATCATCCACCAATGTGACCAACACAGTTTCTGTACCATATCCGGGACTGAATCCTGACTGAAAAGGGTCCAGATAATCCGCTTCATCCAGGACTTCCTGTAGCTCCCACGCCACTGCCTTCTCTAAGACCTTACCCAAAAAGGGTAGATTGGATACCGGTCGGTAGTTGGTAAGTACCGTAGGGTCGAGAGATGGCTTTTTCAGGAGGGGACACACCAAAGCATGTTTTAAGGGTGCTGGAAAACACCCCTCCTCCAGAGATGAATTTATAATTGCCTCGACCCAACCGCCTGACACAGCCTTAGATGCCTTGACTAGCCAGGCAGGGCATGGATCCAATTCACAGGCAGTGGCACGAACAGATCCAAGAAGCCTGCCCACTTCCTCAAGGCCAACTGGATCAAACTGATCCCAGATAACATGGCCAGACTGTACTCTGGTCAACCCCAGCTCTATATCTTCCACACCGGGGTTAAACTTCAAGCGGATCTGAGCAATTTTCTCCACCAGATAATCAGCAAAGGCCTCAGCCGATCCCTGCCAACCAGGGCCAGATCCCCCTCTACCAAGGAGGGACCTGGTCACCCGGAACAAGGTCGCTGGGCGATTATCCGCAGAAGCAATAAGGGCAGTGAAATATTGTCGTTTCACCGCCCCCATCGCCACTAGGTAGGCTTTCATAGCAGCTCTAACAAGTGTTCTATCAGACTCGCTCCGGGTCTTCACCCAGCGGTGCTCTCGTCATCTCTGCCTGTTTGAGCTCCCTCAGCTCTTCTGTAAACCAAGGGGATGATCGATGCCCACAGGCACGGAGAGGCCGTAGTGGAGCGATCACGTCCAAGGCTGCTGCCACTCTCTCATTCCATGAGTTGACAAAAGCCTCAGACGAATTGCATTGCAGGTCAAGAGGAAAACACCCCAGTTCTATCGGGAATCCTTCTGGATCCATTAGTCGTCAGGGGCGGGCCAATTTAACTGGCCCTACCTCCCTGCGGTGAAGCGTCATCCCCAGAAAGTCTAGAGTCACCAGATAGTGATCTGACCATGGCACAGGGGTAATGCCTAATTTCTGTGGTTTCACTCTGCCACAGCTCCGATAAGAAAATTAAATCCGGGGTGTGGCCACTGCTCCTGGTAGGACCATGAATTACCTGGGTCAGGCCCACAGCTGCCATGGAAGCCATGAACTCCCGTGCTGCCTCCGAGCCAGTCCCTAATGATGGCAAATTGAAGTCCCCCAGAACCATAAGTCTGGGGAGCTCCAACGCCAACATCGAGACCGCCTCAAGGAGCTCAGGCAGGGAATCTGTTACACTGCAGGGAGGTAGGTACAGGAGCAAGATTCCCAACTAACCCTTAGTGCCCAAACACAGGAGCAGGGCCTCACAGCCTGGAATTTGTGGAGCCGTGGCTCTGGCGACTCCCAGTGACTCCCTGGCCACTACGGCAACACCACCGCCCCTTCCCTTCTTCCTAGGCTGGTGCCCAATACCAAACCCGGCCGGGCTCAGTTCGGATAGAGGAACCCCGTCCTCAGGTGGCAGCCAGGTTTCAGTAATGCATGCCAGGTCAGCCCACTCGCCCAAAATGGAGTCTGAGAACAGGGGGGCCTTGTTACAAACTGACCTGGCATTCACCAGCAGCAGCCTAAGGGAGGGGTCACTCTTGACCGGCAGCTCAGGAACCAGAGGTGTAGCCGAGGGGCCAGAACAGGGGACAGCAACTAAACATCTGTCCCGTGTTCCCAGAGTGCGGCCCGCCCCTCAACTCCTGCAGTAGCACCCCATGTCCATCACAACACCAATTTGGGCCCCAGGAAACCCCCTGCCCATATTAGACAGAGCCCAATCCCTATTCCCTGGCTGGCAGGCCCTTCTCTCCCTCCCCCCATCCCTATTCCCCCAACCTATATCCTCCTAGGAGGGTGGGGTCGACTGCCCCACCGCTGGGAGCTCTGCTGAGGCAGTAGAGGTGCCCCGAGGCCAGGCAAGGCCCCAGCCGCCCCCTCCCCCCCGGGAGGGTGGGGCCAGCCACCCCATTGCTGGAGGTTCCACCGAAGCAGCTGAGGTGCTCCTGAGGCCAGCCAAGACCTTGGCTGTCTCTCTCCTCTCCAGGGAGGGCAGGGGCTGCTCCCCCATCGCTGGGAGCTCTTGAGCCAAGGTGGAGGGGGCTCGCTGCCGCTGCACGTTCCTCTATCGGCCCCCGGCCGAAATGGAAAAGGTCCTGGGGGGCAAAGCCTCGTTGCCCGCAGCAGCAGCGGTCTAGTCTCTCCCCGAGCCAAGGTGGAGGGGCCCCGGGGAGTGCGGGAGAGTCCTCTTCACCGCTGCCACAGCACGTTCTTTTATTGGCCCCTGGCCAAAATGGCAAAGGTCCTGGGGCGGGCGGGGGTGAAGCCTCGCTGCCCGCAGCTGTGGCAGTCTCGTCTTTCCCTGAGCCCAGGTGGAGGGGGCCTGGGGAGCATGGGAGAGTCCTCCACGCCGCCACGCGTTCTTTTATCGGCCCCCGGTCGAAATGAAGGTTCTAGGGGGCGGGCGTGGGCAAAGCCTCACCGCCCGCAGCTGCGGCGGTCCCGTCTCTCCCTGAGCCAAGGTGGAGGGGGCCTGGGGAGAGTCCTCCTCGCCCCTGCCGCCGTGCGTTTTTATCGGCCCCCGGCCGAAATGAAGGACCTGGGGCAGACGGGGGCGAAGCCTCGCCGCCCGCAACTGCGGCGGTCCCATCTCTCCCTGAGCCAAGGTGGAGGGGGCCCGGGGAGCGCAGGAGTCCTCCTCGCCGCTGCCAAGCGTTTTTATCACCCCCCGGGCAAAATGAAGGAGGTCCTGGGGTCGGGCGGGGGCGAAGCCTCGCCGCCCACAGCTGCGGCGATCCCGTCTCTCCCCGAGCCAAGGTGGAGGGGGCCCGGGGAGTGCGGGAGAGTCCTCCCCGCCGCTATCGCTACACGTTCTTTTATCGGCCCCTGGCCAAAATGAAGGTTGTGGGGGGCTGGCAGGGGCAAAGCCTCGCCGCCCGCAGCTGGGGCGGTCCCGTCTCTCCCCGAGCCAAGGTGGAGGGGGCCCGGGGAGTGCGGGCGAGTCCTCCTCGCCCCCGCCGCTGCACATTCTTTTATCGGCCCCCAGCCGAAATGGAGGTCTTGAGGGACGGGTGGGGGCGAAGCCTCGCCGCCCGCAGCTGGGGCGGTCCCGTCTCTCCCCGAGCCAAGGTGGAGGGGGCCCGGGGATCACGGGAAAGTCCTCCTTGTCGCTGCCACCGCGCGTTCTTTTATCAGCCCCCGGCTGAAATGGAGAAGGTCCTGGGGGGCAGGCGGGGGTGAGGCCTCACTGCCCGCAGCTGTGGCAGTCTCATCTCTCCCTGAGCCAAGGTGGAGGGGGCCCGGGGAGCACGGGAGAGTCCTCCTCGCTGCCACCGCACGTTCTTTTATTTGGTGTGTGGAAGGTGTGCGGAAGAGGGGGTAGTCTTATACAGCGAGTATATAACAAACTATATTTTGAGTGGAAATGTTGGGGGGTCGTCTTGTACGCCCAGTCGTCTTGTACCCCGGCATATATGGTAAGTGTAATTCAGTGCTTCCCAACCTTTGGGTTTTGGACTTCAATTCCCAGAAGCCTAAGTAAGTTCCCCAAAGCACTGATCAGCCAATGTCCTTTTGTGGATTTTTTTTGGTTATGATTCCTGTATTGTGAAACCACACATGCATAATGGAGTAGGTTATAAATGAAGAGATGCCAGGGAAAGGAACTTGTTAGGTTGAAGGAGATCTAGCAAAGAACTAGCAGGGATTTGCTCCCCTTCCCCTTTAGCCAGAAAAGTACTTGCCGTTTTCTTGCCTTTCATCTCTGTAGACAAGTGGAGTGGAAGAATAAGCTCATGTGTATTAACAAATTGTGGCTAATACAAGCTGAGATTGAAAAACCAAGTTCAAATTGTGGTTTCCAGGTTAGGATAGGCTAACCATAATTAAGATAACAGTTTAATCTGAGTACAGGTAAAGTAAAACTATTATGGAACCTGGATAAGGAGAGAATCGTTTCCAAGTGTACCAGAAAACATACACATTGATAACGTAACATATACGCTCTTGCTTAATTTTCTCCAAGGCAGGTTTGGGAGCAGAAAGCATTTATCTAAAAGATGAGAAAATCCAGTTTAAAATCTAGTACAGTAATATTTCGGATAACGTTTACCTCAGATAACGCAAAAATCGCATAACGTTAAGTAATCTGGGGGGGGGAGAGAGAATTGCATCGAATAACGTTAAGATCCTTTGGGATGCATCGGATAACAACCGCTAAAGCCTGTGTTGTTACAATGTACAGTATCTCCATGGAGCTTTAACGTTATCCGATGCATCCCATAGGATTTTAACATGTATTGGATAACACTAAAAATCGGATAACACCAAGACTTGTGGAACCAAGTTTTAGTGTTATCCGAGGTTTTACTGTACAGCGGAACCTCACTTAATGTAATTAATGTGTTCTCTGGGACATTTCTTACAGCAAAAATTACTTTAACTGATTTTCCCATAGGAATGCTTTGAATGCAATTTCCTATAGGAATGCATTGAAAACCAAACTACTTTGACAGAAATATGGTTTCCCATAGGAATGCACTGAAAACTGATTAATCTGTTCTGAAAAAAAAAATCCGTTTGTTCCACTGTATCTTGCTTTTCTGTACACTATCAATATTACCGTTTGTGAAAAAGGCTCATGAGCAAATACCCAAGTAAACGAAAGAATTTCCAAGTAAGAGCAAATAGAAAACACGTCACAAACCTGTCTTATATTTTCCATTTTATTGTATAAATGACACTCCCACAAAAGAGCCTGTACATAGTATACATATATCAAAGTAATATTTTATTCTATAAGAAATGGAAAACCCAATCTGCTCAGATGAAAAACTGCACTACAATTTAAGCCCCACAATTTAAGTTATAGTAGTAAAGCATCGATAAACCAATTCTAAACATTATGTAAACAGACACCAGATGCTGCCAATTCATTTTCTTTTGTAAATGATTTATATATATCCTGTCAGGCACATGATTGTCCTTCAGTTGCAAGAAATCCCAAGTGTATCCAGTACCATTTCAATTGCTTGCAATGGATTAACAATCTCTTGGATGTTATCTTTCCTTAAAACCCAGGCTGGTCTCTGTCTGTATAGTAATAGAAATGCCATAGATAGAAAAGTCATGATTTGTTAAAAATAAAAACAAAGATGAACCAGACATTAAGCATTAGACACTTACCTTGAAATAATTTTTGTTCTTACAGGAGTCATTGGAACAGAGCAACGGCTATTTTTGTATGTGCATGAGTTCTCTTTGACACGGAGCCTTTGAGCATCCATTTGATATTTACGGACTGTGAGTTTAAATAATGTCTGAAGGCGACTAACTACTTGAGGGTTGTTTCGGATCTCCTAAAAAAAACAATCCAACATTTAAAGAAAGCATAATACTTCATTCAGTGAAACATTCAAGTTACAATTTTGGGGTGGGGGGAACCTGCCTACTTTTTGCTGGAGTACTCCAATCTTACTGGCATGCTCCCTTTCCCTTAGCAAAACACCTGAACAGGTGGCTTCCAACAACTCCAGACACTTTTGAATGAAATGTATCATTTAGCTTCATTTCACTAAGGCATCAGGTCCAGATCTGGAATAAAACCCACCTTGCTTGCCCTGTGGTGTAACCTTTACCAAAGACAACACAAGGAAGTGTGAACCCTCCCACCATATGCTTATAGGGAAGTTTAAGAGTTGTGTATTGAAGAAAGTGCATTGCAGTGATTCTCCTCTCACATGTCTAATTGATTCCATTATGTGGAGGATTATTGCCTGGCCTTATGGCAGTTAAACCACAGGATTTAAAGGGCTTTGTTTTATCTTCCATACTATGCAATATCCACATAAAACTACAAGCAGCAAAATGTGGATGGGGGTGTCAGCAGTATACATACGACACTTAGCTTTTTCCTTTTCAGTGAATCTTTTACAAGGCAATCAATGTTCTGAATTAGTGTCTATTAACAGAATGAGAGCCAAGAACTCTTTACAAGACAAAGGCATTGCCTGGCTCAATCTCTGTTCTTCCTGTTTTGTTACTGCTCTCCCTATAAATGATCATGTTTGTAGTTTGGGGTACTCTTGGAGCCATTTCCCTCCCCCAATGAAGCACAGTTGGCTTTCATGATGTGGAGCATCTTTCTATCAGCTATACTGTAACTGATACACCAGTTATGACACTGTGTACCTAGAACTACTATATAAAATTCTCACCCCTAAACAGGTTGAAGAAAAGGAAAATTTAAAGGAAAAATTAAAGCTTACAGAAGCTCTTCTTGAATCCTTTGAAAGAAGGGCAAGCAGACAGCATGTTTTGGTAAAAATGCTTCCTCCTTTCTCTGCAATTTTGCCACCAGCTTTCTCTCTATACATTTGAAGTAGGTCCAGTAAAGTTTCTATAGACTTTTCCACTGCATAAACAGCTTCAGTTGTCCTTTCATACTTGAAGAGAACAGAGTTTAGTATTAACCACAGCCCAAAGGAATTCTAAATGGGTTGGGAAATCATCATTTATTCCCATGAGAAAAAACTTGATTTCTAAAAATGTATTGCACTATAAGCTAGTGACAGAACAAACACAATATTTTTCAAACTACCAAACTAACAACTGGTTTCATTTTCATATTACACCCAGATATCAAGTAAATGTGAATAATATTTAAATTTCAATACTGATAAGAGACAGCCTCAGTAAACTCACCAGATTCTGAGTAAATGTGTTCCAAATTGCACTTTACCCCCACCGGAAAATGTTTAATTTAAATAAAAAAGTATTCATAAAATACTTGACTACTGGAAACTTACTCTCTCCCTACCTATGTATAGCATGTAAAAGCAAAATCACACTGTTTTAAATATTAATTTTAAATATTAATTTTAAATATTAATAAAAAGCCAAACACACTAGTTTAAATCCCAATTTAAGCTAATGAAAAAACCCTTGTAGAACAGATCTAGCCCCTTCATTTTAAATATTAATCAATTAAAATTCATGTCATCTGCAAAACAGAAAAAATACAGTGGAATTGGGCTCGGACAGTAACTGAGAACGTCCCCAATTTATTGTGCAACCTAAAATTTTGGTATGGTTACAAAAACTGAAATTTTAGGCTACACAATAAATTATATGCTAAGAATGTCAATTTTCAGGTGTGCACCCTGAGCGGTGGCTTAAATTAACTAGAATTTGAGTTGCTTATATGTTTATGTACCTAAGTGTGTTAACTTATTCATAAAAGCTGTTTGAGCTATGTTTCACAACAAAGATAGAAAACAACATAACTACCTTAGACAAATTGAGCAGGACCTGGACAGAGTATGTGATAACATCCATGCAAGGGACACTACGATTGCAACTCCGTATCAAAGTAAAAATTATGCGGACTGCTTCAGTCTGAGAAATGCTTTCACAACAAACAGGAGATAACCTAGTTACAACCTCTTGAAGAGAAAAGTATGACAATTAATAACAGTAGAACAACAATCACCACATTTTCCGGACACAGTTGTGCCAGATTAAGGGCTAAAAGACTGAACTAGCACACCATTCCCATAGATACACAAACATAGTTCATTTGATATATTTCCCATGAGATAAGAACTGCAAAATACAGGGGGTCCTTCTTGCAGGCTTTTAGCAACACTTTATGGAGAGTGGCAGGTCACAATGGAGGAAGCTAGGAGCACCAAGCATGTTCCTTCTCATTTCATGTGATTCCATTTTGCATATACAGTGGTAGCTCACTTAAAGAGCATAATGCATTCCACAGGACTGCTCTTTAAGCAAGTTTGCTCTTTAAGCGAAACACCAGTGTAAGTGACCAATTGTGACTTCTGGCAGGGGGGATTGTGAACCCTGATTTAGCAGAAAATTCTGCTCTTTAAACAAGTTAGTCTCTAAACGAGGTGCTCTTTATGCGACGTTTTACTGTATTAGTAAAACTATACAGTAATATATCTTAGAGTAAATAAAATAGAACATTAAAAAGACAAAAATGTTTTGGCACCTTAAAGACTAACTCCTGTATTTAAATGTGAGCTTTTGTGGGCCAAGTCCATGTCATCAGACATAAGAGTGAGACCTCGTGGCATCAATTTATACACATATCCGGTACACAGGCACACAATTGGCCAGCCTAACAGAATAGTAACATTGTATCTTTCTTCAGCTGACAAAATCCCATTATTATTCAAATCTGCTGCATTTTTTTTCTTTTTTGCTGTTCTGTTTTATTTAGTCTAAGATAAGCTTGCATAGACTATCACGACTACCATTTCAAACATTTCAACTAAGATGCAATACTGTAATACAAGAACAGTAAACTCATGTCTTAGCCAAAAAATTGGCCACAGCTTATATCATTTGGTGTGGCATGGAGTAAATAACCAGTCATTTAAAGCCTGTCTTCTGGCTGATACCCACAATGTGCATGCCTATGGGCAGAACGGCGACAATGCTATGTGAGGGCTTGTGTGTCTCTCCTACTAGCTGGATGTGAGGCAACATGCCAATCACTGCACAATCTAAAGCTCTGTAGCTCACTCCACTTCTAAACTCTTTATGGGGAAACCTTGTTTTTAGACAGCAAAATGCTAAATAGACATTCCCTGATTGAAAATGAACTCCACCCTTTACTTTCAACATCAAGAGGTACAACTACATGAACAGGACTCTTGTCCTGCTCTTTTAACAATTTTTGTAATTTTGTAACTCGAAAATGTTTAATTTCCTTTTAGCCTAACTTTTAATATTGTATTAATTTATATTTTTTAACTGTTAATAGGGTATTGAATTTTGACTGGTGGTCTTCAACTATGTATTTTTTAATTCTGTTGCGTAAGCCGCCCAGAGTTGGGTTTTTCCCAATTGGGGCGGGATAACAAGTTAGAACAAATAAAATAAATAACTAAATAAATAACTAAATAATGAACAAACAGAATAAACATATATCAGTGATGCAAAGTATATAACATAATGAATCTTTCCTCAGTACAGTACAAGGAAAACAGAAACCCCACTGCATTAAAGTGAATAATCAAGTGTATAATTTTTTTCTGTAACAACCAATATCCAAGTCAAGTGAAACACCCAACAGATTTTAGGACAGCAGGCAGGAAATCAACACAATGTTAAGTTATTCAAACTGACCCAATCCACTTCCTTGTTCTCCTCTTTTTGAATGTCATATTTACATATGACCCCTCTTTTTAGACATTAGTGTTTTGGAGATCAAAATATTGTTGCCATTTACAAGGTTGGTAACATTTTCCTCTATAATCTTTACAAGAAACTACTAACCTAGCTCTTTTAAAGCAGCCAGAATGTAAGAGAAATGCTTGTATTTGAGAAGGCGATCAATGGCAAGTGCAGTTCTGTTACAGAGCTTCTTCTCTTCTTTGCTCTCTTTATTGGCAATAATCAAGCTGTCTCGGAGAGCTCTAGTTTCCACAGTATCCGTCTTCTTCCTCCATGAATATCCTCTCCATAATGCCTTAAGCAAGGAAAGAACAGGTAACCTTCTTACATTGAAAAGAGAAAAACACATAGATTTTGCACTGTAATGAAGTGCAACTCTGTGCTTCTCAAAGTGGATTCCACTTAAATGTTCAATTAATTGAAATATAACATTCTGCACACAGTTCATTTAGAGAGAAAAGACAGACGGGAGAGTCTTATAAAACAGGGGAGATCTCTCTCTCTCTCCCAAATTATGATTTTAAATTGTAAAGTAAATTATAGATGTAGTACATGGGATATTCCTTGAAAAAACATTCCAAGGTTTGTGAATTCTTGATGTGACAGAAAGATAGGAAAGGAGATTGGGACTAAACCTAATCCAATTCTACTTAGGTTTAAAGCATTTTCAAGACTAATGAAGCCTCAATACCTGGATAGCTCCAATGATTTAGGTATCCTGCTTGGAAACCAGAGGTCGGAAGTTTGATTCCCCACTGAGCCTCTTGCAAGTAAAGCCAGCTAGTATGACCTTGGCCAAGCTGTACATCCCCAGAGCACCCCAGAAGAAAAGAATAGTGAACTGGTTCAGAGCACACTTTCTACCTAAAGAACTCTGGAAAGTTACCATCAGATGGAATTGACTTGATGGCATACAATTAATATTGCTAACAAAAATCCTTGCATTCACTTACCTGAAATTTAATTATTCCATTGCTTGAGGTTTGTGGATTCACATCTTTCTGAATCACATTGACAATTTTTTTCCTATCATCTATCCATCTCCTCACCATTTTCTGTATTTTAATAATTTTTTCACGATACTGTAGATATCTTGCCCTCTGTTTTTTTGCTCGATACCATCGCTGTTTAAAACAACATGGAAAAAATAACCATTCACTCACAGTTTTTCAAACATGGAACTTACAGTAGATCAGCGTTCCAAGTTCAAGTAATATTGACTACTACAAAGAATCAAATATTGTTATAAATAGGATGAAACAATTTGGTAGTTCCCCAAAACTAACCTGAATGTAAAGTACTGAAGACAACTGCAAATATGCACATTTGAAATGAAGATGATTTCTGTAGGCCCTCTGAATTCTAATAGCAGCAAGATGATGATATGCAGCAGCTGTAAAATGAAGCAGAAATCTTTGTCGTCTCTGGACCAAAATCTAGAGAAAATAAAGATAAATTGAATTAATAGCCAAACTAGGGAGATCTTTGAGATGCCATTTTTAAGATTCAAATTCACAGTGTGTTGAAGCCCAGTAATTCACCTACTTGCTTAACTGTTCTAACATTCCTCCCTAAACTGTTTCCACTAAGGAGCTGGGAAAAAGTGATAAATAAGCTCTGTACAACGCTTTGGCATGAAGGACACAGATAATGAAACCACCTTCAGTCTGAATGAGTGGTGGAGAAAAATGTAGGTAAAAAACTGATTCAGAACACAACAGCCAATATTCTGACGTTTACCTAAACACATTGAATGTACACTAATTTTAAAAGAATGACATGTTTCCTATTTGTCTTTATGCCCATAGGTCATCTGTTAGAAGAAATGCACTATGAGGGCCTTCTCTATAGCTGTGTGCCAAGCTTGGTATGATCTCCAAGATAATGCAAAGCCTGCCAATTATTTATACAGAAGGTTGAAAAAAATCCTGAGAAAATATAAATCTCATTGGAAAATCACAAGGGTACCTCTAGTTTTATACACTTGAGAATTTTATCAGATCAGGTTCTGCCTTTCGCTTTTTCTATTAAAAGTCAGTGCTATGAATAGTTACCCTTCCAAGCTCTTTCCTAGCATGGTATCTTCTGTATGCAGACTGAATTACTTGTACAGCTGTTTTGGCTGCCAAGAATTTTTGCCGAGCCACTTTTGCTGCCAGAGTTGCCCTCCACTTTCTCTGAATTAGAACTGCCGACGCTTTCATTCTCAAAAACCTAAAGGAAAATGAACATATCAAAAAGCAAATTCCTCAGTTTTCTTTAAATTAAATAAGGATTGCTATTAAAGACACTTGTGCAGCTTGCTATATTACCATCTCCTCTGCTGCTTAGCTTTTTGGTAACGCTGAATCACGCGTATAGCTCTCTCAATGGTTCCATATTCCGTCAGAGTTCTCCTTCTATGGAGCCATGCTGGCATAACTATGCTTTCAGTCTGAGCTGCCATCATTTCATTGGCCATCTGCCTGGCTTTATAGCCTCTAAAAACAGCCTAATGGGAAAACGGATGCAAAACATCACTATTGTTTTCAAATCTATTCAGCCCAAATCAATGTTCTTCTTCTGGTTGCCAGTTATTAGCTTGGATCCTGTTATCCCAGATAAAATCTGTTACACTGTACTGTTAAACATCGTTAGAGGTGACTCTCCTCCATTCAAATGTCTTTGTTCCCCACCAATCCTCAACTCCTGAATCATGGCTAGAAAACGCACTTTCTTCCCTGGACACTACCCACCTACCATGAATTAAATAAACTCATCTAAGTGTCATGTTTTGTGTCTCACTGAAAGACAATTTGGCTGGTAGCAATAAACAAATTTCAACACAGTACAGAAGAAACTTGACAGCACCAAAACCGAACCCACTTTATCTGCTCCACTAGAACGTTCAAGATGTTGTTTCCAGTTGTTTTTGACACTGGCTCTTACTTCTTCTAAGCAGAGATCTGGCCACAATCATAGCCTAAGCCATGGCAGTATGACCTAGTAGGTGTAATTAGATTTTCTTCATCTTTTCCCCCATCCTAACAGGCCTTTGCAGCAAATATAAACCTGCTTTGATGGGTTATCAGGCTTCCAGAGCAGAGGGACAATTACTACTGTCCTGATTCTGCCGAAGGAAGCAATCTTCCAAAAGAACCACTCTCTTTTCCCTGAGCTTTCTTTCAGTATACAAATTAGCATTGAGGTTTTTAATATAATGCAGTTAAATACTGGCTTAAATTCAGTAAGGCACAACCAGAGTAGACCCACTGAATCGGTAGTACGGAGACACTGACTCACCAAATTGCCACTGATTCAACAGTCCCATTTTGTTGTCGCTTACTACTAGTTTTCAGCCACCGAGTAGCTTTAATGCAAAAGTAGATTTAAAGCAAGATAGCATGGCAAATTCCACAATGTAATAGGCATTGACTGACATAGTTCCAAATCTATTAATTCTAGAACACTGCTGGTATATAGACTGTAGTTATTAAAATCAATTAAGGGTTGAGTAAGTAATGCTAAATACCTGCATTTTTATTATGCTTCTCCTCGTCCTGCAAAATTTTTGACGCTCAATGAAACCTCTGACTGCAGCTTGTAGAATGATTATTCTCTTCAAAGTCTGTAAATATGTAGCTCTCTGATGTTTCATAGTCAAATAAGTCCGATAATGGCGTTGTATTAAAACGGCAGCTTCCCTGTATTTCTGATACTGTTCTGTGTAACAGAGCCCCAGGTCTTTGGTGACAAGATGGTCAGGCTTTTTAAAACCCACAATTATTGCTGAATGTTCTTTCTTTGACTTTTTGCGTACTGCTGCTCCACGATAAGCAGACTGGATCGTTATTACTGCCCAGCGTACCAGTTTGTAATGTTTGCGCTGCACATGCATGCGATAAATAGATTGGATGATAGTTGCTGAGATATGCAGGGTTGTCAATTCTTGTTTTGCTCTCATGCCACTGTAAGAGACCTTAACAACTACAGATTTCTGCATTTTAAGGTAGGCATTTTGCTGACGTTTCCTTTTAACATACATTTGGTAATGTGTCTGGATGATGACAGCAGCACATCTGAGTCTCTGGTATGTGACCCTAGCTCTATGCATTCGAAAAGATGCCTGAATGATCCTTGCAGCTAAATGCATGCGCTTGACCTCCTTCCTCACTTTAAAGCCCCTGTAGAAAGACTGCACACAAACTACTGCAGCACAGAAAGAAGTACACTCCTGAATCTGTCTTCGTGCCATAATCAGTGATCTGTATCGTCTCTGAAGGAGAACAGCAGCTGATTTTAAAGCTAGGTACCGTCTACGTTCTCTCTGCATTTTAAAATTCCGCTGAAGTACAATAGCAGCGTGGTGTCTTTTTTGACACTGTATTGCCTTCATCCTCTGAAATGCCTTCTGAATGCATATGGTGGACCTCTTAACACAGGAATACTGCTGGACTGCAATTTTTTTGAGCTTATTGGCTCTGGCTCTTTCCTGGATAACTCTAGCTGCCCACTGCAATTCTTTGTAAGAACACTGTTGCCTGTGCCTTCGATAGTTACTCTGTATGATTATGGCAGCATTATGCTGCTTTCTAAAGATACCTCGCATTTTCATTCCTCTGTAGGCAGCCTGAAGAACTACAGCAGAGTGGCGCTGTTTTAAGTACAATCCTCTGATACGTTTAGTTTCTTGATATGCTCTATAATATTGTTGTACTCTAACAGTAGCAAGCTTCAAAGCTTGATACTGAGTGTAAGCCATATGCATTCTAAAAGCTGCCTGGATCACAGTAGCAGCCCCTTTCATTTTCTTCACTGATTTTCTGGTCAGCTGGCCTCGGAAAGCTGACTGCATTATAACAGCCGCTTTACAGAGACGGAGATACTCTGCACGCTGTTGTTTGGAAAGGAGTGTTGCTTGGTACTTCCTCTGAATTGTCAGAGCAGCAGCCTTAAGAGAAAGGAAACACTTCCTTTGAAGAAAAGTTCTAAATCGCCTCTGAATGGTGGTGGCAGCTATATGCATCTTTTGAAGATCGTGCCTTGCTTTCATGCCTCGAAACGCTGACTGAATTTGGATAGCAGACGTCTTCATCTGCCTGTATTTATGCATCTGGGCACTTCGAAATTTGCAACCACGATACCACTGCTGAATTAGTTTTACTGCTGCAACCATCTTTTGGAAGGATTTCCGTTGTCTGTACATTCGATAAAAGGACTGAAGAGAAGTAGCAGACTTGTGCAACATTTTTAACTCCTGTCTAACTTTCATGCCTCTGTAAACAGCTTGAAGAATGAGAGAAGACTTTCTTATCTCCAGATACTTTTTGTGTTCCTTTTCTCCTCTGCAAAATGCTCTGTACCTTCTCTGGATGACAATAGCTGACAGTTTCATTGCCTGATATGTAACCTTACACTGATGCATCTTAAACATGGCTTGGATTTTTACTGCTGCCAGGTTCATCTGCTGAATCATTCTTCTTGCTATCACACCTCTGTAAAATGCCTGTATTTTAACAGTTGCTTCCTTTAAAGAAAGGTATTCCTTCCTTTTCATATGGGCTAGGATAACAGCCCGATACCACCTCTGAACTGTGATAACAGCTCCTCTGATATGTTTAAACTTTGTATGATCAACATGCATCTTGAAGGAGGACTGTATGATCACAGCAGCCAGGTGCTGTCTTCGGATCTGCTTCCTCACAAGACTCCCTCTCCAAGCTGCCTGGATCACTATGATGCTATTGCGAAGACTAATGTATTCCTGCCGTTGCTTTCTACTTGATTTTCTGGCTCTATAGTACTGCTGAAGTGTTAGAGCAGCATGTGTCATTTCGACCCTTTTCAGCGCCTTATACCTCCTAAAGGCAGTCTGTATAGTTATTGCAGCAGCACGTTGCTCCAGAAACCATTTCCTTACTTTCCCTCCGCGCAAAATTGCCTGCAAAGAAGTCACCACTGCTTTAATCTTCAAAAAGTGTGTTCTCATTTTGGAAGCTCTGTACCAACTCTGAATGATAAGGGAAGCTTGAATTAAGGCTTGGTATTTTTTCCTAGCAACATATGCCCTGAAGGTAGCCTGGATCTTAGCAGCAGCCACATGTTGACATCTAAGTGTTTTGCGTAATTTATAACCCCTGTAGCCTGCTTGCAAGCAGACAGCTGCCTCTTTAATGTGCATGAACTTCAACCTCTGAGTGGTTTGTTCTCTGTATGCACGGTAGCGTATCTGAATAACAAGAGCAGCTTCAGACATCTTTAGGAAATGTTTCCTCTGTTTCTTCATTCTGTACCAAGCCTGAAGGACAGCAGCAGCTTCATGCCATCCCTGAATCACAAGGTGGTGAGGGGAAAAAAAAAAAAAACCCAATTATTTTATGCTTACACTTCACATACAGCACAGTGGTACCGTGTTTTACAAATTTAATGCATTCCACAGGACGTTTTGTATTGCAAAAAATTAGTAAAGCAAAACGCAGTTGACCATAGGAATGCATTGAAAATGGTTCCAAAAATTCATAAAGCGAAACACAGTTTCCCATATGAATGCACTGAAAACCAATTAATCTGTTCCAAAAAAATTGCAATGTGAGGCATTATTTTCTATGGATTTTCATTCATAAAGTGAAAATTATGTTAAATGAAGTGTTCATAAAGCAAGGTACCACCGTATAAGAAATTTTGTTTTAATACACACACACGTGGACATACTTTGAGTTTTTAAAAGATTCAGGATGCTTGCATTTTTCTGGGCAAGGTGAGATTTCAGCATCGAAAACCCATATTTCAGCTTGAACCTGAAGTCTTATTGACTCCAGCTGGGCATAACAAAGCTCCTAGACATCTCAGGTGACTGAGTAAATTCACTTATTTCTGACATAGTCAGTCACACTGTCTAACTATAGGTACTACCTTTATAGCTTCCTCCTGCTTTGCCTTTTTTAATTTCTGCAGTTCTATCTGAGCCAAATATCTTCGCCAGTGTTTCTGAATTGCAACTGCTGCACTCTTGGCCTAGAAAGAGAGAAAAAGAAAGTACAGCAGACTGTATGCTTCTGAGCAATGCGGCCTTTCTGTCGACAGGCTGAAGCAAAATACAAGGCAATGAAAAAGAATACCTGAGCAAGTTTTGTTTTCAGTCTGTGTTCCCTCCAAGCGGACTGAATCCGTTTTGCTGCTCGGATCTCTTTAGAAAGTCCTAGAAGTCGTGAACACAGATATGATAGATAGGTGATAACCACCTACGGGAAGAGCAGAGCGCACAAAATCTTAGCAAGTTGTTACTGAATAAAGGAAATGAAGTCCTCACATGAAGAGAATGTGGCTTATCAATGAAACTAAGTAAATAATTTTTTTAATGTGAATCCTAAGAATGTGGCTATTACCTTTTCATCCGGTATTGTATTAGACATGTCTGAATGATGAATCATAGATGGAATACCACCAAGGTTAGAAACGGCAGTGTTAATCAGTTGGAAATTTTTCTTCTCATTGTCCAGTAGTTCTTTATAGAGTGCAGAAGTAGTTATAGCTTAAAAAAAAAACACAAAACCTGAATATTTGTAATTAACACACAGAACTGTGGGGCGCCAGGGGCGCTCCATCACCCCACCAAGCCTTGCACCGGCTCAAAAGGACATCGCGGCGGTGGACGGCTCCCACCAGGACTGGAGTCTTTCTTTTTTGGACTTTTCCCAGCTACCTTCTGTAGGATTTTGCTTATAATCATTGTGGGACGTAGTATACGTGATTTTTGTTTTTGCTGTTGTTTTTTGTAATACTTTTTTGTAACATTTTATTGTGATATTAATACTTTTTGATTGTTACTGTTTTTAATATATTTATACCCCGCCTAGAATCAGGTTTACCCGAGTAGTGCGGGGTATAAATGTGAAATGAAATGAAGAACTACAGAAGAAAGGAAACAAGCATCTTCTATCTATATTTGAAGAGCCATTTAATTAACATACCTTGGTCAAAGGTTCCACTCAGCAAATTTAGAGACTCATCAGACTCAGAGGATGAATTCAGTGCTAATGTACCACTTTTAGTGCACTCTACTGTCTGAGTAGTCTGTTGACATATTGCATCCAAAGGTATGTAACATGGATGATAATGATGAATCAGATAACATAGCACTCTTCCATCTGAGAAAGACACTGTGAAATTTTCGACCTATTTTTAAAGAGACAAGCATATCAGAACCAGGGAAATATGTTCTGAATGGTATCTCTCTGTACACCTTACACAGAATCATAACACTTGCACAGCACTATCTATTGAATGTTAGAAAGTTTAGCTAGTAAAAATAGCTATCCTGTCATATGATTTATCAGCAAACCAGACAAAGAGATCTCTCTAAATAATGTGAATCTAACACTAGTATTACAGAGATTAAAAAGCTACTGTTGAACTTAAAGTGTAATCATACTGTTTAGGTCACACACATGCTCATTTGCTACCATGTAGTGCCATGACTGAAACCATTACAGAAAATACCGGAAGCCAGCAAACACACATTCAAAAAGCATCTTGTCTCTTTTAAGTCTGTAACCACTACATCAGTGAAGCTAACAGAAAAAATTATTTATTTATTTATTAGTTCAAATTTATATTGCCGCCCACTCACCGTGGCGACTCAGGGCGGCTTACAAAAAATACATTACATTACAATATACTATGTTGGTGTGCGCTCAGGGGGATGGGCGGCAAGGTCCTCAACCTGCCCTGGCTTCTTCCTCCCCTGGCAGTTGGTGTAGGCATTTAATGTGTAGGCATTTAAACAGACATTTAATGTGACAAGCAGCAGTACCATGATTGCATGCTATCTGCAATATTTCAGTTTTTACTTCTTAAGAGTATAATAATAAGGGCTCAAAAAAATGCCCTGCCATCTCAGCCAGTTACTAAAAGTGGCTTCTACTGGTTAATATCCCAATGTTTTTATGTACAAGGAAAATATTTCAGTGTTAGTTTGCAAAGCACATCCAAGAACAGAGCCACACATCTTTAAAAGTTGTTGAAAGGATATTTTTTTTTACCTTTATGTTGTAAAAGTGGCAGACAGCATTCACCCAAATCATGAGAAGTTTTATATTTTCACTGTAACTTTCAGATAAATAAAAACTACTGCTGTTCTTTCTCATTTTTTTAACAGATGATTCCAAAGTAGTTGTCTTTCCTTTTGACACATGCATGCGCTTTAAAATATCAATTTCTTCTTTTATCTGAACCATATCAATGGAAATATCCACCTAGGCAAAAGCAAACATGTGTTCTTAAAATATTTGTCATATGTAGCCAACTAATTTATACACCTCTGTTAGCAACTACTAAAAAACAGGCACCATTTAATTCATGGATTCACAACCTAAGGCCCACAGCGCCAATTAATCCGGCCCACGGTGAGAATTCTAGGGCCACAGCCATCACCGGAAGTGATGAAAACTAGTTGCCCTCACTCCCACTGCCACAGAAAGTGGTGAAAATGGCCGAGATCACACTGTGAATGCCACTACCGCCACCGCAAGGAACCACACCTCCAGCCCGCTCACCTGTGTGAGGGGGACATGATCAGCCCACGGCAGGAAAAGGTTGTGAACGCCCGGTTTAATTCAATGGCCAAATTCTTGTTTGTTGCGTTGCACTACATAAGGAGAACTGTGTACCTTGCTTACAGTTACAATTCTGAAACTGGATTTGACCAGTAGTTTATCCTTAGGTAAATATCAAACTTCAGACTACAATTCCAAGCTAAGGTTATAATTCTATACAGATCTAGATAACCTTATATTTCCTGGGTTTAATGAAATTTATTATAGGGATATGCATGGACCTGTGTTCCATAAATAACAATAGCACTGGTGCAAACCAACTAAGATTGTGAAAGTAAGAGAAAGGTACATACTTCCAAAAGCAAGAAGTTTGGATTAGGGAAAGTATGAATAATAACTTAAGATAATTTGTCTCAGTTATTTATTTCTGTAACTAAACTAAGAAGACCAATAAGTTCACTTTCCTAATTTTTAACATCACTATGTTGTCATGTAAAAACTTTCCATAATGGTTCCAAGGCTAAACTGCAATGTTTACAATTTGAATATTTTAATGGCAGTTATTTTTAAAGCCCCATTCAGTCTTGTGCTACACTAAATAAGCACCTCAAAGATATACTAAATTTCTGAATGTTCAATACTGTAAGCAACAGATGCATACTGAACAACCTTAGTTAAGGCTGTAAAGATTCACTTCCTAAATGTCTATAATGTCTATTATGCAGTACAGTAATACATTGGATAACATTAAGACTTGGTTCCACAAATCTTAACGTTATGCGATTTTCAGCCTTATCCGATGCATGCGTCTCTTACTGCCTTGGCAACCATTTCTCTCCATTTTCTGATCTCTTGCATCGGCGCTTGGCTGCCTCTGCCTGTCATGAGGCATAGCTCTGTGCTCTGCAATCGGCTGGTCAAGCCTGGCTCAGTCAGAGCAAAGAGCAGCTAGGCTGACTCCACATGGGTGAGGCCGGCTTGATCGTGTACGCTACCCTTGCCTGGGCCAGCCATGAGTTCCACTGCAAAGGGCTGCCTGGGGAACCTGGTGGGAGCAGCAGCTGCGGTGGCTTGAAGGTAAGCAGGGCCAGGGCTGGGCTGGATTCTCTCGGCAGTACGGCACCCCATTGCTGGGGGTGGGGGGGAGGAAGGAGGGAAGTGGCAGGGAGAGGAGCTTTGGCCTCTTTTACTTCTTTATTACGATGCATCGGATAACGCTAGAAAGAACGTTCTCCGATGCAAATCTTTTCCCCAAATTTGTTGTTGTTATGCGGTTTTAGCGTTATCCAGTGCAATCGTTATCCGGGGTATTACTGTACCTGAAAAGCAAACACTATTTTCCACAGTAGAGCAAATGTTTTTTCTCTATGCCGATCCACAATATCCTTTGCTTCAAATGTTCCATCTAAAAATCAGACAAACTGGTTAGTTCTTAGTCCATCACCACAGCTTTTGACTCTGCTCTAGCAACACTTTCTAATGCTTACCACGTTCATCCTTCAACGGAATCCCATGGTCTTTCAATACCTCAAGAACAATGTTGACATTGTGCATTTTCTGAAGTCTGCTGATTGCAGGAACTCTTAATTTTTTTGAAAGATTCCAATTTGATGAGAGAAGTTCCACGGCTCTCCTTAAAACAAAGAAGATTCCATGTAAAGCATAAGCAATTTCTTTAATAAAATCTTCCGTAACAAAACTCAGCAGAAACTTACACAAGACGGATGCCACATTGCAAATCTGTAGCAAGATTTGATACAGCAAAGTCAAATTCGTCTAGCGGAGTTTGAACATGGCTAACTGGAAACCCCAAAAATCCAAGGTGGCGTGAAAGATCACCTTCTCCACTTAGAAAATCTCGGGAAAACGCCAGCAGTATCTCTTTGCTAGACTACAAGGGGGAAAAATTAAACACATTTACAGCAGGGCTACAATTCTGTTCATTTAATGGGGCTTTCTGTTGAGTAAACACATATACTACTAGGGTTTAAGACAGTCTTGTTGACTGTAGCTCAACTTACAACGTGTCTGGATGCAGAAAGCATATGCTGAATCAAGTTTCTTAAGTGTTTAAAATACTAGCTTGTTGTGGATCCTCCCTCCCACCCCCCACCCCCGGAACCAAATAACATTAACCTGCCTTCCAAATCAAATAATTATTCAGGAATATAAATGAGAATACCTTGAATTCGGCATTTTTACAGAAGAGGCAAGGATCATGTTCAATAATTCGAGACATTTTTGCATAATCAAGGAAGCAAATCAGCAGAAGAAGCTTTTTCAATGTGAATTTGGACAATGCTTCTTCATGACCTAAAAGTAAAGCATTAGAGTTTATGTAGGGACATCTAACCAAGATACACCAGATTATAAGAGAGCAATGAAAATAGTTACCATCTCGATAAAGATGGGGCACAGCTGGGTGTCTATATTCAGCTGCAATATCAGGATTCCATAGCAAGCGGCTGAGTATAAACACTGCCAAACCCATGACATCACTGTTACTTTCCAATGCAATAAGTTCACCATAAACTATCTATAAACAGAACAGAGCAACAGAAAGTTTTAGAAGCAAAACAATTCCATACACATGTTCAGAATTTAGAGCAAGCTTATAAAAAACAGCAGCAATACAATATTAGTTAGTTCCCTTGACAAAACTAATTAAAATTTAAGTTCCCAAAATATAGCAAGTAATAATTGATCAATGCAATCTCCTAAGAATATGTTTACCTTTACTACAAGTATGACAATACTCTAGGGCCAGAGCTATAACACTATATTATGCTTTATATTCAATTTTCTGGGTGACATACAATTAAATAGGGTAGAACTTGCCTTTGCAAGACTAGAATTCTGTGTGTGAGAGAGAGTCCTGTTCTCAAAAGTTATATATCTTAGCCATGCATATAGATCAAAGGCATTGTTGTAAGAAAGTCAGAAAATGAATAGAGGCTACAAAATTGATTGAAAATTATGACTAAAGAGCTAGTAATACCACATGCAACTGGCAAATATATGATCTACTGATATGTATACCCATTCATCTATGTAACTTCTTGGAACTTAGTATACAGACCTATGAAACAACGTTCACTGCACCTATAGCTGTGGTGGCGAACCTTGGCACTCCAGCTGTTCTTGGACTTCCCAGAAGCTCTGATCAGCAGGTGTACTGACTTGGCCTTCTGGTAATTAAAGTCCAAGAACACATGGAGTGCCAAGGTTCACCACCACTGGCCTATAGCCATCTTCAAAATGAGTAATTCCTATCAATGTACCGAGCTAGATAAGTACTAATGGATTCAAGACAGCAAAGGCCTTTATAGGGTATATCTTTGATATGAATCAACCAATTTAGGCATAACTAAGTAAAGTGAAATTGTATGAATTGTGTTGTAGAGAAAACTGAATAAGCAAATTAAATTTGCTTCAGGATTGCAGAATCTAGGTAGGTATTTTACTGATGTTTATTATTGATTTTAGTTGGATTATTTTGTTTGATGCCAGTTTTGTGGTTTGTCTATTTGCTGTTGTAAGCCGCCCAGAGTGCAGGGTATTAATTAACTGAAGGATGTCATTCATTAAGTGAAATACATTCTTCTCAGCTTTTAATTTGTAATTTACAAACTTACTTCTAGACCTATGCGCAGCCATAATGGGTTATAGTATAAAAGCCAGTTGAGGATTTTCTGTCTCTCTCCTGCAAAGAACACAAAAGTGTGACAAGATGAAATATAACTAAAAAACAAGCTTACACAATTGAAATGACTAAGGGACATAGCGAACCCTAGCCACTTTGCAACATGTAATCTAACATATAAACCTCAACAATTTCTATATACAAGTAGCAAAATCTAGAATCTTGTTGCATTCTTATCAATATCTTTTTACAAATGTGTCCTTTCAAACTAGCAAGTGTTTTGCTTCCATTTTAATCTTCAGCCCATTTATTACTCTAACCATTTTGTCACAGGTATAAAAGTCACTCTTACTCAAAAGCTAGTCATGTCCAACTCTAGGGTGCATTGCTCATTTCTATTTACACTCAAACATCTGCAGGAATCTCCAAGGTCATGTGGGAGACCTATAAAGAAGCAACTATTTATCTACTTGCAACTTCATGCTAGGTTGACAGGAGCTGGGACAGCATTTGGGTCTCGAACTGCTGACATCCCAGTTAGCAAGCTCAGAGTCTTAACCAATAAGCCACAAAAATTAGAATTTTGTTGCATCCTTACCAATATCTTTCCACAAATGTCTGTCCTTTCGAATGAGCAAGCGCTTTGCTTCAATTTCAATCTCCAGCCTTTTTATTGCTCTAACCATTTCATCACAGGTAAACAAATTGCAGGCTGATCTACGAAGTTTGTTTAACTTGCATTGAGCTGTATAGGCTCTTAAGGACGCCTCCTCTTTTGTTGGTGCTTTAGGGACACTTAATTTATGAGACTCTGTTCCCAAGAAAAGGGATGCTGCATTGACTGATAAAGAAAAAAATGGCACAGACTTAATTTCATGTTGTATTCCTCTAGAAAATATAGATTAGTTCATTGTCTTGAGTTAGAACTATACAGATATAAATACAGTAGTGCCATCTGGGGCAATTCTTTTACATAAATGCACTTTTTTTTTTTTTGAAACATTAAGATTCTGTAAACCAATTTTACCTTGTGAAATGTCTGTTTTGACTGTAAAGTCATCAGGAGTAAGTACAAAATTCAGCCACCAAGTGAAACCTCGTTGCTGTTTCTCTTTCCAACGTTCATCGAAAAACATGTTCTTGGCCACAAAAGGCATGGGATGCCTTGGAATATCTTTTAAAATAATTACAGGTTAAATTTTCCAACTAAACTGGGAAAAATATTCAAAATGGAAAAGAAACAAAGTTAAGAGCACAAAGAGTAAGACACTAATCTTGTATCTCATGTCCTTCATTTCCCCTTGGGCCCTATCAACAGATACTGTATAACCTCCTCTGCCTTTATCACTACAATATGCCAACTGTATTTAAATTTTCTACCCTTTTTTTAATGTTTCCCCACTATCTGCATCTCTATATGCAGATAGTTCAGTTGATTATTATTTATTTATTTATTTATTTTTTGCTTTGTGAGTTGCCAATCCTCAGTGTTTATCTCCATGCTGCCTGAAATCGCTCAGGGACAGCTAAAAAAATATATCAGGAGAATGTGTTCTTGCTGCCTGTGCCTCTCACGTTATCAAAGAACAATAGAATAACATTTATACTGCAGGATATAAGAGAAAAGGCAGTGAGATCTGTTGGCAGTTGCTTTGTGGAGAACTGCATGATCAGAACTTCTGACATACAACCCATCAGCAATTCTGCTACATCTTGCCATAATTAAACTGGTTAAAAAAACATGCCCAGCCAATTCCCAAGCAGCCACTTACAGTCAACAGAGAACATGTTTCTCTCTTGCTATGTAAAAAGGAATGTATTATTCCTTGTGACATGCAAACAATTAGTGAATATGAATGAAAGGGAAAGATTCATTATAGAATATCACCATCTACTGGTTTTGGTAAAAATTCACAACAGAAGTATATAACCACACAGTTGGATTTTCCAGCACATAACACACGACATGTGTTGTTGATAACAGGCAGCATACAGCAGCAAGGCACTCAGCTTTTTCAGATGGCAAAAATACAGAAACTCATTTTGGAACTTCCTACAGAGATTCAAGCAGGCATGGGTGAGCATATCAAAACACTTGTTATTTTATTTTAAATACATTCAAGAGCTGATTTTTACTTTTAAGAATTGCTTTTCACTTCAACATTTTCAATTTTAAGGACTGTAATGTTTTAAGTGTTTTCATTTTTCAAGTGGTATATTTTAGAAATTTACTCCTCACCCCGACAGTTTTAAATATTTCACTATATATATTACTATATATTACTACAGTATTTGTATTTTTATTCTCCTGTATTTTGGACTGTGATGTTTTAATATTTGTCTGCATCTCATGTCTAGTTTTAATATGTTTGAAAGCATTTGTGGCTACAACTCTTCATGTCTATAAGATGTTAAGACTGCTAGATGCTTCATAACTTTGAAAATTGTCTGACAAAGTGGACTTGATCCATGAAAGCTAACATTTAAATACAGTAGTTTTTAAGGTGCCACAATAGTTTCTTTTTGTTGTTTTGTTTACTCTGATAAGCTTGAAACACAGACTAACACCGCTACCACTTCAAATGTTTGAAATATTCTGTGCTTTAAGTATCACAAATAAATGACCCCTCCCCGCTGGCTTATTTAACATCTTGTACCCACCCTCCCTCTCCTTTACCTAAAGGAATGAGACGCTGTTTTAAATTGTTTTTAGAGTTTTAATTGTACTTTATATGTTTTGTTGATTGATTGTAATCCGCCCTGAGTCGCTCACTTGAGTAGGGCGGAATATAAATTCAAATAAATAAATAAAGCAAGCTTGTAGGAATAACTCAGCCTGAGCCACTTAGACAGTGAGCTTTGGCAAAATTAAATATGCCATTGTTAGGACATTTTGCATCTACTGTATATGCAAAAGAGATACCATCTGTATTTACCACGACATATAAAGTACTTCCCAGGGAATCTCATAATAGAAGTGTGCAGACAAGCATTTTCTGACTTAAGATGCTTTTTGTTGCACAGTCGATTCTGACCCTTTGCGACCCCATGGACCACTGTCCACCAGGCACTTCTGTCCTCCACCATCCTCCTCAACTCGCTCAGCTTTGTGACCATTGTGTCTACAATACCATTCAATCCGCAACTAAATTTTCGTTGCCCAGTAGGAATTTGAACCCTGGTCTTTTGTCTCCTAGTCCTACCCATTACCTCTTGTACTACTTTCTGTCAATATATATATATTTCAGTTGTGAGATACAGTAAGTGGCATATTTATCTGCAACCTTTTATGATTTAATACAATACTGCTTTATTAACACAATAGTGCATTTGTTAATATACAAGACTTCAAGGAAATGTACTGACGTTTTAACAGGCATGGAGGGGGTTTTTTTGCCAAAAAAAATTGCAAGAGCAATTTTCACCTGTTTTTAAAGGTTTCACAAAGGTCAAGTGCGACTGTGCAACAGGAACTACTTTTTTAGTTCTTTTAGCAGTCTTGAATTTTTGAGATAAGGAACCTGAAAATTAGACAAGAAAGAGCAAATTAAGAAATAACCAAAGACTTAAGATGCAATCAAAGCACAATTCTCTTGCACTCCACCTTAGCACAAAAGGTACACTGTATTATTTTAAGAGTGTATACACTCACCTCTACAGTTTATGTCTCTGAACATTGTCTCCAGGGTGATACACAAGAGGCAAGCCCTAACTAGATTTTATTTTTGCTAAATAGTATCTCTGTTGCTTCTAATAAATGCATAGATTGTACTTGCTATCACAGCCAACCATTCTGTAGAGACCATTCTTTGCCAGATGCAGGAAAATCAAGAGATGGAGAGCTATCATTTTGTGCCAGATTTAATTGTCCACATCTCCCTTCAACAATTCCCAAAGTCCAGTTTAACCTGAGAATAGTGCATTGTGCCTGACACAGTGGAATGTTTTTCTCATCTCACAATCTGTAATTGGTGAAGAAAATGTTTCCACTTGAGGCAGTCACCAGGGACAATGAAATTAAAGACGAAAACACCCAATTCCATCACATTTATTCAAATCCATGTTCAAGGCAGGCAAATGAGTTGGTTGAAAGCAATGCTCTAACTTATTGCCATGATGAAAACAAGTGTTTCTGTGAAAGAGTGGCACACTTTCTGAATAAACAATTTAATTACAGAAATACCTGCTCTTTTAAAAAAATCAAAAGTAGTGGTCCTATTAGAACAAGCGTGCCCAAACTATGGCCTAGGGGCTGGATCTGGCCCCTGATAACAATTCATCTGGCCCACAAAGCCCTTGTCGCTCCTGGAAGCGGAAGTAAAATGAGCTCATATGGGTGCTTCGCAGGCTGGATGAATTGGTGTCGGGGGTCGGATCCAGCCCCTGGGCCATAGCGACTGGCTCCCTGAACCATGTGACCAGTCCACGGCCCGAAATGTTTGGGCACTCTTGTATTAAAAAGTGACAGTTGTTTTGGAAAAACATAAGCACACTCATACCAACATTACTTCAAAAAATGATAATGCATGGACCACATACCAAGCTCCATCAACATAATAAAAATAATTTTCTTTAAAACATCAAATTAAATAAAAAACAAACAAGGTGATATTACCAGGTCTCTTTGTTTGACTCTGCTTCTCATTCATCGATTTGGGAACTGATGTTTTCAAATCAACCCTTTTTCTACTTTCTATATAAGATACATGAATCTTTTTTGTTTTAACATTCTCTCCATATGTGTCACTTCTGTTATCGGTATTCATCAAATATTCTTGACTTTTTCTTTTGCGGCTGTGTGAAGCTAATTCCAAACATACAGAAGCTGTTTTCCCTTCAAAACATTTAGCTTCATCTGAAAGTGGTTCTATAACAGGAAGTCTTGGCACTATTTGTACTTTTGTATTTTCAGGAATAGCATCTACACATTGCTGTATTGCATTAGAAATACATTTTCTAGATTTTGGTTTCAGCAGTGTATCCATTCCTTTTCCATTACAAGGATCTGGCTTATTTTTGGTAACAGTGTTGGAAAGTACAGGCCTTTTTTTACTTGGTTCTTTTTGGTTACAAGTCTGGTCTTTCCCATTTTTCTTGAAGCTGCTGCTCTTTTCTTGAAACTTCTCATTTCTAAATGTTGCAGACTTTTTGTCATTAAGTGCTTTGTTTGAAATCATTGTTCCCACAGAAAAAACTACTTTCTCTGTGTTTTCCATTTGTCTTGGAGACATCCTCAAGACGCGCGAGTCAACATTTGAAGAAAGGGATACAGGTCTATGTACTTGTAAAGCTGGCTGAATAACAACTTGATTCTCTTTTAAAAACTGGTCAGGTGAAAGAATTGGTACTTTTGCAGCACCAGCAAGCTCTTCAGTAACTTCATAGCTATTATTTACAAAGGAATCAGGGCTTAAAATTCTCCGATGATTCAAGGGAGCATGCAGTTTCTCTTCTGGTGTGCAATGTGAATTTGTTTGAGAAAGCTGTGTTTCCACAAAGCTAACAATCTTATTTGGATTTTCTGTTTCCCCCTCCTCAAGACAGTCATATAGGGGCGTAACAGTACAAGTTTCTTTTATATCTTTTAATAACATACTACAGGCTGCTGTGCCAAGCACAGAATATGTAGTTGATCTTATTGAAACAGGAGTGTAAGAGATATGCTGGTCTTCTTGCATGGTGAGATTAATAGGTGAGAGAGAGAGATTACTTTCTGAAATAATTAAGGAATTTCCAACAGGTGAAATGTTACCCCTATTCACTTCCAGATTCTCACAGGACTGAAGTGGGCTTCTACTACTGTCAATTTTTTCAGATATCTGAAAAGTTTTATTAGCATTTTTAATGATGGGTAGTCTTTTCTTACACCGTGAATGTTGTGAAGTTTTCTTTTTAATAGTGTCCCAAAGACTCTTCTAAAAGAAAGACCAATATGGTAAAATATTATTCATATGCTTAAATTACCATATATACTCGAGTATAAGCTGAGTTTTATCCCCAAAAATGAGCCCCCAAAAGGTGATACGGCTTATACTCGGGTCAATGACCAAGAGGGTCTCAAGACCACACTGGATTGAAACACGCCAACAATTTAATTAGTTTTACCATATTTTCATGTATTTTGATTATTGTGTTTCTACAAATAATATAGCCTCCAGCATATATTTGTCTAAAGCTGAGTAACATCTTTGCTACAATTTCTTCCAGTAAATTTCAGTACTGATGAATCTTAAAAACTAAAATGGGACAAAGGCAGCAATTTGTTTTGATTAGCTCGATGAAATCAGTGCCAAACTAGCAGTTCAAAAGCAAGAAATCACAAGTAGATGAATAGGTACCACTTCAGTGGGAAGGTAAACAGCACTCCGTGCACTCGTGTCAAGGCGTGCCTGCCACATGTTCATGGAAATGTGTGTGGATGCAGACAGCACTGTCTCTTTGGCTATAAACAGAGATGTGCACTGAACCCTAGAGTCAGACGGCTTTCAAGCATGAGCGACCTTTACCTTATTTATTTATTTATATCACCACTCACTCACCATGGCGACTCAGGGCAGCTTACAATCAACAAAACAACACAGCACAAAAATTTTTAATACACTTTTCTAAAACAATAATAATTTATTATTTATTCCCCTACCAAATACCTAGCATTTGATTGTAAGCATTCTTGAACTTCCCATATGTACCATATTCTACAAAATTAACAGTTTTTGTGAATAAGTACACAATAGAGATGTTTATTTGGATTTTTAAGACATTGGCAGAAATCCTGCTGCTTGGCATATTAAGAGACAAGACTGTAGATCTATTGAAATAGTGATTTAGTGAGTTAACTCCTCTGAAAGAAACACTGGTTCAAACAGGCCTAATTTAGTTGCAACTTACAGCTCTAAACTGACAGAGTTGACTCACCAAATCCTCAGTGGCTCAGTAAGTCTACACTACTGCAACTTACTAAGTTTAAAAAATAGGATTTCACAGGACTAAACCACACCAGAGATTTCCTTCCACTGCTTTAAATATTAGCTGCAAAAGATATTTCCCCAATGGTTTACAAGGAGTCTTTCAATGTTGTAGAAATAATATATAATTGGATGGACATAATGAGAATAATTTTTTTAAAAAAGTTTGAAATAATTGCTCACTTTTCTCTTTACAGGCTGTTCAGCAGTGCCCAGCAAAACTGCTTGATGTTTCACAACATCATTTACAATAAAAGTTATGAGTTCCCGAAATTTGCCACCTTCCAGTGGTGTCCATGTTATTGAAATGAATATTCTTTCTCCAGGCTAAGAAATAAAAACAAGAAATATCAAATAAGACAAACAGTTACAGAGTATGTCCAGATACACATGAACGCAGTTCAATCTTTCTCCATTTCCTCATCTGCTAAAACTCGGTGACTAAATATTTAATAGCCAAGATATTCACCCAAGATTTTATTTTTAAAAAAGAAGTATTGTATCCACATGTATATGTCAAGGCACACTAGCAGGCAGATAGATTAAGCCATGGGCAATATTAGGTCAGTAACCAATCTATAACAGCAGAATCAAAACCTCCTGGAAATACTCGTCATTAACTACAATTACAGTTCTTCTTAATGCAGTTCCACAAAGCATGGAGAGCAGTTATACCTGAAATTTCATAGAGAAAACTCTCAGCATATACCAGACTCTAAAGTCTGTCCCAAACAGGATGCACAAATATGTGGCACAAAGAGATATTACCACTCATCTCATTAGATGGGGTAGCAAGATTGGAGCCCCATTATTCACAGGGATACCTGAAATTGCAGGTAACAGCCAACTCAATATTTACAATGCAGACAGAGGCCTCTATTGGCCAGCTCTGGTAATGTAGCATATAAAACCAAGCATTTCATGGATTTTTAAAAATGAAAATAGTGGCATCTCATACAACAATTTTAATCTGTTCCATGGGGCTCACTGTTGTACAAAACAATTGCTATATGATGCATGCATCATATAGTGATTTACCCTATGGGATGCATCATACAATTTTTTTTTTTTGCGAAGTAGTTTTCCCATTGAAAAATTGTTGTACGATTTTCCCCATAGGAAAAATTGTTATGCGGGATGCCAACCCCCCCCCCCCAATTGTTATGCTTTTTTGTTGCTATATGGGGCGATTGTTGTATGAGGTTCCACTGTATTTAGATAACTGAAACTGGGGATACTGGATCTGTAGATACGGGGTGACCTATATTTGGGAATACCATAATCTGCATAATATGGATACATTTGCAGCTAAATATATTTATTTATTTATTTATTTATTATTCGCATTTAATACCCTGCCCCACTCGGGAAGACCCAACTCTGGGCAGCTAACAGAATAAATTACCGTAATGGGTAATCTATAAACAAACAACATATAAAACCTTAAAAATTCATAAATTCATAAAAATTTAAAACATCAAAACAGTAAAACAGATAAAAACAAATAATAACAAGTACAGATCCCGGGGGGGGGGGGGATGGCTGCCCTTAAATCAGCCATCGTGGATGGGAACCTACATTGTGTCCCCACACTTGACCTGCCAGCCATGTCTTTAAACCCTTTCGAAAGGGGAGGAGCTCCGTCTGCAGGCGCAGCTCTGTCGGAAGGAGGTTCCAAAGGGCCGGGGCGAACACGGAGAAGGCCCTCTTCCTTTCACTTCAACGCCAAAAAAATCTTACAAATATTTTACTCTGCTAGTTAACAATATTTATAGCAAAATGTTATGAAAACATTTCTGAGTAAACAAGTTTGGATTGCACTTAGCCATTAGGGCCAATAGCCTCTGGCAGAGTAATTTTCTATACTATTCTCACCTTCCATTCAGATTTTTTTTAAACAAATTACTGTGAGTCACTGACATTTTTCTGTTTTCCAAATACAGTATTGAGACGGTATGTAGACTACAGAGAAACGGCAACCTCATTCCCAGGCCTGGACAACCATCTGTCAGATCTGCTTTGATTTGTATTACTGCATTGAGGAGGGGGTTGGATTTGAAGGCCTGTAAGATTACCTCCTCTTACGCTTTCAATTAATGATTTTAGGTAATAGTCAAAATCTGCAGTACCTACAGCTACAAAACAGCAACCCGGTATCATTTAACAGACCGGGCCAATGTCACGAGAGTGTTATTTAAAAAGATTGAATGAACGTCAGACATGAATCTACCCGGCCAGCCAGAGTGGTCAATGGAAAGTGGGAAACAAATCAGAATGTTAATAAAAGCATCACAACTCAATCCTTGAATTGTGATCCAAATAGATGATATGTCCGCAAGACCAACATGCTCAAGCGGCGGCTGCTAGCAGAAAATCACAGGCTATGTGAAGGTGGATACAGAATCCGGCTTATTGGTGTAGATTCAACGAGCTGGGAACGCTGAGGAAGATGGTGGAGGACAGAGGTGCCTGGCGGGCAATGGTCCATAGTGTCAGAATCGACTCTGCGACAGAACAACAAACCAGAAACATGAACTGATGATTTAATTTTAGCCAACAACAAAGGAAAAAAAAGTGGCTTCACTTTGGTAGTCCAGGGTTTGATCTGGACACGAAAGTAGAAGGTATCTACATAAGTTTTTTAAACTGTAGTCTTTCTTTTTCTATAGACCAGCGAAATAAAGTTTTGTCAAAAGGTCCTATTGAGTATTGTTTCATCTGCACTGATTTATTTTAATATATTTTAAACTCCTCCTATCAATATTAGTCATGTTGGGTGAAGAATATATTATGGATATAGAATAGTGAAAGTGCCTATAATTCCCTGATGGCGAACCTTAGCCCTCCAGGTGTTCCTGGACTTCAATTTCCAGAACCCCAAGTCAGCACTCCTGCTAATCAGGGATGCTGGGAATCAACGTCCAAGGATAGTTGGAGTGCCAAGGTTCACCATCACTGCAGGTCATCTACTTCGGGAACCTCTGCGGCTGAAGAGTGCGACAGAAATGCGTAAATAAAAATTAACGGGCTGTCACCGGGTCCGCCCTTTCCAACCCTTCCCTGCCATTTATCTCTCCCTCCCTCCGGACAATAAGAGAGGGAGCCATTTCGCTCCCCTTTCCTGCGAAAGACCACCTGAAGGACAGAGCCGCGGTGCTCCACGCTGAAGCCCTTTGAGGCCGGCGGCGGGCGGGCGACGGCCACTCGGACCGCCTCTGCGTTGGGGTTCTCCACGGCCAGGCGGCGGACCCGCGCAGTGCCGACGCGGACGGAGCCGAAGCTGAGGAAGGGCGGCCGGGAGAAGTGGCTGAGGGACAGCACCGCGGGGCTCCTGTCGCCGCCGCCCTCCTCCTCCTCGACGGTCCAGCGTCGTCGAGGAGAACTCAACTCCCCGACTCCGGCGGCTTCCACGGGCCTGCCCGCCACCGCCATTGCCGGACCCTAAGGCGCCGCTTTAACCTCCGTAGTGTTGCCCCGCCACTCCAAACCCCCCTCCCTCACAGACGCTGCCAGCCCCAACCGCCACCCCGGCATTCAAACCTCGCGCCGCCGCCAATCAGCATCCGAGCGTCTCCGCGCGCGCAGCCAATCCCCGCGCAGGGCTCACGCCGCCGCCTCCGGCGCATGCGCCAAAAGTGGACACCTCGGCCAATGGTTGGGAGCTTCCCTTCCTTTTTTTTTTACGTCCGCTCGGCGAGCCTTAATTGGCTCTGGGTCGTCCGCCAATGGCAAGGCAGGGTTCCTTTTCAAACCCGCGCGTGGGAAAGAGGAGGCGGGGCCGCGCTGCTCTTTGGCTGAGCGTATTCTGAGTGCTGTGTTTTGGAACCAGCGAAGGTCCGCCTTCTTACTCTCCGGCAGATCCTTTGGCAGCGCCGCAAGGAACGCTGCGCGCCGAGGATTCCATGCGCGCCAGACGGACATTTAAACTAGAAAAGATACAAGAAGAAACTCAACTGTTAGGATTCATGTAGGAAAAGCTTGATATTAAAATGAAAGTTAATACAATTGGAGGAAGTTCCTTTAAGGTGGTTAAGATTTTTTGGTTTGTTCTTTTTCTTTTAATTATCTAGATTTGTTTTAGTATAAATACGTTTTTGCTTTCTTTTTTATCCCCTTTTTTTCTTTTTGAATGTTTTGTTGTTGTTCAGTCCCACAGTCGATTCTGACCCTATGCGACCCTATGATGGACCACTGTCCGCCAGGCACCTCTGTCCTCCACCATCCTCCTCAACTCGCTCAGCTTTGTGCCCATTGTGTCTACAATACCATCTAGCTATCTCATTTTTGGCCGCCCCCTTTTTCTTTTGTCCTCCACCTTTCGCAGCATCAAGGCTTTCTCAAGTGAATCTTCTCTTCTCATTTGATGTCCAAAGTACTTTAGCTTCATCTTTACTATTTGACCTTCTAAGGAGCAGTCAGAGTTGATTTCTTCTAAGATTGACCTATTCCTATTTGTTCTCCTCGCTGTCAAGGGGACTCTCAAAACTCCTCTAACACACCACATCTCAAAGGCATCTATTCTTCTGGGCTCAGCACTCCTAATGGTCCAGCTCTCACAACCATACATTGCTACCGGGAATACCAATGCTTTGATTATACGAATTTTTGTTTGCAATGTGATGTCTCTACTTTTCACTATGCTTCCCAGGTTTCTCATCTCTTGTCTCCCAAGAATCAGTCACCTTTTTATGTCATGGCTGCACTCACCATCTGCAGTAAGCTTTGATCCTAAGAAAGTAAAATCTGTCACTGCTTCTACTTCTTATTTATTTATTTATTTCCAACTTGTTATCCCGCCCCAATCGGGTCGAAACCCGACTCTGGGCGGCTTACATAAACAAATTTAAGAAATACATAATTAAAGAAAACAACTCAGTATACAGTATCCTCTTAATAGATTAAAAATATAAATTAGTACAATGTTAACAGATTAAGCTAAAAAAGATTAAACAATTCCCAGTTATTTCCAAGATATAAAATTACAAAGGTTATTAAAAACAAGGACCGGGTGAGGAGGTAAGAACAAGGGTGGCTGACTATCTATTTTCCAGGGACTGATAGGGCCTGTTGCCATTATCTTGGTTTTCTTTATATTGAGTCTCAAGCCAGCTTTTGTACTCTCAACCTAATCAGGAGCTTCTTTAGGTCCTCCTCACTTTCTGCCATTAGGGTGGTATCATCTGGGTATCTCAAATTGTTAACGTTTCTCCCAGCAGTTTTGATCCCAATTTGTGATTCCTCCATCCCTGCATTGCGCATTATATGCTCTGTGTAGAAGTTGAATAAGCAGGGTGACAAAATGCAGCCTTGTCTTACTCCTTTTCCTATTCCAAACCACTCAAGTCATTCCATATTCAGTCCTAACTGTTGCTTCTTCATTCATGTACAGATTTCTCATGAGGCATATAAAGTGTTCTGGTATTCCCATATCTTTAATTACTTGTCACATTTTGTTGTGGTCTACAGTCAAAGGCCTTAGTGTAATCAATGAATGTTAGCAAATATTGTTATTCAGTTAAATTTTAAAAGTGAAACTTATATTGTATCACATGTATTTTGTTTTGGTTGTTTTCTCTTTGTTCTGTAATTTAATTAATAAAATTTAACTTAAAAATGAGGCTGAGAAAAGCTAAAGGATGCAAGAGTGAAAGGGATTTGTACTTGGGAGAAAAAGCCAAAGGATAAGAACAAAGATAACTACCTGGGGGAATCAACTCAGGATGATTATGCTTGTCTTTGTTTTGGAGTTTAATATGCCAGTCAGGCTTAATGTAAGATGCCATTCTTGCTAAGAACTTGTAGCTCGTCCATGAAATCCCCTATTCTGTGCTTATGTTTGCAAATACAGGTACTCATTAACATATGTCACACTGAAAAGTTGTGGCAAATCCTATGGAGTAATAGACTAGTTGGGGGTCACAACTTGCTTTCAACTCGTATCCAAGTTTAAACATGTGAAATGCACTCTGCACTTCACTCTGAGCTGCAATTTGTTACTGTCCCTACCCATATAAGGCTGGCTTGTAACAAATTACAGTATAATATGTAAATCTCCCTAATGATCAGAAACAGGTATTTTAGCTCACAGATTGTGTAATTATATGACAACACAATTGTGGAAACAGCTTTCTCAAACAAATTCACGCTGCACACCAGAAAAGAAACTGCATGCTCCCTTGAATTATCGGAGAATTTTAGCTAGTATAATATGTGGGATGGGAAACAATAGCTAAAATGGAAAAGACAAACATTGTGGGTCAACTGAAACTCCTAAAATCAGTAGCATGCATTTTGAGGCAGAGTGCAAAAATAAATAGTAATCATTTCTGCATTTTGGAGTATTTTGGAAAGAAGAGACTGCCATTAGGCTTAAACCCTCTCAAAATAATGTTGCAGTTACCTAAATACTCATATTCAAGTTGTTTCAGAAACTCGTGCACAATGCCTCAGGAGAGCATCTAGCTGGATAATTTGTGTCAAAATTATTCTGGGTTGAAAGGATTTTTGCTGGAGAAACTCCGCTCAGGGGATGCCCAGATTAGGTTCCTTTCATGTCCCAAGGATCATTTCCCACTGAAGTGGTCCCTATTTATCTACTTGCAATTTCTTGCTTTCAAACTGCTAGGTTGGCAGGAGCTAGGACAGAGATGGGCACTCACACCGTCATGCAGTAACCGGGTCTTGAACTGCCGATTTACCGGCCTTACAGCTAACAAGACGAGCTGCAGTTACATAACTGCAGAAAGATATGGGTCAAAATCTATAAATTAAAACACAATAGACTCGCTTGTCTTACACTACGTCTTTGCAGAATGTTACTATATGAAGTATGTAGATTGTTACAGCTGCAATGCAAGATTTATAATTTGGACATGAAGCAAGACAAAAAGGAAGACTGTTTAATTTACTTGGGGATTTGGTAACAATACATGGGGGGGGAGAAATAGTGTTATGATTTAGTTTTGAACATTGTGTAGCTACATAAATATGTTAGAAAAAATATGCCAACAAAGTTTTTACTGAACTGATATTTCTCAAGGAAGGATTTTGGTAGCTGCAAACAATCAACAGAACTTCATCTTGAACTAAGGAACTGGTCACATTTTATTCCTCCAAGTGAAAATCAGTGAGCATCAAATTCACATGCTTCTCTTATCTCTCTCACCAAATGTAAATGTTAATGTTCCAACCCAAAGATCTCACATTCAAATTGACATCCAGTTTCCTGGTATGAGTGTCCCTATGTCCCTCAATGTACCCTGAAGGGCAAGCCATAAATCTGTTCCGTTTCTATCTCACTGGACACTAGCACTATTTTTACATAACACTCCTCAAGGGTCATACCTGGTACAAGAATGGCCAGAAATGGGGTGTGTGTGTGTGTGTGTGTGTGTTCAAAACTAGGTTTGACAAGGTACCGACTTTCACTGCTGATTTTTATTAATGGATGTATTTTTCCTGTAGAAGGTGCTTCAAGACACCCCCTAATGCTGAAGGTGCTGTTTCTGAATGTCTTCAGTAGAAAATAAAGTTATAATATTTTTCTTCAGACTGGGAAAGGTCTTAGAGAGCATCCATATAGAACTGAGGGAGCTGCACATTGCAGTCAATACCACTATAGAGATCCATACTGTTAGAATAACCTTTAAATCACTTTTAGTATACTGTACATAGTACAATAGGCTGCAATCATCAGTAAACCTACCTAGGGCTAAAATTGTATTTTTGGATCTTGAATTTATGTAAGAAAGTATGTATGAAAAGCCATTTAACAAAGCTTTCTTCCTCAGCTAATTAATTAATTAATTAATCAATCGATCAATCATATTTCTATTTAAAAAGTTTACTCTGGATTTAACCTGATTGAATATTAGACTGTCATACTGGACAGTCTTTATATCCTACAAACAATACAAATACTGTAGTGAAATTAATGTTTTAACTAAATCTGCTTTTATGCTGATTTTAAATATCTCAAGATATTGACAAATGTAATGAACTCCAGGACAAGATTCTCAAATGTTTCAAAGCTTCTAAAATAGGTCTAGATTAAACAAACAAGGAACCAGGCTATGTTTAAAAGTCATGACTAGTATTCTGTTCAGTGCATAATAGAAATCATGTAAAACCTTCCCTGTTCCAGCAAATCTAGAAGACGATCAGTCTTGCAACCAGTGTGAACCTGGGTAAACAACATGGAAGCTTCTGGAGCTTAAACAATCAGCCTTCTAAAATCATGTACTGACCTATTGATTTCTGGAAAGCACTTCACATGTTCACACATGTACTCTTCTACTGATATAGGTGACAGAACTCCATTTACATTACTGGAGCAAAGTTAGTTCCTCGAATCATGATTTGTAATTTTTTTAAAAAAAATGTATATGGTTTTACAAATAAGTGTCACGTTTGTTTGGGATGCAGCTAATCTCTAGTATGCATATAGGTGTGTGGAGCAGTTACTATAAAACGTTCTAAAACATCACATATGATGGAACGCGGCAAAATTAAACACGCAAAGATGAACAGTTTCCCACAATCAGATATGTCTTTAAGATTTCTCGAGTCTGGTGTCTTTTAAAATTCTTTAAAAATCTGCAAATTTTAAAAACACATGATGAATATACTTTGAATGTTAAACTACTTCATTAAAAACACATCACCCGCTTTTCATTCTGTTCAGTGGCTTTCAGGCCAAAGAAACCAAAGGTAATACAAAGCAGTATCTTAGCCTTCTGACGGCTAAGTGAATTAGTAAGATGAAATCGGACTGTGCCATTTCATTGGACATGATCATGGATGTTCATTATTTGAAATATTCTGTACAGAGGGGGCTGTGTCAAGACCCAGTAAAGTACCAAGATAGGACTGTTCTCTAGGATCCAGTATCTGTTCAGGTCTGACCGGATGAACTATATTTGTAGGCTGTGGAGTAAGAGTGTACTTTTCCAAAAATGCTAGATCTGTTGCTTGCTGATAATCAGTTGGAGGGGGCTGTGGAGGAAGAATGTTGCTGTGAGGCAAGGATGTAACTGGAGCGGGATGTTGTATCAAATCAGATTGAGTTTCCTGCATTCTAACAGGTACCAATGTTACTGGCACAAATGTCTCCGTGGAAACATTCTGTAGCATTGTTTTGGCTTCTGCTTGATGGGTTGAGCTCTGTTCCATGAATGGTTTAGAGTCACTTTGAAAACCCTTGTCATCGGGAGTATACTGAGCTGGCATAGAGGCGACTTTCTCCTCCGACTCTGGACTTACAGATTCTTCTGCAGACTTTCCTCCATGAACATGGTCAGTGTGGTACTTTAATTTGTCTTTTCGTTTAAATGTTGCATTGCAGTACTGACAGTTAAAAGGGCGAGCATCTGAATGAATAACCATATGTTTGGTTAATGTCTTCTTTATTCTGAAGGACTGGTTACAAATCTGGCATTTGTATGGCTTTTCACCTGTGTTGAAAAGTCAGAATTAATAGAATAAAAGTATTTCCTATTATAATAATTGTACACATTCTCCTTGGTTGCTCTACTGCACATACAAACATTTTAAGCAATCCCTACAAAACAGAGAATATCTAATATATTTTGGGGGTGGGCACCAATAGAGTAGCTCTTTTAAGGATTAGTACAGAGGTACCTCACTTAAAGAGCATAATGCGTTCCACAGGATTGCTCTTTAAGCGAAACACCATTGTAAATCACCAATTGTGTGTGTGTGTGGGGGGGGGGGATTGCAAACTCCGATTTATTTGTTAAGCGAGTTTTTGGTTGGTTTTATTTGTTAAGCAAAGCGAACATTCAGAGAAAATTCTGCTCTTTAAGCAAGTTACTCTTTAAGCGAGGCACTCTTTATGCGAGGTTTGACTGTACAATAAAACACCGGATAATGATTGGATCGCATAACGCTAAAATCGCATAACGTTAAGTAATCTGGGGAGGAGAATTGGATCGAATAACGTTAAGGCCCTATGGGATGGATCGGATAACAACTGCTAAAGCCTGTGTGGTTACAATGTACAGTTGTACCTCGCTTAAAGAGCATAAAGCGTTCCACAGGATTGCTCTTTAAGCGAGTTTGCTCTTTAAGCGAAACACCATTGTAAATGACCAACTGTGGGGGGGATAGCGAACCCCAATTTATTTGTTAAGCAAGTTTTTGGTTGGTTTTATTTGTTAAGCGAAGCGAACATTCAGAGAAAATTCTGCTCTTTATGCGAATTACTCTTTAAGCGAAGTGCTCTTTATGCGAGGTTTGACTGTATCTCTATGGAGCTTTAACGTTATCTGATCCATACCATAGGATTTTAACATGGATCGATTAACACTAAAAATCGGATAACACCAAGACTTGTGGAACCAAGTTTTAGCGTTATCCAGTGTTTTACTGTATTAGCTTTTTAAAAAACCTATTTACTAATCAAACTTATTTGTAAACCTTTAAAAATGAGCATGTTGTTTGGATAATTACAGTAAGCAGAAACAAAAACACAGACTATTTTATAAGAATCTGTTTTCTTAACCAGATAAGAGGTGGACTGAAACATTAAACTTTAACTGCTGTCCCACTGATAATTAAAATGCAGAAAGACCTCAGAAAGATAAGTTGTACAGAAAGTCTCCTGTGCATAGTCTAGACAAACAGTCCAAGCATGTAATATTTCCACATGGAAGATTTTGACATGACACATACAACTATACTATTACTTATGTATGGGCTAAACCAGGGGTTCTCAACTTAAGGTCTGTGGGCCAGTCCTGGCCTGCAGCACCATTTCATGTGGCCCTCACCCCTCCAAGGACATTCAAGAAATTTGAAGTTGTTGGGACAAAATTATCCCCACCATGCAGACAGGGCAAAATGGCTGTCTGGCCCTCGAAGCTGACTGAGAGAGCATGACCCAGCCCCCGGCTTGAAAAGATTGGCAACCCCTGGTCTAAACCAGTGTTTCCCAACTTGGGGCCCATACCCCAAAGGGGGACTTCAATTCCCAGAAGCCTAAGTCAGTACATTGGCTGATGGGGAAATGACTTCAGCTTCTGGAAATTGAAGTCCAAAATCCAAAGGCTGGAAACACTGATCTAAACCCACTTTTAATAGCTGGATGCAAAGATATTGTATAGAACCAGTATGTCTGTGTTACCTGCAAACTACTCTTTGTTAATTTGATGTCATGGTAATAAGGAATGTTTGTACTTAAAGCAGTTCAATTAAATACATTCTCTATTCACCCGCCCAACTATGTATACCGTATATACTTGAGTATAAGCTGAGTTTTTTTAGTCCCCAAAAGGGGACACGGCTTATACTCGGGTCAATGACCATGAGGGTCCCAGGACCATGCCAAATTGAGATGCACCGACAATTTATTAATTTTACCACATTTTCATGTAATTTGTTTATTGAATCTCACTAGCAGCTGCTGCATTTCCCAACCTCAGTTTATAATTGGGTCAATCTATTTTCCTGGGTTTTCAGGTCAAAATTAGGCACCTCGGATTATATTCAGGTCGGCTTATACTTGGGTATATACAGTAATCTTGTCAACTAAAACAACACTTCATGCTTTTTTGAAGTGGGCTGCATACTTTGAAAATTTCATCTTGGTTTTAAAGTCATTCTTCAAGGAACCACAAGGTTCTTTGTGATAACCATGGAACAAGTAAAACCTACAAGACTACTGAAACTACTCTGTATTGTTTTCTCCTACTATTACAAATTTAAAAAGTAATTTAAATGTATTTACCTGAATGTGTCCTAAAATGCATTTCCAGACTTGATTTCCCCTTAAAAACTTTCTTGCAGACTCCACACTGATGAAAAGTTGCTTTGTATCTTCAAAAAATAATAAATAAATGTGTTAAAAGATGAGCTGCCCATCATCACCGCTCACATGGACTATAACATAATCCTAACATGTAACCTTCTGTTTTAAATTGTATTTTGCAGGCAGATGTAAATATATCAGCCTTCTCCTTGTGAACTATTTCAACACCTTCACAAAGAATGGAACGGTAGAAAAAGAATTTTTCAAAAGGTTCCTTCTCTGGTGTTGATACAAATGTTTCTTGCATAGGTAAACTCTCATGCAAAATAAACTGCTGTTTTTTTAAAGTCACATAACTTCTGTTAACTTGTTTACCAATGGAAGAACATTGGTATCAACATCAGAGAAGGCTCATGGATCAATTGGGGGAACATGGATAGTGAAAGGCTACTTTTCATTGCAAAATATTATGTTTTATCCAATCAAGATATTTTGTATCAAGGTCATACTACATGTATTGGAATACACAATTGTTATTCAAAATATTGTTGGGGTATATATTGGAATTTGGTTATTCCTTTTAGTTAGCAAAGTAAAAAGCACTCAACAATGGTTGCACACAGAAAAGTGTAAGAAGAATAGCACAAACTGAACAAACTGCATCCCCTCTCATAATAAAGATTTATATAGCAAAATCACTCTAGAAGTAGCCAGGGTAAAAAAAAATTGACATTTTTATCTACAATCAGCTCCAGAAGTTACAAACAGAGGGAAAATGACTTTCCATGCTGTTCCTACATATTACAGCTTAGCAAGATTAGGTGCAGGCAAGCAGGCAGTTGTACACAGAGAGCCTGTATAAGAGATAGAAGCAAAGCAGAACAAACTAGAAGAGGAGGTGTGGCTTGCCTCAGATTAGTAGGAAAGGAGAACCCCTCTACGTCCTAAAATCACCACGGCATCTGGTAACCAGTGTTAGAAATGCAAGATATCCCTCCTCCCCCATTGATATTTCAGAATGAAAATGAAACTTACTTTTGCCACACTTTCTCTCCCAGATGAACACTTTTATAATGAACAGTGAGATGGTCTCTTCGGCCAAAACATTTTCCACACTCCTCACACTGATGGGCCTTTTCACCTAAGACAAAGAGATATATCTACATCAAACCATCATTTAACATAATGTGCACCAGCATGGCTCATATTCTTCCTCTCTACTCTTTTTGAAAGAGAAGAGCTCTAAATCTCTATTTTTATAAATCAATCAGAATTCCTTGTCATATCTGACCTTGGATAATTCTTGGTTTATTTACTTTATGTTTAGTTCAGTAAGTCAGGGACACACTGTTCTGGGGTTGTTGTTTTATTAGCAGTAGTTTAAACAAGTTAGAGTTCACCAGATTCAAATTTAATTCTTCAGTTCCTTTGGTTCTATCTGGTGTTCGAAAGATTAGCTGGTAAGGTCTTGAGACAGCCCCCTCTGTACAGAATATTTCAAATAATGTCCAGTGTACACCTGATTGTATTCACATTGTCCAAGGAAGCTTTTTCAGTGTTGTTAGCGGACAACAACATGCTGTGTGAATGTGGAAAGATACAGAATATATCTCATTTACTAGTCTGCCAATCATTGCCAGAAACATGCACCCATGAAAACTTAAGTTTGGCCAATGACAAAGCCCAAAAAGTGGCTTTATTTTGGCAGTCCAGGGTTTGATCAGGACACAAAAGAATAATAATTCAAATTTAATGACTGAAATGCCTCTCCTAAAATGCTCAGTTACTGGTGTCAAATTTCTCTGACAATGAATTCAGCCATGGGCTGAAAAAGCTTCCTCTTACCTAAGAAAAGAGCACAATTTAAATATGTTCTGTTTTTTTCATGGTATTTTTCTAGAATAGAATTTTGTCTAAAGAAAATATTAGCTTTCCATTTTTCCTCTGTGATTTGTTGTCAAAGTTTCTGTGAACATTTAGGTGTGGGGAGGATTGCTGTTTCCCCCTCTACTGTTGTTCCATTTTGTGGCTACAGCTATTTTGACTAATTTTTTTAAAATAATAAAAACACAGTAACAAACAGAACTGAACTTTCTGAAAAGCTACATGTCCTCATTCAGATGCAGCTCTTATGTGCTGTTCACACCATCACAAGTAATTACAATATCTATTTTTCAATAATGGAAACAATCCACTTGCTTAAAAAAATGGTTCAGGTTTTGTGATGGATGACAATTTGGTTTGAAACCCCTACTTAAAAATGTTTACCATGCCTCATCCTAAATATTATACATTATAGGTTGGCTTTAGAATAGCATTTAGCTTAGATCAGTGGTTCCCAATTAGTGGTAAGCGTACCCCCAGGGGTACGCAAGATTGCATCAAGGGGTACGTGCAGCAATCTAACTAAAATATTAAATCCTTAAAAAAACAATAATGCAATAATTGCCAAAAATTATTCAATTTAATTAAACGATCAGTAGGTAAGTCAATCATATGCATCAAGTGCTTTCTCCCACGGCGGCAGTTTTTCCCGTGCCTCCCGCATCTCGCGTCACCTGATCGCGGCCGCCCCCATTCCCGCCTATTTGCTCGTCATTGTCAACGTGCACATTTGTCACATTAATGAAACATGTGTTCTCTGTCATTAGAATGTCTTTTGATGATAATAAATATAAAATACACCTGATTTCATTTTTTATTTAACGTTCCTGCAATAAGGGTACGCGATATTTAACGTTCCTGCAATAAGGGGTACACAAGTTTGAGGTCTTTCTTGAAGTGGTACGTAGAAAAAACTAATTGGGAACCACTGGCTTAGATGATTCTTCTTTAGAGAACTGGGCAATCTGTTGAAACGGCAAAAGGCACAGTGCAAAGAGCTGTGGGTCAAGAAGACTGCACCCGAAGTTTTTCCATAGAGAATGCTGGTGCCTATGTTACTGCCTACCCGAATGTATCTTCTTGTGTTTTGTTAGATGGTCATGGCGAATAAATGTCTTTCCACATTCTTCACATTCATACCTCTTGTCATCATGGTGGACTCTTAAGTGAAGCCTGCAGTAAAGGAAGTTTTCAATGAAATACATTTTCAGACAACAGCCTCCACAGTTAGAACAGTGATTTCATGAAGGCTTTGCATACCACTGAATAAGATGCAATATTTTTCTCAGGAACATAACAGTGTTCAGGGATTGCTATGCTTCTACTGGGGTTTACACTATTTTGTACGCATGAACCAGAATATAGCCAAACAGAGTTTACGTTAAAACACTTCTGGATTACAGAATTGTGGGGAGGGAATGGAGCATGAAGTGTAATTCTAAATTGTCACCATATATACATGTCATGAGTAAGTCCCAGTAGTTACCAGAAATGTAGTCAAGTATAGGTTTGCACAGTTGGTAGCCTATTTTTGCTAAATTCTGAATGCTACAGAAATTTTTGAATTTATTTTAGCACTTTAATAGTATATTTTAATATATTACTATTAGCTATCTTGGGCTCCTTTAGATGAAAACAGGTTAGAAACAATTTCAATAAACAAAATAATTCCAGATTATGTTCTAGTCATACAAAATAATAATATAGTGTTACCTGTATGAACTTCCATGACGAAAACTCTGTCCACAAATACTACACAGATGAGGCTTCTCTCCGCTATGGATTCTTAAGTGCTCTTTCAAAGTTGTTCTAGAGAAGAATTTAAATACAGTAGAACCCCGTATAATGAATGCCTCTTACAGCGATTAAATCGTACGACTAAGATTTGAAAAAACATAGTGCCCTGTATAACAACTAAAATTGTTATACGATGCAATGCATCTCTATGGGGAAAATTGCACAACAATTTTTGTTGTTGTACAATTTTTCCCATAGAGATAATCGTTGTACGATGCATCCCGTAGGGATAATCACTATACGATGCATGCATCATATAGCAATTAAATCGTACAATGAATATCCCTGCGGAACAAATTAAAGTCGTTATACGGGTTTTTTATTTTATTTAATTATTCAGATTTATTTTGCTGCCCACTCGCCGAAGCGAACTGTATTACTGTATTAGGAAGTTTCCAGTGAGAATGAAAAACAAATATTAGTAAAAATAATTCAACAAAGGCCACGCCTTAAATGCATCATTTATGAGGCAAATCTTTCATCCCCTCCAGCTTTTCAGAGGCCTAGAGTCTGCCAAGTATAACCTGCTTCCCTAAGCATTAGTAGAGATTATGCCAAAGCAGGATTGTTGTGCTCAACAGTAAAACTGTACCACACAATTTCAGGTGATCAATCACTAGTATTAAATGAAAACAAGGGATATTTGAGATAGGGATGAATTATCTGGTCTGACTGCTGAACTATTTTTTATATAATGTGATTCATTGGTACGGCACTTCTTGTATGCAACAGCTGGCTGATTCTGATGTCATTTCGGGTGACTTCTACTTGCTTAAAATAATTTACCTAACAGTCACTACGCAAGCAGTAATAAGTTTCTCACAAAGATAACAATATTATTTTGTTCTGGATTGGTTTCTACCACTGGCTTCTTGAGTAATCTTATAGCAGATTGAAATATTAGTACACCATCTTATTTTAAAACAACTGCAGAATGGAGGCGATACCTTTTATAGGATCACTCAAAAATAAAACAATGCAAGCTTTCATAACTCACAGGTCACTTCTTCAGGCAAATATACATAGCATAGTGTAAAAGCCAGGCTGGTTAAATTAGATGTTGAATGGGGAAAAGACAGCAGGTTGTATCTTTTTAAATTCAAAGGTAGGAAGCCAGGGGTCTACATGTTTTAAAAAGATTTAAAAAGATACAGCCTGTTGTCTTCAATATCTAAGCTAACCAACCTGGCTTTTACACCATGCCATGTACATTTGCCTGAAGAAGTGACGTGTGAATTACGAAAGCTTGAATTGTTTTATTTTTTTAGTGACCCTATAAAAGGTATCACCACCATTCTGCAGTTATTTGATTGTATGGATGGGTACCCCGGTTTAATTTTGCTAATATCTTATTTTACAAGATGTTAGCAAAATTAAGCCGTGTGTCCCATCCATACAATCAAACAACTGCAGAACAGCGGTGATACCTTTTATAAGGTCACTCATTTTTTTTTCTTATTTTACAAGAGGGACTGCAGTGGCTCAAGTGGTTAAGATGCTGACTAGGAGGCAGAAGGTCAACAGCTCAAAACCCGAGTACTGCATGACGGAATGAGCGCCCACCTCTGTCCCAGCTCCTGCCAACCTAGCAGTTCGAAAGCAAGAAATTGCAAGTAGATAAATAGGGACCACTTCAGTGGGAAGGCAAATAGCATTCCATGCACTTCAGTGTCTAGTCATGACTGCCACATGTCCATGGAAACATCTGCAACGCAGACAGCACTGGCTTTTCAGCTATAAACAGAGATGAGCACTGAACCCTAAAGTCAGATACGACTGGCTGTCGAGCAAGGTGACCTTTACCTTTACTATTTTACAATTTTCCGTAAGATTGGGACATTTATTAGAAGTAATTAGTTACTGATTTATATGTGGTACACAGAAAAAACTTCCTTGAAGATTTTGGTATTTTTGAACCACAATTGGGCATACCCTGGTAACGTCAACCTTGTGTTGCCAGCTAATCTTTCTCACACTAGGTCAGGCAAAAGGAACTGCTAAATGAACTCACCAAAAGGTGCCTTCATTTTGGCAATTTCACGTTTAGCCTAGACACAGAAGAACAAATTTATATGAGAGAAAGTATGTATTTGCTCACCTACCGTTCTCTAACTGATTTTCCACAAATAAAGCAAGTCCATTTTCTCTTTCCTCCATGAGTACATTCAATATGACGCTTCAGGTTTCCTGTGTCATTAAACTGACGGCCACAAATATCACATGGAAAAGGTCCTAAGAAAGGAGTAAACCCATACTAAAACATTTGTAATTTGAGCTAGTGGATTCTGTCATAACAAAGTATTTTTGGAAGTCAAGAATACATAGCTGAAAAGTTTATTTATCAGACCTTTAAAACACTACATAGACATACATTAAAAATAATTAGAATTTGCATTCTGTTGTTCATTTTTGACAAACTTGCCCATATTCCCTCTGAAGCCACAATGTCAGTACTAACCACTAACCTGCTCCAGATAAAATGCAGGGACACATGCTTTTGATTCACCCCAGTGTGTACATTGGATAGGCTGACAAAAGAAGGTTACAGAGGTAAGCTTAAGATAACATTGGAACATCTAGAATAGAGTCCAGGTGTTGCAGCGGTTAAACAGTTGTACTGCAGCCAAAATGCTGTGAGTTTGATCCTGAAAGGACACAGGGTTGACTCAGCCTTCGATCTTCCAAGGTTGGTAAAATGAGTACCCAGCACATGGGGAGCAAAATGATAATTTACTTGAGAACTGCCTAGAGAGTGCACTAAGCGCTATGGGGCACTATAGAAGTGTAATTGCTATTCCTGATAAATACTTCTCTGTAACACAGAAAATATCCCATATCACCTCATTGCATTACTACATTAAGTGTTTTGTGCTCTTAGCAAAGAACATCTTCACTCCACCACCACTTTACAAGCTTCCTTGGGAGAAAGGTGGGATATAAATGAAATTATATAAGCAGCATGAGTACATTTAAAAAATATACAGAATGAATTTGTTGGCTCTTTAGTAAAACAAATAATTTCTGTACAAGTAATAAGAAAATTACAGTTTTTGTTTGAAAGGCTGAGCTCACAGCTTTCAAGCTTCTCATTAAATAAAACTCATACCTTTAACTAGTAAATAAGATGGAAGATACAGAAATAACTACAACCTAATATAGTTGTACCTCGCTTAAAGAGCATAATGCGTTCCACAGGATTGCTCTTTAAGCGAGTTTGCTCTTTAAGTGAAACACCATTGTAAGTGACCAATTGTGTGTGTGTGTGTGGGGGGGATTGCAAACCCCAATTTATTTGTTAAGCAAGTTCTTGGTTGGTTTTATTTGTTAAGTGAAGCCACCATTCAGAGAAAATTCTGCTCTGTAAGCGAGTTACTCTTTAAGCGAGGCGCTCTTTATGCGAGGTTTGACTGTATACTAAACATATTCTCCAATTGGAGATTCAGCTTATGGTTCACAATAACTTGTGAACTGTCCAGAAAGTGCACTAAGCATTAAGGGCTAGTATATAAGTGTAATTGTTCAAAATAAGCTGAATTTCTTCTGCTTTCAAAACACTTTGGATCAGTTTGTGAAAACTGCTTAAACTTATACCCGAACACAATCCTGAAAAAGGTCTTGTACAAGAGACACTAAAACTACACCCAATTTAGCAAATATAAATGGAACAAAACATTTGTATTTAATGTCTTCTACCAGAAGAAATTTTTCATACCTAGATGAAATTTCTCTTGATGCTTTAGTCGGGCAAAGCGGGATTTAAAGTGCTCTTCACAATAGGTACATTTGAAAGGTTTGTCTTGAGTGTGAAGAATCATGTGTTCTTCCAAATGAGGCTTTCTTGTGAATGATTTATTGCAAATCTAAAGTGACATAACAGAAATATAACTATTTACCAAAAATGCCCAGTGGAATTTGTTAAATACATAGTCTTGAGTTTCTTGTAGGATGGCAAGGAACAGATTAAATAAACAGACAATTATTTTACAAAAGAGAAGTGATAATGAGAAGAAGCCAATAACTGATCTATTCCTTTGTTGTGTACCACGTTACACATGTTCTATCTATGTATGTACCACAAGTTGTAGATTAACTATACAAGTATGGAATATTCATTTGTTATTCTCATTTGTTTTCTGTAAATTTTTCAGCATGAAGGGAGAATGACTGAGCATACTAGAACTATTCTAAATTGTCACTCCCTGTTAATTTACTTCCTGATTAGAATGATAATAAACAAGACTACATTAAGTCTTCTAAATTTTCTTTTTAACCTAAGGCTGTAATTCTGAACTCAGCTGTTATTACCTGCCATCAAGTCATCTCCAACGTATGTTGACCCTATGAATGAAAGATCTCTAAAATGTCTTGTCCTTAACAACCCTTGTAAAGTTAAGCCTGTAGCTTCTCGTGCAGTCAAATCACTCATATTTGGTCCTCCTTTCTTGCTGCCTTCCACTTTTCTCAGCATTATTGTATTTTCCAGAGAATTTTGCCTTCTCATGATATAGCCAGGACAGCCTCAATTTCACCATTTTCCCTTCCAGAGGCTTGATTTGCTCTAGAAAGGTTTTTCCAACACCATATTTCATATGCATTTTTTCCCATCAGCTTTCCTTCCTGTCCAGCTTTTACAACCATACATGGTAATCAGGAATACAGTAGTGTGAAAGATCTTGTTCTCCAGTTACACATCCTTAGACTTTGTGATTTTTTTCTAATTCCTTCCTTACTGCCCTTCTGAGACACCACTGTCTTGATTTCTTGGCCACAAGTCCTCATTAGGATTGATGACTAAACCAAGATATACACAATTTTTCACTATTTCAATTTCTTTATTGTCAACTTTACAGTTGTGTAGTTCTGTAGTGATCATTCTTGTTTTCTTAATGATCAACTGCAATCCTGCTTTGCCACTTTATACAACAGGTAATTTCAAAGTATTTTTTGTTGATCACGATACAAAGGCTGCTTTGAATCAGTTCAGCTTTGTTTCGTTTTTGGCCCCCAAATCAGCTTTTTTCTCTGCTGCCATGGGTTTCAACTTTTTCAAGCCAGAATGATTCAAATGGGCTTTCCCTATGTGGGTTGTTGTGATATGTTCTTGTAAAGATGGGGTTATGGGTTTGCAACTGACATTTTGGTTCTGTAGGCAGTTAGAGATTGATGTTCATCACTGGGAGAAAACATCTCCACACACTTTTCTCTCCTCCAATTATCCTTTGAATTTTTTAAAAAAATTCTTACATACACTAGTACCCCGGATAACGTTATGACTTGGTTCCACAAGTCTTAACGTTATCCGGTTTTTAGCGTTGTCCGATGCATACATCGAACAACGCTTAAAAAAGCCCTGACTTCAGGGGGGGAAAATGGACTTTTTTTTCTCATTTCGGGCTCCCCTGCCTGCTCCAGGGAGATAAGATAAGCTGCAGATAAGATAAGCCACCCTTCTGCTACAAAACCCCACCCTGCTATAAGCTGTAACAAGCCAAAACGTCAGGATTTGAATCCTGATGTTTTGACTCTTTACAGCCTAGAGCAGGGTGGGGGAACTTCAAAAATAGCACGCATCGGGTCTCCCGACCTCCCTAGAGCCGATGCGCGCTATTTTTGAAGTGGAAACAGCTTATTTTTGAAGTGGAAACAGGAAACCTTTGGAAACAGCTTAGATCAGCTCCTCTGATCTCGCTGGAGTAGGCAGGGGGAATCAGAGATCCCGAAATGGGTAAAAAAAAAAGTCCATTTTTTTTACCCATTTCAGGATCTCTAATTCCCCTGCCTGCTCCAGGGAGATAAGTCTTTTAATACTAGCGTAGGGGGGGTGGGTATTCTCCCCACCCACCCCTCACCCCCATGCTAGCATTAAAAGGATTTTCTTACTTTTAATGCTAGCACTGGGGTTGGGGAGGTTGGGGGGGGGAAATACCCACCCACCCCCGCAAGGGCAGTAACTGCCCTTGCTGGTAATGGTGGGTATTCCCCCCCCCACCCCAATGCTAATTTAACAGCAAGAAAATCCTGATTTTCTTGTTTTATAGCTGTGAATGAAGAAGGGGTGAGGGGAATCCCGATCGCACGCGCTGGGGATTCCCCTCACCCCTTCTTCATTCACAGAGGTACCTCTATGAATGAAGAAGGGGTGAGAGAAATCCCGAGCGTGCGCGCTTAGGATTCTCCTCACCCCTTCTTCTTTCACAGCGATCCATAGAGCGCTGCGCTTGGGGAGGGGGGGAAATACCCACCCCACCCCACAAGTGCAGCACTACTTTTAATGCTAGCGCTGGGGTTGGGGAGGTTTGGGGTTTGCTAGTGCTGGGGTTGGGGAGGTTTGGGAGGTTTGCTAGGCTTCGTCCAGCAATCGCTGCTACTGAACTAGGGTGGGCGGAATGGCAGGCACCCGCCTGCCTTTCGGCCGACCCTAGTTCAGTAGCAGCGATCCATCGCTGGGGGGTGGTGGATTGGGTAGATATTCTACCCAATCCACCACCACCACCACCCCCACACACACATGATTGTACCAGATAACGTTAAAAATCGCGTTATCTGATGCAAGGTTTTTCCAAAAATCTTGCATCATTATCCGATTCTAGCGCTATCTGGTACAATCGTTATCCGGGGTATTACTGTATATGAAATTAGGACTAAATCACCCTATCATTAGGTAAATAAATTTTGAGTCATAAATTATTCCTTGTTGAAAGGATTTTTGCTGGAGAAACTCCACTCAGAGGACGCCCGAATGAGGCTCCTTTCATTTCCCTAAGATCTGTCGTGCAGCACTCAGGTATCGAACCCCAATCTTTCAGTCTTCAAGCTCAGTGTCTTAACCACTATGCCACTGCAATGTTGCTACCCTATCATTAGGTCACTGTTGTTAATAAAGGGATCAGCAGAGGCAGGACCAAATGAAGAAAGAATCAGCAGAAGTGGGACCAAAGGAAGGAAGGAAAGAAGGGAGCGATCAGATGGAATGTGACTTGCATCACATCCAGCATGAATACTTTGATATCAATTTCTGAGTGAGCACTGACAGTGATTTCAAATGTAATATAGGTTGCAAACCAAATTTAATGTAGATGTATCTTGAATCTGAGACATAGTATTTTAAAAATTAGAAACTCCAAATGTCAACTGCTTCCCAAGAAAATTACAACCATGCTTACATTACATTTCCAGTCTTCATTCTTTTTCTTCTTGATGGAGAGGTATTCTTGAATATTTTCAGGATGAAATCTAGGGGGAGAGGAATTAGTTTCTTTAGTGAAGATATCTTAGGAAAGCATATTATCAGTATGAGCTCAGGTACAGCTTTTTGTGATAAGCCTTTTTACAAATCTGTGCCATACAGGTTCCTGGTCAATTGTCACACAGAGCCTTCATGTTTGATTCATGTCCTCCTTTGAAAAATTAGAGCTTAACTAAGTAAAGCTTGCACTACTACTTAAAATGTTCAAACTGTGCAGGATCAAGCCAGATGTGAAATACTGTTCTTAAGTCCTTTTTGCTCAACTTATTGTATGCTATCCTCCATGTACAAATTTTAATTACAGATATTGTTCTATGTATTTGTATGCGTGTGGTGGTGTATGTTCGTCCAGCATCATGCTTGTAGAATTAACAACATGTGTGGATATGAACCAGGCTGAAGGCATAAACATCCTGAACTTATGAATGAAACACCTGATAAAATATGCAGACATGTTTCAGGTCTCTTGGACAACAATTCCTGCCATCCCAGCCAGCACAGTCATTGACCATGCTGGCTGAGGGTGGTGAGAGTTTTATCCAAGGTTAGGAAGGGCAGCTTTATACCAATAGAGCCCAAGTAAAATGACAGTGCAGTTGTGGCTGCACGAACATTACAGCTGCTTTATAATTAATATTTCCTTGTTTACTTCATTGATTTATGTTAAGGATCAAAGCTCCAAACTGACATATCATTTAAGGTTTTTCATTTTTGATCACTCTATTAAGATCACTTAAGCCAGTTTCTCAACCTTCGGGCGATGGCACCATTTCTTGTCGCCCCCCATCTTCCACCACACCAGGAAGTGCCATGTGGTGGAGGAAGGGCAAAATGGCCATCCAGCCCCTGAAGCTGTCTGAGGGAACATGACCCGGCCCCCAGCTTAGAAAGGTTGAGAACTCGTGACTTAAGCTATTTGTTTTTTCTCCAGGACTGCCTTATTCAGCTTTGACAAACTCTGATACACTGTAGAAGCCTATTCTACTTTATAGTTATTATGCCTTGTAAATAAGACAATTGTTCATTTCCACAATTGTCTATAGCAATACACCTCTAATTTTTGTCTTAAAAGAAAACATACAATCAGACTAACCAATGACAATGTATCACACTTGCCTCTTTATATGCTTTATCAGAGTCTTTTTGGTGGCATGCAGTTTGCTACAGTATGAACATTTGTGTTCCTTTTTATGAAATTCCATTTCACTGTTGTGTTTCTTTCTGTGTACAGTTAAGTTGGATTTGGTTGAGTAGCGCTGATGACAAATATCACACTCAAAAGGTTTCTCGCCAGTGTGCACCCGAGCATGGCTCTCAAATTTTCCTATAAAACAAACCACTTGCATTAGATTATTAACTAGCCATTCGGCACAACGTCCTGTTAACATCTGCTATTCTGATACAAAATTCCAGACTTTGCCACATTTCTGAGAGCTTTACCAGATACAGCAGTCTGCAGTGCATTACGAAAGGGAAAACTATTTTTCAAGGAAATGTGGGAAGTATCTTATTTCTCAACTAGACAATTAGCAGAGCTGGGTGGTATTTCAACTATTGTGGGTACATCACTATTTTCTCTCCCAGGCTACCTACCAATAGCTAGCACTTATGTATAGCAGGCTCACACAATTGTAATGTGTTTAGAAGCCCTTTGTCAGTTTCACCCTCAGCAACCTTCAATCCATGCTATAAAATTAGACCTCATGGGTGAAATATGAACTTCTTGGGTTTATATTGTTATTACTTATTAGTTTAATCTCTTCTGCTAGAGATAATTTGTTAGGCATTCCAGAGCTCTCCCAAGTCTAGAATGCACATTAGTAAAGGTAAAGGTTTCCCTTGCTTGAAAGCCAGTCGTATCAAATCTAGGGGTCACTGCTCATCTGTTTCTAAGCCGAAGAGCCAGTGTTGTCTGCTTCAGCAGACGTTTCCGTGGTCATGTGGCAGGCATGACTAGACACCGGAGTGCACGGAACGCTGTTACCTTCCCACCGAAGTGCTCCCTATTTATCTACTTGCAATTTCTTGCTTTCAAACTGCTAGGTTGGCAGGAGCTGGGACAGAGACGGGAGCTCATTCCGTCCTGCAGTACTCGGGAATCGAACTGGTGACCTTCCGCCTCCCAGTCAGCGTATTAGTGACTTGAGCCACTGCACATTACCCAGGCATTAAAAAAAGAAATATATATATCATCTTGCTACAGGAAATGAAAGAAGGCAGGCCCCAGTGTACAATACAGACCCAGAGTTTTAATGCCTTATTTTAAAATTTACTAACAGTGTAGGGCACCAGTTGGCAATTTTAGAGGCTTGGGGGCTACGCTGGCACTTCCCACTGAAAGAAGCACTTTTTGAGGCTGCAGCTGAATTTGGAGCTGCAGTGGCATTGGGGGGAAATGCCACTTTTCTTTTAAACAAATATGAATCACACGGAGAACTACTGGTACAGTTACACAACGAGCTGGCCATGGTCTGAATTAATCCCATCATGTGGGAGCTAATCATGTGGCCACAGCTGACATGCCAGCAGCAACTATTTTGTGGCCTGTCATAATTGCATAAATGTTGGCAGCCACACCATAACTACAATTTCAGTCCATATAACTGGCAGCTACAAATGATTTGAGCTGAGGCGCAAGACACTCTTCAGGATCAATTATGTATTTGGGTAAAGGAGCATGTGAATCTATTCTATTTTTTTCTTGCCAGATCAAGGATGAAGAACATTTGGCCCTCCAAATTGTATCTGACTGCAAATTTGATCATCCCTCGCCACTGGCTATTGAATAACTTTTGTAAAAATATACATTCTCAGCTATAATGGTTGTGCTGCCAAAGGTAAAATGTTTGAAAATCAATAATTTGGGGGGGGGGGTCTCCACAAAGTCATGAAACTCATTAGATGGCCATACACAGATTATATAATCCCACTCTTTACCCACTTTAAATGGTTGCTGTAGAGAATAAGACAGAGAAGCACTGTATATTGTCAAGTTCTTTGGAGAAAATGTGGAATATACGTACAGTGGTGCCTCGCTTAAAGAGCATAATGCGTTCCACGGGATTGCTCTTTAAGCGAAACACCATTGTAAATGACCAATTGTGGGGGAGATTGTGAACCCAGATTTATTTGTTAAGCAAGTTTTGGGTTGGTTTTATTTGTTAAGCGAAGCGAACATTCAGAGAAAATGCTGCTCTTTAAGCGAGTTACTCTTTAAGCGAAACGCTCTTTATGCGAGGTTTGACTGTATAATAAATAATATTGGAATATCATCTCTACAGAAGATTATCACTTATACGCATATCACAATATCACATACAGTATTATTCTTTTAGAGGCATGTGTGGAGTGAGCCCAAGAAAATAGCCAAGGAACAAACCATAATTTTGAATTCACTTTCCAACTGATCATTACAAGCAAAAGAAAAAGAGAATCTCATTCCTTCTTACCTGCTCGATCAAATGTTTTATCACACTTTGGACACTGCAAACATTTTTTGCTGGTGTTCTGAATGACTGGAATATATGTGGAGCGACTGCCTTTAGAAATATTTCCTGCAAGACGAACTAGTTCCTGCCTGTCATCAGGTTCTTTTTCACTTTCCTCTTCAGATCTGGTATCATCACCTGAAGCATCTTCTTCCTGCTTGTCTTCATCAGTATTATACTCACTTCCAGTACTTTCAAACTCATTGTTAGACTCACTGTCTTCCTTGCCAGTAGGGGCTTTATCTAAATTGTGGTTGGATGCATTTTCATTGTCACTCTGATCAAACTTAGCTGGACATTTGCGAATTCGCATGGATCTCCTAGTAGAAATATCAGATCTCTCTACCATTTTTAGCCCATGTTCATTTCCGCATACAGACGTTGGATGTGCTCTGGATAAGTGATTTTCTAAGGCTTTCTTATAACAGAAATTGCGACTACACAAAGTGCACTGGTGACTGCTTTGTACTTTAGCAGTTAGTTCACTGAAGTTTTCTATCTGTGACAAGTTTTCAGTTCTTTCTTCAGACTGCAAGGTGGAAATACTTTCACTGTTTAGCAGTTTAACTGCATCAATAATATCTAAAAATTTGGCTGCTTCTAAAACTAAAGGAATTTCATTTTTATAAACAAAAAATTCTGATGTGTAGAGAAATTCAAGTAGGTGGCGGAAAACTGAATGAGTTACATGATCCAAAGTAACAACATTTGTGCTTGGATTTTTGCTTAAGTAAGCATGAAAATAACTACTGCCAACAGCAACTACTACTTTGTGGGCACTGAACTTTTTTCCATCAACAACAATGACCAGATCACAAAATGATGTCTGCTTCTTTCGATCATCATTTAAGTATTTGAGTAGATTTTTGTTATATTGCAGGGAACTTAGAAGTGTTTTTTGATTCAGTGATGGAGAGAGTTCTTTGGAACATACAAACTGGCCTGTAACAGTAGCTTCTGTAGAATCAACAACAGTTTCCTGCACGGAATCTGTTACAGGAATCTTATCAGAAGATTCCCTCTGACAACCAGAACATATTTTATCATCTAGGCTTGCAGTGAGCTTTCTCCTTTTCTTCATTGCAGTTATCCCACTTTAAAATTGGGAAATTCATATGCAAGCCAAAATGTTTCAGTAATCTTGATATTACTGCCTACAAATGCAGAGAAGAAATGGTTGAAAAACGTTAACCACGTGTGTAAAGCAAACAAAAGAAGTGAATTATTTGTAAACGATTACAATTCTTTGTACATATCTATATTAAGGCTTACAAGCCTGGCGCTATCATACAAAAAATAAAATTATTTATTCAGTCTGAAATATTAAAGTGAACATAATGCACAAATATTTTTAAATATAGAGTAATATATTGATTGCATTTTACAAATGACCTTCCTGAGGTGGTTTAAGTTATTGTTTTTATCTTTGCATAAAATAGCGAAATAAAATAAGTTTGAACGTGTTTCAGGGTCTTTTGTACTTTTAAATATTTTCTTTACATTAGCCAGAGTACAAAAAAAAAAAAAAAAACAGAGCCAATAAGACATACAGATAAACATTTTAGATTTGCTAACCAGAAAGTAAGGTGTATTTTCTTTCGTAGTATGCCCTTTACTAGTATGAATGGAACTTTCACATTTTACTTTATTGCTTCTTTCCAGAATACACACACACATTTTTAAATAAAGGAATACATGCCACCAAAAGAAAAAAAATATTTCGTTGCAATTATTCATGAACAAACATTTACTTCAGTAATAGTGTCAATGCTACAAACGCAAACTAGGAACTAACATTTATTGGTATAGTTCAGGTTACTTTTGAACAGATGTGTATGCAGACCAGGGGTTTGCAACCTACGGCCCACAGGCCAGACCCGGTCCCTGATGGCAAATCATCACCTTGGCATTCCAGCTGTTCTGGGACTTCAGTTCCCAGCAGCACTGGTCAAAAAATGTGCTGACTTGGGCTTCTGGTAACTGAAGTCCAAGAACAGCTGGAGTGCCAAGGTTAGTCACCAGGACATGGCTTTGAAATGCCAGCCTTCTGGCATAATTAGGAATCATGTTTAGATCTGGGCTACAAATTCAGCAGAATAAGATGAGAAGGAAGTTGTTGTCTGCAACTGATACTGTATTTCACTTAAAACCAGGAGAGGCTGAATATTTTTTAAAAATCTGTTTTCCCTCCATTCACATCTCCATCAAAGGGAAGACCATACAGCAATGGAAAAACCTGGACTAAGTTTTCTCTCCAGAGCTGTCTAATGTACAAATTGCACATTTACAGAGAATTCTGTTCACACAAGGGGCCTTTCCAAAAATAGCTACTCTGTCTGAAGCCTAAAAGGGACTTGCTCACCCTACCATCTCAAGCTTCTATTACCTAATTAACCAATATGTTCTGCTGAATGGATAGGCCTAGTAAAAATGAAGTAGGTCTCACTTGTTACACAAGGCAACAGCAAATGTTTGGAGAAGGTTCACGTTTATTTTGAAGGCAAAGCAACTGGTGGGATGAAGAGAAAGTCAACAGTAAACTGGAGTCTCTTTTCCTTTCTTTACTGCAGAAACTGGAAAACAAAGTCTTCACCATAGACTCCCCCGAGTATGGTCAGGCAAAAATGCTGGTAAAGAAAAAAACGCTATTATCCTGTTTGGACAATCCACCAAAGAGAACTTGGGTGAAAATACTACCTAGGAAATACCAAACAGATGCAGTCTCTTCCTTGCCATCTTTGGACAGAACACTACCTATAAGTGGTGGGGTGGGGAAAGTTGGGCCTGATCCAAAAACTTTGAAGTTGATCCTGTTGTTCTCTCCTTCACATTTGCCAGTGAGAAATAGTGATTGAAAAAAAGGGTGAGGAAGCAGTTAACCATCTTATTTTCCTCCCTTTTTCTGGGAAAATATAGGCAGCTATGCAAATTCTTCACTCTACCTCACCAAAAAGATGAATTATGCAAACAGGAACAGCACCACAGAATAAGATGAGTTGTTAGAAACAGAATGCATAAGAAAGCTAAAGCAGAAGCTAAGTATAATGGCACCTTTCATACAAACACAAATGTATGGTATTTTTTAAAAGCCTAACAAGATGCCTTGATACTGTGGCAATATTCTTGCCACTGAAACAAACACTGATTGGATGGAAGCAGTGGCTTGTGTTGAGAAGCGGCTGTTTGCTCTTCCTGCTCACTTTCTTACTGGCACAAGGAGAATTAAGTGTCCATAGAAACCCATCACTGAGCTCTCTAGAAGGAGAGTCCAGGTAAGCAAGTAAGATTAGTTACTCCTTCCAGTACCTTGTCTGCATGTTGCACAATGCAGACAAGATTAGTCTGTAATCTTCACCAGGTGCTTACATGAACTTTCTAGGAAATGCAGTACCCAGAAGTTGGGGGTGGAGGCAGGGTTGAAAGAACCTGCTCTTTTTCCCCTGCCACATAATGAGACAGAGACACTGAGCAAACAGCTCAATTACTGTACACTAGTACCCCGAATAACGTTATGACTTGGTTCCACAAGTCCCGTCGTTATTCGGGTTTTAACGTTGGGCGATACATTGAACACACAATGTTAAAAAAAGCCCTGTTTCCCTGGAGGCTGCAGGAAGCGAGAACATCGGGATTTGAATCCTGACATTTTGCCTTGCTGCTGCCTCCAGGGAGGTGGGAGAACTTTGGAAACAGCTTGGAGCGGGTTTCCCCACCTCCCTGGACCCGGCGGGGGGGTCAGAGCCCCCAAAATTGGTAAAAAAAAGTCCGTTTTTTTTACCAATTTTGGGGTTTCTGACCCCCCCGCTGGGTCCAGGGAGGTGTGGGGACCCGATCCAAGGTGTTTCTGCGCTTCCCCGACGTCCTGAGCCAGTGCAGGAAGCCAGAATGTCAGATTTCGAATCCCGATGTTCTGGCTTCCTGCACCGGCTCAGGACGTCGGGGAAGCCCAGAAACACCTTGGATCGGGTCCCCACACCTCCCTGGACCCGGCGGGGGGGTCAGAGCCCCCAAAATTGGTAAAAAAAACGTCCGTTTTTTTTACCAATTTTGGGGTTTCTGACCCCCCCCGCTGGGTCCAGGGAGGTGTGGGGACCCGATCCAAGGTGTTTCTGCGCTTCCCCGACGTCCTGAGCTAGTGCAGCAAGCCAGAATGTCAGATTTCGAATCCCGATGTTCTGGCTTCCTGCACTGACTCAGGACGTCGGGGAAGCCCAGAAACACCTTGGATCGTGTCTGCCCACACCTCCCTGGACCCGGCGGGGGGGTCAGAGCCCCCAAAATTGGTAAAAAAAACGGCCTTTTTTTTTTTACCAATTTTGGGGTCTCTGACCCCCCCGCCGGGTCCAGGGAGGTGGGCAGACACGATCCAAGCTTTTTCTGGGCTTCCCCGATGTCCTGAGCCAGTGCAGCGACCCAGAATGTCAGGATTCGAATCCCGACATTCTGGCTTCCTGCAGCATAAAAGAGGGTGGGGGAAGTTCAAAATTAGCGCGCATCGGGTCTCCCGACCTCCCTAGAGCTGATGTGCGCTAATTTTGAACTTCCCCCACCCTCTTTTATGCTGCAGGAAGCGAGAACGTCGGGATTCGAATCCTGACATTCTGGCTTCCTGCACTGGCTCAGGACGTCGGGGAAGCCCAGAAACACCTTGGATCGGGTCCCCACACCTCCCTGGACCCGGCGGGGGGGTCAGAGCCCCCAAAATTGGTAAAAAAAACGTCCATTTTTTTTTACCAATTTTGGGGTTTCTGACCCCCCCGCTGGGTCCTGGGAGGTGTGGGGACCCGATCCAAGGTGTTTCTGGGCTTCCCCGACGTCCTGAGCCAGTGCAGGAAGCCAGAACATCGGGATTCGAAATCTGACATTCTGGCTTGCTGCACTGGCTCAGGACGTCGGGGAAGCCCAGAAACACCTTGGATCGGGTCCCCACACCTCCCTGGACCCAGCGGGGGGGTCAGAAACCCCAAAATTGGTAAAAAAAACGGACATTTTTTTTACCAATTTTGGGGGCTCTGACCCCCCCGCCGGGTCCAGGGAGGTGTGGGGACCCGATCCAAGGTGTTTCTGCGCTTCCCCGACGTCCTGAGCCGGTGCAGGAAGCCAGAACATCGGGATTCGAAATCTGACATTCTGGCTTCCTGCACTGGCTCAGGACGTCGGGGAAGCCCAGAAACACCTTGGATCAGGTCCGCCCACCTCCCTGGACCCGGCGGGGGGGGTCAGAAACCCCAAAATTGGTAAAAAAAAACGGACTTTTTTTTACCAATTTTGGGGGCTCTGACCCCCCCGCCGGGTCCAGGGAGGTGTGGGGACCCGATCCAAGGTGTTTCTGCGCTTCCCCGACGTCCTGAGCCGGTGCAGGAAGGCAGAACATCGGGATTCGAAATCTGACATTCTGGCTTCCTGCACTGGCTCAGGACGTCGGGGAAGCGCAGAAACACCTTGGATCGGGTCCCCACACCTCCCTGGACCCAGCGGGGGGGTCAGAAACCCCAAAATTGGTAAAAAAAAAAGGACGTTTTTTTTTACCAATTTTGGGGGCTCTGACCCCCCCGCCGGGTCCAGGGAGGTGTGGGGACCCGATCCAAGGTGTTTCTGGGCTTCCCCGACGTCCTGAGCCGGTGCAGGAAGCCAGAACATCGGGATTCGAAATCTGACATTCTGGCTTCCTGCACTGGCTCAGGACGTCGGGGAAGCCCAGAAACACCTTGGATCAGGTCTGCCCACCTCCCTGGACCCGGCGGGGGGGTCAGAAACCCCAAAATTGGTAAGAAAAACGGACTTTTTTTTACCAATTTTGGGGGCTCTGACCCCCCCGCCGGGTCCAGGGAGGTGTGGGGACCCGATCCAAGGTGTTTCTGCGCTTCCCCGACGTCCTGAGCCAGTGCAGGAAGCCAGAACATCGGGATTCGAAATCTGACATTCTGGCTTGCTGCACTGGCTCAGGACGTCGGGGAAGCCCAGAAACACCTCCAGAGAGATCAGAGGACCCGATCTACAGCTGCAGGGTGGCTGGGGAAGCTGACGGGGACTCCCTGTCGGCTTCCCTAGCCACCCGCCCATGCCTCCGCAGCTGTGGGGTGGCTGGGTAAGCCGATGGGGGAGCCCCCCGTCAGCTTTCCAGCCACCCCACCCCTGCCTCCGTAGCTGCAGGGTGGCTGGGAAGCTGAACGGAGAACCCCGTTCAGCTTTCCACCCACCCTGCTGCTAAGAACGACTGTTTCGTGTAACGTTAAAATCGCGTTACTCGATACAAGATGTTTCCGAAAATCTTGTAACGTTATGCGGATTTAACGATATACGGTACTCGCGTTATACGGGGTATTACTGTATTCCTCTTCTCCTTCTCTCAGAGTGGATGACAGGGCATTTGCTGCTCCCTTTGATGATTCAGTTCAACTACCCTCTCTCTCCTCTCTCACCTACTTCCTCATCTTGCTGTTGGCCAAAAGAAAAAGTCACCCAAATGGAGCAAGAGAGGAATGTTCCTTGGGGGGGGGGACCCTCCTTCCTTTACTTCTTCACTTGCCCTTCTGCACAAGATAATGCCAAAGACTGGGATCATTTCACCCACTTCCCATATCAGAGTAAACATGTGAGCTGATTTCAGTTAACAAACAAAAGACAAAAAAACATTCTGGCCTCTTAAAGAGTAACTCCTGTATTTTAATGATAGCTTTAATGGACCATGCCCATGAAAGTTAACATTAAAATACAGGAGTTTGTCTTTAAGGAGCCAGCAACATTGTTTTGCGTACTCTCTGATATGCTTGCAAGAAATAACATGGCTACCACTTCACAAATTCCTGTCTCAGGTTACTGAGGAGTTGCACAAATGGGTGATTTGAATACTTCCACCTTCAGTGACCATCTTCACATTCCATGTTTTCTGAAGAGCAGAAAACTTTGGCTGACCATGCTCTGCCTTTTATGTCCCCACTCCCTAAGACCAGGCTGGATAAAGACAATGGCAATTGTAGTCTAACCACCCTTTGCTGGCCTGACCTATCCTGAGGCCCAGGCCTCCTTGGCAGAAAACAGCTGCTGTCCTTTCCCCTTTACATGTGCTCCTGTTTTCTGGAAGCAGCAGCAAGACCAGCAAGAGGGAGCAAAGAAGGGATTCCAGGTGGAGCAGGGATTGCTAGTAATACTTCCAGATCCCCTCTGGGCTGTTTTCTCCATCACAAAAACAAAAACACACACTCTGCTGTGCAAAGTTGCCCCCCCTGCCAAACCCATGTGTCTGAGGTTTCAGACATCGAGGGCAGGGTTGCCCAAACCTTTCAGGCCATGGGCCAGTCATGTGGTTCAGGGAGCTACTCACTATGTCCCAGGGGCCAGATCTGGCCCCTGACACCAATTCATCTGCCTCACAAAGCCCTCATTGCTCCTGGAAGCAGAAGTAAAACAGGCCTGTACTACACATTTTACTTCCACTTCCATGAGTGACGATGGCTTTGTGGGCTGGATGAATTGGTGTCAGGGGCCGGATCTGGCCCATAGTTTGGGCACCCCTGATCTAGGCCCTTTGAAGAGTGAAGTCCCTTCACTGGCACGTCAGGAACCACATTCATACCTATACAAACGACACCCTCACCCAAACTCTGACTCTGGAGGGAAAGGGTGAGAGAAGAAAGGAATGGCAGCCAAATCCCTTGCCAGAGCTATGTAAAACACACCAGCTCAGTTGTGAGTTCAATCCTGACCACGGTTCAAGGTTGGCTCCGCCTTCCATCCTTCTAGTGCCAGTAAAATGAGTACCCAGCATGTGTGTGCGGTGGTGAGGCCAAATGCTAATTACCCTGTGAAAACCTTGGCACTTCAGCTGTTCTTGGACTTCAATTCCCAGAAGCCCTCAGCAGCAGCTTTACTGACTGGTGCCTCTGGGAACTGAAGTCCAAGACCAGCTGGAGTGCCAAGGTTCGCCATCAGAGAAGCACCATGGGGGGTATAGAAGTGGGATTGCTTCTACTCTCCCCCCTCCCCTTTTCCCTGAACTCGCCCCTCGGAAACCCCCCTTGGACTAGCAACAGCCAGGAAAGCGGGGGGGGAGGGGGGAGAGGATGGAAGGGGGTGGAGCCTAGCGCGAGAAGGGGTGAATAACGGTCGCCTCAACCGTCGCCGGCGCGCGCGCACCAGATACACACCTCACGCGCCCTCTCGGGGGGGGGGGGGCGACCGGGCGGCTCACGTCACCAGCTGGACCTCGAAACGCTCCCCCTCCCCTACCAGAGAATACAAAAAATAAATAGAAAAGGAAAATAAATATCCCTCCCACCACCACGCGAACCCCCTCGCCTCATCGACACCTTGTCCCCGCCCCCCTCACACACCTCTCCTTCTCCTCCTCCTCCTGCCATCACTTCCGGGTTCCGGGGAAAGGCGCGGGTCAGACGCAGCCTCGGTGCGCCAGGAAGCGTCGCGGTGTTTACTCTTCGCACGTGCACGGGAGAGAGCGCGCGAGGGGAGGGGAGGGGAGGGGGGAAGAGGCGGAGCAAAGAGGAAAGCCAGAGGTTGACAGAGGCGTGTGGTTCTAAGGGCGGATTGGAGATCCGCCCGACACTTCAGGTTCCCGAATAAACTGGGGGGGGGGGGGTATCCCGCGATTCAGACCACACCACCGCAGAAAGAAAAAGGAGGGTTTTAAAACGGCTTGTCGTTTTCAAAGGTCGCCTTTGCTCGAAAGCCAGTCGTATCCGACTCAAGGGTTCAGTGCTCATCTCTTTCATAGCTAAAAGAAGGCAGCGCTGCCTGCATTTGCAGACGTTTCCGTGGACATGGGGCAGGCATGCCTAGAAGAAACCAAAGTGCACAGAACACTGTTTACCTTCCCACCAAGTAGTCCCTATTTATTTAGTGTACACACTTGCAATGTCTTGCTTTCGAACTGTTAGGTTGGCAGGAGCTGGGACAGAGACGAGAGCTCATTCCGTCCGGCAGTACTCGGGAATCGAACTGCTGACCTCCCGCCTTCTAGTCAGCGCCTTAGCCATTTGAGCCACTATTAAAGAGGTACCCAAAATTAAAAAAGCACAACCGACACTTTCGGTTTCGATGTGAAATATCTCGTTTATAAATATACTTTGTCAGGTTAAAACAAGAAAGGCACAAATACTGTATATCACTAGCTATATGGCCTGCCTGGCCTGGCCTAACCTAGCCAGGAAGATATTTAACTACGGTACATCTTTCCACTGTTTTGGGCTCTGCAGTGGCCCAAGTGGTTAAGAAGCTGACTGGGAGGGGGAAGATCAGCAGTTCGATACCCGAGTACTGCACGACAGAATGAGCGCCCATCTCTGTCGCAGCTCCTGCCAACCTAGCAGTTCAAAAGCAAGAAATTGCAAGTGTACACTGAATAAATAGGGACTACTTGGTGGGAAGGTAAGCAGTGTTCTGTGCACTTTGGTGTCTAGGCATGCCTGCCACATGTCCACGGAAACTTCTGCAAACACAGGCAGTGCTGGCTCCTCAGCTATAAGCAGATGAGCACTGAACCCTAGAGTCAGATATGACTGGATTTTGAGCAATGTTGACCTTTACCTTCCACTGTTTACTCACAAGCAAACATAAGGACACTCCTTCCTCCTCTCTCAGGAAGAGCACATGCGACACATAGCAACAATCATCCTAAAACAGTTTCTGCTTCACGTTTCAATATAACGAAACCCAATTTTCATCTTTCATCCCACCTTTCCTAGATATTAATCAATCAAATCACTGCATACAATGCCCATCATTCATAATTCCATTCTCACGCTTTCAGGCTGTTTTGACTATTTTCAAAAATACACAATTCAGTGTTTGGTTCGAAGGCCATTTCCCAGGCTTCCTTCATTCCCTGCTCAGGGAGCAAAGAACTCAGCAACTCCTTTAACGCACTAAAGCAAAGGGTCCATTTCATTTCATTACACATGCCATCAAATCTCTTCCAGATTTTATGGTGACCCTTTGTAACATTTTCAAGGTGTAAAGTACTTAGAAGTGATTTACTATTCCCTTTTTCTGGGAGCACTTTAGGATTGTGCGGCTTGCCTGAGGCTAGCTGGCTCTTTTTTGCCAGGAGACACAATAGTTAAACTCCAAACTCCCTATGTTATCCTCTTCCTTCTTCTTCCATATCTGAATATAGGTGATCCTCATGGCGATCAACCATGATGACTGTCCTGAGACTATAATGCAGTGGCCTGACTGTCCTGAGACTGTAATGCAGTGGCCTTTCATCTGCCTCCTGCATCGCAGCATGACAACCATACCACTGATCCAGTTGCACGAGTCACTTTCGGATCTTAAGCCCTTTTGGCACGCAAAGTCCTCATCAGCCCCAGGCCAGTATTGATGAAGCTGCTGCTCTCCATCATTTTTAACTACGGTATCCAGGCAGGTAAAAATAACTCATAAAACACAACTGTGCTACAAAGCAGCAGTGTCCACTAGGAGGTGCAATGTATCAGTGTATCAAGTACTTGCAGTTATAACAAACATGCCATTGCTTCACACAGAACTCGTTTCGGGGTACACAGAAAGAGCCTCCTTGAAGATTATGGTATTTTTGAATCACATACCCTGGTAACGGCCACCTCGTGTTGCTGGCTAATCTTTCTCACACTAGGTGAGGTGAAAGGAACTGCTGAATGAACTCAACAAAAGGTGCCTTCATTTTGGCAGTTTCATGTCTGGCCTAGACACGGAGGAAGGAATAGGAAGTGGTATATTAATATATCTTCTTCTTGCACCGTACCCTATTCCAAATATTGGCGATCAACATGGCGATCACCCATGAAGACTGTCCTGAGAATATAATGCCTTCTGCATCGCAGCATGACACCTGTACCACTGATCCAGCTCCGTGTGACACTTTCTGGTCCTGAGCCCTTTTAGCTGCTGCCTTCCATCAAGATGGATTCAAGTGGGATTTAATCCACGGGGATCACCTTCCCTTGTGGACTTCGCCACCCAAGGCCATTAGTTCTCAGGGATGTCAGGCAGTGGTGAGCTTCATCAGGTTCGTACTGGTTTACCAGAACCGGTAGCAGAAATTCCGACTTGCCCCACCCATCCAAGTTTGAAATAAAGTAGTCCTAATTTGGGTGCAATGCAGGGCTTTTCCCCTGGCCACACCCACCATACCACACCCACAGTGTGGTGGTAAAAAAAAATTTTTTTTTTGGAGTCTACCACTGATATCAAGTTAGTTAACTGCCGCCTGACATTTGGCATTGAGTCGCTGGCAGTATGGTCTACTGTATTACCATAGCAGGATAACCTGCCAAGACTATATTTAAGTTATTCGGTATCAGTGCCCTTTTCTCTTGTTTTCTGAATTGCATAAAAAAATTGGGAAAAGAGAGTTTCATGATTACTTTTGTACCTGGGTGACAATCCATTTCCCCATCTTTGGTGTGGAAGAAACTAAGGGCAAACTATGAGATAAAGTTTGGCAACATCCCTTATCTCAGGCAGCAGGATAGTAGTACTCCTACATTTTGGAAGCACCAGCTGGTTTTATTCACAAGGTATGTAACCACTGCTGTGAAGGAAGTCATGTGCACTCTTCATGGAAAATATGCAATGTGTTGCTCAGTAACGAAATCGTGAAAGCTTACGTCCAGGTTTTGTACATTTTTTCTTTGTCCAAATCAAAGTATTGCCTGGGTTCAGAGTCTGGACTTTTTCTCCACCTACTCCCCATGGATCACCAGAACATCGTTTGCTTTAGGGTTAACCCAGGAATGGCCAACCTTTTTGCACCACAGGCCTGACCATCCCCCGGAGCAGCTGAGTGGGCCAGATCACACCCCCAAGATTGGAAGCGGTCACATTTACAGCTGATGTAAATGTGCCCACTTCTGTGTTTATGTCAGCTGCAAGTGCATTTGTGCAGGCATGTTTTATGGCTGACATAAATACACCCACTTTTACTTCCAGGTGCAGGGGAGATGGCAATGGGCTGGTTGGAATGCAGTTGTAGGCCAGGTCCAGCCCGTGGGTCATAGGTTGGGATCTCCTGGGTTAACCCATAGAGGTCATCTGAAGAAATGTTATGTAAGAGATATGAAAGCAAAATCTGCACTAGCAGAGCTGAGAAGAAGGTGGAGAAAATATTTTTACTTGCACGCCTACAATGTACAATAAATCTTTCTTGCACTTTTAGGGTGCAAAAAAGGCTGCCAGTTTTCATGGTACTCAGGCTGCCTACCTGCTTTAATTCAAACAAAAACAAAAACCACATTTGCTTTCATTTTTACATTTCAGATGTGTAAGCAGCAGTGTATGTCACCCAGAAGTACAGTTTGATTGCTAGTGAATATACAGTTCTACATGATTAAGAGAAATGAGCTATTAAATAAAAAAGAATATTCCAAACTCCAGCTGCTGCTTGATAACAATGTAGGATGAATACTCTTATGTTGCCATAGTTACCCAGAGAAGTAGCCTACACAACATAACTCTCCAATGGTCATGAGGATATTTGAAAAGCTGACTGCTATACCTTAGCCCACTGGTTCATTTTGCTGGCTATGTTATCCTTGTAATTTGGTGGTTATGTTTGATCTGTGCTATTAATTTCTAATCTTGTCGAAAAAGAGTGCTCTACAAAAGGCATTGTGGGTTTGTTTATTTTAAAGAATGACCCATTTCATTCTCATAGCATTTAAATCAGACTTTGCTTTTGCACGAGATTAGTGGTCTAGGTCATTGTGATTTGTTCTCTCTGATCCACTTGTCAGATGCAGATGTTAGATTCTGAAATTTGGCATCTGATTATTCTATGCTGAGAAATGATACAAAGAGAGGCGGCTTTAAATTAGCATTTATGCCACTCTGTGGAGCACATTCTAACTTCTCTTTGCAAAAGGATCCTTTTTTTTTCTTTTCTAATGGCAGCTAATAGCAATGTTCTTCTTTGAAAGGGAAAATGCTGAGTTTATTTTCCATGTGCACATTTATCCCGGATAACTACATCATCCAGTAAGGATTGATATCTGTTTTAAAAAAAGCCACCACCTATCAGAATACCACAAGCAGAGTTTTTGATATAACCACACAGACACTGTACATTTTACCCACTAGTTACACAACAGTTGTGAGTCATTCTCTAAGTAATACACACAGATGGTCAACAAACATTTAAAAAAAACAGGATTGGATTATATCTCTATTAAACCAATGAAAACATCACAAACATAGCAAGCAGCCTATAGTAGGAGCTCATGGACCTTGATAGGTGAGGAATGAATGAATGAATAAAATTAGGAAAAAATATTGACAATAAAGTAAATACTCCAAGTATTCATTGTTGCCAGCTGGTTTGCTAAAAGTCAATGATATTCCTTTGCTGCTGAAGCTGATGTCACAAATAATGTTTGTGCAGACAGTTGTCCTTATGCTCCCATGGTTATTTTTCTTAGGTAGAAAGATACAATTCTCTGTTGAGATGACTGATGCTACATAAGGAAGATTAAAAGTCATGTCCCGGTTATATCATTTGACCTGTTAGTGAGGTTAGATCTAGTTATTAAATTTTATGTTTTTTAGTAAGATAAGTACAGAAAAAAGGTTAGAAAAATTACCTTGCCAACAGTGTAATGGAAAAAAAAGTATGAAACTGTTTAGTGGGAAATATATTGAAGATAGTCAAGACCTCGGGAGATCTTGAAGCAGACAAAAAAAAGGATTCATTTACTTAGAGTTGCTGGAGAGGAGAAATAGGCAGCATAGATTACAACTCATGATGTTAATGCTGTCACAGCCCTATGGGTAAGAGACTTTCAGCTAAAAAAATCTAATGTGTGTCAATTTAACTATTGTTTAAAGCTATGAATTATATTCCTTAGATTGTAGAATTTGGTTGGAGCATTTTAATTTTATTCTTTATGATTACAAGTTTTTATGTTTTTGAAGTACAGTACAGTATTACTTTTTCTTGTATAGATAGAAGCATATGTACAAAGATACACAGGTGGTTTCTTTAAGAAAGTTTCACATACTAAGGCTAAGGTTACAAGTTCCACACAAATGTCCCCTGTGGGGAGAAATGTCTGTAGTGTTCCCTCAGAGCTCACATGTCAGGAAGCTGCATGGGAGAGTGGAGGACAGGATAAAGTGTTGGGACCCTAACCTGACAGAACACCCTGATTTGATCTGAATATGGATGAACCTCACAGCATTGGACATGGCGGGAGACTATCTGGGAAAATCAGGATTCTCTGAGGAAAGCTAAGAAAGAGTCCACCTTGAATCCCTAGAAAACTAAAGGTTCCATTAGAGTCAACAACAATAGATCAGACCAATGGTCTGATAGTATGTAAGACAGGTTCCTAGCTCCCTGATGTTCCTAATTTTCTTCTTTACTTTCTCAGGAATTGAATTCGGGTTTTTGCAACGGAATGTTTAAATAATACATATCACACTGGCTTTGACTGAGCATAGTTCAGAGAAAACTAAGTGTAGAGAATTCTGGGATCAATGGATAAAACTTCTGAGCACATATTATATGAATGGTAATTTGCCATGACAATTTTTCAGAAGTAAGTTTAGTACAAAGCTGTAGCATGTAAGAAATGCATCAAAATTAAGATGAATGCTGTCTGAACTAATATCTGACAATGACATGACATCCCTTAGAGGCCTTTAACTATTTTGTATTGCTCTGGACTCTGGAATACTATGTCTAATATTTTGCAGTTTGGTTGGAGAGTTTAGATAAGTGTGATTTAAAGGAGTGGAGAACATTATAAGATGCCCTATAAAGCCAAACTTCAAATTTTTCATGTAGAAAAAGAGTGAAGACAGATTTAACATCTTAAAAGCAGAGTGTCTGAGTTCAATTGAGACATATCTCAAGGTACCGCAGTGATGCGCTTGGACTCAGGAGACCTGGGTTTAAATCCACACTCAACCAAGGAAGCTCATTGGTAAAATTAAATATCACATTTACCCTGAAAGTGCTGTTAGGACTGCTATCAGTCAGTTCTGACTTGAGGGCACATGGCAGACATACCTCAATTATTGATCCAGGACTGAACCATTCTGTTCTTAAAGTTAAGATGAGCTAGGCTGTGTATAATTCTAAACATCTGGCAATTATGGAGTCAATGACAAACCTCTGTTCTTTCAGAAACAGTTTGGCAGCTTTTTAAATAGTGATATTTTCCCTGGTATCCAGATCTATTACTCAAATGGCAGTATGGAAAGAAAATGCTGGATTCAGATTGCAGAACTCACTGTGAATTCCTTTATATTTATATTTATATTTTATAAGAGCCCTGGTGGCACAGTGGTTAAACTGCTGTACTGAAGCCAAAGCACTGTGAGTTTGATCTTGACAGGGATCAAGGTTGACTTAGCCTTCCATCCTTCCAAGGTCGGTAAAGTGATTATCTAGCATGTTAGGAGCAAAATGTTAAATAACTTGTGAACTGCTTAGTGAATGCACTAAGCACTATCGGGTGGTATATAAGCATTATTGCTATTACTATTGCTACTTTACTTTAGGCATATAATATCAGCAGGTATTCCCTTTCTCCTTTTTTCTTTTCTGTTTTAATAGACCAGTCCATCTTGATTTAAGAAGGGCTGCTACCTGTATTCCATTTTTCTCCCTAATTTCTATCTTGTGCTCTGGAGCTGAAAGGATAACATCCCTGGTCAGTTGTTAGCTTTCTAAAAGGTTTATTCTGGGAAGGAAAGGGTAAAAGATGATAGACCAAAAAATCAATCTATACTCCAAAGTGCCATAGCCACTGGTGGGCATCAGCAGGTTCGCACCAGGTCGCCAGAACCGGTAGCAGAAATTCTGGCTGGCCCCGTCCCTCCAAGTTTTGAAATAAAGTAGTCCTAATTTGGGTGCAACACAGGGCTTTCCCCCTGGCCACGCCCACCATACCACGCCCACCATACCACGCCCACAGTGTGGTAGTAAAATTTTTTGGAGTCCACCACTGGCCATAGCCATTGTTTTCTCCACAATCTTCCCCCTCCCCACTTCACACTGACAATTAGCAAGCAGTCTTCCTCGAGATGCCAGATTTTTCCCAAGGGCTGCCTGTTGCCAATCCCTCATCTTTAGAGGTAAAAAGTTCAGAATCCGTTTCATGCGGAGCATGTAGACGTCGTTCTTGTTGTTTAAAATATTATTTCATTCTTCCTGGAAACCTCCTGCAACCTTGGCAACAGGGGACAATGATCAGCACAGGCAGCAACGATATGATTAGACAGTTCATTAGTTGGAAGGTGGAGAATACTAATGGCAAGATTTTCATCTGTGGTGTTCAAGAGCTGACCTAGCATCTGTTTCTGACAGCAAAAGCACTTCCCGGTGGTATTAACCACATGCTATGAAGTCCAAAAAATAGGAGGGGAAGAGGAAATGTTCTTTGTGCAAGAATGCATCAAAGGTAAGGATAACCAAATCACACACTATATTGAATTCTGGAGGTCTGGAGGGATTCCTGTAGCATGTTTGCAGTGTCAGTTTGCTTTTGCCTCCAATGCATAAAAATACATCTAGGAGTGCTTTACGTGTTAAAATACAAACATCCCCAATTTCCCTTTGAATTCAGCAGCTTTTCTGAACTATGGTATTTTTGTGCAAGTCCTAGGATAAAAGCTGCCGTGTGTACATGAATGAACCTGATATGTAGCAGTGACGATACGTGTCAGCACGCTGTTCAACATTTTGCTTGACAGCAGTACAGCCACAGAGAGATGGGGTAGGGGAACCTGTGTAGAATCACACTGCAATCTGCTCTGTGTCTCCTCAGAAGTAAAACCCATGGAATTCAGTGGGACCTACTCGTAGAGCAGGGAATGTAGGGCTGCAGGCAAGTATATTTTGGACATTGGGAACTTAAACTTCTGGAGAAATGAAGTAAAGGATACAAAGCCAAGCACTAAACAATTTCCAACAGTTCAAGAAATAATATGGATGAAAGGAAATGCTGTATCCTGGAGCAAGGATATGTGCCATAAGAATGCAGCGATATTGTGTCTTTTTTACTTTATGGAAGCTTGTTTTGGGATTCAGATAAAAGGGTAGAATAGAAATCAAAGAGCTTTCTGAGCAGGGAATAGTCAACAAATTAGAATTGAGTCTTCCGTCTCATATGTCAAAAATATAAATCATGAGCGTATCTACACAGTTTTAGCAAGTTGATTCTTCTTTGACTGTCATAGTGTCATCCTACAGCAGGAGTTCTTAACCAGGTCATGCTCCCTCAGACAGCTTCGGGGGCTGGATAGCCATTTTGCCCTTCCTCCCCCATGTGGTACTTCCTGGTGTGGTGGAGGTGGTGGTGGGCCAAATGAAATGCCATCATGGGCCACATCTGGCCTGTGGGTCGCAGGTTGAGAATCTTTGTCAACAGAATACAGGGACCCAGTCCTACCTGGGACACCAGTTGTGGACCATGCCAGGACATAGATGGTAGAGAATCCCACCCTCCGCCATACCTTCCTATTTTTACTTCTTCCATGTCGAGGCCAAATGTGAAACTACCTAAATGAAGACACCTTTTGGTGAGTTCACTCTGCATTTCCTTTTGCCTGACCTAGTGTGAGAAAGATTAACCGGCAACACAAGGTTGACATTACCAGGGTATACCCGATTGTGGTTTAAAAATCCCGTATTCTTCGAGGAAGCTCTTTCTGTGCCTTCCTATTCACTAGCGGGTAAAGGTTTTCCCCTGCCAACCTTATATTGGCCAGCAGGGAATTCAAAAAGTGAAGTACTGTACTGTATTTGAATAAGCAGATTGGAGAACAGTGGAGAACCACAAGTTGTGCAGGCAGCATATCCAAAGAGGGGGTGGCACCTCACATTTGGACAATGTTCTATAGCCTGTCCTCATAAGTGATCTAACTGCCCTTTTGTGGCATCTAGTTCCTTCCATAATGTCTGGCCATGTTACCCTGCTATGGTAATAGAGTATATCAGCCATGGCCAACTTACGGCATGTGGGCCAGCTTGCAGTGGCTTCACAAAGCCCTGTCATGTCTGAGAGCAGCATGTGGGAAGGGGTGTGTGGGCTTGTCTGCACCGACGGCGGGGGGGGGGGGAGGGAAGCTTGCCTGTGTTATGGCAGGCTTTCTCAGAGTGTCGCTTGGGTCATATGTCAACGTCACATGGATGGATATGCATGCACCCTAGTGACATCACCCAAGTGACATCATGCATGGTGCCTGCCACATGACTGCTCCTCCTCCTTGGGTACTCGGTCTCTAAAAGTTTCACCATTACTGGAGTAGACCATACTGCCAGCTACTCAACGCCAAATGTCAGGTGGTGGTTAACTAACTGACAACCCTGAGGACTAATGGCTTGGGTGCCAAAGTCCACAGGGAAGGGTGATGGTCCCCAAGTGGATTAAATCCCACTGGAATCCATCTTGATGGAGGGCAGCAGCTTCATCAATACTTGCCTAGGGCCAATGAGGACTTTGTGTGCCAAAAGGGCTTAGTGGTATGGGTGTCATGTTGTGATGAAGAAGGCAGATGAAAGGCCACTGCATTATACTGTATTCTCAGGACAGTCTTCATGGCTGATCGCCATGAGGATTGCCAATATTCAGATATGGCAGAAGTCCATTTCCAAAGGCACCTCTTCTGCCTCCACCTTGGACCCTGGTAAATGAAGTCAGCAACTTTGATGGCAACTTGTCCAACTTAGCCCACAGCCCAATCAGATTACCATCCTTATGTCCACCATTTTTGCCTATTGACAAAGCTGCATTGAACCTGTGGGAGGGTTTCAGCCAGATCGTCTGTATCCCTTGCACTGGGCAGCCACAGGTGTGGGAAACTTGAAGTCAGTCCTAAAGATTTTGTAGGTGTGACAGCTAAATTTTAGAAAGAAATTCTAGCAGAGGGAATGCCTGGGCCTATTCCTTCTCAACCCTTGTTAAATCTCTATATGACCCTGGGGTCATTCAAATATCTCAAAGCAATTCCTCTCTTATCCCAAGGGAGTGTCAGTTAATGATACCATTTCTCAAGAGTATTGTACAGTCCATTATGTGTCACTTGATCATACAATGGCACTCATATTTCAAGCAATACCAAGACCTTGTTAGCCAGGCAACCTTCCACTTCCTGCTGGTTCAGCCAGAAAATTTTCCATTGTTAGGGTACAAATTTTTGGGTAGTTAGTATGTTGACAAGGGTATGTCCAATGTGTTGCTCTGTGTACTGCACAACATTTGCAACTTTTAGCACATGGAATAAGCAGTGAGGTCAAGAACTCAATCCACAATGATCACATACTATTTTGATGAATTCTTCATATCAGAAAGGACAGGACCACTGAATGCTCTGACCTGCTGTTCCACTTTCAGGAGCTGGCAGCTGAGTTAGAGGTACCATCAGCTAAAGAAAAAATGGAGGGCCTGGTGGCTTCATCGATTTATCTTGGCATCCAAGTTGACACTACAACAGGGACATCTCACCACCATCACCAGAGGACAAGCCAATTACTCTTGAGGAACATATAGATACTTTGCTGACTTGCAAAAACCTAACTCTAAAAGAACTGCAAATGGTGCTGGGCAACCTCAATTTTGCCTAGTAAGTAGGACCTGATATCCTGTGTTACTTGACATTCATGGAGTTATTTCCAGTTGTGGCAGTGGTGTAATTGTAGCAGGATGAGTGCAAGAACAAGAAGTTTCGGTTCTGGTGTGATAACCAATTAGTACATGTCTAAAGCTCTATATAAGCAATGTAACTTTTGGAATAAAGTCAGACACTGATTTGTGACCTAGAAAGTCACTTGTCTCCTGTTCTACAGAATGTGTGGGTGTGGATGCCTTTCTCTTCCACCCATATTGGAAAGGGAGCCTGCTGGGATAACAGACTGTGTGTTTTTACAACACTTAGGGTAATTAACAGGCAGTCCTTCAGGTCTGAAAGTGTGGCACATCTCCTATGGTGGCTAGACCTTGTCTGGTTGTTAGTCAGCATAACATAACTTCCTCAGCCAAGTTTCTTCCAGGTATGCATTACAGCATCATGGATGTCTTATCTTGTTCCCAGGATGGCAGGTTCTGTCAGTTGGCACCACACACACATCACTCCAGACCAGTGATGGGATGTAACAGGCACTCACCAGTTCGCCAGAACCGGTAGTAACTTTTCCCAGTGTCCTGGAGAACCGGTAGCAGCTTTTTGGGGGACCCACCTTTGAGGCTTACCTTTTCACTGGTTCCCCCACCGCGCATGCGCACCAAGCACTTGGTGAGCATGCATGCCTACAGTGCTTGGCGTGTATGCACAGCCTCCTCATGGGGATAGTCTTCCTGTTCTTAATTCTTCAGAACAGTTCTACATTCAGGCCTCTCTTCCCAAGGCTCTTCCCTTGAATAGCGAGTTGGAGTATTCTATATTTCATGTCATTCCTCATGATGGGTCCAAGGTATTGGAGCATTCTTTGCTTAATGGTCTTAAACAGTTCTTGTTCTTTATCCATCTGGCACAACACTTCTAAGAGGCTCTCAGAGCAAAAGAATATCTATTTCCCCCTGAAAATGAATAGGGTTAGCTATAATTCTTTTTCCATTCAAAAATAATAAAGAAATTGGTGATAAAATAAATTAAATTCCCCATTTTCTGAGACAGGCTAAAGTTAAGATTCTTAGCATTAGACATTTCAAAGCTGAAATATAGCAATTCTTCTGTGAGAAGAAGAGAAAGCATAGAATCAGTTAAAGAGACTCTCAGAGAACAAAATAGATACAGAATAGCAATCACCAGGAGTGGAACAATATGAGAGATGAGGGGCCAATGAGAGGCTATATCTTGCAGTGTAAAGATGCTGACCTGAGTGAGTTGAACACTTATGAAGTGGAAACAGCATGATTTAATAACCCTGTCAAGACCAAATCACATTTAGACTCAATTTCTTCATGCAAATGTTATTACTAAAATATCCCAGACTCCTAACCCCAGCATGTTTTCAGATACCGTATGTTAATTATAATAAAGTAATACGGCAGACAGAAGGGTATATTTTGCAAGTTCCATTTCATTTACATACAGCCCCATTCCTAACAATCCTTTTCCATAGCTGCCAAATACTGGATTAGAGCATTCATTCAAGCTATCCATTATGATGCTGAAAGTCCTTTTGTGGTCATTAGCCACTAGGTCTGACCGTATTGGTACAGACTTGGATATTAGAAAAAAAATTATCTAAATATTTGGGGCAAATTTAATCATCACTTTACATGATTAAGTGATTATATTGACTAAACCCCTGTTGCTTAAATGGCACTTGAGTAGGCCCAATGAATCAATAGGAGGTTGGTTTTTTAAAGCTAACTCTTCCATACATTCCATTGATTCTAATGAGCCTATTATGTTAAAGTAAGACGGGATTAGAGTAGAATATTTGAATCAATGAAACATACAGAGGAGTTGAATAATTAAATCCCCATTGATTCAGTGGTCTGCTGTAGTGCCATTTAGGATTTTGGCCATTGAAAAATGGTTGCAATTTAATGCCCATTCAACAAGGCTGGAGAGAACCAATGAGAGTTCTTAATAATTCCCCCCCCCCCCGGTACTGTGATGACATCTTCAAAGTTGGCTACTTCATTGGTCACACTGATCTGAAAGCCCAGGGGGGAAACAGAAAAAAACTATTTTTCCCCAAAATTCCCTGGAGCCCTTTTTTTACTGAAAAGACTGGGGGGGGGGGGAGAGAAGAAAAGTGATTATGGAATGTTTTATTTTAGCAAGATGAATAAAATATTTAAGACAAGATGTTCATATATCCTACAAATCTTTTCTAAAAACTATGTACAATATGAGAGTATTATAATTTGTGTGCAAGGAGGACATGCAAGTCCTAGATGCATTCATTTATTTTATTTATTACATTTCTATACTGCCCATTTTGATTACAAACTGGACACCAAGATGCCTTTCTTCCTTTAGGGGGCACTGCTATTGTCACAAGAGAAGAAAAAGTTTTCAATTTCATTTTGCATGACCAGGCCCCCAAATTAAAAAGGTTAGTGACCCCTGGTCTAGAGGATATATGTCTTACCTTTCCAAGGATCCTGTCTACATTCTCATGCTGTGCATATAGAAATGTATCCATTATCCCTGGACAAGAAGGGTCCAAAGTTACATATAAAGGACCTTAATCAGCTATAGCATCTAAGTCAGAATGGATCTGAGTAATTTTGGCGGCAAAGTGTTGTGCAAAGTCTTCACAGCAGGTCATTGAATGGTCAACTTCTTGTTCTTGTGCAGAGTATATATCAGACTCCTGAACACTTGAAATAATTCCACCCTGTACAGTTGTAACTGGGGTAGAGAAGAAAACTTTGTTCAGTGCTGTCACTGCCAATTTGCTTTCTGGCTAAAATATCCAGAAATTCCTCAGCCAGGCTAATTACCATTTTTGCCATCATATAAGTCACGTCGGAGTATAAGAGGCACCCCATTTTTATGGTGTATTTTAAAGTGAAAAAATGCATCTTATACTGCAGGAAATATGGTATTTACCATGTTGTCTTGAGGACTCTGGGAGTTATGATCCAAAAAAGTAATATTTCTAGTCAATTCTTTATAATAAACACAAACAGATCCATCTCTTATACATGTTTACTGAGAAAGAAGACCCATTTGATTGTACAGGGCATTCCTCTGAGCAGGCAATGCAAACAGCCATATCATATTTCCAAGACAAATATATATATAGAATTGTTCAGAGAGATAGCCTTAATAGCCTGTTACACCACCAACAAAAACAATTAGTAAATACATTTCATTATGAGCTTTCATGGATCACATACAGACATGTGGACCAAGATCCTACTGGATATTTAAACAAATGCAAGAAGAAATGTAGACGTTGCTGTGGCTAATTGACATGGTGCTAGATGCATGCCAGGATGCTAAGTCTGCAAATGGGTTTGTGATCAGGTGCACAACTGATATGTGACTGGTATCTCATTAATCAGCCATTTATTTATTTATTTAAATTTGTTTATTGCCCTCCTTCCCAAGGGGACCCAGGGCGATTCACAACACATCAACATTGACAACAATTTAAAACCAGTTCAAAAAATTAAAAGTTTTAAAAATTTAAAAGAAGCTTAAAAACCTATCATTAAAAACTAGGCATTGTAGCTAGGAGGCACTGGGGGTAAATTTGTTCAAACCATCCAGCCGGCTGGGGAAATTGATCCATCCATTCCCCAGACCTGACTTGCCAGCCAGGTTTTCACTCCTTTCCTGAAGGACAGCAGCTCCGTCTGCAGGCGTAGTTCCAGTGATGGGATGACCCCGGTTCCATCTGGTTCCCTGGAACTGGTAGGAACAATCCTGGAGGGTTCTCCGGGAGGGGAGTCAACTTTTGAGGCATCTAGTTCCGGACGCCTCACCAAAAGAAAGAAAAATTCTGCATTCGCAGAAACTCAATCTGATGCATTGCGCATGCGTCACCATTTTGGCTCCAATTTTACTGCGCATGCGCAGAAACTCAATCTGATGCATGCGCAATGCATCAGATTGAGTTTCTGTGCATGCACAGTAAATTGGAGCCATTTTGGCTCCAATTTTATTTTTATTTATTTTTATTTTTTTATTAGGTATATAAAGTAAAACAAGTATAAATGTACATGAAAACAATAAAAAACATAAGAAAAAGTAACATAAATGACAATACTACATTGAAATCTTTACCCATGAAATAAGTATAAGTAGACATCACTCAATCTAAGTTAAAGAAAGAAAACATAAAAGTACAAATTCATACAATAGTATTGTTTATCCTCCTGTTTACTATTACATATTGTTCTCTTACACTACTACATTTCGCATCTTTATTATCACCCTTGTGTTATATACATTGTCCGGGGAATTGTGCATCCTCATAGTTTCCAAAAATCATTTTGTTCTGGTACAGGGGCCATGCCTTTCTTCTTTACCAATGCATAATCAATAAATGGTTTCCAGGTCCTCCAGAATCTATTACCTTGCATTTTACCCTTTTTAAGGTTTAATTCCCTGGTGAGCTTTTCATTAAGAGCTAAGTCCCACATTTCTTTATACCAGTCCTGCATTCTTAACTTTTCATTATTCTTCCAGTTTTTTGCTATACGCTGTCTGGCCGCTGATAACATCACTGCCATCAATTCCTTACTGTCATTACTCATTCTATATTTATCTTCCTCCGTTAGCAGAATTGCCTCCGACCCCAATTCAAGCTGCATACCCAGTATATTCTTAATTTCATTTTCTATTTTCCCCCAAAAGCTTTTTAAACAATCGCAACTCCACCACATGTGCTCATATGTTCCTCTTACTTTTTTACATCTCCAACAGATATCGCTCAAGCTATTATACATTCGATGCAGCCCCATTGGAGTCCTGTACCACCTCCAGATTAATTTATAATTGTGTTCTTTCACTCTAACTGACATAGTTCTCATAATCCTTCTCGTCCACATATTCTGCCATTTTTTTCTGTAATTATCACATTTAATTCTTGTTTCCAGCTATCTCTCAACATCTCTTGTATTTTTCCACATTTGTTCAAAATTTTGTAAATTTTACTTACTATCCCCTTAATTCCTATGTCTCCGTTTCTTAATTTAGCCAGTAGTGATGTCAGTAGTGTCTCAAATTTCGTAAGCTCCCTGTCTAAACCACCTTCTAATAGAAATCTCTTATTCCAGTTATTCATCTGGAGAATCCTAAACCAACTTTACTCCAATTGCGCATAGAGCTCATTTCTTTTTCTTGGTCTCTACAAGTTTTGACCCAATCCTTCAATAATAGGACCCCGTTTTCTGACAAAATATCCTTAATCCTCCTGTCTATTTTTATTGGGAAATTGTTAAACTCTTCTAATTCTATAACTGGTGAGATACCTGGGACAAGTTCTTTCCTTACTTTATTCCAGTCCTCTATAGTTGATTTTATCAACATTCCCTGTATTTTCCTCTTTTTTTATCCCTTTCATCACATAGAAACGATGCCTTTCCAATCTTCAAAAATTCATTTCTTTCTATTTTCCCCCATATTGGCTCTTCTCTAATTAATAATTTAATAACATTTCTTATTTGAAAAGCTCTATCATAATTGCTAATATTTGGAATGCCCAATCCACCTTTTTTTTTTTTTTTGTGATAAATACCACAGCATCTTAGCTATTCTAGCACCTCGTTTCCATTACAAAATCTGTTTATAATATTTTGGTACTCTTTTAATTCTTTGTCTGTATGCCTTAATGGCAGAGCATCGAATAAAAAATTCAATTTGGGTAACAACATCATTTTACATATTGCTACCCTTCCAAACCATGACAAATTTAATTTGTTATATTGTGTTATTTTCTTTTCAATCTCTTTCTTTTGTTTGCCATAATTTAGTCCTTTAAGTTCCCCAATTTTCCTAGTTAGTATTACCCCCAAGTATCTTATCTTCTGTAGAATCTGTATATTGTATTTCTGTTTTATTAATTCCTCATCATCTTTATTCCCGTTGGCTAATATCATTTCTGTTTTATCCCAGTTCACTCTTAATCCTGTTACCTCCTCAAATCTTTTCAGATGCATATTTATCTTTGGAATTGCTTTTATTGGTTGTTTTACAGTTATTAGTGTATCGTCTGCATATAAACTTACTTTATTCCCTTCGATTCCAATTATTTCCTCATCCTGACAAATTGAATTTGCCAAGAATTCCATAGCCAATATAAATAACGTTGGCGACAATGGACAACCCTGCCTTGTGCCGGCCTCTAACTTTATATCTCCCGTGTAATTGTCATTAAATTTAACTCTTGCTGTTGCTTGTATATATAGATTTTTAATTATTCTTTGAAATGTATCTCCAAATCCATATAGTCTAATCATCTCATGAATTGTTGCCCATTGTAATGTACCAAATGCTTTAAAGATATCTAATGCTAAAAAACCCACCATTTCTTTTTTCTTTTCAGTTAGATCCAATAGATCCACAACCCTTCTTATTAAATCTGACATATATCTATTTTTAACAAAGCCTGCTTGATCCACTTTTATATAATTGGCTATGAAGCTGTTTAGCCTGTTTGCCAATATTGTTGAAATTTTTTTTGCATCTTGATTGATTAAGGATATCGGCCTATATGTTTCTACTTTCTCTGGGTCCTTTCCAGGCTTAGGGATCAAAACAATTGTTGATCTATTCCAAGAGTCTGGAATTGCTTCTCCTTCTAATATCCCATTAAACAGTTTATATAATCTCGGAACTATCCAAAGTTTGAAATCCTTATAAAATTCCGCTGGTAACCCATCCTCACCCGGTGCTTTATCTGTTTTTAACTTCCTAATCACCTCCTCAATTTCCTTTACTGAGATTTCATCCTCCATCTTATTTCTGTGCTCTTCTGTTATTAATGTAATTTGCTGTATTTCAAAATAATCTCGCATTTTCCCCAAGTTTATCTCTTTCTTTGAGTAGAGATCTTTGTAAAAATTTTCTATTATTTCTATTTTTTCCTTCCTTTTATTACATCTTTTTCCATTTTTATCAATCAAAACCCCCACCTGACTTGTGTTTTTCTTATCTCTTGCTGCTTTAGCTAATAACTTAGAATTTTTATTACTATATTCAAAGTACTCTCTTTTAAAGAAAATCAAATCTTTTTTAACTCTTTCTATATCCTTACCATCTAATTCCTTCTTAATTTTTTGTATCTCTTGTAAAACCTTCTGATCTTTATTCCTTGCATGTTCCGAGTGAAGATTTTAGCTGTTTCTCCAGTTCCTGATACCTATTATTATTCTGTCGCTTTCTCAGGCTATTTAGTTTTATGGATTCACCCTTGAAAATTGCTTTCCTCGTGTACCATACAACACCATAGCTGACCTCGTTATTGTCGTTCCAAGTCCAGTTTTCCTCCCATTTCTCAATTATTTGTTTTTTCATAATCTCCTGTTTATACATCTTTGCATTATATCTCCAAATGTATCTTTTTCCTTCTGTTTCATCCAATTTTATATCTGTAATTATCTTTGCATTGTCAGATTCCTTAAATGTACCTATTTTAATATCTTCTATTGTTTTAACTAACCCTTCTGTAACAAATATATAATCAATTCTTGAGTACATATTATGGACTTGAGAGTAATATGTATATTCCCTTTCCTGACCCTTAAGCTCTCTCCACAGATCCTTTAAGCCCATTAAATTGCTCCATTCATCCAATATGTACTTTTTACCTTTCTTTTTACTGCTTGTACTATCGATATCTGATCTTAACAAATTAAAATCACCCCCTACGACCATGTTCTTTGTTCCTTCCTTACTTAAAATTCTTCCCATCTTATCTAAGAATTCTTCTTGATTATTATTTGGAGCATAAATATTAGCCAAAGTTATCTCCTCCTCCTCTATATTCCCTTTAATAATCAAATACCTCCCCTCTGGGTCAGCTATAGTTTTTGTCACGTTAAAACCCAATTTTTCTGAAATCAGAGTTGCAACTCCTCTCACTTTGGAAGTCCCATAAGCCTTTTCATATGTTGCCATTCCTCTCACAACTAATTTATTTGTCTCTGCCGATTTTTGATGGGTCTCTTGTAGAAAAATAACATCAGCTCTAGTTTTATTGAGCATTATTTGCACCTTCTTTCTCTTCAAAGCATTCCCTGTTCCCTTCACATTCCATGATAATAATCTTAAATTCTTAACCATCTATTATTATTATAATCTCCCATTCTTTACATTCCTCCCCGGATGTGTTCCCTCTACCCCATACCAAATCCCCAAGAGAAAAAAAGTTAATTGAAAAAGAATAAAGTAGAAACAAAAAATAATACTGTAAATGCTTACAAAAACAAAACTTAAGGAAAAGAGAAACATTAAGAAAAATAAAAAAAGAAAACTTACCTATCTTACCATCTTCTACTACCCTCCCCACACCTTTCTTCAAGATGTTGCCTCTGTCATCCAAAGAGGGGAGGGGGGACCGGGGGGAAATGGCATTAAGTTCTTCTGAATGCCCCCTCCCTCTGGCAATGACTAAAAATTCTATAATATAACTATTCTACTATCTCAACACTCGGTGACTCTGAAAGATCTCCTCCACCCACTGCTCCCTCCCCTTCCTCCCCCATATTCAGAACTGGCCCCATCACCCCAACTGCATATAAATCTGTTCTCAGAGCAATCCATTCCTTTGCCACCACCTTAATCAATCCAATCTGTGTCAAGTATTGCAATACATCAGTTTTCTCATCCAGAACATGCCATCGTTTGTCGTAAAAAAAATCTCAGTTGTTGTGGAAATCTCCAATTATATTTGATATCATTAGCGATCAACAGTTTCGTAACAGGTTTCATCATATACAGTATTTCCATTTTCTCTCCTCAGGTGCTATGTCATTGTAGATTTCCACATCAACCCCCTCTTTTTTTCAGAACGCCAGACCCTGCTTGTTTAATATGCGCCATCACCTTCAACTTATCTGCCCAATTTGCAAATTTAACCAAAACATTCCTGGGTGATCTCCTATCTCACCTTCCCCCCACTCTAAATACAGCACCGATGTCCTCTGGAACAAAATCTTTTCCCATTTTTAATGAATTCAGCCAATCTACTACCCTATCCTTAAGCTTGTCTGGCGTTCGTTCCACCATCTTACGGATCACAATGTTCTGTTTTCTCCATTCCTCCTCCACCATCATTATTTTTTTCTCTTGAACTGAAACCCTTGCAGCAATTACATGTTCTTGAATCAAAAGTTCATTCACTGTTATCTTGGTTTGTTCTAGATCATTTTGCAACGTGTCTGTAATCATTTTTAATTTTTTTTTGTATTTTCTGTAACCTCTTTTTGCATGTCTGATAGGGTCCTGGCCAAGCTTTCATGCTGTAACTTGGCCAGCTCCCTGTCTTTTTTCATTTCTTCACAGTTATTCTCGACAGTTTTATTCAACTTTTGCATCGTTACCTGATTATCATTAACACTTTTAGCCAGTTGCTGTAAAATAGTACATATATTGTCCATTCTTTCAGATAAATCAGGTGCGCGGCCTCCTTCAACTGCTCGAGAATCTGTTGCTGTTGCTGGAGCTTCCATAGTCGGTGACGGTGTACGTCTTTCCTTGTCCCTCTGTTCTTTTTCCTTCTTCTCCCTTCTTGTCTTTTGTTTAACCACTTCCTCTTCCTCCCTGCTCTTCCCTCCCTCCATTCTTTATCCAATTAATTATAAACTTTGAAAATAAAAATTCAATATTTAGCTCTTAAAAATTCAGTGATCCAATTCCAGTATATAGTACACTTATATAAACCAAGGAAAACCAAGTTGATCAATTAATTAATTGTTTAAAAAGATAATTTGGCCTTAAAAATTTATCTCAATAATATTGACAATTATTCAATTCCTCTTTTTTAATTTACTATCACATTTGATATCCAATACCTATTTTTACTCTTTTTTAGTCCTAAAAATTTAAATCAGTGGTAATAGCAAATAATCAATCAGTCCCTTTTTTTATATTGTTATCCCAACTAAATTAATTGATGCTCTTACAAACACAGGAAGTGAGGAGTACCAAAATAGTTGCTGTGATTTTGCAGTTCAAACCAGCACTATCAAAGAAAGGGGGAGGGCATGGGGGAGGGGGGAGCAACACAACCACGGAGCATATACCTAAAAGGAATCTGGCAAACAGGGACAAATAAAAATAATAAGCAAGTTGCGTGGATATTTTCCAGCCCCAATTGAAAAGAAAAACTGGCTTATGGAGAGAATACAAAAAGAGAGAAAATTTATATAGAAAGGAAAGTAATAAAAGAGAAAAAGTTCGAATCTGCTGAGCACTTTTAAAGGACTGCTTTCTTCCTCTCCTTCTTTGTCAGTCTCTATTTAAGTTTCGTTTTAATGTTCACCACCATTACCGCAATCTCTTTTCATTAATTCTTCCACTTTAGATCAATCAAACAGTAGCCAAAATAAAATCCCAGTCTTTTTTGTTTCAGCCTCTTTCACAACAGTCACTCTTCCATTTAATTTTGCACCGCCAAACAATACAGTTCTTTTCCGCCGCTTTTAATTCCGCTCTCTTCCGTGCGTTCTCACCCCCACCTTTCTATTCAATCACACACTCCATTTTTTTCCACAGCCAGAGTTGCGATCTTGAGTACTTCCCACTTTCTTCTCCTTCCGCTTTTATCTCTCCTTCGTTTTTAACTTAAAATCCAAATCCACACCGCCAAAAAGCTCTTCACGATACCCCGTCTGTCCCCACTTGTTTGTCCCATTTAACTCACCAAGTCTTTACTTCCATATCAGGGAGAAACTCTAGTACCGCGGTCTTTCTCTCTTATCGTCCTTCAAATACCTCCGCTTTTCTCAGTTCCTTGAATTTCGTCTTTCACTCCCAGCCGGTTCAAATGGTCAGCGGTCGGTCAGGAACCTCTTCCGAGGCTCCGTTCCTACCCGCTGGCCGGAACTCGCGCCTCCCGAGCTTCTCACTCGTCCCGTCTCCATTCTTCCACTGATCAACTCCAACTTTTAAATTCTTGTTTAGCAGGTTTTCAGTAACTCATTTTATCAAATATTTTTTAGAAAAATCTCATTTTTAATGTAAAAAATCACATTGTTACCACATTTATCTGGTGGAATGAGAGGAAATGGCAGCGCTCTCTAAGCCATCCTAACCACGCCCCCTTGGCTCCAATTTTAAAACAAAAATTTGGCGGTGACAGCAGCGATAGTGGTGGCGGCGGCAGAGATGATGGTGGTGGCAACAGCGGCAGCAATGGCGGCGATGGCGATCAGGGTGGGTGGGGGAGGGGGTATCAGGCGTGAGCAGTCAAGGAGGTCTCCCCAGCGGTGCATGGAGCTCAAGAGACACCAACGGGGTCTTTGGCCTTTGCAGCATCTCCATGGCACCCTCCGCTTGCCCGCGCCTTCGGAGACCCACAAGCGGGCAAGAGATGACCTCGCAGAGGACTGGGGAGGCCACCCGGGTAGGTCTCTGGCTAAGGCCCGGCCGAGGGGGTGGGTGGGGGAGGGAAGGGGAGTGTCCTGCTCTGCTGGCTGGTGCCGCCTGCCCAGGCCGCCGCCGCCGCTGCCATCACCGCCACCGCCACCACCATCATCGCCATCGCCGCCGCTACCACCATTGCCGCTGTTGCCATAGTCGCTGCCGCTGTCACTGTTGCCACCGCCGCCTGGCCTGCTCTGGCCGTCCGCCCCTGCCGAGCCCTCCCAGGGGTAAGTGAGGGGTTTGTGTTTGGGGTTGTATTTTTATTTAATTTTTATTTATTTATTTATTTGTTTATTTTCTTTAATTTATTTATGGGTTTGTGTTGTGGGTGGTTGGGTTGAGGGTGTGTATGTGTGTGTATTTATTTATTTTATTTTATTTTTTAAAATTATTTTTTTATTTTAAGGCCCCGCCCACGACTTCATGACATCAGCTCCGCCCATGACATCATGACCTTGGCCACCCCCATGACGTCGTGACATCATGGAGTGGTAGTAACAAATTTGTCATCCCATCACTGCGTAGTTCTATTGGGAGGAGGTTCCATAGGGCCGGAGCGGACACCGAGAAGGCCATCCTTCAAGTGCCAGAGAGGAGTGCCTCTCTGGCCGATGGCACAACCAGAGAGTTTCTCCGGTCCACTCTGGTGGGACGGGCAGATGTCCTTGGGACGATGCAGTCTCTTAAGTATCCTGGTCCACTAGGGCTTTAAAGGTGATAACCAGCACCTTGAATTGCGCCCGGAGGCAAACTGGGAGCCAGTGCAGCTCCCTCAGCAGCAGTGAGGCACGGGCATACGCCTGCATCCCAACACCACTCGTGCAGCTGCATTCTGGACCAGCTGTAGCCTCCGAATGGTCAGCCATGATTTTCTTGAGATGTGCAAATATCCAGCAGGATTATGGCCATACAATAGCTGTGCAAAAGGTTTATAGATGTAGAATTAGATCTTTGGAGAGGATTTTCATTTCCTTATCAATGCTTGAAAGCTTCTCCCCCCCCCCCAAAAAAGGTAAGATTCATGCCAACCATAAGCTCAGTATGCAGAATTTGAGCATTTATCCTCCTTCATCACCTCCACTCTACCTCTTATTTCCCCCCCAAGTCTTCTTTTCTTTAGGTAGCATTCAATTAAGTTCTCAAAAGCTTGTTGAAAACAAAACATAAACACTCTTGCTCACCCAGTTCCTGCTTTCAGTACATTAAGGCAACCAAAGCTGTTACCATTCCGGAACCAAACTTGAGGCCAGACTGGAATGAGTCAAGATTATCTTCCGAGACCACCGCAAGCTCCAGAACCTTGCTCATGATTGGAATACTGTATTGGAGACTAGCTGTACAATGGTGTTTAAAAATGAAAAAGAAAAAAACCCTATAGGTACACATGTTTAAAAATATGTGAAAACTAAACTTAAGTTGCAGGCAAATGCTTAAGTCAGACTTCAGTCCAAAATATACTTCCTGACCTCACACTGTACAGTATTCACAGTATTCACAATTAATCAGGCACTAAGTGGATCATGCTCAAGTGGCTAAGACACTAACTGGAAGGCAGCAGGTCAACCATTCGATACAGTGGTGGGCTCCAAAAAACTTTTACTACCACACTGTGGGCGTGATATGGTGGGCATGGCCAGGGGAAAAGCCCTGCATTGCACCCAAATTAGGACTACTTTATTTCAAAACTTGGATGGGTGGCGTCTGCCAGAATTTATGCTACCGGTTCTGGCGAACTGGGTCAAACCTGTGGATGCCCACCACTGGTTCAATAGCCAAATACTGCAGGACGGAATGAGCTCCCACCTTTGTCCCAGCTCCTGCCAACCTAGCAGTTCAAAAGCAAGAAATTGCAAGTAGATAAATAGGGACCACTTCGATGGGAAGGTAAACAATGCTCCATGCACTCCAGTGTCTAGTCATGCCTGCTACATGACCATGGAAACATCTGCATAAGCAGACATTGCTGGCTCTTTGGCTATGAAATAGAGATGAGAACTGAACCCTAGAGTCAGATATGATTGGCTTTTGAGCAAGGGTGACCTTTACATTTACATTTAATATCATTATTGATCTTTGCTATCTCAACCTTCACCCTTGCCTCTCTAAAATGGGTTCCCCCAAAGAGTATGGCCTTCTTCATGGTCAACCATTTGGCACTGAGCCCTGACAAAAGAGACAGGACAAGCTGGAGGTGGGAGTTGGCTGGCATGTCCTGGCTACAAACTTTTGTGTCACACAGCCAAGGGGCCTGATTCAGCCTGAAGGTGCTGCTTGCATTTCTTTGGGTAAGTCCACTGGTGATGTTTGTTCTCTTAACATAGCACACTTCTTCTTTTATCTTGTCTTATTTTGTAAAAGGTTATGACTCCTACATGCAAGGTGTTATTGCCTGGTACTTTGTGATGTACCATATTTGTCAGACCATAAGATGCACTCCCCCCCAAAGAGGGGACGACGACGAGGGTGTGTCTTATGGTCCAAAGGCACTTGGGTTGGGAGGAACGGGCACTCATGCCCATTCCTCCCCACAACCCAAGCACCGATCAATCACAGCATGCGATCAGAGCTTGGGTTGTGGGGAGGAATGGATATGAGTGCCGGTTCCCCCCAACCCTGGTGCTGATCACACGCTGTGATCGATCAGCACTTGGGTTGTGGGGAGAAAGGCACACACATGCTGGTTTCCCCCCAAACCAACTGCCCATTTATCACAGCGGACAATTGGCACTTGGGTTGTGGGGAGGAATGGGCATGCGCACCGGTTCCCCCCAACCCAAGCACCAATCGATCACAGCACACGGTTGGAGCTTGGGTTGGGGAAAACCGGCGTGCGTGACCATTCCTCCCCACAACCCAAATGCCGATTGATCACGGCTTTTAAAGGCTCTAAAAACTGGGTGCTTCTTATGGTCTGAAAAATACGGTAATACTGGAGAAAGAGGGAATGGAAATGTAATGGGGTTTTGCTATTAGGAAAGAAAAGCATTGAAAAGATTTACCCAGACACAATGTGAGGGCACTGTTTTCCTCCCCTGGCACTATTCTCCATAAAACTAAGGGATACAAGAGAGACTCCAGTCCACACAGCAAAGAAATCTGCACCAGATTTAAGAAGCCACCCGGAGAGGCTGGAGTACAATCTTACCAAGCACAAATGCCGTTTAAATTGAACTCTGCAGGTTGGCTGTGCACGCTGGCAAGGGGCAGCGGCAGAGATGGCTTGCTGTGGTCTCTGTGCCTTGACTGTTGCCCTGGGCTCACGGCAGGACTAAGAAGCAATAAACACGCTTGCCCTATCTCCCATGGGTGACTAGCAACTTTCAAGGAGGATGGTTCATCAGAATGAATAACATGGCTGCATCAAGACCCAACTCTCTCTTCACTTTCTACCTCAGTGTCTTGCTGCTCGTCTATTCAAAAAGTAAGTGTTTCCTCTCTCTCTCTCTCCCTTCTGTCAATTTGTAACTCTTCTGTCTGAGCAAATAAATCAGTACTCCTGCCATAACAAGCTTGTAGTGAAGAAGAAGAAAAACAAATACTGTACAAACAAAATGTCAAAAGGGTTAGTTCCCAAGTTGTTGAAGACCACAGGACAGATGGCTTTGAGGTCACAGGAGTTCAAGATGGTAAGAAAGGCTGGAGGTTTTCCTCCCCCCCTGCCTCTCCAATGAATGAATGAATGAATGGTTACTTGGATGACAGTTACTGAAAAGCACTATGTATATTTTTGCCAGTGTTCTTGATAAATGTTATTGTTATTTTAAGATTACTTCTGGACTCTCCTGAGGCTCAACATGTTGGATGCTAAGGAAAACATTTGTCTTGCCATCCCTTGAAACTTATTAATGTGTTTATTGCATCTATTTTTGATAATTTATCAGTCATAGATCTATCAGTTTAAAAAGTGTCATAAAAGCATGAGAGGTGCTGAACTCAAAGAAAAGCTTCAGTAAGCATTATAGCATGCTTCATTTTACAAATATGAGAAGTGGGTTTATGCACTTTCTCTCTTTTTTTTAACAGTAAAAGAAAAGAAAAACTTTTCAAAGAAATAACTTTTGCTTTCCAGAGAAGTATTTTAAAAAGCTTTCAGACTGAACTTCTTTAATTATTTTGACAGATGGATGACTGTAGGTATAACCCAGAAAAGATAAACTGCCTCAGTTTGTTGATGTGTATGTTTTTGAAAAGAAGAATCTACTTAGCAGATTCTGCAACCGAATTGGTCGATGACTGCATACATGTGTATGTGTTTGCATGTGGGTTTGTCTGGGTAGACTGTAATTTGTGCCTTATTAAGCTGAATCTTAATTAGACAAGCTTCCAGCAGCTGCCACACAACAAGAAGACTTGGCATTAACATCCCGTGTTGTATAATCCGGGTCACCTTCTGTTGCTTTTTAGCCTCTTATTGCTCACATATAATGCAGACTCTTGTTGCTCTTATAAAGTGATATAAAACAGATACTGTACAGAGAGACTGAGAAACAAATAAGAAGGAAAAAAAACTTTAGTCATGCAGTAACTTTTTGGATGATGGTTGTGCTAACATGACATTGGCCTGGAGTGTGTTTATCTTTGTATCAGTAGTTTAAGTTATCTGTAGCCTGCCTTCTCTCCCACCAGCTCAAGGCAACATACAAAGCTCTCTTCATCTCCCCCTTCATTGTCACAAAAATAATATGCAAGCTAAATTGGGGAAATTGTCTGGCCCATAGTCACCCAGTGAATTCCAGTAGGGCCTTTTTTTCAAGTGCTGTACCCATTATGAATATTGTCTAGCATCATGTTAATAGTCTTTCAATTCTTAACGCCTCAGAAATGTTCTTCCAAGGACATTCCACACCAGTCTCTAAGGTTCTTTAGCTACAAACTCCATCCACATCCAGGGCCTCTTTTCCCAGGGATCTTCCCTTGCATAATGAGTTGGAGTATTCTATATTTCATGTTGTTCCTCATGATATGCCCAAGGTGTTGGAGCTTTCTTTGCTTAATGGTCTTAAACAGTTCTTAAGCCGCTGACCTGGAAGATCAGAGTTTGATTCCCGGGTACTGCATGATGGAGTGAACTCCTGTCTCTGTCCCAACCTAGCAGTTTGAAAGCAATAAATTTCAAGTAGATAAATAGGCACCACTTTGGTGGGAAGGTAAACAGCATTCCGCGCATGCCTGCTACGTGTCCACAGAAACATCTGCAGACACAAACAGCGCTGGCTCTTTGGTCATAAACAGAGATGAGCACTGAACTCTAGAGTCAGATATGACTGGCTTTCGAGCAAGGGTGACCTCAAACAGTTCTTGTTCTTTATCCACCTGGTGCAACACTTCTGCATTAGTCACATGGTCAATGCATGATATCCTTAGTAGCTGTCTGTAGAGCCACATTTTAAAAGCTTCTATCCTCTTTCACCACTGCTGAGGGAGTTGCACTGGCTCCCAGTTTGCCTCCAGGTGCAATTCAAGGTGCTGGTTATTACTTTTAAAGCCCTTTATGGTAGTGGTCCAGATTACTTGAGAGACCGCATCGTCCCAAGGACATCTACCTGGCCCACCAGAGCAGACCGGAGAGGCTCTCTGGTTCTGCCATCAGCCAGAGAGGTGCATCTCTCTGGCACTAGAAGGAGGGCCTTTTCAGTGTCTGCTCCGGCCCTGTGGAACCTCTTCCGGATAGAGCTACGCCTGTAGACGGAGTTGCTGTCCTTTAGGAAAGGAGTGAAAACCTGGCTGGCAGGTCTGGTCTGGGGAGTGGATGGTTCAATTTCCGCAGCCAGTTGGATAGTTTGACCCCAGTATGTCTAAGTTATAATACAGTACCTAGCTTTTAATTAAGTTTTTAAGCTTTTTTAAAGTTTTTAATTTTTTAAGTGTTTTAAAATTGTTGGAAATCACCCTGGGTCCCTTTGGGGAGGAGAGCGATAAACAAATATAAATAAATAAATAAATAAATAAATAAATAAATAAATAAATAAATAAACAACAACAACAACAACAACAACAACAACAACAACAACAACAACAACAACAACAACAACAACAACAATAATAATAATAATAATAATAATAATAATAATAATAATAATAATAATAATAATAATAATAATAATAATAATAATAATAATAATAATAATAATAATAATAATAAACCTGATTTGTCAGCTGATCTTCAACTCTGACTTGAGCTGTCTGATTCCAATAAAGGTTGGTGAAGGTTCAGATATCTTTATCATCTACGCCTGTTTTCTTCAGTGTTGTGATCATCTTCTCATGATGGCATCTGTCAAAGGCTTCTGCATAATTTGAAACAGAGATGAGCACTGAACCCTAGCGTCAGATACGACTGATTTTTGAGCAAGGGAAACCTTTACCTTTATAAAACATGTATGCACATCACATGTCATGTCTCTACATCTTTGTATGAGGGCCTGTATTGTAAACAATGCCTCTCTGGTACCCATAGAATTCCAGAAGCCAAATTGTATTTCACCTGTGCTTTCTTCACACTTCTTATAAATTCTACTGTGGATGATTTTCAAGAAGACCTTAAGAGCATGACTCGTGAGGCTAATCATTCTGTTCAGGACTTTGTGTTTGGTTTCTTCGGCAATGTAACAAAGATTGATAGCACCCAATTGCTCATTAGAATCCCTGTGTCATAAATGGTGTTAAAAAGGTCCGTCAATTTTCTGATGTTAACTTCAGACAAAAGTTTCAAAATTTCAACTGGGATGTCATCTGGCCCTCTTGCTTTCCTGTCTTGGATCTTTGCAAAGTTCTTACAACCTCACTCTCCAGGATTGGTGGTCCACTATTGCCATTTGTGACAGAATGTTCACCTATTTCATCACTAAACTCTCTTATGTATTCTTTCCATACTTTGATCTTATCCTTTATTTCCACTGTAAGATTCCTTTCCTTGTCTTTTAACAATGCATGTGTCTTCTGTTGTCTTCTGCTAGTAATTTCTCTGATCTTTTTATATATGTTGAAAAATTGTGCCTATTTTGGTTTTCCTCTATCTCAGTGCATCTGTCAGCCATATAAGCTTCCTTTGCAGCTCTTATTTTGCACCTAATCATCCTCTGTACATAGTTTACCTTGCCCTGATTACAGGTCCTTCTTATTTCCATTAAATTGAGTATGTCATCTGTCATTCATTCCTTATTCTTATGGTTTGACTTTTGTCTGAAAAGGTGTTTCTGTCTAACTTTCTGGGTTATGTCTTTTATTAACTCCCATTTCTCTTCTACACACATTTCCCCTAGATGTTTTCTCATTTTGCCTAACTCCTCTCTCATTGTCTCTTTTGCCACTGTTCTACATTCTTTGTCCTTAAGGGCATTGACATTTAAACCAGTTTTCATTGTTTTGGTTATGATTTTATGCAATTTTAGGCAGAGACAACATATTAACAGGTTATGGTCTGATGAAATATCTGCTCCAAGATAGGTCTTTGTTGACAAGATGCTGTTACAAAACCTTATGTTTATAAGTGCAAAGTCTATTTGATTTCTGACAATATTATTTGGGCTATCAGTAGGGGATTTTCAAGTGTACAGTTGTCTCGGTGACATCTTAAACCATGTGTTGGTGATCACTAGATCTTCTTCTCTGCAGAACTGTACAAGGTGGTTTCCACACTCATTCCTTTTTCCAAGGCCATATAGTCCAACTATGTCATTCTCTTTATACTGGCCAACTTTAGTATTAATGTCTCCCATAATCACAGTAACGTTATCCCAAGGACATCTGCCCATCCCACTAGAGCAGACTGGAGGGGCCCCCTGATAGTCCTGTCACCAGGAGGAGGACCTTTTTGACATCTGCTCCAGCCCTTTGGAACCTCCTGCCAACTGAGCTCCATCTCCAGGCAGAGCTCCTCCCCTTCAGAAAAACTCTCAAAACCTGGCTTGTACAACAGGTGTGGGGTGCCACCAGTGTGGAAAAATCCTCCCAATGGCTTATATAAAGGCTAGCCTGGGTTTTAGTGGTTGTAGAAGAGGGTATGTTACAGGTATTTTAAGGGTTTTAATATTTGATGGTTTTTAGATAAGTTTCTTGATTTTATTGTTGTGAAATGTTTTTATATTTACACCCGTGAGCCACCTGGAGTCACCTCAGCGAGAGGGCAGCAATACAAATATGAATGAATGAATGAATGAATAAACTTCATTTCTTTTTGTTTACTTCAGCACAACTTTGAGTTGATCATAAAACTCCTCGATCTCTTCATCCATTTTGTCTGCATAGACATGTATGACATTCATGTTGATAGGTTTGCCATTAAGTTTGATCATAATGACCCAATCTGAAAATGGTACCACACTAAGCACTGTGTTCTTTATCGCTTTGCTCAGGATCACCCCAACTCCATTCCAGTGACATTTTTCATTGTTTCTTAAGTTATGGACCATGTACTCTGACACACTGCATTGGCCTACTTCTGGCCATCTTGTCTCACTCATTCCCATTTATTTCAACCTCCAGTCTTTTCATTTCCTTTACTACTTTATAAATCTTTCCTTTTCCATAAATATTCCTGACATTTCAGATACAGACATTTATGACTGACTCAGAGATTCTTAGCACACTCTACCCAGCGAAGGGCTGGCAGGGACTGAGAGCCGTGTTTATATGACTTTCAGGCAGTGGTGGGCAGCAACAGGTTCACACCCGCTGGGAGAGAGGGTAGCAAAATTGGGTGGCCTCTGGGCAGGAGGGTGGCAAAATTGGGTGGCCATGCCCACTGCCTTGCCCTGCCCCATCAGGTTTTGTCCCTGCAAGTGGTTCAAGGTCTCCCTTGCTCAAAAGCCAGTTATATTCGACTCTAGGGTGCAGTGCTCATCTCCATTTACAGCCAAAGAGCTGGAAGTGGAAGCGTATGGGCGCGTTTTACTTCCGCTTCTAGGAGTGACGAGAGTAGTGTGGGTCGAATGAATCGCAGTAAACCCATTCGTGTGGATTCACAGGGTTCTTGGGGTTCTGGGAATTGAAGTCCAAGAACAACTGGAGTGCCAAGGCTCGCCATCATGGGCCTAGAAGAATTTTCCATATGTCCTGGTCAAAGCTCCTGAAAAAGACCACTCTGTACATTTCATAGTAAACCTGCTCTTTCTGAAGGATTCTGGATTGAGACGTCCCAGTCTTGTCAGCATCTATTTCATTTAACACATTTTTTGATTCACTTGGTCATGCAAACTAATGAGAAATTGAAATGAATTGGATGTTCCAGGCCCAGGATGGATTAGTGCACTGTGTGAACAGAAACCAGGGTAGGGGCTGTTCTTCACACCATCTCCATTATCTGACAGTCTTTATGATGGTGGATGCTGCTGGCAATTTTTTGTGAAGTAAAATTTTAGCATTTCTCCTCACCCCCCAAATTTAAATTCAACCTATGCAGCCACCAATATTAATGGTCTTTTTCACTTTCCAACTCTATCTGAATGTTTAACTTGTCTCTGATTGATAGAATTAGGTCTATCTGCTTGCTAGCATTTCATTTATCTCCGTCAGTTTCATGAAACATGTAGGATGTTGGGGTTCTTGAAGGGAGAATGAACTGCAGGGAGCCGACAATAATACCCAAATTGAATTTTAATGCCCCCAAATGCATTCAGATTTACTAAATGCTAGGTAAAATGCTTTCCTAATGCTTTTATCACTTTCCTATTGTGCCATTTCTTCAACTGGAAGGAGGTAACAGCTACTGAGATGCAATATTGTTGAGCAAAATGAATTTCTACTAGGCGGATGATGATACAGGTTTCCTGGGGAAAGTTTGGTGGATATGTCACAGATATATTAAAAATATAGATATACTCATACGCATATGAATAAAGATATTTAAATTTAGATGACAAGATTGTTATCTAAGAGGAGACATAACTTTTGTTCATAAATCAAGAAACAGGGACAGGAGAAAAAATCAGAATAACTCATAAAGGATACAAGGAAAGTCAATTTCAATCTGCATAATCTTTACTTAGGAACAGAGTAGGTTGTTTGTGGTCTGTAAAAATAATTACTCTGAATATATTATGCACATATGCATAATAGAAACTTTTTCAGGTATTATTTCTTAATCCAGGTGGGGTAAAAGGGTGGTAGAGATATGGGGATGCACATAAATCCACCCACTAAGTCTACTTTCAGTCTGCTCCACAGACTTTTGTACTAATCACACAAAGATCTCACAGTGCCTTGTTGAGGTCCTGTAAACTTATCAAGCAGCTAAACATTACAATCCTGATAGACAATCCTACTATGTGTTGACCCAGGCCTACCTTTTCCATGGCAAAGCAACACTAGTTGAAATTTCTCCTTCACAGAACTAAAGTATCCCTGTCTGCTTTGTCCTGTGGCCATCCTATTCTTGGAGGGCAGAGCAGCTGGGGCAAGGGAAGAACAGGGAAGGTATTGTGATTAAGACACTGACCTTGAGGACTGGAAGGTCAACAAGTCATCAGTTTGAGATCCATTACCGAGTGGGCTCCCATCTCTGTCCCAGCTCTTGCCAACTTAACAGTTTGAAAGCAAGAAATTGCAAGTAGATAAATAGGTACCATTTCAGTGGGAAAGGTAACAGCATTCTGTGTGCTCCTGCATTTAGTCACGCCTGCCACATAACCATGGAAATGTCTGCAGACGCAGATGGTGGTGGCTCTTTGATTGTAAACAGAGATGAACACTGCACCCTAGAGTCAGATATGACTCGCTTTTGAGAAAGGGCGATCTTTATCTTACTTTGTCATGCATCCTGTTCTTCCATTTTCTTCTTTCCCTCCTTTTAGTTTCAAACCTGTTGCCTTCCTCTTTTTCATTTCACTGTTTTTCAAGTTGCAGGTTCTGCAATGGTTTGAGTGAAACCAAACAAAGCTACTTTTGCCCCTTTTTTTTTTAAATCTCAGAGTGCTTCTGCCTCAGGAATGGTCTGCACTGCTAGCTTCATTTTCAAAGTACTGTAGTGGGCTTTCCAGGGAAGGGAGCAGGGAGTACAGCTAATTTTTATAAGTGTATTCTAAGCAGGTACATTCAGTTGCTACTAATCAGTTAATCGTATGGTCTGAAAGACCCCAAGAGGTGTGTGCTTACTAGCCAGAAATTTATTTAATCCATAGCTGTTTTGGTCATATGTATTAACCAGGTTAATACATATGGGGGCGGCCCAAAATGAGATGGCTAGATGGTATTGTAGACACAATGGGCACAGAGCTGAGTGAGTTGAGGATGGTGGAGGACAGAAGTGCCTGACGGACAGTGGTCCATGGGGTCGCAAAGGGTCAGAATCAACAGGGGGTCCTCCTGGACTCACGGCTACTGTTCGAAGAACAGGTGGCAGCCGTGGCCAGGAGGGCTTTTGCACAACTTCGTGTAATACGCCAGTTACACCCCCTCCTAGACCGGGATGCCTTGCTCATGGTCACGCATGCTTTGGTCAGCTCCAGACTTGATTACTGTAATGCGCTCTACATGGGGCTGCCCTTGGTGACCATTCGGAGGCTTCAACTGGTCCAAAATGCAGCAGCCCGGGTAGTGATGGGGTGCGGGCATTATACTCGGGCCTCACCACTGTTCCGGGAGCTGCACTGGTTGCCAGTTTGCCTCCGGGTGCAATTCAAGGTGCTGGTCATTACCTTTAAAGCCCTACATGGTAGTGGGCCAGGATACCTAAGAGACCGTGTCACCCTAAGAATGTCTGCCCGTCCCACCAGGGCGAATCGGAGGGGCTCTCTTGTTACTCCATCGGCTAGGGAGGCTCGCCTCACGAGCACCAGGAAGAGAGCCTTCTCTGTGTTCGCCCCGGCCCTTTGGAACCTCCTTCCGACAGAGCTGCGCCTGCAGGCGGAGCTTCTGCCCTTTCGAAAGGGCTTGAAGACATGGCTGGCGGGTCAAGTGTGGGGACATAGCAATGTAGGTTCCCATCCAGGATGGCTAATTTAAGAGCAGCCATCCCCCCCCCCATCTGGTAGCTGTTATTATGGGTTTTATCCGTTTTCACTGTTCAATGTTTTAAATTTTTTTATGAATTTTATGAATTTTAAGGCCATATATATTATGAGCTATGCTGTAAGCCGCCCAGAGTCGGGTTCGCCCGATTGGGGCGTGATATTAAATGCAAATAAATAAATAAATAAATAAAACTGTGCGACTGAACAACAAAAAATAACCATGTCAGTTTTAGCTCAGATTCCTATTGCCTGGGGAAGGTCACATCAAAACGACAATGTCACAAAGTATGGCATAAAAGTAAATAGAGGATGGTCATCACTAACCTTGTCTTTATCTGGATTTAGTGAGAACTTTGTGATTGTATATAAGACTGCACCTTTACAAAGCAATTCTATGTATGGGTTGGAAATGCTGTGTACATGGGGCTTCCCATGTTCCTGATATGTAGACTGCAACAAGTCCAGAAAGCGGTGGCTGAGTTAATCTCTGAGGATAAAAAATACAGTCATATTACTCTGATCCTGGCTCAACTACACTGACTTCCTGTGGTGTACGGTATCAGGCACAAGGCATTCACTCTACCTTACAAAGCCCTAGACCAGTGGTTCCCAACCTTTCTTTTGCCACGTCACACCTAAGCATCCAATGGTGGGTTGTCAAAATCTTTGCTACCCCACTGTGACGACATCGACGTCATGGGCATAGCCGATGTCATAATGTCATGACGTCATGGGCGGAGCAAAAATAAAAATAAAAAATGTCTGTGCATGCGTCAATTTGATGCATGTGCATTAAAAATAGAACTGTGCATGCATCATATAGAGGTTTGATGCATGCGCATCTCTGGGCAGCTATTTTGGCTGCCTGAAAAAACATTTTTGGAGGGGGCCAGAGAGGTGACCGAACCAGTTGCCCGGGGCTTTACCACCACCACCCTGGCAACCCCTCCTGATGGGGTGCTACCGGGTCGGGCGAACCGGTCTGAACCAGTAGCATCCCATCACTGTAAGCATCTCTAAAATCCTGATGTCCTCCCACCCATGATATATGATTCTTATTATTCAAAAAGCAAACTCTTATTCATGTGGAGGAAGCCTAAAAGGACATTCATTGTTAATAACCCATTCTCACCCCCCCCCCTTTAAAAATCAAATTGCTCCCCTGTGGAGCATGTGACCCACGTTGGGAACCATAGCTCTAGACGGTTTGGGACCTTGTTTCCTTGCCAACAGTGAGGATGGCAAGGTAGGTTATAACTAGGCAAAGATCTATCTCAGTGGTGGCATAATATGGAACAGAGCAGCATTAGACCCCCCCCTTCTGAATGTCTTCAAGAAGGAGCTAAAGACAAAACAGTATATGGCGAGGTATTTAAATATTTACTCCCTGTGGTCAATTAGTTATGAGTGTTTATTTTGTTGTGTTGTTTTCAGGCCCTGTATCATGATGGTAGGCACCTTTCAGAGCAGTGGTTCCCAAACTTTTCAAGCCAGGGGCTTGGTCATGCTCTCTAAGTCAGCTTTGAGGGCTGGATGGACTTTTTGCCCTGCCTGCACAATGGGGTGGCCATTTTGTCCCAATAGCTTCAAAGGGATGGGCATTTTTGTTTCTCAAATGCCCTTGGAGGGGTGGGGGCAAATGAAATGGTGCCATGGGCCAGATCCAGCCTGCTGGCCTTAGGTTGGGAACCCCTGTTTTAGAGTTATCTTTTGTATGCCGCTATGGGGAGGGAATTAAACAAAATTTATTTTTAATCATTATTTTCATTGTTTGAGTTCTCTTCTTTTTCATGTGCTGTATCTGATTCCAAATATTGGCTACCCTCATGGTGATCAGCCATGAAGATTGTCCTGGGAACAATATAATGCAGTGGCTTTCCATTTGTCTTCTTGCAGTGTGATACCTGTACCACCGATCTGGTTCTGCTAGTCACTTTTTTGGTCCTGAGCCTTTTTGGCACAAAGTTCTCATCAGCCTAAGGCTGGTATTGATGAAGCTGCTGCCCTCCATCAAGGGATTTAATCCATTTGGGGACCATCACCCTTCCCTGTGGACTTTGGCACCCAAGGCCATTAGTCCTTAGGGTTGTCAGATTAGTTAAAGATCGGCATTGAGTCACTGGCAGTATGATCTAATCTATTACCATAGCACAATAACCTGGCCAGACATTTGATTTCTCATGCAAAGAAATTATTTTCTAAATGGGCAGAATAAAATGTAATCAATCAATCAATCTGCTTACAATTAAGCCTATTGAATTGAATGTGGCTACTCTCAGGAATGACTGTTTAGATTGTTTTTTAAAATCATTTTGTGTTTAGAAGGAAGCACACCAGGTTTTACCCTTTCATTAAAAGCTTGTATTTTGCAGCCACAATTTAGATTTTTTTTTTATGTTAAAATACAAGGATCTGGCATTAACATAAAGCCAGGGTGATTTGGTGACGTTTCTTTCTCTCCCTTCCAAAGTTCTGTGGAAGAGTCATGCCTGGTGAAGAGTCATGAAGAATTCAAAGTTGGCCTGTTTTGAGATTTTAGTTATCTAATAAAGGTATTATGCATATTTGTTTTCTTAATCTTCCAAAAGGGTTGCTTATTGTCCAGTCCCCCCAGAGATTTCTTCCATATGTCAGGGTCACTACTCAAGCTTTCAGTTGTCCGCCATTACTTTTGTTCAGTCATCACAGCTAATATGTTCTATTTAGTTCTGTTTTTTAGAAAAAGTTTGTCAGAAGTAAAATTTGAGGCTCACATGCTTAGGGCTTTGATTGCCATTTTGCATAGCAAAAATGAATCTCTCCTTCTGTGTTCTTGGTTATGAATTTTATTTCTGGTTGTCTAGCTAGACTTTCAAGTGACATTTCACTAAACATATTTAATTAAAACAGGGTGCACGGCAAAAGTGAATCATGGCTTTATCAGAGGCCACAGCTACCGGTCTGATTCCTATCATTAATATCCTTCTGTGTAGACAGGACAGAAGCTAAAGAAGAGATGCATTCAACTGATGCAGAAATAAATGATTAATTAAAATAAGGCACTGAATCCCCACATATTCTAGATTTAACAACATTATTCCAAGGTAGCTCTCTCTGAACTTTAGTTTTCAGTCCTTGAAGCTCTAACTTGTTAGTCTTCAAATCTTCAACCTCTTTTTGTTCAGTCCTTGAACCTTACTTATCCAGTAAGATTTCCCCCCTTTTCCTCAACCTTGTCTTTAGGTTGGAACAATTTTTCTTTAACATTTTAAAAGTAAACTTTCTTTCTTGGCTAAGAGTAAAGTGTACTTTTAGTTTTAATACAAGAAGCGAAGTAGGCCCCAGTCTAGGAAGTAGAGGTCTATAAGTCACAAACATTATTATGGGTGTTTTAGGCAGAAGCTTCTCACTCTCTGCTTTCTGGATCATGGGTACATTTCAAAACTCAAGACTGAAGGAAATGCAACATGCACAGAACCTGCAGTCCATCTCATGCACATCATCTCTTTTTGATTTGAGATTTAATTGCTTCTAACCACAATTTATTTCCTCATTGCTGCTTTCTGCTACCAGAAACAAGATGATGTTAAATACACTTACCTGCTAAAAAGACCCATTTACGTTAAGGAAACTATACATGCTTACGATTACAACTTGCAGTTGAGTTCTTCACAATTTCAGAATCTTGCAACTCCACAGAGTTATCCGAAGGCACACTTTCTTTCCCTTGACTAAATGCATTTGATTTGTTATTTATATATACTGAAAAATTTATAATGAACTCACAAGAATTCTCTGAAGTTGGAACAGTAATAGCATACTTGAAAAACGGTAAAAAATCCTCAAAATAACTGGATCAGAAGTCATTTTCCACTAGCAGAGAAAAATGGAATGCAATTCATATAAACCCCCACAATGTTAAAGATTAATTGTTTGTAAATGAAAACATGTTAGCAACACACCCAAGAGTTGTTCATGGTCTGGGCAGGGGAAATACTCACCTTGAAGTCGTGGTTTGAAATATCCCTCCCCAGGTGAATGTGCCTAGATGTCCAGATCTCTGGTATGTGGTTACAGATACCACTGACCATAGGATTCATATTGCCCATGTGTATGGACTCAGACTATCTGTTGGGACACAGTATTGTGTGATTTATCTGGGTTGAAATCTTCCTTCTCAAATTGATTGCATCCACCATCTAATTGACCTAGACTGGAGTGAGGAGTTCAGGTGCTATAGGTAACACCTCTCTCTTTGCAGTATCATCTTCTAAAGAAATGGAATAAAAGTTTGGAATGTAGGAAGCTGCCTTATATTGGATTAGTCTACTGTCCACACTGACTGCCAGCAAACCATAAAGGGTTGCAAGCAGGATTATTTCTTGCTTTACCTTGAGTACCCTGGGAACGCTCAGGATAGTCTAAGTGTTAAATAAGCCTGACCCTGTTTGGCTTCCAAAATGAGATGTAATTGGATGTGTTCAGGGAAATAAGGGAAGACCTGATGTTCTTTGAATGAACCTGTAGGTGGATTCGAGGGCATCCCAGAAGAATCTTTATTCCCTTAAAATCATGATTCCACCAGCAGCTCCCCTGGTGGCTTAGTGGTTAAAGGCAGTAGGCATGGATACTGGAAAGATGGGTTCGATTCCCGAGAGCTGCACAATGGGGGACATGAATGGAGTCTCATTTGGGTGTCCCCTGCAAAAATCCTTTCAACCCAGAGTAATCTCTGACATGAAAACAAATGATGGTTCCACCACATGGTCACGGCTGACTAAACAAGAGAAACTGTTTGGAGTGCAACATTAACCAGGCTTTCTGCCTGACCAGGGAGGATTCTTGTTCATTGTTTTGGGACATGTGATCAGTGATATATATACATGTATAACAGCCAGTGCTACCATTAGACAAAATGATGAGATGGCCACTTCAGGCAGCACTTGCTGAGCAGAACCAAGCCCCCAGCCATTTCTCCTCAATTGATTCCCACTTCCCACTGATTGAAGGAAAGAACTGTGTACACATCATGTACATATTACACTTAACTGTGTTGTGCATCTCTCCAGCTAGTTTGTCGTCCTGGGTGTGGTGCTGAAATGTTGAATAAGATTGCCAGTCCAATCAACTTCTGTTCCAGCAGTAGGGAAGAAATGTCATCTTGTTCTTTGCATCAGGCAGCAAGATGTCTTAGACTTGTCCTAAATTATATATCTTAAGTACGCCACTGAGTTTATTTTAGTACCTGCTCTCCAGCTATGAAGGATCTGGGACTCTGCTCTCAAGAATAAGAAAGGATGTCAGATTGCAAAAAGAGAGCTTCATAAGGACATTGTAGCTGACTTCTAAGATGTTCTGTGGTTGTTCATGAGTTGCATCCAGCTCTCTATGCAACAAGAGATAAAGAAGCATTATTCTGTGCCAATGCCTTTGAAGATAGATGTAATGCTGTTCTGAGTCTAAGACAGGTGCAGGCAACCTATGGCCCTTGGACCAGATCTGGCCCACAGCACCAAATAATCCAGCCCCCACCCTCACTCCAGACACCGCTGCCAGAATCGGCCACAGACTCATTTACAGTAGCCATGGACACATTTGCAGCAGCCGTAAAGGGGGGGGGGCTCCAGTCCGGCCCCCTCAACTTTCTGAGGGAGCGTGACCCAGACACTGACTTTAAAAGGTTGGTGACCCCTGGTCTAAGAGCACAACTGTGTGGCTGTGCTGCAGAGAATCCTGCCATACTGCTACTGTGTTTGCTGTAATTTATCTACTATCGATGCTCCAGTGCTGGCACACTTGTAAGATGTGGGCGGCAGGGACTCTACACAGATCAAACACAAGTAAGCAGCATTAAGCCTTTATTCCATTCTTGTAATTGTAAGTGTAATTGCTTGTACAGCAGTATGGCAGTGGCATGGTGAACAAGGGGTAATAAAACAATGAACACGTTATTTATCAAATTGTAATTGGTCTTCCTAAAAGCCTTTTCATCTTCTAGCAGCACCGCAAACAATACTTAGCCATGGTCTGATATTGTGGTTGCTCCTTTTAGTAATAACATGCTGTGACTACAAAGTTAGCAGCTGTTGTTTTGCTTTTATAAATGTGTAATGCCTTTGTCTTTGCTGATTTAAGTATATTTGAAACAAAATGATAGGCCGTTTCTTACAGGAATTAGAATATCTTGTTTTCCTTCTGTTGACATTTCTGTTGTTTTTGTTGGTTTCTATAGCAATCAACTTCATTCATGGCAATAAGCCACACACATGGTTGTCATGGTAACATACTAGGATGCTTCAAAAACAGGCCTGGAATAAATAAAATCCATATATATAGTGTTTTGGGGTTGGTTTCTTTTTAAAATAGCCATGCTGTTTGTGTGTATTCCTGGAGCAGGGGTGGACAACCTATGGCCCATGTTGCCAAATAATCCAGCCCCCACCCTTGTTCCAGCCACTGCTGCCACTGCCGCCGGAATCGGCCGTGGTCTCATTTCTGGCTGTTGTAAACGCATTGACAACAGGCGTAAATGAGTCCACAGCTGTCGTAAATGCATTTATGACTGGCAAAATGAATCTGTGGCTTTCGCAAACACAACTATCTGAGGGAGCATGACCCAGCCCCCACCTGTAAAAGGTTGGAAACCCCTGTCCTAGAGCATAACCCAACCCTTGTTCACTTTTGTTCTATAATCCACTTTGTCATTTGGTCATTTTAGAAAACACCAAACATGACTTCGATCCCCCCCCCCCACACACACACACACTTTTATCTCTTCTTGTGTGCTTATACTCTTGTCAGCTGAATAAAATGAACTTTCTGTTGGATAAAATATTAAGCAGCATTCCCAGTCAGGTCTAACCTGACCATTATTACTGAGAGTGATGTAGATAGTTCAGGTGACTGATTTTGGATGTTATCAGTGGTGGGAGCCTATGCCATGGACGGAGCCTACACCATGGGTGATCTAGTCACACCTGCCATATGGCCATGTATACATCTGCAAGCAGGCAGCACTGGCTCTTTGGCTGTAAATGGAGATGAGCACTGCACCCTAGAGTCAGATATGACTGGCTTTTGAGCAAGGGAGACTTTGAACCACTTGCAGGGGTAAAACCTGATGGGGAAGGGCAGGGCAGGGAGGTAGGTATGGTCACCCAATGTCGCTAACCCCCCAGCCCAAAGGCCACCCAATTTTGCTGCACTCCTGCCCAGAGGCAACCCAATCCTGCTACCCCACGTCTCGGGGTGGGGGCAAACCTGTTGCTGCCCACCACTGGATGTTGTGTTGTGTTGTGTTGTGTTGTGTTGTGTTGTGTTGTGTTGTGGTGTGGTGTTGTGTGGTGTGGTGTGGTGTTGTGTGGTGTGGTGTGGTGTGGCATGATTTTGAATATTACTGCAGAACATGTGAAATTGTAAATAAAACACCAACTAGAATAGCCTAATTTTTGAAGGTTCCTCATTTTAATGGCAACATACCATTATAAGGGAGATTGGAGACTCTAACATCAGTGATGGGCTGCTCCCGGTTCGGATAGGTTCCCCAAACTGGTAGCAGCCATCCGGAGGGGATCGCTGGGGGGGGGGAGTAAACTCCCAGGTGACCGGTTCGGTCGCCTCTCTGGCCGCCCTCCAGATGTTTCTTCTGGGCAGCCCAAAATGGCTGCTCGGAAGTGTGCATGTGTCAAAACTCCATTTGATGCATGCACACTGAAAAATAGAAGTGTGCATGCATCAAATGGAGTTTTGACCCATGTGCATTTCCGAGCAGTCATTTTGGGCTGCCCAGAAAGCGTAGCGCCTGGAGGAGCAGCAGAGGCGGCCTTTCCCCAGTGCACCGCCGGGCCGGGCTCTGCCCACAATGTCATGATGTCATGATGTTGGCTCTGCCCACGATGTCGGCTCCACCCACAGTGTGGTAGTAAAATTTTTGACAGCCCACCACTGTCTAACATGATTCATCCACAGAAAGCATCTGGCCAGCAGGCTGAAAGAACAAGTGCCAATGGTCCATAGACTGTCCAGATTTGTCTCTCTCTCTCTCTCTCTTTTTTAAAAGTACATCTCCTAGGTTTCTCCAGCTAACTAAGCTGCCTGGGAACTCCAGGGAGTTCTAGTCCAAAAGCATAGATCCATTTGGATAAAATGCACTTTAATTCTGTTTACCTTATTAAATGACTTCCAGTTTTGCCCCTGTAAATCAGCATATGCAATTTTTATTTTTTATTTTTGCAAATACGGTTACACTTTGCCCTGTTTTTAAGCAGTATATCCATGGTTACCACAGTGCTGGGCCTAGTGAAATCACAAGCCTAATCTTCAGCTGTAAGGAGGGTGATCATTATGCCTGCGCCCCCGGAAGAACTATCCGGGCGCGCGCTTTGTCTCCCGATCTCCGGAGACAGATAGAGTGCGGCGCTTGTGGCAGGAGGGGTCAGACCCGGATATCGGGTTGGCACTTCCTGCCTTGTGGCCATTCAGCTACGCTCTGAGGACCTGAGAGCAACCATTTTTTGTTGCTCCGGGGCCTCGGAGAGCGCGGAGGCCTGTCTGCGCTACCCGGCTATGAAGGCGGTAGGTGGGTCCGGGCTGGAGTCACCACAACGCCGCGGTGCCTGGCATCGTGCTCTGCGCGTTGCGTGGAGTGGCCACACGCTCCACCGGCCTCCTTATGGGGCCGGTCCCCTACACCCGGGCGTCGGTGCGGTGATGAGCCCGGCCGCTCGTGCCCTTATCCTCGGGGCCTCGGGCCCGGCCCGGGGCGGCCTGGGGGCTGGCGTCTGAGGACCCAGGAGCATCCAATTTTGGTTGCTCTGGGGCCTCAGAGGACGCGGCGGTCCAACAGCGCAGCGCGGCTAGTAAGGCAGTGGGTGGGTCTGGGCGGGAGTCACCATGGCGCTGTGGTGCCCGACGTTGTGCTCAGTGCGGCACGTGGAGCGACCACACACTCCGCTGGCCTCCTTTGTCTCCCGATCTCCGGAGACAGGCAGAGTGCGGCGTTTGTGGCAGGAGGGACCAGACCCGGATATCGGGTTGGCACTTCCTGCCTCGTGGCCATTCGGCTACGCTCTGAGGACCCAAGAGCAACCATTTTTTCCCACCCTCCCTCCCGGCATGCAGTGTGGTTAATTTGGTCGCTTCGGGACTGGAGGGGAATTTTTGCAGGCACCATGATTGGTCCTTTGGCGCTTGGAGTTTTCGCCCCTCCCACACTGCCCTGCGTGGGAGGTTCTTGGGGTTTTTTCCTTTTGGTCACGGGGGGCGGGTTGCACAGGTAAGCCAACCATGTTAATCCAAATATTTCAGGCAAGGAATGTAATTGCGTCATCAGCTACCAGTGAGTTAAGTTGGTTGGTGGCTGAGTGATGTATGTGCGGTCCAAGAACAATGGGTCACCAGGCCGGCTGGCATGGTGACTGACATACGTTCACCTGAAAAGAGCAGATATGGCGGCTATGAGTTGCCATTTCTGAGGTGGATGACATTATCTAGTGGTAAAGTAAGTACATCGCTTACCTGTGCTCCTGCACCATGCAGACTGTTAGAACATGGTTCTAATATGCTAATTTTTCAATAAAGTGGCCCGAATTTCAATCCAGCACGTTGTCTGTCTCATTTGGGGATTCAGGGGGCAATGGAAAACATGGATAGATGAGAAGTGAAACAGGACTACACCACCTAGCATGACAAAATGACCTAATGTGGGTTGAAATAAGGGGTGTAAAACAAGAGAAATGGGTTGAAAACATACTGCAAGCAGCTGTTCAGGTTTCTTTGTTCTTAAATTTGAGAATTATATTCTGGCATTTACTAGTGGGGAGGGGAGTTAGTTGGTCAAGTGGGTAAATTAGTTGGCCAAGTGGCTAAGACTGGAAGGTTAGCAGTTCGATACCTGAGTACTCCACAATGGAATGAGCTCACGTCTCTGTCCCAGCTCCTGCCAACCTAGCAGTTTGAAAGCAAGAAATTGCAAGTAGGTAAATAGGGACCACTTCAATGGGAAGGTAAACAGTGTTCTGTGCGCTCGAGTGTCTAGCCATGCCTGCCACATGACCATGGAAACATCTGCAGAAGCAGACAGCACTGGCTCTTTGGCTATGGTACAGAGATGAGCACTGAACCCTAGAGTCAGATACGACTGGCTTTTGAGCAAGGATGACCTTTACAATCAGAGTAGAGAAGGTTCATGTATCTAATAAGGATTTCAGGTATAAGCTCCTCTTCATCTGTGCAGAAACCAAAAATATATGATTATAGCTGGGATGAATCTGAAGATGGAAGAAAATAAACCTGTAGAGATATAGGATGGAGTCCTAAGGCTGAGGACCAGCTGAAGTTGTGCTAAACCAAAACTTCATCCAGTTTAATATTACTCTCATTTTGCTGGCCAAAGATCTTAGTGGATTGGGGCACCTGGCTGGGTATGGGAGTTTGATTCCCCACTCTGCTAACCTATGTGGCCTTTAGCAAGCTGCCTACTGGAAGGTGGCACTGGTAAACCACTTCTGATTACCCATATAGCCCTGGGGAAGATGGCACAAGTTAAAACCAACTTGTCAACACATGTTGCTTTTATTGTACTATGCTGACATTTGTGCACACTTTCCTAACATGTACATTTATGTGTTCATTTAACCTACATTGATATATTTCTCCATTTACTAAAGCATTTCTGCACATTTTTTCTTATTGTGTGCATTTTATATGCTTATGTTTTGTACATGCTTTATTCCTCCAAAGCACCACACAGCCCTCCCAAAGTGTATCATTTCTTGGGGTGACATTAATTTCTCCCTACATTTAGTCTTAATGGTTGTGAAAATGCTACTTTTGTTAAAGACAGTTGGATTTTAAAAACCCCACCTCATCTTCTGCTGGACTGATAGTGACAACCACACCGCCTGGCCATCTGTGGGATTGTCAAAATCCAGCAGGGTGAGCCATCCTTTCCCTCCTTCAATAAGGGTGATACAGAAAGTAACTCTACTGGCTTAACATGCTGCAAAGATCTGTTAGTACCTTTAAGGTTCCTTCTTTCTACCAGCCTATGTTTCTTTGTCCTCTGGCATGTTTTAAGTCTTTACCTGCCAAGCTATGTAAGCCAAGCTTAACATTTTTTTCTCCTCTTTTCATGCTGAAAATGTTGGAGGGGGGAAAAACCCTCTCGTCATTTTGGCTCTTCTTAAGATTGTGTGTCTGTCTTCTCATTCTCTTTGGCACTTCCTCAAGTGCCATCATATAGCATCCAAAAACTCAAGATAACATGCACAGCCTTCTGGGGTTGCATTTGCAGGGGAACTGTTGGCAGATTTGCGGGCTGTCTTTTTTGCTATCTGTCACAGCCCATTCCAAACAAGCTGAGACATGCCTAGGTGTACCATAGCAAAGAACTCGCTGATACCATGCAGAGCACCTTGGGCAATGAATACACTTCCAGTGGAATCAGTTATTTCCGAGTTCTACTCAAGGCCAAAGGATTTGAAGAGATTTCATTGGCAGCATGACTTGAACACTGCTGTGTTGTAATCTCTGTGACAGGTTTGGTTTCTTTAAGCAACCAGTGATCACTCAGGATATCAATGTACAATTGTCACCCATGGCTTCAGGGGGAAAGTACACTTAACTGATACTTAGGAATTGGTTGTCATACCACATTTTCTATGGCCTAAACCTGGGTCTAGAGTGAATGCTCCAAGGGCAGGGTGATAGGGGACTTGTGTTAAGTAGCACATGGCTATACCCAATGGGAGTATTGCCAGGAATCTTTGCAGATGACCAGCATAAAAAGATGCTGCCTGATATATTGATCGCTGACAACCAAGATGGCAACTACACTGATTCCCCCTTACAAATGTGCTAACCCAAACATGCCAACAGACGTTCCCTTGGAAGAATGTAAATGGTTAGCATCCTCAAACATGGGGTCTCCTTCCAATTTAAGAAGGTCAGCTAAGGCATCAAGCTCAGGAAAATGAAAAAATTAGCACAGGTTGTAAAAGAGATCCAAGCCCGTCCAGTAAAAATCCACAAGTCTGTCAAATAGAAGGGGAACTGGTCAACAAAGTGGCACATATGGAAAAGCTAGGGAGAATCCTGAAAAGAAGAACAGTAAAGGCCAGGTGTGTAAGTTAAGTAGTACAATAAGTAGCATGCATAAATAAACTGTCACCCTCTCACAAAATTCACAGAAACAGGGAGTGAGAGTAAACACAAAATAGCAATCAGAGTTGGATAAGTGCCACTGCCCATACCAAGATTTGGTGCAGTCGGCATCCCCTCCCCTGTGTATCCATAGGATCTAAACAAAAAGTTGAGACAGCTCGGTGGGAGAGATGCTGGCTTTACACTCTTAGATTCATCACTGACAACCCCCTCCTTGCCTTCAGGGAGTTGAATTTTCTGCACTGGCTTCCCTGAAAGCTTAGTTTCTTCTCGGAACTGTTGTATGTAAATGAACATTGATTTATAAATTATTTAACATGCCATTCTTCTTCAAGAAGAATATGGAAAATGGAAACATTTTCTCGTTGGAGGTTTCAGTAGCCATTGCAACATCTGGGGCTATGAATACCATGGTGAAAAATGATGAAGCCATCACAAAATGGGCAGAATCTTATTCAATGTGTTTTATAAGCTATCCAGTTCATTTAACAGTGGCAGGTGTCAGAGACTACAGTCCAGATCTAATTTTTGTTAATGAACTTGTAGCTCAATAGTGCATTAAGAGCATAGGTCCAATCCCAAACATTCAGCACAGACTCTTTCTTTGTCAGATCTATTCAGCCATCTAACCTCAATTTATACCATTCTGTAGCAGGTATAATTTCCAAAAAGCCAACTGATGAACATTTATAACAATACTAGATGCAGCTGTGTTTCAGAATGCCCCTCAACTATAAAACTATGATCAATTTGTATCTTCTATTTTGGAATTTACATATGCCTCATTCCAAGAGGGTGCTGGAGCAACTACCGTATTTGCTGGTGTATAAGATGACTTTTTCACCCTGAAAAACATGCCTCCAAGTGGGGGGGGGGTCGTCTTATACGCCGAGTGCACTTCAGTTGGGATAGACATAGCTGTCCATAGTGGCCTCCCGATGCTCACCCACCTCATTCTACATACCATTCAGATGAAGAAAGAAGCTCTACATTGCAATTGTGTCTCCCTTTCAAACTGGTGGGGAAAAAGAAAGGGTTTCATTTACTGGTACCTTCTGCCCTTATATCTGCTCTGCCCAAAATGGAGGAAAAAGCCATGCTTCTTCTTTGCAGGGGAAGCAAGAGGCTAGGCTAGAGCAACAGTTCCTGCCTCAGTGCAATTGACCTGCCCACCCACTTTACCTGCAGCGCCACCACTGGTGGGTGGTGCAAGTACAGTTCTAAAAAATCAATAAAATAATTAATATTACTGTATTCTAATTACTGAAACTCACTAGCAGTTGCTACATTTCCCACTCTTGGCTTATACTCAGGTCAATCTATTTTCCTGGGTTTCAAGGTCAAAATTAGGTACCTCGGGTTATATTTGGGTCAGCTTATATTCATGTATATACGGTAGATAAATAAGCACCACTTTGCACTTGCACTGTTTTATGTTTACTGTACATGTTTGATAACATACAGCCTTGTGACAGTTTTTCTGCATGTCATAACCATTTGAATATAAATTAACATGTTGAAATCAAATCTGATGTTCTTTTACATTTTATTTGTTGTGTGGAAGGTGTGCAGAAGAGGGGGTAGTCTTATATGGCGAGTATACAACAAACTCTATATTTTGAGTGGAAATGTTGGGGGGTCGTCTTATACGCCCAATCGTCTTATACACCGACAAATACTGTATATCCCAGGTCTCACTCCGGAAACACATGCCTGACTCTTAGATTATATTTCACGCTTTGAAGAAAATCCTTTTCATGAACATATAATAAAAGCTGGGATAAATTTGAACTCAACCGTTGCATAAACAAAAAGAACTCAGTGGATGGACAGTATAACAGAACTTGACAGAGCAAAAAGCAGCCAGAAAATTTGGAGACTACTGAAAAGACTAAACAACTATCCAAACTAAGGACACTGTAATGCCCAACCAAATAGCAGATCAACTGGTCCTTGCACAATTACTGCATAAGAAAAATAAAACATCAAAGAGTATTTAGAATGAATCCAAAGAACTTTCTACTGTCTTCATATTGGTGGAGCTAGATTCTTTCTTTCTTTCTTTCTTTCTTTCTTTCTTTCTTTCTTTCTTTCTTATATTTTCTTTCTTTCTTATATTTTTCCCCTTGCAATAATATCACCCCCCTAGTTACTTCCACCATATTGATTTTCTGTTGCTGTTTGTCCCAATAGGGTAAATAGCCCCATTTTGAGAGTCTACACTGCACTTTTCCAACCACTTCAGATTCCCCCAGAATCACAGCCCTGCCCTTCACTCCCACCATCCATAACTCTTGCCTCTCTTTATCACTCCTTGTTCTTCCCTCATCTCTGTCAGCTGCTCTGTTAGCATTAATCTTGTACCCAGGACAACAGTGTACACATATAGATTATATTGCAACCACATTAAGAAATGAAATGAAGTGGAAGAAAACAACCAAAATTAAAAGCAACCTAGTGTGTCTTATCTCTGAAACAACTATGTGATACAGTGCTAATTTGGAAATAATATATTTAGTTATATATTTTAAAAAAAATATTCTTGAGGTAGTGAACTTGTGAATTCCATTCCCCACTATGCCTCTAAGGAGAAGACCAGCCTGTGTGGCCTTAGGCAAGCTGCACAGTCTCAGGTTCAGGTTGTATGTTTCCTAACTGGAGACTTCTTTTTTGGGGGGGGGGGGATTTGTCCTCTCTTATACCGATAACAGCCACCTCCTCCTCCTTCAAGTGACATACCTGATTCCGAATATTGGCTATCATCATGGTGATTAGCCTTGAAGATTGTCTTGGGAACAGTATAAGACAGTGGCCTTCCATTTGCCTTCTACATTGCAGTGTGACAACCCATATCACTGATCCAATTCCGCAAGTCACTTTCTGTTCCTGAGACCTTTTGGACCACAAAGTCCTCATTAGCCCCACCCCAATATTGATGAAGTGCTGCCCTCCATCAAGATGGATTCAAGTGGGATTTAATCCACTTGGAGACCATCACCCTTCCCTGTTGACTTCCCACTGAAGGCCATTAGTCCTCAGGGTTGTCAGGTTAGTTAAGTGCTGCCTGACAATCAGCCTTGAGTCACTGGCAGTATGGTTGACTCTACAATATTACCATAGTAGGATTACCTGGCAAGGCTTTCTGATAAGAGCCAGTAGATGGCAATCTTCACTGTGAATAAACACCCCCTTGGACAAACTCCTCTTGCCTCAAATACATTCTGTTTCTGAAGGAGAAAGGGGCGCTTTGCTGAAGCATTGCAGCTACATCAAATGACTTTAACTATGGGGGGAAATGGTTGGCACTAATTCCTCAAATAATTAGGCTAGCACTATGATGCCTTTTAAAGAGACTTGGAGGGTTACTTTATGTGTCAATCAGTCTAAATCCAAAGTGATCGGCAGTTTATTTAATTTTTTTTTCTAGATGTGAAATATTAATTTTTTCCCAAGAATTTCTGTCAGAGCAGGTCACAGCTAAGTGATCCTAATTGGTTGAGAATGAGAAAGAACTTGGGTGGTTCTTATTCTGTATTCCAAGCTGCCAAGACCTAGTGTCCAATATCACTACAGGTTTATGTCTACTTCCTCCTCTCATGCTCTTAATACTCCCTTCTGACAGTGTTAATTGGGACAATATTCTTTCTCAGAAGAAACAGATGTTTGTAGCTCAAGCATGTGGAAGTCCTTGTGTCTGTACACAGCATGTTCTTACCCCCTAGCACTGGTTACTCACATGACAGGTCACAGCAGACAGGAAAGGCTTTTGTAGAATTAGATCTTTGCTTTTCTAAGTGAAAAGGTCAGATGTTAGGAAGTCTTTCTCCCTTTCTCTTTAAATTTCCGTGAACAATCCAGCTCAGCCAGTGTGGAGAAGGAAGCTAAGTGTAGCTAATAACAATCTGTTCTCTATCCCTATCTCTGCCACACCAACCTTCATAACCAGGTCTTTAATACATGTTGATACCCCTCAAACTCATTCACACATGCATCTCATGGTTACACTGACATTTGATAGCTGAGTAGCTGAATACATGAATTATTTCCATGGAAAGAATGAGCTTTGACGTAATGTTGAAGGTAACAACAGTGACATTCGTGATGATGGTTCATGCCCACTTGCTTTTTGAGTGACTTTAACCCAAGAGTTTTATGTTTTAATGGGATCAAAACCCACATGTATGGAATGGTAATTGTTTGAAAGTACTGTTACCATCTCTCTCTCTCCACTTGCTCCCTACCCCTTTCACTTTAGATTGAATGGGCAAAAAGCAGTCAGACAGAAGCTTCCATCCATCTCATAACATACTTCCAGCCCTCTCCTCTTGTGCCTTTATATATACAGTATAGGATTACTTTCTATGTAGTCATAATAGGAGAAGGGTACACAGAAAGAGTCTTCTCAAAGACTATGGTATTTTGGAACCACAAACAGGCGTGCCCTGGTAACAGCAACCTTGTGTTGCTAGCTAATCTTTCTCACACTAGGTCTGGTGAAAGGAACTGCAGAATAAACTCATTAAAAGGTGTCTTCATTTTGGCAGTTTCATGTCTGGCCTAGACTCAGAGGAAGGAATAGGAAGTAGTATATTAATATGCAGCTTTCTATCATGTATCTTCTTCTTGTGCCGTACCTGATTCCGAATATTAGCAATCAACATTGCAATTAGCCATGAAGACTGTCCTGAGAATATAATGCCATGGCATTTCATTTGCTTTCTGCATCGCAGTGTGACACCCATACCATTGATCCAGCTCCATGTGTCACTTTCTGGTCCTGAACCCTTTTAGCTGGCACCCTCCATCAAGATGGATTCAAGTAGGATTTAATCCATTTGGGGACCATCACCCTTCCTTGTGGACTTCGCCAAGACTGCTAGTCCTCAGGGTTGACAGGTTAGTTAACTGCTGCTGATGCTCGGTGTTGAGTTGCTGGCAGTATGGTCTACTCTGTTACCATAGCAGGATAACCTGACCAGACCTCCTATCATGTGTAGAATGACTCTAACCACTCTAAGGAGATTTTAATCTATTTTAATAACAGGAATCCAGCAATAGTTATGGCAAATTGCGTATGTTTAAAAAATTCTGTAAACCTTATCTATTGCACACAGAGTTGCATGAGTTTGTGTTAACTGTGCAACATGATTTCGGCCAATGACTGGCAGTAACTTGAACACTTAGGTGTTTGTCATATTCAGCACTTGTGTTCCTAGGTCCATGTAACTGAAACCAAAGTGAAGGACTGAAGCCTCCATTTTGGGACTGAATGGTAGAGCCATTACTAGCAATTTGGAGGCTTGAGGCTTTGTTACTCTGTTGGTCAAGCTTGGATCATGTGAGATTGGTGTACGCACAGTGGTGGGATGTCAAAAATTTTACTACCCCACCGTGATGTCATCACAGTGTGGGCGGAGCTAATGTCATGACATCATGGGTGGAGCCAACATCATGATGTCATGATGTGGGTGGGGCCAAATAATTTTTTTAAAGCACACACACACACACACACCCCTCAACCCACCCACCCACCCACAACACAAACCCATAAAATAAATAAATAAATAAAATACATTAAAATACATCCACCCATCCAAACACCCACTCCAAACACAAATCAACCAGAGCTTTTAAACCAGAGCTTAAAGCTTATTCTGGCTAATCTTTCTCACACTAGGTCAGATGGAAGGAACTACAGAATGAACTCACCACAAGATGGCTTCATTTTGGCACTTTTCAACAGTTAAAGAAGTTAGGTACTAAGTCTTTGCCTAACCAGTTCTCTAGGATAATATGCCTTAATGTAAATGTAAAACAGCTGTACCTCCTTAAGGGTTATCCAATTGGAACAGCAATTGGAACAGCACAGGTGTAGCTTATTGATGAGATAACTCCAAGACTTTGCTTAAAAACCCCAAGCTAGGACACCAGGCCTGCCAGCCACCAGGCCTTTTTAGGAACTGTGGTAGTACATCAATATAGGTAAATGTATTAAATACACATTAAAATACACAGAGACACACCACATCCAAAGGTGAGTCACTTACCCTGGGGAGCAGACTATAGAGAGCTTCAGACTAGCAACTTCTCTTCCTCCTCCCTGCTTAGGAGGACAGCAAGGAGGCTGTGCATATGTGCCAAGCACTGTAGGCGTGCATGCACACCAAGTGCTTGGTGCGCATGCACAGTGGAGAAACCAGTGAAAAGGTAAGCCCCGAAGGTGGTTCTCCCCAAAAGCTGTTACTGGTTTTCCAGGACACTGGGAAAAGTTACTCCTGGTTCTGGCGAACTGGTGGGAACTTGTTACATCCCATCACTGTGTACGCAGGAAGACAATGGAAGAATAAAGAGGAACAATCAGGTTTGAGCACATAACATCTGTGTTGGTTCCATGTAGTGCTCCTTTGCTTTGGGTTTCCTTTTACTCAGGCATATGTTTTCAGGGCAGGTGGATGTATCAGATCTCTGGACCGGCTAAATTTTGTCACCCTCAGTCAAAGCCCCAGTTGGCCCAACCTAGTTAGGGCTTTGCTGAATGGTCAGCAGCAGCTTTGAGAGCTGCAAAATTTCCCAGGAATCAGGACTGCTGTCTTCCCAGATGCTTGCCTCCTACTCTATGCTTGTAAATTTCTTAATAAATACAGTATATTGAAATGCATTATTAAAAGGTATTAAATATATTAAAATTGATACAGCCTCCACTACATTTATTTTTTCCTTCCAAAGGGGTTGGGGGACTATTATAAAAATTTGCATGCACATATATCCTACCACTCAGCAAAAGCTCAGTGCACAGGGATTCTCAACCTGTGGCCCATGGGCCAGATGTGGCCCATGACACCATTTCATGTGGCCCACCCCCACCTCCACCACACCAGGAAGTGCCATGTGGTGGAGGAAGGGCAAAATGGCCATCTGGCCCCCGAAACTGTCTGAGGGAGCATGACCCGGCCCTCGTCTTTAAAAGGTTGAGAACTCCTGACATAAAGCATAAAAATTAGCCAGGGCCCAAACAATGCTAGCTATCACATGCAATGTGGCACTGTCTCTGCTGATTGCTTTTCCAATCTGTTGTATACAGAGGAAGAAGGGAGTGAGGAGAATAGAAAGGATGAAAAATAGTTGGAGAGGGGCAGAAAGAATTCTTGTGGCACCTCTAAAGACTCAGGTTTCCCTCTCTAGTTTCTTGAGTCAACAGTAGATCTACAAACCACTTTAAAAAGTAGTGAACCAGTCCCATCCAAATTAAATTACTGGACTTAAAAGTTCATCACCTTTAAAATTAATCCAGGGGTTTATATGCTTTTTTAAAAACCCTGTTGTGGTTTTCTGTCTGATTCTGCTCTGTAGTTTAAGAGATTACCATTTGGAAGCAGGACACAGAACTACTGGAAAGAGAAAACAGTGGTTTTTATATATGCTATGAAGACCTAAATATCCAAAGACATGCATTGTTTTAAGCCAGGGGTGCTCAAACTACAGCGTGTAGGCCAGATCTGGCCCCTAACACCAATTCATCTGTCCCACGCTGCTCTCGTTGCTCCTGGAAGCGGAAGTAAAATGTGCCCATGGGCTGTAGTTTGGGCACCTCTGTTTTAAGCAATAAATAAGAGGATTCCTGAGCAAGACTGTAGCAATGAGGAGAACCTGCCACATTTTTGTTGCATATCTCATTTGTTATTATCCATTTCTTACCCCTGAGAGTAATCCATTAATCTTTGGTTTTCTTTCCTAGAGTCACTTTGCATGAAAGTTGGCCTCACATGCCTGTCAAACCCTTGCCAAAAGGACTTTGAGTGTGGTGATAGTGGTGATGATGGAGCTACTTCAACGAGTAGTGGCTGTCGTTGTCCTGACTCTTCCCAAGACTGTGTTCAATCAGGCTATGATCCTTGCTCCTCCCACCCTTGTCTCCATAATGCAACCTGTTCAAGAGCTGCAGGAAACCACAGCTTTACTTGCAACTGCCCCTCAGGGTATACTGGATCTCTCTGTGAAACTGCCACCAGCAACTGTGACTTGGATTTCTGTAGGCATGGAGGCTCTTGCCACAATGAGCCTGGTGGTTTTGCCTGCCTCTGCGCTGAAGGCTACACGGGCACATACTGTGAAACAGACATCAACGAGTGCCTTTCTAGCCCTTGCCTCAATGGAGCTGTTTGCAGAGACAATATCAGCGGATACTCCTGCTACTGTGTCCCAGGCTACCAGGGAAAGCACTGTCACCTGGAGGTGAATGAATGTGCCTCAGATCCTTGCTTGAATGGTGCCACGTGTTTGAACATGATAGGGAAGTATGAGTGCATTTGCCCTCTGGAGTATACAGGTAAGAAACCATAAGAATGTCCATGATGTTCCCAATTATGTAAACAGCTGTCTGAATTTGGGAAGCTCATTGGCTTCTTCCTAGCTCCCAGTAGTAGTAAGCTGAATGTTTCTGGCTGATACTAGAGGTGCCATTCGAACACAAACCCCAAGCTGATTCATGTTTATGAATGCTGAAGGGAATCCTTGATGTTGACAATTCCATCTATTCAGTGGTGGGCAGCAAAAAAAAAAATTGCTACCACACTGTAGGCAGAGCCTATGTCATGGGCAGAGCCTACATCATGGGAGGAGCCTATGTCATGGGCGATCTAGTCATACCTGCCATATGGTCATGTATACATCTGCAAACACAGGCAGCACTGGCTCTTTGGGTGTAAATGGAGATGAGCACTGCACCCTAGAATCGGATATGACTGGCTTTTGCGCAAGGGAGACCTTGAACCACTGGCGGGGACAAAACCTGATGGGGCAGGGCAGGGAGGTGGGCATGGCCACCCATTTTTATTACCCACCCCCGCCCGAAGGCCACAAAATTTTGCCATCCCCCTGCCCAGAGGCCACCCAATTTTGCTCCCCCCCTCCCGGGGTGTGTGTGAACCTGTTGCTGCCCACCACTGCATCTATTGTTGATTTTAAGTGTGGGACAATACATTTGGAGTTGGAAGGGTTGCAGTGGGTAAGAATGTGTGCTATGTGTGAATCTATAGCACTCACTGCTTCACCACACTTGTGCATTCTCCTTGCTCCAGCCTAAGCATTGTACACATCATCCTTTGTCCAGTGAATAATACTTTGCCTCACTAGCTGTACCACCAGAATCTGTAATTTGGGAAGCAGAAGAGTATGTCTCGATATCTACAGGGGACATTCACTGTCATTTCTAGACCAAGCATCTCCACTCTACTTCATGGATTATATCAAGAGTGTCCTTGTGTTTCTGCTCTGAAGGAGTAAAATAATCCCCACCTTTTAGCATATTTTAACTCTTCCAACAATGAGCTGAAAATAATTAAGGCATAAATAACCATAGTTAACCCAGACATAAAGCTGGCTATCTGAAAAATAGGAAATAAGTGCAATTATGATAAAATAATCTTTGGCAAAGTCAAGTTTTCACAAAATGGGTTTTAAGGCTTTATATTACCATAGGCTGGTCACAGGGGAAAAAAGCAGAGGAGAGAGACTAGACATGGAGAAAAGCATACCCTGAAGTCTACACTAGTCAGTTTTAAGACAACTCTGCTTAATAGCAATAAAGAGTGAGAAAATGAGCAGATAATAACTGCAGAGATAATTTTGGTGGCAAACTCTTCTTTCTGATCTCTTATATATCACATTATACTGATTTTAAAAATGTTTTTAGGATGGTCAAAGTCTTGTGTCATGTAATAGAGTTATGCCCTGGGTCCCACAACATGGAAGCTTCCACTTCCCCTTAGATTTCATTTTGGGGCCAGTTCTTGAAATCAACCAACCAACCAACCAACCAACCAACCAACCAACCAACCAACCAACCAACCAACCAACCAACCAACCAACCAATCAATCATATCCTACTTTTCATTCAAAAATGCTCCTAGATGAGCTTACCAATATTAGAAAGGAAAGGGTCCCAACCCAAGGAGGCCATAGATTTCATCAAATCTAAGGCCAGGCCAGAAGCCGCCACCTTGTCTTGGACATTGAAGTCACCCAAGAAAATAAGCTTGTGATACCTCAACAGCGCAGCTGAGGCAAAGTCAGGAACCCTGTGTAGGGAAAGTAGTGGGCAACATGGAAAATGGCACACCTGCACAATCTCTACATTGTCCTGGCTGCCCAAGTTTACATATAAGGCCTCCAGATCTGGGCATGAGAGGGAGGAGAGCCATCTCAACTTAATAAAGTCCTTATAAAAATGATGACCCTGACCATCCCACCCTTCAGATCTGCCCTGTTGCTAGATGAAATAACCTAAGGGGAGAATGTGGGAGAGAGCCACTCACAATTATTTCCTGAATCAATTGGGATTTATTTTGAACCAATCTGGCATTAAGTAGCAGGAGGTTCAGAGCAGAGGAATTAGGCTTGAGCTAGTTACTTCAGATCTTACATATTGGGGTAGAGAAGGGAGAGACTAGAACATAGAATGGATACAATGCACCTAGTCTGAACTCTCCTGTAATGGCCAGTACAGTACATCTATCAGCATTGAACCTCCTCCTGCCCAGAACCCCTAGAATAAAATTCATTTCTTCCCTCCATCATCAAGACAGCCAACAGTAATCCCCTACTTAAAAATGGGTGGGGGTTGAGGACATGAAAGTAGAGGCTTAGGCTTTGATATAGTTATCAAGGAAGTAGCTTGGAAAGTTGAGGCCATCCATAACTTTATATTGGTAAGATGGCACTCTATGACCGATAAGCTGATTCTGCCCCTATCCTGTTTTTGAGGCCCTCCACAACCCATGAATCCCAGGAGGGCCTCAAAAACAGGATAGGGGCAGAATCAGCTCATCAGTCATAGAGTGCCATTCATGGGAGGGCAACCCTGAGGCATGTTGCAGCAGTAGTTTTTCCAAGAGAGACATACACTCAACCTCCCCTCCCACCAACCAAAATATAAAATGGGTCTTCAGCTGCACTAGAGTTGCCCACTCCTGACCCAGAACATTATTCTGCCACTGCAACGTTAGGAACCGCTTCATAACATCTTTATAGTCACTCTTTCAAAAGGCAGGTTTTTGACCTCAACAAAGAGGGGGCTGTAGTAGCTGGCTCCCTAGAGTGGCTTTCTATTTCTATCAGCCACTTTCTCACAAATTGGAAGCAAGGAACTCTTCTATTATACCACCATGCCCAAGAGACCTTGAACAAAGATGGCCTAGGTGTGGCTTCTTTTTGTGCTTCACCCGCTTGCTCTTGCATGCAAACCAGGACCTATCAGAATAGCTGAAATCTCTAAGGGGTAAATCCTACCAAAACGTCTGACACTAAAGAGTTATTTGCCAATGTGAAGGGCTGGTACCTGGAGTGAAATAGGATAGGCATGCAGTCTTTGCAGAGTTCAAAAGATGCTTCTTGTTTAGAAACAGTTATAATCTCACTAGGCTTTGTATAAGATATTTGGTATTTGTTTGCAAAAGAATTATGTGAAAGAGAAGAGATGGTGGTGCTAAGAATTACACAGTTCACTGCACTCATGGCTGAGTAGGCGATAGTCAAGGGTAAAGTTCAAGACTCTCGTTGAAAATGGGAGGCTGATTTTGTGCTGAGAAACAATGAGAATTACTTTCTGGAGTTCTTCCTGTGATTCAGAACTATCTGTTGGGAAGAATGTTAACTTTTCAAAGAATGTTAACTTTCCGGTCGGGAGGTGGATAAAAGGAGCCTCCCTGGGCCAGGGGAGGCTCGAAGACGCTGCCGCGAGATGCCGCCGCAGTCGCCCCCCCAGCCCCCGTCACCGGCCGGGAGGTGGATAAAAGGAGCCTCCCTGGGCCAGGGGAGGCTTGAAGACGCCACCGCGAGACGCCGCCGCAGTCGCCTCCCCGGCCCCCGTCACCGGCCGGGAGGTGGATAAAAGGAGCCTCCCTGGACCAGGGGAGGCTCGAAGACGACGACGCGAGACGCCGCCGCAGTCGGCCCCCCCGGCCCCTGTCACCGGCCGGGAGGTGGATAAAAGGAGCCTCCCTGGGCCAGGGGAGGCTCGAAGACGCCGCCGCGAGACGACGACACCGTCGCCCCCCCGGCCCCTGTCACTGGCCGGGAGGTGGGTAAAAGGAGCCTCCCTGGGCCAGGGGAAGCTCGAAGACGCCGCCGCGAGACGACGACGCCGTCGGGGGCCCCCCCCCAATGTCTTGTTGGACCTTGTTGGACTCTTCCTCGACCAGCCGGCCTCGAAGGGAGAGAACCTGGGGGTCTTGGGTGGCGATAGAGGACTCGGGGGGGGGGGTTCCTTTGGTGGGATATTGTTTATTGTCTTTTGTTATATTGTTCTTTGTTTACTATGGAAGCCGCCTAGAGTCAGGTTCGCCTGAGCGAGGCGGGGTATAAATTTAAAGAATAAATAAATATAAATAAATAAAAGGGCAGGCTCAAGTTCACATTATGGTATCCCTGGCAGCATTCAAGCCATTTGTGGCCAACAAACCCAATGAGCCTATGATGTCTGTTCAGAAATAGAGAAAAACAATATGGGAAAGTGGCCAAATTTTACTGGTATTAGTGGCTGCGGCTGTGGCTGCTACTCATATCCGAGTACAATAAAACACCGGATAAAGATTGGATTGGATAACGCTAAAATCGCATTACGTTAAGTAATCTGGGGAGGAGAATTGGATCAAATAACGTTAAGGTCCTATGGGATGGATCAGATAACAACTACTAAAGCCTGTGAGGTTACAATGTATCTCTATGGAGCTTTAACATTATCCGATCCATCCCATGGGATTTTAACATGGATCAGATAACACTAAAAATCAGATAACACCAAGACTTGTGGAACCTAATTTTAGCGTTATCTGGTGTTTTACTGTATACATTTTCCCTGGAAATCATTTTCACAGAATGACAAACAGGAAAAGTGCCACTGGTGTGAATTTGCTTAAGGTGGATCCCAGCTTGCCATGAAATGACCCACACACTGTGATCATGGAGCCATTTCCTGAAGCACATATAAAATGAGACATGCAAGATTTAACACCAGGACTGCAATGGACAGCTACAGCCTTGAGGTTATTATTTACAATACAGTATGCGCCTTCACAGCCAGTCCATCTGGCATGGCCTCTTCTGCCTCCATGACCATTGGGAATCAGAATGAAGTGGTTTCTCTTTTGCTCATTTTGCCATTGGACCCAATATGATGCTTTCCAGTGGCATTTTCTCCACTGAGGGGGCCATCACCCCACCTAAAGGGGCTCATCCAAATGTAGCCATTGGCCCCTTTAGGGAGTCAGGTTATTCACCACCCCCCAACACTCAGCGTTGAGTCGCTGGCTGTACGGTCTACTCCATTATCGTAGCAGGATATCCAGCCAGTATACATAACATGCTGTAGATAATTGCAGGTAATTCACAATATATGAGGATACATCTTGGTAACACTTCTGTTTGCACAACCAAGATATTAACTCATCAATTAGTTGAAATTTGCTATGGCAAGTTATACAGAACTTATGTAACCACCAATAGGATTCCATCCAGTGATTGCTGCTTTAACAATAAAGTTGTTTTTTTCCCAAACGAACTAGTGCTCTAACTCTGTTTCCATTCATGATTTGGTGAAAGCTGTACCACTAGCTTTCCTTCTAGGGAATGTTTTGGTTAAAATGTAGACCTCAAAAATTTGTTGGCCAAAATCCTATTGTAAATTTAAATTATCATTAAGTGAAATGATGTAAGTTGGAGTGGAAAATTGTTCCTAATTAGCAACTTGTGGTTTGCATTCTTGGTCATGTGCCAGTTGTATAATTGGCACATGGCTAGGAATGCAGGTGGCAACTCATTAATTGGTGGCAATTTGCTACCGCAATTTAAGCCATTACACCTTTGCCAGCATAAATCCACAGGATTCTGGCCAATATAGGTTAAAAGCCATGCTTTTGCTGGTCAGGAATATATACCAGAGATAATACTTTCTGACCTTAACATTTTCCCATCTGAGCAATTCCTTCAGTGCAGTAGATATATTCTTCTTCTTGGACTTCCACATGGCTTTACTTTTCTATTGCGAGGGTTTGAATAACATGTTGGACTCATTTGAAGCTCTTCTATACTGTAGCTTCCACCAAACCCTCAGCCCTCTCTACCTGCCTTTACTTTCCTGCGTCTCCATGCCCACATAGTTTTATTCTTGATCTTTGTGACCTACAGTATTCTATACAACTGCCCTTCTAACACTAGAACCACAAGAGTCATTCTGCTTTCTCAGCTCACCTGTACTACCTACTGTTTCCACATAATATAGTTTCAACATCTCCACATTTTTCTGTGACATCCTCTGGACACAATGCTATTATGTTTACCAATTATACAGTAAAACTCTCTAACATTTTAGTTGTAGAGCGGACACTATTGAGAGTACTTGAAGAGTTGTACAGATATCCCTTTATAACTTTGTATTAGTATTTCAAAGACTTTAGCACTTTCTAAGAAACAATCCATGCTGGTTGGAAAGCATTTTAATTTATTTAAACAAAGGTACTGTATTAGATCCAATGACCCCATTGTTCAAAAGTATGAAAAAAGCCACAGACATTTTGCAAATGCAGTAAATACTTATACACATTTTCAATTCACTTTTGGTTTTTGTCTTTCCTGTCACAAGAAAAAAGCACAGCTGGAGATCAGCACAGTATGTTCTTGGTAATCCCATTTCACACAGTGGCTTTTCTCAAGCATATGAAATCTCCCCATGAAATTTCTCATAATACTCTTTCATATCAAACATAATTTAAAGTAACCTGCCCTTACATTCTAACTACATTTATTTGGCGGAAGAGGGAAAACATATTTACTTGAAGTTGAGGTAAACCTCTTTGTACTCAAGTTCTGTTAAAACCAGTTGTACCAACTTTCAAGTAAATCTGGCACAAAATTAGATATAATTAAATCCACTAGAGTCAATAAGCTTTAAATCAGGGGTTCCCAACCTTTTCAACCCAGAGGCTGGATCATGCTCTCTCAGTCAGCTTTGAAAGCCAGATGACCATTTTGCCCTGCCTGCATGATGGGGGTAGCCATTTTGTCCCAACAGCTTCAAAGGGATGGCCATTTTGTTTTTTAAATGCCCTTAGAGGGGTGGGGAGCCACATGAAATTGTGCTGTGAGCCAGATCCAGCCCAATGGTCCTAGGTTGGGAACCCCTGCCTTAAATGAATACATATTGCTGTTGGATTGTAGCCAGCTTGAGAGTAAAGTGAAGAATATTTCCTTAAAAGCCTTTGTAATGTTGAATAACTGGACAAAAACTATCCAGCTCTCCTGTGGGGGAGATAGGTTTGGTATGATATCATAATACTAAAAACAGACCTTAAATTACTTAAGAGTTATATGTAAACATTGGAGTTATGACTCCCTCATTTTTAAAAATTCCTTGTGAAAATATTTGCATATTTTTTTAAAAAAAAATCACTAACATATGTCTTCACACACACACCTTGACACTATCCCACACATCCAGATTTGACTGGCAGTGTAATGTTTTGATGCTCCCCCCCTTATCTCTGACCACCTGTTTGATTAAAATGGGAAGTAAGAACCAAGAATCTACAAAACAAAACATCAACCAAGAGCAGCAATAGAATAGTCTTAAGTGTTTTGCTGAAGGAATTTCAATTGCACAAGATTACTAATGTCTGCCTGAAGGTAAAAAGTGAAGAATATTTAGTCCGCTGATATCTAGAAACAACTAACTCTTCTGAAAAATTAGGTTCATTGAACAATGTATAGTGGGGTAAAAAGACAAGCTATGAAGCAACTGTTACAGTACAGAAAGATATAGTTACAAGTATTTTCAGAAAAATGAGAATTTTTAGAAAGAGGTTTAAACCGCCTCCCTACTCTCTGGGAACAAAACAAAACAAGGGAATAAAACTCTCTATGGAGTGAAGAAGAATATTAAAAGGTAAAAACAGATCTCTTATATTGATTGACACAGTTCATTTGAAAGTCTGTCTTCAGTTAAGATACATCATGCACACACCAAATGTTATTTCAGACTAGAAATATGTTGCCTTCCTGTTACCCCGCTGCTACCAGTGGGTGTCTTGGTCCAGGCCAAGTGATGAGAGAAACTACAGAACAACAGAAAAGGCAAAGAGGAAAAAGAAGGGAAAGCCTATTAACTGCCAGCATGGCTGCTATGAAACTATCACATTCAACTGAGCCCTCCTGTTATACACAGGAAGTTGCATTTTTAACATGCCCTGTTAGTGAAGCTCAAGGCTGTCGCTCTAGCACAGGAATGAACTCCTTGATAGGTAAAGCATTGGTAAGCATGAAGAGAATCTGGGCAGCAAATTCAAAAAAAGGTACCATTCTCCTGCTTCCTCCAAATTTTCTCCCTCCCTCCCCATCCCTCCTCTCTTTCTCTCTCAATCTCACCCCTTCTCCCTGTTATTTTACCTTCTTCCTCTCTTGCCTTTGATATTGACGATTTTGACAAGGATCATATAGCACTGAGCATGCTGCGGATGTGCGGATGAAAACAGAAATAGCCTTGTGTGCAGATAACCTCATTTCTCCAACCAAGGAGCAATGTGTGAGGTCTGCTCCCATTATTAAGTGCCAAAGGCATTGTTTTTTTGGTCTCTTGACTCTAGAGTAGCTTGTTCTGCTTTGCTTTGTGAAGCTGCTTTCATACACAGAAGCTAATCCTTTCTCTGAAAAGGAAAGACTGAAATATTTTAACTGGCTATTTAATCTCATGTTTATGTTCATGCATTACATTGACAGGATACCTAATCATTTAAACTCAAAGTTTGTGATCCAGATAGGTAATAGGGCAGAAAGCAGAAGAACAAAAGTCTACTGCTGTGTTATAAATCCATGCAAATGGTTTTTCCAGAGTCGAGAAGCATTTTTATTCATTTATTGCACAAATATGGGGAAATATCTGCTGTGTAATATGAGGGACTCTATCTAATGTCTCTGTCCATTACATATTAGATACAGTAGTTCTAAAAAAGTCTCTATACCCTTCCCACTAAAAGCAAGTCTCAAACTGTTTACTGGGAACAACTCTGTTAGTGAAAGCTTTCCTAAACAGCGATTCATGATGACCTCTTTCTGTGGGGATTCCATAAGGTTTTCTCAAAGGTGGTAAATGCAGTTTAATACCAGACTGAAATGACCATATATCTTGTAAAATATATGCTGCTTTGTAGCAGCTTTACCATGTTGGTTTGTGCCATTATTTTATGGCATCTTTCTCGTTTTAGATACAGTGTAAGTCAAGGGTGCCCAAACTTTTTGGGCGTGGGACAGTCACGTGGTTCAAGGGAGCCCAAACTATGGCCTGGGGGCCAGATTTGGCCCCCAGGCCATAGTTTGGACACCCCTGGTCTAAGTCAAACTGAGCTGTGCAAACGATGTTGGGTCAGGTTTTTTTTTAATCAACAGACATGACACTGCAATAACACATTATGAACATTGTGCAAGCAGCTGCCCAAGTGCTTAATACATTCCTTTTCAGGTATTACCAATGAAAGGAAGTTGCTGCTACAGAGCTATTTTCATGTGGCTGGCATTGACAATTGACATCTCACATCTTGTGTTGTTGTATATCATGACTGTAACAAAGTGCAAAACCTAGTGTACCAACATGGGATTCAGTCAGTACACAACTTTGTTGCATAGATTCCTTGACCACTATTTAGTGAGAATTTATTTATATTTATATATTTATTAAACTTATATCCCACTCTTCTAGGAAAAACTTTCCTACTCAGGGCAGCTTACAGCATAAAATTCAAAAATACAGACTGATGCAAATATTAAAATTTTAATATAAAACCCCACAAAACCCAAACACCCTAATAAGAAGGCCTATGTTGGAAGCAATAGAGCAGAATAAAATGCCTAACAATCGGTCTATGATAAAATATTGCCAAAGGCCTCTTTTAAAATGGAAGTTTTCAATTGTGTTTTAAAAACATGGAGAGATGATACCAGGCGCAGCTCCACTAGGAGGGAATTCCACAGCATTGGTGCTGCTACTGAGAAGGCCCTCTTCTTAGTCATGGCCTTTCTAGACACCTGGAGCTGCATCGTCATGGAGGAGCAAATGATGTGGGCTGTTGTCCTGATGGTAAGAAGTTCCACCAGGTAGGAAGGTCCCAAACCACTTAGGACTTTGAAAGTCTGGTACAAATTTTTCAAATAAATTATGTCTATAGAACCACTGCAGCATGGTATTGCTCCTAAGAATGTTTGAAGTTTGAACATAATTTCATTCAGTCTAAAGGGTCAGTCATCTCACATGAGGGGAAAAACATATTTCCTATTATTGTGTTTTCTCCCCAGCCATGCAATTCTTTTAAAGCACAATCAGACTTGCAAATGAAGCCCAATAGTCCATGCTGGCCAATGACCAATCATGAAACAGAAACAAGCTAGTTTACACATCAGAGAGTAAGACAAGCAAGTATTAGGTCTCTGTTATCACTTCAAAGAGCTCTGTTCATAACATACCCACTGCTATTATTTGAGCCTATAATCTTCAATTCTATGGTTTCTTCCAACTCACCTTAACTTTGCAGTTGTCTGCATAATGGAAAACAGTGCCCACTCCATCTGTTTTTCTCGAAAGGAAGTAGGATTCTGCAGCCTCGCCTCTGACACTATCCCACTGTGCAACCATCAGAACAATTTTAAGATGAGGGTAGATCACCACGATGAAGAAGAAACCCATAGAAACCATGTCCAGTAGACTAGCCTTTATTCAGATGATGGAGATGTTACACCTTTCAAATTCTCTTCCTCCTTGTGTCCCTATTTTTCTCAATTAGGGAAACATGGTACAGGACAACAATTTACGAGTGCTGAATTATTACAGGCCTGAAGAGTTAAAAATTGAAGCAGCGGGGTGGGGGTGGGGGAGTCAGTCTTAAAATATAAACCCAAAGAGACTACATATGTTGACATATGGCTTGAGAACAGCTTCTAGCAGCAGCCAAGAGTAAAATAATAAGGGTAATAATTCCATAAAGGGGTAGTTTGCTGTTTCTACAGTAGTAAAATGCTGGATTTTAAAGTCTACATAAAGATGTGATTTATCAGAGGCTATTTTGGGGGATGGGGGAATTGATTGCTGTTGTTGTTCTGTTTGTTGTTTGGCTTCTCTGCATCCTGCTATGCAATGTGTTAAATGAACAGCCCAGAGGGAGCCTTGGATGAAAACCCCAAGGTGTCCCTGTTGGTAATAAAAACCCTCATTTGCTCTGTCAAAGGGAGCTTGCCTATTGCTATTATCCCAGCCTGACACCATGAATCACAGTGGGAAATCATCCAGCCTCATCTCATTTCCCTGGGATGTTAAAAAGCTTATAACTTTTGATGTGTATGCCGAGGACTTGCAATAAATCGACAGCAGTAATGCTAACCAAATGCTCTTGTTACCAGCTCTGGCTTGCTGCTTGTTCCATGAGCAATCTAAGCTGCCGTATGTGACTGGTATACTGCGTACTTCCCCAATCTCCACGTCCTGCTCCAAAGAGCTGGAAATGTCTCACATAATTCTCACATAAATGAAAGAGGTTATATGCATGAAGAAGAGGAAGATGGAACATTTAAGGCAGTCAGTGGGGAGAGGAAGGTGGGAGAGGAATCTGCTTTTGTATTGCTATTCTAATGCATTGTAAATGGGTGCTTTATTTACAGCACATATGTTGGGCAGCTGTTAAAAAAAGGAGTTTACAATTGGTGCTGGGTAGGCTAACCATTTATTGAAGCCTATCTCCATTATGTTAATACCCTTTAACCCAAGAATGCATCGAATTTAGAATGTCTGTGCAGACAGGTGCTTCTTATGCTTCTGATTTGATAATGCAAGGAACAGCTATGGTGAACTATGGAGAACTGAAATGAATTCTGTGGTGAGCATGAGAAGTGAACCGTGAGATATGAAGATGAAACGATGTCAAACCAAATAGATGTGGTTTATTGAATTTGGAAGCATGGGATGTGGAAAATAGGGTAGAATCGTAGGTTCTCAACCTTGGGTTCCCAGAAGTTCTTGGGCTTCAATTCCCAGAAGCCATGATCAACAGGTAATTGAAGTAAAAAAACACTTGGAAGCCCAAGGTTGACAAACACTGGGGGAGATCCATTCCGTAATTTTACATAGTGTTCCAAAGTACAGTACACTCAGTGGTGGGTTGTCAATTTTTTTACTACCCCACCATGACGTCATTACGTCGTGAGCGGAGCCGAAGTCATGACGTCATGATGTCATGACGTCGTGGGCAGAGCTGACATCATGATGTCATGATGTTGTGGGTGGAGACAAATAAAATAAAATAAAATGGCTGCCAAGAACTGCGCATGCGTCAAACCTCCATTTAACGCATGCACAGTTCTATTTTTTTAGTGTGCATGTGTCAAACCTATGGAGGTTTGATGCATGTGCAATTCCGGGCAGCCTACACTTCCAGAGGGGCCCAGAGAGGCAACCGAACTGATTGCCCGGGGGTTTACCACCCCCCGGCAACCCCCTCCTGATGGGTGCTACCGGTTCAGGCGAACCGGTCCGAACTGGTAACAACCCATCACTGAGTACACTGTTCCCTCTTGGGGTTTATATATAGAAGAACAGGGGAAGCTCTATAAAGAAGTACCAAAGCTTATCTGAACAGATATCTATGTGGTCAGTAGAGATAGTAAATACCCCAGATGGAATTCTTAAAACATTGAGCCTCAGCACCGGTTGTTTCAAGGTACCTGATATACTTGGGCCCAGTAAAAACCACATTAACACAGCAAGTTGGCCAATTGGACTCCATCTGTTATTTGAATGACCTTGCCTGTCCCTAAGAACTTATGCAAGTTCCAATGTTTCTTTGCGGGTTTTCCTCTCCTTTAATAGGGAAGTGTGGCTGAGCAATAACTATTTGCCCAGGACTACAAAGCAATATGTTTCCCTGTTGGGGAAGAAACATTGTCTTTCATCATCATCATTCAAATTTAAAGCAAGGAAAACAATCTGAATTGCACACAAATTGGACAACACTCTTTCACAAACAATGAGATGCATGTGTGTATGTTTGCCTTTCTGTCTGTCTGTATATTCAAACACTTTTTCTTTAATTGTGAGTACTGGCATTCCAGAGATGTTATGGAGTGACTTTGTGGTCTTGAATCTTCTCTTTTATGTTTGAGGAATATAAATCTAAGATTTCTTGCTTCGTTTCCTCAAATCACTTTTATTTATGGCAGCACATTGTATATATGTGCCAAGACAAATATATCTATTTTCCTATTTCTCCTCTTCCTCTTCCATGTCTCTTAAAATCCCATGTTTTTATAAGTTGATTGCAGCTGTAGAGACCAGGGGGAAATCCCTCCTATATACAATCCATCACATTGGCTAGACATTTTATAGATGGAAAGGCTCACTTGCCTAAGGCAGGTTACTTGATTTGACAGACCAATAGCCTGATCCAACATAGCAAACGATCCTGTGGTTTCATGTTAATAATCAGGCTATTTTTTTGGCCCGTAGTTTTGTATCTGGCTTTGCATTGACTTTGATACGTAACTGCATTTATTTTTGTCACCATGTTTTCAAATGTTCTTAGGGAGCTGCTATTAACATGCCCTGACAGATTTACGGTCACTAGACATACTTTGACAAATGCACAGGAACCCCCTCCCCCCTTTTTTTACAATTACTCATGATAAATTCATAAGGCAAAAACACTGAGAACTGCATGATGTTTTTTTAATATAATGCTGGTTCTACTTTTAATCTTTAAACAGCCTCATACAACAGTCTAGTATATAGATTCAACACACAATGGAACATAGAAACAGTCCTTGGGTTTCAGTTTTCCCACAGTGCCAAGAGTAAGGTATACATACATGTCAAGAGATCTAGCCATCTATTACACAAAAGGAGTGGCCTAATTATGAAGGTGGGTCTAAGCCATATCACTTATGTGCACACTGGCATCAAACTAACACATTCATTCTCAAGAGAAAGGGAGGGGTAATTTGTGAGTCTAGGGTTGCTCATATGCGTGGCAGAATGGACCAGGTAAACTAGCACCTGTGTGGACCAATTCTTAGGGGACTCCACGTGTATAATTCATGGTTGACCACATGGAGCATTGGAAGTGAGTGCTCTGCAAAAGATACTTTCTTCGATTTGTTGTTCTTGTTATGTGCCATCAAGTCATTACCAACTTATGTTGACCCTATAGATGAAAGATCTCCAAAATGTCCTGTCTTCAGCAGCCCTGCTCAGTTCCTGCAAGTTATACTATGTAGCTTCCCTTGGGAAATTAGTTGATCTTGTGTTTGGCCTTCCTCTTTCCCTGCAGCCTTTTGGCTTTCTTTGCATTCATATCTTTCCCCGAGAGCCTTGCCTTTTCATGATGTGCCCAAGGTAGGACAGACCCAGTTCCATCATTTTGCCTCCAGAGACAGTTTAGGTTTGACTTGCTCTAGAACCCACTTGTTTGTCTAGCTTTCTTTAAATCCAGTAAAGAACATAGATGGTGCCATAGATGGTAATGAGGAATACAATAGCATGAATTATCTTGGAATATATCCCCATGATTTATTTATTCAAATGAAATGTCTGATGTGTTATCTGTTTTAGTTTTAGACCACAGCATCATAGCTAGTGAAAGTGAAATGTTTATGCCACATTCACCAACTTCTCTCTATGGTTTTTTGATGCAACTGGGTTGACTGCAGTGATGGGATGTAACAGGTTCTCACCAGTTCTCCAGAACCGGTAGTAATTTTCCCCAGTGTCCTGGAGAACTGGTAGCAGCTTTTGGGGGGAACCACCTTTGGGCCTTACCTTTTCACTGGTTCCCCCACTGTGCATGCGTGCCAAGCACTTGATGTGCATGCACACCTACAGTGCTTGGCGCGTGTACACGGCCTCCTTGCTGTCCTCCCAAGTGGGGAGGAGGAAGAGAAGCTGCTAGCCTGAAGCTCCTTATAGCCTGCTCCCCAGGGTAAGTGACTCACCTTTGGATGTGGTGTGTCGGTGTGTATTTTAATGTGTATTTAATACCTTTACCTATATTGATGTACTACCACAGTTCCTAAAAAGGCCTGGCGGCCTGGCTTGAGGTTTTTAAGCAAAGTCTTGGTGTTACTTCATCAATAAGCTACACCTGTGCTGTTCCAATTGCTGTTCCAATTGGAGAACCCTTAAGGAGGTACAGCTGTTTTACATTTACATTAAGGCATATTATCCTAGATAACTGGTACGATGACCATATCCATCTTGCAACATGGTGCCGCCCAGGCACTTATACTAACAGGTAAGTGATGGGTTTGTGTTTGGGGTGGGTGGGTTGATTTGTGTTTGGGCTGGGTGGGTGGGTATATTTTAATGTAATTTTTATTTATTTTATTTATGGGTTTGTATTGTGTGTGTGTGTGTGTTTATTTTTATTTTATTTTTCTTTGGCCCCGCCCATGACATGTTGTCATGATGTTAGCTCCGCCCACACTGTGATGACATCATGGTGGGGTAGTAAAAGTTTTGACATCCCACCACTGGTTGACTGGTCATACTTTGCAAAGCAATCATGCATAAACATTGTGTTGTAGTTGTATTGTGCTGGCACTGCCTATAGAAGTTGTTGGCTACCCATATCAGTGAAATCACAAGAGGGCATACAGAAGAGACAAAATAGTAGAACTTCACCTATCTTCATCAGGGTATGGTCACTAAATCAATGTAAGTTCAATGAGATAAAATGCACTCATGAAAAAGTTCTTGCTTGTACCCCTCATTGTGCACTAATTGCAGTAGATATATGGCATGCAGTGAGATATAAGCAGCAATTCATTCACCAGTAGCAATTTGCCACTGTATTATACTTAAGTAATGGAAGTTCTCAGAATCTTACAGCCCATGTATTAAAATCATGCTTTCTGACTGATGTCTTAAGTAGAAAAATAAAAGCACTAGTGGCAGCTTTCCTGTTTTCATTTCCTCCTCTTCCCATTAAATGCAGAAGCATATCATGAATTGTAAAGGTCTTCTTCTCCCAAAGGTAATTCACTAGAGCTTAGGAACAGAGCTGGCTGACTTAGAACAGGTCAGATCCAGCTAACTCAGTCTTGTTCACACTGACTGCCAAAAGCTCTCTGGGTTCGTAGGCATACCTGAGGGTCTATAGATTTGCTGACAATTCACTGCCTTTCTTTTTTCAAATAAAAGTCAGTTCTATGTTGCTGGATAGTAGGTGGAATAAAGCTCAGAGCTGCCACATTTCTATAGCACAACAGTAGCAACCCCAACTGCTAGGAAGATTGCTACAATCCTGGAGGAACAAAAAAACTTCTCTTGAACTAGTGAATGAAAACAAGGAATGTGAACCCAGAGACATTTAGGCAGAGCCAGGGCAACCCAGCCATCAGTAAGCAGCAGCTGTTCTGTACTAATTGCCACATTCACAGTAAAGCTGAGCGGGGGTTATAGCCAGACACCAGTAGGTAGTCAGTACCCTCTTCCCCTGTTATTTTTGCACCAGCTGAGCTACGCCAATACTAGAGCAAGCAAAAGAGATTTACCTAACAACCTGAGCAGAACCAAGGTCACAGCAAAGGCCATTGCTCATCAGGGGAGCAAAGACAGCACAAGGAGGAAGAATCTGCCTCTCAAAGAGCATGCCAGGCAGCAGCAAATTTATGGCGGTGAGGAACAGCCCGCCCCCAGGTTGTGCTATTTTATCATTTCAGAAGGAAGTCAGGATGGAAGGGCGAGACATGAAAGCAACTTTCCAGGAGAAGTAAACAACTTTTTGATTAAAAGAAGAGCAGCACAATATTCACACAATGCAAATAAATGTTCTTTGGGGCTGAAATGTAGCTCCGAGAATCTGGCCAACCCCATTGCGGCAACTGTTTTCAAGGGTAATAAACCCAGTATAAAATGAAGAAGAAGGGGGAAAAAACCCATTGTGGAGTCAGCTAAATAAAAACTGGCATTACACATCTGGCTTGGTAAATACAGCTCATGTGCCCAGTCCATGACAGTTTAGGATTGTAGCCATAACCTAAAAATTGAACAAATTATGAAAAGCCAGAGAACCTTCAGAACATTACTGCTGCTGCTATTTATCAGATCATATATTTATTTGGTGTTTCTGAAACATACCAAGAGATAGGGTTAAAATTATGTCAGGGAGGAACCATACCTAGCATTATGATACCCAAAGCAGTACAACATACAAACCCTGACATTAGTTGGATGACTGAGGTGAGTAAATGGAACTGTAACATACAGAAGTGCATAAAATTAGGAATGTAACAGGTTTTCTTCCTCTCTTGTGGATCTAGAACTGGGGCAGAGGTGGAGGGCTTCTACTAAAGTTGAATTGTGGGAGATCCATGAGAAAAAAAAAGAAACTATTTCTTCACAGAGCACATAGTGAAACTATGGAAGATGTGGTAGTGGCTGCCAGCTTGGATAGCTTTAAAAGGAAAGTTGATAAATTCAAAAATTCCCCAGGCCCATCCATTTATACCAAGCATAATAGCTATATAATCACTTCCAGTGCCAATATATCTCTCCATATCAATTGCTGAGAAACACAAAGCATATGCATATTTTGCTGCTGTGACATCAGCAGCAATTGATTAGCCACAGGGAATCAGAAAGTTGAGCCATATAGATCTCTGTTCTAGGATGGGTCTTACTTTCTTTTACCTACCAGTACCTGTATTTTATTTCTTCTACTGATCAAGAGATGTATAACCTATCTTGTAGCATGGAATAAACTGGGCTGCATAATAATCACATTAAGAATCAAATTAAGGATGTCTGTGATAAGACAGCCAACTATAAGGGAATTATGAAAAGCTTGCATAAAAAGCTTTGTGTTGGCTGACTTTAGAAACCTAATTGACTAGAGATTAAGGGAGAAGAATCATTTTGTTTTGTGCTGTGTTTTAATTTTGATGACTAGAATCTATGAGTCATGCTGGCTGTGCAGATTAAAAAATTCTGAGTACCATGTATCATAATCCAAGAAGTAACTTTTGCCAGCACTCCAAGACAACAGTGAAGTCTCTAATCATCAGGGGCTCGAATTTCTCCTGCTAGTTTATCTCAATTTGAAAGTGCAGAAAACCAATTTTAAAATGTTTGGAGGGGCAGGGAGCTAAAAGAAAAAAACCATGTGACAGTAAAAGGCAACAAGAACCAAACTCCCTACACAAAGTATGGTGAGATCTGCTGCCTCTTATCTTTAGCAATGTGGCTGCCAGGTGTATTTTTAGTGACTGTTCGATAGGCGTCCAACTTTACAAAACTGAATACGGGACAGTGGGGCGGGGCCAACGTCATGACATCATGGGCGGGGCCAACGTCACAACGTCATGACGTCATGGGTGGGGCCAACGTCATGATGTCATGATGTCATGGGCGGGGCCAAAAAATAAAAAAAATAAAAAAAATAAATAAATAAAATAGATTTAATTAAAAGTACAAACAAACAAACACACACACACACACACACACACACACACCTCAACCCACCCAATCACCCACCCACCCACCCTAAACACAACAAAAGAACCCCTCACTTACCTTCCGGGGCCTCTTCTTCTCCTCCTCCTGTCAGGAGCCACTGCTCCGCCGCCGCCGCTGCCTCCGCCGTCATCGCCGCCAGAGGCGGCGGCGGCGCGCTCCGCTGGTCCCCAGGCCGTGGGGACTCGGCAGCGGTGAGGTGCCCTCCTCTGAGGGCCGGCGCCATCGGAGCCGCGCTTAAAAGCTGCGGCTCCGACTCTGAAACTTTTTTTTGAAAAAAAGGAGCAAAAAATGGCTCCAATAAACTGCACATGCGCAGAAACTCAATCTGATGCATGCGCAATGCGTCAGATTGAGTTTCTGCGCATGCGCAGTTTATTGGAGCCATTTTTTGCTCCTTTTTTTAAAAAAATGGCTGCTGCCAGAGCGAAGTCGTGATATCCGGGACGGCTTGGGGGAATTCCGTGACCATTTTACTAAAAATGGTAAGTCGGGATTCCCCAGCCCAAATTGGGACTGTCCCGCAGAATCCGGGATGGTTGGCCGTCATTCTTGTTCTCTCTGCATTGGTGGTATGGAACAAGAATGATTCCAATAGTTATACAGTAATAGTAAGATCTCAAGACAGAAAGTTATCCCAGTTTGCAGGAGTCTGCAACTAAAAATCCCTTTCCTGAACATATTGTTGTGATGTTCTCTCAGACCTCTTTTTGTACTTAATTTTTTGGCAGGCATCAACTGTGAGCTGGAAAGAGACGAGTGTTTGTCACAACCATGTTTGAACAGTGGAATCTGTCACGATAGTCTAGGGGGCTATTACTGTTCCTGTCCACTTGGCTTCATCGGTGATCTCTGCGCTGTCAACATTGATGAGTGTGCTAGTCAACCATGCCTCAATGGGGGCCAGTGTATAGATGACATCAATGGGTATGTACTCTCAGTGCTGGAAAAATGTGTTGACAACAATTTACCAGTGTTTGTTACTTTTAACCTAATAGATGGGAATAACTTCATGGGTCAAGCTGACTGACAATGTGAACTTCTTGATTTCGTCTACCAGCCTGTAAAACTTTGATTACAGCTAGAATTTGAGAGTGTCTAAAAATATATATCTGAAGCCTACATTTATTCTCACTAATGAAGAGAAACTAGGTTCTTCTGTCTAAACTAGGGTCCTTCCATTAGATTGTATAAGATTGTTCTAGTGTTTATTTTAGGGTTGCATTTCTCAAGATGATACTCCAAGCATTTACAATGGGAGAGATTTAAAAAAGTGTGAGCCAAGCATTAATTATAGATTCATTAAAATGTACAAAGAGAGATGCACATGTATAGACATGAAGCATACTGAGTGCTGAAGTGCATGGATGCACACATGCACACCTGTTCATCAATAATCATAATTATGCTCTATAAACCCTGAGAAACTATAGCTATCCTCTCACAAAGGGCATGAATGGGAAACATTTGCCTTCTAAATGTTTTGATCTACAACTCTCATGAGCCCCTACCCACTATATGTTCCTGGAATGGTTACTTTTGCGCAACAATACCCAGGTTTTCAAATAAAGAATTGTCCAAATTGAGGAGGGGCTGGATCAGTGGTGAGCATCAACAGGTTTGCACCCGCCTGGGGGGGGGGGAATATAATCGCCTTCTTAAAATAATAACGATATCCAGTTATTGGTAGGCAGAAATATTCAAGAGAATCTTGAACTAGAATCTTGAGACATAGGTTTCCAAGTTAAGGGGAATGCCCCACTCCCAATAGATAAATATTTGATCATCAAAGTTAATCACACCTGTATTATATGGAGTAAGATAAAGTTCAAAGTCTCAGGTACAAATTTAACATTTCAGTGAGTGGATATAGATTATTTCCTAAACATTTGTTGAATAATAGATGCTTTTAAAGACTGAAACAAGTGCAACCTACAGAAAAATTTGTGGTGTGGTATTATGTGGTTCAGAATTTCTTGTGCTAAAACCCATCTCCTCGACCACCCCATAAATAGTCAGCATTTAGTTGGCTGGTGTATTAGGCCTTTGAGGATCACATCCTCAACATTATTTTCCCATGGATTAAGGTACCTCTGGAAATCTTCAGAATTCCCTAAAGCTGCTAACCCCACTCCTTGTATGTGTGGTTGGTTTGTCTACATGAGCAATAGCATCTATAGCTTCAATACTGAAAAGAAGATTGAATGGCATAAACCACTGTATTCTTCTATCATGAGAGAACAGATGTTACACTGGGGTAGAATTCTCCATTCTGCCCGATTGCAACAATAGCAGTTATTTATACCACTCAGCAGGCCACATCAAAAAGATGTCCCCTGAATCGACCTTATTATGGGCTCAAGCTTTCTGCTCTCCACAGATAAAACAAAATGCAAATTTTGCAGCATCTTTAACCATAGGTGCCTAATTTTTCAAGGGCTACTCAGTGGACCAGTTCTGTCTTTAGTTGTGAAATTTGAGGACTAGTCTCAATCACACTTGAGAGCTTGCACATGTAAAAATGAATGGAAAAGGGTAAGGAAACTGAAGATAATAATCTCCTTATCTGGAACAAAATGCCTAATCAGATCTAGAGATTTCCCAAAAAGCAGAATTTGCCCTTCAAGTGACTCATCTCTGCATGTATTTCCCCCTTTCATGAATACTTTAATGTTTTGCCTGTTTGGCAATAGTAAGTTCAGAATATCTATCAAGAAAGCTCTTGTCAGTTCCCTGGCAACCCAGATGAAAGAGAGGAGGAAATAAATGGGAAGAAGCAGAGGGTTGGAAGAAAGAGAGAAAGAGAAAGAGGATGGGGAAAGGAGAGAAAGAGGGGATGAGGTGGCTTTACCCCTTTTAGGGTTGGCCATGCTTACCATCAGCATGCACTCACTCATGCACACACATGCACACATACATACAAAGCCACTAAGAGGAGGTGCCCCTCAAATAAAAAAAACAACCATCATGCCCCTTCCTCTCCTTCTCCTTCTCCTTCAGGGTACCAGTCTCTGCCACTACAGCATATCCAGCCATGAGGTTCCTTCTTCAGCAATAAAGTTTTACGGGGCTGGGCAGTGGTGGGCTGTCAAAAATTTTGCCACCCCACTGTAGGCTGAGCTGATGTCATGGGCAGAGCCAATGTCATGATGTCATGGCATCATGATGTCATGGGCGGAGCCAACACCATGATGTTGTGGGCGGAGCCAAAGAAAAAATAATAATATAAAATAAAATTAAATCAATAAAAATTAAATAAAAATGCACATTAAAACATTAAAATAATCAACCCACCCACCCCAAACACAAATCAACCCACCCACCCAGCCCAAACACAAACCCTTCACTTAACTGGCCTGGGGCCGGGGACTAGGCACTAGGCAGGCAGGAACCGTGGCAGCGCGGCAGCAAACTGCAGTGGTGGCAAACTGCCGCAGCGGTGTGGCAGCCTGGCAGAACGGCGCGGCGAGGAAAGGCCACTCCTGCTTCTCCAGGCGCTGCCTGTGCCCTTCCTTTCCAGGCAGCCGAAATGGCTGCCTGGAACTGCAAATGCGTCAAACCTCCATTTGATGGATGCATACTTCTCTTTTTTAGTGTGCATGCATCAAATGGAGGTTTGACGAATGCGCAGTTCCAGGCAGCCATTTTGACTGCCCGGAAATACACTTCCGGAGGGGGGCTGGAGAGGTGACCGAACCAGGTTGCCTGCCTGGGGGTTTACCACCACCCTGGCAATCCCCTCCAGATGAGCGATACCAGTCCAGGCGAACCGGTCTGAACCGGTAACAGCCCATGACAGGGGCTGGGGTACTAACCTGATGCCTAACCCTCTTCCTTTTTCATCTGGGCTTGGGAGTAGCAATGGCACAGTTAGAATGCTCCTACACACAAAATTAAGCAAATGTTCTAGGAAACACATGTTACTCTGTGGTGAACCCTATTTCCATACATCTTTCCTGCTCACAATTACCAATCAGTTAAGGGATTAAAGACCAAAGTAAACTCTGCGAAACGGGCAGCTAAGGTGCAAAAGTATCTTTAGTAAGAAATGTGAGTCTGCATCAAAACATATCTTGAGTGGGGGGAAAGAAAAGAAAAACTATATACAGCAAATGAAAGAAAAACAGATGGGAGTCAACGTTGATCTTAAAATAATTGTGCCGGGAAAAGTGCAGAGTTAATTTGAACTGGATGATTGGTAAAAAGAGATATAGAATATAGCTGCAAATGATAAATTCACTTGTGAGTTAAAGGTAAAAAAAAAGAGAATTTTTTAAAATTATACTTTAGTGAAAGGGAAAGGAATAAAGTCAGAACATGATTTATCTTTTTGGAACAAGAGGATGAATATATTAAAATGTAATGATACTGAGAATATTTAATCAAGAAGGTTTATAAGTACCATTGGTGGTGGGTACACATAGCAGTTCTATATAATTTTATTAAGATTTTTTGTGTGCTTTTTTGTAGTTGTGATTTTTTTTGTTTGTCTTTGTGTGTGTTTTTGTATGTTAATTAAATACATAAAAAATTAAAAGTGCAAAGTTGCTGGATTCAACTGATTTAAGGTTTGAACCTTTTTCTTTAAATTTGTGATACAGGTATCACTGCAACTGCACAAGTAGTGGATATGTGGGTCTGCACTGTGATATGTTAATTCCTTTCTGTTGGTCCCACCCATGCCATAACAATGCTACCTGTGAAGATACAATGGAGAGTTACATATGTCACTGCTGGTCAGGTAAAGTTTACGTCTTCTCACAAATGTCCATTTCCATGAAAGTCTCTGGTTTCTTTCAACATTTTTAAAGCAAATTATGCATCACAACAATCTAAATTCTGTACCAAAATATGGTGCATAGTTGACCTTTATAAATTATAAACACTTTTCATATATTGACTTAGTATATACTACTGTATTTATTCAATTGTACTAATTAGATGGAGGAGGATTTTCTCTGCAAGACCTTGAGACTCCTTCTTCGACCACTGAAAGACCTACTTAATCCTGCCATTCACATTTCACAGCCATGACCAACACCCTTAAAAGTTCATCATCATAGCTCTAAACACTAGTAACTCTGGTGGTGGTGAACCAAACTATTACTAGAATACAGTGGAACACCGTATAACGAATGCTTCACATAATGAAAAATTCGTACAATGAAGCGTTTTTTGGCTAACCACGATACCCCGCATAATGAAATTTTCATTTTGTTATACGGGGTATACCCCACATAATGAAAATAAGCATTTGTTATATGGGGTTTTTTGTTAAGCAGGGTATACCTTGCTTAACAAAACCCCGTATAATGAAGATCCCCCCCCCCCCGTTATGAGGGATATTGCCAATAGCGCTTCACATACTGAATAAAAAATGGTATAACGAAGAGCTCAGTGGAACAGAGCTTTTTCATTATAAGGGGTTCTACTGTATTCTAAAAGGCAAACTCTGTACTGGCCATCCAATTCTATCCTTTAATGTATTGTATATTTAAAATTTACATTCTCCCTTTCATCCCACCAAATAGCACTCATGGCCAGTAACAGTGGTAAAATTCTAATAAGATGAACATAATAAAATAACAATAATTCTATTATGCTATAAAATACATTAATAAAAAAGAATTAATGGTGCCCAGCCAGTTAAAAACCATTCAACAGCAACCCTACCTTAGTACCACAGGCATATCTGGGGGAAAGAGGGTCTTTGCCTATGAACAGGAGGATAACAGAGCTCTAACCTCCTTTGGTAAGGAGAATCTAGAAGAAAAGTCCTCTTTCTTTGCATTTGAATAGGACAGAATTGCTTAACAGTGTCCTGTCATCACTTCTGTTGCTATAAAGAAATGAAAGAAGTGAGAACGACAGTACAGTATGTCTAGTAAGTGGTAGTATGTTGGTTTGTCCTTCAGGTCACTTTTGAGTTCATACATGTGCTGGGTTGAAACCGGGGCATCTTGTGTTCTCTCATGAAATCATTGTCTTTGTCATCCACAACTTGATCTGAGCATACATCCCCCCCCTTCCCCTGGGCATCAGGAGGCCTGATCTTGGATGCCAGCTGGTTCTGGGCTGCCTACACCCTCCGAGGCAAGCAGGAAAAAATGTAGCTGGTGTGAATTTGTTTAAGGATCCCAGCTTGCCATGAAGTGACTCACACAATATGATGACAGAGCCATCTCCTGCAACACATATGAAATGCATCATGCAGGATTTAACACCAGGACTGCAATGGACTGCCGCAGTCTTAAGGATATGGACAAGGTGTGCCTTCACAGCCAGTCCATCTGACATGGCCTCTTCTGCCTCCAAGACCTTTGGGAATCAGAATTCCACATCTGCTCATTTTGGCATTGGGCCTAATATGATGTTTTCCAGTGGCATCTCCTCCACTGAGGGAACCATCACCCCACCTAAAGGGGCTCATCTGCCTGTAGCCGTTGATTTACTTCCAGAGTCAATATTGTGATACTCTTAACAATGATCCAATTCCCTAAAATTGCATCACTTGTTTGTTTTCCACACTACAGGCTATACTGGGTCTCACTGTGAAATCGACATAGACGAGTGTAGCAGTAATCCATGCCTCCACCAGAGTGAGTGTGTGGAATTATCATGGGCAAACTGGTATAGAAGGATTCCAGAGTTACCTTTGGAGTTTAGCTATCATTCAGCAGCAGGTTATGTTTGCCGCTGTCTTGCTGGATTCACAGGTAATATAGCATCGACATCTGTTAATTTGATATGCTTGAGTGGCGTGGTCCAAAGGGTCCCCCTAGTGGACATAATATGTGCCATAGACCCTAAGGGTTCTTGCACAAGCAAAATTCAATGCGTAATTATAACTTCCATGTAGAAAAACTGTGGGCAGATCAGATCGTATGGTATAATATCACATGCAATGAATATACATTTTTCTGTTTTGTTGATCATAAGTATGGAATTTAATGGCACATATTTCCTGCCAAAGTAATACTTCTGTGAGGTATTTGTGAGGGCAGCAAAGGCATGCTATTGAATCCTATACTCCCCCCCCCCAAAAAAAAAAACCCAATAAAACTTTGAGCTTGAAGATTTTCTAATGCCATCTAATGACTGGGATGTGATTTAATGTTAATTGGGCATGGGTGTGTTTTGTTTCAGACTGAGAGCAAAGCAGAGCAAGTTCTTTCTTTTCTCAACAGTCCTAGTTTTTGTTTGTTTGTCTGTTTAGAGCAAAGAATGTGTAATGGCCTAAAAGACAGGAGAGTCTGCTGTTTCAGAAATTCAAAGTAATCTTGCAAAAACAATAGCCTAGGAAGTGATTATAATTTAGTTAAATTTCACCTCATGACTTCATCTTTTTGACTGTGTCAAAAAGCAACACAATAAACCCAAAGATAAACCAGCAATGATTGCTAGTAATACTTTCTATTTTGCAAGAACATCTACAGGCTCTGTGTAACATCACACTAATGACAGATAATGAAGCCCTGGGCTGATTACAAACTGTTTTAATTCATCTGACAGTTTACTGAGAGTAAATGTGCTCAGGGGTTCATAAAAAGCCAGCTTTCACTTCTGGCAATGAGAGGACATTCATCAGTGTATTTTCCAACTGTCCTTCTTGGGTCACTGATTATGACCCATGAATGCTTTGTGGATTGGTCAACTTAGAGGATACTTCTGAAGGTTGGTTGTCTTTCTAAATAGGATAGTCTCAAGGATAAATCACACCTAACAAATGTCAGTTGAGTGGTGGGATGTTCAGGTGCTTGTGGTTGAGATGAGAGCTAGCTGATTGGTATTTGAGTTTTAAGCTAGCTGAATCACAGCTTCATCATTAACTCAGATATGCTCAATCCATCTACTAACTATAGAGATATAGTCTTATGCTCTCTAGAGCATTATTATATAAAAAACTGATTACCTAGACTGACTCTCTGTTTTTGTCCATAGCTTCTGTACTAGTAATAACTTTTTTAAAATGTTTATAACAAAGATAGAAGTGATTTTGATGTGATACTCTGGAAAGCTGACCTAAAGCAGTATGATGTCACCTATAACAATATTGCAAGGCTTGACCTAGAGAAATACAATGTGGGTAGATAATATTTAATATTTATAAGCAATATTAAAATAAAATATACTGTAGCTGCAAAATCTGTCTTTGGCCAAAGCAGAGATCTCATCTCAGCTGCTGAGTTTAAGCCTTGAGTAAGGCAAGAAGGGAGGGAGACATACCCATGTTTGCATCCTGAGGTAATATACTGCCCAGCTAATGAGGCTTTTAGGCAAATGGACAAGCATTAAAGTGAGCTTATATGGATACCTTTGCCAGCCACATTGAAGGAAAATATCAGAAATACTTATATTCTTTACCATTCATGCAGTCACTGCCTGCAGATGATGCCATTTGTGGGTGGACTTTTCATAAGGAGGAATTCTGCCAGCTATGCCTCTTCCACCTCCACTGCTATTTATCTTTCCATCCTGAATCCCCCAAAAGGGGTCTCTTTGCCTCTTTAGTCATTTTATGCTACAGTAAACCAATGCACAAGAGGATAAAGTCATGGCATTTGAATCATATACACATTAATTCAGGGGTTCCCAAACTACTGCCCATGGGTCAGATCTGGCCCCCAATGCCAATTCATCTGGAAGTAAAATGCACCCATACAAGTTAGAGCACTCCTGCAAAGAAAATGGCAGCTTAAAATCTATCTCATTCTGTTGTAAAACAGATTGCAAGGTGTGTTTTACTTTACTTCCTGTGGGAGGAACCATGTGACTGGCCCACTGAACTACGTGATCAGCCTGCTGAACCACATGACCGGCCCATGGCCCAAAAAGTTTGGGCACCCCTGCATTCATTTATTGGCTACTAAAAACAGCAAGCTAAGCAACAGGCAAAGTGGGCTCATAGAGAGTACATTACTAACTTTCCATAAATCAGGGTAAGATTCTCCCATTCCACTGAAATGCAGCTTCAAAGACAGCCTGATCTAAATGGACAGATTTAAAAAATTCTAAAATTGACAGATCCAGTGGCAGTAGATTGGTAATTCTCAAGCTGCATACTCTTGGAGAACTGTTAGTCCCAAGAGAAATTACTCTGATAAGACCAAAACAACCACAGTGGACCCCCCCCCCCAAAAAAAAAATTGCTACAGCCTCAAACTCAATAGAGGATGAGACAGCCATCTCTAGAGCTGTTGCTCTCTCAGCTGAAGAAATGGTATGAGTTCTTTGTACTCAGTCTAAGACTAGGATCACAAAGCTTGCAGAAATCTTCACCATAAATCAGTTCAAGTGCCTCCAAATCCATCATATCTGCTCTACAACATAAGTAGTATGCTAGGTGAGGAGGCAAAGAATGGACAAGAAACCAGAATGTTTGGCCTTTGAAGGTTTCACATTTCTCAGAAAAGAGAAAAGTGAGGAAAGGTTAGAAAAGTAACCCATAGGACTTCTTCTATTTCCAACTGTTGTCTCAGCAAGATCTTCATTTGGAGCTTTCCATGGTGCTGAAAGCATTAGTCTGCCTTGCCTTATGGCTACCCACTGCAAGGGAATCAAAGCATCCATTATTATATGTCTGCATATTGTTTTGACTTGGCAATGCTGCCTTCTACACAGCTACCAGTGGAATAATTCTATCAGTGGCATAATTGAACAGCATGATTAACTTACTATCCAGAGCAAGATCTATTACAGTAAAACCCCTGGTTATGATAGAGATCCATTCCAACAGCCTCCGTTGTAACCCGAATAAATTGTAAACCAAAACATCCATAGGGATGCAATGAAAATTTTTAAAAATGGTCCTGAATTGGTCATTGTAAAGAAAAAAATTAAAATTTGTAAAATGGGACATTTCTATAGGATTTGCCATTGTAAATCACAGCAAACTTAAACCAAGGCAGTTGTAACCTGGGGTTTTACTGTATATATCTGTTGTTATGTGTCATCAAGGCAGAACCAACCCTAACAGAGCTTTCAAGGTACATGAAATACTTAAGGAGTAGTTTTACCAGCTCCACACCACAATGATTTTCTGTGGCTGAAGAGGGATTCAAATCCAGGTCTTCTGAGTCCTAGTCCATTGTGCCATCCACTACACCACACTAGGCATTTCTATATATAGGCTAATATAGAGCCTAATCATATAATATAGGCACTAATGGGAAACCATAGGACTCCCAAGTAGCATCGGGGGCAGCCTTCTTTCTCTCCCCCCACCACACACGAAGCTAGGTTGGAGACTTCAAACAAGGCCATTCTTCAGATGAGCAAAATATAGGTGTGAAGGTATCTGTATGTAGGGCTCTGAGAACTAGAACTCCCAACATTCTATATGAGGAATTTTTAGAGAATTATTGGAATTGGAACTCAAAAAAATATGAATAAAACAACCTTCTTTTTAAATGTCATGTTATAGTTTATGACATTTGTATCCCAGCTTGCCTCCTAATTGTTCACAACATATACCATAGACAGTGTTTTCTCATTCCATTATCACAACTGTATTCATAAATAATGATGTACCTAAGACCTCTCAATTAATTCTGTTAAAATGGAGCATGAAGATCTAGATCCAAACTCCTTCTCAGACCTGAAACTTTAAGAATGGATTGGGTGCTTCATTGTGTCTCATTCTAACCTATATCACGGGGCTGCTGCTTTATAGTTGGAAATGGTGGTAAAGCAGATCATGAATTAAATAGTAGATTGATTTAAACAGAGACATAACTCTAGCTTATGGACAATGAATATCTGGGGAAAGGACAAGTAATTTCCTTCTGCCATTTCCTTTTATCCATAAAGGTTATCAAGTTCTTTAGGGCTCCATGCCAGAAGGGGCCCCAGAAGACAGAGACTGATGGCTGGTGGTGAATGTTGATTTCCACAGCTGGACAGTACAGAGCCATAGGCTCTGTGTCAATTTTGTGTCAGCTGCTGGATTTAGGGGACAAAAAAACAGCCAAACTCACAAGGCCTTAAGGGACCCTGGAAGCAAACATTAGAACAAGAAGCATCCAGAGCTGTGTTTCCTTTCCTTATTTAAATCTGTGAGGATTTCCCTTGTCTCTATTAGAGCTCTCTTATCTGCTTTGCCTGTCTTGTAGACTATCATGGAAATCCTGTACAAACTGGGACCAAGTCAATCATATGCCATGTTTTTTTAAAGGATTCCTTTAAGATAGTTAGCCAAGGAGTTGAGCCCTGAAGAATGGTCACTGGGTGGTTCAGGGTGCTTGATTTCTCATGCTTAACTAGTGAAAGATTGATGTTTCATGGAAGACTATATGAGCTGACTTGCACTGCTAAACAAAAATCCCTGAAAACTGTTTTGGTCCCTCCCTTTTTTGTGTTAAAGACATAAATTATAATGGTTCATTGACACATGCAACTTGCTGCCAGTTGCTGTCATCAAGTGCTGAATGAACATGTGTGAACCACACAATGAGCAAAAAATACTACTAAAAGCAAATACAACAGAGGCCATAAAGAAAAGTAGGTTTTTCTAAAGTGCAGATAAATATAGGCTAGGTTTATCCACATTAGAGTGGATAAATACTTAGCCACATATTTATAAACACTGAAGATTTGAAAGCAATGTACAAATTTAATTTTTTTTTAAAAAAAGTTAAAATCATGTATAAAATCAAAATACATAATTTGCATTATCCATTAAATAGGATAAGGGTAAGCCACAATGGGAAGGGATGTAAAATTAGGTTAAATCTTCAAAATGGACCTGAAGGCACACACCCACAAGTGCACCTGCACATGGTTGGTGCTCGTTTCTACCCCCTTCTCACTCTGAACAGAGTCAGACCATCACTAATAGCCAATTGGGGCTTTACATGATGAATGAGAGTGAAATTTGAGTAGCCTCATGTTATCTGGTAGGTGCTCATCCCCACCACATTTGGTGCAAACAGGAGCCGTTGACCTGCTTCCCCACCCTTAAGTTCAGTGCAAGACTAGCTGGTTGCTTTGGAGTTGGATAGGAATTTTTCTCCTATCCCGTACTGTTCACCTAGGGCTTTGGGGCAATTGGGTGGCTGGGGCAACCATTTAATTAGTTCATACTAAATGGGTAGTGCTGATTGATACCAGTTATAGTGAGTCCAGGGTGGGTTATGGTGGTGCTCTCAGTGACCAGTTTGTTTAAGTCTGGGAGCTGGGATGAATTGATTTGATGTTACGAGCATCACTGTTAAAGGCAGATTGAGATCCAGGCTGGTGGCCAGTCTAGCAATGTTCCCATTATTAGTTCTGTTCCCTGGGGCCTTGGATTTGTCAATATAAAATAGGACAGGCATGTATCTCCTGGCCCCAGTTTTCTCCATCTGTACTATGTGAGGTCCCTCTGCAGGGAGGGAAAAGTTGGGTTGAAGTTGGGTTGAACAGTTAAATAGTTAATTAATAAGGTGTGGTCCTTGTTTATTCCAACTGTATCTGGCTCTTTATTTCAGGGTGGGGAGGCAAAGTAAGAATGGTTGGTGTGTGTTTGACATAAAAAAAATATTTTGCATATTGAAATCAGTGCTACCACACTAAACACCCTGCTTTAAATATCTCAGGAGCATGTAGCATCACCTGAAGAGGCTCCCCAGATAAACTTAAAGACTGAATAGGTCTATATTGGGAGCAACATTTTCTCCAATAACCAGTTCCTGTGTTGTTCGTATACTAACAACTGCTTCTTTTTGACAGTAAGATGGTGTTTAAATTAATGCTATTTCTTCCACCAACTTTCACTTTTCCTTTTTTCTGAATTTAGTCCAGTTTTTCATATGATCTGTTTTGCATATAGATTTAACAGATACAGAGATAAAATACACCCCTGTCAGACATCTTTGAGTCTGCAGTGGCTCAAGTGGTTAAGATGCTGACTGGAAGGCCAGCATGTCAAGAGTTTGGGACCTGAGTACTGAATGACAGAATGAGCTCCTGACTCTGTCCCAGCTCATGCCAGCCTAGCAGTTTGAAAGCAAGTAATTGCAAGTAGATAAATAGGTACCACTTTGGTGGGAAGGTAGACAGTGTTCCGCGCACTCCGGTGTCAAGGCATGCTTGCCACATGTCCATGGAAATGTCTGCAGACACAGATAGTGCTGGCTTGTTGGTTGTAAACAGAGATGAGCACTGAGCCCTAGAGTTTATTTATTTATTTATTTATTCATTCATTCAATTTGTATAGCAGCCCCAATCAACATGCGACTCTGGGTGGCGTACATAAAATCTTCAACGTTTAAACTATATAAACCTTTAAAATTCCTAAAAACACTGAAAAAACTACTTCCCACCCACACCAATTAAAACTCTAGTTAAAAACTATTAAAAGCATGAGTGATCCTCCTCTAAATGAGCCAGGGGATGGTGGTGGTTGCTCCCTCTCCATATCCCCACACCTGCCCTGCCAGCCAGGTTTTCAGCTCTTTCCTGAAGGTCAGCAGCTCTGTCTGCAGATGCAGTTCAACTAGTAGGAGGTTCCATAAGGCTGGAGTGGATACCAAAAAGGCTCTTCTTCTAGTACTAGAGAGGTGAGCCTCTGTATCAGTTGGTATTTTTAAAGAGACCCTCTAGTCTGCTCTAGTGGGATGGGAGGATGTCCTTAGAGTGATGCGGTCTCTTAACTATCCTGGCCCACTACCATGTAGGGCTTTAAAGGTAATTACCAGCACCTTGAATTGCACCCAGAGGCACACTGGCAACCAATACAGTTCCCATAGCAGGGGTGAGGCAAGGGTATAATGCCTGCACCCCATCACTACATGGGCAGCTGTATTCTGAGCCAGCTGCAGCCTCCAAATGGTCATCAAGGCCAGCCCCATATAGAGCACATTACAGTAATCCAGTCTAGAGGTGACCAGAGTGTGTGTGACCATAAGCAAGGAGTCCCGGTCCAGTAGCGGGAGTAATTGGCAAATGACACGAAGTTGTGGAAAAGCCCTCCTAGCTATGACTGCCACCTGCTCATTGAGCAGGCATCGTGAGTCCAGGATGACCCCCAAATTACGCACCGGGTCTGTTTGTGGCATAAAAGTTGAATATGACTGGCTTTCAAGGAAGGGTGACCTTTACCTTTACAGACACCTTTTGCCTATAGGTAACATCTATTTCTCCACAGTTTGTCCTTTCAATAGCTTCATGTCCATGCTCTATGGAATCTCCTACCAGTTGAGTTATGTATGCAGACAGAGTTGCTGTCCTTTAGGAAAGGAGAGAAAACCTGGCTGGTGGGATGGGTTTGGGTTATGGGTGGTATAAGGATCCTAGCCCATTGGCTAATTTGAGCCCTTTGTCCTCAATTTCTTAGTTGTAATTTAGTGTAAACTTTTAATCGTTTTAATTTTTAATTTGTTTTTAGCTAGTTTTAAACTCTTGATTAATTTTTTAATGGGTTTTATCTGTCATTGATGCTTTTATTGTTGTGAAATCGCCCTGGATCACTTCAGTGAGAAGGGTGATGAATAAATTTGACTAATCAATCAATCAATCAATCAATCAATCAACAAACATAGTTTGCTCATTAGGACAATCAAGTGTTGAAGCATACCCATTTCTTTCAGAATAACCCATCACTTCTCATGATATGTCCAATCACAGACTTTACTGTAGTCTACAAAGCATAAACTAATCTTCTGAAATTCTTTGGCACACCATGCTTAACACAAAAGTTTTAAATAATGAAATGACTGACAACACAAGATTTTTCTGGAGAAGCTCTTTCCATAAGAAAGGTACCACTCCAAGGCCATACTCCAAAATTAAGTTGAACTGCTCTCATTTCATTAGAATAGATATTCGCTGGCTTAGCAAAGGGAGAAAGCATGGAGGCTGGCCCCTAAAATATATTCTTGGCAGTAATCTGAATCATAACACTTAAGCTGTCACTGTATGTACACTGCCCTGTGAGTAAGTCGTATTGAAAGCAGTAGGCCTTACTTGTAAGTAGCTATATACAGGGTTGTATAGAAATATACTGGCTTCAGTAGAACATCGCATGAAACCCTTAGGATCAAGAAATGCTTGCTAGCTGCAAGTATGTGTAGGTTTTTTTTAAAAAAAAAACCCAGAATTAGCACTTTAAAGCACTTTCCCCTTGTTCAGAAACTCTCTGATCTTGAAAGAGCCCTTGGACAAGCTCAAAATAGATCTTAAGGATTTTCTTTTTTTGCCATCATTTTTAAAACCTTTCTTTAATCTATCACATTCTAATATAAGCTGTTCATCCTGCTGTCAAGTCCATAAACAACAGCCTGATTCCCTCTCACTCCATTTTTACCCTTCTTCCCCCTGTGGTTTGATTTTCAAGAGATTTGTTTAATTTGGGGGAGATTCTGACAAAGTATTCTCTTTGAATTATGTACAAGCATCACTTAACCTCAGTTGGAGGAGGGGAATGCTTGTGGCAAAGAGGAGTCAAGAGTCCTGCGTCTGTCTTGGCAAATAGTCCATTTTGCTCACTTCTGTCTTCCTGTTTCATGCCTAGAAGCTTCTCACTTGCCAAGATTGAAATGGGACAACAACGTGAGAGCAGAGGGGCGGGGGGAAATATCGATATGCTGTGCAATTTAGGAAACAGCATCCAAAGAATTTGGATTGTTTATTTTACGCATCTGGTTCAGTTGTGTGCATCGTTTTTCTGTCAAGGGCAACAGTCCCTTGAGGTAACGTGGGAACAGAGTTGTCATGATGTGGCTGGCATCAAAAATGAACAAATCCATTCCATTTTCTCTCTTTTTTTATTCACTGTCAGTGATTTCCTCTCTTCCAAAACCTCCTCCTCTCCCCCTTCCCTTAATGGATCACAATTAATGTATTCACAAGAAAGTGAACTGTGGGGCTTCTTACATTTCAGTTTATCTTTATTTAAGATAATGACTTTTTTTGGGGAAAAAACCCCATACGGTAATTCCTCTCTGTTTTAAATGGCGACACTAATTACAGCTTTGTTGGAATTGTTTATCTAGTTTCTAAATCATTTTGCTAGTCTTGCCCTCTTCTTCCTGGCCTAGAAAGTTTGTTTTTGCCAGTGGTCTCATTTAATCACTTGCCAAAGGCCACATGAAGTTAAGTTGTCAGTCAAGCATGCCTCTAGGGACACAGACATCTCATCCTCACTGTACTTGTTAGGGTGTGAAGTTCTACTTGGAGATGTTTGTCAATAGCTAATAAAATCTCAGAAACCTATAAATATTCTGCATAATAATTTTTGTCACAGGGCATTTATCATTTTTGGGGTCACATCCAAATCTGGAAGCTGAATTGTATATATTTTTTAAATTTATTTTGTTTTTCTATCTGAAATGTATCTTGCCACGTAACCAGGATGCAAATTATATCTTATTTTATTCTTACTAAGGAAAATTATTTGTATTGGTTGTCTCATACTGTTGGACCAACCTTTTCTGATGATGGTGGGAAATTCTGTGAGTATCCATTACATCCTTGCAGCATAATTCTTTGTTAAATAAGCATGCATCTACTGTCACTCCATGGTTGAAATCCAGTTCATATAATTTCTGCAAGTGTCATCAGTTGGGACAATTTAGAGTGAATTTAAAATTTCTACCATTCACCTGGAGGCTCCCCATAGTCTTGAGTCTTTTCCGTCATTGCAGGCACATGGCTGTTAAGAGATGAGAAGAGAAAGTCTTTAATTATCAGAAGCTGCCACCATTGTGGTGAATTTTTTCAGTAATTAAAGAATCTCTGCTTCCCTCCTGTGGCTCCCACAGGTTCCCAACAGTGAAAGGGATTATTTAGGACCATAGGGATCTCATGATATTAAGAAAAATAAATAAATAAATCCAAAATATACTGCCCTGGCTGATGGGTCATCAACCTTACACATGAACAGGATTTCAGCCTCATTCTTTTCACTTCCTTGTAATCACTAGGCATATGCAGAACAACAATGCCATCACATTGTGCAGCCTGACTCATGTCAAATTTTAAAGAACAATAAGTTTATTAAAGCATTAATTACCATGGACTGTAACTAGTGATGGGCAGCAACAGTTCACCAGAACCGGTAGTAACTTTTCCCAGTGTCCTGGAGAACTGGTAGTGGCTTTTAGGGGGAACTACCACAGGGCTTTACCTTTTCGTCAGTTCTTCCACTGCGCATGCATGCCAAGAGCTTGGTGTGCATGTGTGCCTACAGCTCTTGGCATGCATGCGTGGCCTCCTTGCTGTCCTCCCAAGTGGGGAGGAGGAAGAGAAGCTGCTAGCCTGAAGCTCCCTATAGCCTGCTCCCCAGGGTAAGTGACTCACCTTTGGGTGTGTAGTGTGTGTGTATTTTAATGTGTATTTATTTTTAATGTGTGTTTTTATGTGTTTTATGTATATTTAATTTGTATTTTTATGTGTTTTTATGTCTATTTAATGTGCATTTATTTGAATGTGTATTTTATGTGTTTTATGTGTATTTTTATGTCTATTTAATTTGTATTTTTATGTGTACTTATTTTTATGGGTTTTTTATGTTGGCTCCACCCACATCATTGGCTCCGTCCATGACAGCATGATGTTGGCTCCGCCCACAGTGTGATAGTAAATTTTTTGGCTGCCCACCACTGACTGTAATTTATTCAGAAATTGAGACTGAGTGCAAAGCCTCCCTCCAAAGTTCAGCTGTTGGCTACAGAGATATAGTGTTACCTCACATAAGGCATGAGACATGATAAAGAAGACAGGACAAAGTGTTATGGAATGACAGTAGCAATGAGTGTCCCATAAGCTTCTAAACAATAACTTATTTCAAAATTGTAGCTTATTCTTTTCCAAGTTACTGTACTTGGATTGTTTCTAGGAATGAGTACCGGTAGTTAGGATTCTGCTAATAAGGCACTCTCTCAAATCATCCCTTTACCTATTTCTGAGGGAAGGTGTTCAATTGTAGTGTACTGCCTTATCAAAACAGCAGAGCTGAGACAACCCTATGCCTCAGATCTGAGCAACTATAAGAAATCAGCTCACAAATAATGCTACATGCAAACCAGGCGGAAAATGAGATCGAGCTAGGCACACGCACAGCGTCAAAAGCCAGTGGCATGGATCAAGACAGCAGGGGAATAGCATCAGGACAGTGCAGCTGAGCATACATGCAGTGAGGAAAATACACAGTCCAAGGTTAACGCAACATTTCTGATGGCATCAACGCCTGTAGCAAGAAATCTGCCACTCTTTTGATACTCTTGTGCACTAATATGTGAATGCTTGGCTTTCCAGTTGAGATGTTTCCCAGTGCTAGTTGCAAATATTGGATCAGAAGCCAGGGAAGCCTGTTTTGGGAAACTTTCTGAACCTGCACGATTTAGGATTGTTTCCACCCACCCACCCCACCCCACTCAACTGCTGTAAAAGGACAGGATATTCAACCATCCCCTGTATTTGCACCACCATAAACCATGCCAACACCAGTTTTTGCTTCCTTTAAATCTACTTCAGCACATTGGCCCTTGGAAAAGCACTAGATAAAAACCTCATGAAGTTATTTTCAGCACACTGGTAGGAATAGGGAGATGAAAGGGAGAAAAGTAGGTCTTAAGTTTTCTGAAGAGTTTGAAGAGTGATCTGCTTGTTCATTTTTTTTAGTAGTCGGAGATAGTAATATCCAGTGACTTCTTTTTAAGCCCTCCCCTTTCCTCCCTTCTTGCTTCCCTAACTTTTGGCACCACGGATAAGTGAAAATGATTCTATTTCTGAGATCAAAGGTTTTAGAGATAGAAGTAATAGGGCTAGAAATTTGGATAAGGGAGGATCAGTCCCATTAGGAGGAAAAATATATATCTCACTTTGAGTATGAAACCTTCTCCTTATTTTCAGCCAAGAGGGGTAGGGAGAAGAAAGAGATGGTTTTTGCAGCCACTAGAAGCCGTTTTTCCATAAAGTGTGTTATCCACACCAAAACTATGTCTTGATGTCTGAGAGCACCAAAATGAGATCTGAGGTCCCAAAAGAAGCAGTCTGGTATGTCTCATGGGAAATAGTTTGGTTTCTTTTTAGCCACTTTGGCAGCAGTTACCCAGTGGTGTGGAATGAGTACTGGAAGGAACTTCATGGCTATCCCTTTTCAGTGGAGGCGCAGATTGTATGTTCTGGGCAACCCTATTCCCTTAAGCTGGGTTGCCATCCTCAGATGTGGTAGAGGAAGATGTCATACACAATGATGAAGATTCTACTGCTACTTCAGCAAACTTCTTAATGTGATCTTGGGGATGGGGTCAGTGGTGGGCAGCCAAAAATTTTACTACCACACTCTGGGTGGACCCAATGTCATGGGTGGAGCCAACATCATGACATCATGGGTGGAGCCAACAAAGTGGGCAGAACCAAAGAAAAAACCCCATAAAAATAAGTACACATAAAAATACAAATTAAATACATAAAAATACACATCAAAACACATAGAATACACATTAAAAATAAATACACATTAAATTCACATTGAGTAGACATAAAAAGACATAAAATACAAATTAAATAGACATGAAAAACATAAAATACAAATTAAGTTGACATAAACATACATAAAAATACACATAAAAACATAAAATACACATTAAAATAAATACACATTAAATACACCCACCCACCCCACACCCAAAGGCGACTCACTTACCCTAGGGAGCAGGCTGTAGCTTCAGGCTAGCAGCTGCTCTTCCTCTTCCCCACTTGGGAGGACAGCAAGGAGGATGCCGAAGGCCTCAGCAAGCAGCCACTGGTTCCTCCATGGCTGCACATGGCTGTCCGACGCTCTGCGCTGCCACAATCCAAGCAGCAAATGACTGCTTGGCTCGGCAGGCAGAGTGCTGTAGGCGAGCCAAGTGCTATAGGCGCAAATGCGCACCAAGGGCTGTAGGTGCATCAAGTGCTCTAGGCATGCCAAGCACTGTAGGCGTGCATGTGCAGTGGTTCCCCCCCAAAAGCCACTACTGGTTCGCTGGGATACTGGGGAAAGCTACTACCGGTTCTGGCAAGTCAGTGCGAACCAGCTGCTGCCCATTACTGGATGGGGTAACATCTTGTTCTTCATGTCAGGCAGCAAAATGTTTTAGCCTGGCTCTCTTGTGGAGTTTATGATTCCTCAGCTCCACCCTAGAGGTGAAAGCTAGTACTTAATTCCTTTTTCCAATAACAATGGTATTTGTAACCTTTGTAACTTAATGAAGGACAATATCATTTCTTTTTCAACGGAACTCTAACGTCGGTGTACATTTTGTTCTTATGAGTGTGTGGTCTCAATAAGTGATGGTGAAAGGATATTACATAGTCTGAGGTACTGGCTCCTATTGTGCTGAAGAACAAAGCCCTTTGATTTCTAAAACAAAGTTACTAAAGGTAATTATCCCACTTCCTTCTGAGAAACAAAAGAAACTATCATAAAGTATTAACTGTAGCAATAACTAGCTACTTTGAGAGTTCAAAATGAAAATTGTATATTTCCTTCTATATACAGTAGTACATCGCTTAAAAAGCATTCCACAGGATTGCTCATTAAGCAAGTTTGCTCTTTAAGCGAAACACCATTGTAAGTGACCAAGTGTGACTTCTGGCGGGGGGATTGTGAACCCTGACTTATTTGTAAAGCAAATTTTTGGTTGGTTTTAGTTGTTAAGCGAAGCAAACATTCAGATAAAATGCTGCTCTTTAAGTGAGTTACTCTTTAAGCAAGGCGCTTGTCATGCAAGGTTTTCCTGTACTTGCAATTTTATATAACTGTACAATTAGCCTTAAAATGTAACTTTTTGAACTTGAGCAGCACAGTGGGGTTATCTGTTACTTATAATCCCTTCCATCTGTTTGGTGTGCTATATGGCATTATATGTTCAGACATGACTGACACAGCCCTTCGACTCTGCCACATCTCTCTGCATTTGACATTCATTCACAGAAACCTTTTGAACATATAAACTTAACTTACATGAAATTGTAAGTGAGGGGCATATTCATTGCTGTTGTCCATGAAGGGGCAATTCATCTTACATCTACTTCTCGCTTACAGAACATGGTCGGAATGTTTTATTTGGAGGAGACATTTGCATTCCCTTTAAAAATATGTTTAAATTTTCTTAGCACACACAAATACATCTTAGACCAGCCTTCTCTTCAACTGAGGATGATTAAGTTGTTCAGAGGTGTGTGGAGTTCACACACAAAGAGAGTACAAAGCTGGCCCCTTACTCCGTTCTCTCATTTTAATTATGGAAATAAAAGAAGCTAATTGTAGTGTAGCTTGCCTCTCTCTAGACTTTTTTATTTCTGTGATTAAACAACAACAAAGGAGAATGAGACTCTCTGTTGCCTATAGATTCCTCACATGGATGGAGCAACTATATAGGGTTCTAGTGTCCTCTAAGCATATTGGACTACAATTGTGGTGGCTGGAGTGATGGATGGGAATTTTGGGAAATCCAGGTTCATGTCCTTACTAAGCCTTGAAAGTGACCATTGAACTTGGACCAGACATTCTCTTTCTCAGCCTCACCTAACTTATAAGGTTGTTGTGAGGAGAAAATGAAGAGTAGAGCCAAATATGCTGCTTTGAAATCAGTGTAGGACATGCCTATACATGCAAATATTAAGTAAATAAATATCAGCAATCCAAGAAACCTGGAGTTCTACATCATTAGCAAGGATATTACTATATGTTAAATTTCACATTCTGGGTGACTCCACACTATAGAGAATCTGTTAAGAAAATTACAAGCCTTGAGATTGTTCCTCATCTTAACAATGAGAGCAGCATCAGGAATGTGTATTTCTCTAATTTTAGACATTGTGCAAATCTAGTGTGCTTTCCTTTCAAAGATGAACACATTCCCCTACGGCAAACATGGAAGGATTGGCTAGTTGTCTTAAAAAGGTGCCAATGAACTATCTGATGACTCTCAGTCCTAGAAGTTCTCATAATAGTTCTTTGTATTATATTTTTTGAGTAAGTCGTACAAACTGTGCAAGTTACAGTTTGCACAAGATATGCAATTGGTGCAAAATACGCCATTCGTAAAAATAGGCAAGTATTTCCCCAAATTTTTGCAAAATAACAATATATAAGGAAAACATTAGCCTAGGGAGAGAGGAAGGGAGAAGAGAAGTAGATTGTCCTTGCTGTTGCCTCTGGCTTCCAAAGGAGACAAAAATCCCAGTTGTGCTTGAAGGGGAGGGACGTATCTTTTCCTGCTCTTTTTTGCTGAGTAAATTTCAACTTTCAAAAAACCTTTATTGGCCTTACCACCCTGAGTCACTTCAGTGAGTAGAGTGACATATAAATATGAATAAATAAGTAAATAATTACGACCTGTACTATGGTACTGAAAGCATCCCAGGCTGTTAATACAACAATGTGTGATACAAATAAAATAATGGGAAACCTGGGATCAACTACTCCCACTTCTAGGGTGGAGTCTAATAACACACACGTCAAAAAGGGGTTTAAAATTTAAGGCAGATTTCCTCATAATATGGGCAATAGAAATGGACATGGATAACCGTTTCAGATCTCTTTTAATATTAATTTTAGACAGGATTTTATATTGCATTTTATGTCTCTTTTGAAGCTTTGTTAGCCGCCCAGGGTCTCTTTGAGGAGGGCGGCATATAAGTCTGATTAAATAAATAAATAAATAAATAAAACTCCTGTATTACATAAAGCCTTTATTGGTATTACAACGGCTCTACAAGAGCCAATGGTATCAAAAATGGTTAAGACAATGAGGATCAAAACATGGAAAGTCAAGGTTCATCTTTTCCTACTGAAAGGATGAAGTTGGATGGCACAAGACTGGAGGGCAGCCACTTGGTGCATGTAATTGTTGGGACCATTGTTAAGGTTAATGTTCTATATACCTCCAAATCTCACACATGTGGGAGAAAATAGGAAGTCCCTTGTGCAGCCCTAAAATTAACTTCAATCCTAAGCATTCTTTTTAAGGGTATTTGACATCCTATTAATCTCATTGAAACTTTCTTATATGTAAATACATTTAATATAAGAACAAAAATATAGTATTTTCTTTTGATTTATTGGGGAAACTGGTGAAGAAATTATTTTAAATTTGACCTAGTTTACTAGAACAGATCTAGTTTACTAGAAAGATTGAGGGGAAAAGAAGAAGGGATGGCAGAGGACGAGATGGTTAGCTGGAATTGATGATACAATGGGTGTAGAGCTGAGTGGGCTGTGGTGGATGGTGGAGGATAGGGGTGCCTGGCATGCAATGGTCCATGGGGTCACAAAGGGTCAGACTCAACAATGTGACTGAACAACAACAACTAGAATAGTCAGTTTTCAAAGAGTCAAATTTTAAAAAACCTCTAAGCCAACTATTAATGACCCACTGTGTATTTTATGCAATAATTTCTGTAGTAAATTGGTTTGTCGTGCAATGAATAGATATTTCTGTGTTCGTTTTTTAAAAAGGTATGTGGGGGAGAAATTTGGTAGGATTGCAGTTATTTATTTCAACAGGGAAAAAAAACCATGTGAAATAAAAAGAGAAGCAACAGTAGTCAATTCCTGATTGGTTCTACCAATGAAATGTATGGCACAGCACCCAGAAAATGGACTCTGAGTTTGCCTATTCTATACATTTTCCTTTATGTTTGTTAAAGCTGTGGTAACCCAGCTTAGCAGTCACTCGACACTTACATAAGGATTCCATAATGCCTGTGGCAAACATGATGTCACTTAAAACAACAACAGTCCTGTGACCCTTAAGGTTAGATGGCTCAGAAATGTCTGTGACAATTACAAGCTTGTTTTTCAAATGCATTTCAGACTTTTATGGACAGTGTGAAAAGTGTGCTCTCACCCCTTTGAACTCTGGGATTTCTAGACTGGGTAGAAACGGTTCATGTTTTTTTATTTTTATTTTTTTGCAAAATAATTGCACCTGGGTCTTGGAATGGCATACTAGGCCTTAGCCTGTTGTAGAGATTAAGTGGACTGACTTAACAGACAGGCCTGCGGTAGAATTCGGTGCTTCTAGTACTAGAGACATGGCTAAATATGCCTCCTGAATGTGACCTCTTAAATTAAGGAGTCAATGTAAGTAGGAAGCACCACACCGAGAAGGAAGGGTTGAGGAGTAGCTAACACTGACAATTCCACAATGGTCCAGTTTGTGGAAAAAAAGAAACAGGGTTATTCTCTACCAGAAATGTAGCCTAGTAAAAGCATAGGACATTGTGGGGTTTTTACTCAGACTGAAAATGAGGAAAAGGCTGGAGAGAAGTTTAAACACACCAAAGACTGATTCCCATAGAACCATAATTAGACTAACAGAGCTAAGGGCAGCTTCAGTGCTGTACATAATACTCTTGGTTGCTGGGGAAAAAATGTCACTGCATTAATCTCACAAGCACTGATACATAAACATATTTCCATTCACACAATTTGATTTCTTCCTTTGCACACAGCAAGAGCCTCCTAGAAAATTCTGGTATTTTTGAACCACAATTGGGTGTACCCTGGAAATGGCAATTTTTGTCTTGCTGGTTAATCTTTCTCACACTGGGACAGGTGAAAGGACCTTCAGAAGGAACTCACCAAAAAGGTGCCTTCATTTTGGCAGTTTCATGTCTGGCCTAGACATGGAAGAAGTCGTCGTTTTCTATTCTGCAATATGACTTCCTTTTTCCCCAACCTTACAAGTGAATACACAGACAGGTGAAACACAAAGTATATCCTGTAAATTCAAGCATTGTACCTTCTCCGTTTCCCTTTGAAAAAGTTCACCCTACGAAAGAAAATGTCAAAGGCACAGTGGGCCAGAGGTATTGCTGAACTGCATAGTTCAGTTGCTGCGTGTGTGGCTGGCCCAAGATTTGTTTCTTGACATTATTAGTTTAGAAAAAAGCAGACATGGCAAGGGATAAGAACTGCTTTGGACCCTGAGAATCACTGTGATTCAGACAAAGCAAATCTGGGCCAGCTGGGCAATAGTCTGATTTGGTATGAGGTAATTTTACCTACTTTGCCAAGCAAAAAGGTGAGGGGGCATCTGCATGATCTTTACATACAGTCTGAGGGCAAGGATAATGCCTCTATCAAAACACTGAAAAATTTGACACTAAACTAGCTTTTGACACTCTATGGCTTGTTGTCAAGTTGAACACCACAGAGCTGTGGGTGGTTCAGAAAAAAACCTTAGACGTTCCATAAATCATGGCTATTTGTGTGTTCCAGTCTCCTTGGGTAAAACCAGATTTTCAAATGGGAGTTAGAGATTCTGGTCAGAGGTATGGTTTTATGATTTTACCTCTTGTTAGGCAAAGCCTAGCCAGTCTTTTCAGCAACCTCCATCCCCTCTATTGCCCTGTATTAAAACACAAAGTTTCTTTTTGCCTAGAAATAGAGGTACACAGAAATGTGGCATACAGAAATGTGGCAAGCCTCCTATCTTGAGCATTTACTAGTGCCTAAGTAGAACTAAGAAGCTCCTGATTAGGTTGAAAGATGAAAGTGCAAAAGCTGGCTTGAGACTTAATATCAAGAAAACCAAGATAATGGCAACAGGCCCTATCACTCCCTGGAAAATAGATGGGGAAGAAGAAGAAGCAGTGACAGATTTTACTTTCCTAGGATCAAAGCTCGCTGCAGATGGTGATTGCAGCCATGAAATAAAAAGGCAACTGATTCTTGGGAGGCAACCGATGAGAAACCTGGGGAACATAGTGAAAAGTAGAGACATCAAATTACAAACAAAGATTCGTCTAGTCAAAGCAATGGTATTCCCGGTGGCAATGTATGGTTGTGAGAGCTGAACCATTAGGAAAGCTGAGTGCAGAAGAATAGACGCCTTTGAGATGTGGTGTTGGAGGAGAGTTTTGAGAGTCCCCTGGACAGCGAGGAGAACAAATAGGTTAATCTTAGAAGAAATCAACCCTGACTACTCCTTAGAAGGTCAAATTGTAAAGATGAAGCTAAAGTACTTTGGACATCAAATGAGAAGAGAGGATTCACTTGAGAAAGCCTTAATGCTGGGAAAGGTGCGGGGCAAAAGAAAAAGGGGCGGCCAAAAATGAGATGGCTAGATGGTATTGTAGAGACAATGGGTACAGAACTGAGCAAGTTGAGGAGGATGGTGGAGGACAGAGGTGCCTGGCGGACAGTGGTCCATAGGGTCGCAAAGGGTTAGAATTGACTGTGCGGCTGAACAACAAGAAAAGTAGAACTGTAGAAGAATATCTTCCTCTCAAACCTAGGTAATGCTTTTGATTAGGCTGCAACTGGCTTACCTAGTGTATATTTTATACTTACTTCTCTGATATGGGTTTTACCACATTTATCAGAGAAAAAGGTATTATTGGAACATCAAAAGCACAGTCATTTGCCTCCTTCCTAGCTGGTTGGAGGAATGTTGTAAGGAGCTTAAAAAGGAGGGGTCTAATGGCAACAGGACTCCGTATAAAACTAGGGAAATAAATATTTCCTAGGAGTAAACCTTCTCCCCTCCTATACCAGAATTTCCTCAGAAATGCAATATGAGAAATGTCAAGCTAGTGTTCACCTTCCAATAGCCAATTATAAAGAAAAACATGCTAAACACAAGATATGCACTGGAAAACCAAAAGATCAATATTTTCACTTCAGGGAGCACTGTTTTTAAAGATATACTAAGTGTATTGTGTAGTTTGACCCTCAGAATCATGAGACAGTAATCACTGTCCAAATAATGATGCTAACAACATAACTCAGTGGATTTGCCCCAGTTCGCCAGAACTGGTAGCAGAAATTCTGGCTGGCCCCGCCCATCCAAGTTTTGAAATAAAGTAGTTCTAATTTGGATGCAATTCAGGGTTTTCTCCCTGGCCACACCCACCATACCATGCCCACAGTGTGGTAGTAAAAATTTTTGGAGCTCACTACTGACATAACTGTACTATTGAGATTCCCACAGAAGCTGTTCTTCAAGTGTTATGAATTCTGATATAATACATTTCTCTAGAGGAGCAGCTTCCTAGGGATACTTCCATGTGTTAGTGTTACATTAGGGATGCTTCTATGTGTATCAATATGAAGATCAAAATTCCTGCATTGTGTAATAAAAGTTTTCAAATCTTTATGGGCCAATTCACACAGATGTCCCTTGATCATTCTCTATGCCTGATAACTGGATTGTTATGCTGATGACTACCAGTGGGACCTATGACAAGACTGACAGGATCTGGTTTACTAGATATTGTCAAAGTCCTATCAGTGATGTTATATGTGTGATGGGCCATGCAGATATACTGATTAAAGTCAAACCTCACATAACGAGTGTTTCGCTTAGCGAAAAACTCACATAACAAGCAAGTTTTTCGCTAAGCGGTCTGACTCGCATAACAAATTTTTCGCTATGCAAGTCATAACGAGCGTTTCTATGGGGAAAACTCGCATGCCGATTTTTTTCGCTATGCAAGTTTTCCCCATAGAAATGCTCATTATGCGAGTTTTTCCATATGGAAAAGTCCGACTCGCATAGTGAAAAATTTGTTATGCGAGTCACACTCACATAGCGAATTTTTTGCATAGCGAACAACCTCGCAAAACAAATTAAATTTGTTATACGAGGTATGGCTGTATTACTTGTTGCAATTATTTATATGACAACCCAGGCAATAGTCTTCCTTCAGCAGTCAGGAGTGAACACAAGGAGTTCTGTCTGCTCTTCAGGGTTATTCTCTCTATTAGTGTGGCTCATCAAACTCCCAACTAGCAATCCTGTTGTGATACAAACTGCCAGAATAAAGTATGGTAACAAATACTAGAGAATGTACATTTTAGGTGTTTATCACAAACAATTTTTTTTTTGCTGAAATAGCATCTTAGTTTCTAATTTCAGAGTGTTTGCAAGTAAATAAAAATGTGAGTGATAATGCATATTTATACTGATTCATTGACACTTGGAGAAACAGATGTTGAGATGGTTGTATGGACACATTACCCAGTTTTAGTTATGAGATTAACTTAAGAATGCTTTCAGGAACAAGGGAAAGTGCAATGGAAAAAGAATTCAACTTTGGCTACACATCACTAAATCTATAGCTAAAAGGAGGCAGGGCTCACATAATTAATCCCCCGGTAAAATGAAATGTTGATCTTCAACTTTAAAAAGAGATTTTCCTGCTTCACTTATAGTGTCTCATTATTATACACTGCAAGAACCATTGAGAGATACATAAAAGGACAGCTCTTTGGTTGATCAAGCACAAACTGTTGAATATGCAAAATAAGCATATATAAGACAGGGTAGCCTGATGCCCAAAAAGGAAGGAAGGAAGGAAAGGGCTCCTACAATGTTCTTAGTTGTAACTACTGCTGAATTTTTGCATTACATTCTCACTGCATGAAATTCCATCCCAGAGCATGTCCAAAGTGGGAGATTTGGATCACACTGAAAAGTTTCTCATCTTTACCGTTGTCATACTATAGTCATTTATGTTATTGAGCCAAGAATTCAGACATATCTTCAGATCTTTCCACCTTGAGCCCAGTGCCTACCTCATTTTCCACCTTCTTTTGTAGGCATCACTCATAGGCTGGTGCCCCCCCCCCTTATTAAGTAATGTCACCTCAGAAACACTGCCCACAGATCCACTTGGGTGCATATTAACTGTCTGCATAGACTGTTCAGCAGAATCATTGAGAGTGCTATGAACGAACGAATGAACGAGCGGGCGGGCAGGCGGGCGGAGGGACAGACAGACAGACAGACAGACAGACAGACAGACAGACAGACAGACAAACAAACAAACAAATGAGTGCAAGCATTTAACTATCTTAGCTGTGGCTACACTACCTGAAGAACATTTGCCTTGATGACAATAGTCTATATCAGTGGTTCTCAACATTTTAAAGCAGGATCATCCCCCCTCAGTGGGCGGAACTGGTGGTGGCAACAGAAGGGGGGAGGGGGAGGGGGAGGCGGAGGAGAGGGGGAGGTAGAGGAGGCAGGACCACCCAAACTTCCACCATTCCCACCACCACCACCACCACCACTCCCCACATACCACCAGTCTGGCCCACCAGCACTCCCCCCCCATGTTGCCACTAACACTCCAACACACACTGCTGCAACCATTGCAAATATTCCCCCATGGTGATGTGGGCAGGATCTGGCTCACAAACCATAGGTTGAGAACCCCTGGTCTATATTTCATGCTAATCTATCAGACACAGGAGTATGTGTTTTGTGCTATCAACTGAACTCCAGCTCATGGCTACTCTAGTGAGAGATATAAAGAGTGGTTTTACCCATACCAGAGTCTTTGGAGTTGGGCGGCAATAGAAATCAGAAAAATAAATAAATAAATACCACACCAGCTCTCAATCAGACCTAGGGCACATTGACAGCTGCCAAGCTCTTCCATCACTCCCTCACCCAACCCCATGTTTAAAAGATGCACAAATATTAGTATTCTATATACCGATTCTAGGCATATGCAAGGGTTAGTTAGGGTGTTGGTAAATCCCTGATACATGCCACACAGAGCACCTTTTCTTCGATGTTGCTTTAACACTATGATCTTTTTTCAGCCAGCCAAGCCCTATTAAAACTATCTTTTTCTACTTTGCTGGCTCTTAGACTGCATTATAACATGGTCTGACAACGAGGCTATGGAAACACAGTCATTTTTCCATATTATATAGATGCGCCTGCATTTTAGCGATACAAGAAATTCTCACAAACCACTGAACTGTTTCTCCCAGCTGCTATCTCCCTGGGCAAGAGTTAAAGGCAGGAGCAGTTTCACACTAGACAGCACAATGGATGTACATGCCCTTCTCAATTAGAATGAGCAAGAAGCAGCCAACAAGCGACAAAATACACAATCCCTTTCACAGAAGACTGGACGCTGCTCAAGCACTCCATGTAATTGTATTCATCTAAGGAATAAAACATGACTCTAAGCCCCCTAAAACGAAAACGAATTTGCTCACCAATTCCACTACAACATTGGAATAAGCCCCTGTTCACAGTCACTTGGAAACCAATGAATGTTGATATGGGACAATTTTGTTTTAAAACAAATGGAGGTCCCTGAGTATCCTGACTTGCAACCCCAACTTGACATTTCTGCCATTTATAACAATTTGAGGAGAGTGGATCAGAAAATGGCTGTGCATTTAGCATGGGTATTGACCAACCATGGGAACTGTATTATGTCCTGCTTTAATATTGTGCCCTTTAAAAGGTCATACCATGATAATTAGTTCATCTGTTCTGTCTAAGGGAATGAAAGAAACACAGTTAGCTTAACATTTAAATTTTGTGTAAATAATTATTCTGAACATAGCAGCTTCACGTGAATGAGAAACCATTTCCTTCCCTTTCCTGTTTCTCCTCTCAACCCAACTTCCTTCCTTTGTTTGACTTTCTCTTCCTCCATCCTGGTACTTGTTTAGCCTATACCAGTGAGTTAAAAATCTTTCATTCTCCCCCGAGCCCTGGTGCATTTTATTTTTCCCTCTTCTTTTCTCCCCACGCCAGTTTCATTTTTTTAATCCCTCCATTCTGGTGCTCAGCCTACTGATGGAAAGCCTTTCCCTGTCCATCTCTCCTCCACATCCTTATCAGAGCTTCTCCTCCTCTGTCTGCCCTTCTCTCTCTCTCAGGAGCAATGAAAGATTTAAATAATGCTTCTGCAGAGTAATCATTCTCTGAGAAATTATTTTACCTGTTGCCTCCCACTGATAAACAGGGGGCAGAGACAAACCAGAGCATTTATCATCTGGGCATCATGGTTCTTTGCCTCAGGCAAAAAAATGGCTCAAGCCAGCCTTTTTTGTGAAGAAGTTTTCAAGGTAGCTTTTTATGCACAGGTGATTAGATGAAACACCTATGCTATGTGTTATCTTTTGAACAGGAAAGAGAATGGCTCCACTAGTCATAACAATATTAGGCCCAGCAATATTTCTAAACTGAGACTCACCTTGGTTTCTGGGGTTTATTTGCACAGGTTTTGAGTGCATCTTCTAGCTGCTGTCCTTCCAAGAGCTTGGAAATAATAAATAACACAACTCACAAGTGATTCCCTTGGGGATGCCCACCTTCACACTGTCTGTATTACAGTTCTATTTATCAATCGATCAATCTGTTGATGAAGAGCTACATTACTCTTTAAGGGCTGCCCTTAATCTATTTATATTTGCAAGAACTAGGGGTGCAACTTGATAACATCGCTCCTTTTGCAGAGTAAGAAACTGTCCTAATTATTTATAACATAATGGAGTGTACCTTGGCTAAACTTTGGAGGAGGAATATCATCTGGTTCAAGTACGTACTGGTTTTTGCTGTGCGTTATAATCTCTCATGTACATTGAGGCAATGATAACATGGCTGAGACAACTGTTATTTTGTAACACAGGCCAGCCTCTTTAGATGTTTCTAAAGTAACTAAAAGTAATTGCACTACTTTTGAGAAATTGGAATTAAAAAAAAATACTCTACTGATAATGAACTGTAGTGTTTTTTGAGGATTTCTTCTTCCGTGTCTAGGCCAGACATGAAACTGCCAAAATGAAGCCACCTTTCGGTGAGTTCATTCTGCAGTTCCTTTTGCCTGGCCTATGTGTGAGAAGGATTAGCTGTCAACACAAGGTTGTCATTACCAGGGTACACCTGATTGTGGTTCAAAAATACCACACCACCACAATTTTCGAGGAGGCTCTTTCTGTGTACCCTTTTGTGAGGACTGTAAGACTAGAACATTGGATTCCCTGCTCTGTTTTAATACAGCCTGTGAAAAAACTGTCCCAAAGAAGTTAGGGTGAGTATTGGAGGGGGTTAAAAGAGGAACATCATAGTTCACCATGAGTGTTGGTATGCTACTTGCTTATATGCTTAGGTCCCCACTCCAACCTTGGCTGAAATTAGCTCAGCTGAGGACAGGCGTACAGCTAATACTTGTGCAGGATGAGCTCAGCCTCAAGATGGGCTGTATCTGGGCAGAAGGACTGCCATGTGACCCTGCACCTAAAATCCTATTCAGTTGTGGGTCATCAGGAAATGGGACCAGGAATATAACTTCTCACCTTAAACAATATGAGAGTTTTTAGGGCTTAGGCTGCAGACACAGAGGCATTGGTGTCCAGAGCTGCAGGGAACCAAAATTTCTGTGGAGCCTCAGCAGCAGTAGTTACCTGTAGGTCAAGGAGAGGTTGGTGTGTTATTTTTGCCATGCAGCCATGAGTTTTGTTTTGTTTTTGGGTTTTTTTGGTCTGGTCCCACTTTTTTGCTCTTTCAGAAAGTGCAGGAGTCTTTATAAATCTTAGAGTTGTTGCATCTTTCATTTTGGTTCACCAAATAAGGCTGTTTTGTTTCTCACCCTGGAGTTCTTGTTTGGGCGTGGTTCCCATTTATTTTGGTGTGAGAGTGTGTGTATCACCCATCAAGCTTTATTTTACCATCCTGTTTTGTTTTTCAATAAAAATTTTCACTTGCAAGCTAAAGCTGATACCTGAAGTGTCTACTAGCTATTTGGGGGTGCTCTATCCTGTGGCCTTACGTTCCCTGTCAGTCTGGGTAAGCCATCACTCGAAACAGCTACCAGAGTGTGAGGGCAGGCATATCAAACTTACCAATTTTTTACCCCTCTCTGCAGCATACTCCACCTTGGGAGCAGGTGGGAGGTGTGAGAAGTGCATTTTCTTCTTGGCTAGAGTACCAAGGCTGCCTAAAGCTGTACCGGGGGTCCAGGAAGCAGCACTAAATGAGCCAGAGTGGGTCTTGCTTATTCCCCTGGGGACACCTTCTATCACTCTGCCATTATTACAGTTCTATTTATCAATCAGTAAATCAGTCAATGAATCAGTCAACCAACCAACCAACCAACCAATCAATCTGTTAATGAAGAGCTGCCTTACTCTTTCAGGTTCTGATAATTCCACGTTTGTTCTTTCAGAAGCATTACACAAAATCTTATTAATAAGAACAGACATGCAACTGTTGCCACATATGCATTACTGATTGTTAAGTGATAATTGTTCCCTTGCTGAAAGGAGGAAATGCAGTGAGATAAGAAAAAAAGCTGAGGAGTAAGAAATGGAAATCAAGCTGAAATGGTAGTTTACATTTCAAGGCATAAATCCATTGTTTGCTATAAGAGTCAGATCAGGAGTCACATCCACAGTGAGTTTCCATGGCTCATCAGGGATTCAAACCTGGGTCTCCTGAGTTCTAGTCTATCACTCTGTCCACTGCACCACACTGGATATCCATGTGTAATATGCACACACACACAAAACTAATTTCAGTGTTAATCCTACTTAGAGTAGACCTACGGAAATACATGGAACTTGTTAGTTAAGAAGTGACATTGATTTCAATGGGTCTACTCCATTGTGAATCACCTTGGATTTAGTCCACTATGAATAACCATTGCGTAAGCAAAGTAATGAGTCTTATGTTAAGCCTCTCTGATCTGGTTTAAAGAAAAACACACTGTCAAGCTATACTTGCAAACAATCCATGTTTATAGATCCACCAGTTGTCTTCTTCAAAATGTATAAATACTTTGTTTCATTGAACATGGACATATGAAAACCATAATTTTTTGTGGGGAAAATGGTTGTGGCTGAGATACAAGCTTGGGCTCTTTTAATGGCAATAATCACAGGTAATTTGTACTTTATTCTTTTTTGTTTCAAAGCTAATGTTGGTGTCTAGTTTTCAGAAACTTGGCATTGGAATATCTTGCTTCCGATGCAAAATAAGTAGAATATATTTTGAGCAGAAGTGAAGGAAAATATTTGTTTTAAATCAGTAACCAAAACAATGGGGTTTTATTGCTATTTAAAGCAATGACCGTGGGTAGCTATTTTATTTGAAATTCTGTCTCAGTAAGACTTAGCTGTCAAAAGCAATCAAACCGTCAGCTTGTGATATATATCTAGAATATATTTGGTAACTGCAGAAATACATTAATGTTAATCACCTTCTTTTTGTGTTAAAAACTAATCTTGGTCTCAATAACTGTTTCTAGTAATACTGTACCCTTACAATTTAATAAGCAGTGAAATTTAGAGGAGGAAGAAAACAAAAACAAGTAATGGTAACAATTCAATTTTTTTAAAAAAAGCAAATTCAGCTATGTTCATAAGCAGCCACAAAGACAGTATAATGTACTTTTTTCATGTTGAAACATTCAGTCAATAACAGAAGGTGTAGAAACCAGGTTGAAGACAGAACATAAAGTTAGGCATATGAAGAAAATTCCCAGAGAGTGCTAGGATTTTCAAACAGAAGGCTGTCAGGGATAGGTCTCAACTTCTCTTGACGTACAGTGTGCTACTATGGGCAGAAAAAACTACTGAATGTTATTGGGAGAGGGATACCATCTGATGTGTATTTAAACAGAAAGTATAGATGATTGGTAAAAGCTGAATTAGTTTGTTTTTTGTTTCCCTCTGAGAGAACAGAGAACATTTGGGTAAACAGGCATTTTAATGGCTGAAAATGATGAATAATCTTAGAAAATTATTTTCAACTCTTAGATTAAATAAACCTCATGTCTCACATGCATGCTAGTATTTTGCAGTGTATTGTAGAGATGGTCTCTCTGAGTGCTACAAATGTTTCCTGATCCTCTTAACATGAAATAGAGGGGCCATGGCTTCCAACAAGGCCCCTAACAAGTGATCTTAGCTAGCATTTACAAGATGAAAATTAAGGGGAATTTGTACATTGATTCTTCAAGCCTAATGAACTGTTTCAGGCTGCAGTTTTTAAGGTATATGCACAAAAGTTTTTTTTAAAAATGTGGACATGCTTCAAAGGTTCAAATTGTCTATTATTTATTTATTCTCTAACTTGGAGTCCTCCATTGAGCATGGGATTGGATGCATTGGACTTTCCAAATCCATTCTATCATTCTATGGTGTTTTTTTTTTTTTGCAAACATATTCCAAAGGCTATTTCTAATACTGTGTTCCCATTGAGCTATTTGAAGCCCTAAAAGATGATGCCATTAGTAAGTCTCTCCCTCCCTCAACTTTATTTCAAGGATCTATGCTGTGGAGATTTGTAGCTGCTACCATTTTCTATTCCCAAATTCGTTTTGGAAATAGGATCAGAAGAATTGACATAAGGCATGGAGTTGGGGAGCAGCCACCACGTAGTCCCCCAATCGGATACTTCTTTTCCATGAAAGAGCCTTGAAATTGTGTTTAATCCTAGCATCGACCTTGGTGGGCCTGACGGTGCTGGATGCTGATGTTAGGGCTGGCAAGGAATATGCTGAAGTCATCAAATTCAGGTTTCACAAATGAAGTCATCATGAGCTCGCAGAATGACCTTCATAAAAGCACTTTAATTTCTGATGGTCAAAATAATATTGAGTAGTGTCCCAAGCTTAGTAGGCATCTCCCTTTTGAATTTTGTGACTGACGAATGAGTTCTAGCAGCTTTTAGTTATTTAATCAATATCAGGGTGTGTTCATATGGGACAATAGATTGCATTATGGACCATTTGTGGAGCATTCAAACATGATCTCTTTCTCAGTACTCAGAGAAATTGGAATTTACACTCAAGCCCAGCCCTGAGTCATGCTCAAGTCGCTCTAGGGCTGCTCCTTTTTGAGGGTCAGCTGGAGTAATTCTCTGACTGATGGGTCACTTTAAGGGAGATCACTTCCAGCAAAGCGAACCTTTCTGCTGCAGTCAGACCATAACATTAGCATCAGTACTCATAAGAAAGGGGGGGGAGAGAAGAGGCAGAACCTGGTCTTCTGCAACAATGAAAGCACTATACACAGAGCACTATACACATAACCTACAGTAAGCAAAATCACTTTAGCCCAGGGGTGCCCAAACTTTTTGGGCACTGGGCCAGTCACATGGTTCAGGGGCTGATCACTATGGCCCATGGGCTGGATCAGGCCCCAATGCCAATTCATCTGGCCCCCAAAGCCCTTGTCGTTCCCGGAAGTGGAAGTAAAACGTGCCCATATGGGCACATTTTACTTCTGCTTCCGGTAGCGATGAGGGCTTTGTGGGCTGGATGAATTTATGTTGGGGATCGGATCCGGCCCTTGGGCCATAGTTTGGGCACTCCTGCTTTATTCTGTAAACAGTCCACAGAACATGCTATACAGTTGTGCTTCTGCATGCAAAAATGCATACAATCTTTATTAAAGCATCTGTGTAGAGTTTTGGTGACAGAAGGTGATTATCTAACAATGCTCTGATTTTTGTATGATTTACTTCTGTTCTTTTTATAGATTCAGTTTTTTAAAAAACAAGTCCTGATTATCTTCACTCTCACACTACACAGACTCTTATTACTTTTATAATTTTGATTGGGGGAAAAAGCACAACAGGGATCAAACAAGGATAATTCCAGACAAGAGTTTCATTGTGTAGTCCCCTACTTACAATGGGGAGGTGGAATTCATATAGTCCTGTCTTCAACTTGTAACTATTCAGAGTTTTCTCCAGCTGCTTCTTATTGCTTACCACACAAATTATAATAAGAAAGAAAAGATAAAATAGCTGCGCCATGCCTTTTGATTGTAGAAAAAAAGAAAGAACATTCTGGAAGCATCTTTAGTAATCCAGCATCAGAGACAGATCTATAGTTCATTTAGTTGGGAGAGGTTTTCAAACCTTATGTCCCATACCTGGTAAAATTTAAGGGCCAAATTAGATAACATAAAAGGCATATTTAGAACCTGAGCTCATATAACAAACAAACAAATAAACAAAACAAAGATTTTATTTATTCTGGGTTTGCATAGACCCTTTTTAGGAAATTAGCCTGCTTTGGTTCTGTTAACTTGGACACTTGAGTCTCATGCATGTAGCCCAGAAAGATTTGCATGCATGGAGGGATGTTGCTTTCAGAACTGGGGCAATACAATTTACCTTGAATGTGTCCTGTGACCCACCTGATTTAATGTACACAATTTCATTTCTCCCTTTCTGTTCATCTGTTTTGTTGGTTTTGCAGGCATTCACTGTGAAGATGTCAATGAATGCTACATGAACCCTTGCCAAAATGGAGGAACCTGTGAAAATTCTCTTGGAAATTATACCTGTCATTGTCCACCTGGAGAAGAGGATGGGATGTTTTACGGTGGCTGGAATTGTACAGAAGTCCTCCTGGGCTGCGTTCAACATAAATGCCAAAATAAAGGACTGTGTATTCCTCACTTAAGAAATGGACAACACAGTTTTAGCTGCCTATGTCCAGCTGGATATATCGGAGTACACTGTGAAATAATGACAACATTGTCTTTTCAGGGAAATGGGTTCCTTCAGGTTCACAGCACAACATCTCCTGCCCAGGACTGTTTCTATAATGTAAATCTAAGTTTTCTGACTGTTCAACCAACAACACTGATATTTTACCGAGGGGACAAAGATACATTCATGAAGCTGGAGTTAATGAATGGCTACTTACGCTTACATATGCAAATCAATAACAAATCCAAAGCCTTTTTGCATATATCTCATAATGTTAGTGATGGTGAATGGCATTCAGTGGAGGTGACTATAGCAAGGATGGTAACGCTTAAGCTGCTTGACAGCTCTTGCACAGAATCCTGTCTCCATGAAACCACAACCACAACAGATAGCAATCAGACAGTGTCTGCATTTCAGAGCATATTTCTAGGTGGCATGCCAGTGGTGAACAAGAGTGGAGACTCTCTACAAGACATCTATAACACACATTCAATACCATCATTTGTAGGCTGTCTTCAGGATATTGAAATAGACTTGAACTTTATTATTCCAGAGAATATGTCCTCTGATTCATCCCTGAATGTCAAGGCTGGCTGTACTAAAAAAGATTGGTGTGAACATCACCCATGCCAAAACAAGGGGCGCTGCATCAACATGTGGCTCAGATATCAATGTGACTGCTACAGGCCTTACACTGGGCAAAACTGTACTACAGGTAAGGTAAAACCCACCATACCAGAACATTAATTGCTGTCTGAGATTCCATTGTAGAACATAGAATGCAGAGTCTTCTCCACCAGCTATGTCACAAGCATTAATCCATTTCTCTCTCAATCTACTTTACAGTCATAATGGAAAAGTTTAGTGCAAAATATACTGCTCATTAGATATACATATAGTTATTCCACTCACAGATGGATATTAGTTTAGTGCTTCCCTAAAGCAAGAGAAAACAGCAATTATTCCCCATTTTAATTTCTAGAGGCACAGTAACTGAGGTGGCAACTTGAAACTTAAAAGATGATGAAATGTTGTAAGTCCAGAGATGCATTCTCCAAAGCCACTGTGTTTGAACAGTCAACATGCAAATGAAGCCCCCTTCTTCCCTCCTAGTGACCAATCATCACCAGACAACAGCTAGTTACGGTCTCCATGTTTGCTGGAGAATATTATGGTGAAAGCAGAGAAAGAAGTTCCTACAAGACATAGTTGTCATAAAGTCTTCCTTTGCACTGGAATGGGGAAAATATTTTGGCCTAATCATTTAGCATTCTGTTGTGCCTAACCACAGGGGGAATCGTATGCCAGTGATAATCTAACACCTCTACGCCACATTTTGATGCTAAAACCACAGGACACAGAAAAGAGCACAGTATTGGCCACCATAAGCCAGAGAGAATAGAAACATTTTAGACTGCAATCATGTTCCACTCACATAGCTCAGCATACACCTCATTTTTCTGAGCAGGAAATAATATTGCAAATAAGCCACCTGAAGATGTATGGGGAAAGCAGGCTGTAAAGTTCTAAGATGGAGAGAGTTCTTCTGAAATATGCTTAAGTCCAGCAAAGGTAACTTCAGGTATCCTTAATAAAATAGATAGAATAAACCCAAATAAAATTAAGACCTCATATGGAGGGAAGGAAAGTTCAGAGAGACATGAAAGGCACTATTATTAACAACAGGTTAAATCCAAAACATATTTGTTACAGATGTTATATTGCACACTTGCATTAAATTTATCAGATATCTGTGGGTTAACAGCTGCTGATGTCTGGTCTAAGTGGCTTGGTGGTTTATTGTTAAAAAAGCATCACTTAGATTTCAGTACAGTGGTACCTCGCTTAAAGAGCATAATGTGTTCCACGGGATTGCTCTTTAAGCGAGTTTGCTCTTTAAGTGAAACACCATTGTAAGTGACCAATTGTGACTTCTGGCGGGGGTGTGTGTGAAACCCATTTTATTTGTTAAGCGAATTTTTGGTTGGTTTTATTTGTTAAGCGAGCCGACCATTCAGAGAAAATTCTGTTCTTTAAGCGAGTTACTCTCTAAGCGAGGCACTCTTTATGTGAGGTTTTACTACATTTTCAGAATACATTTTCAATTCATATTCTACTTTTCATAGTACACTGTACACGTTTGTTGTTGTTGTTGTTGCTGCTGCAGAATGATATGGCTAGAGCCATAACATTACAGTTGTACCTTGCTTAAAGAGCATAATGTGTTCCACAGGATTGCTCTTTAAGCGAGTTTGCTCTTTAAGCGAAACACCATTGTAAGTGACCAATTGTGGGAGGGATTGTGAACCCCGATTTATTTGTTAAGCGAGTTTTTGGTTGGTTTTATTTGTTAAGCGAAGCGAACATTCAGAGAAAATTATGCTCTTTAAGCGAGTTACTCTTTAAGCGAGACGCTCTTTATGCGAGGTTTGACTGTATAAGCTTTGAAGTTCAGCCATATTTTATCTGAAGGTTTCAAAAGCAGCTTTGGAAAACAGGACTACATCTGGTAAATATGTTTGCCTCTTCTTCTGAAGCAAAATTAAAACCATTCTGCCCAGAGAAGGGGTTTTTGTTTTTGTTTTTTCCTAATGCTGTTTCAAATGATTAGAAAATATCTGAGATATTTTCTTCCTCCTGATCCTGGCCACAGTACTGTTCTCAGTTCACCACATCTTACCATTTTGATTTAAGAATATTACTACGTCTCCACATCACATACACTCCGAGACTTGTGTTTTGCAAGAAAGAGAGGCCTGGGAGCATCTCACAAGCTTGCTCACTATTTCACTGAGTCAAATGACTTTAAAAATTGCAGAGTGCCCTCCACAGACCCAAAATTCCATCAGGGACAAATTGATTTTGAGAAAACTCTGAAAACAGAACCTTGGTACAGCTTCTCCCCCTGCCCTCAGGCTATAAATTAAGGATACCTCAATAGACTTTGGCCTGTGTTGAAGAGACAGGCAGTAGAGCTAGCAACATAACCTCATTCTCCCTAGAACCAGTGGTGGTCAGCAACAGGTTCGCACACCCCAGGTAGGGCGTTAATAAAATCAGGTGGTCTCTGGGCAGGGGGTGGGTGGTGAAATTGGGGGGGCCTTCGGGCGGGGGGGGTAGCAAAATTGGGTGGCCACACCCACCTCCCTGCCCTGCTCCATCAGGTTTTGTCCCTACAAGTAGTTCAAAGCCTCCCTTGCTCAAAAGCCAGTCATATCTGACTCTAGGGTGCAGTGTTCATCTCTGTTTACAGCCAAAGAGCCAGTGCTGCCTATGTTTGCAGATGTATACATGACCATATGGCAAGCATGACTAGATCGCCCATGACATAGGCTTCACCCACAAGATAGGCTATGCCCACGTTGTGGTAGCAATTTATTTATTTATTTATTTATTTTGCTGCCCATCACTGCCTGGAACTTTGCTTGTGTGTGACATAAACAGCCACATCTACACACACACAGCCTTATAACGATTAATTCAAAAGATTTAAACAAAAATAAATGACTTTTTGATATACTTTTGGAAGCAAATCATAATTTACAGTTTAATAAACAAAGAGTACAGTCTTAACCACATTTACCATGGAATAAATTCCCATGAGCTCTACAATGGCAGGGGGTAGTGTTAATAATTTGTAGGTTGCCAGGCCATTTCTATTGTTTCTTTTTTTCATTCACCTTTAAAATTGTGCACCAGAATCAAATTTAATGTTTTAAATTTAAAAAGCTAGTACCCTTCTTATTGCAATGCCATCCGTTAAAGTGTCTCCTAGCTAATCAGTCAATCAAAGCTTTACAGCCAGTCTTATACATGCCTGCACATTTGTAAGCCCCTTATTCCTAAGACCGAATCATTAGTTGATTAAAGTACTAATTAAAGCTTGTGTCCATACTGTGCAACACAATTCCAAAGAACATCCTCGTCTTTCTAGTTTTCAAAGATCAGTGCTTTACACTGCAGAAATGCAATCATCTTTGTTAGATAATCTGCATTAAACCAATAAGTAGAGGGCCATATTTTTATAACACAGAGGGAGAAAGTAAAGTAAGCCAACAAAAGTTGATTTATTTTCATTAGCATCCAGATGTAATGGCTCAAGAGATTAATATTGACCAAGGTTATGCTAAAGGCCCATCAAACCGCAGACAAGATCCAATATTTCTTTTGAAGTGGAATAATTGAAAACTGTATGCACATGGTGCTTCATATTTGAAGGGTAACCTTACTACCTTTGCCTCTCTTTCTAATGCGGCTGCCTTTGCTGCATCAGAAGCATTTTTCTCTTCAACATTAAAAAAAAAGTCTTTCAAGTCCCTGCCCCTGTTAATAGAGAGCGAGGTTACCAGGGGGTAGGTGAATATTTAGGCATGGGTGTCATGTATTTAACAAGCTCATAAGGAAGAAAATTTAAGATAATCTTATTCACAACATTAATACACTTTTTTCATTGGTTATTTCTGAAAGCATCTATTAAAAATTACTTACAGATTTATTTTTCCCTACTAAAAAGACTGAGACAGATATGACGCCTGTAGTAGTTAGAAAGAAGGCTATCACAATGAAAGTCCCTGATTTATGAGTCCTGTAATCCTTTCATTAAAATAAAATGCTGGAGGCAAAAAATAAATAAAATACCTATGGAAGTCTCAGCTCCAAAATTCTTGCTTTGTTCATTTCTCCCCCCTCCCCTTGAAATAAAATGAAGCCTGTGAACAGCTGTTTAGTTGTTGTTAGTTTAAACCCATTAATGCGCTTCATGGTGTTTCAAATACATGGAAGTTTTGAGATCAGATTAGGCAGTTGCCATTGTTGATTTAGGACCATTTCATCTATTAATGCTACAGCTTAGAAGTTTTCATGACCTGAGATATATTGCTGTCTGAAGCAATGTGCTAAAGTGAGACACCATCTAGCACTCAAGCGACCTTCCCACCCCACCCCATCCCAATGTGTGCACATTTGTTAAATCTGCATGGACTTCCCTTCCCGGATCAATAGCCACTCTGTACCAAGTTCCCCCCCCCCGCCCAATGCATCTTGTCTGCTTTTTAAAAAGGTTGAATGCATTTTTTAAAAGGTTGAATGCATTCACATTCACACACCTTGACCAATCCTATTGTAACAATGCTTTGTGTACCTTTGATGTGTGCAATTTCTTTCTATATTTACACTCAGTTTTACACATTTGAGTGGGCACATTAACATGAGGACTCAGGAGCCCAGATTTCATTTGGTCTCTGGACAGTCCAGGAAGCATTGACTGAAACAAGCTCACCAGACTTCAGTTAGTAAAGTTATTAGACTTCAGTTCCTGCGTTCAAAATTTGCCATAAATTCTACCATCCAATGCTACCTTCTTCATACTGATGAATGGCAAGTCCAGCCTTTTGTGGAAACCACCTTCATGTGGTGGCTCCCGTTAATATGCTTCTGAAGATTTTCCTGTCAGTTGCTCTGAACTCATACACACATTTCCTGTCATGATGCACTTCCATATGGGCTGGTCTTACACTATGTTATTAACATCTGTAAAGCAGCAACTCACAGTTTCAGTGTCATGCTCTTTCCTACTTGGGAAAAAAATATATAGCATTTCCACCTTACTGGTGGAAAAAGAACCATATCACTCACTCAATCAGTCATCCATCTCTCTCTCTCTCTTTCTCCCCCCCCTCTCTCCCTCTGTCATACACACACATTCTGAGATGCCTTCTTCCATCTGTATCTGAATATTTGATTTCTCTTCCAGCTGTGAAATAATACTTGTCTTCTTTCTGAACTATCAGTATTTTGAATTACTTAACTCATTCGTATGTAGGGTTACTAAAGTTATATTGAATCAGGGGCGTAGCTACCGCCGTATCAGCCGTATCAATTATACGGGGGCCACGGGCCACGGGGGCCCCCAATGTGCGTAAGCAAAACAAATGCAGAGCGGGAGGGAGGCGACGGCCAGGGAGCCTTGGGAGAGGGCGCCGGAAGCGGGCTGGGGGCGGGTGCCTTTCTGGGAGGCCTTGGGCTGCCCCCTCCCACCTGCCCAGGACAAAGAAGGGAGGGCAGGGCTCTCCTTTCTCCGCTGCTTCTGTCGCCTCCACTCACGTGAGAGAGCGGGGGTGCGCGCGCGGCCCCTGATGAACCAGGGACACTCGGACCGCCGGACGCTCTGGGACCTTCACTGGGGAGGGGGCGGCACGGGGAGAGGCCGCCGAGCGCTGGCGACGCCTCCGGCGGGACCGCAGCAACAGCAGCGGAGGGCACTCTGGCCCGGGAAGAGGCTGGGAGGGCTTTGACGGTCTCTCCCGCTTCCCCGGCCGTGGACCCGCCCTACCAATGGTGGCAAAGGCCACGGGCAGCAGCCAGCAGCGCGGGTTGCAGCGGTTCCCACCTCTCCTGTTTCTGCCGAAGCCAACGTCATTGTGGGAAGGCCTGAGAAGGGACGGTCTCCTTTGGTGCCCCCCCAACCCCCAATTCCTCCTGCCCATTACCCGCAAAAGGGTGGCGCTGCTCTTCAGCGCCTGCCTGCCCGCCCTGGACAGGTTTTCTAACGGGAAGCAAAGAGATAACGCAAAGGGGAGGAAAGTTGGACCAAAGGTGGGAGGAGGGCCACGGGGCCCCCAACGTGCGTAAGCAAAACAAATGTTGTTGTTGTTCAGTCGCACAGTCAATTCCGACCCTCTGCGACCCCATGGACCACTGTCCTCCAGGCATTCCTGTCCTCCACCATCCCCCTCATCTCACTCAGCTCTGTGCCCATTATCTCCACAATACCATCTAGCCATCCCATCTTGGGCCGTCCCCTTCTTCTTTTGCCCTCTACCCTTCCAAGCATCAAGGCTTTCTCAAGTGAATCCTCTCTTCTCATTTGATGTCCAAAGTATTTTAGCTTCATCTTTATTATTTGACCTTCTAAGGAGCAGTCAGGCTTGATTTCTTCTAAGATTGACCCATTTGTTCTCCTCGCTGTCCAGGGTACTCTCAAAACTCTCCTCCAACACCACATCTCAAAGGCGTCTATTTTTCTGTGCTCCGCTTTCCTAATGGTCCAGCTCTCACAACCATACATTGCCACAGGGAATACCATTGCCCTGACTATGCGAATCTTTGTTTGCAATTTAATGTCTCTACTTTTCACTATGTTCCCCAGGTTTCTCATCGCTTGCCTCCCGAGAATCAGTCGCCTTTTTATTTCATGGCTGCAATCCCCATCTGCAGCGAGCTTTGATCCTAGGAAAGTAAAATCTGTAACTGCCTCTACTTCTTCCCCATCTATTTTCCAGGGACTGATAGGGCCTGTTGCCATGATCTTGGTTTTCTTGATATTTAGTCTCAAGCCAGCTTTGTAAAGCGTGCGTTCAAAAGTTGGCAACACCCTACATCGGTTATCGTAGGCTGCGGGATTTCCCCGTTTAAGTAATTTTATGCATTTTTTTCTTTTGTGAGAAATCTTTACCCTTCCTAAGGGCCCCCAAACAAATTTTTATACCGGGCCCCGTCAAGGCACGCTACGCTTCTGTATTGAATTATCTTATCTCCTTAGATGGGGGCTGGGGCAAAGCCAATGTGTACTGAGCTGGGAGGATCTGGACAAATAGATGTCTGGAAGTAGCTGGCAGAGCAGAAAGAAAATCAGGGTGGAACCAGAAGGAAAACGGACAACACCAGGGTAGAACATGTGGGGTCTGGAACAATATGAAACTTACATGGGGTTTCTTCTTCAAACTCTGTCTTTCTGATAGAGCATCCTTTTTTCATCAGCATTCCCATTTTAGCTGGCTGGATAGCTCAATGAATTAGGTAATTAGGCCATGGAGACAAAGTTTGTAGGTTCGATTTACCATTGCACATCCCAGAAGAGATAATATGTGTAATGTACTGCAAACTGCATAGTTCCAGGATGCCCCCAGAGGTAAGGAATGGTAAACCACTCCTGAGTACTGTATACCTAGAGAGCCCTGGAAAGGGTCAGCATTAGTCAGAATTGACATGATGGCACACAATGATTAGATTATTCTCATCTTCAAAATGTGTCATGTTGTCTCTTTCTCTTTGTTACATGGAATCAAGAATACATTCCAGGAAGATTTGGACAGGAAGACTCCCAAGGGTACGCTGCTTTTACTGTGCAGGGTAGCGATTACCAAACTGTGACCATATCAATGTTTGTCCGTACACGTAAGACTTCTGGCTTATTATTTGCTCTGAAAAAAAGCACATTCCTGTTTCTTAAGGTCTGGTTGGAAGATGGGAAACTCATCCTGACTGGTCCAAACTCCAACAAATTCCAAAGAACGGAACCTTTGAATGATGGAAATTTCTATTTAATAGCTCTAAAAATACAACCATATAAGATGGAGCTATTCTACTCAACACAAAATGTGGGTTACGTTTCTACACCCATTACAAAAATCCAAAGTGGAGATATTATCTACATTGGGGGATTACCAGAGGACCAAGAAACCAATGCAAGTGGTGGATATTTCAAAGGATGCATCCAAGATTTACGACTGAACAACCAACCACTGGAATTCTTCCCTGTCTCTACTTCTGAAAGCTCAGTCATCAACAAAAGCACACTGATCAACATAGCCCCAGGCTGTGCTGGGGACAACCTTTGCAAGGTAAGGATGCTGTTTCTCAAAATGCTGTTTCTATGTTTGCAACAAGGAATTTTCTTTTGAACTCACAGTGGTCACAAACAACATGTGACAGTAAGAATCTCTTAACATGATATATGAAACAGGTAGGTGAGATCAGATTTTGCCAGGCAGTCTTACCATTTACTGCCAATACCATAAAACATCTGGGGGGCTGGAAACACAGCTCTGAAATGGCAAGGTAACCAGTTAGCAAGCCAGTTATACATTAAGGGCAACTTGAACTCACTGTAATTTTCAAACCAGAATATTCTCATAATTACTATAAAACCAGGGTTTTGGAGCAGACCAATCATATGGTATGTTATGAACATTAGGTATGTTAATTGTGCCCATAAAAAGTTGAAGCAAAGAGGAATGTTATCTCACCACACAAATGCATAATTCACAGGGCTCAGAGCGACAAAAAACTCATACAACATTTATTTAGCATTGTACAAAATTAATAATTTTGTAAACACATGGCATCTATTAATTATATAAAAGTTAATACATATTGGGGTTTGTAAAACATATTTGTCAGTGAGTTGGGTGTTCATGCAGTATTTGCTTTATGTGAAAGAGCATTGTTACCATATTACAGTTGTACCTCACTTAAAGAGCATAATATGTTCCACAGGATTGCTCTTTAAGCGAGTTTGCTCTTTAAGCAAACACCATTGTAAGTGACCAATTGTGACATCTATTTGTTAAGCGAGTTTTTGGTTGGTTTTATTTGTAAAGTGAAGTGAACATTCAGAGAAAATGCTGCTCTTTAAGCGAGTTATTCTTTATGCAAGGTACTCTTTATGCAAAGTTTGACTGCACATTATTTTTGGAAGAAACTTAGTTAGAATCAAGTCTGGTTCCTTTTCATGAGCTTGCTCTGTTTTCTCTCCCCTACCCCATCACAATAAATCACCATACCTTCATAAACAAGGGCAGTGTATTCCTCCCCCCCCTTTTTTTTGCTACTAGCCTGTTTATCTTTATTTCTTCTAGAAAAGACTACCAATTGGACATCATAGGCCATAACAAAGAACTTGAAAGTTTCCTTCCCAAAAGTAAACCCATACTTCTCCTTTTAAAAGAAAGTTCATTAACATTCCTTTCTATTTTAAAGTTTTCAATTAATATTTTTAAAGCAGTAATAAAATTGAAGAATAACCAACATTCATCCTTATGAGCAATGAAAAATGAGAAATTGATTGTTATTACATTCCAAATTTCATGTTACTTTTACTATAACCCCAAAGCACTCAGAAGTTACACCCAAAGTAATGCATTTCAGACAAGCTTATTTTTAGCATGTTTTTAAGGTTTTAGTAATAACTACCTCATAAATAAGATAATTTTAGATAAATAATTTTATTTCTCAGTCGATTCACACTTAGGAAAAAAAAACTACAAAAGGCAAACCAAACCAAGTATTTTACAAACTAATAAACTGATGGTAGTGCGAGTTTTCAAGAATTACTATCCACTTCATGTGAGCAAAGTGATGAGAGAACTTCCATAGGGCTAAGCCTTCCCTGTAAGCAATAGGTTCTTTTGAGTGACTAAGTCCTATCTCTTTCCTTGATTGTAAAAGCCAAGCTCATGATAGATTCCCATCTCTCCTGTTCAGTCTCACCCCTGCCAGAATGGTGGTGTTTGCTATTCCATCTGGGATGACTTCACATGCGCCTGTCCACCAAACACAGCTGGGAAAGCTTGTGAAGAAGTGAGATGGTGTGAACTCAGTCCATGCCCCCATGAAGCCCAGTGCCAGTTGGTTCATCAAGGATTTGAATGCAAGTATTTATTCCTTCATTTATTCATTTGGTGGACTTGTTCGATTTGATTTGAGTTCCATCTTTTTTCATTGGAACCTATAGATGTGGAAATTGCAGGCTATGGACTTGCAACCTCTGCTGCAGAAACAAGTTGCCCTGTAATGTTCTTTACCTATCAAGAACTCGGACAACACAGTGCCCATTTTTACCTTCACTTTGGTCCTCTTGATAATTTGGAGTGGCTGTTGTTTATTTGTTGGTTTGTCATTTCCCTTTTAACATTGGAAATGTAATACTGGTTTCTGGCTTGAAAAGCAATGAAAGGGCAAAAAAAGAGTGAACTAAATTTGAGCTTTTGAACGATTACTCATGACTAACATCACAAGAAAAAAATATTATACAAGAAAGAGTTTCTGCTTCACTCACCCCAGAATTTAAAGGGTATCCCTCTAGTCCAGTGTTTCCCAAATGCTGGTTTTTGGACTTCAATTCCCAGAAGCCTAAGTCATTTCCCCAAAGCACTGATCACCCAATGTACTGACTTAGGCTTCTGGGAATTGAAGTCCACTAGTGGGCTGTGTACCCCTTGTTGGGAACCACAGTTCTAGTCCAAGTCATGATCTGTCTATAGTTCAGGTAATAATAGAGAGACCTGCGGAGGCACACCAAAGAGCCTCCTGAAGACTGTGGTATTTTTGAACCACTTTTGGGCATCCCCTGGTAACAGCAACCTTGTGTTGTTGGCTAATCTTCCTCACATTAGGTCAGATGAAAGGAACTGCAGAATGAACTCACCAAAAAGTGCCTTTTGGCAGTTTCACGTCTGACCTAGACATGGAAGAAGAAGATTAAGAAGATAGACCTGCTCACTATTAATTACCATTTCTCCTGTTTCTGAGGCTGAGCCTTCTATGACTGGGTTAAGACTACAGTGGGTACATATTGACTGATATCTGTGACATCATCTGCATAAACTATAGTAGTTGTGGTTCAACAATTTTGTATTTAAAAAATCAGCTTCAAATGTCCAGTTGTATTCATTCATAATGTGAATAATGTGAGGAAGCCATGTCAGCAATTTGAGTTTTTATGCATATAGTACAAGAACACAAAAAAGATCACTTCTTGTTGTTGTTTTTTATCAGAACACCACTCTTATTTTACTATGCAGAGTTAAGGAGGTTATAAAGTGAGCCGTGGTTTTTCTCAGTGCTCATTTGACCCATATTTCACAGTGCAAGGAGTTAAGAAGGTTAATCCCACAGGTTGTCCTTAGATGTCTCTCTCCTTCCCTCATGTATTTTTTATAGCACAGCCTACCAATTACACTGACTATTAGAAAGTCAGAGGGCTTAGAGTGATAATAAGTAATGCATGCAACCATAAACACACCAGGTGACTTAGCAAATAAATAGTAGGGATTGCAATTTCAAAGATATTATTGTGCTTTCAGATTAGGCAAAATAAATATATTTCTTGGTTACCCTTATTACTAGAAGAACAAATGCTGGGCAGTTAAGAACCCATTAGTAGAAGAAAAAGTGGCAGGTAGAGTCTACGGACAGTACCATCAGGGATTTAGTGCGTGAATTCAATGTGTTGAATTATGCTCATTAGTTAGTTTATTTCTTTTATTTCATTCATTAGTTATGGGTGATGTTTCAAATGGAGAAAAATAAAGACATGTTCATAAAATTAAGGTTTTCATAAAATGTTCATTAATTCTAAGGTTTTCTGAGCTAAGGTAAAAGTCATCCTTGATCGAAAGCCAGTCATATCCAACTCTAGGTTTTAGTGCTCATCTCTGTTTATAGCCAAAGAGCCATTGCTGTCTGTGTCTGCAGACATTTTCGTGGACATTTAGCAGGGATGGAAGCTGTTTATCTTCCCACCAAAGTGGTCCCTATTTATCTTCTTGCAAATTCTTGTTTTTAAACTGCTACGTTGTTTTAACCCAAAATCAGAAATCCCAATTTCATTTGTGTTTATTATTTTTTATATTTTATTTTTCAATAAAGATGCTTTTAACCTTTATTTTCCATTCTCCCTGACTCTACCCACTATGCACACATGTCCATAAACAGCCCACTGTACAAACAACAATTCACCACAGGTGAATAACTGCAAAGGACCTATTTTTAATAAATATTTCAATAGTCAAACTGCAAAGAAAAAGAGTTTTCCCTTCACGATTCCTTGAAAGCAGTTCTTCAATAAGAGGGAAAGCCAAAAAGGAAACTGGTTATGACTTCAAAGGAGAAACTTCCTACAGTGTATCCATTCTCACACCAATGTATCTATTCTGGAATGGAGAAATACTTTTTTTGAAGGAAAGAAGGTTAGAAAGAAAGTGGTTTTTTTTGTTTTAAACCTTCACAGAAAATGTTGCTGAAGTTCGATCCAAATCATATAAGTATCAAAAGAAAGGTTATTATGTCCTCTTTCAAACACACTATAGAGCACTTTGATCGGTTGATCAGTTTTTGTTGCATCACCACCAGCAACTCTCCAAGATTCAAGCAATGATCTTTCTCATATGAATATCCTTACTGCCAAAATCATCCCTCTGTATCTTTTAGACTGTAGCTCCTAGAAGCTCCATGGCTGACTGAGGAACTTACAGAAACTGCAGTCCAGTGACTCTAGAACAGGGGTAGGCAACCTATGGTCCATGGGCTGGATCTGGCCTACAGCATCAAATAATCTGGTCTCCATCCTCACTCCAGCCACCACCAGAATTGGCCATGGACTCATTTACGGCTGTCATAAACACATTTATGAAAGCCATAAATAGGGGGACACCATTCTGGCCCCCTTAACTGTCTGAGGGAGTATCAGACATCGGCTGTCTCATCGTAAGGGCTCCTCCCTGGTCAAGTTCCTGAGACACCCTCATTACTGGAACTTTTAACCCTTACCTTCCACCATTGAGAGAGCCGAGCTGCTTTAAGGAACTCTTACTATGCTCAGGCAATAGAGCAAAAGAGCATAGAGCAAAACAAGGGAAGTTTCCTCTTCTGGTAGCATAGCTTTGTGTGTGTGTGTGCCAATAAAAAGAACACCAATCTTCAAAGAGAAACAGCTACTTTATTCTTCAGGTTCATGTAGGATAGTCCATGGAAAAACGTAGATTAAAAGATCAAAACAAAGGATCAGTCCAGTACACAGTCCAGGTACTTTAGGTAATCATAGTGAAAGAAAAAGAATAGTCCCACCATAGCCAGGGTCTTATGCCATTGAGATCTAGAAACGAACTAACTAACTTCTCTGCAAAATGGAGATTCTGCAGTCAGGTGGGTAAGCTTTAGCCAATCAGGTAACAGAGAGAAACATTCTCAAAACAAAGACTTGGTTACACATGTGCACAATCAGTGAAGTCAAAACATGCTAGCTAGGGAGATAACACAGGAACACTGGCTGAAAACAGTGAGTTTATGAGACAGAGAGGGAACAAAGGATTTCTATGAGGCCTAGCTAAAAATTCTACAACCTCAAGCCTTGGGAAACATGAGGAAATATGTCATTTCCTGACAGGGAGCGTGACCCAGCCCCTGACTTAAAAAGGTTGGCAACCCCTGCTCTAGAAGCCACCAAACTGAGGAAACCTGGTTCTACCTGAAGATGTCATACACCACACCAGCCACCTCTCTGTGCAGAGCATGTGCTGTACAATTGAACTATGCCCTATTTCTTTTTAATGTGTGGTTCTTCTTCATGGTCGAAAGCCAAGGGTGGGTGATGCCTTTTTAGACCACTAAAATATTGTAATGGAGTGGTGCTAAATAGCTGAGGGGAAATTGAGAGATAAATTCTAATCCAGGCTATCAGAGTTGAAATTTGAAACCTATCCTGCTGAGGTCCTCCTGCAGCCCCCATTTTGGAAATAGGTTTAGAGAAAGAAACAAGTCCACATATCTGGCCGTGAATTTTGAATTTTCATGTTTCTTCTACATAGTCACCTTAGTAATGTCCAGCCTGGCAAAGACTTCCACAGAGTCAAAAGCTAGCTTCTGCTTGCAATATATTCATGGTCTAGTAAAGAAACCACCTATCCTTGTTTTCAGTATTTACTTAATCATTTCTTCCACTGTTGAACAAGTGTCTATATATTGCATGTCAAAACCAAAGTAAAATACAATGCACTGTAAGAAGAGAATTAACACTTCTTTTTTACTCGTTTGCTCTCTCTGCCCAGGTATTGCCAATGCCATTTTTAGTGGCAGAAGCAGTGCAATCTTCTACAGGAGCAATGGGAAAATCAGGAGAGACCTCACCAAGATAACCTTTGGCTTTCGAACGCGAGACTCAGATGTGATATTGCTTTATGCTGAGAAGGAGCCAGAGTTCATCGCCATTAGTATCCAGAATACCAAGCTTAGGTTTCAGCTGCGAAGTGGCAACAGCTTCTATACACTGAGTCTAGTCAGCTCTCAGCCAGTGAACAATGGACAGTGGCATCAAGTGACCTTCTCAATGATTGAACCCTTATCTCAGTCATCAAAATGGCATCTTGATCTAGACGATGAAGAAGATAGCATGACAAGTACTCTTGCCACAGGAAATCTCAACTTCCTAAGAGAAGAGACAGATATCTACCTAGCTGACAAAGCTTTTGACAATCTGGATGGACTGAGAGGGTGCATGAGCACTGTAGAAATTGACGGCATCTATCTTTCCTACTTTGACAATGCTGATGGCTATACTAAAAAACCACAAGAAGAGCAGTTTCTCAAAATATCTGCCAATTCTGTTGTCACTGGTTGTCCTCCATTGGATGCCTGCAGCACAAAGCCTTGCATGCATGATGGGGTGTGTGAAGACTTCTATACTTATTATCATTGCATGTGTGCTGATGGATACACAGGGACCCACTGTGAAATCAACATTGACGACTGTGCATCAAACCCTTGTGTACATGGAAACTGTAGTGATGGAACTGCCTTGTACAAGTGTATATGTGATACTGGATACACAGGTGTGAGGTGTGAGGAAGACATAGATGACTGCCATGGGCATCTGTGTGCAAATGGGGCCACCTGCATAGATGGGATTAATAGTTATTCCTGCCTGTGTCCTGGGAACTTTACTGGAAGGTTTTGCAGGTACTGTAGTGAAGTCTGATGAAGACATTCATCCAATATGAGTCACATTCACTTCTGAGCCTTAACTGAGGCCATACTTAAACCCTGAACAAACCCTTGATTAGCAATTGTACTACTGCAAGTTGCCTTGAGAGGATATCAGGTAAAGTTGTGAAAATCTATTCAACACATCTTCATTCACTGGTTTTAACTACTTAGATGTGATTCCTGTACATGATATTTTACAAAATTTCACAAGGCAATGTTTGAACACTCCCATCTCATGCAAATTCCTGCCCCAAGGAGATTACAACTTAAATTATAACGGTGGGCAGACATGAAAGGTGAGAGATCAGAGGGAAAAGATTGTAAAGCACCTTTACATTGCATCGCTCCTGAACCTGCAGCCAATTGACCTGACAAGCCCCATTCCAGATTTTGGTGATTACATCAAAGTCTAAATTGTTTCTGGCCCAAGTAATCTGAAGTAGCTCCTCCTCCCATATCAGGCTGCCCATAAATTTCATGAATTAGAGGAGGCCCTTTGTTGTGGTTGTGTTCTTCTGGTCAGGGAATTAGAAGAACACTTATTTTCTGGTCCATGCAATAAAGTAACAAAACATAGGTAGATCTCTGACTAAAGTTGGGGTGGGTGGGTGATTATTTCTGTTCCACCAAGACCAGTGAAAGATTTTGGCCTGGCCTCATCCACAGCACCAGTAGTGCATTTGTACAGGTTGTTACATTTGAATTAATAATATAATAATTTCATGTCAGAGATTACTCTGGGTTGAAAAGATTTTTGCTGGAGAAACTCTGCTCAGGGGACACCCGAATGAGGCTCCTTTCATGTCCCCAAGAGCAGCCCTAGGGTATCGAAACCTGACCTTCCAGTCCCCAAGCTCAGCATCCTAACCACTAAGCCACCAGGGGAGCTGCTTTCAATTTTATATGGCAACCATTAGGATGTTATGCCGGGGACCGTTATTGGGCTTTGTTTTATAGTTGTCTGTTTTTAATTGTTTGAGATTGTTAAGTATTGTTATACTCCACCTTTCGTTCCCAAAGAGAAAGAGAAAGGTAAGATGATAGAGATAGATAGATAGATAGATAGATAGATAGATAGATAGATAGATAGATAGATAGATAGATAGATAGATTCCTGAATGAGTCTAGAAAAGGCTAAAATATGATAGAAGCATTTGAGGGCAACTTTATACCTCTTTTCAAAACAAACAAACAAAAAAACTACACAGACATTCAAAAAAATAATAATCAGAACAAGTAATTTTACAAATTTTCTACTGCTCTTTCCCTTTAGGCGCATACGACTGCCCTCGACAGTGTGTGGGAATGAGAAAAGAAATCTCACATGTTTCAACTATGGCAACTGTACTGAGCTACAAGGGCACTTAGAATGCTTGTGCCTCCCGGGTTTTACTGGACAGTGGTGAGATCCTTTGATGTAGTGTATTGGATGTCCTTGCAAAGAGATATGTGAAGGTTTTATTCATGCAATAACATCGTGCTATGAAGTTGACGCTGCAACCATGGCTTCTAGTTCACTGTGGCAAACAATTAGATTTGAATGGAAATATTACCTTTGACTCATCAGTGTGCAATAGTGCTATCAGCTCATTTTCAAAAGCTATGAGCTGCTCATACCTCTGTCTTTTGGAACAAAACCAGACAAAAGAAGAAAAGCCTGTCTATAGATACTGAATTAAATAAAGATGGTTGTTGCTTAGGTTTCACACACTGAGTGACAGTAATAACAATAGCCACAGAGGAGCATTCAGACATGAAAAACCAACCCTGCAAGCTCGTTCCTATATTACAGATCGTAGAGCATTGGTTATGGTGCATCCGTAATTCATGTTGGACTCTTGTGAAGCTTATTTAGGTTTCACAGTGTTGAAACTAAAAGCATAACTAGCGGGTAACAGCTTCTTCTCAGGAGCTGCATTTTACAGGAAAGAAAGCAATAGTTTTCTACACTTTTGTATGGACCTTCAGAAGGCAATCTTCAGATATGTATAGTTTACATAGAAGAATCCATTTTGAATACCATATAAAATGGTGTGTTATATCTGCACATGCTTTTAAATCAGTAAGAAGTCAACATTTTTCAAATATTATTTTAGAGGTCTTTTAATGACTTCTGGTCAAAATGCAATAGCCAGGAATTAGAGGAGCTAAAAACTACAAAATAATTTTGGGGGGCCCACACAGGGATGATAAAAGGATTGTTTCTGCAGGGCTAATTGTAATGTACTCCCTACTCACACTACAATCCTTTTGTCCTCATATAATAATGATCTGACTGCACAGCATCATGGTTTAAGTATCTGGCTGTGGAGCCAGAGGTTGGTAGTTCAATTCCCCACTGTTCCTCCTGGGAGGAGAGCCAGCCTGTGTAATCATGTGCAAGTTGCACAGCTCCAGGGAACCCCCAGAAGAAGGTCATAGTAAACTATTACTGAGCATTCTCTACTTAATAAACTCTAGAAAGGGGTCCCATATGTCATAATTGACCTGTTGTTGTTGTTTGTTTGTTTGTTTGTTGTTGTTGTTTGTTGTTGTTGTTGGGGTATTAACCTATGTCAGGCTCCTCTGGACCTCCAGGCCTCAACAAAGTCTCTGCATCTCACCAAAGTAAGGGCAACCTGAGTCCAAGGAATATGCGCTCTTGACCTGCATCAGCTGAACAGTGACTTAACTCTTCCTGTTATGTTGAAGCCAATATATCTATACCTCTTTCCTTTTAGGTGTGAAGTGGAGATTAATGAGTGCAACTCCGATCCATGCCTTCACGGAGGCCTTTGCCAAAACCTGCTCAACAAATTCCACTGCATCTGTGAGGTGAACTACGCTGGTGAACGTTGTGAGATAGATGTAAGCGACCTCTCCTTCTTTGTCTCTCTCTTATTGTGGCAGAACCTCTTTCAGCTCCTCTCCTATCTCATCCTGCGCATGGATGACGATCCAGCGGTGGAGTGGGGTGAACAAGATGATTACTAACAGTCACTGCATGTGGCCGTCATTTTTAAAGCCATCAAAGCACAACAGAAGATGCCTTTGTAAAATAGTAAAGCTGAGTTAGAAATCAGAAAGGCAAACATCATCACTCTTTAGTCTCCTTTTTTCCAATATTTTGAAAACATACCATTGCACATTATTTGATATCCTTATTATAATGTTAAAAGCACAGGCTGTGATGTAGATTCATGTTTATTAATACAGTACAGTGGAGATTTTAAAGTGAAAGAGACTGATGTTGCTGGTTTGCATCAATTTGAATATGCCTTCTTCTCCAGCTTTGTTCTTTCAGGATGTAGTTACAGTGGTAACTCGAGTTACACATGGTTCAAGTTACAAAATTTCCACAATATGAATGGAAATCAATTTAAAATAATGGCTTGAGTTACAATTTTTCTGGGACAGATTAATTGGTTTTCAATACATTCCTATGGGAAACCATGTTTCAAGTTATAAATTTTTATTTTTGATGCATTCCTATGGAAAATTTGAGTTACAAAATTTTCATAACATGAAAAATGCCTTGGAACGCATTAAATTAGTAACTCGAGGTACCACTGTATACCGTTTTTAAAAATAGGATTTAAATTGGGGTTTTGTGAACTCGATATAATGTCATGTGGTAAGTGAGTTGGTATGAAACTCCATTGAAAAATCTGTCAGATCCCACCCCCTTGCAGGATAAGAGTACATGGGACTATTCTTGAGAGACCTGTATTAATATAGTTCACCAGCTGTTTGGTGGAGACAGGCTCCTGCTGATTGGTGGAGATCAACTGGATCCCTTCTTTACTGCCACTGCAGATAATTTTTTTTAAAAAAATATTATTCCAAGTACAATACTACTATCCCACAATGAATACTTTTTTAAAATAGTTGGAGCCCCTCTCCACTGATCAACGATCGGTTGAGATGGACTCTTGGAGTTCGACAGCAGAAACCACAGAATTACAACATAGTCACAAATCCAAATTTTATTCAAATGACACTTCTTCAGACTTCCATGCCATAAGTTTAACTGCTTTGAAAGTCCCAGCCATGATTATTATTTCTTCCTTTCAAGTACTGACCCAAAATAAATGAATGCTGGGGAGTGGTTTAAAATACAGTGCTAGGCATCCAAAACTAATACATACTTAGCTGTGCACGGTACAGTCACCATTACTTTTAAAAAATGGTTTCAGATTTGGCAAATCCAATGCAGATGTAGGAGGTGTTTGTTTGTTTGTTTTACCAATTTTGATTTTCCTGCTACTTGTTCCTTCTGGTAGGAGATCAAGTGGAAACTTAGATAATGCCTTTAGAAAGGAAGATATTGTTCTCCTGACACTTTTTAATAAAACAGACTCCAAGCCTACTCAGTCAATATGGTGGAAAGCAAGGGAGGGACATACAGAAGTCTTCTCTCAGTGTTCACTAGAAGTCATTTATAGCATGGAAGTCTGAAGAGGTGTCTGTATCTACGTTAGGCTGAATGTGCTTACTAAAGTCTCAAGTCTAAGACCCTGGTAATGGAAGGCTGCTGGTTAGGGGAGCTCTTTGTGTGGATTCAACATGCCTGCAAGCTCCTATTCAGATTTTTGCATTCATCATATGCCTAAGAGTGTAAGTACAAAACACAGTTACTTCAGTTTGGTTCCACTTTAACTATTGCAGTTCCATCCTGTAGAATGCTGGATTTTGTAGTTTAAAAAAGAGCTAAGAATTGTCTTCTGTGGTGCAAGGGAGGGCATAAGAGATATCTGGCAAAGAATTCTCAAGTCCTCACTAAACTGCAAATCCCAGAGTCCCCTAGGATAGAATAAAGACATTTAAATCAAATTGCTACAATAGTGCAGTTTGGTTGACACATTGGGACAGAATGCCTGAATAGAGATCTTTGCTTTAACAGCCATTCTCTAAAGGACGATCACTACTACATCCCAGTCTTTTGTACATAGATCTCCTTGAACTGAGCCATACACATAGATGTACTCTCCTGCTTTACAAATGGAAATCCTAAAACTCACTTCCAGATGTTTACAGCTGTGAAATAGATGAAAATAGGAATACAAAGAGCCCAATGCAACTGCAAGTCTCAATAGCAGTTTCCAATATTTGAGGTTTGAGGAAAATTTACTAGTTCAGGAGCAAAAAGGTTTAAACCTCAATCATTGTCTTAAATAAACAGTAATACCTCAGATAACGCTAAGACTTGGTTCCACAAGTCTTGGTGTTATCTGATTTTTAGTGTTATCCGATCCATGTTAAAATCCTATGGGATGGATTGGATAACATTAAAGTTCCATAGAGATACATTGTAACCGCATGGACTTTAGTGGTTTTTATCCGATCCATCCAATAGGATCTTAACGTTATTCAATCCAATTCTCCCCCCCCCCCGATTGCTTAACGTTATGCGATTTTAGCATTATCCAAGGTAAACATTATCCGAGATATTACTGTAATGAATGATATGATTAAGTAATTTCTCTTACCAAACACAATCAGTGTGATTTTAGTACCAAACACAATCAAGATAATTTAAGGCATATTATGGCACAAAGGGAGGTAATATTAATCTAGTCACATAACTAAATAAAACCTATTTCCTCAGGTAATCTGATGTTGTAGAAAGGCTAGACTTCACTAAAAATTACAAAACAGGCCAGAAATGATTGCCATGCCTATGGGAGAATTGGCCATTATATTAAAAAGTGGGGGGATGGGGATGGGAGAGATCTGGGTCCAGTGAAGGTGTTTTAAAAATAAGATATAGTTTAGATTGGTGTTAGGAGCCATGGAGCTCTCAAGGGCATTTCCTTGCCAATCTTGGTACTCTTGCATGGAAGAGTAGGGTGGGTGGCAGCCAGATCAAGCACAACCACTGTGAAGCAGCAAGGGAATGTTCATTTCAAAATATTTGCTCACCACTAGGAACCTGATATTGTTGTATATATGTTCATACATGAAGCATCTTCCAAATAACTGAAGTATATGGAAAGTCTCAGGGCATTTTATTCTCAGCGTTGATGTCGTTGTTTCCCTACAATCATAAAGAGCATCCTTCTCTCTTACTACCTCATCATCAACAACATCCTCTAACTTCAAAAAAATCCTGTTTGTTCCTTTCTTTGTACATCTGCAACAGCATTGTAATGTGAGTGTGGGGTACTTAGCATTCCCATCTTTGTACATACAATAAATCTTCTGCCTTTGTCAACTTACATCTACCTCTTTTCATTTGTGTCTATTTGTGCCCATGCCTGTGTGTTCTCATTTGCTTTCTGTGTCATGATTTATGAATGTTTTGCAGACTTCAGATATCTATTACCTCCGGAGCTGAAGTTCAGCCCTTCCATGGAGTTCCATCTGAGCCCTGAGGTGTGTGGTTGCTTAAACATCTCCTGAGATTGGTGTCTTTCACTAAAGAGAGTATCACCCACTCTCCCTGAGGAAAGAAAGCCTTCATTTCTAATTCTAGAATACATTTCGTGGCTGCTATTTTGATTTCACCAAATGTCATCAGAACAAAAAAGAATCTCTGGGGATTGCTCTGCTTAAATTTTAATTTCTCCCTTTCCCATGCAGAAAGGGGAATACATAAGTAAAACATGTCCTCTAGTCTATTGCTTTTCTGAGTCAGCAACATATTGTGCCAAAGGAGTAAACAATTCAGTGGGTTCTCAACCCAAGACGCACAAAGGCTGCAATGCAGGAATGAGGCTCAGGTATTTCAATGCAGACAGATCAGACAAATTCATTCATGTCTTTGTTAAAACTGTTTGCCACCCGCCAGTGCTCTCAAAGCAATGCACAAGAGAGAGAGAGAGAAACATTCTTTAAATATAGTTGTAAAACCAGTTTCAAAATATCTTTTTAAAGTCTGTCTTCTTCTTCTTTTTTTTTTTTAAATAGAAACAAGTGACTGGTCATTATGTTAAGGCACTTCCAACTAACACTGACCATATAAATCAGTGGTTTCCAAAAGACCCTGTTAATAACAACCCATCTTGGGTCCTGAAAACTCAAACTACAATCCCTTTATTGATTAAGCCATCTTGTACTTGGTCTTCCTCTTTCCCAGCGTAATTGCCTTTTCCAGTGATTTTTTGTCATGATGGTGTGTCCAAAACCGACTTACATAATTTAAAACAGTTAAATTGCATGAGCCAGTTTGAAAAAAAAAAAAGATAAACGCAGCTGAGTCTGCTTCCTCCATTGAAATGAATGGGATATTGTCACACAGATGGAGCTTCCCCAGGCAATTGCTAGGACTCAGCATTCTGGCCATTTCTTCTGCCCTTTTTTACAAGGTTTTCTTCGCTATCACTCGGAACAGCATTGGCTGCCCATTTCTAGTTGCAGTGTTAATTCCTCACAAGCTCCCATACAGGGAAATGTGGGAGACTGAAATGACCATGTGAGACAAGTCTGTTCAGACTCTGTAGCTGGAATGATCCCTGACAGAAGAGATCTCAGGACCCCTGGAGCTGATCCTACCTGTATTCTTACAGCAAAGGAAAACAGGCTCTATCGTGAATTAGATTGAAGCAACTGCCGGAGGCAGCAGACTTGAGATGTCATGAAAGGGCAGCAAAGCTTTAGTTCTTTACTTTGGTGCTGTTTTCTTTCTTACTTCCAGGAGTTGTAGGAGAGACTTTTGGGGTTTTCTTTCCCAGGTGTCCAAATAAATTGGTGGGAAGACTGTACAGCTTGATCTGGCTGTCAGAAGGGTTCTTTTGGCTGCTGTGCCTCAGGTGGAAATATGTCTTAGGCTGACCCCAGAGAAGGGATACTTGCAATCATATGAGAGTGCCTTCATCCCACATCAATTTCTGATTTTCGAGCATATGCTTTCACCATGAGCTACTAATTTGGGAGTGACTGTAACTGAGTGACTAAAAGACAGCTCTTTTGTCAAACTCACCATTTAGCCATTGACAAGGAGGGTCAACTTGCTTGTCTACCTGAAGCAAACAAATAGTGCATTCTATCCCTTCTATGCCAAGGTGCACAGTATCTAAAGGTAACCAAGTTATTATATAAGTCATGTGATATGTGCCACATCATAGAAAAAGTCCCACACGCATCTCTTCCCACTCCAGTAAAAATGCAGTAAGAATAAATACATTTCATGTCAGAAATTACTCTGGGTTGAAAGAATTTTTGCTGGAGAAACTCTACTCACAAGATGCCCAAATGAGGCTCCTTTCATGTCCCCAAGATCCGTCATGCAGGGCTATTGAACCTTGAACTTCAAGGGTCCAAGCTCAGTGTCTTAACCACTAAGCAACCACAGGGGTTAAGACATAATAAAAAGTAAAAGTAATAAAAAACATATAGTTTGAATGCATTTGCTACTCCTTCATTGGGTCAGAATTCTGCTGCCCTCTAGATACAGTCTTCTAGGGAAACTAACATATTCCCACTTTATGGATAAATCACATGAAAGGATGCTTACCACATTGCTGGTCATCAGATTCCCAATAATAACAGCACAGCACAATGCTTTTAGGTCATGCTGGTTGGAGAATTTTGAGAGCTGGAGTCCAGAAAAGTAACTTGTACAAGCTCTGGTCCACATTGCAATCATGTTATATCTCTAATCATTTGCTTCTGGCCTGTATTTGCTGAAATCTCATACCATGAAGTTAATGCCATGAAGGGGCTGTGGTGGCTTAGTGGTTAAGAAGCTTGCCTTGTTAGCTGAAAGGCTGGCAAGTTGGCAGTTCGAGACCCGGGTACTGCATGACGGATTGAGCGCCAGTCTATGTCCCAGCTCTTGGAGATATGAAAGGAGCCTCATTTTGGCATTCCTTGAGTGGAGTTTCTTCTACAAAAATCCTTTTAACCCAGAATAATTTCTGATACAAAATTATTATTATAATGCCATGAAGTCTCACTCTTATATCTGATGAAGTGGACTTGATCCACGAAAGCTAACATTAAAATATAGTAGTTAGTCTTTAATGTGCCACAATATTTTTGTTCTTTTTTGTGTTTTTTGTTTTATTTACTATGTGATAAGCTTGAACAGACTAACATGGCTACCACTTTAAAAAAATCATATATATTATGTATTTTATGATTTTTTACTGAATATTTTTATAGCTGTGGATAACTGAAACCATTGATACTTAACTTGTGGACATGAGGGTGTGACCCATACATGTAAGAGACAACTTTTGTGTCCACGAGAGAGTGTGAAACAGTAGGCGGGCTGTAGCTCCTCTAACCTAAGTAACAACTTTGTCTACTCTTGGTGCAGAACCCAAGATATCTATGCCTAAGACTACTTCAATCCTTTGACCAAACTAAGCTCCACATTCCTGCACTAGATCATACAGAAAATTATAGTACCCCATACAACTGCTTTGTGTTAAATCCTCATTTCCCCCTTGTGTATATCCACTTCACATCACTACAGTAGGTGTTCTTGGAAGCAGAGAAGCCTGTTCAGAAAAGCATAGCACACAGGAATGATCTGTGGTCCACCTTAAAATATTCTGGGTACCTTTTACCCTCCCCATTTTCCTGACAGGTCAATAATTAATACTACAAATGATCGAAACAGAATGCTCTCTTTTTAAATTCTCTTGATTAAAGTGTTTTTAGATCCCTTTCAACATAATGCCAGAAAACACAAACCACATGGCTTCAATAATAATAATAATAATAATAATAATAATAATAATAATAATAATAATAATAATAATAATAATAATAATAATAATAATAATAATAATAATAATAATAATAATAATAATAATAATAATAATAATAATCCAAACAGTTATTACTACAAAAGCATGAATGAGCATAGCAGATAATAATAAGACTGAACTGAGAAATAAAAATAAACTACTCTAACACAAGACTTTGGACTTCTCACTGAATTTCCCCTTCTGAGATTACTTAATATAGTCAAGCCTCGCATAAAGAGCACCTCACTTAAAGAGTAACTCGCTGAAAGAGCAGAATTTTCTCTGAATGGTCGCTTCGCTTAACAAATAAAACCAACCAAAAACTCACTTAACAAACAAATCAGGGTTCACAATCCCCCCCCCCCAAGTCACAATTGGTCACTTACAATGGTGTTTCATTTAAAGAGCAAACTCGCTTAAAGAGCAATCCTGTGGAACACATTATGCTCTTTATTATTATTATTAAGTGAGGTACAACTGTATTCATTAATGGCAAGTGTTAGTTATGTGAACGTGTCCTAATGACACTAAAATTGCGATAATAAATGCCTGATGCCTCATGAATAATTTATTCCACATTTGCATAGTCATGCACATATTCCTGAGTAATTATCTCACTGACTAAAAAGGTGTCAAGAACTGAAAGAGAATTTTTCCTTCCACTTGCTCTCTTCTCCCCCGCATCATCCATGCTCATCTTTCTTCCTTGATTCCACAGGGTACCTGAACATTCCTCATTTACACATAAAGTTTAAAAAAAAGAAAAGAAAGATAGACGAGGAGGAAAACTACTGGTGACAATTTAAATAATAAGCGAATTGATAAATGTGTTCTGTGGCCCTAGCTTGGCAGAGTGGTGCTATTCTGTTTGTTTGTTTGTTTGTTCCTTCATTCCTTCATGCATTTGTTTGTCTGTTTGTGTTCTGTCCATCTGGGATATTCTCCCACTCTGGACAAAGTACAACAACTAGAAAAATCCCATACAATACAAGATCAAACATATTACAATATAAATAGACATTAAATAGCAACCCATATACAATAAAACTATAAACAATAGACAACAATATCAACTATCTTCTTAAGGGATTAAAAATAAAACCTGATAACCTGACTGGAGTATCTCTTCACCATTTGAAAAAATTAATAGAATAATAGGAAATTACAGGAGGTGATATCCTCTTGTGCTCATAATCTATTCACACTTGTCAACTGATTATCTGATGAAACTGGTTAAGTGATGAAAAAGAGAATCTAGTTCAGGAATTTCCCTTTGCTTGGTGTCTCCATATAAATAATACTATGTGAATGACACTATTCTGCATATGAATGTGTACAATAGATATCACAGTCAGCCAGAAAAGTGTGTGCTCAGCCAAGTCAACCATGAATTTTCATTAGAGCAAAATCAGTAAATTGAGGCTAACCTACCAAGCACATATGAAGAAAATACAGAACTGACCAGAAAAGACAATAGTGCTGGGAAGGGGAATGCAGTAGATAAAGAGGAAGACTTAACATGAGATGGATGTGTTCCATAAAGGATGCAGCAAAATTTCAGACTGATTATTTGCAACGCCATAACAGGGTTACAAAAATTATTTATTGGAAACTTTGCCAGAAGTTTGGATTTGAATGCAGTAAAAATCATTGGGAACATCAAGTAGAGAAAGTTTTAGAAAATGAGAGAGTCAAGATCTTGTGGGACTTTAAAATTCAAACAGATATACATCTGCCTCACAACACACCTGATATAACTGTTGTGGAGAAGAAAGTATGGTTCATTGACATTGCTGTACCAGGAGATGCATGAACTGAAGACAAACAATGAAGGGGGAGTGTCCACAAAATATTGTGATTTGCAAATTGAAGTTGAGCCTCTATGGTGGAAGAAATCTGTTGTTGTTCCCATAGTGATCAGAGCCCTTGGAGAAGTACCTAAAGGACTCCCTATATATCTGGAAATTTTGGACTTATCTGATTTGAACACCCTTACTCTCCCCCACCCCCCAAAAAGCACCCCTCTACTGGGAACTGCATATACACCCAGACGTTACCTTAACAGCTCTTAGGTCCTTAGTTAGGGCTTGAACTGTTAATTTTAACCCAGTCTTTGACTGTGAACCAAATGGTTGATTTGTAATAATAATAATAATAATAATAATAATAATAATAATAATAATAATAATAATAATAATAATAATAATAATAATAATAATAATAATAATAATAATAATAATAATTATTATTATTATTATTATTATTATTATTATTATTATTATTATTATTATTATTATTATTATTATTATTATTATTATTATTATTATTATTATTAGGTAGGACCAATGATCTCTTTCAAGATAAGGAAGTTTTGACTTTCAATTTATATGAGCAATTTTATATCTGGGGACATAAAAGGTTGCTTGTTTCTGTTTTACTTTTTAAAACATCATAACTTGAAAATCCTTTGCTCAAACTTACACAAATCTGGCACAGAGCAAGAGCAGACTGTCTGCCACAGTAGTAATTATTGATCATGAAAGCTATCCGTCTGTTCTTTCCTCATAAAAACTATATAAACTCATTTATAGAAAGCAAAGGGCTGCATACCACACCAATCTGTTTTTCATTTGAAATAAGATCTATTTTCTACTTCAGTGCCAATCTAATTCTAGCCGCAACAAGCAGGGGGTTCCTCATTCCTGAAACTATATGTTAACTACAAACTTGTGCAATTTAAGAACATAATCAGAAGAACCAGTGGCATATGCCCTGCAAACCAGTTTTCATGTGAACTCTTCAGCAAGGTGTCAGAGACTGTCATTTAAAACAAAAAACAACCCTGATATTTTAGATATCAACTCCCAGAAGTCTCCGGGAGCTTAGCCAGTGGCAAGGAATTATGGGAATGTTGGTCTCATCTGACAAAGGTTCCCCATCTCTAGACTACAGTAGTGGTAGCAACACATGTAGTTTCTTCAATAAAGAGCTTATGTATAATTGAGATGCTTACACAGTACATAAGCACATTGGCTAAAATCTTGTACCAGTATATATAAAAGGGATAACTGCTGGAAGCAAATTGGCTCAAGTTGCGCCATTTCTTGTGTCATTTGCCAGAATCTCATTGTGCAAGTTATGCTGCACAAATCAGATGACATCATCAGCTGTGGCCATGCATTGGCTGTTCTGGAGGAATTAAAAGCTTCCATTTTCTCTCTCCATTTTCTGTTAATCTTAGGGATTTCTTTCATCCTGGGGGAGTGGTCTGGAGGCACAGAATAGAATAGGGAATTATTTATAGCCAGAAGATCACTGCCATTGGTTCCAGGCTTTGAAAGAAAGCTAGCTCAATGATAAAGCAGCAAATTGAAAAAAGAGTGATAAGGCAACCAAACAGAGGCTCAGAACAAAAGGGTCTATACCCACCCCTTCCATTTTCATCTCTCAAAATTCGAAACCTCCTCTCTTTTTTTGCACTGGCCTTATTCAGAACATGTTCAATATGTCATGATCAGAGTTTGGAAAAAGTTCTCTTTGAGCTGCAACTCCCAGGATCCCCAGCGAAGATGTCTGTGGAGACACAATGAGTGTTGTTCCAAACACTGGGCATTACAGTAGAAAAGACAAGGCGCAGGGATTCTCAATGTGGCCCCTCACCACCTCTACCACACCAGGAAGTGCCATGTGGTGGAGGAATGGCAAAATGGCCGTCTGGCCTTTGAAGGTGTTTGAGGGAGCATGACCCAGCCCTTTGACTTAAAAAGGTTGAGAACTCTTGCATTAGAGGGTTGAAAAAGAGTGAATCAGAAAGGAAACTCCATAGGAACAGGGCCAGAGTTGTATGTGCTGAAGGAGTTTCACTTTAACAATCTGAATCTTTTGTCCTCACAGGTCATTTAGCTGATCAGCCCCAGAGGTGGGATTAAAAAAAAAATTACTACCGTATATGCCGGCGTATAAGACAACCCCCCAACATTTCCACTCAAAATATAGTTTGTTATATACTCGGCGTATAAGACTACCCCCTCTTCCGCACACCTTCCACACACCAAATAAAACATAAAAGAACATCAGATTTGATTCCAACATCTCCCTGTGGCCGGCACTAGTGCGCAAGTGCACATGTACGAGCTCTGTGTGGACAAGGGGTGGGGCAGAGCACCGCTGCTTCCTGCCGAGCAGAATGGGCCGGTCATGCCGAAAAGGCTGGCACCCCGTCTCACTGCTGATGCTCACCGCAGCCACGCATGATACCGCGCGATACTGGATGGTATGTAGAATGAGGTGGGTGGGCATCAGGAGGCCACTATGGGCACCAGGCAAGCATCGGGAGGCCACTATGGGCAGCTATGTCTATCCCAACTGAAGTGCACCCGGTGTATAAGACGACCCCCCCCCCTTGGAGGCATGTTTTTCAGAGGAAAAAGTAGTCTTATACGCCAGCATATATAGTACCTACTCTGTGGACGTGGTATTGTGGCAGTGGCCAGGGGGAAAGCCCTGTGTTGCACCTGAATTAGGACTACAGGTACTTTATTTCAAAACTTGGATGGGTGTGGCCAGCCGAAATTTCTGCTACCAGTTCTGGCGAACTGGGTCAGCATCCTTCTTATAGAGTACTTGCTTGTGCGGAACCCAAACTTCCTTTCATTGCATGAAACAAAATTTGCAAGAGGATGTCAAAAGGAAACATGATGTCGATAGGATCCCTCCCCTGCCTCTGTTGAGAGACAAATTGAAAGCACATACCCATAGTTAAAAGGAGCTGGGCTCCACTGGTTTGAGGGCAATTACAAATAATGAGATGGAGACGAACAGATCATTTCAATGTCTTGGAATATTTTAACTGAAATCAAGTCCCCTGAGTTTCACCCTCTCCCCACCTCTGCGTAACATTCCCACTGGAATATGAAGCTCAGGCATCATGAGGAGCTGGTGGGGAATCTTCTAAGCTTTATTTACATTAGAAAGGACATTTCACTGGGGACTGCATGCTACAAAGGCAGGGGGAGTGGGGTAAAAGGGGGGGGTTTAAAACCACGCCACATTATTCAGCACAGTCCTTCTCTAAGACCAGACCAGATATTTTTCAGAATCTGTGGATCTCAATCCAGGCTGGGGCAAATCAAAGTTCTCACGGCCTGGTGAAAACGTTCATATGCAGTAAGTGCACCTGGCCAGGAAATTAAGCTTGTTCACCTCATCAACATATGAAAGCAGCAAGGAATATGCTTGCTTTTTCTTATCTGGGGTGGGTGGGAATGACTTGCGTCTCCAGACGGAGCCGCTGTCCTTTTGGAAGGGGGTTAAGAACTGGCTGGCAGGGGTTGTGTGGGGTATGGGCCAAAAGGTTGCCTCAGTTTGTTGTCTCATCTAACCCCTCCTTCTCTCTGTGTGACTTGTTTAATCTCTTTTTTAATTTTTGTAACTTTTAAAATCCTGTTTAATTCTATTTTTATACCATGTTTTTAACTGTGTTTTAAGTGTTTTCAAAGTTTGTTAGCAACCCTGGGTCTTTGTGAGGAGGGCAGCATAAAATTTTGATTAAATAAATAAATAAATAGAAGGGGAAAACATCCTCAGGTGCCTGATAGATATCCCATAATACACGAGAGTTAATCTGGTCCACAAGGGTTAAACGGGCTAATGGGACTCGTGAAGTAGTTCAATCGATATAAATCCAAACACCTATTGTTGTTTTTAATGAACACTTGGTTTCTTTTTGTACAACCTGCTGCTGATCCAGGATCAGGTCTTATTTTTCTGGACTGAGGTAAGGCATGCCCAAGTCCTGTAGGTAATCCATGTAAAAGTAACGATAGCAGCTTTTTCAAACAGCAAACACAGGTTAGTGGATAGCCATTTGGTTGCACCCCAGTTTTAGCCATGTTCATATATTCTCCTCACATATAGGGCAAAAATGGGCATGGGGCACATATCTAAGTTCCATCTAAAAGTCACATATACCTGAGAAGCTTCCCAGATCTTCACATGTTGAGCACAAAGCTCTGCACTGCCCCATTCAGCTCAATGCAGCTGCAGAGCTCTCACAATGAGATGCCTGGCCTTACTAAACAAATACGGTACATTTACAGAGCCCTATTCTCCTCCTGACCTGGGAAGGTTTACAAAGCTGCTTGGCTCAAACAGCTTGTAGGGTTGAGGCTTACTTGCTGCCCATCTCCCCTTAAATAGCTTTTGTTCTGTCTATGATTAGCAAACACTTTTGCAGGGTTTTATTTTTGTTTTGTCAAAGTCAATTGAAGAAGACTAAGCTATTTCAGAGAATAAACAAAACTAAAACTAAAATGCTTTAAACACTAACTGTTATATTTTAATGTGAACTTTCGTGGATCAAGTCCACTTTGTTTGACATGGGAGTGAGACTTCATGGCATCATTTTATATACCTCAGATACAGAGGCACAGAGTGATGCTGATCAATCACTCTGTCCTCTGTGTATGATGTGTATAATTATCTGATGTGCCTGAAACACAGACTAACAGCTACTATTTTAAAACTAAAATCAAGCTTATGCTTGAGGATCTCATGAGCATCTGAACTCAAGGAACTGAAATACATTTGCTTCAGAATAGTATTCTGGTATAAGCAAGATAGTAAGTACTGTAGCAGAAAGAAAGAAAGAAAGAAAAGAAAGAAAGAAAGAAAGAAAGAAAGAAAGAAAGAAAGAAAGAAAGAAAGAAAGAAAGAAAGAAAGAAAGAATGTTCTTTTTTATAAACAGCAACATAGCAAAGAAGAGTGTGTGTACAAGGCCAGTATAGTCTCCCCCTCCCCTGTGTTGTTGGAAGTGGAAGATGGCTGCAATGTGCATGTTGCACCCACAGGGAAGATTTGTTGATCTGATGTCGTACTGTCTATAGCATCATGCGCTAGAAGAGCTATTCTGCTAATCACTGATTCATGTTACTCATACTTGGTAGATGCAACTGTTTCCCAGAATTCTTGAACCAAATAAAGAGGTCAGTTCTCTGAAATACTGATTTATTTAAGCAAACAAGCAAACAAACCTAGAAAATGTGTGTGCATAGGGAGTTTTTTCTTTTCTGATTACAAGTTGCTGATTAGCAGATTTTATTCTAGTACTCTGGCAGCTATTGAGTGTTAATATGGGGGTGTTAATATGGGGGGTGCCCCAAATGGCACTTTTTTTGGACAGCAAAATTTCACAATAAATAGGACTTCACCACTACCCTTGGACTTCTTAGTGGCCAGGGCAAAGTGGTCGCTGTAGGGATGGGCACCGGGACCCTCCACCACCACTGGCATCCTGGGGCCCACCCTGGACCAGGGCACAAAAGACTGCTATGGCGGCAGGACTTCACTGCCACCCCCGGACTTCCTAGCGGCACTGCAGGGATGGGTGCTGGGGCCTTCCACCACTGCCAGCATACTGGACCCCGCCCAGGGAGTGGCAAATTTGGCTTACACGCTGGGTGGCTGAAACCCATGCTACACCATTGTTCTCCCACTGCTTTTATCGAGCACCAGCTGCAATCAGCTACGATATACAGTATAGATACACATTTTAACAATACAGTAATACCTCGGATAACGCTAAAACTTGGTTCCACAAGTCTTGGTGTTATCCGATTTTTAGTGTTATCCGATCCATGTTAAAATCCTATGGGATGGATTGGATAACGTTAAAGCTCCATAGAGATACATTGTAACTGCACAGGCTTTAGCGGTTGTCATCCGATCCATCCCATAGGACCTTAACGTTATTCGATCCAATTCTCCTCCCCAGATTACGTAACATTATGCGATTTTAGCATTATCTGAGGTAAACGTTATCAGAGGTATTACTGTATTTTCAACCCACAAATAAAATAATAATAAATGCAGATGTTATATCCAACATACAAGTATTCTTCTTCTTGTATATATCAGCTCAAAAATCAAGTTGATCCACAGGTACTCATAAACCCATCAATTCCTGGGAAGCCCTATCCCAAAGGTTCATTGTTCTGGCCAAGTGAGACACTGCCATTAAAAATTAATATGAAAATGAAACATTTCCTTTATCTCTTACACTGCCTGTGCTAGATGAGTTCTTTTTAACACCCAAATAGCATCTTTGTTCACTTCCTCTGTATAAACATACCAGACTCACAATACAATTAGAATTAAGTAAACTGGAGAAGAGGACTGCGGTGGCTTAGCTGTTAAGACACTGAGCTTTAAGACTGGAAAGTTGGGCTTTGATACCCAAGTACTGCACGATGGGGTGAGCTCCCGTCTCTGTTCCAGCTCCTGCCAACTTAGCAGTTTGAAAGGAAGACATTGCAAGTAGATAAATAGGGGCCACTTTGGTGGAAAGGTAAACAGAGTTCCATGCACTCTGGTGGCTAGTCCTGCTTGCCACATGTCCATGGAGATGTCTGCAAATGCAGACAATGCTGACTCTTCAGCTATAAATGGAGATGAGCACCAAAACCCTAGAGCCAGATATGACTGGCTTTCAAGCAAGGGTGACCTTTACATTTACTAAACTGGAGAAGGATAATTGTGAAAGTGTCTTACAAGACCCAACCCAAGAAGTGAAGTGGCAATTGCACCCCATTCCTTATTTAAGTTAAATGCTAGCTAATGTTGCACTTGTTATTATTTGGCACAAGAGAAGGAAAATCCCCTTTGTGATACAACAACATTCTATACCCATTAGTGCAGGTGCAATTATTATTTAAACACCTACTGTTTAAATATTGCTGCCATTTCATGGTATTCTAAATCTGCTGCCTGAAACAGCTACCTCACCCTGCCTTATGGCAGGACTTGCCCTAGTAGTTGCAGGATGTGGCATTTCTATTTATTTGTTTACCTTGTGTTTTAGCAATGTTAAACTGAGAAACACTGGTTTGCTTAAATTCACATAATAGGTTCATGGGGGAGGTCATATTTGAGCTGGTAACCTCTTAGTTTATAGTTTTAACCTTTATGGTACATTGGCTTTTCATAGTTCTATATAAGAAGACTGCAAGTGCAGGCTAGTTTGTCACATTTGTAAAAAGTTCATGCCACTGGATCCAAAGAACAGTTACATGTATACAGCGGTGGGCATCAGCAAGTTCGCACCAGTTTGCCAGAACCGGAAGCAGAAATTCTAGTTGGCCCATCCCATCCAAGTTTTGAAATAAAGTAGTCCCCATTTAGGTGCAAAGCACGGGTTTCCCCCATTGCCACACCCACCATACCACACCCATGGTGTGGTAGTAAAAAAAATTGAGCCCACCACTGCAGATGTACATCTATTACAAGTACAGTAATACCTCAGATAACGCTAAGACTTGGTTTCACAAGTCTTGGTGTTATCCGATTTTTAGTGTTATCCAATGCATGTTAAAATCCTATGGGATGTATCGGATAATGTTAAAGCTCCATAGAGATACAGTAATACCTCGGATGTTTACCTCGGATAACGCTAAAATCGCATAACGTTAAGTAATCTGGGGAGGAGAATTGGATCGAATAACGTTAAAGTCCTATGGGATGGATCAGATAACAACCGCTAAAGCCTGTGCAGTTACAATGTATCTCTATGGAGCTTTAACGTTATCCGATACATCCCATAGGATTTTAACATGAATCGGATAACACTAAAAATCAGATAACGCCAAGACTTGTGGAACCAAGTCTTAGCGTTATCCGAGGTATTACTGTACATTGTAACCGCACAGGCTTTAGCAGTTGTTATCCGATACATCCCATAGGACCTTAACGTTATTTGATCCAATTCTCCTCCCCAGATTACTTAACGTTATGCGATTTTAGCGTTATCCGAGGTAAACGTTATCCGAGGTATTACTTTATAGTCTTTCTTTCTAAAAGGAGTTCCTTTTAGAATTAACACCTAAATAGCTCCTTTGTTCACTTCCTCTATACGTACTCCATAAAAAATGTACTTAGAAATTTTATCTTTGCTACTGAAGATATGAGTATTTTTCCCACTTCCAAAGACTCCATATATTTTCTTTATTTCTATCATATTAGTACCAAGATCATCCTCCAAAAAGGTCAGTGCCACATACAATAAATGTGTCGAATAGGAAGCACTAAGCAAGTCACTGAACATCATGACTGAGTGAATTCAGGACACACAAGTACAGTGGTACCTCGAGTTACAAATTTAATGTGTTCCAAGGCATTTTTCATGTTATGAAAAATTTGTAACTTGAATTTCCCATAGGACTGTCTTGAAAACCAAAATTCATAACCTGGAACATGGTTTCCCATAGGAATGCATTGAAAACCAATTAATCTGTTCTGGGGACAATCGTAACTTGAGCCATTATTTTCAATTAATTTTCATTCATATTGTGAAAATTTTGTAACTCGAACCATTTGTAACTCGAGGCACCTCTGTACTAATCTCCAAAGGAGTGCACATTGAAATCTCCTAACCTTATTGGATTTTACCTCATTAAATCTCTTCTCTCTCTTTTTAAAAAATCCTCATGTGTTTTGTCTGAGGAGGAATTTCCAAATTTGCTTTCTTTCTCGGGGATGGGGAAGGATTTGGAATGTACGGGACCTCCCCCCATGCAAAGCTGGCAAAAGTCAATAACGTCTTAAAACTCTTTTCCAAATTTACCAGATGTTTTGCCTAGAGGGAACTCTTCAGATTCATTCAGATTTTACTCAGGGTGAAAGTTTGGCAGCAATTTGGACCAGAGGCACTTCATTCCAGAGTTAGGTATGAGTCAAGCTCACAGTTCGGGTGGGGAAATTGCAAATCCAGGGTGACAAGTGAGTCTATATGAGTTCCATATTTCCATGAGAACAATCTGACAGTCAGCATTTAGTCCTCCTCCCAAAGACTTTGAGAGCCTCCTATAATGTGAGGTGGGTTGGGCTTGAGACCATCCTGCTTACCATCTGGTGTCTCATATAGTTGTCATCTCAACAGACAAGATATCCCAACAGTTATCACATGTCCTGTGGTGTACACTAGGCTCCTGTTGGTGAACAATTACCCATATAATTGGAGTCTGCTGTTGAAACGAGAGCTTTACAACCCTTGTGATGAATTTAACCATCTGGCTGCTTGTAGCACACTATGAATAAGCCCAGCCAGAGGCTGAACTATTCATTAGACTTGTATTATTCTCCTCTTTCCTTCAAGAAGCTCAGAGCAGCTCATGAGAACTTTACCATCCAAACCCTAATACAGGGGTGCCAAACTATGGCCTGAGGGCTGGATCCAGCCCCCAACACCAATTCATCCAGCCCCCGCCACCCTTGTCACTCCCAGAAGTAAAATACACCCATGTGGATGTGTTTTACTTCCACTTTTGGGAGTGATGAAGGTGGCATGGGCCAGATGAATTGGCATTGGGGGCCAGATCTGCCCCCTGGGCCATAGTTTGGGCACCCCTGAACCATGTGACCAGCCATGTGATCTGAAAAGTTTGAGCACCCTTGCCCTAATCAGACAGTGGTTTCTCTAGGTTTTCTCCCCCTTTAAATTATATGAGATGATGATGATGATGATGCATCAATATGGGGGGTCTGTAGCAATGTAGTTGCTTCATACCCACATAATTCAGGCTCCAGCAACTTCTGTTTCAGTAGACTCTCATCTGAGAATTTGGAGAACAGCTTCCATAAGCGGGGTGGATGGGCCAAAGTCCCATCCCGATGTTTAGAAAAAGGTTATTTGAAGATGTGAGTCCATCCTTGCCCATCACAGTCTCTACTCAAAGAAAGGAGAATAAGAAACAGTCTAGTGACATTCAGGGAATCTCCATGCAAGTGGAATCCTGCTGTTTCAGGTATTTCCAGTTGTGTGCAGAGCAGTCGTGGGATGTCAAAAATTTTACTACCCCACCGTGATGTCATCACAGTGTGGGCGGAGCTAATGTCATGATGTCATGACATCATGGGTGGAGCCAAAGGAAAAAATAATAAAAATAAGCACACACACACACACCTCAACCCACCCACCCACCGACAACACAAGGACAGCAAGGAGGACAGCAAGGAGGCCGTGCATACGCGCCAAGCATACACACCAAGTGAAAAGGTAAGCCCCGAAGGTGGGGGGGGGGGGCAAAGCTGCTACCGGTTCTCCAGGACACTGGGGAAAGTTACTACCGGTTCTGGCGAACTGGTGAAAACCTGTTACATCCCATCACTGGTGCAGAGCCTCTACATGTAGCAGAAGAATTCCTACTCAGTCTTTCCTTCACCCATAGAGACAATGACAAACAGTGGACTAAAGCAGGGACTCTCAATCTGTAACCTGTGGGCCAAATGCGGCCCACAGTGCCATTTCATGTGGGCCCCCACTGTCTCCACGGCACCAGGAAGTGCCATGTGGTGGAAGAAGGGCAAAATGGCCATCTCTGGCCCCTGAAGCTGTCTGAGGGAGCATGACCAAGCTCCCGACTTAAAAAGGTTGAGAACTCCTGGAATAAAGTAAGAATTACCTCATGGATTCAGATTAGCTCTTCTCTGAGTGCCTGAATAGGATTCAGTGGTCTGACATAATATGAGTTTCCTTCATGAACCAGAGCATTCAGCTCTGCACTTATATTACATTACTTTGTATCCTGCATTTAACATCAGAAGAGCTCATGTGAGCAGCAAATGAAGTTTGCAATTAAGGCTACAGGGAGTACAGAAACTTAAAAGGGATGACAAATGATATCTTTCCCCATTTTAATCTAAAAGTTTTGGTTGCTTCAACTAAGAGTTTGCACTCAATAATTCTGGAATAACAGAGCAATGGCAATTCATAAATATTTCCTATCAACCATTAATTCTCAGAGTGTTGTTTTAAATGTTTTTGTCAAATTTATAAGGCCATATTTTACAGTAGCATAGGGCATGCTTTGTTGTAACTTTAAACAGGATTGTTACCTCAAACAGATTAGGAGTGCTGTTGCAAATGTTTAATTATAATCTATTTCATTTTCTAAAACATGTGATAACCACCAATGCAAGATAATCCTAATTTCTGTTTTTGATGAATTTCCTAAACAGAAGTCCTAAACCAAATTTCCTTTTCTTATTCTATCTACTATGTTCTGTTTATTTTATTTTATGTGGATCTTGAAAAAAACTTACACCTCACTCTCACCCAGAGGCTTTGTTTGATATTCATCCTGCAGCATTCTTTTAGAGAGAGAGAGAGAAGTGAATACTGATGTGCTGGTCAGCCACATAGATGTTGAAGGCAAACAAAATGAGATTGTATTTAAACCATATTTCTGTCAGAAAGACTGTTCCCTGCACAGGTGATTAAGTTTAGTTTCCTTATTTCTGGGATGTCATTTTTGAGATTGTAACCTCCTAGCTCCCAGCTCCTGCCAACCTAGCAGTTCGAAAGCAAGAAACTGCAAGTAGATAAATAGGGACCACTTCGGTGGGAAGGTAAACAGTGATCTGTGCACTCCAGTGTCTAGTCATGCCTGCCACATGACCACAGAAACATTTGTAGGAGCAGACAGCGCTGGCTCTTTGGCTTTGAAACAGAGATGAGCACTGAACCCTAGAGTCAGATACGACTGGCTTTCATGCAAGGAAAAACCACCGTTACTAGCTTCATTTGTTTGTTTTCAAGCATTTGAGATTTGAAAGTTCAACCCCAAATATGTGTTCCAACCAGTGGTGGGCACTAAAAAACTTTGCTGCCACACTGTGGGCATGGTATGGTGGGTGTGGTCAGGTGGAAAGCCCCATGTTGCACCTGAATTAGGACTACTTTATTTCAAAACTTGGGTGGGTGAGGCCAGACAGAATTTCTGCTACCAGTTCTGGTGAACTGGTGCGAACCTGCGGATACCCACCACTGGTTCCAACCCTGATCTTTCAATTGTTGCTAGTAATTCCAATGAAAGAACAATAACAACAATCCCAGCACAAAATCAGGCTGGAAGATCAAAACCAGTGATGGGATGTAACAGGTTCTCACCAGTTCGCCAGAACCAGTAGCAACTTTCCCCAGCGTCCCGGAGAACCGGTAGCAGCTTTTGGGGGGAACCACCTTCGGGGCTTACCTTTTCACTGGTTCTCCCCCCCCCCCCCACTGTGCATGCACGCCAAACACTTGGTGTGCCTGCACACCTACAGTGCTTGGCGCATATGCACGGCCTCCTTGCTGTCCTCCCAAGCGGGGAAGAGGAAGAGAAGCTCCCTATAACCTGCTCCCCAGGGTAAGTGACTCACCTTTCGATGTGGTGTGTCTGTGTTATTTTAATGTGTATTTAATACCTTTACCTTTATTGACGTACTACCACAGTTGCTAAAAAGGCCTAGCGGCCTGGCTTGGGGTTTTTAAGCAAAGTCTTGGAGTTACCTCATCAATAAGCTACACCTGTGCTGTTCCAATTGCTGTTCCAATTGGAGAACCCTTAAGGAGGTACAGCTGTTTTACATTTACATTAAGGCATATTATCCTAGAGAACTGGTTAGGCAAAGACATAGTACGTACCTAACTTCTTTAACTGTTGAAAAGTGCCAAAATGAAGCCATCTTGTGGTGAGTTCATTCTGTAGTTCCTTCCATCTGACCTAGTGTGAGAAAGATTAGCCAGAATAAGCTTTAAGCTCTGGTTTAAAAGCTCTGGTTGATTTGTGTTTGGGGTGGGTGGGTGGCTGTATTTTAATGTATTATTTATTTATTTATTTATTTACGGGTTTGTGTTGTGGGTGGGTGGGTGGGTTGAGGGGTGTGTGCGCGTGTGCTTATTTTTATTTTATTTTTTTTTGTATTTTTTTGTATTTTTAAAAAATTCTTTGGCCCTGCCCATGACAACATGATGTCATGATGTCAGCTCCGCCCACACTGTGATGACATCACGGTGGGGTAGTAAAATTTTTGACATCCCACCACTGATCAAAACCCTCCCAGGCTGATGCTATCTACAATGGCAATGTTTGTTCACGGTATGTCTCATCATCATTTGTTCTGATACATACAGGACTAGAGAAATAACATATGGAATTAGTTTCCCTCTCTCTTGCATGTATGTGACATAACTTCAGAGCCATCTGATTTTAATGTGTGTGCAGTGCCATGATAACCCCCCCCCCGGTGTTTTATAAAACATATACTGTTACAGAAATAATGCCTCCACTATCTATGGATTTGCTTTTCTAAAGAGACAAAAGTGGGGCAACACAACTCACAAACATGGCCCTTGGTTTTGGAGTTTGTCAGATTGCAAAAATAGATTTCTTCACCATGACACTCATTCAGACAACACCTCTCCGGAGCAACCTGATTACAGTCAAACCTCACATAAAGAGCACCTCGCTTAAAGAGTAACTTGCTTAAAGAGCAGTTTCTCTGATGTTCGCTTCGCTTAACAAATAAAGCCAACCAAGAACTCGCTTAACAAATGAATCGGGGTTCACAATCACACACACACACACACCCAGAAGTCACAATTGGTCACTTACATTGGTGTTTCGCTTAAAGAGCAAACTCACTTAAAGAGCAATCCTGTGGAACACATTATGCTCTTTAAACGAGGTACAATTGTATTTGTTTATAGTGAAGAGGTGGAAATGGTTCATTTCTCTGCAGGTTTATGGATTTCTATAGTAGAGTGGTCAGATGTCCGTCATATCTTTAAAATATGCATTGGTCTCTTCTTAATATCTGATTTTGTGGTTATGAGACTCCCAACAGCTCCTTTATGCACTAGGGGCACTTGTGAGCCTTTGGAAGAGTAGTGACGGGGAGAGAATTTAAAATTTTAAAAACTGCTGCTAGATTACTGATGGTAGTGGCCATCCTGCAAGTAGTGATTCAGCAGTTACTATACCTAAAATGTGGAGATAGGAAACCTTCCATGAGGTCAAACGAAATGTTTCCAGTACCCAATCAGGCAGGATGTTGCCCACTAGACAGTTTCTTCCTGTGATAACTTCTGTGTCTGTTTATTTTCACCTTCAATGTCCCATCATGTTGCACCTTCTCTCTTCCCTTCCAGCTGACTACTGGCTTGGCTTCCAACATCTTCACCTCCATTGGCTTAGTAACACTAGCCTTCTTACTGATCTTTCTGCTGGTGGGCACCATTTCCATCATAACAGCCAACAAACGAGCCACTCAAGGGACCTATAGCCCTAGCCGCCAAGAGAAAGAGGGTTCTCGGGTTGAAATGTGGAGCATGGTACAGCCTCCTCCCGTGGAAAGACTTATTTAGTTAAAACTACTGCTGTATTTCTCCCCACCTCACCCCAAAATTTCTAGCAGGAATGATTGTTCTAGACACCATGGAAGGATACCCTTCATAGATTTGGGAAGACTTCTGCTGTATAACTTGAAAATCTTTGGTCAGTGCCTAAAGAACCAAACAGCTAATGCTCCATGTGTGGACGAGGTTATTCTAGTTCTCTTTTCCAGTGACACACCTCTAGATCCCCTGGCATCTAGAAGACACCTTACGAAGAGATGTGAAGGGTCCTTGTGAGGAGGGCGGCATAAAAGTTTGATCAAATAAATAAATAAATAATGAAACTAAACAACAGCAACACACTTCCCATGCAATACACGTCAGCACACCACAGAGTGTGTACATGGAAGCACCCCATGGACATGAACAGACTTGGCCAAGTCCCTGTTCTAGCAAGCATTAATGATTAAAGAATTCAGAAGGCCCATTCTCAGTTTCTGGAATGCCTTATTTATTTCACTGGAAATTTTGGCTTTAGCAATTTTGGCTTTAGCAAAGCGATAGATCATGAAGACTCCACAGTGACTTTTTGGACCATGTCTTAAGTGCCTGCAATTCCTGTCCATGCAAAGCTACCAACTGTGCTCTCATTTCCCTTCTGGCTGCCATTGCAGCATTCAGTGCCATTGCAGAGGATGGTGCAGAACATTAATACAAGCCTGAATCATCTGCCTGACATTCAACCATTGCTATATCACAAGAGCTTTTACAAGCAGAAGCTCACTTTAACTGTTTTATCAGGGACTATGAAGGGAGTTCAACATGCAGCTAAATAAACATTTCAAACTGTGTTGGCACTCTTTTTTTCAGTGTGCTCATTCCAGCTTCTGATGTACCAAGTTATCATGGACTACTTTAGAATCTTATGAATACATTTCTGGGAAGAAGTCGTCTTCAACTTTCTCCTAAACAGGTTTGCATAGTCTTAGGGATCAACTTGATGGTGTCTTGGGCATCAACTTGAGCATCAAGTTGTGGGTGATATTAATTTTGTTTTTCCTGCCGCTGCAATCTCGTCATACAACAGTTGTAAGCAATCAACTGGAAAAGCAAAAACTGTCACATACCTAGATCATTGCATAGTAACCATCCAGTTACAATCTCACAATTTTTCTCAAATTCTGTAAAATACAGAGCTAAAAGGACATACAGTAAAACACCGGATAATGTTTACGTCGGATAACGCTAAAATCGCATAACGTTAAGCAATCTGGGGAGGAGAATTGGATTGAATAACGTTAAGGTCCAATGGGATGGATCGGATAACAACCGCTAAAGCCTGTGCGGTTACAATGTATCTCTATGGAGCTTTAACATTATCTGATCCATCCCATAAGATTTTAACATGGATTGGATAACACTAAAAATCGGATAACACCAAGACTTGTAGAACCAAGTTTTAGCGTTATCCGGTGTTTTACTGTTATCTGAATCAAGAATTTCAGTCACTGGGACTCATCTCACTAATGAGGTAGAATAAAGGGGCCATAGCTGAGTAGAAGACCACATGTTTTGCATGAAGAATGTCCTCGATTCAATCCCTAGCACAGGGATTCTCAACCTGTGGCCCATGGGCTGGATGTGACCTATGGCATCATTTCATGTGGCCCACCACCACCTCCACCACACCCAGAAGTGCCATGTGGTGGAGGAAGCGCAAAATGGTTATCTGGCCCCAGAAGCTGTCTGAGGGAGTGTGACCCAGCCCCCGGCTTTAAAAGGTTGAGAACTCCTGCCCTAGCATCTTCAGGTAAGATGAGGAAAAACCCTAGAGCAATGATGGCCAACCTTGGCACTCCAGCTGTTCTTGAACTTTAATTCCCAGAAGCCTTGATCAACAGGTGTGTTGACATTGGCTTCTGGGAACTGAAGTCCAAGAACACCTGGAGTGCCAAGGTTGGCCATCACTGCCCTCAAGAAAAAGTATATATTGACAATATCGATGTGGATGGACCAAAGATCTGAGTCCGTAGAAGACCATTCTTGTTTTCTTAATACTGTTGTAAGAGCCTAGGGAGCTAGTGAGTCATCTTTCCCTTATCCCAGACTTGTAGATATATTCAACGTTACATAATTTTGCTGCCCACACATCAGCACTATGTAAAGCCTAGAAGGTGCTGTTTCCAGACCAGTGAACTTGTTGGGGAAGTATAAATTATGATTTTTCTGTGGAGCACCTCACACCTAACTTACATTTTTAGGCTACAAACAACACAGTGTTAAACATGGCAAGCTTTCAGAACTAGAAAGTTAACAGAATTCAAATATCTGATAGATTCAACAGCAGTGATGGGATGTAACAGGTTCTCACCAGTTCACTAGAACCGGTAGTAACTTTCCCCAGCGTCCCAGAGAACCGGTAGCAGCTTTTGGGGGGAACCACCTTCGGGGCTTACCTTTTCACTGGTTCCCCACTGCGCATGTGCACCAAGCACTTGGTGTGCATGCATGCCTACAGTGCTTGGTGCATATGCACGGACTCCTTGCTGTCCTCCCAAGTGGGGAGGAGGAAGAATATCTGCTAGCCTGAAGCTCCCTATAGCCTGCTCCCCAGGGTAAGTGACTCACCTTTGGAGGTGTGTGTGTGTGTGTGTGTGTGTGTTTGCTTATATTTATTTATTTATTTATTTATTTATTTATTTATTTATTTATTTTCTTTGGCCCCACCCACATCATGACATCATGATGTTAGCTCTGCCCACACTGTAATGACATCACGGTGGGGTAGTAAAAATTTTGACATCCCACCACTGCAGGATTCAATGCTGAAAGGATCCCCTCCCCAAAAGTGATGACAACTCCCAGAACTTTCCTTATTTGTTCATGGCAAGGGGAGAGATTGTTTCAAAAGGAGTGCTTCCTCAAGGTTCACAAGGTAGTATCATGGTGCAAAAAAAAAAAAACCAAAAAAAAACCCCACACCCTTAAATATCAGCAGGAGTCCTATGTGTGTTTCTGTGGGGTATGTATAACTTGCTACAACTAATAGTGGCTAACTGATGAGGTGCCTAGGCACTTAGTACCTGCTATAACGTATAATGTATCCAGGTGGACAATTTTTAATAAGCTCACTGAGACTGTCTCCCTTCTAAACAAAAAAAATAAAATAAATGCTTTCCCATCCCAATAAACTGACAGAACCTGTATGTTGACAGCAAATCACAAGATCTTGCAGGACAAGTCAAGATAGTTCAACAGAAAGGATCTTCAAATAGGTTAGACACTGCATATCTTAATTTCACCCAGAACTCTTGAAGTTCCACACTGGGGTAAGTGAACTGGGTTCAAGAGATGTGGTGCTATATATTACAGTTTGCCTGTTGGTTTAAGTGCCCATTTCTTTGCTGCCAATAGCCTGTGAAAAGAAAGGCACATTTTGTCAGGACTCAGTATTGACTGGTTGGTGTTAAGAGGCAAAACCGTCAATCTAGTAAGTAAAATCACTCTGGACAGTGGTAATATCTGCCATTGCATACAGGTCAACTCTATGAACCCAGAAAAGAAGATGGTAGGACAATCTAGAAGTTGAAGCAGAGGAATCAGTAGGACAATTTGTTTTCCACTTCTGCATGCCAGCCAGCCCACTTTATTAATTGATGTGTGTGTGTGTTTCCCCAACAACCTGTCCCCATGTTTATGCCCCGATGAAGCATTCACAAGTTTCAGTCTGCCAGCATATGCCAATGTTCCACTGCATGCCACTTCTCTGAGAAATGCATTTGGTTGGTGTTTATGGGGAGAAAGGCTAGGTCATATTTCACACACAAATGGAGGTGAGGAATACCCCTTAGCCTGAAATAAAAGCATTCTTCAGCCAATACACATTGCAATAGCTTGCAAGCTTCACAGAACCTTGCATCAAATCCAGGCGCTATAGTGGAAAAGGTTTCAGAATTCCTGGTCCTTACTTTGAAATGTCTTGCTTCACGACAGAGAGCTGTGTTTACATTTTCTCCAGATATGAGTGAAATAAGAATGGATTGGATTAAGTGCTGATTCACACATGCTGTTCACCACCTAGTTGCAAACATCAAGTGAAATCTGCATATTTGAATATTAATGATTTTAAAAAAATAGCAGGCACAGCTTCTCATTGCTTTTCAGAAAATTGAATTGCCAAGGCCCTCCTAATGAAAGGTGGGACTGTGGCGGCTTAGTGGTTAAGACGCTGAACTTGATGACTGGAAGTTTGGCAGGTCAGCAGTTTGACACCTGAATGCTCCATGATGGAGCACCCATGTCTGTCCCAGCTCTTGCCAACTAAGAGCCTGCCTAAACTTATAAACTTTATTGTTATAATAAATTATAACAATAAAATTACTGTTCCATGTTGCATCCTTTCTTCAAACAAAGGGTCTCTCCTGAGGCAGAGTTTGATTCCCATTTAGGGCTTCTACAGCACCGATTTTAAAAGCAATGATAGTGTCTCTGGTTAATATAAAGTTCTCTGTTATAAGATTGCCAAAAGCAGTTCCATTGGCAATGAAACGGCTATGGCTTAGAGGTTGAAATTTTGCCTTGTAAGCAGAAGGTCGGGGTTCAATTCCCCAGGAAGGATGATGGGAACATGTCTAATGGCCAGAGACAAGGTGGAAGGCATTCATCCTGCCACTGTCACCTGCTTCCCCTTGAGTTAAGCCCTGTGAAGTGCTGGCTTGGCTTCTTCCTTCCCGCCCTTTGGTTAAGATTGGGTGGAGATTGCTGGGGTGGAGTGGGACATTGCCCAATTGTTTGATACCCCAGCATGCTGCTGGACCTAGACATGGAAGAAGAAGAAGAAGAAGAAGAAGAAGAAGAAGAAGAAGAAGAAGAAGAAGAAGAAGAAGAAGAAGAAGACAACTTTTAAATTTTTAAAAAGTCACTTGCATTCAGGGGGAGGAACAAAATGCTGCTTCAATAATGCCCATGTCCCAATGGCATTTCCTTCCTCGAGCCACCTTATTTCTGGTTTTGCTGTGGCTGTGGGCAGTTGTGCAGAGTGTCGTTGCACAGATGTCTACTCATCCAGGCACTCCTCACTGAATAACGACAGCAAGCCAAGGTAATACACAGAAACAGGTTTTTTCCTTTTATTGTCATGAAGCAGCACAATGATGACTGTATGGAAAAATATTTTAATTCTCTGTTTATTTACAGATGATTGGGGAATATTATCATTTTACAATATCCTAAACTGGCTGTCAACTGAATGTTTATACTGGAAGCAGCAGAGAGGCTGCTTGCTATGTGGAAGTATCTAGTTTAGCCTATCCTAAGCAAACATACATGCTTGGAACAGACTTAAAGTGGAATGCCACAAAATAGTAGAACAAAAACTAGAGGTTAGGGGGAAAGTCCCAACCAAATGACTCCCATGTGAAGATGTCATAATTCGAGTTAAACCAAGCCACTGCAAAGACGGCCAAAAAGATGGGGCCCATAGACAGCTGCTAGGTCACACTCCAACCCAAACCTTAATCAACTTTCTTGGGCAGGAAGTCAGAAGAAATAAATCAATATACAGATTGCTTGCCATTTTTAACTCTGCAGGGCTAATAGCAATTTTGAGATACAAGGAGATGGATTAAAAACATGTCAGAAAAGGATGTGTTACTGCCAACACTAGTCTGCCAGTAAAAACTGGAATCTCTTGTGTCTATTTTTAAAGTTAAAAATGAAATCAGGAAGTTCTGGAGTAGATTTGCCTGAATTCCCTTACGTTGCAATTTTAATATGACGTAATTCTGTAGAGTTGGGCGAAGACACGGTAGGGTTGTCCGGAACACAAAAGTTCCCTGTGTATTGTATTGTATTGTATTGTATTGTATTGTATTGTATTGTATTGTATTGTATTGTTCAACTTATATGTGTACAAAAAGCCTTTGGTTTGTAAGTCCAAAAGTCATTTTGCGATCTACAATTTTTTCTTCACTATTTAGAGCAGTCATTTCTCATTGAGAAAACTACTCTTCGTTCAAATAGAACAACACGGCCCTGTGATCTTTTAGTTTAAAATGATATTTGTTGTTGTTTTTATCTTTACCAGACCAATGAAGACACATCAGTTCCTCCCCCTTTTAAAAATCTCCTTCTCTCTCCCTTCATCAATGTCCACCAGATGTGAGGAGCGGAAAGGAAATAATGATTCACTGAGGTGACATGCAGGCAGACTACATCAGTGAAGTTCCATATAACCTAAGAAAACTTCACTTACTAGAAACTAAGGAACTCTTCAGAGGCTGGTTTAAATAAAGTATATCCTGGCGCCAGAAGGCTATGTCATCACATAATTCCACTGATGACAAATGTGTGTGCACTTTTCAGCACAAAGAAACGTTCAGTTTGTGGGCGCATTCTCACCTCACCTATACAGTATTGAAAATATACATGAGTTCAGCTAATGATATATGAATGCACACTGATTCAGACATACCATGCTAAACTGCTTACACAATCATGGGCAGGGAGAGGAATCAGCAACAGATGGCAATGGAAAACCTATAGCCAAGTGTGCATGTCCATCTTCTGTCATTCCATTGAAGGCTGACCTTTTGAAATGTGATCACAGGGATACATAAATATATAGTCAGCTAAAAAAAAATGCACATGTTAATTTAATGCCCTTCCTCCCCTCCATGTGCCAATTTTCCAGTGGACCAGCCAAGTATATTTGTAATCCCAGCAGCCTGGCTCGTCTAACTCTCCAGGATAGCTTTCAATCAGCATGAAAAAGAACAGTCCAATCCAGACTGCAGTACCTTGGCGTCTTCCAACCTCTCATACAGGCCATGAGTCACAACCAGGCAAAACAGGCCATTAAGCAGAGAAAACAAGACATGGACAAGCAAGATGTCCTAGCCAGGGTCCCTACCTTCCTAGCTCCAGAGTCTTGAAGACATATTGTTGCCCCAGCCTTCAGCTAAATAAACTATTAGTGCTACAGCATATGCTTAGTAATAGTTGTAACATTAGTGATCTTATGTATTAATAGTGATTAGTAGTGTGTGGATAGATAGATAGATAGATAGATAGAGAGAGAGAGAGAGAGAGAGAGAGAGAGAGAGAGAGAGAGAGAATAGTGGTATAATATATTATGGTGGTACAAAATAAACAGAAGTATCTTATGGCATTATGAGGATTAATGGATTGAATGTGGTTTAACATTTGCCTCCATAATATTTAGTCAGTAATTTAAAGAGGTGTGCAAAATCTTATTTTATAAGGCTATAATTTATATCAACCTTTGTTTAACCTCTTAATTAGAATAAGGCACATTTATGACTATTAGATCAATATAGTACTGTATAATTTCACAGCTGGCTGGATCACTGTGCCTCCAGGGAAAACAGCCAGCCTGTGTTGTCATGGACAAGCTGAATAATCCCAGGGCAACCGTAGAAGGAAATTGTAAACCACTTCTGAGTACTTTCTATCTCAAATACCCTGGAAAGGATCCCCATAAATCTGAACTGACTTTATGGCATGCAATTGTTATAGAATCTGGTTAATTATGGCAACTGGAGGTAGCTCCCATTATCCATTAAGGAGAATTCTCATGCATAATGCCCATGCCCAATGAAGGCCTTCATGCATAAATATTTCCTATGGCTATATGCACCCACATCTCCGATGCATCAAAGCTTCTAGGGTTACTATATTTACCTAAGGCTTGATTGTTTTCAAAACCAAGTCACTAGAGATGTAATGACATTTTGCAATATTTTCCTAATTTAGAAATAGTAATTTAAGCAGAAACTGAAGCATAACATAAGCCTGTATATCAGAGACAACCAGTCTTCCAGAATGCCTGAAGCCTATAGAGTTCATAAGCCCAACTTCACATCTATGTCTATACTCTCATTCAATTCAAAGATTTTTTTAAAAAAAATCTATTTTTTTCCTTTCACATATTGATGTTAATCACAAAATCATTAGAGGGAGAAAAACTTTTCCTCTGAGTTCAGCTTTTCCTCTTCAGATACTCCCACCCATCTAATCTTTCATTAGCCAACAGTTGCCTAACTATATAGTTCTTAGTGCTAATTTTTTACCTAACAATGGACTATGTCCAAAACCATCTAGCAGGTTCAACTGCCTCCTTCTCCACTACCAATGTCACAATCCTGTGTTTGAAATTTCTGTAACTGCAAATGACGGCCTGATAACAGGACTGTCAATGTACTGATTACACAAGCCTGTTTCTCTTTTGGTACTTGCTTGCTAGCAATATACAGTATAGCACAGAAATAAATGTTTAGCTAATTTTTTTATTGACTGTGAATATGAGTCTTCATGGATCCAATGCAAAAGACAGAGCTTTCATATCACTTTATGTAAATTTTTCATATTTTCAACTGTGAAGAATCTAAATGTTGAGTAAACAAAAGATACTCATGCTAGAGCTGAGATAATTAGAACTGAACAGTTCCAATGTCTAGAATCCTCTAAAGGCAGGAGAGCTAATGATCATGTTGTCCAGGAGCTTCTGGGAACCATAGTCCCAAAAATAACTTTTCTGAGCTGTTTTGTGTTCATATAAATTAGCTCCACCCCTCTCACCAAATCAATTTGTAGGGTTCTAAACAAGCTTGAATAGTTGTAGAAATTGATACATACTTAATACATGATGGTACATACTTAGCACATTTACGACATCACAAAATTCATTGTCAATGATGGAGTTCATGTGGGATGCGTAGCAAGGCTGAAAATCTGAAAGGATTGGAACATTTTTTAAAAGGTGCTGCCAGCCAGATTTCCCCTTGACTAATGAAAAATTACAAGGACTCCCTCCTTTATTTCAAGCGCATACCAGCAAATCTACATCATAACTAGACACGTTGCTAAGGTTTGGATTGCTGCTGTTGTCACTTGTCACATTCAATCAAAATATAGATTCTTGGATCTGAAAGTGTGAAATTTTCTGCCAGCACCTTCATGACGTTAAAAACTTTGGGTATCCCAGATGGAGAATGGAATTCCTCTCCACCCTTTCAGGAATTATGCATACATGCTTGTTAACAGCAGTGTTCTGCAGCACTTTCATGTTGTTTTCCCATGTGAAAAACAGCCACACACAATCACGACATTTATGATTTCCTTCCTAGTAGTATGGAGGCATTCAGGTTTTAAAATTAGATTTAAAGATTCTAATGTCCATGGATCAAATCAGACAGTGGTAGAGGTATGTGTCTAATTGTACCGGAGAGGGTCACTTTTGCGAGAAGCAATCCCCTTTAAAGTAACCTCTCTATCTATAGGTGAATTGCTCAAACCCCCCCCCCCCAATGAGCAGCTTGGACACAGTTCAGGATGGAATGCAATTCCCTACATATCAGATGATCACTTGGAAATAGATCTCCGCAGATTGCCCCACTCTAGTGTGGTTTGGAGTAGCAGGTGTCCTATAATGTCTTCTAACAGTTCAAACATGTTAAAATCAATCAAAATTGTTTTATACATAAAACCAGCTCTCCCCCCCCATATAAAAACTGGTGCCAAATTTAGGCCTTTGATTTATACCGCTGTACATCTCCACTTAAGAGTATCTTCTGTAACATTTGCTTTCTGCAGGGGGGAGGGGATAACACACAGATGCCCCAAATTCTGACCTTAAATAAGTTGTACTAGTCATACCAATACAATCAGAAAGTAATTTTGTAGCAATTTTAAAGACCCCCCCCCCCAAAAAAAAAAAACACCACCCCATATGTTCCTTTAAGAACAAAGACAGTAAGGGAAAGAGCTATCATTCAATGGTGGACAACATATAATGCACATGAAGATATATTGGGCACAATTTAGTATGTGTAATTAGAGCTCAGAAATATCCCCCTCTGAACCATGGAGAGTCACTAAGTGTAGCTTTGTCAAAAGCAGGTATGTTTCTCATGGATGTAAAGGAATCTGAATGTTTTTGTCATTTGATTAGGTACATGAACGTGCCTGACTGATTCACTTAGTCTGGTGAGCCATGTTGTGGAGAAGCAAAACTGCTTCTCACTGTTATTGTTAACAGGAGGACTTTGTGCCAAGTTTAAACAGCATCTAGTGGAGCATTTAATTAATTAATTATTGAGAGAAGAATTTACCCATAAACACCTTATCAGGTTCCCACACTTTGACCCAGAGGTTTCAAACACCCAAGAGTGGGGGAAGGTCAACTTTCAAGCGACCTGAAGTAACCTTGAAGTGACCTTGATGTTGGGGGATGGGCAATCCTTGATAACGATCTAATCCCAAGGACATCAAATTCCCATGGGAAAGCAGGTGCATTATACCTCGTAAAACACCCTTTAAAAAGGGCTGTCAGAGCTCAGGAGAGAGAGAGAGAGACTTCTTAAGATGCAATGGAAGCCTTTGAAGCTCAGAAGAAGACATTCCAAAGGAACTGAGAATGGACTTCTGAAGCCAGATGTGGCCCTCAGAGGCCGCCCCTTAAGAAGATAAAGGTAAAAGGGAGTCTTTGGACTTAGCCTGAATATCAGAAATGACACTTTTGTCATTTTTCTGACTTCTTCAGACTTTGAAGAATTTTGGATAGCTTGCCTAGTTAGACTTAGAGGATAATCACGGTTTGTTATATTCTAAGGGACTAAGTATTTATAGTACTGCATTGGGAGATTAGTTTTCTAGAGAGAGAGCAACTGATATGCTTCTTAGTTAGAAGTAGATTATTAGCCAGTGCTATGTTTTGCCTTTTGGAGCGGTGTTTTGCTTTTTGGACTATGCTTTACTTATAATTCAAATAAAAGCCTAAAACCATCCTAGGTCTTATTTCCAAGGAGTTTGGACTTTGGTTGCCAACGGGCCTACCGGGTTTATTTTTATTATGCTACCAAAACTTCAAATCTTCCATGGCTCAAAGTTTGGAAATCGGGATAGGAGGGGAAGAGAGGCCAACCAGGAGTGAGACACTAGTCACCAGGCAGCAGTTTGGAGCTGTGGGAGTCAAAATAGCCATTATCCTGGGAAAAGAATTTGGTGGATGCTGAGACAATCACACCGACCCTGTCCTCCTTCTTGGCTGGCATTCCTGACAATGGGTATCTACAGTTAAAATTAAAAATCAGTCTCCATGTTGCAGGTTGTTAAGAGCTGAAGAGTTATTAAGAGTCTAAAAGAACTGAAGATTACTGCCCTAGAGTTTTATGGCTAACTTCAACTCCAGTCAGCTGCAGCTCTGCTCACTTTATTTACTTATTTATTTATTTAAATTTTTATACCGCCCTTCTCACTGGGGCGACTGAGGGCGGTTTACATCATCATAAAACCATAACATAATACAACCCGAACCCATTATCAAAAACTTCAAAGTTACAATTATAAAAATTTAAACAGTTTTTAAAATTTATAAAAATCAACAGATTTCAATAATAATTAAAAAGTTAAAAACAACTTAAAGATAAAAGATTAAAAGATCAGGGGAGAGAGGGAGCTCAAACTAACCAGCGAGCTGGGGTCATTGTACCGCCAGGACCCCATACCTGTCCCACCAGGCATTTTTTAAAGTTCTTCCTAAAAGACAGCAAGTCCATCTGTAGACATAGCTCAGTTGGTAGGAGGTTCCATAGGGCCCCACTTTGCTTTCCTTAAGGCCAGTATAAAGCATTTGGTGAATTCTACATTGCTATAAAGTGTCCCGCCATGTAATACAAAAATTAAACAACAATATAGCCAAATTCAGAGGTGTAGTAATGCAGGGTTTTCCTTCTTGGGATGACTGTATGTTTTGATTGTTTCCATTCAAAAACTATACAGTAATTGATAATTGAGAATACACCTTTTACATCTAAAAAAGTAGGTTGGAGCAACTATTGTTGTTCTGAAATATTTAAGATATTTCTTAATTTTACAGAATGGACATAAGTGTTATGCTTTTAAAATTGTATGTGGCAAGTAAAATTTATCTCAAAAGCTTCTTGGGAGTGTCTAGTGGTGACATATGTCACAAAAGATTGATGATTTTGACCATCATCTTTCTATGCTTGAGCCGGAGCAGTTGCAAGGTCAAAGCTCAGAAATATTTTGGGACTTGTTTTGTGTGGTGGAATGATCAGAAGAGCTGTGAGGTATTCCAGTGACCAAGAGAGGGACAAAAACTTCCCAGCCCTTGAAGTTGCCTACCCTATTCTAGAAGTATCCTGGGAAACTTCTGAATAGGGAAAGACCCATATTTGTGTCTCACAAAAAAGTTATAATTCTGAAGTCTAGATTCAATACCAGCTGAGATGGAATACCATCAATGGGGTTTTTAAACTGTGAATGGTCGTGTCATCTCAGTTCAGTTCATCAATAATGGCAAACAATCCAAGTTATAGTACTCAACCTGCTCTATTAACTAAATTGTTTCTAAATAGACCACTAAGGAAAATTTCTAAATCAGGGGTTCCCAACCTTTTCAAGATGAAGGCCAGGTCACGCTCACTCAGTCAGTTTCGAGGGCTAGACAGCCGTTTTGCCTTGCCTTGCACAATGGGGGTGGCCATTTTGTCCCAACAGCTTCAAAGGGGCTGCCATTTTGTTTCTCAAATGCCCTTGGGGGATGAAAAAATGGCACCATGGGTTGGATTTGGCCCACAGGCCTTAGGTTGAGAACCCCTGTTCTGAATAGAAACATCCTCAAACTATTTCAAAATTGTTGAAATCATATAGCAGGCATGTGAGTTCATAGATCTTTGCAGTAACATGTGGTTATGGTAAACTGCAGTCATGTACTTAAAATATGAAAATTGCAAACAGGAGCATAAAAATATGAACCCCAAATGCAATACCAATAGTACATGAAATAATACTTGAAAGCAAAATTGCAATTGCATTGTAAATTGCAAGAACATACAGTATAAACAGCTTTTAAAACTTAATCAAAAGTTCTCTTTCTTCATCTCTTTTTCTTTACTTCCTCTTTTACTCCTTCATGCGTTGAGGGAGATACAAGGTTCTTCTTCTGGCACTTCTAGTGGCCTCCACTGGTATTATTTGGTGTTCTTGTAATATTTCTTTGTTGTTACCTCTCCTCCTTCCTCTGGGCCTGCCTGGTGGTATCTGTCCTCCTCTTTTGACATATACCTTGTGCCTTGTACACTAGTACCTCAGATAATGATGAGATTGGTTCCACAAGTCTCGTCGTTATCCGGTTTTTAACGTTGTGCAATGCATTGATCGCACAATGTTTAAAAAAGCCCTGTTCCCCTGGAGGCTGCAGCAAACCAAAACATCGGGATTCGAATCCCAATGCTTGCTGCACTGGCCAGGGAGGTGGGGGAAGTCCAGAAACAGCACAGATTGGGTCCCCCGACCTGCCTGGAGCCAGCAGGGAGGGTCAGAGAGCCCGAAATGGGTGGAAAACTGGACCTTTTTTACCCATTTCGGGCTCTCTGACCCCCCTGCCAGTTCCGGGCATGTCGGGGGACCTGATCCACAGCTGCAGGGTGGCTGGGGAAGCCGACGGGGACTCCCCATCGGCTTCCCTAGCCACCTGCCCTTGCCTCCGCAGCTGTGGGGTGGCTGGGAAGCTGAACGGAGAACCCCGTTCAGCTTTCCAGCCACCCTGCTGCTGCGAACGACTGCATCGGATAACGCTAGCAGATCGTTATCTGATTTTAGCGTTATCCGATGCAGTCATTATCCAAGGTATTACTGTATATCTCTTTAATGATGAAAAACACTTCTTAAAATATAAAACTTCTTAAAGGTAAAAGATTAAAAATATAATGTATTTCTAAGACCTTTAAGCATGCTATGAAGAGGGGTAAAGTTCAGATTAAATGCTCAACCAGTTTTTAGCTTGCTTAATCTAAGCAAGATTAATTTTCCATAATGCAGATATTGTGATGTTTCCTGGAAGGAAGCCAATGTTCCAACTGTAACTTGGTGTCAGTGTTATCAGAGTAGACTTTGAGTTGTTGTGTGCTTCCTCTCCTCCTTCCACGTGATGTGCTCACTTCCTTTTAGAGTCGACCACCACACATTGTTGTGAAGTTCTACTTTTAGCATGGACTTTGGGAAGCAGTTATGACCCACCCATCCCAGTACTTACCACTAAGGTGCCATTGATTTTGTCCACTAGACAGTGCTGTCAAATGTAATCTCTTTATAGTAACATGGGGACCTTCTTTCCTTTACACTTTGTGGTATGTTATGCCATTAATTGTTTTATATTTACCGGCCAACTTATAGTAAACCATGAGAAGCAAAAGCAAAGATTAAGCACTCTTGCATGGCATTTTTGTTTTCCTTTTAATGATCCTGCTTTGAAAAACAGTGGGACAAATGTCTCCTAGACAACTGCCCAGGCTACAACTTGAGGAATAATACAGGGTTTTACTGAGGCATCAGATGCAGCTGAAAAGGAGGGGGGCCTGGGCACACCTCCTGAACAGACCCTCAGCTGTGGGGTCTGACTCCCCTTAAAGAGAGGTGTGCCAGCAGGCCCTTGTCTGGCCAACTGGTGAACCCAACACTGTGCTCCTGTCTTCCTGACCTTGATTCCGTGGGTTCTGAACACTGGACAGTGACCTTGACTACCCTCTTGGACGACCCCTGCACCTCTAGTATGACTCTACTGGCTCCTGACATCCGGACTGGCAACAAAGACTCTGCTCTGCTCCTTCTAAAACCTGAAATAAGGAGACGCTCCCCTTCCCCCATTGTAGCTCTAACCAGCTACAGAGCTCTGTTGGTGCCGGGCTCTGACAATTTCATGGTTTATACTTCAACATCTACAATATTCTTCTGGAAAGAATTTCTCCAAATATGAGTTAAAGACAAGTGTTGAAATGTTTGGAAATAAGGACAGAAGATACAATTTGGTTTGTTCTGATCATATAAAGAGACATTTTCTTCCTCTCTTCTCCAGTTTTGATGGTACCAATCAAGCACTTTCACAGGCCGTCTGTGTACTGAACAGCAAATTCACAACACCAATTGTTTGAACTCTGCACCCAGAGCAAATTTAATTATACAAGGCTTCAGTTAACTCATTCAAGTCTGTTAATTTAAAGTAGCCTTTGATAGAGAGGGCTGGCCATGGGAAGAAAACATTCATCAGATAACATGAATATACAAATTAACATAATTTACAAACAATTTCAAAGAAATTTTCCCAAACAAACATAAATCCTGGAAACATCAATTGATCTGAGCAATGATTTATGGGGTACATAGAAAGAGCCTCCTCGAAGAGTGTGGTATTTTTGCACCACAATTGGGTGTACCCTGGTAATGGCAACCTTGTGTTGCTGGCTAATCTTTCTCACACCTGGTCAGGCAGAGGGAGCTGTAGAATGAACTTACTAAAATGTGCCTTCGTTTTGGCAGTTTCACGTCTGGCCTAGACAAGGAAGCAGCAGAAATGATTTATACCAATTAGGGATGCCACATACTAGATAATAAAACAATATTTAGCTAGCATTCATAGCTATCTGTAATCAATTGTTCATAAAAGAAATTATTTGCTTATTAAGAGAACAGAGGAGGAATAACCATGAGAAGCTGTGAATTGAACCAAAATTATATCCTGCATTGTACTGGAAAAGAACAGTTTGGAATAGAGACATTCTTTAACATGAACTTATATTATAAGTATTTGGCAAAGCTCATGTTTACCATTCCACCATAATACTGTGGCATCCCTGATCATTTTCAGTCAATAGAAATTCCGTTTGTCTGCTGTCAACGTACAACACTTTTATCCATTAGACAATTACAATTAAATGTGACATGCAACTTCATACAGTCCTAAAATAAGCAAAACAAAAACCATCCCAGAAAAATAATATCAAAGATCTACTAGGGAAGTAGATTTTTGTAGTTAACATTATAAATCATTTAAACAGACACCCATACTCAAAATTATATTGCACAAACTCCAGTTCCTTTTGTTGAAGTTCAGTACTTTCCCTCAGATCCTAGTGATTTGTCTACTGTGAAAGGGGAAGGTGGTGATGAAAAAATATCACTGTCCAAAATATGACATTTCCATTTTCATGTTGTGCACATACTCTCAGCTCTACCCATCAGCCCACATTAATACCCATCAACCCACATTAATACTGATATCAGATTCAAAATGAGAAAAAGTTTAACTGTCTCATACAATGTCATCTATGGTGAAAGGTAGAATTCATACCTGCACTAACTCCATCACAATGGCACCAGAACAGACCAAAATTCTGTTATCATACCTAAAAATGCATCAGGGCATCTGAACAAGTGGCAGTAGTTGTGTCCTAGTCTATATTCAGCATACCTGATATTCCCAGTTGGACAACTGACTGTGCAACCAGACATCCCATGGACAGCCCAGAGCATGTGAAAAACACTTTTGAAAATGCCCATATATATGTGTGTGTGTGTAGGGGAAAAAATGGGTTTTGATCTCTGATAAAATATTCATTCACCAGGCCAATTATTAGATAGGTCTTTTGGTTAAAAGGAATTTCTAGTGCTTACAGGCATGGTCTATAATACAGCTGTTCCTAAATTGTGTAAAAAAAAAATAAGACCCTGTAGCACAGCATTTCAAACAACTGGAGTAAGAGAAGAAAAGGTTATACAGGTGAACACCTATTCTAAACTAAAAATGGATTTTTTTTTTACACAGAGGTAGCTCCACCATAAAGTGAGATGGCCACCTTGGAAGCACATGTTGGATGCTGTTAAGAGTAACATGAAGAAGAGTGATAGGCCAGATTTGAGGGGGGAGGGGCTGTTCACAAACTAGTAGAACATTCTGTGTGAAGAATAGGATTGATACACCAGCATAAAATATTTGTGAACTGTGTCCTCAGATGAATGTCAAAAGTGGGACTGAGGTGGGTTAAAGTGCCATTTGGGTTTTCTACCACAGGTAGCAAACATCCTAGGCTCATTTAGTGCCCAACATTTCTACCAAGTTGTAAGACCATGACAGATGTGGTTTGTGTTATAGTCTTGAAATGCAACAGGGTGTAGATCCTAAACCAGGGTAAAGATTATTATTATTTTCATCAGCAGTTCTTGAAACACACCAATTAATAGGGCCATGCAGGCTGTGGAAGTTCTAAAGTGGCCACCTAAACAAGCAACTTTTCCAAGCTCTGCCCAGGAGTCTGCCAAAGACCACAGATACATGGATGACATCTTTCCCTTAGCCCTTCAAAAGTTTCCTCCAATCTAAAATCTAAGGATTTTAAAAAATCTTTAAGTGTGTTCTCCTCTTCTCCTGGACACCAAACTAGAGTTCTTAGCCTATTAGTGAAGATCTTTAGAGTTTGCTGTTGTGTAGTTATTGAAGGTGGGTTTTTTTTCACCTGAAGAGCTGCAGAGGTAAGAGCCAAATGTACCTTGATGTATCATTTCAGAATAAAAATCTAGTGTTTGGTCTCTTCCTTCTAACCACAGATGAGGTGCAAAAATCTGCTCTATAACCTACCACCCCATTTACACTCTTTTGCAAATTGCATTGTTAAAAACACCGGGAGCGAAGTTATTTGAAAAAAGGCCTAAGATAACAGAAATATTTTTTAAAATATTGTAGCTCAGCAGAATCCTAAATCATCTCTGCTGAAAATGGGTAACAATATTGTTAATTACAAAGGCAGACAACACATTTTGCTGTAAATAGCTTCAACTAGGCAACTGACTAGCTACCACTTTGCATTCTTTACACATCCTAAACCAGAGGTTCGCAACCTATGGCTCACTGGCTGGATCCAACCCATGACATCAAATAATCGTTCCCCAACCTTGCTCTAGCCGCCCCCACAGCCGCTGCTGCTGGAATTGGTCAAGGACTAATTTACGCCCATGACAGATGTAAATGAGTTCATGGCCGTTGTAAATGCATTTACTACAGCCATAAATGAGTCTGCGGTGGTCGTAAATACATTTATGACAGCCACAGATGCATTTTAGCACCAGTCCAGCCTGCTCAGCTGTTTGAGGGGGCGTGGTCCAGCCTGTGGCTGAAAAAAATTGATAAACCCTGGTCTAAACTATCTAAGTACTTTATTTTTTAGCCTAAATTTACAACTAATGTAGGGGCAGAAAGGTTTTCTTAAAATATGTTGTTTACTGCACAAGCTAATCTGTCTAAATGACATTTAAGCAAAACCTGCCAGAAAGATCCCCTGTGAAAATTCTTCCTCTTGAAAAGACATTGTTTTTAACTGGTTTGTCACAGGAGAATCTCTTGGTGGAATGTAATCTTTCTCTAGTCTCACAATGAAAATTAAGATTTTTGAAGGTGCTCATCAGTGCAGGCTGTGCATTCAATCATTTGGAAAACCACTGTTGACATGTTTGAGAGCAGAGCTAGCCAGTACTGACAGCTTTTGATAACTCGACTCTTCACAATCAAAAAGCAGCAATATCACTCTCTGAAATGCTAGGGAACATTAAAGTTTTAGTTTAGTTTTGTGTGTGTTTTTTAAAAAAGCAACCCTTCTTTTACTATTTCTAACAGTATTATTCTACCACTACTCACAACAGGACAGTTTCTTTGTGCAAGTTTCACATTATGTGTCTAATGTGTCCAGCTCATTCTTTATACATGGATGTACACATAAGATCTGCTAACTTAAACACACTTCCTTTCTGACACCTGGCAAGGTCTCTTTCACAGTGTTTGGGTCCTCTTCAAGAGGTCAGAAAAGGAGATAGCAGGCAAGTAATGCCTTCTAGATGCATGAGCAATTCTAACTAAGCTAAAATAGCTACTTCCGCACACCAGCTTTCTCTGCTCTTGGAATATACATTTTACATAGTTGTCAAGGAAAGTTGTTAATGGATGGATCTCTTTTCAGGCCACACAGCAGGAAATCTGAGATGCCATCTGAAAATTTCACCTTTGGGAATTTGTGATAAGAGGATAAAAGATTTCCTTTATCACACAAGATGAAGAAAATTTTAAAGAAATGTGCTAAATTTATACTATTAAAGGTAAGTATGGAAAGACTGGTTCACATTCCCAATGTGATTAGGCTAAAACACCAGTGGTTCTAAATGAATTGTCTCTAATAGTCTCCAACAAATTGCCTAAATTTCATCTAAATACATTGTAATCCAGCACTTTTAGGAGAATAATGGAATTGGTTGATCCAAAGCATTTGCAATTTATTGAGGTTCCTGAGAATTGTTTTTAACCTGAAGTCTCTCATCACCAAATTAAAAATGGTGACTAGAAGGTCCTAAGAACAATGACCACAAATTGTGTAAAAGCCAATAAAGAACTGTGATTTCAACTACAGTAATCATCAAACTACTATAGGTGTGGCCTATGGAGAGCCAGAGTAGGTGCTGGCTAAAGGTTTTGAAAAATGCTACTCCGATCCTTTTCGCAAACTAAATGCCTCACTTGTGTATAAGAAAGTGAGGAATTAAATGAGGCAAATGTATAAGGCACAACTATTAGCCTTCTAAAAATGTGCTTTTTCTGATGTGTGCTCAGTGATAATATTTATATTAATTTAACAGTCCTGGCAAATTCACAAGTTGGATGAGACACAAAATGAATTTGTATCCCAAAGGCTCACCGACAGGCTCAATGTTACTCATATTGCTGTAAGAATTATACTACAATGAGATTTGAGAATAGCATCACCGTTCTAATCGCTGACTACATGAATTATGGGGAAGCCTGCAGACTCTGCCAGCCATTACTTAACTTTCTTGTACAGTATTCCATTTTCTAACTTCCCTTAGCTAACATAAGCCATCTATGCTGGATTTCACTATCCTCACTAATTTAAAATATATTCTTTCTTGGTTACAACTGGAAGTCTTCGTCTGCATAGATTTTAATGTCACAGGTTAGAACGGGGAATTCTTCTTTGCATAGGGTTCTGGAACATGCATCTTATTGGCATGGATATGTTTATGTGGCTGTTACTTCCTTACATAACCTAGATAATTTGTATGATAAGGATTTCCTAGTATGAAATTACAAACTTACAGAAGGGGTTCAGGACAGGGACACAGCATGAGGAAGAAGGAACATAAATCCAAACACATGAGTTTGGATATGAGAACAATTCCAGAGGTTTTCACACTTTTTTTTTTACATAGCACCAGAAGGTCTATTGGCCTCTCCACATTCAAAGGTTCATAAAATGTTTGATTCACTAGCAAATTTGAGAGGGCTTTTAACAATACTTTAAATATCTATGCATCCAAGTTTTATCATTGATATTCTCACAAGACAGTTTCCAAAGTTGCCATTTGAGGTGCAACCTGCAATCAGATGTAAATCAACGGGTGATTTGATTCCTTTGCTCAGCATCAGACACACAATGCCGAGAGGCTAGTATGTAGACATTGTTCAGCAGTAGGTGTTATTTTTCTTTTTTAAAAGAAAGCTTTACAATTTGGACAAACAGTACATCTAACAATTACTTAAAAGAACTTTCTAAAGTTAGTGGTGTAGGTAAAGAAACCCAACAGAGCAAACCAGTTTTAACACAGAAATACGTAATGCACTAACATTTCATGCTAGTATAAGCCCAATGGTTTTGTTCAGTTCTTACTTTCATGAAAACTAAAGATGCAAAATGTTGACACCTGTCTTTAAGGATTCCAAGAGGATCAAATATAGAACACCAATTTGTGTTGTCTGGAAGCATGGGCCAGGTTGCCTGCTAGTTAAAAAAGGAAACTACAGCTTCTTTCAGGATGAATACAGGCAAACTATTATCAACCCATTTATGAGATTATAAACTCATCAAAGGGAACTTTCCTCTACTACTTGGCAATAAGAAAATGGTTATCATCAAGGCAATATTTGGAGGAGGTACCCACTTAACCCAAGCTGGCATGGGGTCTCCAAAATCTCTAAGTAAAACATGGTTATTTGGCTGGCCACCAGTAATCATAAGAATTCTATTACTTTGTAAACTGTCCCCATTTCCCTTGGCTTCATTATTATGGAATAATGGCATCTCTTTTCTAAATATTTCCATATCATTCTTTAGAATATTTAAATCTATTCATGTAAGTTTAAGGCAATTAGCTTATTGATTAAGTTGATTTATGAGTGCCAGAAAAATAACACTGAAGTTGTTGGCTTTGTAATAATTAGGATGGTGCCTATCTCTGAAGATACTATACTTTATGCATAGGTGATGGGAAACAGTAAAAGTCAGGAAGCACCACACACCAGATACAGCTTAAATATAGGGTCAGACATAGTACCTTGATACCTGGATGCATTTGCTGAACATAAAAAGCTGGCTTAAGTTGGACTACCAGCCTACCTTTTTTTACAAGGACTAGCAGAGCTTTCTTCTTTAGATTCTTTCCAGAACTGCCTGGAGATATAAAGGACTGAATCTGTAACCTTCTGCTTTCCAAATATGCTGTCTAAACAGTGAGCTACAGATATGTCCACAATTCTAGGCCAATACTGTGAATTTAAATGTAGCAAAGAAATGCAAGACAAGATACATTCAAAATAAAATGGAAAAATGCTTATGGGAGATAAACCACATCTAAAGACTAGTGAAATTGAAGATCTGTCATTTCCTCTGTAATCTTTTGGTTTGCTTTGTGATATGAGATCCTGAGTTGATTCCCTTTAGCCTTTGTCAGGAGTGCAATTTTTTCCATCCAAAAATGTTAGTTCTTATTCTTTTAAAAATCTTATGTTTTACTTCCACTGTTATTAGAAAACTTGTCCTCTGAAATGTTTAGACCATAGTTGAAAGCAGAAGTCATGTTACACAATGATACCACTTCCTTAAGAAGCCCACCCTCTTCTATGATTTCGTTTCCCTTTTTAGATTCTTTCTCCCAAGGAACTAAAATGGATGGATTTTGGCTTGAGTTTGATGAAATCTCATCCAGTGAGGTACTGCTTGCTGTTTCATTCAATTCCATCGTCTCTCCTTGAAAAGCTCCCAGAGAATGAAACTGCATCATTTCTTGAGAGATGTTTGGAGATTGTGTGTGAGTTTTAAGAAGAGCCCCATTGTCAGCAGTTGGAAGGTGGGTGGGATCTTCCTTATTTAGCCCAAAATGGAATTCTTTGTGGCTGGAAGAAAGGACATGTTTCCTTGGTGGAAGATGCTGTTTCCTACTGAAGAGGCTGTCATCTTGCCCAAGAGTCCAGCCAGATGGCTCAGAAGTCCGACTGGTGCAAAGCAGAGTGAGATTACTCTCACTTGGTGTGTTGGATTTATTCTGGAATTTAAAAAACAGTATATTACACAAGGCCTTTTCTCACTGGCTTTTCTGAAATGGAATGCTTTGGCTATGGGATCAAAGCAAGCTATAATCTAAACGCAACGTAACCCAAATTGTTGCATAAACTAATCATCCTTCATTCTAGTGTCTGGGGTTACATGCAAGGCAAGTGAATCTTAGGCTACAATCTCTTATTTTTAATAGGATTCAACTTTTGAGTCCCTCTCTTCCTTCCAACATTAAGGGATTCAATCTCAAAGGAAACAGAAAAGATGCTAGATCAGTATTTCTCAACATTGTTTCCTCTGTATTAAAATTTAAGGCTACACTCACCCTTACATACAGTGGCTTAACTCCTGTCCTTTAGTGTATTGTGTTGCACTAGGGCAGTGAGGGCGAGCCTTTTAGAGACCGAGTGCCCAAACTGCAACCCAAACCCCACTTATTTATTTCAAAGTGCCAACATAGCAACAGGGGAGGAAGGAAACACTCCAATTGGGCTGCTAGGCAGATGGACAGAGCAAACTCTGTGCTAGGGGAGGGAGGAAGCGCTCCCATTGGGCTGCTGGGGAGAGGGGTGAAGTGAACTCTGTGCTGGGGTGACTGCAAGGGTGCCCACAGAAAGGGCTCTGAGTGTCACCTCTGGCATGCGTGCCATAGGTTCACCATCACTGCACTAGGGTAAGTTGACTGAATCAGTGAAGAATTGGTGAGTCGATTCCTCCATTACTCCCATTTATCCAAAGAGGCTTACTCTAGAATATTAAGTTGCAAACAGGGTAAGCCTGCTTGAATCAATGGATCTCACTAATTCAATTGGTCTATGCCAGTGTAATTTTCTAGACAATCAACAGGATCTCAGCCAGTGTTTTGGTTTTGCAGGAACCTTATATTATAATACATCCATCATGGCAGTTTAGCATTTTTCTCCTGATGTCACTTTGGGAATGACTGCCAAAATAAGGGGCTCTTTCATGCACTGAAGATATTCTGATCTCAGTAATGTTTTTTGATGTTACTTTTAATTGCTGTTATCTGCCCAGAGTCGTTGCCGAGTTGGGCAGCAATAGAAATTTGAAGAATGAATGAATGAATGAATGGAAAGGGAAAATTTCCCCCCGTTTCTGTCGCTCCACACACCACTTCCTTTACTGCTTCATAGGGTCATCCCATACTTTTCCAGAGAAACCCATCTCTTGAGCACAGTGACTACAATGGGAGAAGAAATAGACACATTGCATACATGTAACTATAGTTCTTCAATTGGTAATTCCAATTCCTATGCTGTTGTGTTGGGAATCGCCCTGGGTCCCTTCGGGGAGGAGGGCGATAAACAAATTTAAATAAATAAACAAACGAACAAATAAATAAAATAATCAATGAAGTCCATATATGCGTGTTATTGGACCTGGATGAAACTCTTCGGAACATTCAAGATATTAGAGAGCTACTATAACAACTCTCCTGTGCTGCACATGTCTCTGTGCTCAGTACCCAATTTTCATTCTCCTAATCCACTGCTTTATTTTATTTTTTTAAAAAAATCAGTAGCATGGCAGATAGGCAGGTTGTGTGACTACTCAAAGAACTACAGTTAGATGTAAGTAACCTGTCCTTCTTCATTGTGGTCTCTTGAATTACATACGTGGGTGACTAATAAGCTCACTTACCAGACAGTGGGAAGTCACACCAATTCTCTCAAATGCAGCATCATACCTAACCCTGACATCCAGTCTGTAATGTTTGATAAATGTTGAGAGTTGAAACCATATTGCAGCTCTATAGATGTCTCTCAGTTGGAACCCTTTAAGGAAGGCTGTTGAGGCAGCAACAGCTTTAATTGAGTGACCCTTTAAAGATTTAGGTAATGGTCTTTTGCCAGATGGTAAAGCAGCTTGATGGATGCTGAGATGTTATCAGGGCCTCCATGACTGAGCTACAATAGCTAACAAATTATCTGTTAGTCTCCCAAATATGCTTAGTCCTCAAAATATAAATACAAGGGCTTGATACACATCCAAGATGTGTAGTGTTCTCTCTAGGCCTGTAGAGGGGAATGGGAAAATATTGACAGAACAAGGGGCTGGAAGAAATGGAAATCTCAAGTAATCTTGGGCAAGGAGGGGGTCAAGTCTGAAAAAACAATGGTTTTCTTCTGGTAGAACTGGAGAAGGCATGAGTCATACCAAAGAATGCACAAATCGCTTGCTCAACATGCTGATGTAATGGCTAGTTTTATACATAAGTAGCTTCAGATCCATATTAGCCCTTTGGTTCAAATGGTGAGTTCATTCACTGGCTGAGAACCAGAGAAAGTGACCACGGTGGATGGGGGGGGGGCACTCTCACATCAGGAAAGATGTTCTGCAGAACTCAGAGGAATTTAATTAACATTGGTTCCCTTAATATTGGGATGCATTGGAAACTGAGAGTGGCTTATCACTATAGCAGACAGACAGATCCTTATGGAATATGGAGGCAATCCTATCTCTTTGAGGCTTAATAGAAAGCAGAGTACAGTACATATATAAAGAAGGTGTAAGATCAGGTTGAAGCAGTGGAGAAGAACTTGCACCATTTGTATTAATAACTGTGTCTAGTGTAGGACTTCCTAGATCCATTCCTTAAGAGCCTCCTCAAAGATTGTGGTATTTTTGAACCACATTTGGGCATACCCCAGGCAACAGCAACCTTATGCTGGTGAATCTTTCTCATACTAGGTCAGGCAAAGGGAACTGTGGAATTAATTCACCAAAAGGTGGCTTCACTTCGCCGTTTCAAATTTAGCTTAGACATGGAAGAAGAAGTGACACTGGAGAATTCTCCTTGCTTTCAACTTGAGTCTGGTTAACTCTAGATGATGAATTGAGCCTTTGTTCTGAGAAAGTGAGGAATTACCAGCAACTGGAGAATTATCTCAGTCCAAAGTTCAAGACTGCAAACCAGACTCGATGTGGCAACCAGTATCTATGGCTCCATTCTGATGTCTTGATCCTGTGCCCACACTCCATGAATGTTGGCATGGACATCCAATTCTGTGCCCTGGCATTCAGTTACTCAGCTCTAATCATGCTCCAGATGTTAAAGCTGATCTTTTTAACCAATAAGGCATGGGGAGAACTATAGTATACCCTTGAAAGAATTGGTCTGCTTGTCTCTGTGCTTTTTGGGAAAGAAAGGTGGTGGGAAATGCCATTCACAACCTGGATATGGACCCTGTTAAATTGGGGCACTGCACTATAACAGAACAGCAGGGGACCTCTTAATCCTGAGTTTCTTCCTGTAGGTGATGAGTTTTGCAGGAACCTTTGCAATTAGGAAGTCTCCTCATGGAAACCAACTGTGGTGATGACTATTGTGAGCATTCGTGAGTGTTTGTGGCTTCTGAGAAGTTGTTCTCAATGTGGGCTCTCTCACAGTGGAGAAAGCTTACACAAAGCATGCTGAAAAGAATGATTCAAGACTGGACACTGGCTAAAAATAGGGGATGATGAATGAACCTAGGTCAGTGATGGTGAACCTTGGCACTCCAGCTGTTCTTGTACTTCAATTCCCAGAAGTCCTGATCAGCAGGAGTCCTGACTTGGACTTATGTGAATTGAAGTCCAAGAACTCCTGGAGTGCCAAGGTACGCCATCACAGACCTAAGTCATCTCCTTTTCCAAAGATGAGCCAAGATAGGCAAGGCCTTCCTGTTTCTTATCTGTGGGCTGCACTGTCAAAGTTGATGATACACTGTCCAAACCAAGAGGTAGCAAATGCACCACCTCAGCCTTTAATGGTGGCTGATAGGCTCAGGTGGTTGTGGCAGGCCTTGAGTGAGGAGTTTCCACGATACTCTGTTTAGAAGCTGCATCTGAAACAGATGTGCCTGAAGCCCAAAAAACATGCACAAAGAGATATCTCCCATAAATGACATTATAAACAAGACTGGTGGTTCTTGGTCACCACCTTTATGAACTTGTGGTAATGCTGACAAGATTGCATTTGGTAACCTCCATTGGGATATTATAAAAAGTCTGATTGCAGAGATCACAAATAAGAACTAACGATTTTTTTAATTTTTGAGGGGAACTAATGGTGAAGGGACAAGTCTAAGGACAATGATGAAAGTGACAACTACTAAGTTGTCTTCAAAAGAAATAAGAAAAAATGGCTCTAGTGATTGTTTCTAGAAGTTTCATCAGCAGTAGCTAAAGAAAGTTGAGGAAATGGCAGCTGGGTGTAAAGATATCTGCCACAGGAAAAGCTATTTTAAAGGCTTTCTGTTTAAGCTCTAGAATGTTGTGAAGAGTTTTGTGCAGGTACATAAAATACTCACATGTGTTATTCACTGAAACTATGAACTGCAAGGTTTGAAGCTTACTTTCTTAAAGTTGGTGCCATACAACAGACAACAGTAATGTTGTTGATTTGACTTAAATTTAATTTCTCCTTTCTTCCTCTTGGAACACAGATCCTCTTGCTTACAGTAGGACTACAGAATTGCAGAGTACTATGGATAAATTATCCTCCCATTTTAGTAATTTGGTAATGGAAGATTGTTTGTTATGCCTTTAATATTAGCAACTTTTAATATGCTTCTCTTATGAAAAATGTTTGAGATATTTCTGCATTTGTATTGCTCTTGTTAATATTTTATGTTGTCATCCATGACTGTCTGTAGTACAAATGATAGTTGTTTTACAGTATCAGGAATGCTTGGTGACCACGCAAGCATTAGGATGTATCTGTGACCACAAGTTGTCTCTACATCCATAAAATTTCTACTACAAAAGTAGATTATTATACAGATCAACCTTCCCTATGCTGACACCATTCAGGTGTGTTGGACTAACCTGCAGGGCCACACTGAAAGCCAAAACATAGGGAGGAAAACAGGTTGGGAAAGGCAAGTGTTGCTTACTTGACAATAAAAGTGTATGAAATGAGTTGACAAACCTTCATCTTGTAATCAATATCATCCATTGATCGAAAGAAATCCAGACTCTTTGCTCCTGAGAGTTTCCCTTGATCAGAACTGTGTGTACTCAAAGTATCTAATATTTCTCCTAGGAGGTCCATATCTCCAGGGGGAAGAGGTGTTTTGGCCATTTCACCAGAGTCATCACTGTCATACAAGTAATAAGACGTTTCCTCACTGTCTTCTGATGACAATCTAAAGAAGCAGAGATTTTAATGACAGCTCTCAATTTGGAAGTAACTAAGACTTCCATTATATTGCCATATAATAAATTATAATAATAATAATTTATAATATACATATCAATCAATCAATCTTATTACTATACCGATGACATTTGTCAAAATACACTACTACTTAAGCATACATATTCATAACTAGCTTGACTTCCTGGATCCTGGATAAACATTATACATTTCTGACACCTATTTGAAAAGCAAATACATTTCAAATTAAGCTCGGTTTGGCTACACAGGTTCATATTATGTTTTTGTCCGCACTAGAGAGACATAGCAAGTGGGAAATTCTCAACAGTGTGCAGCAAAAAGAATGCCCCTTCTTGTCCCTTTGTGTAGGATTGAAGACTTGGAAATGGTTTATTGCTGCAGGCAGAAACAAAAAAAAAGTACATCTATAATGTATTGTGACAATGCCTTGATGTATATATTTAATGCGCGTGAAAATTTCACATCAGAAAAAGACAGACCCAGATTCAAGTCTTTAAAAACCTGGTGCCTGCAAATATGGTTTACAGAATCTCTTAAAGTTCAGAAGTCAGAAACATGTTAATAAGTCCTACATTTCATCAAAAATTTTCTCACGAAAGACATCTTTCATACTTATATTCCCAGTCTATTTTTATATTTTAAAAAGTTAATAATTCAAAAAAGGAGATTAAGGCAATGGCCCAAATCCTGTTACTTAGACGAACTGGAGGAATGCAACTGACATAAAAGTTAAAATAGGCATTTGTTGTTGTGCACCAAGTCATGCAATTTCACATAAAAGAGGAAATACCTACCCAGATTTTCCTACTTGAGACAATTTGCTGCCAATACTTATGCCAGTTGTCTTCTACAGCTCTAAAAACTCAGTCAGATTTGGGCAGTGTTTCAAAAATTATTACAACTAAAACAGACTTCATTCTCGAGGCACATTTCATTTTTACAGAGAGAATATTAATTTAATGGCTACAAATAAGAACTACCAGATTCAGAAAGTCAGCATTCTTCACTTCTTTCAGAGTCACAAACCTACAATTGTCACCTCACCAGTGCCTTATGCAGAGGCACAATAGAGAATTTTCTTTAAAAGTGTGCAGCTCTGCTACATCTCTCTAATAGGAGCAACTACACTCATTTACTCAGCAGTATGCTATACTCAGTAGTATGTGGGAGGGACTTGTGTCCAAAGTGATAGTGGATGGTCACACATTTTCCGGAGGTCTCTCTCTTTTGAGTTGATACTTTGCACTTAAAAGAACTATTTATTTTTATGGCAATCTGGCCAGACTCCTACTGGTTAGTTAAGTCGGCATAAATTGCTGCCACAAACTGCTACTATTTAACAAGCTGCTTACCTCACTTGTCATGCATCTCTCATGTGACTGGTGCATAACAAAAGATACAAAGGGTGATTTGTTTACTGGAGGTAATTTGCCAGTGCAGTTCATGCCACTGAAGAATCATCAGCTTAAGCCAAAAAGATTCTAGCTGACAGCAACAATTTCAATATACAGGTGGACTCTTGAACAAGGCAGGTATTGCCTGCACATGTTCACATATATGCAGAGTCCACCACCTTTGAAGTTCCTTGATGAGCACTCTTCAGTGCTTTGGGGAACTGTCTTAGGCTTCTTGAAACTGAAGTCCAAAAACCAAAGGTTGGGAAACAGTGATCTAGATAAAAACCATATTTTATCTTATGTATTGGTTGATATCCTGTTGTTGAGTGTAGCAAGTTGCACTAGAGTAGATCCATTCAGTCAATGGGGATTTGGTGAGTCAATGCCTCCATGAATTCCGCTAATTCAAACAGGTTTAAATAAGTCAAAAGTAGAGTGGGCAGATTTGAATCAATGGAATTTATGGAGAAGTTCTTATAGAATCTCTACTGATCCAATGGGCCTACTTTCCATGCTAACCATCAGGATTTCAGCCACATGATAATTCATGCTGCAGTTTTTGACATAACTTCCTCCTTGTCTTCAATAAGCTGCACATTCAACATAGTTCTCAATGTTTGGTTTCTCAACCAAACATGTTTGGTTTCTCAACCAACTTTACTGATCTTACCACTAAGCTTAATTTCCTCCACACTTTCTATTAGCATTCAATTTTGTTTCTTCCCCAAATCAAGACAGTACTAGGGTTAGGTTCTGGGTGATGTTTATTATTTATAGGCAATTTAGAGTTCCCTCCATGCTGTTTTGTCTTGAATTTATAACTCTTCCAACAAAGAACTAAATACTCTTGGATCCTCATGTATTTAACTTACTTGCTTCCTCTGTCCAGTTCATCATCAGCATCTTCATCCAAGGCAGAATCATTATTGTGCACGTTGGTGTGAAGATGTCTAAATCGTGTCTGAAAAGGGAAAGTTACACTTCAAGGGGTTGATTTCTTTTTAATGTCACAATAGAGGCAATCTTCCTGTAGTTTGTCAAACAATCAAATTAATAGCATTCAATTGTTATGTGGGTATGTTTTATGTGATGGGTCGCTCAGTGAGGAAGCCAGTATATGAATGCAAATAAATAAATAAATTCATAAACAAGGCCCCAAGTGATTCCAATCCAAGTATCCACAGAAACTGTACCAGTTATATATGGAATACACAAATAAATCCTTCAAAGCTTATGAGACTAAATGGAATCTAAGGACAGACTGAATCATACAACACATTCTGTCAGGGATACTGGGCAGTTGGTCACTTACCAAATCACAGCAAGGATTCATACTGTATATGTATGTGTTAGATGGGGAGCCATGAAGAAGAGGCATAACTGGGCTAAAAAGTGTGGCATTCTAACATTCAATAAAGCAAATAGATTTTAAACCTATTCTTTAAAAATGAATGTGGGATATTGTGCTCTTGTACTCATGACTCAAAATGCTAGGAAATGGATGCAGAACATTGTGCCTACACTGCTGGCAGGGAAAAGAGTATAAAGCTTTAGCAAAGGACACGCTGAATGCTGACAACACCATTGGCAAGAGTAAAGATGGTCTACGCCAGGGATGCCAAAACTTTTCAGGCCACGGGCCAATCATGTGGTTCAGGGAGTCAGTCACTAAGGCCCGGAGCTGGATGTGGCCCCTTATGTCAATTCATCCGGCCCATGAAGACCTCATTACTCGCTCATAGGGGCACATTTTACTTCAGCTTCCAGAAGCAACGAGGGCTTCACGGGCCGAATGAATTGGTGTCAGGGGCCGCATCCAGCCCTCAAGCCTTAGTTTGGGCACCCCCGTCTACACTCTGTAGGATACTCTCTTGTGCTCACTATCATTCACCTAGAGACACCAACCAAGGGATAATAACAGAAATTGACTCCTTTTTTCATCAGTTAACCACTTCTCCCCGCCCTCCCCAAAAGCAATTGGCATGTGTTAGCACTGTGAATAGCAGTAGGCACAAGAGGGGTATCCTGGATTTAATGATATGTTGCAGTAAAGGTATGAGTAATTGCAACATATAAAATGGAGAAACTTATACACTCTTTAACTTCTCAGATAAACTAATGTTGAAATGTGGTATCGGGAAGGGGGTCTTACAGATATCACAGACAGCCGAAAGGCAGAAAAATGGATTCACAGTTAAGTCAAGCATGAAATTTCACTAGTGCAAAATGAGTAAACTGAATCTACTTTATCCTGTGCATATAAATAAAATACAGAACTGACAAGAAAAGACAATGTTGATAGGAAAGGAGGGAGGGGGCAATAGAAGAGAGGAAGACTTAGCATGAGACAGATTATCTCAGTAAAGGAAGTTACAGCTGTTAGTTTGCAACGCCTGAAGAGAACTTACTGGGAAATATACTACATTAAAAACCCTCCTTACGTAAAAAGTCTGTTCCATAGGCTTTTGCTTAAATTGGCTTTTTATGTAACTTGAAGCAAACCGATAGGAAAAATTATTTTTTTTATGTAACTCAGAGCAAACCCATAGGAAAAATGATTTTTTTATGTATCTCAAAGAAAACCCATAGGAAATCATTTTACATAAATTGGGACATTTACGTAAATCGGGACATGGTTTTAGCACAAAATCATTACGCAAGTCAAATTTTATGTAATTCAAGGCATATGTAAGTCGGGATATTACTGTACTGCTAAGAGGAAGCACAGCAGAAGAGAGAACAATATAACATGTAATCAAAGGCGTAGTGTTGCGGGGCGGTGGGGGAGGCCTGCCCCGGGTGGCACTTTTTTTGGTGGAAAACTGACATTTCTCCCACCTGCCTGCTCACCCTCCATGCTTTTCATGGAGAAACAACCTCTTCAAAATTATCTCCTTGCAGGGCCCCCTCCTCTCCCACACCAAGACTTTGCCACTTCTCCTCCGGAGGCTGCATTGGTGAGGATGATGGGGAGGCCAATCTGGCTGGGGTTCATTCTCTGGTGGGGGGCCCTTGGTGAGAGAGGGGCCTGGGAGGGCATGGTGGTGGACAAGATCCCACTGTGAGGACGGTCGCCAGGACCCTCCACCACTGCCAGCGTCCTGGGCCCTGCCCAGGGGGTGGTGAATTTGGCCTACATCCCAGATGGCTGAAACCCATGCTACGCCACTGCATATAATGTTGTTGATTTTGAGCAGAGCTGTTAATGATATGACATTTTTGAGGTCATTAATACATATAGTCACTACACATGAGAAATGACCTGATGACAAATAGCATCTCAGACAAAGTGGACTTTATCCAGAAAATCTAACATTAAAATATAGTAATTAGTCTTTAAGGTGCCACAAAAAAAAATTGTCTTTCGTTTTGTTTTGTTTTACATACTATCTGATATGCTTTCACAGAGTAACATGGCTACCACTTCACAAATTATCTTATCTTTGTACCTGATTTTCCTCAATCCAAAATAGGACAACATTTTGAGTTATGCTTTTGTCCTCTTTTTCACCCTATATTTATAAGCTTATCTAGATCCAATTGCAAACTTCCTTTTAAGGAAAATAAGGATGAATTGTCTCTAATCAGAGAATAATATTGCATGAGATTATTCTAGTGGTCCATACAATGGTTTCAAAAAAAAAAATTATCTCAAGATGTGGTAGAGAAAAATAAAGAAAAGGTGTATTTAGGCAATAAGAACAGTTGTCATAGAAAGTCCCATTCGAAGTGTGCTTTTTTCTGATCCCTGTTTCATCGTGAGCATGTTCCCTCAAAATGGGGAATGGATTTGAATAGGCGGTCGGTACACACATTACAAAGTGCATCTGAAGTATGTAAATAAATCACTATTGGTTAATTGCTCCCAAGTGGGAAAAATGATACCGGAATAATAAAATCACTGTCCAGGAAACAATCGTTCTCTTTCACCGTGGGACTTGCAGTGGGAGGGCCTCACAGGATGGCCTTGTGAGTCAGATAAGGCCTACGGCTAAGCAACCAGTTAAACTTTCTTTATTTTTGTGTACTTAGTTTGAATGGCTAATTTTGCAACTTTGATTCCTTATGTTATACTCATTACCTTTACTTTCTTAATACATTTAATTAACCTGAGACACTTTCTGTCTTTTGAATTGGGACTGGGGTTGACTGGACCATGCAATTGCGGCCACATATAGCCGCCATCTCACTAGCCTGGCCAAGCGAAGCCAAGGGGAACTCATAAAGGGGATTTGCCCCAAAGGGAAGGGCAGACGCTGCTGGTAAGAAGGTAAAATGGTGAGGGGTTGCTGGAAGGCATATTAAGGTACCCACCAAGAGGGTCCGTTATATGACAACACTCCAGCTAAAACTAACAAAATTTCACACTGTAGCAACAACAATTTTCCCAAAGGAAAATAACACTGGTATTATCTATTCTAATTGGAGATGGATAGGTCAGCCACTTTCCATCATCTGCTTCCCCTTATAGCTATAAAAAATTGCTATAAAAATGATGACATTTAAAAAGTTAGAGCTTTATATTTGAAGACTGATCTGTGCACAGAATTAGCAGAACATGAAAAAGCTTTAGCATTATCATCAGTCATATAAAGCCCTTTGGATAATAAAAAAAGTATCAGTATGACACCTTATTTATTTTCACAACAGTTTATGTCAGGAGTGGCCAACTTTTTTACACTGTGGGCCTGATCATGCCCCTGGACAGCTGACCGGACCATGGTCCCCAGAAGTGGGCACATTTACAGCTGTTGTAAATGTGTCCACTTCCATGTTCATGACAGCTGTGGGCTCATTTGAGCATGCGTGAGCATGTTTTACAGCTGACGTAAACGTGCCCACTTCCACTTCTGGGTGTGGTGGAGGCAACAACAGGATAGATGGAATGGCATCACGGGCCAGGACCAGCCCGCAGGCTGTAGGTTGGGAACCCCTGGTTTATGTGAATGCCACAGTTATTTCCACTTTCAATAGTGGAATGAGAGCTGACAAAACAATCTCTCTAGACATTGATGAGCAAAGGCTCAAGATAATGTTTTGGGAATTGCTGCACTTTAGTTGCTGGAGATGCAGATTAAAATGAAATACAAGAGCCAATTCATTTATCACAGACTGGGCAAAGTTAAACATATACTGTGCTTAGTGAAAGAGGTCTTGGTAATATCCACTCTGGTGGCTGAGCAGAGGAACGCTGCTCAACTCATAAAGTTGACTCATGTGGAACCCAAATAATCTGAGCAGAAAGCTGAAGCTGCTCCCCAGTTCCACTTTGGCTGTCAGCCCACCAAAAATGCTGAGGAAAAGACTGGTAGGTTGGGAAGATATAAATGGAATCAGTCAGGAGTTTCTCTGCCCTTGGCTTTCACATAGTGCTCCTCCACATCTTACTCAAGCAGGAAAGCCATTTCCACTGAAGCAAAAGATCCATTTGTAGGCCTATCTCAATTACTATTTCTGAAGAATGTTTGCAAGTTTCCATTTCCATGTCAATATTTAATTAGAGAAAGTCTCAAGCAAATAACGTAAGTACAGATGGGATTTCACTGCTGACACCAGTCATTTTGCTAGCACTCTTCTTCTGGGGGTTGGACATTAATGAGAGGAGCTGGAAAATTCATTTCCCCAAAAGATTAAAAAAAATATCTGGCAAAGTGTTTTATTTTTTAGCTGACAGTTAGGAAAGTCCACCACAGACATCCCTCTTCCAACTGAAGTTAAACTTGGGAAAGGTTTCCTATTATGTTCCCTTTAATTACTCTTCTTAGACCACATGGCTGTAGGGAGTCTATGGACAGTGTCTGGTAGTGACAGGTTCCAGTCACCTAAACTGGTAATTTATGTTACAGAGAATAAATAAAAGGACACTGAATGTTTTTATTATCATTAACTAACTCACTAACCAACCAACCAACCAACCAATTACAGTAATACCTCATATAACATTAGTATCGAATAACACGAAAATCGCATAACATCAAGGAATCTGGGGGGAAGAATTGCATCGGATAACATTAAGATCCTATGGGATGCTTCAGATAACAACCGCGAAAGCCTGTGTGGTTACAATGTATCTCTATGGATCCCATAGAGGATCAGATAACATGAAAAATCATATAACACGAAGACTTGTGGAACCAGGTTTTAGTGTTATATGAGGTTTTACTGTATTCTTATAATCCACCTTTCCTTAAAGAACTCAAAATGCTGTATACCACTCTTCTCCTTCACATTTTATGTTCGCAATTGACCCTCTGAGATAGGCTAAGGTGGAAGGGATTCAAGGTCTCTCAGAAAGTTTCAAGGCTCCACAGAGAATTGATCCTGAGCCTCACAGTAAAAAGAAGCTCAGATGACTTGGAGAGCATTCTTGACAGTGGGCCATCCGGCTCAGAGACATGATAGATTCTTTGCCCTCTTCCTCATTTGTGCCAGTGGCACAAGTCTATTTCCCAAAGCCTCAGACACAGTCTTTCAGGGCGTCTGCACTTCTTTGTATAGTAAGCAAGTGTTACCTATCACGATTCATTGTGCAGCTATTTTGGCCTTCTGTCCCAAAGCTGAAGTGGTGGAAAACAGGGGAAGAATTGGTGAGCGCAGGATACAAACTTCACCTGGAGGGACCTCAGAACTTGCATTAAAAGGAGCAGGGGATTAAAGATGAAAACAAATCCTTTTTAAAAAAATTCAGGGTGCTTTTCAATGCTAATAGGAGTGAAAATGAACTGTTTTGCCTCAGCTCTATATTCAGTACACAGAGGCAGTGAGTGAAAGGGGTGGTGGCAGGAGGCAAGGCCTTCTGTTCCTCATCACCAGTGATAGACGAAACAGGCCGCGATACATGATTGTGGCATGATTGTGGTGGATAATCTGACACAGCATTTCAGAAGAGATCACTTTCTTATAAAACTGAAAGAAGAAAATAAGGCCTAAAGAAAAAGAAAAGCCTCAATAAATTCCAGAAGGGGAACAGTAAATCTTTTTCAAAGCTCCGCTAGATAAAGCGACAGAGAACATACACCTGCAAAAACTATCAAAGCCATCTAGGATAACTTTTCTTTACTGATGTCCCTGCTGTTTGCAGTTATTTAAGCTTCTAATTCCTATCATTTGTGCATTTTCAAATCTGCGTTTTCCTCCTCTCTGCCATTTTTGGAAAAGGGGTGGGGGGTGGGGAGTCAGCAGACTTGTATTTCCTTCATGATCATTATTCTAATAATAACCAGACCTCTTCTGCTTGCAAAAACAAAAAGGGAAATTCAGCATTTGTTCTAAGCCCCAATCATGTTTATGAAGCATTTAACTGGGAAAGCACACGAGTAAAGTAACAAACATAAAATGCCAATACAGATCTTCCAACTATCCATAAAACATATGTAAAATCAGTGTATGGATGTGCTTTATCTATATCTATATTCATATGCTTGAAAAACAGCCAGTATTGGTTTGTCCTCAGCATGGAATTTCTTCATTCTTTTGAAACACACAGCAATGGTAAAAAACCAACGCCATTAAACTATTTCATGTTTCAATTGCAAAGACAAGCAGACCCCTACCCTTGCCCCTGCATCAGGGAAACTTTGTGGCTCCCCTATAAGATGTCTCTTCCCCAGATGACTGTTATACCATGATTTCTGGAAGAGCTATAAAACATTCTTTTTTCATTGCGCACCTACTAGATGCTCATTTATTAACATGTGGCAGAAATATAATCACTAATCAACAGCTATTTTGTATATCAAACTATAATAGTACTATAATTAACTGTAATAAACTGTAATAATACTTCCTACCTCTGAATACTGTCAGGTTGAAAATAATAACAAAGGCACAGAATAGACAAAATGCTTAGTTTATTAGACCTTTTAAATCCAATAATTAGTTTTTAAAATAGTTAGTCTGTGGTTCGGGCATGTCAGAAAACAAAATAAAAAACACTGTAGCACTTTAAAGTGTTTTTTGTTTGTTTTCTGACATGCAGGTAAGAGGTTTGAGATTGAAAGGGAGACATTTAGAGCTAATCTGAATAATCTATTGTTGCTGATGGCTGTGGGAAACTGCATTGTTGTGCTTGCTTGTCTGTTATTCTGCTTGAGCAGGCCCTTCTCCCTTTGACCCCTGCATTTGGTGTATATAAACCATGCCTGTAAGTTTCACTCCTTGTCTGAAGAAGTGGACTTGATCCATAAAAGCTAATGATAACAATATAGCAGTTAGTCTTTAAAGTGCTACAGTGTTTTTTATTTTGTTTTCTGATATAGTTTTTAAAACTGCTTCTATGGAATTTACTGTATTTAAAACTATTAATACAGTCAAACCTCGCATACAGAGCGTTTCGCTTAAAGAGTAACTAGCTTAAAGAGCAGAATTTTCTCTGAATGTTTGCTTTGCTTAACAAATAAAACCAATCAAAAACTCGCTTAACAAATAAATCGGGGTTTGCAATCCCCCCCACAATTGGTCACTTAAAATGGTGTTTCGCTTAAAGAGCAAACTCGCTTGAAGAGCAATCCTGTGGGACTCATTATGCTCTTTAAGCGAGGTACAACTGTATATCGATTTCAGTAAACACTGTTGAGGGGAAAGCCACTATTTTCTTGCTTGTATATTAAAAGTATAATAATGACTTTAGTAATATTGCATACTTCTTTTGTCAGGTAGGCCAAGTCAACCAATTGATTCATATAATTTTATCTTGTTTCAGACAATTAACAATAGTCTTTCAACTAATGAAGCCAACTGGATGTATTTTCAGAACAACAAGTAGGAAGGCATACTTCCTCAAAAGCAGATAATTAATTGAGGGACTCTTCTGTCAGAAGTGTTAGTAAAGCCACCTGCTCAAATGCCTTTGAAGAGTCATTTAGATTAGATTATTAGATTACCAATTACAGTATTAAACTAAAGAGAAACTCCATGTTCAGATAGACTTTGAATGACACATACCGTTGCCTTCAGGCTATGCTACAGTGATTCCTCAAACATCTCTCTGGTCTGGCTGAATAACTCAGATATCTGGCTGTGGAGCAAGGGGTTTGGAGTTTGATTCCCCAATATACTTCCTAAAAGCTTATGTGGCCTTGGCAAGCTGTAGAGCAGGAGTTCTCAACCTAAGGTCCATGGGCCAGATCCAGCCAACAGCACCATTTCATGTGTCCCCCCACCACTCCAAGGGCATTCAAGAAACAAAATGGCTATCCCTTTGAAGCTGTTGGGACAAAATGGCTGCTCCCATTGTGTAGGCAGTGCAAAATGACCCACCACCTGGCTTGAAAAAGTTGGGAACCCCTACTGTAGAGTTTCAGGATATCCCCAGAAACAGGGAATGCTAAAATACTTCTGAGTGTTCTCTATTTAAAAACACTGCAAAGCGTCATCATAAGTCAAAACAGTCTTATGATTACTATTATTCATGACTGGAAACAGAACACTGGACTTTGGTATGATTAAACAAGGATTTTCTGAAGTTCAGATGAAGAAACAAACTCGATCCAAATTTATTTGCTGTCAAATCTCAGAGAGATATAATAAACTAATAATAATTTTGTGTCAGAAATTATTCTGGGTCAAAAGGATTTTTGCTGGAGAAACTCCGCTCAGGGGATGTCCAAATGAGGCTCCTTTCATGTTCCCAAGATCTTTTCCCACCAAAGTGGTCCATATTTATCTACAGTACTTGCACTGCAACCACACATAAAACAAAGATCATTGGAATGAATCAGAACAAGATTGAGTCTTCTTCCATTTAGATCAATTTCAGCATAAGCAAAAGAAAATGCATGTAAGACAACATACGTGAGGCATATGATGATAACAAATTAGCACTTAGAAGTTAAAAAGCTTTCACCAGATTGTTAATGAAACTGTGGAAAGAATAAGATAGGGGGGTTTGCATCTTCTGTAATGAGCAACTTCTGGAAACATGGTATATATGTTATAGAGGAATTAGAAACCAGATTATAAATATGAGGGATGAACTGCAATGGCACTTACATACCACCCCATAGCACTTAGTGCACTCTCTGGGTGGTTCACAAGTTAATTAGCATTTTCCCCAACATGCTGGGTACTCATTTTACCAACCTCAGAATGGATGGAAGGCTGAGTCAACCTGTACTACAGTAGTTTAACTAGTGCGCCACCAGGATTCTTCTTCTTCAGGGATGAATTGTTATTATTGCCTGTGCTCATCAATGAAAATAAAAATGGGAAATAAAAAGAATTTATTTCATGTTAGCGGCATGAATAGAAATACCAAATAAACAGAAGACCTCAGCTAAACCTTACATAAGGTCATGGATAGACAGAGTCAGAAGCGTAGCAGGGGGGGTGTCAGGGGGGCAGATGGCCTTGGGCGGTGCTTTTCAGGAGGCAGCAAAATGTCCCCACCACTTTGGCCTCCCTCTGCCTGGGCTTAGGGAGCCAGACTTCCCAGGCAGAAAGTGGCCATTTTGCTGTCCCGACGGCCAGGCTGCCCCCTCTCTGCGTCCTGCCAGCCGTGGTTGTCCTTGCTCTACCTTCGCCTCCCCCTGACGGGTGCCAACCAGGAATTTGCAAAAGCTGGTGCAGCAATTTAGGCAATGGGCGAGAAGGCGGCTTTGCCCAAGCCTAACTCGGGAACACAGGCAGGCAGGCAGACCTGGCTTGGGGGCTGCACGCTGAGGGCCACTGTGAGCATGGCAGCAGGGCAGGAAGGGTGGCAGCAGCGGCAGCGGTGCTCTGATTGTCTCCACGTCCTCCTCCGCCTCCTCCCCTTGCCACTGCACCCCACTGCGCATCTTGTCCTGGCTGTGTCCCTGGTTTCAGAGATGTAGCAGGAACTCAGGCTTGGCCTCACCTCGCCTGCTCGCCCCTACTCACCCGCCCGTCAGGGGGTCTGCCTGCCCTGGGGCCAGCCCTGGGGGCCTTGGCACAGGCAACGAGGGGTTAACTGGATCCCAGGGGCGGCAGCGGTGAGTCTAAATGAAGGGGGAAGCAAATTTGTTCTTCGCCCCGGGCGGCTGAACCCCGTGCAACACCACTGGACAGAGTGTGGCATTGAATGAAAAATTAATTAACAAACTGAAGGTAATAAATTGAACAAAAGAAGGGAACGTAATGTATTTGGGAGCAGTATGGGGATAGGTGAAGGCTAAGAAGCTGAAGTTTTAACCTTGATAAGATAATATTGTGAGCTGGGAAAGTTACTGATCTGCTTGAAGATTTAAATCCAACTCAAAATTGTACTGCAAGGATACCACCAGATGCCCTCAATGTATAAGATGTATTGATCACTTCAGATTGTTATAAGTGAGCCCGTAGAATACATGTACAGTCAAATCTCGCATAAAGAGCATCTTGCTTAACGAGTAACTCGCTTAAAGAGCAGAATTTTCTCTGAATGTTTGCTTCACTTAACAAATAAAACCAATCAAAAACTCACTTAACAAATACATCAGGGTTCGCAATCTCCCCCACAACTGGTCACTTACAATGGTGTTTCACTTAACAAGCAAACTCGCTTAAAGAGAAATCCTGTGGAACACATTATGCTCTTTAAGTGAGGTACCACTCTATTATGCTTCAGATAGCATCATCCATTATGTTTATTCCCCCCAAAAAAGAGTTTTCACTCCGCCACAGCTGGGAACATCTGTGGAGATGCCGCCACTCCACTCAACCCCGAGACTCCATCCACCTGTCCCCAGGGTGCTGCCCAGGCTGGAGCTTTAAGAGCCATTTCGGTGGCAAGACTTTTCATTCTGCCACAGCTGGGAACATCTGCGGAAATGCCGCCACCCCACTCAACCCTGGGACTCCTTCCACCTGTCCCCAGGGTGCCGCCCAGGCTGGGGCTTTAAGAGCCGTTTTGGCGGCATGACTTTTTGTTCCGCCGCCGGCAGGAACATCTGCGGCCGGGCGGAGAGGCTTGTCACTTTTTTGTAATTTTTGTAATCTTTCTGTGAACTTGATTATGATTTGGAATTTTTTATTATTACTTGATATTGATGCCTGTAGAATCTTCAATGCTGTAATGATACTGTGATTTTTGATGTTTCATGGTATTGATATTGATTATTTGTGATATTTACATATTGTGCTTATGAACCTGTAATTTTATATGTGTTGTAAACCACCCTGAGTTGGTCCAACTGAGTAGGGTGGTATAAAAATTGAAATTATTATTATTATTATTATTATTATTATTATTATTATTATTATTATTATTATTATTATTATTATTATTATTATTATTATTATTCATCGTACAACCATGGAGAGGTTTGCAGCAACAAGGACTTAATGCAAAGCATATCAGGTAACCCTAGAGGCAGGAAGACAGAATCCTTTCCTGTTGGTTAGTCAGGGATACATTAACATTAGCAACCTACTGCATATAATAATAATAATAATAATAATAATAATAATAATAATAATAATAATAATAATAATAATAATAATAATAATAATAATAATAATAATAATAATAATAATAATAATAATAATAATAATAATAATAAACTCTGGACAAGGCCTATGTACTCCTGTGTACTCTATACAGGTATAGATGGTGCTAGTTTGTTGAGAATATTTTTACCAGTTTATTCAACAGGCCTGTTTAGTGAATGCTGAGCTAGTTAAACTGCCATGTACCTTGATGATAGCTTAGTGTAATGCACGCTATATGACTCTTGGGAGGTGATTCAAAAACTGCAAATTGTAGAAAATATGGCAGTTAAAGCACTTGTAGGAGATAAATAGTAAAGGTCACCATTGATTGAAAGCCAGTCATATCCAACTCTAGGGTTCAATGCTCATCTCTCTTTATAGCCAAAGAGCCAGTGCTGTCTGCATTTGCAGACATTTCTGTGGACACGTGGCAGTCATGACTAGACCCTGGAGTGGACGGAATGCTACTTATCTTCCCACCAAAGTGGTACCTATTTATCTACTTGCAATTTCTTGCTTTCAATCTGCTAGGCTGGCAGGAGAGGAGACAAATACTCAGCTCATATAATAACTCTTCTTTGTCTGTTAGATTTGCTGTGTATTCATCTTCAGTACACACTTGCAAGTACGGTTTTGTCTTCAGAGTCTTAAATAGTTGGGGATCACATCGTCTGAAGGACTGTCTCTACCACTAAAATCAGCATCAAGGCCTTGTCCTGCCCACAAGAGCAGTCAGATTGCAAGTACTAAGGACAGGGCTGTCTTGGTAGCATTGGTCCTTCCTCAAGGACACATGTGTGAGCCCATCATTTTGACAAAATGGTGCTGTACTTGTCTTTAGGCACTAATGCTGTTTACTTTATTTTAAATAAATAAATAATAGTGAGATTAAAATGGCATAACTGTAATTTACTTTTAAAGTATTTTTGGAGTCTTACGCAGGGATTCTCAACCTGTGGCCCATAGGCTGGATGTGGCCCGTGGTGGTATTTCATATGGCCCACCACTGCCTCCATCACACCAGGAAGTGCCATGGGATGGAGGAAGGGCAAAATGGCTGTCCGGACCCCAAAGCTGTCTGAGGGAGCATGACCCGGCCCCTAGCTTAAAAAGGTTGAGAACTCCTGGTTTTATGAGTTGCCTTATGTAGACAGTAAAGTTTAAACATATTTTAAAGAAACATAAGTATTCATTCAGCAAGATCATGATACATTTTAGTCATGTGGAAATGTGACATCCCATACTAATCGAAGGAAGGAAGGAAGGAAGGAAGGAAGGAAGGAAGGAAGGAAGGCAAAAGTGTTCAGCTTGGACTGCTGTTTGGGCAGGGAGGGGAAGAGCAGGACGCTAAGACCACCAACACCTGTATCACCTGCGTCGGTGTCATGGCTTGCTCGGGACCAGAGCCTAAAAGCCGCGGTTGTGGATGGACTTCTCTCGCCTCGCTTGGACTGCCATTTGGGCAGGGAAGGGAGGAGCGGAACGCCAGCACCACCAACACCTGTGTCGGCATCATGACACGCCCGGGACTTGAGCTTGGGAGCCGCGGTTGCGACGGGACTTCACCTGCCTGGGATTAAGACCCAAGAGTTGTTGCAGTTGCGTGTGACAGGACTTTATGTATGACAGGACTGTGTCGTGTGGTAGATAGGTCGTATTATTGTTTTGCTGATGTCCCGCTTATGTATTTATGTTCTTATGTACTTACGTATTTTTGACATGTTCTGTATGATACATTGATACTGTGTTTTTATTTATTATGCTGTTATACGATATTTCTGGTTATGATTTATTTCTTGTTGATTCTACTTATTCTATACCTGGGGATTCTTTGATATGTTTCTGTTGGTTAATACTTTGTCACTTGATATTGTGAGTGGGGTGGCATAGAAATCGAACTATAAATAAATAAATAAAATATTCTGTCTCAATTTTTTTTTGCACTTTTGGAAATCAGAGGCTAGGATCCAAACAACTGCACCAGTTAAATGCGCATATCCGAAAACACATTATTGAACTCATGTTACTCAAAAAGCAGCCCTCTTTCCACCACACTACAAAATGCAGCTGTGATAAACTGGAAGAAAATAAAGAAAGTCAAGGATGGGATAAGCATTCAAACTACCAAAGTAAAATGAAAAGATTTCGTAAAGAAACAATATTTTGTTTCTAAAGGCAGCAAGCTATAAGAAAATTAAGGTTCAATATGCAGCATTCATTATACATATATTAATAAAAACACTACTTGTGTCACTAGAGGGCAGTCTCGTAATTTTTTTGCAATCCATATTTTCACTTTCAATTAAAAGTGATGCTGACTGTTTTGCAGTATAGATGACTCACAACTGACAAGCCAAGACAAAAGATCCCTTCCTTAAAACAAAATTATCGTTACCAAGTGCATCTATGTAATGGTTCCCCGTTGTCCATTTTTTCCTGACTGCATTTACCATTTTTCATGAGAATTCTTTCCTTGAAGATGAAGCAAATTACCAAACTGCAGCCTCAACGCAGTTCAGTGTTACTCTATATGACATCTGTCACATATAATATTTTATTCACATTACATCCATTGCCCCAGTATCATGCAGCATTTCCAGCAAAAAAAAAGATAGGAGTCTGTTTGTTTGAACAGCAATGTGATTCCAAAGCTATCAAAAGAATCTGATTCGAACTGAAAATATATAGATATTCCTGCTTCTATCTCAGATGCAAGTACTGTACTGTATACTGAAGTTTGCTTTGAATTGGTGCATTCAGTAATCAGTTCAAGGTATGGATGTTTACCAGGTTGGAACTGAATTTTATTTGCTCATTTTAATATTTCCTAATTCTTATTCTTGACAGAGTTGGAGAACCATGAGCTAAACTAGAGTCGCTTCTCAGGTCTGAGATGGGAAGCAAGAAGATGAGAGAGTTCAAAGAAGGTTCCTTATGTATAGGAACACCATGCTTTCTGAAACAATAAGCACATCAGTCTGTAGCAGCCTGGCTAGGTTTTGAACAGCAACTCAAATGAATATATTACAATCAGCAGAACTAGTTTTTTTGAAATTGTATGCTACGGCACATGAAAATTATGCATTAAAAGCTAAAACAGTGAAAACACCTATTCAGCTACATTATACATTTAACTACATAACACAACGTTCAAACAAACAGTATGAACGTGCTGAAGAAACCTGGTAATTATATTTCAGACGCACAATTTTGCTAATAGGATTTCATAGGCTTGAATGGTCAGAATCCAGCTCAAATTGTAATGTATAGCGATGGCACAGGAAGTATGACAGGCATTATGTCCAAGTAGCCAGCACTGTGCATCCATTCTACAGTTCCTGCTGCAGTTGCACTACTGAATGCACAATTCATGACTGCACAGTTCATTACCATGTGGGGTCAGGTAGCAGTTGTGCCACCAATTGCATGATTCATTTTGAGGCATTTGTGCAACACACCTGCAGATGTGCTCCGCCAATATTAATTTCACCCTGCTGCTTCTTTTTCTACCACTTCTTGCAGTTTAATCTTATGCACATGTAGCTATGCAACAGTATTTCAGCCTAAATGCCCTTAAAGTCTTCACAGTGGAATGTGACAAGACATGTCTACAAATAGCATTCAAACAAAATAAGAAAAGTTTTGTTGCAGTGACAAAAGCAGCCATACAATTATTTCAATAATGAAAGATACTGCATCTAAATATATTCATTTCCTCTTTTGATATATGTATATTTGAATATTTTAAACAGTGGTTACTTGTAAGGGATTTCAAGGGGAGGGAATCACACTTTGAGCCCAAATGTCCTGTATTCTTTTACTTCAGCCACAAGAATGAACCTTAGATATATATATATATCTGAAAAAGATGAAAAAGATGCACTGCTAATTTATTAATTATAAAATCTACTCATAACTGTGGAAGATGCAAAAAATGTGTGAGTGCCTCTGAAGCCAATATTTAATGCACAGAATGATTTAAATGGGCCACAGTCTATCCAATCAAGAGAAATCCGGTAATGCTTCTGAAGAGGAATACATAGGAAACCATATTCATGATAGCAAGCAGATCTGCCAAAGTATTTGCTTTTGGCCTGCCTGAAATCCCTATTTTTAAGCAACAATGTAGAAATGGATATTTAAAACTGGATCCCAAGCAAACTTTCAAAGCATCATTTGTAATAAGTTTTTAAAATCTGAGATATATTTATGGGAGAAATATATTTATTGAGAGAGAGGGGAAAAAAGGAACGAGAGAAAGAAGCTTTGTAAGGGACTAAAATTGTAAATGCTGTATACATTACAATCTGCTTTCACCCTTCTTTTTATAGAATCTAACCTAAAAAATTTCACAGGGATACGCTGAACCTAACTTACACAGAAGGCCGAGGAATTGTTAGCCAGCCGTGAAGGCATGAAAGAGTTAACAGTAAAATACATGCCAAGGTTTAATAAGGCTTAACAATTAAAAGCTTCAGCCGTCTACTTTCACTAGATTTGGTGGTGGTGGTTTTTCCCTTGCTTAGGGCAATCCATCTGTTAATTGTGACTTGCAGTGCAGTTAAGCTCTCTCCGTCTCCCCCTTCCTTCTTTGCACACCCACAACCAAACAGCCCAGAATAGCTCCGTGGAGGCAGAGACACGGTCTAACAGAAATAGAACAATTCGTCTCAGGCTATTTTAACCAAAGATAGACCACGCATTTCTGACGTTTCAGTTTTGGGATACGGTCTCCTCCCGATCTTTGGAAGGAGGCTACGGAAAACAACAGCACGGCTGGTGCAATGATATGGGTTTTGAGAACAGTATTTACCTTCCCATCCTATGTGAAGGCCATTTGTCGTGGTGGTTGCATACATTAGTTCATTAATTTTTTAAAAGTCTGCCGGTGGAAGGAAGAGAAGCCTCGGCTGGCTGTGCTACAGATTAGTAAATATTCATTGTGAACAACTGGTCTGCACTGTGACCAATGCCAATATTCTCACCGGGCCAAACTGGCCTTGTTTTCAATAAAAGCAGAGAAGTCGCCTTTTCCCTTGAGCCCTGTTAGATTGACGCTGCAGCAGGAACTGTCATCTTCACACAAAAGCAAAGGGGGCTGGGTCTTACAAACGTAAAGCCTAATTGGGAGATCTTCATGGCTGTACCCTTGACATTTATTTAAACCTCATAAAAAAAGGAAAATAACTGAACTAATTAGCGGACAGGCATATAAACTACTATTTGTTGGGGGAGAAAGCATACTCGCATTCTGTCCTAGAAAATGACAATAATCCTAATGACGATGTCAGAGAAAACAGCCTTAATGTGAGATTCAAAAATGAAGATGGCTTACATGTTATATACTCTTTTATAATGCCAACTCTTCCGACAGCCTCACCGCAAAAATTATTGGTATCTTTATAATAAATCCACAAATGGCTAGTTTGATATTTATCTCTAGAGATAATTATGTTAAAGACCTCATCCTAGAACAAGGATTGAAGAGAAAATACATTATACATATTAGGGCTTTAAAAAAATGAAATTCTTGCATTCTTTATTTCCTGTTCCCTTGGAAAACGCACTCTGCAGATGTAAATCTTGCACTAAAACTCTTAAAATGTCACTGAACAGGAATCAAAATTAGCAAAGAATGTATTAATTAAGAATTGGGTATATGTAAGAAAGACCCACACAATTACATAATTAGCTAATTATTTATCAGTGTCACTTTTCAACAGAAACAGTACCAAGGAAACAATGTCTGGCATCTAGTAATGATTTTTTTAATTACAATTTTCCCCCTTTAACCATTGTTTTGGTGACATAATTACCAACCTTATATATACTACAATACGGTGAAAATTTGTCAAAAAAGATGTAATATATATAATAAATTAAGTGCTCTGCTAGAATAGTTCTCATCAATGGCACAAAATACATTATAAATATATTAAGACTGGTTCCATTATTGAACACTTAATATTGAGAAACCAGCAGAATTTTATTTTTCACAAATGCAGCAAAAGTATAAAGATAAAGCTATACAGAAATTCAAATGATAGCTACAAATTCGTATCATTTAGATTTTGTATTTAAAAGATAACTGTATAGTTAAAACAAAGATGAGAAAGGTTTTGCCATACCAGTTTGCAAAACATAATGAACTTGTAGATGTGACATGCTAGCTGTCATAATGCTCAAAACTGTTAACTATACATTTGCAATTCAGTGTTTTCACATGCACTATTTGCTTTCTCAGTTGTCTATATATTAAATATTTACAAAACCAGTTTTCTGAAAGCATTAATGTACTATATATTTTAGGCAACATACAGAAGCTACAGGTGCAAATGTTTATCACCACAGGCTGAAAGTAATCCTGAGAAAATGAAATATAGTTTACTAGCCTAATTAAAATATAAATATCAATAGTTAGGTTAGTTGGTTGGCTAGCTGTCTCCTGGGAAAAGAACCAGCATGTGTAGCTTTGGTCAAGTTTAGGGTTGCCATACGTCCTGGAAAACCAGGATTGTCCCAGATTCAAGGTCAAAAAAAATTGTCCTGGCCACGGCAATAAATATGTTAAAGTCCTGGATTTTTTAAACTTATGTACTGTATTGATATATTTAATGTGAAAGTGTTTTATAGTTGTCATTATGTTTGTTTTAAAAAAGGCTATCTTGTAGATAACCCAACTATTTTTCTCAAGTATACTTCTGTCCCGGTTTTGTGGGAGAGAATTATGACAACTCTAGTCAAGTTGCACCCTCCTAAGGTGTACGCTGAAGAAGGGAATGGCAAAACCACTACTGTGTATTCTCTACTTAGAGAACCCTGGAAAGGATTGCCGTAAGTCAGAATTGTCTTGACAGCACACAAATATTAGCAAGAAAGCAGCCATGGATATTCTGGTACAGCTCAGTGATCAGCAAAGGTTTCTGGTATTCAAAATATTCAAAAAGTACAACTACTTTCACACTATGCTGAATAATACTGCTGAAATGCGCAAAGCCTGAGTTGGTAAATAGTATTTCTGCACAGGAGGACTGTGAGATTCAGTCAGTTCTGATTCTCAAAACAAATTTCTGGTCTCCCTAGAAGTAAATCTTCTTCCTCAGGATCTAGTTGGTGGATACTAGGATCTGATAAAAAAAAAAGTGGGCCCAACCTGGCTAAAATCTGCCTACCCTGGACTAAAGGTTTCAATAGCAAAGCTAGAGTTGCTACTCATTCAATTGAATCTCATCATATTAAAGAAATGCTGAATGCTTGCACATTTTCTCATCCTTGAAGATACAGCATCCAAAAAAGAGCCAACTGTTAGTAGATTTATTATACATTAGTGAAAAGGTCAATGCCCACAACACCACACAGAAACAAGCTTTGTGCAAATGAATTTTTTGTGTATTTTTCTTTTCATTTAGAGAATGGATGGATGGATGGATGGGTTAAAAACACATCCATAGATTTATAAGGTCCCATAAACTTATCCAACAGGGAGAAAACCTTTGAAGTTTTTCATTCAACTACACAAACACACTAAAGGAAGATTTATATCTTTATATCCTATGTTCTGCTACTGGTTGCAACAGTTGGATGTTGGTAATACTGCAAACATTTGGGAGAATGCTCCCAAACTCAAAGAGACACATGATTGAATATCAACAGGCATCTAAGGAATGCATATATGTGTGTTAATATCAGCAACAGTGGATTCATACATCCACAAATTACCCTTATTTATTTTTCAACATAAATTTAATCAAACTATTGTTAGCATGACTATGTAAATGATGATATCCAAGAAATTTGAAAATACACTTTTATCTATCTATCTATCTATCTATCTATCTATCTATCTATCTATCTATCTATCTATCTATCTATCTATCTATCTATCTATCTATCTATTGAAAATTGCTAAATTTACAAGACATTATCTAATCCTATAGACCCGAATCTATATTGTTTATCTAAAGGGATCTTGTTATTCAGAGTATCCATATTCTTGACTAGTACTATTTCATGTTACAGAAAAGCTCTCTAAGACATCTCAGGGTGTCAACCAGTTTACATAGTGGTGACCGTGGACAGAGTCAACTGTTTCTTGTTATTAGAGTTATTTTTTCCTGAACATTTTCAGATAGGAGGCATGAAATTCCAATAGGGTCCTCTTAAAAGTTTGTGCTATTCCAGATACCAACCAGTCCTCCATGACCCCAATATTTTTTTACTTCAGCCAGATTTACTCCTAGAACTCCCTTCCAGGTTTTCTTCCCTCTCCACCTTGAATGTTTTTTATCAGCAATGACTGAGGTAGGGCAACATGGTGGAGAGTGACCCCTCCAGGCCCTCAAGTAGTCTCACATCATTGCTAACAGGTTTACTATTTATTTTTCTAGCAGCAAAGCACCCAATACAAAGAGCTTCAAGAAACGTAGCTCTGAGAACTCAAAAGGGCCCATTTTATTTATGAACTGATACAGTTTTTAGCTTTGTCTAAAATAGTTTTAGAGTAGTAGAAGCAGAAAACCCCTCATATAGTTAGAGATTCTGTCTTATGTTCCTCATTTTTCAATGCCTCTGAACAATTTTAAGTTTGTGATGAAAAAATTATAGCGTGCACCTTACCTGTGCAAGATGTCTTTTCTCTGTACTTAGCCTTTGTGCATTGGCCAATGTATAGACAGGAGTATATTGCATATAACCTGAGCTACAAGTTCCATATTCATCTTCTGTTTCCTGTAGAACAACATTAAGGTTGAAACCCCTTGCACATACACACACAGAAAAAGCTGTCATTTAAAAAAAAATTACCATGGGAAATGTAAAACTTCCTAGCTAGATAAAACAGCTGCCAAATAACTTTTGAATAAGATGAATTGTTTATTCAAGAACTATTGCCATCCAAATCACGTATTTATCTCAGAAATGGGGGTGGGCAATAAAATTAAATCTTCTCTCTTTACATAATACTACAGGTGAATGAATAAAAAATTCCTAACCTGAATAAACACGCAGTGGCTTGATGAAATTCTGCAAATGTTTTAACATTATTGCTTCTGAAAATTAAAGAGGTTCAAAAAAAAGCTCTACTACTACAACCATTTACAGAGCTCATGAAATCTAACAGACAACTACACCTTCTGAATTATAGTTCTTTGGTAAAATTCGCTTGCTGTAAATTCTCAGCTTGAAGCAAAGGCTTCAATTGTGATATCAAAGCAATCAGCTTTATGAAAACATACATCCTGTTAATGTATCTTTGAAGGCCTCTGTTTTTCCATGATAAATATGCAAACAATAAAGAGATTATTCAAGTGGATGCATAGAATGACAGATAGTTGCCAGAGGGCTTGTTATAAAAAATGTATTGTTGAACAAAGAGCTAAGCATACTTCAAAAGTCATTAAAAACACAAATCTTATGGGATTTGTAAGGTATGTACTTCAAACTGAAGCAAGAAATAAGGTAAGAAAGTACTAATTCTGCTACTTACCTTGTGTTTCAACTTACTCTTCACGTCCTTAATTCCCTGTTTTGCATGATTTTTTGCCTAGAGAGAAAAAAGAGCTAACTGAAACAATGCTTTACAGAGTCCGCCATGTAAAATGAAACTTAATTAAAAATTAAGCTTTAACATTATATGGTATAATGGAAGGAAATTACCTCCTTTGTTAATTTCACATGATTGGTAACAAGGTTTGTGTGTATTGTGAACTGGATCTTGGCCTGTACACATCTCTATTACACAAAATAAAATTAAATCATTATTTCATTACTAGGGTTGTTGTTGTTTTTTGCATGTAATGTTATTGTTGCAGAAACTCATTGGCTAGGAAAAAGATCAGGTCAGTAATGTTCCACAAACTAGGGGTTTTTTTTAAAAAAAATATGCAAATATATTACTCAGCGTTGCATACATGCACAGAAACCACTCTTGTGTTTATATTTTAGTGCATTAGAATAATCAGTAAATTTAATTTGTTTTCAAGGGATAAGCCTGGATCAAAATGAGGCTTAGGGTTTCCGTTAATTGCACTGTTTTCAAGAATTACACCAAAGGTGGGCAAACTGGTGTTTTGGACCATAACTCCTATACATACCTGACAGCATGAGCAATGCCCCAGTATTAGCGATACTATTAACTCAAAATACATAGAAGGCAACAAGTTGCCTACCGAAGATTACACAATAAGATACATTCTAGAGCCCACTGAAGGCAATGACCTAAAGATGGGCAGCATCCATACTTTTATGTGCATCAGATCCACATTGCCTCCAATAGGATGGACAAGTTGGTGAAGGTCCAATTCTACTTTCAGTTGGAAATAATGAAGTGTGGGCAAGACCTTTTAAGTTGGACTGTGCAACTGAGTATGATTTCCTCCTCAAATCACAAGCATTACTGCTGGCCAATGCAAAGTTTTGTCTGCTCTATTGCAGTTGGAGAGGTTTACTTTGGATACTGGCAGGACAATGAAGGAAACTGAGCTGACTACTGTCACTTCCAGCCTGGGACCACAAGAGTGGATGCCTACTTCATTTATACCCCTTTAAACTGGAATCTAGTAGTGGCCGTAGGAATAGATATAAGCCAGTTATGGATAAAATTGTATGAAGAAAATCTATTGGGGAAACAAAAGGGAAGAATGAGATTCTTCCCCCCTGTTAATGAACTGCACATAAATTATAAATGAACCCATGGTTACACAGGACATTATTTACCTGGGTTGTTTTTTCTTCATAGGTTGAATGCCGTTTTTAACTGATGTACAATTAAAAATTCTCTTTTAAAAGGGAGCTTGGGGAGCCTATTTATTTATTGATGCCAAGAGCCTCAAAGGAAGGTTGTGGTTTGGAAGAATAATATTCAGGTGACAAAGTCGTGCTCTTCTTGTCAGTCTGACCCCCAAGAGTTGTTTCTCACACGTTTTTCAAACAGCAAAACAGTCTCCACATTCAGGAGGAGAGGTACAAAACTTTTACACTGAAGCTTTAAAACATGTCCACTTCTGGCAAACTGCCAGCTGCAGTCAAATGTTTGCAGCAAGCCAGGCATGGCGGGGGAGGGGGGCAAATTAACTTTAATGAACAGTCTAGCCAAGCAGTATGCAGAAGGAATGTTTAAGTCATTCAATTCAACAGGAGTCACTAAGTCCCTGCTTAAGATATCAGTGGCACTCATACTTCTAGCCAAACTGATTTGTTTTTCAAGATCAGTAAACATAAGCTATTGAGCTTTCATCCAAAGGTATTAGATATACCGTATATGCCGGTGTACAAGACGACTGGGTGTATAAGACAACCCCCCAACATTTCCACTCAGAATATAGTGTTTGTTATATACTCGCTGTATAAGACCACCCTCTCTTCAGCATACTTTCCACACACCAAATAAAATGTAAAAGAACATCAGATTTGATTTCAACATGTTAATTTATATTCAAATGCTTATGACATACAGAAAAACTGTCACAAGGCTGTATGTTATCAAACATGTACAGTAAACATAAAACAGTGCAAGTGCAAAGTGGTACTTATTTATCTACCATATATACATGAATATAAGCCGACCCGAATATAACCCAAGGTACCTAATTTTGACCTTGAAATCCAGGAAAATAGATTGACCTGAGTATAAGCCAAGAGTGGGAAATGTAGCAACTGCTAGTGAGTTTCAGTAATTAAAATACAGTAATATTAATTATTTTATTGATTTTTTAGAACTGTATTTGCACCACCCACCAGTGGTGGCGCTGCAGGTAAAGTGGGTGGGCAGGTCAATTGCACTGAGGCAGGAAGTGTTGCTCTAGCCTAGCCTCTTGCTTCCCCTGCAAGCATGGCTTTTTCCTCCATCTTGGGCAGAGCAGAGAGACAAGGGCAGAAGGTACCAGTAAGTGAAACCCTTTCTTTTCCCCCACCAGTTTGAAAGGGAGACACAATTGTAATGTAGAGCTTCTTTCTTCATCTGGATGGTATGTAGAATGCGGTGGGCAAGCATCAGGAGGCCACTATGGGCAGCTATGTCTATCCCAACTGAAGTGCACCCGGCGTATAAGACGACCCTCCCCCACTTGGAGGCATGTTTTTCAGGGTGAAAAAGTCATCTTATACACCAGCAAATACGGTAGATGTCCCTAAATGTTGCTTGAACAAAAGATAATTGTTAGTAAAATTGCTGTAACTATTGATCAGAGTGCTGTTGGCTCCCCACTATGATTTGAACAATTTTCAGTAGCTAGCTAATGGGATACATCCCAGTCATGCACTTTGCTGCATACTTGACTACAAAATGCAACCTAACACTTTGTCAATTAGCAACAATTATCTAGAGCAAGTTATGCAAATCTTAGGCAAACACTAATTCGAAACTGGCCATTTTAGGAGCTAAAATAACTACAGTGTTCTGCAAGTTTACTGCTACTACTTCTACCCCAATCTTGACAATTTGATCTCCAATACATCTATGAAAAGAGCCTTCAGTTGTGTTAAGAATCATCAAAACATGTGCCTATGAAGACAGTGATTTATAGCTCCTGCCTAGGTAGGAAACAGGAAGTTTCTTTAGACATTGCATCTTGAGGAAAAATCAATAACAAAGAGTGGAGGGGGTAACAGACTATAGTTTAAAAGAAAGTTGGAGATAAAGAGGAAAGACTATATTTCCTTGCCCAGCCACTAAGGCTACCATATACGTGTTTTGCAGGGTCAAATGATTCTTGGATTAAAAAATTTCAAATGATGCTGTTTCTTAAAAAAAAAATGAGATTGAGATAACAAAATGAAAATGTGAATTCCAGCACATATGAGTCATGGAAATAGGTGGGACTGTAAATTAATCCCCATTTCTGCTTGTGGCATAAGCTACTACACAGTGATGGGATGTCAAAAATTCTACTACCACGCCATGACGTCATGGACGTCATGGGCGTGGCCAATGTCATGACGTCACGACGTCATGGGCGGAGCCAACGTCATGACATCATGACGTTGTGGGCAAGGCCAAAAATAAAATTAAAATTAAAAAAAATAAACACGCACACAGACCCGTAAATAACTTAAAGAAATAAAATAAAGAAATAAATAAAATAAAAATTAAATAAAAGTACAACCACCCACCCAAAACACAAATAAATCACCCACCCACCCTAAATATAAAAGCCTCACTTACCTTCCTTGGCGCCAACGAACCTCCATGTGGCCCGGGGCCACCCGGCAAGACACGCTGCCCTCCTACGAAGGCCGCGGCCGGCCCTGCAGCCGCCGGCCACGGCCGCCACAGCTGCCTGCAGCCTCTGGCCAGCCACCGAGCTCCCACGGGCACGTTGGTGTCTGCGCGGGCCATCCGCCGCTGCCGCACCCTCCTAGGGACTGGGGCCCGACAAACCCCCATGCCCTGGGTAAGCCCGGCAGGGCTCGCTACCGCCGCATCCTCCTCCGCCGGGCGCCTGCATCTTCCTCGGGGCGGAGCCTTTTCGGCCCGGCTCTGGCGGCGGCCACAGGCGGCCAGGGCCTGCGGGGAGCAGTGGGTATGGTGGCGGCTGCCGTCCCCATGCCGCACCGCCTCCAGGTTCCTCCTCCGCCAGGCACCGCAGCCGGGCTAAAAAGGGACCGGCCCAAGGAGGAGGCCACAGGGATGCAGGCAGGTCCGGCGGCGGCGGCGTGGGGCGGCAGCTGCAGGCACCCAGTCCACAGGCACCCGGCGGAGGAGGCGGCAGCAGCGGTGCGCCGCGCGTCCCCAGGGCATGGGGCTTGTCGGCAGCGGACGGCCCAGGCAGCCCTCAACGTGCCGCGGGGGAGGTGCCCTCCTCGGAGGGCTGGTGCCGCCGCCGCCGCCGTCCTGAAAGCAGTAAAACATTTTTTTTAAATTGGAGCTAAAATGGCTCCAATTGACTGTGCATGCGCAGAAACTCAATCTGACACATGTGCAATGCGTCAGATTGAGTTTCTGCACATGCGCAGTCAATTGGAGCCATTTTAGCTCCGATTTTTTTTAAAAAAATTTCTTTCGGTGAGGCGTCCGGTTCCGGACGCCTCAAAAGTGGACTCCCCTCACGGAGAACCCTCCGGAATTGGTCCTTCCGGTTCCAGGGAACCGTCTGGAACCGGGGACATCCCATCACTGCTGCTACAGTATATCATTCCTTTCTGAAGGGAAAAAAGCTGGACTGGATCCATTAATATAGTAATAATGGGAAGACACAATCTAGATTGGTGTTTCCCAAACTATGTTCTGCAGAACACCGGTGGACTTCAATTCTCAGAAACTTAAGTCAGTACACTGGCTGATCAGTACATTGGCAGTGTGTTGGGGGATTGACTTAGGCTTCTGGGAACCAAAGTCCAAAACCCAAAGTTTGAGAAATGCTGATCTAGATCTTCAAGCTATCAAATTTGACCCTGGATTTACCAACCCTGTTCCTAAACATTTTCTCTCAGCTTCTTCTTGGGAGTGGGGGGTGGGTAAAAGAAATACCATTGTTGCAGTATTTTCAATTGACACAGAATGGATGGTAGCTTACAACCACACGTGGACTGCACTTACATATCGGTATGCTGTTTTCATAGCTGGGCTGGCTTTGTTCATTGCTGTGTTGATCAGGGCTCCTCCTTTCTGAAATATACAATATAGATACAGTATAAATGTATGCATGTACGTACACACACACAGAGAGAGAGAATGGTGTTTTAAAAGGAAGATGACACCCTAGTTGACTTAAAATGCAACTAAATCCCATTATATGCCACTTTGAAGACGTTGCATTTTGTCTATTTGACGAGCACTCAATGGTTATAATATGACACTTCCCAGGGTTAACATATTTATCAATGCATTCTAAGGTAATCATATAGGATACAATCTCCCAGGAAGTTCTCCTTCATATGTTTTGATTACATAAATGGATATTGTGCAAGACTGGTTTAAACAGAATTAATTACCTGTACATTCTTATAGAAAGTCTAAAGACATTCTCCTCAAAGAAAATAAAACGACAAATCTATCACATGTGACAAAGAATAGAAGTTACTGACATATTTTATACTGTAATACAAATAACATACTATTCAATATTTGTATATGTCCATACCTTTACTGTATGTACCCAGTGGTGATAAGATCTTGTATTTCCTAAAATGTAAATTAAAAGGGGAAAAAATAGAAATACTTCAACATATTTAAACACACACACACTGCTTTTTTTCCAAATAGCACTTTCATCTATATTACTTTTCCTGAAGAAAAACTACCTCTTATATGAAGAAAAATCACTTCTTTTTATTACAGCCAAAGATTTAGTTTAGTTTTAGACCCCTTAAAGTCTTTTAAGATCTTAAAAAATATTGAAAGTATGTTTTGTTTACACAGCTTTAAAACAGGTGTATGGGGTTATTTATAAGAGTTTTAAATGAAAGATTTCTTTTCTTTTCTGCCATCTACAGAAGCTACTACCTTTGTAGGTAAAGAAAATGAGCCAAATGGGAGAATTACAAATATATATGTGTACACTGGGTACTATTACTCTAATAAATTGCTCACAATGGCCAAGTTAAAGTTTCATTGCATGAAAGAGATACCTTTGCTTCTAAACCTATTTAGCGGAACAAGTCAGACTTATGCTTTTAGTGCTGAGATAATAGTGAATATAAACTTACTGTTAATTTTGAAACAATCTAAGTGGCAATGACACAATGGCAACTTTTATGCCTGTAACTGGAGGATGAAAAAAGGAGAAAACAAAGTTTCTCAAGAAATAAATGAACATTATTGCAGTTTCAAAGGTTGAATAATCTACAGCAGGGGTGCCCAAACTACGGCCCACCAGCCCCTGAGGCCCATTCATCCAGCCCACACCACCTGCACCACTCCCAGAAGAGGAAGTAAAATGCACCCATGCATGCACAGAACACTGTCATAAATTAACCTGCAGCTATTATAAACGTGTTTATGATAGCAGCAGGTGCATTTATGGCAGCGTTCTGCACATGCACAGGCACATTTTACTTGCACTTCCAGTGGGAGGATCAACGTGACCAGCTTGCTGAACCACGTGACTGGCCCGCAGTCCAAAAAGTTTGGTCACCCCGATCTACAGAGCTCAACTCCTTCTGCTAGGCAACCAGGTCATAGAGTTGATGAGCGATTGGAAGACAAATTAAAACCCCAGAAGGATCTGGATGAGGGAAGAAAACTATTTGATTATGGAAGCCTACTAGCAGACTGAGCCATCAAAATGTGGATTTCAAAAACATGTTGTTGTTGCTGCTGCTGCTGTTGTTGTTGAGTGTTTATGGTGGAAGATATCTGGGCAAAATGCTAATTGACTTGTGAACTGCCCAGAGAGTGCACTAAGTGCTATGGGGCAGTATATAAGTGTGATTGCTTTGCTTTTTGCTTTTAGCACCCATAGCGATCGGAGCCCTTGGAGCAATACCTACAGGACTTCCTATTTGTTTGGAAATTTTGAAATTACTGGACTTGAACATTGTAACTTTACAAAGAACATCTTTACTAGGAACATCCTATATACAGTAAAACCTCGGGTAATGCTAAAACTTGGTTCCACAAGTCTTGGTGTTATCCTATTTTTAGTGTTATCCGATGCATGTTAAAATCCTATGGGATCCATCGGATAACTTTAAAGCTCCATAGAGAGATACATTGTAACCGCACAGGCTTTAGAGGTTGTTATCCAATCCATCCTATAGGATCTTAATGTTATTCGATCCAATTCTCCCTCCCCAGATTGCTTAACGTTATGCGATTTTAGCGTTATCTGATGCAAACGTTATCCAAGATTACTGTACTTAGATGTTACCTTAATTAGGTCTTGAACTATTGATTTTATATCAGTGTTTGACTGTGATTCTAATGGCAGATTTTAATATAATAATAATAATAATAATAATAATAATAATAATAATAATAATAATAATAATAATAATAATAATAATAATAATAATAATAATAATAATAATAATAATAATAGTGGTAGTGGTAGTGGTAGTAGTAGTAACCATCTAACATGAAATTCTGTGTACTTTACACTTGTTGGAGCAAAGCCCAATACCTTTATATTGAATACTGATACAGGTGGAATAAGATGACAGTGCCAATAAATGTGGATGGCTGCCAAAACCTATGGGGGAAGGAGCAGCCAGTTCTAGTGATGACATGGGAAGGGACTGTAGCTGGGTGGCAAAGCACAAGCTTTGTATGCAGAAGGATTTCCTGTGATCAGTCAAGTTCAAAGGCTTTGTCTCTATTTTGACAGGCTGGTTGGGAGAAGAGTCATTAGGATAGATGGGGAGGCATTTGTTCCCACCTGCTGCTCTTCCTTTAAGAATATCAAACATACAAACAGTTTTTCACACTCTGATTTTGAGACTCTGACAACACTCACATGCGATGTCATTCTAGCTCAAAGACTAACTAGATAATGAAACACGTGGTTCAGAATTTACCATTTATTTCACATTAAGACCATTTAGAACATGAACGGTGCTTCCTTGCACCAAAAAGTTATACAGAAATCTGAAGGACTACATTGGACACCAGACTGAAATTTAGGCTTAGGACAAGGACCATGTAAACTACAAAAATGACAGCATTAGTGTCAAAAAGAAATCCCTACAGTGAGGTGCAACCTAATCCTATGCCATCTCTCTTGGGAGCATCTTAAGGGTTGTTTTACAAACCCGATTCCCAACAGTCAGGAGGCAGAAGAGGCCATGCCAGATGGACTGGCTATAAAAGTGCACCTTGATAAATATCCTCAAAGCTGCAGCAGTTCATTGAAGTCTCTGTGTTTAATGCTGCACGTCTCATTTCATATGTGCCTCAGGAGATGGCTCTATGATCATGGGGTGTGGGTCAATTCATGGCAAACTGGGATCCACCTTAAACAAATTTGCACCAATGGCAGTTTTTCTGCTTCAAGAAAAAATGCATTCTCAGATACAAGTTGCAGCGAGTGCTGATGATATTGAATACATCCTATGCTATTATGTATTTCGATATTTTTATGTTCCCCAACCTGTATGGCCACTTGGCCAGGAAGAGGGTATATAAATTTAAAACTAAATATTAAATGTAAAGTGTATACCTTGAACCTGCTGTATCACTACTCACCATTACATTTAATTATCTAAAGTTAATTATCTAAATCATGTGAGCAAAAACTACTTGGATAGCTGAGTAGTTTAGAGATGTTGGGAGTTCAATTCTCCACTGTTCCTCCTGGGAGAAGGACACACCTGTATAGTCATGGAGAAGTTGCATAGTCCCAAGACACTCCCAGAAGAAGGGAGAGGTAAACCACTTCTGAGTGTTCTCTACCTAGAAAACCCTGGAAAAGGGTTGCCATTAGTCTGAATGGATGGAAAACAATTATCATTAATAAACAAAGGACAAAACCAATATGCCATTTTCAATGAAGGGCCCTCTTTTCTGTTTCTGGAGAACTTTATGGACTGTGAGAATTCTTCTATGGCTTTTGGTCCTTGTGCATGTGCACACACACGCACACACAGTCCAGGGGTGCAGAAAATAGATAAATTTGCTTTAAAAACAGGAAAAAAGTAGATTTTAAGTCAAGCTGAAATGATGAATTAATCATGAAGAGTCCTGACATTGTGAATGAGCAATTTCACTCATAGATGACCATCATCTTTTAAAAACCAAAGTTCTCAGAAATACTGGGATAAAAATAGAACTCCAAGGAATTTTTATATGAAGAATAATAATTTGATCAGTTTCTTCAGCTGCTGCATATATATATATAAATAAAATAGAACAATTTTCATCTTCAGGCTTGTGAGATGAGCATGTTGAAATGTGGTCCGATGGATAAAATCGCTTACTCAGTTTTGCATTTTCAAAAATGTCTCTTCAATTACATAAATCTAAAAATCACTCGGAAAAATGATGGGAACCTCCAACGGGGGGGGGGGGGGATCACACTGAAAACTAATACCAAAGAGTACTGTCATCCATTCCTTTCAACCCAGAGTAATCACTAACACAAAATTATTATTACCCTTTTAAATTTATGTCAAGGCATCAAGACTGAAGGAAACTATACCTCCACTGAAGCCACTTGAAGAGATTTCTTCTTCAAACACATCAGAGAACCCTTTTCCTGCATTTAGTTTTGCAAGCCGACCTTCAATAAACTGCAACAAACAAGTGGAGCAAAGCAATGATCACATTATTAATGACTAACATTCAAAATTTCATATTTATTGTTACAGAAAACATCTGTATAGCATAAATCCTCTGTATAACCTGTGACCCTTTTCATTCTTTCCTTTACTTTTTTGAAGACTGTGGCCAAAATCCTGTGGCTTAGCTTAATAAATTGCTCTAGAGCAGACCTACTGAATCAACAGAACCTACAGAGGAATTGATTAACAAAACCCCATTGATTCAATGGAACTACTTTAGTGTGATTTACTGCCCTAACCAATTTATGCCAATGGTGGTGTGAATATGGTGATCCAGGAATAAAGGGAGTGGGCCTAGTCTGCTCTGAAAGGGGCCATAATGTTCATGATAATGCAGTAGAAGTGTTTCTGTGGTAAAGATTTTTGTATACTGATTAGAGCAGATATTTAAAAATTAAGGGTCAGGCTCTCATTAGATCCTTCAATTTTCTTCATATTTAAAGCTATTAAGGTGCTTTTTCAAAGCACTGAGAAAGACAACTTTCCATTTAATTACATTGAACCCCGGGATCCCATTGAAATGAATAAAATGAATACTTTTAAACATTTACTTAGTCTGCTCTTGGCTTATCTTTCTTATATTCTCTACCTGTTCTTTTCTTTCCTCATTATACCATATGCTTATATTATCTTCCATAGTGAAGCTGCTACTCCAGGTTGAAGAAGACCAAAGACCCTGGAATTACCAAAGATCTTCTTTACTCAGGAGCAAGACACTATTTCATCTTTCCCTAACACATAGTTTTGTTTTATTTTTTCCCCCTCTGATTTCTATTGCCACTCAACTCCTAAGACTCTGGGCGGCTCACAGAAAATAAAACCAATCACATTTAAAAAACCAATAATAACCCCATTAAAACTGCCACCAAAAATTACTCCTACAGATTAAAAGAGATTAAAAGAAGGAGAGAGTGTTTTTACTAAATCAGCCAGCAGGCAGGGGTCACCACATCACTGGTGCCCAGAAGATGCTGCCACACCATTAATTGTTTGCATCCATTAGTACAAATCTGCCCATCAATTAAAATTCAGTTAATGGACAGTCATCATAAATACAGTGAGTCATCTAATTTGTCTTCCCTCTAGTCTGCCTCAGGAAAACTTGATCATCCTTTTCTTCCTACCTTGCAATGCTAGCCTGTAAACAACATTCGTACAACTTGCCCACAATAGGTCCCACTATTTACAGTCTGTGGACCTAGATTGTGTTTAAATTTAGGAAGAAAATAATCCTTTTATGTTGGTGCTTAGTATATACATGTGGTGTTTTCTGTCTACTGCTATTCAGCTGTTTGGTTTCAGGCACATACCTAAATCCTACTGAGTTTACGTGCCCATTGCAGGTTTGCTCCCCTAAAGGGATCCTGGGGATATAGCCTTCAGAGACATGACCAGTTTGAATGCTGTTACACTCACTTCTCTCCTAGATGGCAGGGCATTGATGTAATGATTGAGCATCTATGGCTTTTCTATTTCTTATCAACCCCAGCACCTCACAGCAGTAAGGTCGGAAGATGTTTCTGTCAGGTAGCTGACAGGTCATGTGATGCTTGAATTCTCCAACCTATGCAGGTCAAAGCTTTTCAGCTGCAGCCATGAACATTACTTTATCACAAGAGTGACTGTTTCCTTTGTGCGTTCTGTTGTACCTCACTCATCTCTCTGCTGCTAGAGCTGCAGTTCAAGACTGGAGAACTGCACTTTTAACACACCCGTACTTTATCCCTTCGAGTTCAGTTGCATGTGGACAGATTCATTTCAGCTATAAATACTCAACTCTTGTTCATAATTGGCACATTTACATGTTTGCTTCAGTTTGGACAAATGGGAACCTGTTGTAGGTTTGATCACTCATTTTTCCCTCTTGCACACCAGTTCTTTCATCCCTTTTATCATTTATCTAAATAAAATATATTGCCATATTTAAATCAGACAAACGTGACTAAGGCTAACTATGGCTTGCCAGTCCACTTCAAACTATGCTTTCTTGTTACAGTTTGGAAATAACCATAGTTAGTATTAATCCCACTTTCTTCACTTTCAATCTAATAACTGTTGTATAGCTCAGTGATTAAGGTAACCGGTTGCAGAGCTAGAGCTTGGGAATCTAACCTCACTGTGACTTTTTAACAGAGGCTGGTCTCAGTGATCCATAGGGTCCCTTCCAGCTCTGCTGCTATAAGATGGTGGTGGTGGCAAGAGGAAGAAGAGGAGGAAGAAGAAGAAGAAGAAGAAGAAGAAGAAGAAGAAGAAGAAGAAGAAGAAGAAGAAGAAGAAGAAGAAGAAGAAGAAGAAGAAGAAGAAGTGCTAGTATAAATTAATCAAAAGAAGAAATTCAACCTAGACCCTAAAAAAATCAAGTGTTAAATTTGTCTATGTTGTCCGTGTGACCTGACAGCACAACCAACAGTGTTAAGTAAATCAAATTCAGACAATCTAGTTTAACTTAGTACAAGTTGCAAAGAAACAACAATGCTGTGTTAAAGCCTTGGTTTGCCTTTAAGGATTAATAAAAACACCAGCTTTCCCCACAGTCCAAAAGCTCTGACATTTTTAGAATAATTTCAAGAATAATTTATTTTTGACAGGGTTAGGTAGCCCAAGTACGAGATAAACAGAGAAAGCATTAGACTGATTGCACATTTTCCAACATGAATTATTACTAAATCACTGTTAACTGAAACAGTACACAGGAGCCAATAAAATTAATTATTTGGCTGACTGTCATACACTATCACTGATTATCCAAACAGGGATGTCAGTGACAATCTGATGCCTGTCAATGGATAGACTGATGACATGAAACAAACTGTTCCTGGAATACAGTTCTTTTAAAATGTAGATAAAAGCAGAAACAGCAGTAGCAACAAAGCACACACTATCACTGACGATTATTCCCTCTGCTTCTCTGCCGCACTTAAGTTGGCTTTTTCCCAAATGGGTTTGGTTCATGGTCAGACCACGGTATGGGATCGCTGGATTATTTCACAGCAAGAATGAGATAAAGCACCTTTAGCAACCACTATGCAGAAAACATTCTTTGAACTACAAGACGTTATCTATTTGGAGAAAGCTAAGAGTTCATCTCTTACTAGAAAAACACATGATTTATGAACAGCTTCATCATTAGTTAAAAGTACAAAGACAAAAAAAAAGGAGTTGTTCAGCTTTAGTTTGGTGCATTAGCTTTTTTTAGTCTAATCTTGCACAGAAGAGAAGTTTAATAAAAGAACTATGAAAAGTAGAGGCTGCATGGGATTTCAGCAAAAAGAATGAACAAAATGCTATGAAAGAGATGACCAACTGATGACCCATGGGCAGGATATGGACCTCGGAGAAATTTCATCTACCCTAGTAACCTTAACAGTAAGACGTTTAAGAGTATTTCTGCATTTTTTTACTTCATTTGTATCATGAAAACACATTCCACTAACCATTCACCATTTTTTTCTTTAGACATTGCAAATGTCATTACAAGATTTACAACCCTGGTCTACAAACCACTGCCTGGAAAACCATAAAGTGAAAGAAACTGGTTACTTAAAAGACAACCATTTATTGCAGATACAATGGTTGTCTTTTAAGTAACCAGTTTCTTTCACTTTATGGTTTTCCAGACAGTGGTTTGTAGACCAGGGTTGTAAATCTTGTAATGACATTTGCTGGTTTTTGGACGTCAATTCCCAGAAGCCTAAGTCATTTCCCCAAAGCACTGATCAGCCAATGTACTGACTTAGGCTTCTGGGAATTGAAGTCCACTAGTGGGCTATGTACCCCTTGTTGGGAACCACTGAACTAGTAGACTGGTCCTGGCATGTACAAGTTCAACTTTCATGAAATTCACTGGATGAACTTGAATAGGTCACTATCTATCAGTTTGACATACTTCACAGGCTTAATGTGTGGACAAAGTGAGAAAATAACTGCTGAGTACATTGCTTTGAACTCACTACCATAGAAGCAGGATATAAAAGTAACAAATAACCTACAAACCAGAAAACAAAAAACTAAACTAAACAAAAAGTGTTGTAGCACCTTGAAGACTAACTGTTAAATTTTAACGTGAGCTTTTGTGGATCAAGACCACTTCATCAGACATGGGAGTGGGACTTCATGGCATCAATTTATATACATCAGATGGAGTGGGGTAGAGTGATTGGTCAGCATGGCAGGTAAGTATATAAATCAATATGGCTTTTTACAACTGGCAGTAACAGATGATGATTATGGTTCTGTGAGCCACCCTGAGTCACATTTGCTGAGTAAGGCAGCATACAAATCTAATAAATGAATGAATGAATGAATGAATGAATGAATCTCTGGCTGTTATTAAGATTATCTGTAAATTATCTGTAAATGTCCTCTTTTCAATTGCAAATAGTGGGAAGATTGAAAGGGGGACATTTATAAAATAGGGTAAGAAAAAAATTAAAGGCACCATACACAGATAAAACACTCAACAAAAATATAACCCCATGGAATCACAATACAAAGTAAACAAACCTCTCTTAATCAATTCTACTCTACTCTCTCAAGAAAGCATAACCATTCATAAAAGAGAGGAGGTTTCATTTGAAAACTTCTACTAAAAATCCTAGTAAGGGACTGACTGGGCTAGTGTGCAGGGCTGAGATAAAGGAAGAAGTGTAGGGCAACTGGTGGATGCTTCTACTTCTCCCCATTTTACTGATCAAAAGCACAATACAGCCTTTCAACTCATCAGAATCACTTGGCTCTCATAGGAAATGTTTCAGAATGTGAGATACCATTACTGATTATACCCAATTCCCTATTTTTCAGTGAGCAAGCATAATGTATCTAGAAAAAGATCTAGTATTGTCTCATTTAGGGACCCAACCACTCTGTTTTACCTGTTTAAAAAGTTGAAGATTCACTGCAGTTTCCAGAAACTGTTTAGTGGTACTGGAACGATGTTTTACAAAACTTTCTTCACAGAAACTGACTGGCTCTCCCTAAATTGAGAGAGAAGGAATTAGGTGGTTAGTTCTTGCATGGTTCTATGTAACTTCTCTTTTCTTCTCACTAACTAAGATAGAATTCTGACAGTGATACTCTCAATGATAAGACAGATCAAATCATGTAGGCATTTGCCAACTAAATAAGTATAGATAGAAAAAACAAAAACATAAGATGTATATCATGGATATATTGGCTTACATTTTCCTTTGGAAACAGATTTAATATTAGCTATTCCAGATCAAACTTGTTATGATCCAGTGGTTGAAACCATTTGCATTAGGTACACAAACACAAATGTAACTACAATCACATCAAGGTGGAAGTGCTATCCACAAAGCACTAATGGTCAGATGAGAGCACTAATGGTCAAATGACAACTGCATGGTTGACTGCTCAATAAACTTCCACTGTCCTTGTTGCCAAGGCAGAATGCTTGGCACATTCACAATGGCATAACTTTATATAAGCTGGCTGGATAGCTGACTGGAGCCAGAAGTTGTGAGTTCAATTCCCTATCGTGCATCCCAGAAGATCTGTGTGGCCTTGAATAAAGCTCCAGCTTGCCCAAGAAGATGATAAATGATAAAGTATTTCTGAGTACTCTGTAGCTAGAAAACCCTGGAAAGGGTTGTCATATGTCAAAATTGATTTGACATCAGTTAACTTTACCTTATGCTTTGATAAATTGGATTCCAGCCAATAAATACACTTATATATATATATGTACAAGACTTTTAAATTTCAATGTAAGGGGGGGGGACTCTTGCAAAATCCTGACACTACTGTTGTGTGTGTATTTTAACCTCTGAATGTTTGCTAGGCTCAAACACAAAATCTAAAAACACAGATTAGAAATATTTAAATTTACACAATCCCTTTCCCCCTCTTTAACAAGTTTCTTTGTCAGCTTAATTAAAAAAATGCCTTCTGAAAGCTAAGCAGTTTTTTAAAGTGAATTTTGGGGATCTGTGGGGGGGGGGAATCTGAAATAGATATACGTACTACAGTAAAGTGTTACATGTGATTGAGGCCTCCTTGGTCTTAAGATTTGCCCTACATGGCATCTCTGCTTCCCTGTGATACTGTAACAAAGTGCCTTTTCCCAAGTCACTAAATTCAAATTACTGGCCAAAATTCTCTTGGACACTTAAACAAATGGTGTAACTTTTGGAAGCAAATTGCTCTTTAAAAACCACTGCAAACTTAATCAGTTGCATGCTAAGCCACACAATTTGCTGTTCAACATATAACATCTACAGCAATTTCTTAACTTGATGCAATTTGCTTGCAAAAATTATGCTGTTTGTGTTATGCTAGTGCAACAAGACAAGAGGACTTGGGTTACTGAAATCCTGTGATAATGCCAATTAATACAGGATTTCCTCTAAGGCTCCTATTCTGCTTTGGTTTCTGACAGATGCGTACATATTTATCTAATATACTTCATTGACAAAATTAGCACTGAAGAATTTAATTCAAATGCCACTATAGTAAATAAAAAAAAATGAAAATCACCAGCAGCGGTCTTGATACCAGACTGGGACTACTGGTGTAGATCAAGTGGTGATCTTCTAATATTAAAGATTCCCCACCTCCGTCCCAAGGCTCCTAAAGGCTTTCCAGTAGCAAAAAGGATCCCTAAGAAGCCTCAGAAGACAAAGAGGAAGTTTCATATTTGATTTAAATAAAGATGTCCATTGATAGATGATACTATAATCCAGTTTATGTGACATAAGCGTACAGCAACAGTTCTTCAGCTATTGGATCTCTAATCCCTTCCTGAAGGGGAAGTTATGCAATGTCATTCTCTGAAAACCACCAGACATGTGCTTCTCCTTGGTAGCTATTCAACTGCTCTGGAGCAATGTCCAGAAAACAAATATTTTTTATGGAGGGTGGATTGACCTCCTTCAGCAACTTGAAACATGGCCTCAGTTATATATTATATTTTTCTGTAAACTCAAACTGGGGAAATGCCCACACTTCCCTCTGTTACTGTTGCTGAGTTTCAACACAAAAATGCTAATGTTGTTCTGTTGTCTAACATCAATAATATGATGAAAAGGGAGTGCTATGCTTGTGGTAAAATTGATGACTCTGTGGTCAAGCAGGATTACAATTTATCTAGTTATAAACAGTATTTTTCTTGAAAAGTATCTGCTCTTCTAGCTTTTTTATCCCAGATCTGGACAACACTAGAACTTAACACACTTACAATGTCAAAGGTCCCATCCCCTGGCATATATATTGGGACTTTTTGACCACTTTGTAGAAGATATGTGTAAAGTAAAACAAAAATCAGAGTTGGCAATTAATTTAAAGAACATGATATCTAGAGTCAAGTGCAGCTCAAAATACTTTGGGTTTTTTTTATCCCCTTATACAGTGAATTTGATTTACACTCAGTTATTGATTGTTGATCTTCTTGCCTCATGTTGCTGAACTGTGAGCCTCTTGTTGGACTATAATTCATGTAACCACACACACTGGAAATCAGAGCTATAGCACTTTATAGGTACATAACATGCACATCTGTTGAAGCAAGGTTGTTGGAGGTATCAAAGTTACCCAAATGTGAATTCTTATTATGATGAAATCTAGACATATTTAAACAGAAGATTCAAATGCTATGTCCGTGATTGTTGTTTCTTTTAGCTTTAATGTCCAGTGGCATTAATATCCCTAGCTCTTGTTTTATTCATATTTCCCTACAACCTCAGTTCATACTGTGGGAGCTTCATGCCTACAATTGCTTTAATGCCTATGGATTACATGAAGTGCCATTCAATACTAAGAAAGAAACCAAAAAACAAATCTCAATATCTAAAACACCGGAAACACTTTCATGCTATTTGGTGTTCTTCTTCTTGTTTGAAAATTATCTTTCCCTCTTCTTAGGCCTTCAGAAACAATTCCACAGATGATCTAACTTTATTTTAGGCTATAGTTCTGTATCTTTCACAAACAAAGAATGAAATCCTGTATATTCATCCTGAATTCATTTTCCAAGTGCTGAATGTCAAGCAGCTAAAAATAGCACTATGTGCAAAAGAGGCACTAACAGGACTAAATTAGCCCAAGTGCAACAATTTTTATGGTGTAGATTAAGAGGCAACAACTCCTAGTATAGGTGTTCCCACAGGCCTGACCATGTTCCCTGGACAGCTGAGTGGGCTGGACCACACACCCTGGAAGCAGAAGTAAATGTAGCTGCTTCCACATTTACAACAGCCACAGGTGCATTTATGGCTGATGTAAATGTGTCTGCTTCCACTTCCAGGTGCGGTGGTGGCAGCGGCCCACATGAAATGTGCCACAGGTTGTGAACCCCTATCCTAGGACATCTCAATCAGGGCTGTATACCTCCAACCCTAGAATACTGATTAACACTGGGAATGAGGAGATAAGAAACTGGTGAGAATTTTTATATAGATACACACACACTTGTGTGTGTGTGTGTGTGTGTGTGTGTGTGTGTGTGTGTGTGTGTGTGTGTGTGTGTGTGTGTGTGTGTGTGTGTGTGTGTAAAGTCTGCTAGCTGTCTCAGAAGGCAAGTGTGACAAAAATCCTGTGAAAATGCTAAACACCTGTTCTTCACAACCAATGTCGTGCTGCAGAACCCCTGGTGCAATGTGATTTTTGTACAGGCATACTGTGGTTGTATATATACTGTTGTGTACAGTGGACGGAGTAATGGTCTGCAACCTGGGAGACTTGGCTGGCAGAGCATGTATGGGGACCCAGTAACGTGGGATCCCATGTAGGTTGGTTGGTTTAGGGGACTGCCACCTCTTCTTGCTCCGGTTTTTTATCTGTGTGCTATTTTAATTTTTCTTATGAATTTTTATGGTTTTAAACACAACTATTATACTAGTTTTAACCTGTGATTTTAATCCATGCTGTAAGCCGCCCAGAGTCGGGTTTACCCGATTGGGGCGGGATAGTAAATATGAGTAATAAATAAATGAACCTGTGTTTGGCCATGGAAATTTATTGGGATGTGTGAGACCATGCTTAAACCATTCACTGAGTATGATCAGGTCCAGACAGAGCATATAGTTCAATAACTGTAATTCGTTGGGTTTGATCAGAGTAGCAGTGTCCACACATTTTGGATGCTGAGTTCTCCTACTCTCCCCCAATGAGCTGCTTTTTGAACTCCCATGGTGGTAGAGGGGGCTCTTCTTTTTGTGCATGCTCTCTTTTAGCCTGTTTCCAGTGCACATGGACTCTGATAACAGGGTAAAAGTGAGCCCTGCAGCTGTCAAAGCTGTTCCCCAAGTAAACGTCCGGTATCCTGAAGTAGATACAAATGATCAGAGGAGGTGAAATCTATTATTATTATTTACACTTGCTAGATCATCCTTGAACTAATCCACCATTCTATTTAAGTTTTAAAATTTGAATCAGCAGTACACGGGACATACAAAGAAAACATTTTTGAAATTTAAACAAAGTGACGCAAACCTAAATCATTTTAGGTTCCTGCCTTTGCTCTTATGTTTTCAGATCTTCAATAAGGTCTCTATCTTACATGTAACATTTGGCTTTAATTCTTAAAAGTTATCCTAGCCCAGCGCTTCCCAATCTTTGGCTTTTGGACCCAGAATTTTTTTCGCTATGCGAGTTTTCCCCATAGAAACGCTCGTTATGCGAGTTTTTCCATAGGGAAAAGTCCGACTCGGATAGCGAAAAATTCATTATGTGAGTCAGAATCGCATAGCGAATTTTTCGCATAGCGAGCAATCTTGCAGAATGAATTAAATTTGTTATGCGAGGTATGATTGTACTGACTTAAGTTTTTTGGGGGGAAGTGAAGCCCCTTTTGGGTCATGTGACTCATGCTGGGAAACACTGCCCTAGCCCAATACAGTCCAACAGCTTGATTAAAGAGCACCTTCTGTACATGAATGTGAACATAAGAGGTTTCAAGTGTCAAGTGGACTTTCACACTGATTTCACTGTTGAGATGGACATGCATGTGTGCTACTATAGATCATGCCATTCTTAACTGCTCTGCTAAACTCACTTTAGCCTCATGCCTTGTTATGTGGCCAAAGGTTCATACAACTGTTGTTGTCTCGTTGAGAGAGATGCATAGACTAGGATCCAAAGAGCAGCCCATGGGCTACCACGTGCTTGCAGAGGATCCTCCTTTTACAATAGCCCTGTGCCTTCCCAAAAACTTGTCTAAGAGAATTGAGAAAGCCTCCAAAACAGTCATGAACAAAGAGAATCACTTGGCATAAGTTAGCAGTTAGTCTTTAAAGTGCTACAGTGATTTTTATTTTATTTTTATTTTATTTTGTTTATTTTATTTTGTTTTCTGATTTGTTAGAAGGAAGAAATCTCCAAACCATCACCAGAAAACTATAGTTGCTGATGGCCATGAATATGCTTTATGTGTCAGAGGTATTTAAAAAAACAGTTTGCTGTTAGTTTGGATCCATCCCCGAGATTGCACTAAAACTACAGTCATCACTTCAGACTCCAAACATACTCTCAAATTGAAAACTGGCAGTTACAGTTAAGGCAATTCTACACAGTTTGTCTAACATGAAAGATTCTTCTCATTGATTTTGTTCTGTTTCATTAGTATTACAGTTAGGGCAGGAGCACAGCTTCTGAAGGAATTCTACGCTAGTATTTAGTGGATATGTGCTCTAATCGTCCTTTTAGTATTGATCTACAACATACTCTCAAAGTATGTTTGATCAAAGCCTAGCAGGGAATCTATGCTGAAGAAGAGTCTGCTAATATCTGGGCCAAACATATAGGTATACATATAGGCCAAACAAAGTATCAGTCATCATTAACAACAGCTGCTATTGAATTCCAACTTCTTTACAGAGATTGCTAGGTGCAGTCGGAGTCATTCCATTTAAGTTGCATCCATATTTTTTTATCAATATGCTTAATATAATTGTAAATTACTCTGATGCAGCAACTCAAATGAAGCAGTGATTCTGAGCATGAGATGGTAGGCCAAACCTTTACAGTCATATTGAAAGCAGAATGAATCTGATCTAACAGAAGAAATATACAGTAATTGCTTATAAACAGTGGTGGGCTCCAAAAAAAATTACTACCACACTGTGGGCATGGCCTACTTTGTGGGTGTTGCCTACTTTGTGGGTGTGGCCCACTCTGTGGGCATGGCCATGTGACTGGGTGGGTGATCTAGTCATGCCAGTGGTGGGATTCAAATTTTTTTACTACCTACTCTGTGGGAGTGGTATGTTGGGCGTGGCTAGGGGGAAAGCCCTACATTGCACCTAAATTAGGACTACTTTGTTTCAAAACTTGGATGGGAGGGGGGGGGGCAACCAGAATTTCTTCTATCAGTTCTGGTGAACTGGTGCAAACCTGCTGATGCCCACCACTGCTTATGAAGATGATGAGCTATAACAATGATTTTGCTTGTGTTTTTCTTAAAATTTCTCTTCTTTTTTCTTCTTTGAAAGGCAACAACTGATTCAGGGGTTAACAGTTTGTCTAATGGGTCTGGCTTGCTTATAGTTGTTGCTCACTGATAGCATTTAATTAAAAGTAGATGTAGGAAACTAGGTGGAATGTGGTAGTTACTTTAAAAGCCATAATGCTGTGGTAAAGCAAAAAACAAAACAAAAAACAAACAAACAAGATTGAATTTCTGTCATCTTTAGTTTCCACCAGGGAGAAAGAACTCTTTTCTAAATCTGGTTAGTCCCAGTTAGAGCAGACCTTTTCAATCAATGGGATTTCCCCACTCATCATTCAATGGAACACTCTAATTGGGAGTAGCAATTAGATTTAGGCATCTGTCCAGAACTCTGGGAAAAAACTTTGCCTGCAATGGAAAACAGGAAGGGCAAAGATAAAGAGATGTACTTCCAAAATCTCCTGTTACAGAAGTCAGTTGGAGAGTACATCTTCTTTCCTATTCCTGGTTTGCCTTTCTCTCGCCCAGTAGAAAAACCGCAAAACTACTAACTGAATAGAAATCTTGCTGCCTAAGTCAAAAGAAGTGGACAAAAAACAGCAGCAGAAACATGTCTATGAGAAAAACATAGCAAGAAGATTAGGATAGGGACTGGGGTTGGGGGAGGAACAATACTTGATAATTTGTGAAACATCTTGGGAGGGAAAAATATTAAACATGATGAATTTGTAATTTTTCACAATAAATGATGAAGCAAAAAATTACTTTAGAGCTATAAACAAATCACCTTTCTTGAAAACATGTAGCATTAAAAGATTATAAAGAATATAAACAGATACCTTGATTTATATTACACTTTAAAAAGTCTGGCACCATTTCAGAAAACTAGCCAAGAAAAAGATAAACCCCATGGAAATGATACTGAAGTCTCTGCAAGAGGGGAGAAAACCACCCACCACTTAACTTTAAGCAAATAAATATCACAGAGCTTTGTTTAAACAGGGCTAAGGCTCAGCCATTACACTATGAAAAATTAGAGGCTCAAAATGGGACAGTACAAGAAAAGACATCCTAAATCCTTGGCAGGGCTGAGCAGTGATCTGGCTTAAACAGTCTTGGGAGTCAAATTCACATGGAAAGTTCTGTTATTGACCATTTAGTGAGTTAGAAGAATATAGATACCTGTTGCCCTTGAGTTAGAAACCTAGTCATATTTATATGAATATATAATTCATTTACTTTAAAGCAGATGTGTGTGTTTGTGTAAAAGTTAACTATAAGGAATACTTATATTTTTTCAAATGTATGAGTACAATAAAAATCAGAAACATAATGTTGTAACGGATGATATAATCCTTACACATGGAAAATGTGCTTATAGTCTTACTACAAAAACACAATAATGTGACTGTCTTTATGTTTATATGGTTGTATTCTTTTAATGTTCTAGAGTGCTGAGACACACACTCATGTGTATGTGTGCACACGCGCGCTCACACACCCACCACTCATCTGGTTATTCTTCGCTCTCTGGGCAGTGTACAACATTAAAAGAATGTTTTTTATATGCCACCCCATAGCACTTAGTGAACTCACCGATGGGTCAAAAGGTAATCGGCATTCTGCCCCACAACATGCTGGGCCCTCATTTTACTGACCGTCGAAGGCTGAGTCAATCTGGATTCCTGTCAGGCTCCAACTCCCAACATCAGCAGTTTGGGCTGCAGTACAGCAGTTTAACCACTGTGCCACCTCCTCTTATTTATTTATTTATTTATTTATTTATTTATTTATAAATAAAGATTGCTGCATTTAGGGCAGTGACGGCCAACCTTGGCACTCCAGGTGTTCTTGGACTTCAATTCCCAGATACCCAAGTGAGCACACCTGCTGATCAGGGCTTCTGGGAATTGAAGTTCAAGAACAACTGGAGTGCCAAGGTTGGCCATCACTGATAAAGGATATATTAGGAATGGTAAACTACGTCATGTGCATTTCTTAACATTTTTATCTAAATATATATCACTAAGGCTGTGTGAGTGGCCTGCCCCATCAGTCAGGAAGTCATGATACAGTTATTATTATTGACTCCCTGCAGAGCAGAGTTTCCAAACTAGGGTCTCTAAGTTGTTTGCCAGATACTGCAACCCTTGAAAATACTAAGCACATTTTTTTCTGTTGTTGGTATAAACAGTGCGTACTATAATTCCCTTCCATAATCAATAATGAGAATTGCCCAAACCTACAGTAATGTGCAAAAGTCTTAGCCCACCATCAACTAGTTGTGAGAAAATCTAATGAATGGTTTTTTGGGGCGGCATAACTAACCCCCCGAGCCACCTAGACATAACAACATTGGAGACTGTCTTCTGCTGCCTCTTCTCTCAACCCTCTCCATGGTTGGCAAAGTTTGGAGTTAAGGTCCCTTGAATCGCTCATTGAATTTTCCCTGAAACAGCTGGGGGTAGCCTAAAACTTTCGCACAGTACTATACATCTAGAGATCATATCAGGAGTTTTCTAGTTATAGTTATATGATCTGTGCTTTACTACATTGAGCATCAAGGATAAAATGAATTTCAGAGTTAGCTTACAGGTTTGTATCTTAGTGCATCTCTATACGATCCAAACAATGCGGCCTGTGCCCTAAGGAAGGCCCTGGCTACTCCATCACCGGTGGCTGTGGACTGCTTCTTCAGTTTATTTCTCAAGGCCGAGACCTGCGTGACAGAGAGGAACAGTTAAATTAACACCTTAGAAATTGGTACAGGGAGGTATGAACCCAATCAGCAGGCAAAGCATGGTGTCTGCAGGTCAGCCAAAAATTCATCCTCTTCTTTGATAGCTTATCTTTTTAGCTGCAAAGCACACCTGCTGGTCCGTTAATTGAAATGAAAGCAGGGAATGATAGCAAAGTGCTAATGCAAATTGGTTTATGCTCTTTCCCCCCCAAAAGGCCTCTTGACATAAATAAGCTTTAATTATTTTACAGTAAATGGCTTGTGAGCCACTTTTCCTGGAGATTTCTTGCCACTATCGCAACATGCGCCTGCTTGTCTAAAATAAAGCCAAACAGTTGTCTTTCATTTGTCTTGCAAAAGATTACTTTAGAGGGACTCTTGAAGCTCAATGCAGCTTAGTACGGCTCTATATATTCGGTGACTTAATGGTCAAGAGGCTGAACTTGATGACTGGAAGGTAGGCAGGTCAGCCGTTCAGACCCTAGTGCTCCTGTCTCTGGCCCAGCTCCTGCCAATGCAGGAGTTCGAAAGCAAGAAATTTCAAGTAGATAAATAGGTACCACTTTGGTGGAAAGATAAATAGCCTTCTGTGCACTCCGGTATTAAGTCATGCTTACCACATGTCTATGGAATTGTCTGCAGACACAGACAGCGCTGGCTCTCTGGCTATAAACAGAGATGAGCACTTAACCCTAGAGTCAGTAACGACTGGCTCTCAAGCAAGGGCAACCTTTACTTTTACCTTTATATATTCACAGATCTTTTACTACTGGCCAAATTTGACAGTACTGTACAAGGAGACTTTGTGTTCCAGGAACACAATTCAGGAATGTCACAGCACAGACCTCAGATAGCCAGTATGTTTTATTTTTAATCACTGCTCCACAAAGTAAATGCAGTTTGCCTTTAAATCATCTATCTTTAAGATGATGTCACAAAAATGGTAAATGACCTGTATTATGCTAATGTATGTACTGTGTACAAATGGAGGCTTTAAATTATATATATAAAGTGAAGTAAGTGACTAATTGAAAAGAGGGATCGTGCAGTTTTTTTAAAGTAAGTTAAACCAATGGCCAAGAGTTTGGAGTATTTTTTTCCTCTCTTTAATGAAAGCTAGTGAATTTGCAATATGACTTTTTTTTTCTTTTTAGGAAAAATAAACCAAGACAAAGAAGATCAGTTGGAGGAGATAATCAATTCTACTTTGCTATCTAAATTTCCTGATCAGTGCAAGCAGGTTTCAGATGGTAGCTTTCACCCATTCCTACAAATCCCTTCACTACAAATCCCAGTAATCAAAGTTTGTATTTGAAGATCTGGAATTTTGGGACACAGCCAGTGATGGGATGTTACCGGTTCAGACCAGTTCACCCGAACCGGTAGCACCCATCAGGAGGGGGGCGCTGAGGGGGGGTTAAACCCCCAGGCGACCGGTTCGGTTGCCTCTCCTGCTCCCCTCCAGAAACATATTTCTGGGCAGCCAAAATGGCTGCCCAGAACTGTGCATGCGTCAAACCTCTGTTTGACGCATGCACAGTTCTATTTTTTTAGTGCACATGCATCAAATAGAGGTTTGAAGCATGCACACTAAAAAAATAGAATTGTGCATGCGTCAAACTGAGTTTTGATGCATGCACAGCCATTTTTTAAAAAAAAATTATTCTTTTTATTTTTGCTCCACCCACGACGACATGACGTTGGCTACGCCCATGACATAATGACGTCACGGTGGGGTAGCGAAAAATTTGACAACCCAACACTGGACACAGCATACTGAATTTTAGCTCTATGCTCTATATACAGTACACTTCTTTAAATACTGAGCCTATTTAAAGATGTACATTTTCCAGCCTAAGATAGCCTTTATTCTGAAAAACATAAGAGCACTATCTTTGTTCTCACGGTCCATGCGGCTACTCATACCATTCTGTATATAGAGAATAATTCCACAGAGCCAGGAACAGGGAAATTCATCAAGCAACTTGTCACGATGCACTTTTTAAATCCAAACTAGGAAGTGCAAATAATAATAATAATAATAATAATAATAATAATAATAATAATAATAATAATAATAATAATAATAATAATAATAATAATAATAATAATAATAATAAGAAGAAGAAGAAGAAGAAGAAGAAGAAGAAGAAGAAGAAGAAGAAGAAGAGCAAAACTATATATCTATCTCTCTTTATTAAGAACATGTATTAGCTGCTCTTTAGATGGTAGTTAGTTACTATAGCAGGCGGCGGGGGGGGGGGGGAACAGTATAAAGAACATTAAATAGCTAGTATCAAGAACATAAATATCAGCCCAGGTGAACATCTTTGGAAACAAGATACAGAAGCACAATATCATAGTAGAAAATGCCTTGTTTCTAGAGAGCAATAATTTGCTTTGAATAGCTGGGGTGGGCAGAGGGGGAAATGTCATGGGTCATCCCCGGAAGCTGATCATGCTGGCTTGGCAGATTTACACATGGGGAACCATCTTGAGATTCCATAAGTTAAAAATAACATTTTGAATTCTGCTGAGAAAGTGACTGGTGGATAGACTACCTGCTCTAAAACTAAAGTTATAGGTGTCATGTGATTTGTTGCAGTTGACATGGTGCTGTACTTTGTTCCAGTTCCAACATATATACTAAAAGGCAGCCTTGCACACATTACGGTTGCAGGTGTTCCAAATGGCGCCATCCATGCATGGGTAACTCTAGTAATGCTCCTTCTGGTAGGAGGGTTGTTAGTTGACATACTCGCCTCTGTTGGTGTAAAGCACTTTGAGCTAAAGAGCTTCCCTCAGCTTCCAAAGGCAAGATCAAATTTACCAGCACTCCCAATTCTGTGCAATGCTGCTGGCAAACAATGTTGACCTCATGATTCTGACCTCTATGATTCTGTTGTTGGACTTCAACTCCCACCATTTTTCACCAGGGTTACAATGGCCAAAGTTCATGGGAGAGCAACATCCAGAGGAAACAAGCTCTCCTCTTCGCTGTTCTCACTGATACTAAGCACAGTGTCACATCAGACTATTAAAATGCTATGTAAATCAGTTTCCAAGTGGTTCACAAATCCTATGGAAATCCTATGGTTCCCTCTGCCAAAACACTAAAGTTAATTCTAGGGGTGGGGATGAGGGGCACACAAAAATTCTGAGAAATCATTTTTTGCACTTCAAATACAGCCAGATCTCACTACTTACAGCCATGATGCCTTTGTAATCAACACTTTGAAAAGCCATTACCTGTGTTAATAATGCTATCGTCACTTTGGTCATTAACTGTGCGCCTGTATCCCTCTTCACTTAGGTTCTCAGCTCTGCAACCATACTGTATGTAATGCGCAATACACTTTCTCCAACACATAGACTACAATACTGTAGTCTGTACTGTACAGGCTGTAAATACCATATATAAACCTGAAGGTAAACATTGCACTTTATATTTCTAAGGCAGTGGACTTGCAATCTATGAAAACTCATGCTGAACAAATTCTTAGGCCAGAATCCTGTTATACTATGTGATTGTGGAAGGGCAATTCTACAAGTGGTGCTAGCTATATTCCCTACTGTCCACATCTTGCTTTAACCATGCTGCAGTTGTGCACTAATCATACACCTGGGAATACAAAGGACTGCCAGGTAGATACAAAATAAACTCAGACATGACTGCCCTCTTACATGTGGTAAAATCCAGGTGGATTTTGGCCTTAAGTCTTTTAAGGTGCAACAATATTTTTGTGTTTGATATGTATGCAAATTATGTGCACTTAACTAAGTGCTTTAATTCTACTGCAACCCTAATATACTGTTATTCATATGAAAAGGGAGCCTTAGATGTACATTTGCAGCCCAAATATTAATCTAAATGGAATGTTCTATTCCAAGGCAAGAAAATGAAGATTATGCTTTTAAAATGTTAAACATAGGGCCTCTGTGAACATTCATTTACATATATGGTTTATTATTTATTTATTTATTTATTTATTTAAATTTAATGTCCCGCCCTAATCAGGCGAACCCGACTCTGGTTCAGAATGTTGTGCAAGAGTTCTAAGAGTAAATCAAAGCTCATATTGTTTGATTTGATTATGAACATGTAGATAGAAATCAAGGATGTTGTAGAAGAGCATAACACCGGAACATGTTATCTTCAAAGAATATTGAATTAATATGAAAATATCATGTACATTTTAGCTTTCTGAAACCAAAGACACAAGTTATGATAATGTCTGCCCAGTGTGTGCAACATGTCTGATTGCATTTTACCCATAAGTGAAGACGGTGTATCTTTACTAAAACAGATGTCAATCTTTTCAGGAGGAAAAAACTATGCAGAAAGGAATTCTCTTTTGTTTTTTCATAGAAGCAGCCACAGCTATATTGTCAACGATGACTGTGATTGAAGCGTCCATCTAATTAACAACTAAATTCTGAATAATGCTAATGAGAGTTGAACATGACATCAGAGAAAAGATCAGCTCTACAGGTGATAAACCTTCACAGTAGTGACATTTTCCAGTGTAAAGTCACAGATACTGTGATCTGATCAAAGAGACAGACCCCCATTGGGTCCAATTATAACTATAGTTTTGGAAAAAGAATTATTGAGTTATGATGTTCATAATCTATGCAAAAAGCCTTTACAGTATGGGTCTTCTCCCTACAGCTATGATCTTTTCAATTTATATCCAAGTTCCATAGATCCAGATAAAAGTTTCACATCTGATTCATTTAATCTATGGAAAGCATACACTGGGTGTTCACCTTTTCTTTAAAAAAAAATTCACACATAAAAGGCAAACATACAACCAACAGTTTTAAGAAGAAACAGGGTTCAAGGTTACAAGATAATTTTATACTGAAAGTAATAAATAGATGAATTAAACTGCAGTGGCTACGACACTGACTGGGAGGCAGAAGGTCAGCAGTTTGATTCCCAAGTACTGCAGGACGGAATGAGCTCCCGGCTTTGTCCCAGCTCCTGCCAACCTAGCAGTTCGAAAGCAAGAAATTGCAAATAGATAAATAGGGACCACTTCGGTGGGAAGGTAACAGTATTCTGTGCACTCCAGTGTCTAGTCATGCCTGCCACATGACCACAGAAACATCTGAAGAAGCAGACTGCGCTGGCTCTTCGGCTTTGAAACAGAGATGAGCACTGAACCCTAGAGTGGGATACAACTGACTTTCAAGCAAGGGAAACTTTTACCTTTACCTAAACATTTACAGGATCCTTATATCACAGCAGTTACGGCTTATGTGTAAAAACCATTTTGGCTACAATCTCCTGTATTTCCTGAAGGTAAATTATACTGAACTTGGCAAATACTTGTTCCCAATTGTACCTGGAAGGATCAGCTTGCAAATTCCACAGATTTACCTGTTCTTCCATAAAACTACTATCATTGCAATCACCTTTACAGAAGCATGACATTCTGATCCTATGAGATGAAGGAAAAAACAAGGCAAGAAAATACAGTATGGGAAGGAGAGGGCAGGAACAGTCAATCAATTATTGCCATTTGTCATTTTCAACTGAAGGCCAATTATCCAAGTTTTTAAAATTAAAAACTACAGAATTTAATGTTAGGGTTTCAAGGATTTGCCCATTGTGACAAATGCATACCTGCTGTAGTAGCACACTTCATATTTGGTTGTTTCTGAGGACCATTTAGACATTGCACGTGCTTCAGAATGCAGCAGATAGATCAAGAAGAAATGGCATGAGAGACCATATGAGTTGAATCCTTAAGGAAGTATTTCCTAGTTTCTGTTCTAATGGCTGTTTCGACTTTTAAAGTTCCTGATTAGTTTTGAGGCTTAGATACCCCCAGAGGTATCTCCTACCTTTCCCACAAATTCCTTTTAAGCAATCCCGGTGTCATCTGAAACCCAACAAAATGTTCTATTTGCAATCCTTTTCTTATGGAACTTCCTCTACAAGGAAGAAAGTGTTTGACATCTAAGAGGAGGAGGGAAATCCTTAAAGTCAGCCACAGACAAAATAGTGTGTATTTGTTGATATGTAAACATATAGCATTTACAGATAGAAATCCAATAATCAATATACAAAGTACATACTTTGAAATCTGAACAAACCCACACCATAGCAGCCATTAACTCCATCCTGGAGGTTACTAAAAAGGCAATACCACTAAATATCTGTATGGCAAAGCAGGCTTAGGTTGAACTTTCTACATTCACACTCTGAGGGTGACTCAGTTAAGGGTTTCCAAAACCCTTTCCTGCCTGCCTCTGTCTCAGAATATGTCATAAAAAATTTCCAGATCAATAAGATTATGAATAAGGAAAATGCAAGGTATAGCAATAATGGACCATCCAAAGTGCTTGAGAAAGTTCTCATGTAACAGGTTCGCACCAGTGTCCCAGAGAACCGGTGGCAGCTTTTGGGGGGAACCACCTTTGGGGCTTACCTTTTCACTGGTTTCCCCACTGCGCATTTGCACCAAGCACTTGGTGTGCATGCATGCCTACAGTGCTTGGCACGTATGCACGACCTCCTTGCTGTCCTCCCAAGTGGGGAGGAGGAAGAGAGGCTGCTAGCCTGAAGCTCCCTATAGCCTGCTCCCCAGGGTAAGTGACTCACCTTTGGATGTGGTGTGTCTGTGTGTATTTTAATGTGTATTTAATACCTTTACCTATATTGACATGCTACCACAGTTCCTAAAAAGTCCTGGCGGCTTGGCTTGGGGTTTTTAAGCAAAGTCTTGGAGTTACCTCATCAATAAGCTACACCTGTGCTGTTCCAATTGCTGTTCCAATTGGAGAACCCTTAAGGTGGTACAGCTGTTTTACATTTACATTAAGGCATATTATCCTCGAGAACTGGTTAGGCAAAGACTTAATATCTAACTTCTTTAACTGTTGAAAAGTTGAAAAGTGCCAAAATGAAGTCATCTTGTGGTGAGTTCATTCTGTAGCTCCTTCCATCTGACCTAGTGTGAGAAAGATTAGCCAGAATAATCTTTAAGCTCTGGTTTAAAAGCTCTGGTTGATTTGTGTTTGGGGTGGGCGGGTGTTTGTGTGTGTGTGTATTTTAATGTATTTTATTTTATTTATTTATTTAATTTATTTAATTACGGGTTTGTGTTGTGGGTGGGTGGGTGGGTTGAAGGGTGTGTGTGTGCTTATTTTTTTTAGTTTTTGGCCCCACCCACAACCTCGTGATGTAATGAGATCATGATGTTGGCTCCACCCATGATGTCATGGTGTTAGCTCAGCCCACACTGTGATGATGTCACGGTGAGGTAGTAAAAATTTTGACATCCCACCACTGTACACAACAGCTTGTAGAAATGTTAAGTTATGAGGATCTGGGGTCACTTTTCTGCAGTAGCATTTTTCCACAAAGTTTAAAACAGAACGTCTGCACGCAGAAATTGCTTTCTGTAAATAGAAGACAGCATTGAATCCAAACTAAAACCAAATCCATGCTTTATAGCGCATGGCATTATATTACACAGACATATATACATTTACACATCTGAACCCAACACACTATCCATGCAGATATGCTGGCATACAAACCACAGTACCAAACATAAGACTGTGGTTCCCATTCCACTGAAACCAACTGAAAACTTACTAAATTCCAATATAGTTACTGGACACACACAAAAACCCAACACTGAATTATTTAATTATTCTATCAAAAATAAACTTCTGTTCCTAATGAAGGCACCATACATTTAGGAAAGGGGGTTTATATTTCTCAAGTGTGAGACAAATCCAGAGTGAAATGATGGACTGGAAAACTCAAGTATTCTTGGCAGAAGACAGGAGTAAGGTTTTTTTTCCCTCCGAAATGAGAAACAAAGGATTCCTGAAAAGCCCAACATTGATTTATTTTTCCAATTTTGAATACCTTAGGAGTAGCGGAACTGCTACTGGCATGGTAGTATTACTAACAGTCAATAAATCTAAAATATTATGTGTGAATATTGGAATGAAGCCATTAAGAAGATTACAGCACGCAACACAGCAGAGGGTCCGCATGAAAAAAGGACAGGTAATTCAGGACAACTGTGACCGCTGACCTTTGAACAGTCAAGACCACTGGTCAATCTGACAAACTAATAGAGTTCGCATGCATAGAAAGTCATCTAGCCTGTAAGTATAACTTAAATGCTTTAGCGAATGATTTAAAAATGCCTGTTAAGTCTCAGGTAATTTATTAAATAGTTGATTAGACACAATGATAAATAGTAATGTTTTTCAGATTTCAACTGATAACTTTTCTTTAAAATGAAAATCCATTCACAGTAAGTGAAACATTATAATACTAAACAGTACTATGAAACACTTAAATTATTATAAAGTTAGCAAGAGAGATAAATGTTATATAACAATATACACTTAATCCTTTCTGGATATACAAAGTTTTGCCACAAGCAGGCCATGAGAACAGAACTCTAGTGTTTTAGGGACCAGTTTGAATTCACTTTATGATTATGGCAATAAAACCAAAACAATAATTTCTGTATTCATTTTTCATCTCACTGACATTTTTTAAATTGTAAAAAAGATAACTATGAGGTAGCATTACATGTAAAATGATAACCATGATGTAGCATTATATGTAAAAATAGCCTTATATTAAAGACTCAGGCATTTAAAAATACATTTAAATTACTGTATTTTAAACAATTGTGCCAATACACGTTTGTTTTCAACTTTCACTCTTAAAAATTATAAATATAACACAATACAGTGGCAACAATAGTGTTGGAATCTACTGTCAAAATTGAAGACAAGTACAGTCATACCTCGCATAACGAATTTAATGCATTCTGCGAGGCTGCTTGCTATGCAAAAAAATCGCTATGCGAGTCAGACTTGCATAACGAATTTTTCGCTATGCGAGTCGGACTTTTTCCTATGGAAAAACTCGCATAACGAGCATTTCTATAGGGAAAACTCACACAGTGAGTTATCCCCATAGAAACGCTCGTTATGCAAGTTTTTCCATAAGGAAAAGTCCAACTTGCATAGCGAAAAATTCGTTATGCGAGTCGGACCGCTTAGCAAAAAACTTGCTCGTTATGCAAATTTTTTGCTACACGAAACACTCATTATGCGAGGTTTGACTGTACATTAATACCTATGCTTGTTTTAGATATCTGGCTGTGGAGTTAGAGGTTGGGAGTTTGATTCCCTACTATGACGCCTGAGAGAAGAGTCAGCCTGTGCAGTAGTCATGGATAAGCTGCAATATCCCATAAATCCACCAGAAGGGAATGGTAACCTATTTTTGAGCATTCTCTACTTAGGCAACCCTAGAAAGAGCCACCATAAGTCAGAACTAACTTGATGACATACAATTATTCAATTCCTATTTATAAATATTTTGCTTCCCCTTGTGAATTTATAAAATGAACACTGGGCAATGCTGGTGCATGCATTCATAACCATATGCATGCTATTGTAATGTTCTCTACATGGGGCTGCCCTTGTGCTTGACACAGAGACTGCAAATTGTTTCAGAATGCCATGATCTTTTTTTCTGGGGGGGGGGGGGGTCAGTCATGTCACGACAACTCTGGAGTGGCTACACTGGCTTCCATTGTCTACCATACAATGCACAAGGTGTTAACTTTAACGTAAAACCCTAAACTGTTTGGGACTTTATTGACTGGCAGAGCATCACTCTCAAAGCTCCAGATGTCAACATTGAGAATAGCAATGAAGGTTACTAGAAGGAACAGTCTTCTCAGGAATGGCACCCATCTTATGGAATACTCTGTTGGTGGATCTCTATCAAACCCCCTTGTTGACCATTTTTTAAAATGCCTAAAACAGGCATTTAAGAATATCTCCCTGCATGGTATTTAAGGATATCCACATGCATGGTTAATCATTTTGGTTTTGATGGTTTTCCCCAGACTCAAAGATTATATTTTATTTATAGATTATATTTTATTTATATTTTGTCATTGCCAGTGGAAGGTTTTTCCTTCTTTCCTCCCTTCCTTCCTTCCTTCTTTCTTTTTTTCTTTCTTTCTTTCTTTCAAATGTAATTTTATCTCATTTATTTGTGCTTTGTTTATGTTCTATTTTAATTTAATGTTATAAATGACAAAGAGTGGAGAATCCCCTCCCTCCAGATGACCAGCATATAAATAAATTATACTGCTGATTACTAGAAGTCTGTGTATGTACGTGGTTTTAATTAATGAATTTCCTCCAGAAGAAAAGTTTTCATAGTAAACTCAGACTGAAAGGGATCAGGACAGTCAAGCACCAAATAACAAAACAAATCTTGTTTTAAGTAGACAGAAGAAAATCACACCTTACAGGAGTCTAACATATTTTTAATTTTGTTTCCTATTTTAAACAGAAGATTTCATTTTTGTAAAAGGTTCCTTCTTTTGTGAAAGGTCAGCTGCATATATGTCTCTGTGTGTGATTAAAGTGTGTGTTTTCATTAATAAATATTTACTCTAGTTCAGTGACACGAAAAACAAGAAAGAATTTCTTGCAAATATTCACGTTACTACTCTGAATTACACAACATAACAATTTTGTTACTGGGAATAGCACATCTGATTTACATGACATCGACTGTGCCGATTTCAAATCTGAACTCAGAATGTGCCTATCATATACAGATTGAAAGTGATAGGCATGCTATAGCTCTTCAAATGGTTGATAATTGGGTTAACTAATTTAGGATCCTGACATCCTAGGCCAGTGATGGTGAACCTATGGCACACATGCCAGAGGTGGCACTCTGAGCCCTCTCTGTGGGCACTCGTACAGTCACCCCAGCACAGAGTCTGCCCCGCCCCTCTGCCCAGCAGCCCAATGGGAGCACTTCCTCTCTCCCCCCAGCACAGAGTCCACCCCACCCCTCTGCCCAGCAGCCCAATGGGAGCATTTCCTCCCTCTCCTGTTGCCATGTTGGCACTTTGTAATAAATAAGTGAGTTTTGGGTTGCAGTTTGGGCACTCGTTCACCATTGCTGTCCTAGTCAGAATTGGACTTCAGATTTGGATTCAGCATACTTGAGTTAATATAGGACACATAGATTAGACCAAGTAGCAGACACTGTTTATTTTATTGTGATGCAGCGTATCACTCCTTGAATTGTGTAACTCACATCTTCCATCATTAATAATTGCACATTGTGTTGCATTCGCTCTTGGCAACAGGCAGAAATACTCTTTGGATCCCTCTAGTGCAGGGGTCCTCAATCTTTTAAAGCCATGGGCCGGTTCACGCTCTCTCAGATAGTTGGTGGGCCGGACTGGTTAAGTTTAGTTTCATAGAAGTTTAAATAACTGGTTAGGCAGAATTGGACTTCAAATTTGCATTCAGCACACTTGATTAGTATAGGACACATGGATTAGACCAAGTAGCAGACAATAGTTGGTGGAGTGTTTTTTTTTTTTTTTTTTTTTTTGGTGATGCAGTATTATTAGAAATATTCAAGGGCCTCTGTTGTTGGATGTAGTATTATTTCCACCCATTTCAACAGTTTTATTTGCAAGTCCCAGAGAACATCCTTCAATGTATTTATTTTAGGAGATCTCTGCAAAAATATATTTTTCAGTTAGGAAAATGGAGTATAGAAATGTAGGAGTTGTTTCTAGTTAAGTGTTACTTTTAGCCAGAGAAGTAGTCCCCTTATTCACATCAGGTGTGTAAGATGGCTGGTTCTAGAAATGCTGGTTCCTCAACTGCAAAGTCTATATAAATTTGCGAGATTTAACTATATTCACACCTAGAAACCCGAAACTAACTGTAGAATTCACAAGCTGAGGTTCTGATTTGTTCATAACTTTGCATAAACACAAACAAATCTCTGGATATTTCTTGCACATACCAAGCACTAGATTGTAGACTCTGGGTTCTATATACAGTATAATCTTATGCAATGTGAAATCCCTATCATGGACATGTAGCATAGCAATTTTTACAGAAGAGAATAGAGAAAATGCTACACATGATTTGGAACATCTGGATTGTCCCTTTAGAAAACCAGTTCAAATTAACATGAGCCATCAAGTTGAATCTGCTTGTTAATAACCCTTCCATGTTTTTCTTTGTATAAAGTACTCAGACCAGTTCCTCCTTTTGATGCTGCTCTGGGATCTTGCTGCTTGCTCAAGGCTGTATTAGAGGAGCTCTGAGACTGTAGAGCAGCAGTATACATACCCTATCAGCTAGCCACACTCTGGGTTATCTTGGGCAGCTCCTTTCTTGGGAGGCACAGTGGGGATTTGAACTACAAGCCCTGGTGCTCCAAGCCCCTGAGCTAGGCAATCTATGACATAATTAGTTCATTTAAATTTTGGTGATTTATAAGACGCTTGTCTAAAAGATCACTCAATGCTACGTCAATAAAATTCTAATGAATGAATGAGAGAATTGTGAGGACTATGTTAAATTAATATTTGTTCTGATAGACTTCCTGATAAGGTGAAACACTTCTGTAAAAATAAACAAATAAATAAGAAGTATTGGTTTAGAACTCCTCTATTTCTGCTTCTTTTTGAGCCTCCAAAATCACACTAATGAATGGACCTAACTAGATATTTAATTTGCCTATGGCCAAGCTTAATTACTTCAAAAAGTGTAGAAATCTAATTGAATTATCATAAAAGCAGAAACAAAGTTTCATTGTTGTCATATTTTCTTGAGAAAATGCAATTTTGTACAGCCCATAATCAAACAACATTCACTTTCAGAACAACAGACTATCATTTCACTCCCATTTTGCAATATTTATCAACATCTTAACAATCTCTACTGAATTGTGCCTCAAAAATACACAAAATATAATCGTTTTTTCACAGGCATGTTTCACAGGAAAGGAGAGTGGTACATTTTTGAAGTCTATTTAACATGAAATGTGGAATATGTTCCATTATAAGCAGCAAGGGGGGAAATCTCTATAAGATCAAAGTCCAGGAGGAACTGGCAGTTGATTTATCTTCTTTTACAGACAAAAGGCAGCTTTCGTCATTTTCAAAAGGACCTGGTGTCTTTTATGACAAACTGGGTTTGCAGTTTAATTTACAAATAGAATTATAAGTAGTCTTTGCTTTGCCAAAGCAAATGACAAACACTGCACAGTTTTCAATTCAGTCCTTGGCAAGAGAGGAGATTAAAATAAAATTGAAATAATTTAAAGAAAACAAATAAATGTTTCAGAAAGTTGAAGGAGATCAAAGTGTGCATTTTCTGACCCCAACTGTACAAGCATTTCTTATTATATTGACCAATGTCATCAGATCATTAATTAAAAGAAGATGTGCTGGCAGGTGGCAGAGAACCAGAAGCCGATAATTGGCTTCCTTCTTCTTTTTGCCTTCAAAAACTCCTCTTTTTTTCCCTCCTTTGCAAGATATGCCACTAGGCAGACAGCAATGCCTACTTTGTAATATAATGATTAAGATGAGATGAAGAGACTCTTGCGTTTAAAGCAGCTATGCCTAATGAATGCAGCTAGCTTTATAATTATGGTCTTTTTTACAATGAGAAGTATGATGTTCCACTCACTATGCCCTCAACTGTCAAAAAAAAAGAGAGGAGGGGGAGACTGTTAAATAGGAAGTCTACAGCTGGTCGTAGGGTGTTGGGGGGTATTCTTTTTCTTTCAGTTAATAAAAGCAGGGAAATGTCAGTAATTTAAGCAGCTAAAAGGATAAAAACCAACGAATGAAACCTCTCCAGCTTACCACTTCACTTGGTAGGTTGCTCAGGTCATTAAACGGTGTTTCCAAAGTGTTTGTATCAACATTCAGCACCACCACGTCCTCAAGTGATTTGCTTTTCACTCTCTGTAGAAGGAAACAGCATAGGGGTGCAAGCATTTTAATGCATCATTATTTCATTTTTAATATATAAATACCATGGTTGTAACAGATGAGTCAGTAAAATGGGATGCAAATATATATTTTCAGAGACAGCATTTTGTCTAAAGGCTTATTGTATTCTACTTAGACAAAACATTTAATTGATATTTGAGATTCACCACAACATACAATGATGACTACTGGCATAGACAACTATAAAGAAAGTTAAATACATGGAACAAGAATGGAAGTCCTATCTTTGTCACAACAGCTATGCAGAATCTCCACAAGCACTGCTCAGAAGCAACTGCCTAGGAGATGTATTGCCTCCTATTCTTCATGTGAGCTTTTTGGCTACTGTGGGAAACAGGATGCTGAACTTAATAGGCCTCATGAGCCATTCGGCAGGGCTCACTTTATACTCCTACATTTCTAACCAACACAAGTTGGCATAACTCAACAAGGGGTTTGTGTCCTATACAGCACCAGGTCGGACAGAAGGCAATGAGTGGCATGATTTCACTGTCTCATGTGTAGTATTCCTGTGTTAGCTTCAGTGCCATGACACATATAGTTGGTGCCTGTAATTGTCTACAATGGATACAAGGCAAAACATCCTTAGTGTGTTGGACAGGGTTTTTGAAGTAGTTCATACTTTATCGTTGGCATCATGTTGTCCCAGATGGCACCAATTTTCTTACTCAAGAAATTGGAAGAAATTGAAGGAGTCAGATAATGTACGTCATGATACTTAGTGGATGGAGGAGTTAACTCAGCAGTTATCTGTATGCGTTGTTTTGGACACTTCCTTTTATTTACCAATTCTTCTTCTTGTTGCTTCTTGTTGCTTCTTGTTGCTTCTTGTTGCTTCTTCTTTGTCTTCGTCTTCGTCTTTGTCTTCGTCTTCTTCTTCTTCTTTCTTCTTCTTCCAGTCACATAAACACTAGTCATAGAGGCTGGGAGATTCTAGGAACAGTTATCAAAAAGACTTTTTCCAAGTTCTGTACCATTCATGCTCCTTTCCTTCTAACCCATTTTCCTGAATTATCCTTATTCTTTTTTCTTCCTTGAAGACAATCTCATTTTTTTCTACCTAAATTATTTTCATGAGAAAGGAACAAGCTTTAGAACAGACATTTTTTTAAAATGCATACAGGTGGTCACATAGTCAAATGAAAAAGATTCCTAACTCACCTCCATTAGACTGAAGTGAACTCCAATCAAGTATGGCATTGGTGCACTGAAATGAAAAAAAATCCACAGACAAAGCAATTAATTGTATACTACAAGAATACCATAATTTTATTATAAAGGGCAGATGAAAAGCACTACCATTTTTTCTGTCACACAATCCCACTACAATATGGAATTGTTCTATGAGTATAACCCATAATATGACATACTTCTAAATAGACATGTACTTCTTCTTTTGTGTCCTGATCAAAGCCTGGACTACCAAAATGAAGCCACTTTCTTCACTTTGCCGTTGGCCAAACTTATGTCCTCATTGGTGCATGTCTCTGGCAGCAATCGGCAGACAAGTAAATGAACTGGATTCTGTGTCTCTCCACATTCACACAGCCTGTTGTTATCTGTCAAGCAGGCCCCACTTGAGCATGTTGGTCTTGCATTTAGGGACTCCAACCCTCTGCCTATTCAGAGTCCTCCAAGTGACATAGGGGAGGTTGAGTTCCTCAGCTATATCCTCCTTTAATGTTGTTTCTTGTCCAGTGAGCTCCATCTTCTAATTTGGTTTTACTCTTGTGTACCCTCAAGAATGTTTGTTCTTGCCATAAAGCTCTTCCTGGACCTGAGCCAGAGGACTTGAGGTTGATATCTGTTCAGAGGATGTTGAGGGTCATTCTCTTGCTTAGTTCTCTCACCATCCACTTCTACTTCTCTCCTTATCTTAGGTGTAGGAAGCCAAAAAATGGCTTTATTTTGGCAGTCCAGGCTTTGATCAGGACACACAATAACAAGAATCTTAGGTGGAGTGATACCAACAAGAATGTATATTTTCTCAACTGGTGTAGGTTTCAGACATGTACTAAACTGCACTATAAGGGGACTAGCTAATAGATGGAAATCCAGTTTGAACTTTAATTTTTTTGCATTTTATGTCTACTTACAGGGGAATTGTAAAGACTGAAACAACAAGTAGCAAAGCAGACTATGCACTCTCACAGTGCAAAGGCAAGCAGCTTTTTTTTAAATTTGGTGGCCATTTTTCCTCAGGGGCAGTCTGACAAGGAACCAAGTAAGAGTGGCAGAGTAGGCTAAAACCTGAGCTGGGTGGGGCCAGAGGCTGAAGAAGATTAGCCCATCTCTATTCTTTTGCTACTGCTTGGGTTTTTTTAAAAGTAGGATAAGGAACAAATGAGAATAGTACAAGGACTGCAGGTTGCCCACATCTGTTCTGAAGTGCTACACTAACGGGATAGATCTGTCACCACCTCTCACACTGTTCCTTTTTATGCCTACACTCTAACCCAGGGGTAGCCAAACTACAGCCAGGGGGCCAGATCCAGCCCCCGACACCAATTCACCCAGCCCAGAAAGCCCTCATCACTCCTGGAAGTGGAAGTAAAATGTACCCATTCATTGGCCAGATGAAATGATAGCCTATTTAATTTCATCATCATTCAAGTTGACTCCCTAATGACTCCTGCTATGATAGTAATTATGGGTACAACCTGTTGGGGTAACCAACATGAGCATTAGGCCCAGAACACACTTCTGTGTGTCATGACAGAAGAAATCACAGTTGCTAGTCACTTCCTAGTCACCCAAAAAGTAGGACTGCTTCTCTGCCACACTGTTGGATGCTTTATGAAGAAGGATCACAGGACTTGACTAAGATAGACACAATTTGCTAAAATCAGGGGCTAGTTAAGTCTGCCTTATGGAGTTGTCCTAGCTCTCATTCAGCCCCTGCCATTTGCTGAAATGGTCAGGCTATCCTGTGTGAGAATCTCCCACACAGAAAGCATGGATATAGCCAAACAGACAGGCATAATGAATGGTATGAAGGTATAGCCAATTTTAGGAATGGCACTCTGTTCCTATTACAGCCCCCCCCCCCCCACACACACACACGCACACAAAATCAACTAGTAATATTAAGCTAAAAATAAAAGAAAACAGAGCAGCTTTTAGTGCTGTGGTGATCTGCAGAAGGAAATAGAAGCAAGGTCCAATGGTACCACAAGCCAAGCCTTAAAATTAGTCACTACATTGTTACATGTATAGCTATTACTGTACTTTCTGCCTTCTACCTCTGTACTACATACAGAAATAGAAAACTTATGCTATGAAAAAAATTGTAAACTTTTAACAAAGCACCAGGAAAGGTAACTTAATTTAATCAACAGTGGAAAAAATAAAAGGTTTTAAGACAGTGTGTGTTTTAAAAAGTTTTAAAAGTACTGGTTTCAAATGTAGTTGCAATTTATAAACAACATTTTCCCCACACATTTATAGTTGATCGTTTGTTCATTTTCATGTCAGAAATTACTCTGGATTGAAAGGATTTTTGTAGAGGACACCCAAATGAGGCTCCACTCATGTCCCCCATCATGCAGCTCTCGGGAACTGAACCTGTCTTTCCGGTCTCCAAGCCTAGTGCCTTAACCACTACACCACCAATGGGTGGGGAGATAAAGTCTTAGCAAGCTACGGAAAAAGGTAATTTTGTAAGGTATACCTGGCAAAGTACTTTTTTCATACCGTCAAATCCTTAAAAAGTGACAGCATCTATTTGAAAACTCTGCCACAAATAGAATCTGCACCCTTGCTGAATATATCAGATCCAGTATGTGTAATCTAATCTCTGCTTGGGACATGTTAACAGTGGGTTCAGCAGCCCTCTGTAGGGTGCACAAAGAGCTGGTGCCAGGTATCCAAATATGATTCACAGAACACACAACAGACACTATTATCTTAAAGCATACAACACAAGTTCTTATGCAACCCTTTAAAGATTTTCTCCCTTATGAGAGAACAACTCCTTCTCTGTTGCATTTATGAGTTTCCAATCCCCATAAGATGGTTAAAGAGATCTGAAACCAACGTTGGAAGCTCTGCCTATTATATGGTTTGCATGCTTTATATAAATGCAAACTTCACATCTCATACAGCTTGCCCTGAATTTTCCTAAACAGGTGCCTATTTTGATGATATTGATTATCTGTCACAGCATGGTCTTTTGTGCTCAGATGCATGTGGTCGGGAAAATACAAGGGTCACAGGAAGGATTCAACAAGGGAATGGCTTGAAAAACAGGAATTGTGTGCTGGGACCAATTTATGTCCCTCATTTTGTGACATGTAGTCTAGGCATTGATAACCCAACACTAGGTTTCACCTGAGACACAATGATACTTTACCACAAAACAGCAGGAGGCTGTTGGCTACAAACAAGGAAAAATAGGCTGAACTGAATTCCAAAAAGGTTTTCTTGCAATTCAAATAATTCTGTGGGGTTTTTTTTTTTTTAAAAAACAACCCTTCGTAACACTTCAATATTGGGTCCTCCTCCAGTAAACCTGAAAGAGAGTTTCAGTATCCAAAAAAATAAGCCAAGATTTCCTGGGTGCTGTGCTTTTCTAGAAGTTGCACTCGTCAAAACAGTAATAAAAATGTTTAGGAACTATGTGCCAACAGTGGACTTTTTCTTCTCAAAGCAGCATTCCTATTTTGTGAATTTTAACAGGATATCTCCATATCACTGAATGTAAAAGCACGTAAGTCAATAAATTACATTGGAGCTCCAATTTACTCCCAGATTTGGGAGATCAGTAATGGTAAAGGCATCTCTTGATCAAAAGCCAGTTGTATCTGACTCTAGGGTTCAGTGCTCATCTCTGTTTCAAAACCAAACAGCCAGCACTGTCTGCTTCCACAGATATTTCCGTGGTCATGTGGCAGGCATGACTAGACACCGGAGTGCATGGAACGCTGTTTACCTTCCCACCAAAATTGTCTCTATTTATCTACTTGCAATTTCTTGGTTTCGAACTGCTGGGTTGGCAGGAGATGGGACAAAGACAGGAGCTCATTCTGTCCTGCAGCACTCGGGAATCGAACTGCTGACCTGCTACCTTCCAGTCAGAGTCTTAGCCACTTGAGCCACTACAATCCCTTTGGGAGATCAAGGAGACTTTAGTTAGCAGATAGCTCTTCTGCTCCCTCCAAGCAAGAAGCAAAGCTGGATACGTTGGCTGGAATTTGTGACAGCTTGCATAGGCTTCTGTGCAAGTCTTCCTGAGCTAGCCAAGGAAACATAAACTTACTCTTCATGTTGTATCAACAAGGAACCGACTTTCAGAGTTATGAGAGATCAGATCTGAGATGCAGGCACCAGGAATAGAGAAAGCAACATTAGCAGCAGTAGAGGCATTAGACCAGAGATTCTCAACATTTTCAGTCCGTGGGCCTGACCACACCTCCTGGGCAGCTGATCCAGCTGGTCATGTGGTTCCTCCCAACTGGAAGCAGATGTAAAAAACATGCCACGCATGCACACAATGCATTTAGGAGCATTCTGCACATTTGCGGTGTGCATTTTACTTCTGCTCCCAGGCGCGGCAAGGGCGTTGGGGGCCGGGTGGATTGGCATTGGGGGCTGGGTCTGGCCTGTGAGCCATAGATTGCGAATGCCTGCATTAGACTGAGGAAATGAAAAAGCAGTGTGACAAGAAGAAAATGTGAAAGATGGTAATTGCTTCCGGGGGGGGGGGGGAGATAAAGATAATTATCTAGACCAATCTGCATGAATTAAGCATTTAACCCAGATACTATGCATGGATACAATATGCTTTGAGTGTAGGGATGGAAGGAGATGTGGTGGACACTGATAATGATGGATAAGTAATAATCACTGTCAAATCAATTCTGCATTGTGGTGACCTTTTCCAGAATTTTCTAGATATACAATATTCAAGAGAGTTACCATTCCCTTCTCCTGGAGCCACTTGTGACCCTAATAGAACCACATACCCTTAGAATGATTCTAAAATAACTTTTGCATTTGACTCTGGGGATACGCATTAACCAAGAAAGTGTTTAATCTTAATTTGGTTTTCACAATATGTTACATTCTTGTCAGCAAGACTACCAAAGAATGAGCAGTGGACATAATAGCAGGTTCCTTTACAAGCCTCCCATTCAAAACATGACAGAGTGCCTTCAGATTTGCCTGGCATGAAATGTAATGAACATGTACAAGTTTTCTCTTGATCAACAAAAAAAGGGGGGTCTCAACACACTGAGATAGCTTGTTAATGCAATTGCTGCAAGACGAAGAGGTCTAGCACCTTCTTCAGTAGAAGCAGTATTTGCATACAGAAAAAGAGAGATAAAACTGGGTTCGTATATCAAAAACTTTGCATTTTGCCCAAAATACTGCCTAAGATCTTTATGTACAAAAAATAATGAGGCATATTGCACAAAACACTCTTCCATTTTATCATCTCACCTTAGGTCATTTGGCTCTACATAAACAGTATCATTTGTTGGGCAGGGATCAACATCACCAACACTGGCTGAGGGAAGCACCCAAGTCTCAAAGCAGTCCTTTGGACTATGTGGCTTGGTAAAAGGGGAACTCTACGTGAGGTACTCATACAAACAACTTTTCACCATATGAACCAAAATAGCCATGGACACGTTAATCATCCAGATCGGAGGTGGGGCTGGATTTTAAATTGTGCACTGGACTGGATGCATCACAGACTACTAAATCTCACCTTGAACTTGACTGACTCATTTCTTAATTATTTTGGCTGGCCTTGATAGCCACTTTTCTGGAGAAAAGTATATGATCAGAAGGAAGGCCTGCGGCACTAAGAAGTACTTTGTGTCTTCCCATCAGGGGTCGGCTAGTCTAAAACTAGGGAGTTATATTCTTACAGGTAGCCATTTTCCAGTTGGTGGCATGGAAATCTCAGACTCAAAACAGAGCCTCTGGATTATAGAGCTTTAGCTGATCTGGCACATTAACTACAGCTCCATTAGCTTTGGCAAAAACTCAATAGGCTCCTTAACAGACTCTTCCAGTGGGCTGAGAATGTATACTGACATACCACTATGTTTGAGCAGAATGAGTTCACTTGTCTGAAATTTTTACAACAGACAAGACTAAAGAGACTTAACTAAGTGTTAAGCCTCTTAATTTTTAACTAAGTGTGGAACTCTGCCCATGGGATGCTTCTGCTGGAAGAAGGAATGACACACATTTTCTTGATTGTTTCCTATTCTTCCTCTCTAGAAAGAGCTGCTCTGGAAAGGTTACAAAAGACTTCAGAAGTGTTTGGGGAGTGACAGAGAAGAAAATCACCCAGTATTCCTCTAGCAAAAGCCTTCACTAAAGAGAAACTTAGGACTCAATCTAACTTACTACTTTTAAAATGTCCTTTTAAAAAGCTGCAATATTAAAAAAAAATTGTATTTTTGATAAAACAAATCTGTCTTGAGAAAAATGCTTACTATGGATCAAATAGTTAATTCTTCTTCATAATTCATAATTCAAGTGAAAATGGAACTTAGGGTTAAGTTTAGCATGATCGGTTTCTCATAAAAAACCTATATCAATAGAGGAAGTGATCTTGAAGTCGGATACGGTAACAGAAGCACAAAACAAATCACTGCAATTAAGACTTTAGTATGAATACCTAATTCTTTGCCTAATAATATTTCTGAAAGCTGTTTTTAATCAAGAATATCATTTCCTAAAACAGTTACAATTGTATAAAGAAAATGATCATTAACTGAAAAATAACTGATGTATATTCACCTTGAGTTTCTTTCTCTATTTTCTTTCAAAGAATGATGGGAATCTAGTAAATAATTTTGCCACTCAAAAAGAAATAGTATAATCCTGCTAGAGTACTAACACAGCTTCTGAAATAATATGTTGTATCACATAGTACAGAAAGTTGACAGTATCCAAAAAAGGTAATTGGGCAAGAATTTATATTGAGCAAATCGAATGATTCTCTTCTCCTAAAACAACAATACTTGCCTAAACTTTGAAAGACTACACAAATCAATGTTCTTTAAACTGGCACTTGAATGACAAGAGCACTGGGGACAGCCCAAATCTTTACTGGTAATGACTTCCATGGCCTGGAAGATTGTCTGCTTGTGGTAGACCAGTGGTGGCGAACCTATGGCACACATGCCAGAGGTAGCACTCAGAGCCCTCTCTGAGGGCACCCATGCAGTCACCCCAGCACAGAGTTTTCCCTGCCCTTCTGCCCACCAGCCCAATGGGAGTGCTTCCTTCCGCCACTCAGCACAGAGTTCACCCCACCCCTCTGCCCAGAAGACCAATGAGAGTGTTTCTTTCCTCCCCTATTGTCACTTTGTAATAAATATGTGGGTTTTGGGTTGCAGTTTGGGCACTCAGTCTCTAAAAGGTTCGCCATCACTGTGGTAGTCCAATGAGCCAAGCCGTTCAAGGATACCACACAGAGAGACTCTCCATCTGATATTAAGTTCCCGATTAATCAATACTGAGAGAGGCCACATTAGATGTCTTAGTCTGCACTAATGTGGTAAAGAATGTGCTAAGCTAGTTTTAAAGCATATGTTTTTGACCAGTGAACTTTCAGAATATACTCCATCGCTATGTCAAACATAGAAACATTTATTAGCTTGGTCCTGTATCATTTCAACCAACAATTTGTGAATCCGTCCTAAGAAGCTGAAATGAAACAGCTAGCTGCTAATTGCTAAATTATTATAAAGAAAGGGGGGGGATCAAGAATACATTATTTGCCAACTTACCAGCAGTAGTCCAACAGGTGCGGAGGAAGCACTGGGATATAAATATGTTGCCAGTACATTGGATACAATAATGCAGCTGACCCATGAACACAAGCCGTTAACTATAAATAGAAACAGACATAGAATTGGCCACAAAATAAACATAACAAATGAAACAATTTTAAATAATATGCTAAATTAAGTTTAGAGTTTAAAACACATGAAAGGATGTCTGTAATCAATCATGTTTTCTCCCTCTCTCTAGCTTTCTCGTATACTCGCATGCACAAACTTTTAGCTATCTATGTGATTACAATATTGGGGGGGGGGGGGAGAGACTTCAAGAAAATCAATATATAAACAACTGCACAATAATTAGTCCGGTTCTGTTTAAAGAATAAGCAAATAATTATATCCTCTCTCTTGAATGAGCCATTTCAAATCTGCAAACCATGACCAAATAGTCTATTTTCTTCCCTTAAACATTCAGGTTTTCTAGTAAGATAAATTTCTGTTTTAAAAAATTACAGTAGCCCAAATTATGAATGTCACCACGTCTGTACTTCATATGCTGAAATACGATAAAACAGCTGCTTGGGAGAGGTGTCAAAAATGCTTTTCCATTTTTGTTCCAGTAAACCTTTGGTTTTTGGACTTCAACTCCCAGAAGTCTAAATTAATCCCCCAAAGCACTGAGAAGCCAATGTGCTGACTTAGGCTTCTGAGAATTGATGTCCCCCTGTGGGGTGTGGACCTCACGATGGAAACACTGTGCTATACCTTACTGATGAACCAGGTTATGTTGGAGAGACTCAAGCAAAGAAAACACCTTGTCTTCAAACTTTGTATCTTAGTGATCGCACAAATACATAAGACTGTGAAGGCTCTTGAGGTCCTTAAGTTAGAAAACATCTCAGCTTTCAACATGGTAGTCTTTCAAAATGAAATCCAATGAGAGTTGTTTATACCTCTTATAGAATGTAAAGAATCATGTAAATAAAAGACATTGGATAGAATTCAGTTGGCTGCAATTATGTTAACAGCAATTGCACAAGCAGTTCTATGCATTTTTCAGGCCATCCATCACCCTCTGCCCCAACATCTTCAAGTTAAGCAAAAGGGAACCCACTTATATAACTGCCCTTGTAATCATAGTTTCCATCAATAGGATTTTGACCATTAGGAGTACATCCCATGCAGTTTAGAATATGTAGGTCCTCTACTCGAATGCACAAGACAACAGCCATCTGGAATACACCATTTCAGACTAGTCAGGGAAGCTCAAATACCTCTTGCTATTCATTCATTCATTCATTCATTCATTCATTCATTAGTTGATTAGCCTGCTGACCATATCAAGTTAAAATGTAACAAGATAGAATGTATAAAATACAATTGTTGAATTGGATAAAATACAATACATTGGACTGAATAAAATATAATTGCATAAAATAGTGTAATAATAGATTAAATATGAGGTGGTATAAGGTAAAGGTAAAAGTCATGAGATCAATAAAATAAGATACATAAGAAAAGATAATATAAATTAATCATTTAAAATTCAGATACATTCAATTAAATTAATCACCTTTGCTTGCATCCCCTATCTGATCAACAAAATGTCTTCTCAATTGCGTAGCACTGACTATACATTTGACAAGTCTGGCAGTCATATATTTGTTTGTGTCTTGAAGTAAGTAAGTAAGTTACTCTTACACAGAGTCCCAATATATCGTTCTATTTAAAAATACTGTATCTGTATATATTGGGCTCTTGCTGATGCATATAACTGACAATTAAATAAAACATGCACAATATTGTCTGGTGCTCCACAGACATAAGTTATGTCGGGATATGGAACATAGCTAAAGTTCCCATATTTAACCATGGAGTCTAGCTGCTGAAATCTTGCTCTGATGAATGCAATTCTATGGTACTGAGTCAGGCCCAACGTCAGCCTCTAGCTAATCCTACCTCATGCTTTCAGAGGCTTTCACTTAAATAAAGATATGGACTGATTCAGCAAATCTAATTTATCTCAAAGATATATGTTTGCATTTCAGAATTATTTTGCTTTTGCATTCAACTTTTCCATCACAAGCAACTGGTGGGGGAAAAACACTTTAAAAAAACAAGCAGCGGGGAAACAAAAGAGTAAGGGTTTGTGCAGCACTCAATGCTTTTCATTCAGATTAATCTAATAGGATTAACTATGAAAAAGAAGAGGGTCTGAAAGCTCCTGAGGGATATCATTAGGGCAAATTGCCAAAGAATGAAACATGAGCCAGTCAGAAGAGGCTGGAAGATGCAGCAGTATCAAGGGATTTGAACATTCGATAGTTGGAGCTTCGGTAATGTGTGAACTGCAGGTTATGGTCTCAAGAGACTTTGTTCACTGACACACAGAATGTCACTATTGACCACCAAACTGCCCAAGCCTGACAACTATACCATGCACAGTTTAAAAATGTCATAATTCCAGTTAGGCTGCCCATTTCTGCTTGAAAAAAAAATCTTTTCCTTTGCCCAGCAGCTGGAATTTTAGTTATGTTGCTTCTCTCTTTGTTACATTTGATAAAGGTTGTTTTAATTAGAGTTTTCTGCACTATATTGTTTTGGTAAACAAACAGCTTGCCTTCGACTATAAAGTTTATTCTGCAGGATGTATTTCCAATTACCTCCCTGTATGGTTTGTCTAAAACTGATGATAATCAGTGATGGGATGGAACAGATTCTCACCAGTTCACCAGAACCGGTAGTAATGTTTCCCAGTGTCCCGGAGAACCGGAAGCAGCTTTTGGGGGAAACCACCTTTGGGGCTTACCTTTTCACTGGTTCCCCCACTGCGCATGCACACCAAGCACTTTGTGTGCATGCATGCCTACAGTGCTTGGCACCTATCCACGGCATCCTTGCTGTCCTTCCAAGTGGGGAGGAGGAAAAGCTGCTAGCCTGAAGCTCCCTATAGCCTGCTCCCCAGGGTAAGTGACTCACCTTTGGATCTGGTGCATCTGTGCGTATTTTAATGTGTATTTAATACCTTTACCTATATTGACGTACTACCACAGTTCCTAAAAATGCCTGGCACCCTGGCTTGGGGTGTTTAATCAAAGTCTTGGAGTTGCCTCATCAATAAGCTACACCTGTGCTGTTCCAAGTGCTGTTCCAATTGGAGAACCCTTAAGGAGGTACAGCTGTTTTACATTTACATTAAGACTCATTATCCTAGAGAACTGGTTAGGCAAAGACTTAGTACCTAACTTCTTTAACTGTTGAAAAGTTGAAAAGTGCCAAAATGAAACCATCTTGTGGTGAGTGCATTCTGTACCTAGTGTGAGAAAGATTAGTCAGAATAAGCTTTAAGCTCTGGTTTAAAAACTCTGGTTGATTTGTGTTTGGGGTAAGTGGGTGGTTGTTTGGGTGGGTGGATGTATTTTAATTTATTTATTTATTTATTTTATGGGTTTGTGTTGTGGGTGGGTGGGTTGAGAGGTGTGTGTGTGTGCTTATTTTTATTTTATTTTTATTTTATTTTTTATTTCGCCCCACCCACATCATGATGTCATGGCATTGGCTCCGCCCATGACATCATGACATCATGACATCATGATGTTAGCTCCACCCACACTATGCTGACATCACGGTGGGGTAGTAAAATTTTTGACATCCCACCACAGATGATAATATATTATTGTTATTTGTGATATCTTCAGCTAATTTTTGTATGCAGACAAATCAAGAATTTAGACATTAAAACCTTCAATAGTTCAGTTGTACATAGCCTTGACATTGTTAGAAATTATGTACAGTAAAATCCTGGGTTACGGCGGAGGTCCATTCCAACCAGCCTCTATTGTAACCTGAAACAAATGGACCCTCAATGACTAATTCATTACTGGATCTTAACTCCTCCCTCTATCATGCAATAGTCTGTTTCATCATCTCTATGACAGACCTATACAATCAACTTATAAATTTGCAGTTGTTATGTGTTGTCAAGTTGTAACTGATTTATAGCAACCCTAATAGAACCCAGACCTCTTGAGTCCTAATCCATCACTCTATCCACTACATTAAGGGTGCCAAAACTACAGCCCATGGACTGGATATGGCCCGTGACACTAATTCATCAGGCCCCCAGTGCCCTAGCCGCTCATAGAAGTGGACAGGGGAAGTACCCACCAATGCATATGAGCATCCAGAACCACTCTTGGGAGTGCTTCTGGATGCCCCCATGCATGTGCAAATGTGCAAACACATCTGTGCCATCCCTGGAAGTGGATGGGGATGCCGCACACCTGCACAAATGCACTCACACCACTTCTGGGAGTGGCATGGACACAGTTGTGCATGCACAGGGGAGTCTGGTACCCCTTCCGGGAGTAGCGTGGAAACATTTGTGCATGAGCAAATACACACGTGCCACTCCCAGAAGTGGTTCCAAATGCGCATGAGCAAACACGCCCACTTCCGGAAGCGTGATCGGACTTACTCAGCTGTTCCAGGGGCATGGTCAGGCCTCAAGTGGAAAAGGGTTGGGCACCCCTGCACTACATTAAATGGGGTAAAATTTCTATATATGTTATATATTTTTATTACATTTCCATGCTATTCAAAAGTGGAAGCTATTGGGGCAGTTCAAAGAACAGAAATGGTTGTCGTCAAATTGGGTGGCAGCACTTTAGATTTCAGGTCAAGGTATGTAAGCAAAGTGGTTTTTTATAAAAACGATATCCAGCAAATCAGAAAGTTTCCTTTGAAACAAAAAAAAAATCATACACATATTTATTACCTCACTACCGTGTTTCCCCCATAATAAGAGACCACCGAAAATAAGCCCTATGCAGATTTTGGGGGGGCTCTAAAAATATAAGCCCCCCCCCCCCCGAAAATAAGCCCATGGGCCATTTCTGGCTGTTTACGTAAAACCATTTTAAAAAAAGCCATTAAAAACCACAGCCACAGGCAATAACGCGCCTCGCCACTCGCCAGCCCCGCAAAGACGGGGCGAAGTTAGGAGGCGACCTTCCCTTTGCGCGCGATTTGCGCGCCCACCCTGCCGCCTGCTCGGTCCGGCCGCCTGGCTGAGCAGCGCCCACCACACAGGCCCGCCAGGCCGGGAAGCCTGCCCCATCCTCCGGAGGCTCCACTGGCCTCTCCGCGCCTGCCCCCTCTGCTGCCCAGCCGCCCGGGAGGGAAAGGGAAGGCGCGCCGGATTGGGCCCCCGCTTCACGCCGTCGTCCCGTGTCCTGAGTCCACCGGCTAGCCAGCGCCCGTGTGGCTGGAGCTTGACCAGCAAGCGGCGCCGCCACCAACCCGGCACCTCAACGCCATTGCAGACGGCGGGCGCGGCGGCGGCGGTGACTGCGCGGGGAGGGGAGGAAGGAGGCGGCTTCCCGCGCTCGGCCCCGGCTTGGCTTCCCACCTCGGGCGCCGGTGTGTGCTCTCCAGCAGAAGCGCCCAGCGCCAGCAGCGCCCAGCGCCAGCAGCAGGAGGCGCCTCCGTACGGAGGCTGTCTGACAACGGGCGTCCCTTCGCCACCTTTCTCCCGTGTTTCCCCTATTCAGCGATGTGATTGGATCTCTATGTCAGCTGACATAGAGATCCAATCACATCGCTGAATAGGGGAAACACGGGAGAAAGGTGGCGAAGGGACGCCCGTTGTCAGAGAGCCCCCGTATGGAGGCCTCTCCTGCTGCTGGCGCTGGGCGCTGCTGGCGCTGGGCGCTTCTGCCGGAGAGCACCCACCGGCGCCCGAGGCGGGAAGCCAAGCCGGGGCCGAGCACGGGAAGCCGCCTCCTTCCTCCCCTCCCCGCGCAGTCGCCGCCACCGCTGTGCCCGCCATCTGCAATGGCGTTGAGGTGCCAGGTCGGTGGCGGCGCCGCTTGCCGGTCAAGCTCCGGCCACACGGGTGCTGGCTAGCCGGTGGACTCAGGACACGGGACGACGGCGCGAGTCGCAATACGGTAAACAGTGCTGCTGCTGCTGCAGGCGCTGGTGGGCCGTGGAGGCAAAAGAAAAGGAGCACGGGTCGTGGTGGAAAGGCAGCCCGGGCTTGCAACGCCCACTCGCTCGGGTAAGGCGGCGAGGCGCCATCCTTGGCCTCCGCTCCGCTGCTGCTGCCGGGCAGGGAGGCGAGTCTGGCAGATGAGCGGGGAGGGGGGGATTGTGGTGGGTGGGAGAGAAGGAGGGAGGGTGGAGGGGAGCGTTGCCGAGTGGTGCTGCTGCGTGGGAAACAACGTGCCCGGGGCTTCCACGCCCCTCCTGCTGCTGGCGGCGCTGGTGTCGTCCCGTACGGGGGCTCTCTGACAACGGGCATCCCTTCGCCACCTTTCTCCCGTGCTTTTGTTTTGGCTGTTACCGTGTTTCCCCTATTCAGCGATGTGATTGGATCTCTATGTCAGCTGACATAGAGATCCAATCACATCCTGCTGAATTTTTCCCCCTTCTTTCCCTACCATAGTTTAAAAAAAGCCTCTGATCAGCTGTTAGTCGGGAGCGAAAATAGGTAAGCAGAGGGAAGTTACGGTAAGCAGAGTTGGGGGGTGTATTCTCTGTGTCGGAGCAGGCAGTACGGTAAGCCACCCCCCGAAAATAAGCCAGTGGGCCATTTCTGGCCGTTTTTGGGGGTGAAAAAAAATATAAGCCATGGCTTATAATAGGGGAAACACGGTAAATATATATTGTATATATTCACAGAAACATACTACATAAATTAGTATGGGATAACATGTTTGTTTTCACCTTACCAAGAACAATCACAGCTGTGCACATAATATGTTTGCTAGATTTTTTTTCTGTTTCTTGTTACCTATATTTTAAACAATAGATGATATGCCTCATATAGGTTCTTATAGCCTTTTGAAGTTAAATGAAATGTATTTTTGATAAAAATGTTTTATACTCTTGCTCTTTTGTGCTTTTTATTCTTTTTTGAATCTTTAAAACTTGCAAAAGACTGTATTCAATTACACTGATCTGCTATCAAATTGCTTATTTCTCATTGATCATATTCTAGGGTTCTATATACAATAAAGGGCTTGTAGATTACACAATATAGCTTTCAACCAGCCTAGATACATTGCAGGTGTTATGGCAACCCACAGGGCTCATATAGCAAAGAGTGTAATTGCTATTGCCACACATCTAAGGAAATTGGTCCCCACAAAACACTTTCACGTATTTCCCTAAAATAAAAGTCAAATAACTCTTTAGCACGTACACCTAGCATATTTACACAGACACATTCATGCAGAGCAAGGGAATACAACACTATTTGTGAACATTGGCCTTTCCTGGAAGATTTTCATTTTACACCTGCAGTCTTTTATGTTACATTCTCCAGCAGATTTCTGTAAGGTGATCTACCTGGTGGCAATGTATGGTTGTGAGAGCTGGACCATTAGGAAAGCTGAGCGCAGAAGAATAGATGCCTTTGAGATGTGGTGTTGGAGGAGAGTTTTGAGAGTCGCCTGGACAGCGAGGAGAACAAATAGGTCAATCTTAGAAGAAATCAACCCTGACTGCTCCTTAGAAGGTCAAATAGTAAAGATGAAGCAAAAGTACTTTGGACATCAAATGAAAAGATTCACTTGAGAAAGCCTTGATGCTTGGAAAGGTGGAGGGCAAAAGAAGAAGGGGCGGCCCAAAATGAGATGGCTAGATGGTATTGTAGAGGCAATGGGCACAGAACTGAGTGAGTTGAGGAGGATGGTGGAAGACAGAAGTGCCTAGCGGACAGTGGTCCATGGGGTCGCAAAGGGTCGGAATTGACTGTGTGACTGAACAACAACAGCCAATCTTTTGTAGGGCTATAAGCTGCACTGAGGATAAGACTCATATTTATTCTTGTTGAACAAATGTTACTAAGGAAACTTTCCTTTGTTATGTTCACTGCTCTCCATAAATTATAAAAAAGGGGTATATACCTGAAAACATTTTATGTTAAGGTGCTGGAAGCACAAAATTTTCTTGGGGGATTTTGGCAAAGAACCTCGAATAAGGGTTTCAAGGGAAGAGAAGAAGTGTCTACTGTGCTGTTTCATAGGCCGTACTGATTCCCATTTTAGGTTCAATTTGGCCATGGCAAAATTCTTGTTCTCACAGGTTACATGTGGTACGATCATGCCATCTGACCTACAATATCCATATAAAAAGAACTGTGTGCCATGAAGCTTATTCCTACTTATGACCCTTTCCAAGCATTTCTGGTTAAAAGAATGTACAAGCAGTTATGGGAAAAGTAAAATAGATATGTAAGTAGTCTCTTTCTTAATATTTTGTAGTGAATAGAAATTGCCTGCAAGCAACTAACCATGTAAAAAGAACTGAGAAGTCAGACTAAGGACCAGTCTTCACCATCCACACTACAACCCTGTTTTATAAACTACACATGTTGGTTTCTATTTTCTATGAAGTAGAAAAGACATATTCCCATGGAACTAATAGTAACACCAACAGGAATGCATGAAAGAGCTACTAAATAGCAAGAGCTTAGTTTAAAAAATAGAATAGCATTGTAATCTTCATAAATGTAGGAAATGAAGGCTACATTTAAGACTAGATTTAAGATAACCCTTGGTTTTTAAATTCTTTGATATCAGGCATTCTGTATTATACATTCCTCACAGTATATTTTAGCATTAATAGGAGGTCTCAGCGGTTTTCAAGATCTGTTAATAGATCCAAAATCAACCAAGGGCCTTCTGTCAAAGGTATATAATTTATTGATATCTAATGAATTGAAAGGAGAAAAGATTTAGTAAGCTCAAAGTTTGAAGGAATTGTAATTGTAATGAGGGGATATCACAGGAAAATGGAAGGACATATTATAGAATGAACTATGGTACTCTATCTCAACCAATTTAAGTGAAAATCATTATGACAATTTATACAAATGAGACGTTGTCCAGGATAGATCAATCAAATATAATAAGACTATTTCAGGAACATGTTGACTTCATATTACATCTAAACTGAATGACATGTATAAGCAATGGGACTGCAATAGCATTAAGGGTATTCAAATTAGATAGTCACTGCTACAAAACCATATTATTATTCACAGTAATGCTTGAAATACAGTAGTTGGATTTTTCTTAACTACTGTTTTGATTTTTCTTAGCTACTATAAAGTCTGAAGAGAGTATAATGATGAATGGTCTAACTCTAACTAGTAGTTGAAGCACAAATTTAATCAGCCAATCATTTGGGGGGAAATCTAAAGGAAAAGCATAGCAGGCTGGTAAAAACATATTTGTAAAGTCTGAAAATAATAAAAGCTATTTATGGTAAGTTTTCAAATAAGATACAGAAAGGGAGAAATAAGTTGACATTTTGATATAAAATATAGAATTTATTTATCCATTTTTGGAATACACTAGTACCCCGTATAACATGATGACTTGGTTCCACGAGTCATCATGTTATACAATTTTTAACGTTGTTCGATACATTGATAGAACGCTTTAAAAAAACCCCTGACGTCTGGGACAAACCACGCCGAGGCAAGGCTCAGCATCCCCCCCCGTAGGCACGCGATCGCGTGTCATTCGGGGTTAGGGCAAGGTACGGGAAAGACCCCCGTCTCCTGCCCTAACCCCAAACGACACATGCGTGCACGCCCGAAGTTGCGAAAGTGTAAGGATCTTTACCCTTTTGCAACTTTGGGCAGCTTGGAGGCTTCCGCGGCATTGTGGGGGTGACAGGAGGATGCGGTAAGGTCTCTCGCATCCTCCTGTCACCACCGCCGCTCCGCGCGCTCACGCCTGAAGTTACAAAAGTGTAAGGATCCTTACCCTTTTGCAACCTCGGGCAGCTTGGAGGCTTCCGTGGCATTGTGGGGGTGACAGGAGGATGCGGTAAGGTCTCTCGCATCCTCCTGTCACCGCCGCCGTTCCGCGTGCTCACGCCCGAAGTTGCAAAAGTGTAAGGATCTTTACCCTTTTGCAACCTCGGGCAGCTTGGAGGCTTCCGCAGCACGGTGGGGATGACAGGAGGATGCGAGGGACCTTCCCGCATCCTCCCATCACTGCCGCCGTGCCGCGCAAGCCTTCAAGCTGCCCGAGGTTGCAAAAGGGTAAAGATCCTTACACTTTCGCAACTTTGAGCGTGCGCGCGCATGTCGTTCGGGGTTAGGGCAGGAGACGGGGGTCTTTCCCGCCTCCTGCCCTAACCCCGAACAACACCGCAACTCGAAGTTTCAAAAAGGTAAGGATCCCCGTACCCTTTCCAAACATCGTGGGGGCGGGCGCTGGGGGGGTTGGTTGGTTTGGGTAGATGTTCTACCCAATCCAACTCCCCCCCACATGCTTGTTCCGTATAACGTTAAAATCGTGTTATTTGAAACAAGATTTTTCCGAAAATCTTGTAACGTTATACGGTTTTAGCGCTATATGATACTCGCGTTATACGGGGTATTACTGTATATAGTTTACATGAAAACGTCAGTTTTGTTTTCAGAGCAAGAGATATAGAACTGTAAAGTAAGTTAATTTACTAAGTGAAGAGACCTGGTGGTATAGTATTTAAACTGCTATGCTGAAGCCAAAACTGTTGATGCTGTGTGTTCAATCCTGGTGGGGATCAAGACTGACTTAGCTTTCCATCCTTCTGAGGTTGGTAAAACAAGAACCCAGCATGTTGGGTGAACAGTGCTAATTATCTTGTTAATTGTCCACTAACACTTTGGGGTGGTATATATATGAACTGTATATACTCGAGTATAAGTCTAGTTTTTTAGCCCCCAAAATGAGATCCAAAAAAGGGACTCGACTTATACTCTGGTCAACAACCCCAAGGGTCCGAAAACCACGGTGGTGCAAATTCAAACATACATTTTTTAAAAAAAATACTAACACTACCATAAAAACTCAAAAACATACCCACACAAATGTCTGAATAAATTAATTTTACCACATTTTCATGTATTTTAATTAGTGAAACTCATTAGCAGCTGCTGCATTTTCCACCCCCGACTTATACTCGGGTCAATCTATTTTCCTAGTTTTAGAGGTCCAAATTAGGTACCTCAACTTATATTTGGGATGACTTATGGATTCACAGGGTGCTTGGGCTTCTGGGAATTGAAGTCCAAGAACATCTGGAGTGCCAAGGTTTACCATCACGGCTCTATGGTGTCCTCTTTTAATTGGCCCTGTTAGTCAAATTCCCTTGCAGAATTCCTTTCCAGAAAATGCTTCCTATTTCTAAGTTTTGGTTCTTTCCAAATACTATTACCCACTAAGTCTTTACTATTGTAACAAGCCCCATTGCACCACCAAAATACTATAGCAATTTTATATATTATTGTACTTCCAAAAACCTGGTTTATCTCCTTCTTCTTCATGATTCTTGCAGTTTGGCAACATACCTTGTGTCCCATCTCCAGCTCTCATTTCAAATGCTTCAATGTTTGCACAAGCTTCCCCACCCCACCCCACCAATCCTTTAAAAATTGTGAACTGACTTGACCAAACTCAATTAGCCATTTCTAAATTTGACTAATAAAAGATAGTGAATTAATCCTATGGGTTAGCATTCTGGGTTTTGGCTGAGATATACAATGTGGCAATTAAAAAAAACAAGCATGCCAAGAGACAACTGCTGCTAGAGATCTGACATGAAAATGGTACTGAGAAAAACAGACTTTTGTGGACCAAGCTTAGCACAAAGCACAAGGACTGCCATTGTTGATATTATCATAGCTGTCAAAAGCATTTGATGTCATTGTTCAGTGTCTTCTGCAGTGCTGTCATGTTATGAATGAGAATGTTTTTATCGGATCCCACCTTAACCTGACAAGACATACTGCTGCAACCCAATATTGAGTGTGTAGTATGATAATATATACACAGCAGCTTGCCACCAAGATAATTTCACCTAGTGTGAGTTGCATCCCTGAAGGGACACCTGAAGAGCAGAGGAATTTTAAGTCTTTGGTACAAACGAACGTTGACAGGGGAGAGAGAAATGCCGTTCACTCATTTTGAAAACCTACAAAAAGCACATTCAATGAGGGGAGTGTCCTATCCTGCCCCTGAAAAAGGAAAGGCTGCCTTATCCATGTTGACTCTCCATGTGATCCTGGACACATTCTACTTCTTGAACCTGTGCAGGGCAGCCTACTCATGTTTAGACCAGACATTTATGTGAAAGCAGTAATGGAGTGCTACATATATTATGAACAACCTTACCTATAGATTTGCACCTGAACACTGATGTTTGGGATATAGCGCTTAATGAAAAACTTACATGGGATTTAAACATAAAAAGGGGGATATTAAAACAAAATAGATTTTGGGACATTTGGAAACCTTTTTTGCAGTGTACACTGAGGGAAAATAAAGGAGATAAACCTGCACCGAATGCAATGTGTTTTTGGCGGGACAATTGAGTTGTAAGAAGGACAGCTAGCAGACTCAAGGACCTTAGTGCACTTGGGTGTTATATGTACTGTGTTATAAAAAGTTGTAATACCATGATGAAGAGAATAATTGGAACAAAGTGTAAAAGTATATTTTATATATACGTATAAGTAGAATGGTTAAGAGATAGATTGTATTGAAAAGAGTTGAATTAACTTTTTTTCTTGCTGTGTTTTGTTACAATTGTTATTTCTTTTTTTCTTGTTTAGTAAGTTATGTCATTTTGTAATTTGTTGTTTCTTTCTCTTTTAATATTTTTTTTCTCTTAAAAAACTTTTAAAAAATAAAAAAAGAAAAAGATTTGCACCTGGTCCTAGCCCTAAATATATATATTTAAAACAATTAAAACCTTTCTGTTTAGGGAGGCTTTTGAAATGTTCTCCCTATAGTCCAGGGGTCAGCAAACTTGGCTCTTTTGGTGTTCTTGGACTTCAATGCCCAGAAACCCTGATCAGCAGTTATACTGACTTGGGTTTCTGAGAACTGACGTCCAAGAACACCTGGAGAGTCAAGTTTGCTGACCCCTGAATTAGTTTTTTTCCCTTTTCCTACTTCATTCATGGAATACTGCACTTTTATACGTGTGACTTTAGTATATAAATTGTTCCTAGTATTCAAAACTGATAGTAACCCCATACATTGATACAGATTCTAGAATTAAGACTAAGATTAAATATGATTATTTCTGGGTGATAAATTGCTGTAAAGTCTTGATACCACAATGGAAGGGCATGAGTAGGAATAGAAGCTTAAAACCCTCACATATAAACTTAGAATAAAAATATGACACAGATACAAAATCCAAAACTGAATAACTCTTCCATACAATTCTTATAAAGCTGAGTACACTGTAAACCATCTGCTTGCTACCAGTATATAGCTTAATTTTCCATATTTGTCCCCCTTTCCCATAAAGTTATATATTCTTGTCCTGTTTACACCCACCCCTATAGGTGGTGGGAGGCACTTATTTGATTATGTATTGGTTTAATACAGTGGTGGGTTGTCAAATTTTCCCCTACCCCACCGTGACATCATGGACATTGTGAACAGAGCAAAAAATTAAAAATTTCTGCACACGTGTCAAACCTCCATTTGATGCATGCACAGTTTTTTTAGTGTGCATGCATCAAACCTCTATTTGATGCATGCACACTAAAAAATAGAACTGTGCATGTGTCAAATGGAGGTTTGACGCATGCACAGTTCTGGCTGCCCGGAAATATATTTCTGGAGGGGGCTCGAGAGGCGACCGAACTGGTCACCCGGGGGTTTACCCCCTTGGCGACCCCTCCTGATGGGGTGTTACCGGTTCGGGCAAACCGGTCTGAACCGGTAAAATCCTATCACTGGTTCAATATATATGTACATATGCACTGTTATTATTATTGTTATTATTGTTTTTACTTTATTTTGGTTTTAGTTTTAATAAATAAAGATTTATTTATTTATTTATTTATTTAGATTTATATTGCCGCCCACTCGCCGAGGTGACTCAGGGCGGCTTACAGTCAAAAAAACAATAGTACAGTAAAAATTATAAAATGCAACCACATAAAACAACCAAACCAGAACACAAACTAACTCCCATCAGGCCGTTGTTGTGGGCCCAGAGGAATGGACAAGGTCCCCAGCCACTGCTAGGCCTTAGCATCTTCTTCCTGAGTTCACTAAACAATAACTGAATTAAGATCCAAGTGAATGACAAACAGCTCATCTTACTTTCCAGAGCAAAACAGAGAAGCTGGCTTTTGCACATACCCAGTTACACACAATCACAGGGGCATGGCAATAAGGTAAATGGGAAGAGAGAGACTATCTGTTGTGGATTGTCTCTTTGCCTCTGCCTTTCTTGTTGTGCTTGTCTGTGCACAGGCAGTGGGAGGGAAAGGAATGCAAAAAAAATATATCTAAGCTTATTTTAATTCTAAAGCACCATATTTCTAAGAACACGCATGTGTCAAAGAGACAGAGTGCAGAAGTCCATTGAGTGAAACTAGGATTTGCAGAACAAACCAAGCATCGCCTGTGTCGTGAACCAAAACACTGTCTCATTGCTCAGTTTGTACTTTCTGATCTTATGCTAAGGGAATACAACTGGAAGACTGCCCAGATTTCCTAGCACTCCTGCTTTCTTGTGTGTCTGACACCAAACTCAAACCTATTGTATGCGAAGAGTAAGAATCTTGCATGAGCTTTGCTCTGATGGTAAGATTACATACAGGTCTCACTCATGTATAGAGTAGAAAAACTTCTGATGATCTTGTAACTCTATAATGATGTTGAATTTTTTAAAAGCATGTACATAAAAAAAAATCTAACATTGTGTATTGAAATCCTGCATGCCCTGAAGGAAGTATACAGAAATATTAGCTTCTGAACCAGTTCTTATTTTTGAAAGCATTTTTCTGTTCCTTTACTTCCTCTGCTGCAATATTTTCACTCATTTCCTCCTCTTCCACACCTTGCATCATATTGACCAATGTGACTGACACAGGGTTATTACATGAAAGAGCACCATTCTTCACATTTGTATTAACTGTAAATTGTAAGTCCTCTATAAGATTAGTGCATGTGTATATTCATGTACACAGATACATGTACACCTACGTATACACAGACCAGGGCTGTAGCCAGAGGGGTGCCAGGTTGGGCATGGACCAGCCTGAGTTAGCAGTTTGCCCACCCTGGCAAGACGTTGTTTCCCATAGGAATGCATTGAAAAATAAGCTTTGTTGCCCATCCTGAAAAAATATTTGCCCACCCACATCTAGAATCCTGGCTACGGCCCTGACACAGGCCAGACTTTTACGGTTAGTTATACTGGCATAAGCACAATGCCATAAATGGTAGTATCAAATTGTTGCTAATTATTAAGTCAATGCTTGTATCCCTCGTTGCACACCAACTCATGATGAGGAATAAAAGCTATGACTTGTTAACTAATGAGTATTTATGCCACTGCATGTAAACACTGGCATAAATAACTAATAGGATTCTGGCCATAATGTACTTGCAAACATGCATGCACAGAGAGAGATTCTAAAGTGAAGGGAACCTCTACTACTTGTTCATGAGCTGTGTACCAGTCAGAATAACAGTAAACAATTCTGTAATATTTTACAGTGCAGTAAAACCCTGGGTTACAACCGCCTCGGTTTAACTTTGCTGCAGGTTAAAATTGGCATATCATATGGAAATGCCATCCTAGTTTACAAACTGTTAATGTATTTTTTCCAGTTTACAACAATCAATTCAGAACCCTTTTTTTATTTTTTCAATGCATCCCTATGGATGTTTTGGTTTACAATTTTTTCGGGTTACAACGGAGGCTGTTGGAATGGACGTCCGTTGTAACCCGGGGTTTTACTGCACAAGCAATCCTCTATTGGTAGATGGTTTTGGGCTGCAGTGGTTTCCCCTCTGATTGGGAAGAGGGAAAATGGTGTAGCTTTTTCTGTGTCAGATACCTTGGAACTAAGATGGTATGAGAGTCTTCAGGTTCTCAGAGGCCATAACATAGGCAACTTGGAGGTCATAGTTCTATGTACGCACATTGGATCTGCTGAATAGGAGTGTGAATGGTCTCAGCACAATCATGTATATGGGATCAATCCTGGGGATACATAAATGGACCCCAGTAAGAGGTGGCAGATTTGTTCCCTGTCATCAGTAGACAGTGACACGGGCACATTTTACTTCCGCTTCCAGGAGTGATGAGGGCTTCTTGGGCTGGATGAATTGGCATGGGGGGGGCAGATCCAGCCCCCAGGCAGTAGTGACCAGCTCCCTGAACCATGTGACCAGCCTGTGGCCCAAAACGTTTAGGCGCCCATGCTGTAGGGACTGACTTCTCCATGGCAATGTCAACAGTACGCAAAGACGTTTACCACAGATACTATTTCAAGTGAGACTGGTGGTTCCCAATGGCAGCTTATGTGAATTGACAGTTCTGGGTTTGGTGTCCTTTGCTGAAGCAATTCAAAGGTTTAGGATGACCATCAGAGAGGGGCATTAAATGGAGAACATACTAGAACTGTCACATCTTTCGAATGGGCCCCTAGAGACCATAAAATGATGGGAGTGGCTGTTAACCACTAAATGAAGACTAACTTAATCTTCTTTCTTTCTTTTTTAGGAACAATAAATGATGAAACTAAAGAGATGATGTGAAAGAGTTAAGAACTCTATAGTGTTAAGAAGAGAAGTAAAGATAAGAGGCTCTAAGCGGACTACTGAGGTGTTCTCTCAGCAATGAAAAAAAGGGAACTGAGGACTGCCTTCAGGGCGGAGAGCATGTGAGCAAGGGAAGGTATGTCTTAATACTTTTCTAGATTAGGGGAGATTCTCATACATGTGGTTTAACAGAAACCACAGAGAAGAAACAAGATGAACACTTGACAAGTGTACCCTAATCTTGTTTACTGCCAGTAAGAGTTAAGGGTAACCATGATATAATTTATCTTTTTGAACAGCAATCCCGGAGGAGGGGGAGGAGAGAAGTCAGGATGGAAAATACTATAGCATGTAATAAACTAAAACATCTGTTTGATCAGAAAATGTTAGAGGGATGTTTAATCTTAATCATGATCAGATTTAGCAGTGTCAATAAAGTTGAATAACTTTCTCAACAAAAATGTGTGCTCTTGTAATAAACTGGAATTCACACAAATCATTTATAGCAGGGGTTCCCAACCCCCAGCCTGCAGGCCTAATCTAGCCCACACATATCATCAATCTGGCCCATGGTGGCCACCCAGGCATCTCTAGACACTACTGTAAGTCAAAATAGGTAACATACTGTGACAGCGGTGGTGGCGGGAATAGCGTAGTTTTGTTGCTTCGTGCACAGCCTCCTCTGCTTCCCATGTTCGCCCCAGTTTGGTGATTTTCTGAGACTTCTCCACTGTGCTTCAGGAGCTGGAGAGCAGCAGTGGATGACTTCCAGTGCTGGGCAGAGCTTACATCAGTGCCTTGGATCCCAGAGTAGAACCAGGAAGTCATCCACCACCGCTTCCAGCTGCTGAAGCGCAGCAGAGAAGCGTCGGAAAATTTACTAAACTGGAGCAAACATGCTCTGGAAAGGCCCTGGGAAATGGCGGAGGCTGTGCACAAAGTGGCAAAACCCATGCAATTCCCACTGCCAATGATGATGAAAATGTAAGTTGTGGATGCAGCCACGCCTCCGGCCCCCACAGCTGAGCACAGTGGCAGGAACTGGCCCCTGGTGGGAAAACGCTGGGAACACCTGATTTATAGCCTGGTCCAGAGCCAAGTAATGTCAAGCATGGAACTTTTTAGATTTCCAGGCGAATTAACAAAGAACAAATACTGCCAGCAGCAAGAAACATACATGCTAATTTCTTCATCGATAATATTCTACTCATGATAAACTCCAAGCATTCATCAGCAGTGGACCTTTGGGCTACTAACTAAGGAATGTAATGTGCCAGCTACCTCATCTTGCCATACTGACTGGGCACTTATTTTTTTGCAGTAATGCTTGAAATTTGACGAGCCACAACATTCAAAGGAATAGCTGTTGGCTCAATATGCCTGTGAATAGGCTGGGTAAAATGTTACACTCTTTAAAGGACACATTACCAGCAACAAGAAAGCTTACAAGAATGGAAGTCATATTGATCCTGGCTACAAGGAAAATGCTTCCATGATGCTTCTTAGGTTTATATAAGAGTTATGCATATAAAGGGCGGGGGGAGCTCCTTTTATTTGATTTTACTTATTTATAGGCAGCTTATTTCTGCTCATTTTCAGGTGAGAAACCAGGAATGTATTAAAATAGACACTGGCAACTATAAACAATGACCTACTGCAGAATGCAATACTAGGTATAACAAAACAACAACAAACATACTGCTGTTGTTTTTTAAAGTAAAAGTGGACAACCATCTGTCTAAATTCAAAATGTTTAAGTTCCTTTAATGAAATAAAATGCAAGGTAGCTGCTATATAAAAACAAAAGTGAATAAACATTTTTATTACTGTAACACATTGCAGTCAAGATATTCTTTAAATATTTAGAACAGATTTATTAAAATAATGTGATAGCAGTTCAACATCTGTGCATGTTTACTGAAGAATGCAATTTTTAATAATCACATCGTTCCTTCTTTCATTTCATTATCACCTTTCTCTAAATGTAGAGTCCAGGGGAGTTCACAGATAGTTAGCAAAGGTAATGTGTGCCCTTGCTCAAAAGCCAGTCATATCTGACTCTAGAGTTTGGTGCTCATCTCCGTATATAGGCAAAGAGCCAGTGCTGTCTGTGTCTGCGGGCATTTCTGTGGATATGTAGCAAGCAAGACTAGGTACTGGAGTGCACAGAATACTGTTTACCTTCCCACCAAAGCAGTACCTATTTATCTACTTGTAATTGTTTATTATTTATTTATTTCATTTGTACCCTTCTCTCCTCCAAAGACTCAGGGCGGCTTTACAACTAAACACAATTAAAACACAAACATAAAAAAATTAAAAGTCAAGTTAAAAACACCAAGGAGAGAGGTGGGATTTTTAACCAAGCTATGCGACTGAGTTGGCCATCTGGCCCACTCCCCACACATGCCCCGCCAGCCAGGTCTTCATTCCTTTCCTAAAGGGCAGTAATTTCTTGCTTTTGAACTGCTAGGTTGGCAAGAGCTGGGAGAGAGGTGGGGAGCTCATTCTGTCGTGCAGCACTCAGGTCTCAAACTGCTCACCTTCCAGTCATCAAGTTCAGCATCTTAACCACTAAGCTACCACAATTCTTCACAAATAGTTAGAAACAAGTAAAACATTTCTCAACACCTTTACAGTTTTCTCAAAAGTAACTGCCTCCTAATAGACCCAACAGAAAGACTACATTAAGAAACCTAATGACTGTAAGGATCGGCTTACTTCTGATTCCTTCATATTGAAACAGACTTAAAGAAATGCCAGAAATCACTTATATAAGGCACTGAATTCTGTGTCCCACTCATGGCTTCTTGAAATTCTGAAACTCTCCAAAACTGATAACAGAATACCTACTTTACCATCTAAACTCATGATGATGCAGGGGACAATATTGTGTGCGTGTAAGGCTCCTGATGACCTCCGTCTTGGATTATATGCCTGACACCCTGTCTCTGTGCCTTCATCTTGGACTCTTTCTCTCTCTCTCTCTCTCTCTCTCTCTCTTTTTTTTTTTTTGCCTTTTTTTTTGGGGGGGGGTTCCTTGATTTCTTTGGATTATTTTTGCTCTTACTGATAGGCAATCTGGTCCTGCCAACTTGCTTCTTTGGGGTTATTTCTGGAACCCTCTATTCCCTCCCATTTTCCTACCTCTGGTACTGTCCTTTTTGGTATTCTATTTCTTGCTAGGCTGGGCAGCCTGATTCCACTTGCTGCACCAAAGAGAAGGCATCTTGATACCAGTGGAGGGAGACAAATCTCTTATTTTAGTAGTTTTGGATTAGGAGGGTTTTGACTGTATTTTCCACCCATGCTCACTTGGCTGATGTTCTTGGTTTTTGGGATACAGGGCTATGTTGCCTGTATTGCTGTTGTTGTTTGCTCCCCCTATGTGAGGGTAGGGGTGCTTTGATTGTGAAATTACTATTTAATCTGTTAAAACTGTATATTTTGGTGGGTTTGGAGGAAGAAGTTTTGTTTGTTTCAGGGTGACCAGAATGGTGAATGTTGTGACTACACCAGTGTATGGCAGAACTTTGTTGCTGGTTGTCTGTGGTTGTAATGGTCAGTTCAGCACAGCTCAGGGCATTTCTCTCTTGCTGTTCTGATGAAGATTTTTCTTTCTTGTGTACTATTGACTGGTTTTTTGTGTGTGTGTGTGTTTTAGTAAACCACTTCCTTGTTACCTTGGCTTTGGGCTTTTACGTATTCTTTAGGATTTTTTGGACAAATGCCGGAAAATGAAATAACCTGACAAGGATGGAACTTGTTGTGTAAAAGAAAAGAATTGGTGCATGAGAAAACAGAAAACCAAAAGAGGCACTCCCAAAGGAAGCCAAAGCAAAATCAATATGAAAATTTTCACTATATACATCCCTGGCTATGACTTGTGGTCCATAAATTTCAATCAGAATGGAAAAACAACCTACCTAGCTTAGATTCATCACTATAACTCAAAACCATTTTTAATTATATAATTTTCTTAAAGTGTTTGAAGACCCAAAGAGTTTATTTAAGACATCAGTCAACATTTAGTACACCGCCAGTTGTGTCAAAGGAACACAAATCAAAGCCTTTCTGCAGGAAACTTGCAAATATAAAAAATATATGAAATCACGCGACTCATGGGCAACAAAATACAAGATATTTAGCACGAGGACTGGAGCATGTACTCAGAAAAAGAAACTATGTTTTATCCATCGGCAACTAGTTGGTCACTGTGCTAAAAACAGAATGCTGCAATACCTTTGGTGGATTCAGAAGGGGTCTTCTTACATACTTCTGACTTTAGTGTTTTACTCAGTGATGGGTTGTGAAAATCTTCACTACCCCACCATGACATCAGTGACATCATGGGCATAGCCGATGTCATGGCGTCATGACGTCGTGGGCGGAGCAATTTTTTTTTTAAAAAAAGTCTGTGCATGCATCAAACCTCCATTTGACGCATGCACAGTTCTTTTTTTAGTGTGCATGCATCAAACCTATATTTGACACATGCACACTAAAAAATAGAACTGTGCATGTCTCAAACCTCATGCGCAGTTCCAGGCAGCCAATTTGGCTGCCCAGAAAAATATTTTTGGAGGGGGCCAGAGAGGCGACCAAACCAGTCGCCCAGGGTTTTACCACCACCCCAGTGACCCCTCCTGATGGGGTAATACCGGTTCAGGTGAACCGGTCCAAACCGGGAACATCCCATCACTGGTTTTACTATAAGGCAGCTTTATTTTATTGCTCCCTAATTCTAACTCAAAATGATTTGCCTGCAAATTAAAAAAAATCCAAATCACTTTATCAATCCATGCAGCGTGAACACAAAAAATGCTAGGATGTGACGGGTAGAGATGTGTTTGCACTGTAAAGCTAGGAAGAGAGCATGGCAGGGGGGAAAGTGTTTGGTTTCCTAAAAAGAATGTTGAAGCTGTGCAAGATTGATATGCTAACGGGAGAGAATGTCTAAACAAAAAGCAAAGAAGGCCATGAACAGAAGGACAGCAAAGAAGGTAAAAAAACACAAGACAAAAGAGTGATGGAGACAAAGGGAAAGTAACATATTGAACAGCATTATTGCTAGCGAGCAAGAGCAAAACTTGCCAGCAGAGCATAGTATCATTGAGACACACTGAGGTACCTCTTTCCCCCTCCCTCCAAAAAGCCCTGGCAACAACTGTGAGTCTCTCTCTCTCTCTCTCTCTCTCTCTCTCACACACACACACACACACACACACACACACACACACACACACACACACACACACACACACACACACACACACACACACACACACACACTTGCATGAAGGAAATAATTAGCATTTTATTTGTCAGCAGCAGCATTAGCTAAAAAAAGAAAGAAAAGAAAAACAGAGGGCACCTTTGTATTTTGAGCAAAAAATGAGATTATTTTTTACACAGAGTACATTTTTCCAAAATATTAGTTGAGGGAATCTGACATGTGAAAAATATATTTAAAAATATAATCTTACCCAGCAGAGGAAAAACCTTTAAAATTTACCACTCTCACTTATGAGAATAAAATAAGTGAAGCTTGCAGTCCTTATTGCTCTCTAAACTCTGAAAGCTGAAAATATCTTTCTGACCAGAGCACTATCATCTGCTCAGATATCCTTTGCACTTTCCTTTTGTTCTGTATCTTTTTAGACTCTAAGTCTCCAGGCAGAAAATGTGTTGATTTCAAGTGATTGTCAACACTGGTACATCTTAAGTAACTTAAGGGCTATTGATGAAAAACATTGTCTTTGTAATGCTAATTTACTTCAAGACTCACCTTACTTCTCTGCCCCAGTTTCTGAAAGTCAACTAGAAGATAAACATGAAGTGGGATAAAATGAAAGGCAAAGAATCTGTTGTACCCAACAGGTGGTGATACCTGTGTGAACACTGTCATATATGAAGCATATCATCTCACTTTACACCAGTGACTTGGTACTAGAGCATGAAACATTTGAGTGGTATTTAAATTTAACATAAAGAGTACTTTTGAAGTCTAATTCTTTACTTTTTCCATCAGTTAAATTATACGGTAGTTCTCATCATTGTATAGTTATGCTTAATGAAAGAGTTGGCTAATATCTTTTCTAAGAACTCAGTGAGGAAGGATAATTTGTTTTCTCTCTTTCCAGAAAAAATATTATGCACATTACTGATGCTTCTGCAGTTCTCTCTCTTAAGCCTTCCACTTTCCAAACATTTACTGGTCTCTGGTAATGCCAATTGGGCTATTCAGAATAGTAATTATGGGTGAAAATAATGGTTTTCTAGCTCTACCACCACCACAGCTACATCAGAACTAACTGATGTGCTTCCAAGGGAAATTTGTAAGCAGGAGTGTAGCTGCTCCGAATGTCAGTAACAAATGAAATAAGCATGACCTGTCTTTTAAAAGACAGGCATAGATGACAACCCCCTGTCCTTTTTATGAATGGGTGTGGCTTCCTTAAAAATCCAACTACAGTAATACCTCGGATAACGCTAAGACTTGGTTCCACAAGTCTTGGGGTTATCCGATTTTTAGTGTTATCCGATGCATGTTAAAATCCTATGGGATGTATCGGATAACGTTAAAGCTCCATAGAGATAAATTGTAACCGCACAGGCTTTAGCGGTTGTTATCCAATCCATCCCATAGGATCTTAAAGTTATTCGATCCAATTCTTCTCCCCAGATTACTTAACGTTATGCGATTTTAGCGTTATCCGAGGTAAATGTTATCCGAGGTATTACTGTATTTGGGCACAAGTTTGAGTCCACTTCGTTCTGTTGTTCTTGAGTGCTTGATTTGCTTATTTATCCAATGGTATTCCTAATCTCCCCTCATTTTATGTGATTTTTACGTGTTCCTAGATTTGAAAAAGCATGGGAACTTGCAAAATAATGACAATAAGATGCTCAGTTTAAGGCACAAAGCTATGGTTGCACGTATACCCCTGAAGGTAAGGAACATTCAGATCACAGACCAATCATTTCACAAAACACAGTTATATAATATGTGTGCTCGGATATGAGTAGCAGACGACGACGACTAGAGCAGTCCAAATGATCTGTATTTGTGGTAAGCAGTTATTCAGTGGCGTCGCGCAGTCTTCAGCTGCCTGGGGCGAAGAACAAACTCGCCGCCCCCCCCCAGCTCGCCGCTGCCGCCGCCCCCTCCCCCCGACCCAGGTAGAAGCCGGCCCCCTGGTGACTAGCGGTGCGCGCCACACACCTCCGTCCGTTCGCCCACCACACACCTCCGTCCGCTCACACCTCCGTCCGCTCGCCCGCCCGGCTGGCCGTCGGGGGCTCTCCGCCACCTGTTGGCCCTGGCAGCGGCTTTCAGGGGGCGGCAAAATGTCCCCTCCCCACCCTTTTGCTGGCGAGGAGGAGAAAAAGTGTTTTTTTTTAGGCGGACAATTCAAGGAGGGGCCCGCCCGCCGGGCTGGCTGTCGGTCGGGGGCTCTCCTGGCGGGCGGCCCGCGTGCGCGCACACACTGTCCACCTCCTCCTGCCCAGCCAGCCCCCAGGGGCTCCCCGCCACGGCGCCACCCACCCCCGACGAGCGCCCCGTCTCACGGCAAGTTGGGTGGGTGGCTGGGCGGACGGAGGCAAGCAGCGTCCGCGGGCCGCCCGCCAGGAGAGCCCCCGACGGCCAGCTGGGCGGGCGACCGGGCGTGCCCCTCCTTCCCTCCCCACCCTTTTGCTGGCGAGGAGGAGAAAAAGGGGGTTTTTTTAGGCGGACAATTCAAGGAGCCTCCTTGAATTGTCCGCCTAAAAAAAAACCCTTTTTCTCCTCCTCGCCAGCCGGGCGGGCGAGCGGATGGAGGTGCGAGCGGACGGAGGTGTGTGGCAAGCGGCGAAGCGCACGTGGGGCGCTCGCCAGCAAAAGGGTGGGGAGGGGACATTTTGCCGCCCCCTGAAAGGCGCTGCCCGGGGCATCCGCCCCCCCCCCCCGCCCCCCCCCCACGCTACGCCACTGCAGTTATTTTATCTTTGCTCTGATTATTCCTAGGCAAGCAGATATTGTTTCCCCCTCCTTTACTTTAGGAATCTAAGAGTGAGGCTCACTTCTTGTGTCTACCTTGGAACAAGTTGAGTTAAGAAAGAAGCACCTGCGTCCCTATGGTTTGGAAAGGAGTTTCTCTCTGGTCTGGTTTTTTAAAAACACTTTTGAGAATATAGCTTCAAACATAACTTTTTGCTTCAAACAAAGACTTTCTCTTTTGGCAGTAGACAACTTGGAGATAATTAGCTGAGTATATCCTATCATCTCTAATGTGTTACTAAAATGTATTCTCAAAACTCTTCCACTCTTCCCTGCAAATGATTGCATTCTCTCAGGAGCCATGTAACAAGCAATAAGTGATGTCAGACTCGGCAGTGCTGGCCTCCTTCCTCCATCTATGACCCCCTCTCACCTTCCTTCCCAGATGGCAAGAGAGAGAGAGTCCACTTTTACCACAGGTCTGAACAAATAAGGAAACAAACCTCTCTATCTGAATCTAGGTAAAAGTCGTGCTTGCTCAAAAGCCAGGCATATCTGACTCTAAGTTTCAGTGCTCATCTCCGTTTATAGCCAAAGAGCCAGCACTGTCTGTATCTGCAGACATTTCCGTAGACATTTGGAAATGTCTAAGTTCAACTAACATAGCACTCCTAAAAACCCCACTTATTGCTTAAAACCTGCCCGAAAAGGAAGGCTTTGCTTGACAGTGGAAGAACAAGAGGAAGGCAACTAATCTGGTTTCTCAAGAGACTGCATTTTTTAGGCTGCAGCTAATGAGAAGAACCTCTCTTGTGTCCTCACCAAAAGAGTCTAGCAGGGTGATGGAACCAAGTGAAGGGCTTTCCAGGAGATCTGAGAAGCCCAGGTCTCACAGCAATGATACCCAAGCCAGTATAAATACATAATGTATTTAAGTGAATAAATAGTAAGATGGGTTTCTATGGGAAAGGAAAGCAATTCATCCCAGCGTCTAAACTTTCAGTTGAGTCATTAAAATGCATTTTGCTAAAAACATTTACACATTCAAACGATATTAGCTTATTACTGATAAACCACTGCTAGAAGCAAAGGTGGCAATAATCATGATGAGAATACTTTATGAGTCATAGTGACAAGATACTACATAGGGAATCTGGATTCAGGGAACCACACTCATGAATATCTCGGAGTCAGCTGGAAGACGAGGATGACAAAGGGTAAAGCAATTATGGCAAATCATGGAGTGTGCCTTGCATTCTCTAGCATCTGGTCAGTTGTCCTGCTGCCTTCCACTCTCCTGAAGTCCCTTGACAAATATAAATAAGATACTAACTATGTCACAGAGATTTGAGAGGAAGAAACATATTATTTGCAAACACAGACTAGTTAAAAGTTTAAAGCATTGTAATTTAGTCAAATGGAAGACACTACTGTAAAATGATTCATTGAGGCTAGATACATTCTTCTTTTATGCAAGATGAAGGCCATCAATAGTTAGTATGGAGGATTCACTGAAAATATTTTCGACATAGTTGCAGCCCCATCTTACTTCTATTTTTGAATAAATGAAGGAGGTATATCCTCTGTTAGGAAACTCCTACATTATACAGTTGAACTGTGTGGCTACATCACTTACAAATGTATCAGAAGAGCATTAGTGCACATAGGCACACACTTATAGGAGAGACAACAGTCGACAACTGCATTAAAACACAGTATTCCTTCCACCTGGTTCCGCAGTACAGGCCACAGAACAGACACATACTACTTAACATATTACTGACAGAATGATGAGAAGGCTCCTGTCAGGTACAGGCCAGCCGGGTGCTGAAGACAAAATGCACAGCCCCAGCTGACTAGTTAGAGAAAGTCTGCAGAGGTACAATTATAGAGGCATATGACAAGCCTTCATGCTTGACTGGGTTGAGAACCGATGACATGGCATTAAACAGCAATCCTTCCTACCCAGCGGTCACAAAACAGCAATAAGTCAACTGATGCACTGTTGTAAAATCATGATTTATTCCTTTGCTTTGAATACACAAGACTATTGCATGATGTTCTGGTAGACTACCACAGCAGGTTCACTTGGGGCCCAAACATCCACTGCCTGCACACAGCAAGCATAAAAATCAATGTTCTAGCTGTGCCTGCCTGGAAAACAAAACACTTGCCATACTACCATAATAATGGTAGTGCCGTGATTATTATTATTTTTTAAACTGCACTAAAATGATTGCATTCTCATAGCTTTAAAAAGTATACATGCACAATTATGATCACTGGACAGACAGAATAGAAAGCATTGAGAGTCAAGAAAAATGCATATGACTTACAAGTTTCACCTACACTTAATAACAGGTATTAAAGAAATGCAGATATGCTAACGAATGAGAACCTGGTCTATAGTCAAATTCTTCACACTTATTTTTCTCCATGAAAGCATGTTGCTTGTCATATTTGAAAAACACAAGTGTTCCCCCCTGTTTCATTTACATATATTTCTGGGTCATTTCTTTACACTGATTACTATTTGAGAAGGAAACTTAATGGCAGAGGGATGCAAGATCCAAAAGAATTATGGTCTAGGGATTCAAGCAATTTTGCATCCCCCACGAAAGAAGAGTAAGGATAGCGTGAGACCTTGAATTATGTGTTTTGATATCAGTGCTTTTGGCCTTAGATAGTGAACCAAAACAGACCTGATAACTTGAAGATGACATCACAACTCAGTCTGCATGAACTCTCATAACCTTGGATACCTTAGAGTTGTTATTCAGTCCACACATTGGAATAAACACTTGGTATTAAATTAACCTCAAAAGATAAAGGACAGCTCCCTTAACAATAGAGTGGATTTGATAATGTTACTTTGACAGAGGAAAGGCTTATTTGAAAAGCTACTCTCTTAGCCAGGACTTATCTTTTCGCTAGGAAAATACAGTCAAAATATGCTTTATTTTATACTGGTGCTGATTGTAAAAAAAATTAAATAAAACCCAATGTTCTTTCTTCAAATGAATATCTAATAGTGAAAGCTAATTGAAACAGCAAAGACATAAAAAGTAACTAGAACAGTCGCTTTAAAAAAAAAAGCTACGGTACTTGGCCAGAATGCCTGTTTAGTCCAATTATTAAATCAAAGTTTTTCTGTATGAGAATGATAAAGAACAACAACTAGTCTGGAGAAGTTATCTACCTGCATTGTCAGCTCATTTGCTCTTCTTTTCATTGTGCATAAACCCCTAGAATGTCTCTAAAGAACCACAGTTGTCTACTTTATCTGAACCAGGAAACATCATTACCAGTTTTGAACATAGCAGACACTTACGCCAAATTTACACTAAGGTCACAAATAGTAATCACAGTACTACAACTGCATCCCATTCAGCTGAACTGGATTACAACAATTATAATTTGATCGTTCCTGATAGAAAAGGAGATGAGAAAGATGGGCAGCAACAGGTTTGCACCAGTTCACCAGAACCGGTAGTAACTTTTCCCAGTGTCCTGGAGAACCAGTAGCGGCTTTTGGGGGGAACCACCTTGGGGGCTTACCTTTTTGCCAGTTCCCTACTGCGCATGCACACCAAGCGCTTGGTGTGCATGCACACCTACAGCATTTGGTGTGCATGTGCAGCCTCCTTGCTGTCCTCCCAAGCGGGGAGGAGGAAGAGAAGCTGCTAGCCTGAAGCTCCCTATAGCCTGCTCCCCAGGGTAAGTGACTCACCTTTGGGTGTGGGGTGGGTGGGTGTATTTTAATGTGTATTTATTTTTAATGTGTATTTTTATGTGTTTTCTGTGTATTTAATTTGTATTTTTGTGTTTTTATGTCTATTTAATGTGCATTTATTTTAATGTACACTTTATGTATTTTTATGTGTTTTTATATGTGTTTTTAAATGTATTTTTATGTCTATTTAATTTGTAATTTTATGTGTACTTATTTTATGGGGTTTTTTACATTGGCTCCACCCATGACATCATGATGTTGGCTCCCCCCATGATGTTGGCTCCCCCCACAGTGTGGTAGTAAAAAAAATTGGCTGCCCACCACTGGATATAATGAAATCTTATAAAGCTACCTGTTGTTAGTTCACCATGTAAAACAGTTAATCAGCATGCCATGCATAATGGCAGCTTCCAGGATGTACAGGAGAGTGCAAAATTAAGATATAATCCGTTAGCAATTTAGTTAAGTGTTAAGTCAAAATAGCTACTAGTTTGGACACAACTATATAATATCCCCCTCTATTAATACATTTAGTCCTGTACTCTTTACTCTAGTTGGAAAGATCTGTAGAAAACAGTGGTCTAAGCTGTCTTCTGTTTTTCATATAGATGCAGATTTCAAGGATATTGTACACTCAACACATATAATATTGTGCTATGATTCTTTCACAATGAAATCAGAAACAGTGATTGGCTGCAGTCATCTTTCATAGTAAAAAAGAAAGTATAATTTACCATTGGAAAAATGTAATAATGCCGATTCCACTTAGGTGTGCTTCCTGGCTTCAAAACTGTCCAAAAACTCAAAGAAAGGATGTACTTACCATATTGTCTGAAATCCCTAAAATGAAGATGCTGCCCAAAAATCCACAGGCCCACTATTGCAAATTCAGAGGAAGAATAACTCTTGTCAACAAAAGCAAGCAAGCTTCCACCATAGCACACTGCATGTACAAATGCCTCACTCTGTCATTCCTGCTTAGAGGAGCTACTATCCATACAACATTTCAAGCCCAGGAACTAGTGTAAGACTAACAAAGCAGGCATTCCTCTCCACAGAAAGTGCTACTGTACATTCAGCAGAAGTGACCATGTTGATTTGTTGCAGTCAAACAGCAACTTGCCTTATAAAATTTTCAAACTTCACAGCTATATGGACGTATCTTATATACTGGGCACTAGTACATGAAGATGTATGCACAATGTTTGTGCATGTTATGCAAGTAGTTTCTGAAATGTCACTGACAGCCCAGCCAATGGGTGGCTAAAAGTAATGGCTACAACAACTTGCACCAAAGGGCCTCAGTACCCCACAGGTCCCTCTAACCACACTACGGTGGTGGCTCGAAAATTGATTGACCACAGGCTGCTAAGAATCTCAGATGCCAGGCCACCTTCATATCACACGACCATGGCCCTTTCAATGTGTACCTATAATTGTAGAACCTGGAGAAGAAGAGTGTGGCAGTGAAAAGAGTGGAAAGCAAGTTGTCACCAACAGGAATTCTTCCCTTGATAGTCTGGTCCTACTAGGGTTTCCAAAGTATCCAAAATGTTTAAGGGGTGTTTTAACCAGAGCCACTGTCCAGCGAGGTGTCCATGGCCAGGCAGAGATCGGAGTCCTGAATCTCAATCTGGCTGTCCACCCACTATACCACACTACTGCACAATAATTATCTTAAATTATCACATGGCTCTTCAATGATTTTCCTCTGAAGAAAGAGCTTTATAAGTGAATTAACTGATACTTCCAACAAACAGATATGAAGCTAACATTTCTTTTAAACTGAGAGTATCAGTTAATCGACATCCTTGCTAACTAATGAATGAAAGCTTATAACTTTGCATTTCAAAGCTCATGTTGTTATAATTAGACCTAGGAAGAAGAAAACGGTTGGCATCATTTGGTAGACTGTATTTGTTCAAGCTTTTAAAAGCACCGAGGCCAATAATCAAACATGACCCAGACAATAATCCTACAGAGTTAAGCTGCTACATGGAGTTAAGTCTTAAATTATATTTACCAAAAGGGATTTAAAGTAGCTGAGTCCAGGATTGTAGGCCTACATATATCCAGGTTGAAAAAGCATAACGCTATTTTATGTTCTTCCGTCATCGTCCAGTTTTCTCTCTATTTCATTTTCCCTGCTAAATGAGATCTTTAAAAATTACTTATTTCTCCCACATATCTGTTAGTAAACTGGTTGGCTTATTCCACTGGTGCAGGTTGACATATTTATATATATATTGCAAACAGTGTTTCATATTGGTCTGTGGATTTGCATTCTATAAATGGTGTCATAAAATAAAAGATCTAAAAGGGGCTAAATGTCATATGAATTTCTTTTCATTTCTTTTCAATTATTTGTATTACCATGATCATGGTCATGGTCAGGTTTCTCATTATTAGAATCAAGAGTCTAAAATGGCTCTTTCCAGACTGAAGAGTAAGTCAAGCAAAAGATGTGAGGAGAACCTCATAATATATTTATGCGCCTAAGTTTAAACAGACCAACATTATGCATACACAATTATGCCTGTCGGCTTGAAAGCATGGCTACCTGTAATTTAAATGAGATGGGTTTAGCCTTCTAAATTACACCACATGGGAAAGGCTAAAACAAAAGGAGCTATCAAAAGATTTAGGGATGGCTACAGTGGCTACATGCAGTACTCTTTATGTCAGTGCCATCTGCAATGACATAAGAAAGCCATTTCGGCACAGGCAGACCAGTAAAACCTGTAATAAAAAGGGGCTATTTGGAATAGTACGTTATTATCAGCCTGAAGAGCTGCTCTAAAATCAGAGCTATTACAGTATGTGCTCCCCAAACACTACTCTGCAACCAAGATGAATTTACCTATTACCAGGTTTAGGATAGCAGCTATTATCAAGGCCCCTTGATTTCTTTCAAGTAGCTCCCACGGAATAAACCACAAGTGAATAATAAAGATCTCATAATAGCCCTTAAGAATTCTTTATAGGGTAGAAGGCACAGAAATGAACTCTAGAGAGTAAGAGAACACTCATCCCTGGGTATCAAAAAATAATTAACCTGACTTAATGCATCTGAGTAGGCTTTATATAAATCAGACTTTTGTGCTTCAAGAGTCAGATTAAAACCTATCTTTTTATGGAAAGGTATGTAGATATTGTCTCATAAGTACAAACCGAAGATATTTAAATCTGCAGAGGTCTGCAGGCCCTTTTTTGTGCAATGCTCAGTATACTATACTTGAAATAAGAGGTGTGAAGTACTCACAGTGCTTAGTTTGCTGGAGGTAATAATAATGCGTCTCTCGTGCAACATGCTGGCATAAAGTTGCAGCATGTTGTTCGCATCCACAGCAACAAAATATTCAGTAAGGTTTCTCTGTTTAATAAAGAACAAGGTCTGTTAACACATTAATAGTGGTAATTGAGTGGTGCACAAGCTTATAACTGTACATTCCCATCTGAAAAGTGGAAATTGTGCTAAAGAAGTACATTCATAAAATTTAAACAAAACTGAAATTCACCACTTCATTATTAAAGATTCAGGGGGACGTTTATGTTTGGTGTAAAACTGCACCAGTTAAACAGCTTTTTCTTGGGTTTAACTCATCCAAATACAATAAGTTATTAAATGTATTCTCCTGCATATGCACACTTCCATGTTTCCTTTCCTCACTGAAGCCTTAGGACCATGATGGTGAACCTTGGCACTCCAGCTGTTCTTGAACTTCAATTCCCAGAAGCCCTGATCAGCAGGAGTGCTGACTTGAGCTTCTGGTAATTGACATTCAGCAACAGCTGGAGTGCCAAGGTTCACCACCACTGTGTTAGGATCACTGAAGGCAACAGTTTACTTTCATTTGTGTCAATGTAAATAAGCTAGTATGTGCACAATGCACAACTCAGGGAATTTAAACTTTACTGATAAAGAGTTATATTTACAAAACGTATAGAATGGAAAATACAGTAAAGCCATAGATAATATATTTTGACTAGTTAATTTCCTCTAATCCTTGTACAAATCTCTAACAAGCTTAAATGGCTTGCTGTTAACTCCATACACATCTCACCAATCCCTTCAAAACTTACACTTTCGGGTATGGTTGGTAATCCAGTTGTATCTGGAGTGATGAAATATGAATGCTGGTCGAAGAAGGAAAAACAAAAACAAAAAATCAAGAGAAACTCTTTATGCAAAACTGCTGTTTATTAAATCTTACTGAACGTTGCTTTGACAGCAACATTTTTACTTTACTAACAATCAGGAGCGGCAATACGCAGACCACATGCTGAAAAATCAAACACCCATTTTTTAAAATTATTTTTTACTGAAATCATGTAGTTTTTGTCAATCAAGACAATTTAAAAATGATATACACATTTAAAATATCATTAATGCAAACGACGGCAAGAGGAAGCAGTTTTTGAACAATAGAGTTAGTGAGGAAACATTAACAATAGAACAGGCTGCAGGAAATTAGAAGAAAAAAGGCACACTCTCAGGTTCTTCTATAGACATCACTGGCCGTGGCAACTAATTTTTAAAGGTGAACCACTTTGAGAAGATTCTGGCATGAGAAGACCCCATGTTAATGAAGTTTTAATGAATAAATGTAATTTATTCCTAGCTACCATTCTTGCACCTCTCCAGCATCTAGCTCTCACCTTGGGATCCTCATATAACTGAGCCTGATAATACTTACTATAAAACATTAAGGACCAATTTTCACAAGATAAACTTCTATTTACCACAGTGCGACAGAAACTTATATAGACATAACTCAGTCTGATTCACAGATTATGTAAAATCTGCTCTGTAATCATATGCACCTTAACTTCGTTTCAACACACATAAGAGCTATTTTCCCCACACATCTGGGGAAATTATGATGAAATGGACCAAGGTGCTGCTCATGGTTTGTTGCTATGAAAGATACGCATATTTCTACTGTCCTTTCCTCTTACAATTGATATTCTCAAATTTTGTAACTGCTAACATGGTAGGACCTGAGAGCACAGAAATCATAAGGAGGAAAAAATTAGAAGACTCAATACATGTTTTAAATACTTACTGTATTTGCTGGCATATAAAGACCTACTTTCCCCCCTTAAAATACACTGGGGAAAATGGAGTGTGTCTTATACTCTATATAGTGGCCTATAGTGAGCTATTTTGGTAATAAGAGGGTGCATCTTATACTCTGAAGCATTTTATATGCCAGCAAATACAATAAGTATTTAAAGCAGAGGCATGAAAAAATAAAGAATGTCTCACTGGTCTCATTCTCTGCAAACTACCTTAGTTGCTGAGGTGGGTATTTGAGTCAATTATTCCTTTTTTACCTTGTAAATTGATAACTGTCATTATTCACAGCCTGATATCCTATTTCCATTACTAACAAACCACTGTCACTTTGTCCATTATCTGTATCCCCACTTGTATTGGGGCTATGTAAAAATATGACAATCATATAGTCTCAATCTTATGCTTGAGGAAGTGAAATTGATCCACAAAAGCTTTTGTTATAGTATAGTAGTTAATCTTCAAGGTGCCACTCAGTGATGGGATGTTACTGGTTCAGACCCGTTTGCCCGAACCTGTAGCATCCCATCAGGAGGGTTTGCCAGGGGGGTTGTAAAACCCCAGGTGACCGGTTCGGTTGCCTCTCTGGTCCCCTCCAAAAATGTATTTCCGGGCAGACAAAATGGCTGCCAGGAAATGTGCATGTGTAAAACCTCCATTGACGCATGCACAGTTCTATTTTTTAGTGCACATGCATCAAATAGAGGTTTGACGCATGCACACTAAAAAAAGAACTGTGCATGCATCAAACGGAGGTTTGACACATGCACAGACATTTTTTATTTTATTTATTTTTTATTTTGCTCTGCCCACGACATCATGACGTCATGACGTCGGCTACACCCACGACGTCCATGACGTCACGGTGGGGTAGTGGAAATTTTGGCAACCCACCACTGGTGCCACTATGGGTTTTTCTCTCTCTCTTTGTTAGGTTTTATGTGTATGGTATTTTTGCCTGATATCTATTCCTTTTCATACTTCTTCATTCTTTATTCTATCAAACCATAGATTATTCTATACATTGACATTTCACAAGCATTTCTTCTAATGAGTATCTTATTTTTAATAGCCCAAAGCTCACGTCCATTTAGGTGGTCTGACAGTTCAAAAGTAACACTTTAATATCCTCACTATTAAAGATATACTAAATTGTTTTCTACATAGAATTGCCTTCAGCTTCATAAAATTTGTTTTATCTAGCCCAATTCTTTGCTTCATTTCTATATAATATGGTCCATGTAGTTGTAAATCAAACATTCTAGATACACATAATCACTGGTCAACAAACAAAAGTAATAATTCGTTTTCGATTATGGACAGCTCATTTGAAATACCAAGTTTTAGATCTGTGGTTCCCAACATGGGGAACACACCACTGTTTTAGCAGGACAACACAGATGGACTTTATGGGCCAAGTGCCTGATCTTGCAGGGATGGGAATCCAAGTCCACTCCATAATATTTGTATGGATTAAGATGATGAGAAATAGAAATATTCTTAGCAAGGCAATGACAGCAATTACTAGGTGGACTAACTGGCATGAGGTTTGATCCACCAAGTAAGGATTTGTTGGGAATGAATAGGAAGAACTTTTTCTACTCATTCTCCAGCTGCCAGTAGTATCACTGTCTCTTGTGATTAATGATACAGAAGAAAAATCAGTGAAACTTCATTCTAAACTAAAAATGACTATCCTGCAGGTGTATTTTAAGTTCTACCACTATTGTGACTATACTACTAGAGAAACATTCACAGCACTAGCCCCATAAAGGTCTATTGAGAGGTACCTCTCAATTAAATGGAGCTTACACAGACATATACAGGACGGATTTGAACCAATCTACAAATTAAATTCAGGGTCTATAACACATTCAAACGAATATCAAGGAATTGGGTCTTTCTATCTCACTTCCTGCATGTGAATGGAAGAGTGGTACTTGGGTTAAGACTATATTACTGGTATACTGAATTATACATATAGAAAAAGAAGAATCTCTACAACAGGAGTTCTCAGTCTTTTCAAGCCGGGGGACCAGGTCATGCTCCCTGAGACAGCTTCAGGGCCGGATGGCCATTTTGCCCTTCCTCCACCACATGTTACTTCCTGGTGTGGTGGAGGTGGTGGGAGGCCACATGAAATGGTGCCGTGGGCTGCATCCAGCCTGTGAGCTGCAGGTTGAGAATCCCTGCTCTATACTGTGGAAAAAAACTGTATATTTGTTATATGGATAATAATAATAATTTCATGTCAGAAATTATTCTGGGTTGAAAGGTGCTGGGACAAAAATGAGCGCTCAATCCATCATCCAGTACCCAGGTTTCAATCTGCCGACTTGCTGGCCTTCCAGCTAACAAGGCAAGCTTCTTAACCACTGAGCCTCTGCAACCCCCTATTATATAGACAAAAACAGTTTGAAACTGATTGTTAATAACTGCACATCCTTATCTCTATCCAATGGTAGCCTTTAAATTATAGATTTGGAGAGTTGTTATTGTTCGCAAATGTTGCATGATCAGAATCAGTCAATAGTTAAGTAAAACACATACGCTAGTTGAATAATAACTGACCCAAAACAAAGGCATAAGTCTAGTTGTTTTTCTCCAGCATTTTAGTGTGACTCACAGAATTCACAGAACACAGAAAGGAACAGAAAGAGGTTGCAAGATACTTTGTAAGCAAAATTCCACATTATCCCTGAAATTTTTGGAAAATACTTTCTGTTTATATTATTCTTAGCTTAAAGTTATGTCTAAATATTCAAGGGGGAAAGGGGCAGTACAAAACTAACCTGACTTATCTCTGTTGCAAAGTTGTATTCCTCTTTAGTAATGTTTACAAATCAAAGCCAGGGGAAGAAGAAGCCAGAGCAGGATGAAGACTTTGCCGCTCCTCCCCCTGTGCCTACACCAACATATTGTATTGGAATGTATTGTTTGTAAGCCACCCTGAGTCGCCACGGCGTGTGGGCGGCAATAAAAATCTGAACTAATAATAATAAAAATAATAAAAGCAACCTACACCTCTCTATTGCTAGCAGGAAAGGCATTTAGCAGTGGTTCACAATGTGGGGCCCAACCCCCACAGGGGAACTTCAATTCCCAGAAGCCTAAGTCAGTACATTGGGTGATCAGTGCTTTGGGGAATTGACTTAGGCTTCTGGGAATTGAAGTTCAAAAACCAAAGGTTGGGGAACACTGGCATATAGTATCTCAAATTACTACTGGTTTTCAAATTTACCATTTAGTTTGCATCTTAGAGTTTTTGTTTTGTTGGCTAATTATTGGATCTTTTTTTAAAATACAGCTCAGTTTGACCATTAAAAGCAAAACAGTCTGCCTCTACCAACTGCTTATGACGGAAACAACATAGATCACTGACATATCAGTGAATATGTGGCTGTAAGACATTGTTCACAAGCTGCCAACAAGGCCGTCATAATTTTCAGGGAAAATTATACATACTTATTCTGCTTTTTTTAAAAAGATCTTATCAAATGTATACAAATAGCTGATACATATATAACAATGAACACTCTCTTCTGTTGTTTCTAACAAAAAAACCCAGTAAAAATAATGTTTAGTACATAATTAGTGCCACAGTAGCTTTAAATCTTATTTTCTCTAAACAGAAAATATATTCAAGTAGATTTTCTCATTCAGACCAAATTCACAATATAATGATTTCTCAGGGGACACTTATAAATCACTTGTAATCAGCAGAGACATTGTTTGCAAGGCAATTATTTCTTTCAAGAAAGGCAATGAGTAGTCAAAGCATTTTAAACTCACCGCTATTAAACATGGTAGACTTTTCAAAACTTGCTTACTTGCAAAAATCACCTTGTTGTTCTTTTTTCCAAAATGAGAAAGAAAAGCGAACAAATTCATTGGTAGAACCCAATGGGATGAGTTCAACTATAGTCTTCTGAAATAAAATTTTCCCATTCCTTTTCATAATGTTTTAAAATAAAAAGTGAACATCTGCATCATTTTACTTTTTTATTGTCAAACAACAATATGGATTTTCTATTTCTGCAGAAGAAACAGCAGTGCATTTGCCAAAGAAATAGGAAAAATTATCAAAGCAACAGATGGCATGGCAAACAGTGAACAAACTTATTAAGGACATTGGGCACCCATAGATATTTGGATATGCAACCCTGATATTTGGGGTTATGTGTTAAAATTAACACTAAATGTTGGAGGCCAGGCCAATGTTTCCCTATTTCTTTTCTTAATAACCAATGTTTCCCTATTTCTTTTCTTAATAACCAGAGGTGACATTTTCCAAAGCTAATTAACTAGCAGCTAGTTATAGCATGGAATCCATAACAGTGTTAAGCATGAAACATTGCATTTTTAAAGGCTGACATGCTTGTAACAAACTCTCCCATTAGGCTAGCAATAACGAGGATTCTAATCCCATCCACAACTGCTGAAATCTACTTCACAAGTACAGTTGTACCTCGCTTAAAGAGCATAATGCGTTCCACAGGATTGCTCTTTAAGCGAGTTTGCTCTTTAAGCGAAACACCATTGTAAATGACCAACTGTGGGGGGATTGTGAACCCCAATTTATTTGTTAAGCGAGTTTTTGGTTGGTTCTATTTGTTAAGCGAAGCGAACATTCAGAGAAAATTCTGCTCTTTAAGCGAGTTACTCTTTAAGCGAAATACTCTTTATGCGAGGTTTGACTGTACTGTTATTCCTACATTCCCGTAGGGTACAGATATGTAAATCAATATCCAGTATGATATCCAATGACTGGCCGCAAGAAGTTCTATTTTCAAAACATTTCATGTAAAATTTGTATTGGTGTCTGGAACTGTGCAGATAATAACCTTTATTTGAAGAATTTAAGCCTTTGTGTATCATCAACAAAGCTAGTTCCCATGTCCTCCTAATAAATCTCAGCAAAACAAAAATTAGTTACTTACAAGTAGCACACACTAATTCATGTGTTTGCTTGTGGGGGAAAGCCAAAGGGGGAGCACCTAAAACCTATGTTATGTGTTTAGAGATTTCATGGAATGTACCAGTGACACACAGGAAGAATCTTAAAATGGAGGCTTTCAACTTGACCTTAAACCATCATGCAGCTGTCGTCTGAGCAGAGCCCACAGGAATAAGCAAGTTACTAAGAATTCAAAAGCCATCCTGATGAGGCAGAGGACCACACAGAGATATCACAGCACTGATACGAGATATAATTTACCTGGCTTAATATCAAAAGACTAGGCCACTGTTTTGAATACCAGAACTGACCACTAGAGTCAGATATGATGTTCCTTGTGAGCTTGACTTGGATCTAGAGCAGGGTTTCTCAACCTTGGGTTTTCAGGTGTTATTGGACTTCAGTTTCCAACCTGCTGAATGACGTCCAAGGACACCTGGGAGCCCAAGGTTGAGATACCCTGATCTAGATTATTGATAGTGACCTCAATCAAACAATTGACAATGATGACCACTGGGAGGGGGGATGAAACAATAAACAAGACTGTGTCTTGTAGGCAATCCTTAACTCACTGCATCAATACTGTGCAATGTTGTATTTAAGTTGTGCCTCCTAGAAATCCAGAGTTCTTCACAAACACAAATGAAGGCTCTGCTGTTCTCCTGATCATGATTACAGTACAGTACTAGCTTTAGAAGCTACCTATATGACACTCAAATATGGAATTCAAAATCGAATTTCTTCCCTATTATCTAGACTTGCAGAGACCATCAAACTCTACAATTCAAGCACATATAGGTTACCTCATTGACTACAAGCACAAGAAAATGGACGACAACAATAGGAAGTAGGAAACATTTTCAAAAGAAATAAGAAGTAACAAACAAAAACTTGCAATTCACTTATAGTTCATACATTTTCTTTAGGACATCCATTTTATACCTATGGAAGTAGAACATGGTTATCTATTCTTGGCACTACCTCACTAACTGTTATAACACAATAAAATAATTTTTTTGCTGCTTTGCAGATACTCATACTTTTCAAATACAAATAAATATTTAGGTGTGAAATCAATACCTACCAAATTTAAACTAACAGGAGTGTTTGCTGTTGGCACAGGATGGTTGTACCAGGTTTCTAACAAGTCGTTCAAACCATCGTCCTATGAAAAAAAATTAAATATTCAACACCATATAAATATCAGTAATATTCACTATGATTTGAAGGCTTGGATATACTGTATTTATAGCCATTTCATATCTCTATTGTGTGTGTAAAAAATGCTAGGTTTCATTTGAAAGTTACAACTCTTTTGTACATAAATCAGAGCTCCATGGATCATAGCCACTCCATTTAAGTAAAACAGATAAATAGGGACCACTTCGGTGGGAAAAGATCTTGGGGACATGAAAGGAACTTCATTTGGGCATCATCTGAGCAGAGTTCCTCCAGCAAAAATCCTTTCAACCCAGAATAATTCCTGACATATTATTATTATTATTATTATTATTATTATTATTATTATTATTATTATTATTATTATTATTATTATTATTATTATTATTATTACTGCTACTGCTACTGCTACTGCTACTGCTACTGCTACTGCTACATCAACAGGATACTGGCCTATAAATATTTTCAAGCCAATAATAGTACAACTTCTACATTCAGCTACTCCTACACAATATATTTCCAGTTGCCAGCTTCTCTTAGAACTATTCTATCAAACTCTAAAATATTCTGGTTTTCTAGTTTGTTTGTCAAGACACACAAAATGCAAAATAGGTTTCATCAATAAACAACATGTTGTGCTCATATACCATAGCTAAATCCTGCAAAAGGTGTGATTTTTTAAAAGGCAAAATGCCACAAGTTAAGAAATTTCTGTAGACATTATCTGTTACATACAGAGTCACACAACCTGGTAAGCAACTGATAATGTCTAGATAAATTTCTTAATTTATGTCAATTCACCTCGAAATGTTACTTCTTTTGCATAGCAGCACAACAGTATTCCAGCTAATGGAATACAAAATCATAGTACCAGTATATTTCTAAGTGAACATTTTTAAGTATGTTTGCTTGTAAAAAGAGTAAAAAGTCCAATTACTATGAAACAACACCAGAAGCTGCTGATATAGTGTTCCTATCCAAGTCCATAGGAGTTGATTCTTGCTAAAGTTATAGCTAGTCATTCTAACCAAGCTGTTCCACAGTTGTATGGAAAATCATTAAACTAGGCTGTCTGAAACTACTTAATAATCAAAACTAAGAGATACTATATGTAGTTTTATGATTGGCAATTTCATATTTGAGTTCTTTAAAAACTTGCATAGATACCATCTGGATTATTTATTTTTGATCTGTCAAGGTCTAGAGAGTGTCATATCTTCTTTAATGTTGTGTCTACTCCTCAGCCTATCTTCCTGAAAGTACCAGTTTAGTTTCTGAAGTTAAGACAGATGAAAAAATGACATAGCACCCTGCAATTTTCATAGCCTCTTTTTATACTCTTTTTTATCCTGCTGTCATCCAACAGTCCAGTCAGCCAGTTTCCTGCTCCTAGTGTAGTTACAGAATGTATTAATAGTATTGATTCTATTACTTATATGCTCTTCAAAATCCTTTTTTAAAGTTAGAATGGTTTGTTTTGTTATTGCATCTCTTCTTGTCAATTTGCATTTTTTCTGTCCACATTTACATTCTGTTTCGCTCTCCTCTTTTGGAAAAGATTCTTACATTCTGAAATAAGCTTCTATTCATTAATCTAATATCTTCCTTGGCGTTTCTTGTTAACCCTGTTGGTGACTTCTTTGAACTTGAACTTTCTTAATATGTAGTATACACTTTCTGATCCTCCTAACTTTTCCTTCCCCCACTTTAAAAAAAATAAATTCCCACATTTAGGAAGGAGAAAGAAGATAATTCTCATACAAAGGTATTTGCGACTGTGATGGCATTCCTTTAATGTGCTCCAGCTTACATATACATTAAATCTGATATTACCGACTCTGCCTTGTCTAAGTACAGTCAAACCTCGCATAAAGAGCGTTTCACTTAAAGAGTAACTCTCTTAAAGAGCAGAATTTTCTCTGAATGTTCGCTTCACTTAACAAATAAAACCAACCAAAAACTCGCTTAACAAATAAATTGGGGTTCACAATTTACAATGGTGTTTCACATAAAGAGCAAACTCGCTTAAAGAGCAATCCTGTGGAACGCATTATGCTCTTCAATCGAGATATGACTGTACTTCAAATAAACACCAGTTTCACACGATGTCCTGGATAGCATCATTTAGAATTAATTTCAAAGTCAGTTCCACTCTGGTCAATTCTAGGACATGGTCCCAAACAGACCCAGTGCGTAATCTGGGGGTCCTCCTGGACTCACGGCTACTGTTCGAAGAGCAGGTGGCAGCCGTGGCCAGGAGGGCCTTTGCACAACTTCGTGTAATACGCCAGTTACGCCCACTCCTGGACCGGGACGCCTTGCTTATGGTCACACATGCGTTGGTCACCTCCAGACTTGACTATTGTAATGCGCTCTACATGGGGCTGCCCCTGATGACCATCCGGAGACTCCAGCTGGTCCAAAATGCGGTGGCCCGGGTAGTGGTGGGGTGTGGGCGTTATGCTCACGCTTCACCGCTGCTCCGGGAGCTGCACTGGTTGCCAGTATGTCTCCGGGTGCAATTCAAGGTGCTGGTTATTACCTTTAAAGCCCTATATGGTAGTGGGCCAGGATACCTAAGAGACCGCGTCACCCCAAGAACATCTGTCCGTCCCACCAGGGCGGATCGGAGAGGCTCCCTTGTTGTCCCTTCGGCGAGAAAGGCGCATCTCGCCTGCACCAGGAAGAGGGCCTTCTCTGTGTCCGCCCCGGCCCTCTGGAACCTCCTGCCCACCGAACTGCGCCTTCAGACAGAGCTCCTGCCCTTCTGGAAGGGCTTGAAAACCTGGCTGGCAGGACAAGTGTGGGGACCTGGGAATGCGAGTTCACTTACCAGGTGGCTTATTTGATGGATTGCCACCCTGGGTCTGGAAGTGGGACTGTGTATTGTTTTAATTTTTGTGATTAAGTTTTGATGACTTTTTGACTTGATGTTTTTATTGATGTAGATTGTCTTATGTTTTTATTCTTATTTTTAGTCTCATGTAAGCCGCTCAGAGTCGGGTCCTCCCGATTGGGGCGGGGTATCAAGTGTAATAAATAATAATAATAATAATGGTCATTTTAAGGTGTCTGGACATATTAAACCCTTACTAATAAACACAAAGTTCATGAAGCCAGTTAGATATGAAGATTTTTAAAGCCATCCACTACTACAAGAAAACTCAAAGGTAATTTCCTTGTTTAATGAAAACAAGGTGGTTTTTGTCCCATGTGGAAAATATTCAAATGTACAGTAGTACTTCGCTTAAAGAGCATAATGAATTCCACAGGATTGCTCTTTAAGCGAGTTTGCTCTTTAAAGCGAAACACCATTGTAAGTGACCAATTGTGACTCCTGGCGGGGGGGATTGTGAAACCCGATTTATTTGTTAAGCAAGTTTTTGGTTGGTTTTATTTGTTAAGCAAAGCAAACATTCAGAGTAAATTCTACTCTTTAAGCGAGTTACTGTCTAAGCGAGGCACTCTTTATGCAAGGTTTCAATCTACATCCATATCAACTTTCAAAGTGTTAACTTCATGGAAGTCCTCCTCTGAGTGTTCTCAGCACATGATTTCTCAGGAGCCAATTTACATGTTAAGGGACTGCAGTGGCTCAAGTCACTAAGACGCTGACTGGGAGGCAGAAGGTCAGCAGTTTGATCCCTGAGTACTGCAGGACGGAATGAGCTCCCGTCTCTGTCCCAGCTCCTGCCAACCTAGCAGTCAGAAAGCAAGAAATGACAAGTAGATAAATAGGGACCACTTCGGTGGGAAGGTAACAGCATTCCATGTGCTCCGGTGTCTAGTCATGCCTGCCACATGACCATGGAAACATCTGCAGAAGCAGACAGTACTGGCTCTTCGGCTTAGAAACAGAGATGAGCACTGACCCCTAGAGTCAGATATGACTGGCTTTCGAGCAAGGGAAACCTTAATTCACGTTAATGTCATCTATCATGGGAGAAAATTTTGAAAGATTTCCATGGAATTAAAAATGCCACATAGGTTTATATTCTAATATAACATTTGCACATGTATATTTCTACATGAATCAAACATGTGAGAAATGTTTCACTGAAACAAATTTTTAGTGGCTGGAATCTTGTTGCACAGTTCTGCAGATAGCCTAACTTTCAGAAGGGAACTGCAGTAAGTTAAAAAAACTCTCTGTAGACATGTTCTGTTTCATCCTAAATTGTGTGATTGTGTGCAACAGATGTCTACAGAAAATTTCTAACTTATGAACTTGCTTCTAAAAGTTATACTATTTGTTTAATTGCAAAAAGGATTTCAGCCAGTTTCAAAATCAAAAACTGATAAATTGGTAACAATTTCCTGATGAGTTTTGACAGCTTGGTGACAAAGAAAATACCACAGACTAGAACATTCAAAAATATTGAGATACCGTATTATTATGAATAAATCAGGGGTGGAACAACATTCAATGGATTGTCTACCTCAACATCCCAGTCTACAGATATTTACACTAAAAGAAATCTTTCCAGGATTAAAAAAAAATCATGAGCTTGTTTTCTGTGAAAACCTCCAAAACAAAACCAATTCTTAAATTTGACTGGCTTACTGTTTTTATGGTATATTATAGAACAGATGCTTCAACAAAACTGTATGTTCAAGTGGATAAGAATTTGACATGTTTTAAGGAAAAGAAAAGTTGTTAAGAATCACAGCAACCACTTTGATGTATTACAAAGGCATTTGATAAATTTTGGGCTAATGGTCTATGACTTGTGAACATTTTAGCATCATTATTGCTGCTTCTAAACTAAAATATCTTTAATGAAGAACAACAAAAACTTACCTGAGTTTTAGCCAAATAATCTGCCAATGTGTTTAAAAGTTTGTAGTACACCTCAAACCATGGTAAGTAACTAAAAAGAGAAAGATAGGAGTTCAAAAAACACAGATTCATAACATGACAATTATTTTACTGTACTGCCTTTCTGAAAAAGTTGATGTAAGTTTGCCAGTACAATATATCTCTTTGCACTTTACAAGGAAAAAAATATTGATTTAGCTCTTCAAACATTTCAAATAAAAGGAAGAGCAAAATGTTTAGGAAAAATAACCAGTTTGAAAAATAACCAGTTTGAGACTTAAGAACCAGCTGAGTAGAGCACACACTAAATTAGCACAACCATTAAACTGAAAAGATTATCACGCTATTTTGTATTCTCAGGCACACATTTTTAAAAAATCCACTGCAGAAGGAGAGATGAGAACATAGATATAGGCTGTTGTGTTTCATTGACAGAGGACAAAATTGGATTAGACTGAAGGGCAGATTCTTAAAAATTGAGAGTGGGTTAATTTTCACTTATTCCTAGAAAGCAGCATTGGTCTGTATTTTTATGGAAACAGCATTACTTCTTGTTGTGCCTCTAATGATCCTCTCACTCCCAAGCACCATTCTGGCATCCTTGCGATGGGATTGCGCCTGATCCTGCTTCCCTGGCCTTCTCAGGCCCAGCAGTTCAGGCTTCTTCTAAAAGTGTGCCCTCTCACTCCTGACCTAAATCTAGGTAGTGAACAAAGGGTGCTCATGAAATTTATGTAGATTCCTGTAACGTGAACCAAGTAAACACTCCAGTCTCTTTCACTTACCCTGGGGAGCAGGTGGCAACAGTGGCAATGCGGTGGCACGGTGCAACATGGCCCGGCAGCACGGCCTAGCCCAGCCTCACCCGGCCTGGCCTGGCCCAGCAGTGCACCATGGCCTGGCTTGGCACAGTGGCGTGGCAGCGGGGGTGTTTGGTGAGCGGTGTTCGCCAGTAAGTGGTGGTGGCGAGTGGCAGTGAATGGCAGCGAGGGGTGGTGAGCAGCGGCATTTGGGAAGGGTACAGAAAAGGTCTCCCCCACCTTTCCCAAGTGTCCCGCTGATGCAGAGTGACCATTAGTGGGGCGTTTGGGAAGGGGGGGACCTTCCTGTACCCTTCCCAAGTGCCCCGCTGACATGTGTGCTTGTGGGGTGTTTGGGAAGGGTATAGGGAAGGTCCCCGTACCCTTCCCAAACTCTGCTGCTGCAGTGAAGTGAAGCACATTTCCCTATGAGAAATGTGTTACGCTGAACGTGTAACTCGCATAACAACTAACTGCGTGGAACGCATTTTGCTCATTATGTGAGGTATTACTGTACTTGAAGTTGTACACAGTGTTTCTAGGCAAGTTCTGTTGGCTGGTTTAAAGCACCATGTTAACGTGTTAAGATTTAACAAATTTAAATAAAAGCAAAAGTTAAACACTGTATCTGGGAGAAAGTTTTTCTATCCATGAAAGATTGCTCTGAATTGCTAAAACTCAATTTTACATGGAATTTTTCACTTCATTTGCAAAAAAAATAGCAAAAAAAAAATAAAATAAAAAACAACCCTAAAAGCTAGTAAATTGTCTCTTTGAAGGGACTTGTTCAGCATGTTTCTGTTCCTAATTTGTCCTGGCTTTAGTTATAAAACAGAGAAGAGGAAGAGGACGTTTTAGTCTCATGAGAATATTCTGTACTTATCCATTAAATACACAGCCAATCAACAATACTGAAACTCCACATAACTTGGATGCAAAAGGACAGGCTTCACAGCTTATGAAGCACAAATACGCATGCACACAGACACTATGAATAATGAAAGACTCTGGCTAATTGAATGTTGAGAGATGTACTAGAGACTGGAAGGGTTTTCACAGCTGGGTGGCTACAACAGCAGTCACCCTTCACCTACAACCATTAAAACCATAAAAATGATACATGTGGGGAATTTAGAGCTTGCTGCTCTAAAACAAAAGATCAAACTGAAGCATAAGTTAGTATGCACATATTATAAGTGTTACAGTAGCTGAAATGCTTTTGCACAGCTCTGCATATGTAATGGTGATGATGTCAGTAGTAGCAGCAAGCTGTCATTGATGAAAGGTGACTTCAGAAGGGCCCATTATGACTTATACATAATGAAATGAAATTGTGTGCACCCCAAAATTCCAAAGGAAGCTTTTTATCAGCAGCAATAAATAAATATATATATCCTTGCCATCGTCAATACTGCACATGCAAAGATGTACAACAGGGTTTCAAAACACAGCCCCAGCTAATCCAGTACCACACCAGCCTTGGCATCAACCTTCAACAGGAAAACCCAGCTTCTACATTAGAGTCACAAGCAACAATAGGCACATCAAAGAGGACTATTGGAGGATCAACACGGCAGACCATGGTCCCCATCTCCTGTCTCTACTAGTAGTAGCAGGACTGCATCTTGGGTTGATACTCATACTTCCTGCCTGTTTCTCTGGACCTGGATGTTCAAGGATGTTAGCGGACTGATGGACTGTGCCCTGGGGGTTAGTAGTCTGGAATGTCAACACTCTCAGAAAAAAGGGGAATTTTGGGGGCTGCTTCTGTGCCTTTAGAAAAAGCTGCTGTGAGTTGCTAAACCAAGCTGGAATCCATTGAGCTATTGTCTGAGATCTCCTTAGCCATAGGATCCCCAGTAAGGGGACAGGCAGGAATCATACTAGGGTATTAGCATACAGAAACATACAAGGGCTAGGATCCTAATTGGTCAAATAGCTCATGCAATGGACTGCAGCACAGATAGACATCTTTGCTGCACAAACATGAAGACATCCAGCATTCTGATGTACAAGCTGTAGGTGTGTGTCGTTGACAGTGATTACACCTGCAAGCAGTGACCCTGTACTTCTATGTTAGCAACGTTTTTTGCTCTGCTAGTGTTGAACAAGATCTTGACCATAACAATTATTATTTCTTGTAATGCAGACTTAAAGCAGGAGAGGGCTTTACTATACTGTACCTCCATTCCTAATACAACTTACTACCAGACTCCTGAGAAACAACTTTGTACTGATTTTACCCATTCTAAATAATGTACAGTGTTATTGATTTGGATCCCTGGTATATGAATGAAGTTCAGCATATGGAAAGAGATATATCTACCTTCCTCTTCTGACTATAACTCCAGAAAGCTACTTTGGACATCTCATGAACTCTGCAGAGTGGTGTGGCATGAGATATGAGAAACTAAAGGGGAATCAGTAAAAAAAGGGATCAGTTAAGGCAGGGGTCCCCAACCTTTTTTGTACCACGGATTGATTTCATGCTAAACAATTTTTCCACAGACCAGTAAGTGGGAAGAGGAGCCACACTGTAGCTCAAAAATAAGGAGGAGGGGGCCAGATGCCTCCCAGCCACAATGTTCGACTTGGGCAGTGAGGTATCACACTGGACACAGGCAGGGGATGGAGCCCCACTGTAGTTAAACAATGTGGAGGAGGGGCCCAATCACCTCCCTATTTGCTGTGTCTGAAGCCCCTGATCTCGTTCCATTCGCAGGGAAGACCAGATGGAGCACGTTGAGGGCAGAGAGCTGCCATTGGGACTTCCAGTGTCAACCCTTGGCCCAGTTTGGGACAGCCCATGGCCTAGTACTGGTCCATGGCCTGGAGGTTGGGACCCCTGAGTTAAGGTATAATCAATTTTGATAAATCAAGAATTTTTCCTTATCTCTGAGTGGAATTGTCTTGGTAAGACACTAGAACAGTGGTTCCCAATCTTTTTTTTTTTTTGCCATGCCCCACCCAAGCAGCTCTAAAATCCTGATGCCACCACCACCCCAGTCACATAATTTTTATTGTTCAAAAAGTGAACCCATATTCACATAATTCATTCTCAAACTGCCCCCCTTAAAAATCAAGTTGTCCTGTGGGGCATGTGCCTCATGTTGAGAACCATGGAACTAGAGGAATATTTTTGTTGTTCAGTCACATAGTCGAGACTGAACCTTGGTGACCCCATGGACCATTGCATGCCAGGCACCGCTATCCTACACCATCTTCCTCAACCCACTCAGCTCTGTGCCCATTGCATCAATAATACCATCTAGCCATTTCATCCTCTGTTGCCTCTGGGATATTGGATATTTTTTCTAGTGCAGCAAAAATTACCATAGAAAAACGTAGTGTGTGAAACTTTAAAATATTAAAATATTATGTATGGCTCTAAGCATAAGATGAGGATGTCAGCCTAGCAATTCTCTACCCATTTTGTTCCCCGGTTTTTATTCCTTTAAACTTGAAAATTATTGTGAGAGAAAGGCGACTTTCATCCTCTGAACCCAAATGTAAGAATCTTCTATGCCTGACATTTGCCATACCTGAGATAATTATACTAATAAGACCCACAATAATAATGGGGAGGAAGCCAATTATAATTTTAGCCCTTTTATGCTATCCTTTGCATAGTCAGGGAAACTGTTATGTTAGCAACAGTCTCACAAAAGTTTTGATCAAAAAAACTAGCTTAATCAGTATCTCTTAATTTTGGAGGTTCAACAAATTTCCTGCCTGCCAAGTAAAGTACAAAATCTGTAAAATAACATTTGTAAAATCAATCACGGAAGTGGAAGTGTTGTGCTTTTAAAACACATTAGATCCTACCCAAAACATGTCCCTTACCTGTCACATAAACAACAGCACCACATATTTCATTGCTAATTAAAAACGTATTTAGCATATTCTTTTAATCCTAGGAGCCACAAGGCAAGCATTCAGGCTTTCATTCAAAGTCATTCTCCAGCTTTGTTGCACTAAGTACACCTCCACCTCACTTGTGCTTCCACTACAGTTCTGATAAAGCTTTTATATTCACAAGTCAAAGGTTAAATAAAGGAAAGGAAATGTTTTCTGTCAAACAGTCAGGTAACCACTAACAGTCCTGAACTATCAGCAGGAATCTAACTTCTAGTAATCAAATAAAACTAAGGAAACCGCCTTTCCGTAGCTAAGCATCTAATGTCTAGGGGCTACTTTCTGTCTGGAAAATTGACACAAAATGTGTAAAATTGAAACATTCTGCTTCTGAGGGATTTGCCTAAAGGAAGGGGGTGAGCTTCAAGCATAGTCTGAGATGAAGAACTACAAAGGCTTCCCAAATAAACCTGTCTACCTTGTTGAACATTTCATTTAGAAACCTAAGTGACAATTTTACAGCCATAAAAAGTCATTAATCAAATACAAGGCAGAAAATTTTAATGGTGCTGTCTGTATAACATTGGCAAGAAGCACAGACAGTTGTTTAACAAAATCAGTCCCAGTGAAATTATGTTCCTGTACTCTATTAAAATCATTTCAGGAGATTTATATCTGTGCTTCTATGTCCTATGTCATGATGCATTACCTACACTTGTCTAACAACAAAAATACTCCAAAGTGTTTGCTTTTCTACCTTCGATACAGTGAACAATGAAATTCAAAAGCACAGTTTAAAACCTTCACACATAAAAAGTATTTTTTAAATCTTGATTCACAGAAATGCATATTAAATTAAAGGTTGCATGGAAACTCTGACAACAAGAGAAATCCAAAGCATGAGCTCAGTGAAAGATTCAAACAATTGCAAAGTGCTATGTTGTAAAGCAATATCCCAATATCTTATGGAACATTTGCAATCTCTTGTCTGGTATTCTGAGCATGCTGTTCATTTCCTATTCATCTCCACTACTCTCTAGTTTTTGAAATTAGAATGAGGAAGAACAAAATTGTTAATCTTACCTTTTTTCCTCATGAAAAGGAGACATCTTTTCATGTTACAGAGATGAAGCACTTTACATTTTATAGCTGACACATGCCTACCTTTGAAAGCATAGCCCCATGTGTCTTTTCCTTGGCTACCATATTGTTTAGTATTGTAACTCCAATGGACTGTACATGGCTTCATAACTAGCAGGCAAGGAAGTAAAGCAAGAGTGATAACTTGGCAATATGATAATAAAAATACCAAGATTTTCATTCACCCAAAACAAAAACCTTTGTCCACAACCTCTAGAAATCCTTGATTATTTTGATTGTTTGGCTCCCTCAACTAGTTCCTAGAACAGACTATTAATTTTCTATGAATAAAATGCATCCATAGGTACAATCAAAATCATAAAGGAGTGTAAACATATAATAGTGTGATAGTGTTCCAGCATTCTCCCCCACTAACACTATTTGCCTGAGTACTTTTTCTACAACTACTTGATGTATTCCCTCAGTTTTGCCTAGGATACTGATGCTAGTACAACACTTCCACTTTGTTGTTCAGTTGCACAGTTGAGTCCGACTCTTCGTGACTCAATGGGCCACACCACACCAGGCTCCTCTGTCATCTGCAATTCTCAAGAGACTGCCCAGATCCACACCAACTGTGTCAACAATACTGTCTAACTATCTCATCCTCTGTATCCCATTCTCCTTTTGCTTTCTATCTTTCCTAGCATCAGGGCCTCCTCCAGTGAGTCCTCTATTCTAATTTGGTGACCAAAGTATTGGAGCTTCAGCTTCAGTATCTGTCCTTCCAAGGAGCAGTCAAGGTTGATTTGATATCCTTGCATTCTAGGGGACTCTCAAAATTCAGCCGCACACGTCAAATGGTGTTTTGATGCATGCACACTGACGAGCAGCCATTTTGGGCTGCAAGGAAGTGTGGTTGGAGAGGCGACCAAACCGGTTACCTCCCAAAAAAGTAAACATCCCGGGTGGTCTCCCGGGAGGGTTACTACTCCCCCCCCCGGGAGACCACCCGGATTTTTATTACTGATGAAGAGGAAATTAAAACATATATTTGATTAAGAATAAAATCCTAATAATCATATGCTGCTTGAAAAACTAAGGCGACGTGTAGTTTTGAGAAAAACAGCTTATAATGTGAAAAAACAAAGTGCTTGTGTGCAGATGCAAAGGTCTTGATGATTGAATAGGAAAATATAAGTTATGTTTGCTAACAGAATGTACAAATTGGCACGAGAAGGAGGGCCTTCTTGGTGTCCGCTCCGGCCCTTTGGAACCTCTTGCCAATAGAACTATGCATGCAGACGGAGTTGCTGCCCTTTAGAAAAGGAGTGAAAACCTAGCTGACAGGTTTGGTCTGGGGAGTGGATGGTGCAATTTCCTCAGCCAATTGGTTGGTTTGACCCCAGTATGCCTGTGTTGTAGTTTTTGGCTTTTAATACCAAGTTTTTTAAAAAGTTTTTAGAGTTTTTATTATTTTTTAAAATGATTTTAGAATTGTTGTAAATCGCCCTGGGTCCCTTTTGGGAGGAGGGCAATAAACACATTTTTTAAAAAAAGTCTTCTCCAGTTCAAAGGCACCACAGTTCAAATTCCTCTGAGCTCAGCCTTTCTTATGGTTCAGGTCTCACAGCCATACATTACTACTGGGAAGACCACTGCTTTGACTATGCAGACTTTTGTTGGTAGGGTACTGTCTCTATTTTTTATTATGCTGCCTAGGTTTGCCATAGCTTGCCTCCCAAGGATTAAGCATCTTTTTATCTTATGGCTGCAGAAGCCCAAGTCAGTACAACTGCTGATCAGGGCTTCTGGGAACTGAAGTTCCAGAACACCTAGAATGCCAAGGTTCACCATCACTGTCCTATGCCATCCAACAGCTAACACCACTTCCTCAAATGTATTCGGGAAGTCTTTGTGATTGTCCCTTGGTGCCCAATTATTGACCTAAAGCCAGGGAGAGCTGGGTAGCCCAGTCATTGCCCCCTGCATTATCTCCAAGACACAATGCAATGTTTTTAACTTTGCTGTGCCAATAATAGTTATCCAAATAGTATGTGCTTTAACTTTGTCATTTGACTCCTAAGAGTTCTTGGCTCTCCAAACGCCAGCCTACCATTGTTCTGTCCAGTCTTACATTGGGTGCCACTGTGAGAGCCTTGCCAGCCCTTGACAAGTTTGCAGGTGCTCCCTCTTCCATTAGATGCCTCGTGAATGAGAATGCAGGTACTGTATTAACAATGATATAAGGTTTATTAAAACAAGGAGGGGATCAAAAACAATAATGCTTCAATATGCCCTGGGCTAGTTTTGGTCAATGCACAGGTGCATTGATTCTGCAGGCTGCATGTTTTGTGATTCTGAGTCCACTATCCCTCTAAGTTAACACAAATCTGGAGCCCTCTTTGATAAGGTTGCTCCTGCTTTGCTCCCAAATGGGATCCACAATAAGGAGAGTTGACATGAGGCCAGTGGTAAAGTTCTTTGATCCCTGCTCCCCTGCATCCCTACCAGCTCTGGTGAACTTGCTATCACTTTCTCTTAACCAAGTCGCTGTAGGTTCACCACTAGCTCCCTCCTGGGTATGACAGTAATGCTCTGGTAATGCTCCTTCCTCTCACGTTCACCCCAAAAGAAAGCATAGGACTGAGGGGCCTGTTCATCTGATTCCTAGGCAACTGGAGCTGGATAAACACCAAAGTTCAGGATGTTCATAAGGACTGCATAATTAATAACATTACGGTTGTTATATATTTGTGTATTTTCCTCTAAAGCTGCTTTTATGGTAGGAAGGTGACACTGCATCTTGGAAAACATGCCTCCTATGGCTATCAATGGCTACTACCTTCCTTCTTCAAGTCATCTATTAGTCACTGATTATCTGATTTGCCATCATCTCCCATTACCCACAGCTTGCAAGTTATATTCAGTTTGCTTTTAAAATATTTCCCTTGCTTCAGTTTTCATTTCTCTGGAATCCATTTATAATGTAGTTAAGGATGTAACTTCAATATTTATTTATTTTTAATGTGGCCCTAAATTATATTCTGTATGCTCAAATTATATATACACGTACATAAATACGTTAGAGGTCAGGGAGGGGAAAGCTGACCTGGTAAGCATTTAGTACTGCACTGTAAATTTGAAATTGTCACACTAGAAGAAATAATGGCAGTGTTCTTATTAAAGTTCACTGAGAAATTATTGCTTGCCACTTTGTATTTGAGCAGTTACTTCTGCAGGCTAACCAAACTAAAGTGTTTGATTAAAGCAGGTAAATACAATGACATAATAGGTTTTTCTTAATTGTGGCCTTTAATCTAATATTTTGTATCTGTTGGTAGTCAGCAAGATGCTTCCAAAAAGTCTCACAAGGAATGAAGGCAACAACTCTGTCATGCTGTTTGTTTCGAGCAACTTGATTTTAAAGCTAGGATCGGCCACATGTGGCCTACTTCTTGGAGCAAGACTGCAACTTCCATGACCAATGTTGGCTATGCTGGCTATAGTTGATGGTAGTTGCAATTCAACAGTATCTGAAGGGCCACACATTTCCTTCTATGGTGTACGGAAGATTTGCATGAAGATTCGGCAGAAGAAGATTCAATTTAGATAACAAACAGTGATCACAACATCTCTTCTGTGACTCTAAATCACCATAATTGACAAAGCTTTCTTTTTCTGAGATGCAGCTTTCAACTGAGATACAGCTTTCAACTGCGATTGGTTTTATTTTCTGTGAGCCGCCTAGTCTTCAGAGTCGGGCGGCAATACAAATTAGAAAATAAATAAATAAATAAAATCAACTCTTGTAGTGTGGCTGCACTTAATCATAGTGCTGCCAGTAGCCCAAATACAACCTCCAGCACCTCAGCCCCCCCCCCCAACCCAGATCTAAAATGGAGGGGGTGAATTGGCTCAAAAAATATTGCCACACACTTTTTATGGGACCTGCCACCCCACAGGTACTCCACGCCTTTTTATTGGCCATCACAAGATAAAAAGGAACTTTCTCATGGGTGGGGGACTGTAGGTAAGAAAAATTGTGGGGTAGGGTTCAATAGGCCAGGTGCAATTTACCAAGACGCAGGGAGTGACATGTTTGGTGTTCTAACTTTTGGAGATTTCCCACATTGGCACAAAACTAAAGAAAGGAAAATCTGCACGTGAACTGATAGTATTGTACAGAGTTTCTATTGACAGTTATGAGGTTATTCAGTCTTTTGACTAAGCTGTTACTCAAGTTGGCCCTGCCACAGTCTCAGTTTACTATTCAGCCTAACTGGGATCATTTCTTCTGATCTACAAAAAAGTAAAAAAAAAAAAAAGGATTTGACATGAACTTTGTTTCTAAAATCTTAGCCAGTGATCATTCCTACATGTGATAAAAGATCATCATAAATAGTAGTTGCACTTCCCACTGAATACCCAAGGCAAATCTTCAACTTTGTGTGTTCAACAGAAATTAGAAAGTGAAGTTTCCAAAAGCCCACACTAGGTCACCTGGGTTTGGGTGCCTATACAATGGTCTGAGAATGAACTGACAGAGAAAAGAACATCTGAGGAATTTTGTGCTAGTTGAAAGTTGGGAGCATAATGAAGGCTCTGCTGACTCAAACATGATATATAAGTGAATCACTGCCAGTAAGAAAGAAATCTACTGGGTGCAAAAAAATACATAAGATTATGACAGTTGCTTTTTGTCACTAGTCATCCAAAAGCAACACTGGGTACCAAAAAGAGCAGCAGTGAGTTTGTCAATATTGAGAGGCCAGAATCCTTCCACAAATCACATATAACTGTTCCACAGGCAGAGCATTATGCAACTGTTTCAGCAGTCTCTGGCTTGCAGTTACATAAACCATAGATTGTCCCATTGAAAACAAAATAGTATATGTGTGCACAAGAAGATAGTGAATAACCCATTGCACAATTGGGAGAAAAAGACAACCAAGTAGAGGACACAAAGGTCTGGGGAATCCCAGATTTTTGATCAATGACTATTTGAGTACAGTAATACCTCAGATAACATTTACCTCGGATAACGCTAAAATCGCATAACGTTAAGTAATCTGGGGAGAATTTGATCGAATAACATTAAGGTCCTATGGGATGGATCTGATAACCGCTAAAGCCTGTGCGGTTACAATGTATATCTATGGAGCTTTAACGTTATCCAATCCATCCCATAGGATTTTAACATGGATCGGATAAAACTAAAAATCAGATAACACCAAGACTTGTGGAACCAAGTCTTAGCATTATCCGAGGTATTACTGTACTACTAGTAAGCTTTCTTAAAACTACACCACTAAAACTACTGAAAGCAACCATAATCTAAAAGCTACCCCTACCCAGCCAATGCCTTCCAGAGGTGTTGGATTGCATTGTCTATCACACCACAGCAATTGTAGCTATGGGCAATGAGTCTTTTGCTTCAACATATGTGGAGCACGCTTGGTTGTGAAATCTCACTTTGGACCTAGAAAGAGAATGGACAGTACTCCACCATTACAAGCTATTTCCTACAAAACAATGATCCCTATACAGTATAGGTTTTTCTGTTTCCCATGAAATCTGCAATGTACAGATGTCTGACCTGTTGCACAAGACATGCTCCCCCAGGTGCTTGCACTCCCTCCATCGTACTTCAGCTTTTATAGTCTATCTCACACATCCAACATCCAGTGCTGCCTTCTGAACTTCATTCAGTGGCATCCATCTTTTGACTGCCATTGGTTGTGAGTTCATGATCACAGCTAGTTCACATCCTTTGTCATTCATGCATGAGGCAAGTTGCTCAGATGTTGTTTTCAGCTGCTTTTACAGGCATGCAGATGTTCCTTTAAAGTGGTGGAAACTTTCTTTCATTTGCCTTTTAATTAAGCAGTTTACTGTGGTCACATTCATTATGTTTTAATATCTATTTCAGAGCATACTGATGACAAGGTAGCATTGGCTATGAAAATCCACAGTTGGAATAATATTTTAATCACTTTAGCCTTTGGCACTTTGTTTTTTGTTTGTTTGTTGGGTTTTTGTTTTGTTTTATCTATAGCCCTTCTGTTTACCATGAAGTGTTCACTTAATGCTAGTACAGTAATACCTCGGATAACGCTAAAATCGCATAACGTTAAGTAATCTGGGGTGGAGAATTGAATCGAATAATGTTAAGGTCCTATGGGATGGATCGGATAACAACCGCTAAAGCCTGTGTGGTTACAATGTATATCTATGGAGCTTTAACATTATCTGATCCATCCCATAGGATTTTAACATGCATCGGATAACACTAAAAATCGGATAACACCAAAACTTGTGGAACCAAGTCTTGGCGTTATCCAAGGTATTACTGTACATTTGAAATAAACTAGCCAAATAGTCACTTCCTAGATTCCACTTTCATAGAAAGCACCTGCTGCTAGTTGAATAGCAATATCCAGCCCACTAAATGGGACCTAAAAATCTTCCCTCAGTGGCCTGTCACAAATGTGACACTGGCTCCACAGAAGACAATCCACCTACCAAAAGGCAAGTTCTCCTTCCTCTGATCCGTTCAGTCATTTACACTGATGATAGCACGTTGCAATATTTTTCCTACCATGGATTTTGATGGTTGGAGAAACTATCAAGCAATTTAAAAAAAATCCAGAGTAACATGCCATCTTCAAGAGTAACTGATTTAATACAGGTCTCAGGGACACACAGCATACCTTCCAAAGCATAGAGGTGGTGATTCAAATTTGTGTGTGGCATGAGGCAACACATGGGGAACATAGAAGGAGCCTCTACAAAGAGTGGAAAGCACTGTGGGTTCACTCAGGCATCTCCTGGGCAATGGCACAGACACAGCCAATCCTTTTGATCCAGAAACAATGCATTGTAGACTTGCAGATTGTATGCAATGCTCTGGCATGAAGAAAGGATGATGTGGCAACAAAGTGAGGAGATACTTCCTGAAGCTAAGTTGCCTGACAGTTGTATTTTGCAGAGGTCCTGAAGCAAGCTTTCTGAAGTGATATTGACCAATATCACGATGGGGGTTTCCCTGTAGATCAGGAGTGCTCAAACTATGGCCCATGGGCCAGATCTGGCCCCCAACATCCTCATCACTCCCGGAAGCTTCTGGGAGCAATGAGGGTGGCGCAGGCCTGATTTAATGGTGTCAGGGGCTAGATCCAGCCCATGGGCCACAGTTTGGGTACCCCTGGTTTAAGCAGAGAAAATGGCATCTTAAAATCTATTTCATCCTGTTGCAAAACAGATTGCAAGGCACATTTTACTTCCACTTCCACTTCTGGTGGGAGGAAACATGTGACTGGCCCACTGAACCACATGACTGGCCCACTGAACCATGTGACCAGCCCACAGACCAAAAATTTTGGGCACCCCTGCTCTAGATGGTAGCCTGTGTGAATGTGGAGAAGAACAAACTATCTCCCATATGGTGCAATGCACACGATGCCCCTCAATGTGTACTGAGAAGGACCTTATGTTGGCAAGATGTTGCTGCTGATGTAGCCCAATATTCAATTTTAATTCTGTTTTGTTTTAAATGTGTTGTGGGTGCATTTACTGCAGCATTCTGCACATACATGGGTGTGTTTTACTTCCACTTCTGGGAGTGGTGTGGGTCGGTTTACTAGGCTCTGTGGCCCGGATCCAGCCCACAGGCTGTAGTTTGGCCACCCCTGCTTTAAAATCACACAGGTAAGTGGCAAGGTCAGCATTCAGAAAAATGCCAGCAACCACAACACAAACTAGACAAAGAGGAGCACCAGAGAAGGATACATTTTTCAGGTGCCAATTGCAGTAGATCAGTTCCAACCATACATGTAATTTCACCTCATTTGTGGAACTATTGTACAGGATTGCATTGAATGGAGAGTAAAGCTCTCCTGGTTCCACACAAGATCAGATCACATCCTTCAGAGATATCCAAACAAGTTCCCATGGCCATTCCTTCCGTCGACAATTTATACGAACTCTATAAAATGTCTATTCCTTATTGGTTCTACCTCTACACAAAGACACTTTCACAAAAATGCAAAGTTCAATTTTGACTCAAGATGAGTGAAGTAAGGTTATGTTATAGACAGTGGTGGGATGTCAAAAATTTTACTACCCCACCGTGACGTCATCACAGTGTGAGCAGAGCTAACATCATGATGTCATGATGTCATGGGTGGGGCCAAAGAAAACAATACAAAAAAAACAAAAAAAACAATAAAATAAAAATAAGCACACACACACACACCCCTCAACCCACCCACCCACCCACCCACAACACAAACCCGTAAATAAAATAAATAAATAAAAATACATTAAAATACACCCACCCACCCACCCCAAACACAAATCAACCAGAGCTTTTAAACCAGAGCTTAAAGCTTAAGATGGCTTCATTTCAGCACTTTTCAACTTTTTAACAGTTAAAGAAGTTAGGTACTAAGTCTTTGCCTAACCAGTTCTCTAGGATAATATGCCTTAATGTAAATGTAAAACAGCTGTACATCCTTAAGGTTTCTCCAATTGGAACAGCACAGGTGTACCTTATTGATGAGGTAACTCCAAGAATTTGCTTAAAGACCCCAAGCCAGGCTGCCAGGCCTTTTTAGGAACGGTGGTAGTACGTCAATATAGGTAAAAGTATTAAATACACATTAAAATACACACAGACACACCACATCCAAAGGTGAGTCACTTACCCTGGGGAGCAGGCTATAGGGAGCTTCAGGCTAGCAGCTTCTCTTCCTCCTCCCCGCTTGGGAGGACAGCAAGGAGGCTGTCCATACACGCCAAACACTGTAGGTGTGCATGCACACCAAGTGCATGGCGTGCATGTGCAGTGGGGAAACCAGTGAAAAGGTAAGCCCCGAAGGTGGGGTTCCCCAAAAAAGCTGCTACCGGTTCTCCGGGACACTGGGGAAACTTACCACCAGTTCTGGAGAACTGGTGAGAACCTGTTACATCCCATCCCTGGTTATAGACAGCCCTTGTAGCTAAGGTTAGGATTAACATTTCACACTTATATTAATACACATGTTATTATGATGCAATCTCTCCTTCATTTTCCTTAGGGTCAATAAGAAAAAGAATTCCTACTAATTAGCACTAGAACGTCACTTCATTATCAGAGGACAATTTCATTTGCAGCTCTTGTGTCAGTTTTCTCTCTTTTTTAAAAAAAAAAAAGTTACACAAGCACTTGCATAACCTGCCAAGCCAGGAGAACCATGGAAATTTCACAAAATATCTCATTAAAATATATTCCTTTATAGAGAAAAATAACCTATGTTGTTCATAACTGTCAAAAATGTTTCTGTGATAGAAAAAAAGTAGTTCATATTGTCAAAGTTCTCCCGTTATACATAAAGTATATGATTTTAAATCAATAATTTCCAGTAAATTGTCATACAAAGAGAAGATGGACAGAAAAAGGAAAATAAGTAATACCTCGGATAACGTTTGCATCAGATAACGCTGAAACCGCGTAACATTAAGCAATCAGGGGGGAAATTGCATCGCATACCGTTAAATCCTATGGGATGCATCGGATAATGTTCGCTAAAGCCTGTGCCTGTTACAATGTATCTCTATGGAGTTTTAATGTTATCCGATGCATCCCATAGGATTTTAACGTTATCCTATGCATGTATCAGATAACATTAAAAATCAGATAACACTAAGATGTGTGGAACCAAGTTTTAGCGTTATCTGAGGTTTTACTGTATTCATTTCTTATACACAGTTGCTTACCTTAGAATGCACAGGCAAACTTGGCCTCCTGATGTGAGTCGGCAAAATCCAAATCTTTGTTTGCTTTTTATGTCAGTTAGCACAAAAGTAAAGTGTTGTCCAACATGGGTAACCCTGAGAACATAAGATATATAGGTATGTAACTCCAGGTTTCTACCTGATATATACAAGGAAAACTTGTGTCTAAAAATTTGATTATGTGCACCTATTTTAACTGGAGAAAGGGACAAAAAAGTTTTGCATTATTTAATAAAATGCAAAAAAATAAGGTTCCATTGATCTAACAAAATTAAGCAAAGTTAACATTTATAAAATAGTTGGGCAGGGGGAGACATTACCAGTTTGGTTCACTCTGAAACTGCAGTCTAACTACTAAACGCTTCTCTTACCTGTCCACAAGTGGCTATTACCTGCATCCCAATTCCCTTCAAAGAAATACAGAAAATGGTATTATACTGACTCCACTTAATAGTCCATCTAATTTAGCAGTGCCTGCAGTGATGGACCACAGCTCTCCGGGGTTTAAGGCACAGAGAATTTACCAGTCTTACTTCAAAATGCCAGAAAGTAAATTTAGACTTTGCATGTGTTCGAACAGTACAACAGAAACCAAAGCTTGCCATATTAGACATTCACAGCTACAACTGACTCTTCTATTTAGAAGAACTGTATTTGTAGCCAAGTTAGCCAATTGCTGGAACTTTAAGCATTCAGAGAGAGAGAGAGAGAAGCTGATTCTGCAAAAAGCAGGCATATGGAATGGGGCAGAGGTAGAAGATCTGATGCCCAGAACTTCAAGGAACCACAAAGCTGATATGTGTGTCTCAAGCCTTTCTAGACCTCTATAACTATATGGACAACCTGTGGAAAGAAGCTCTCAAGACAAAAGGAAGACAGCAATTTCATTTTGTTGTAAAATGAACACAGTAAACTGGACAGTATAATATTAGGTAACGGTAAAGGTCACCCTTGCTTGAAACCCAGTCATATCTGACTCTAGGGTTCAGTGATCATCTCTGTTTATAGCCGAAGAGCCAGTGCTGTCTGCATCTGTAGATGTTTCCATGGACATGTGGCAGCCATGCCTCAACACTGGAGTCCACAGAATGCTGTTTATCTTCCCACCAAAGAAGTCCCTATTTATCTACTTGCAATTTCTTGCTTTCGGACTGCTAGGTTGGCAGGAGCTGGGACAGAGATGGGAGCTCATTCCATCATGCAATACTTGGGTATCGAACTGCTGACCTGCCACCTTCCAGTCAGTGTCTTAACCACTTGAGCCACTGCAGTCCCTTAGTATAATACTAGAGAAGAGCAAAAAGAAGTAGATTTTCAGTTTTACTGAAAGAGGGGGAGTGCCAGTAGATGCTTGGCGCTGAAAGTATATGACATGGTTTCAAGACAACATATGTAGTCTTGTTTATAACCATGCCAATTGATAAGGTAATACTGTTTTGTTATGATGTTAAAGAATCTAAAAAAGTTTCTGTTATACAGAAGAGGCAGGAGTTACAGTGATTATATTCCTTGCAGAAAATCAGATCTTATAAACAGAATATGAATACATAATCTGTAGTGAAAAACAAAGGTTCCACTGCAGAGTTTTTTTAAAACAAAAAAATTAAATTAACATTAATCATAATGTTACAATTTTGCATACTCAAAATCTTTTCCCTCTCTTTAGTAAATGAACCAGAGGGTAATAATAATCATACCTACTTTCTGCTTTGCTTCTTTTTTTTATAAATAAGTCCTGGTTTTATGCATCTTAAGAAAAGTAATAAATCTCACAATGTTGATGAAGGCACATCTTTTAGTCGAAAAGACTAAAAGTGGGTTCTTTCAAGGTCACTATAATATATTATATAGATAATGTTTTAGGTGCATCTATATACAACACAGAATGTCCTGCAATCTATGAAAGAGACAGGGAGTAGTCATATTGCTACATCATTATCAAGACATAATTTAAAGCTTTCTTTGAGGGCAGAGAAAGTTACTTCTCTTTAGGTTTAAATATTCACATTATCAGTATAAAATATAAGTTGTTTGCCCTTAAAGGAGGAGGGTATTCTCCTGCAGATTTATGAGTCTCTGTAACCATTTAGGAATGTGGAATCATTCAAATGACAGAATGTTTTTTCCACAAAAGTTCTGAGTTCCTTATATGCCCTACATAATGATGTTTTATTATCCTGCATATAATATATTATCATACAAGATAACATTAAAGCATGAACTAAAGTTCCATTACCATATATACTTGAGTACAAGCCTGAATATAAGCCGAGGTACCTAATTTTGACCTGAAAACCCAGGAAAATAGATTGACCCACGTATAACCCGAGGGTGGGAAATGCAGCAGCTGCTAGTGGGTTTTAATAATCAAAATACATGAAAATATGGTATAATTAATTAAATTGTTGGTGTGTCTCAATCTGATGCGGTCTTGGGATCCTTGTGGTCATTGACCCGGGTATGTTTCTCCTGTTTTGGGACTAAGAAACTAGGCTTATACTCGAGTATATAAGTAATTAATATTTGTTTACTTTAAAGGAAGCAAGGGGAAGGTTTGTAAAATTAGAAATGGTGTGGAGAAAGTAAGCAGAGAAATATTTTTGTCTTTCTCATACACACACATACACACACACAAAATACAAACATATCACTTGTACTTGAATGAAAGAACATATTGACAGTGGATAGATTTGAAACAGAAAAATATGTAACAGATATATGTTGGGGTATATATTTTTTTTACCAAATGCTAATGATTCAAAGCATTCTCAACTTTCATTTTAGGTCTCCAGGAGACTGCAAAGAAATTGTCTCAGTTTCTCAAAAAAACTGACTTCATTCAAAACCATCAACATTCATATCTCATTCGCAGTAAGGTGTTATCAATATGCAGGCCTGTAAAATAAATAATTTATTGTATATGATAAAATAGAATCACATACTTAAGATGTAATGTAATTTATACAAAAAATAGAAAACAAAACTACATCCTTTTCTTTCTTTAGGCCTTTCTAAAAATGATATCCTTCATATAAGACAGTGATGGAGAACCTTGGCACTCCAGGTGTTCTTGGACTTCAATTACCTGAAGCCCAAGTAAGCACTCCTGCTGATCAGGGCTTCTGGGAATTGAAGTTCAAGAACAGCTGGAGGGCCAAAGCTGAGGAAACCTGATATAAAGGATTTCATTTAAAAAAAGGGTAATGCTGTATTCATATGCATTGTCATTGATTTTATATAGCAGTTATCTTCCACTATTCAAATAAATGTTTGCACTCACTTTGAGCAAACATTGGAGCAAACCAACTTTTCACATATATAAATGTTTACGGTTTTAGGGACTGCGGTGGCTCAAGTGGTTAAGATGCTGAACTTGATGACTGGAAGGTCGGAGTTCGATTCCCGAGTACTGCATGACGGAGTGAGCTTCTGTCTCTGTCCCAGGTTCTGCCAACCTAGCAGTTCGAAAGGAAGAAATTGCAAGTAGATAAATAGGGACCACTTCGGTGGGAAGGTATACAGTGTTCTGTGCACTCCAGTGTTGAGGCACGCCTGCCACATGTCCACTGAAATGCCTGCAGACACACACAGTGCTGGCTCTTCGGCTATAAACAGAGATGAGCAATGAGCCCAAGAGTCAGATACAACTAGCTTTCGAGCAAGGGCGACCTTTACCTTTACCTTTACCTTACAGTTTTAATAAGTCAATTCAGAATATTTGGTATGTAATAGGAAATGATACTAGTATCATTCACAAGATACTGCCTATACTTGCTTGTGTCTAGTTTAATACTTATAGAACATTTAAAGAAAACTGCAGCATGTTTATTCTCATACAATTGCTTGAAATAGATTTGCTCTTAAATTTTCTTAACCTATCAGTTCAGCAAATCATACCTATATTTAATTATTTCCTAACCACTGGATAGCAGTAAGAGAGTCCCGTGTGTTTTAAAAGTGACACCCATAGCGTTTCACCATCACTGCCAGTATTAAATTCAGTGTCATTTTACTGTTTGTAGTCATTTAACAAAAGTATATCCTTAACTAAAATTGTACACTAACTTTTAAACAGGCCCCCTGAACTCAATATACAGCAAATTACTGTGTATCTACTGTGTATATTGTTTAATTATCATGTGAGGAGGAGGTTATGAAACAAGTATTCATTCATTCATTCATTCATTCACATTTACATACCACCCTCCTCGCTGGGACAACTCAGGGCAGCTTACACATCATAAGTATGTCAAGCTGTTTTGTAGAGTTTACACCTGAGAAATACTCAAATCCATTCTCACGTAAATTCCAGAAAAATCAGTCATGTCAATCTCTTGCAGGAAAACCATGTGCTCTGGCAAAGTTTAAGCTTGCATTCTACTCCTTTCTTCCTTGGAGAATCAAAACCAGATAAGAAATGTGTCTGTTAGGGGTTTAAACCCACCACAGATTTAATGTCTAAATTAACAAAAACAATGATAGTTTATGTTTAAAGTATCATTTGAAAACCAAAAGCAGGTTGATTCTGGCTCTTTCTCTTCTTGCTACTTTTTAAAATTAAGTTCCCCAAATTGGGGGATCATGGGTTTCTTCCTCGAGCTATGAAAGACAAGGGGGTATGTTAGCAGAGAACATCAGCTCCATCACATAGCAGGTACCTTCAATACTAACAGACTTCTTGGGACATAAACTGAAATGTTCCGGGATCCATTTCATTAAGCAAATGAAGTGTCATCCTTATCAAGATGACCATATCAGATGAAAGTCAAAAGAAAATCTGTGACGTGTTTAAGGTGCCACAAGACTCTCAGTGATTCCCAACAAGGGGTACACAGCCCACTAGTGGACTTCAATTCCCAGAAGCCTCAGTCAGTACATTGGCTGATCAGTGCTTTGGCTGATCAGGCTTCTGGGAATTGAAGTCCAAAAACCAGCATTTGGGAAACACTGCACTGTTTATACCTCGATAATAATGTATTGTCATGATATATACTATTTTGTTATTTGTTACCCAGTAGGAACCCTAACTTCTCACTCATGAACAACATGCTAGTGACCCTTCTTAATCACTCCCACTTGCAGTTGAGTGCCTAAACAAATCATGGAGCTTTGCTCCACAGTTAATTAATCATCTGGCATCCTCCCAATAAACCAGAGAAGGAATACAAAGTTTGCTCTGACAGTATCTCACATCCATGGTTTTTACTGAGGATTTATATTAAAATAGCTAAAAACAAATTAATTAAGAACAAATACATCTTAACTCCAGTCTCAACAAGCATTCCTGAAGGACAGCAGTCTGCACGGTTACTACTCAAATAAATGACCACTGCACAAGTGGATTATATCTGACTTGTGCTTAATTATTTTACATCTGAAGTTCTACCATGCTGCAAAAGAAGAGACATCTCATAGAGTATGCCAAAATGAAATGAAATCTTATCAAGAGGAAAAAATGAACAGCAAATATGACTGTTCATTCAAGCTATAAGGCCAACATATTTTTTTTTAAAAAAAATCCTATTATACGTGTTTTATAAGACTGCTTTTACAGTTCATTTAGAAGGAACTTTGAGAGGAAAATCCATTATATCAAAGGGTTTTTTTAAAAAAAGACACTGCCTGGAATCCTATTAGCAATAATGGAATGTAACTGTTCCATGGATGAAGAGCATCGTGATTGTTCCTAGGATATCCGGCTTGTAGTTACAAAAAGACAAGATCACCCAATTAGAAGCAATGGGGGCTTACACAGAGGCAAGGAGATTGCAAACATCCCTTTGCACAAAAGACAAACCACCAGCACAATTAACTCTTGTGGACAAAAACAAACAACATTTTGGCCAATATAATTAACAGCACACTTTGATTAAACCCTTGTGTTTTTCCATTATAAACCTAAAGGACAATTGGAAATTTTAGCGTTATGACAAGATTCCAACCTGATAGTGTAGTAGGGAGAATTTTGCTTCTTAGAGTTTTCTAGAAAGCAATATGTGCATGAGACACACTTTTCAGTGCAAATGTGCATGTGCATAAGTTAATGCTGTGTGTTGAAAAGCTACAGCAGGACGTACCTTGTAATGTCAAAAGGAAAGCAGAATTTAGGTATGATCTGGAGCATTTCCTGTAAAAAATACAGAAGAAAGTGTGTTAGATACTGCTTCTGGAATACTATTTGATCTTGTGTATTTGAAAATAAAACAATATGTCAGTGGAAGAATGGGGAAAAAACTATAGTGCATGTTCCTGGACTTAAATAATTTATTGTTAAAAAAGAATTAAGTTTGTGTTTCGGCAGATTGCAAAGACAATGCCATAAAAACCCCAGGAGGGAAGGGCTTGGCCTGAAGGGTATTAACACCCTTCACATTCCCACTGGGATTCCCTTCAACAAGGCCATATGGATTTTACAAGAAGCACCATACCATATGGACATGCCACGTCTGCTGCTACTTGTACTATAGACTAGCCACAGGGACTTCTGACAGATCCTGGCTCAAAAATACAAATGTTGTTTCAATTAAAATGCAAGCAGAGAAAGGGGAACCAAGTTGGCAGCAAATGAAATTTACTGAGAGCTAAACAACTCTATATGCATTTCATAAGCTAATGTTTTAAAAAGCTGGCAACATTTCATTGACTATAAAGCAGAAGTTGTACAATTAAGCCTTTTGGACAATTATACAAGCTTTCAAGTACAATCCATTTTACTTTTTTTTTTTTTTACAACAAAGCAAATACAGCTTTCCATTTTTTAGGAGTTCTAAACCTAGTCCCCCTTTTCTGTCTGTGATGTTAATTGAATATAAAAAGTGTTAATAAAATTGACCTATGTCAGTTCCGAAAACTAAATTATATCCCCCCTCAAAAAAATGAGACGAATAATTATAGCAACTATTACCCCAAGTGGTCAGTGCTAATATGGTGCAAGAAGAAATATGCTTGCTATCTGCTCTTCTTTCACAAGATCATTATTATCTCATTTATGTAATACCATCAATGCACACTACACTGGATAAAGGAGACATGATCTTGCCCTGAGAACATAAAAAATCTATGTTTATGTACAAAAAGAGAAACAGGGAAAAGGAAAGGGAAGGGATAGAAGATGAATATGAGCTAGTGCTGTTAACCTATACCGGGGTGGCCAACCTTTTTACACTGTGGGCCTGACCATGACTCCAGTTAGCTGAGCATGCCTGACCATGCCCCCCAGAAGCAGAAGTGGGCACATTTACAGCTGTCATAAAGGTGGCCCATTCTGTGTTTACAACAGTTGTGGGCATGTTTACGCATGTGCGGGTGCATTTTACAGCTGATGTAAATGTGTCTGCTCCTGCTCCTGGGTGTGGCAGAGGCAGCAAGAGGCTGGATGGAAGGGTCTATGGGCCAGGGCCAGCCCACAGGCCATAGGTTCAAAACCGGTAATCTATATTATATTGTTATATTAATGGAAAAGGTCACTTTTGAGGAGGTATTTGGGGGAAATGTGATATTAAATCAGGACCCACAGAGTATCACAGGTGCAATATATTTATGCCAGCTTTTGCCTTCTAGCTAGCTACTGTGGGGGACACAGAAGGATCATACTAAAAAAAAAATATGGACACATTCAGGCTTACCTTGTGAACTGCCCAGAGAGCGCACAAATGCTACGGGGTGGCATATAAGTGTAATTTCTATAGCTGTTGCATTCTCTGGGTGTTCTGGAATCACTAACATGATATAGTATGAACACCAGTTGATGACTAAAGGATTTTTACAACAGGCGAGAAGCAGCCATCAGTAACAGAAGGGTCGATGCTAACAATAATTTCTATTATCATAAAAGGCTTGTCAAAATGTAAAAGAAGCACTACTGCATCCATTCTGCCAAATATATGATTGCTATATACTTTATATTCAAGAAATGTATAGAGACAATCACCAGGCAGCAGCAGCAGAAGCAACAGACAGTAGGTAGAAAGAAAAGAGGGAAGGAGAGAAACTATAACAGGAAGGACTTCATTGGCGGTTCTCACAGCAGAAGTTGGGAGGCGGGATCTCCACTGGAGTGCCAAACTGTGATGATTTAGTTTAAAATGTAATGGTTTAATGAGTCAGTGTTGTCTCATGCATCAATATACTGTACTGCACAGAGAAAAGAACCTGACCCAACAGACACCTTCTCAAACACCATGTGACCTTTGATCAAATTTACAAAACCTCAATTTTGATCTCAAATTTTTAGATAGCCAAAATGTGTCCTTAGTGGACAATTGAATTTTCAACTTCTGGTTCACCAATAAGATACCTAAATCACTGACCTATCCCAAGATTAAAGGTTGTTTATACTATTATTTATTTACACTATTTATACTATCGCTGTTAGACTAGTTGACATGTTTGTCTCCTAGTAGCATTTTTGCATGTCTGGCCAGGTAATCCTGTTATGCGAATAGTAGACCATACTGCCAGCAACTCAACACCAAGTGTCAGGTGGCACTTAAAAAACCTGACAACCCTGAGGACTAGCAGCCTTGGTTAAGTCCACAGGGAAGGGTGATGTTACCCAAGTGAATTAAATCCCACTTGAATCCATCTTGATGGAGGGCAGCAGCTTCATCAATACTGGCCTGGAGCTGAGGAGGGCTTTGCGTGCCAAAAGGGCTCAGGACCAAAGAATGACTCACAGAGCTGGATCAGTGGTACAGGTGTCACACTTAGATGTGGAAGGCAGATGAAAGGCTACAACATTATATTCGCAGGACAGTCTTCATGAGTGATCACCTTGATAATCACTAATATTTGGAACTGGATACAGAAGAAGAAGAAGAAGAAGAAGAAGAAGAAGAAGAAGAAGAAGAAGAAGAAGAAGAAGAAGAAGAAGAAGAAGAAGAAGAAGAAGAAGAAGAAGAAGAAGAAGAAGAAGAAGAAGAAGAAGAAGAAGAAGAAGAAGAAGAAGAAGAAGAAGAAGAAGAAGAAGAAGAAGAAGAAGAAGAAGAAGAAGAAGAAGAAGAAGAAGAAGAAGAAGAAGAAGAAGAAGAAGAAGAAGAAGAAGAAGAAGAAGAAGAAGAAGAAGAAGAAGAAGAAGAAGAAGAAGAAGAAGAAGAAGAAGAAGAAGAAGAAGAAGAAGAAGAAGAAGAAGAAGAAGAAGAAGAAGAAGAAGAAGAAGAAGAAGAAGAAGAAGAAGAAGAAGAAGAAGAAGAAGAAGAAGAAGAAGAAGAATCTTGCACCATACTTTTCTATAGTAACATAGCTGAGCATACTAGATTTGGACAGAAGAAGATAGGTCCACCTTACACAAGAAAGCACAAAGGATGGTATTTCAAAAACTGCTCTTTCATGGCCCATACTAAAAATAACTCATACCAAAAGCTCCCCGTCCTCCCCCAGATCTATTAAGTATGTAGACTAAGGCCAGTCAACTGCTATGACCCCAGAGATCCACTTTGTTCTCCAGACCCTCTGCTGGATCCAAGGATAGACGTGTCTGACCTTACAGATACTGCAAATCAGGCAAAAGTTACAACAGAATGAACTTCCCAAAGGTGGCTTCATTTTGGCAGTTCGACATCTGGCCTAGACGCAGCAGCAGCATATTGTTGTACAGTACAGTGGTACCTCGCTTAAAAAGCATAATGTGTTCAACAGGATTGCTCTTTAAGCGAGTTTGTTCTTTAAGCAAAACACCATTGTAAGTGACCAATTGTGACTTTGACGGGGGGGGGGGGGATTGCGAACCCCGATTTCGTTGTTAAGCGAGTTTTTGGTTGGTTTTAGTTGTTAAGCAAGGCGACCATTCAGAGAAAATGCTGCTCTTTAAGCAAGCTAGTCTCTAAGCAAGGCATTCTTTATGTGAGGTTTTACTTGTATTTTTTTTTATTCTGGGCTTCCACAGTGGTAACACAGTGTGCCATTAGCAGAGACTTCAAACTGCTCCTGGTCCGTATTTCTTAACAACACTGATTAGCAAGCCCAGAAAATAGCATCACTGGGAAGCTATCTGCAGAAATTTGTGATGCTCCTGCTAAAATTCTATTCATCAGTTCCACATGTACGTACATGGCATTACAATTTTTGCTGAAACAGATAAGTATATCTGTCCCTTCTACAACTCTGTTAAGAGTCAGATGAACTAAAAGACTTTCTCATTGCTGCCTTCTATCCCTTCCCCCTACACACACACACACATGTGCACACACACACACACTTCTGCCTTAGCTCGCTTCCCAACTGGCAGGATCATCCCTCAGGGGACAAGTCTTTAAATCTCTCCACTCTTTAAAATTCAACCAGCCAGCAGGTCTATAGACTGGTGTATAAACAGTATTGGGGGCGGGGCGGGGGTCCTCTCAGCTTATGTCAGTGACAAAGCAACTCAGCAGTTGACTGTTTCTCCCCTGACAGTGTAAGCCAGGTTTACACAGATCAATAGATGGAAGCCTACCTAGATAGCAGGGCTCAGTTTTCTGCCTTAATTATAGGTGTTATTGAAATTTTAAAATAAATGAAAATAAGACACAGTCCAGAAGGTGGAATGACTAGTGTGCAACTGGCTGAAAATATTCTTAAAATAAAGAGAAGTTAATAGGCAGAATTATTATGCATTTGAAATGTTGTTTTTGCAACATTTCTAGGAGAGATCATGGTTCTGCAGAGAATAAAAAGCTATGATACATGCACTTAATACATATCTTGGTTGCTTGACAGACCAAGTTGACATATCTGTAAAGAACTGAGATCTCTTGCTGTAATAATGGACTGAAGTAGTCGTTCTTAGCCAATTAAAAATATTATCCTACTGCCTGTGTATAAAAAAAAATTTCCCTACTGGATAATGTTCTCAGCTGCATCATGGTGTCCTCCTAACCATGTACAATTCAAGAAAACTAAAAGAAAAGTTTTAGAATATAATATAACCAACTAGAAGTCTGGTAATTCTGAATGAAGAATCAATCCATCAATGTAGGCAATCAACATTTTGCTTAGTAGAAATAGCTTAGTGGATTATAATTAAATTAATATTGTTAAAGAAATGTTAAACATTGTCCTGACACAATGAAAAATATAGTTTCTGGAAATTCTGTTTGTTCTAAGATGCTCTGAAGCACAGAGATGAAACATTTACTGGTATATAGAGAAAAGTAATTCTATGAATTTTGAATATCTTGTTTCAGAATATTGAAACAATCTAAGTACAGATTTATAAGGCACCAGAAAATACTTTGTAAAAGAGATTTCTTGCAGATTTTCTTCTGTATCTCACTGAATTTATTTTAATCTGCCAGGAAAATCCCACATTAACGTTACTCTCTTTATATGGAATTGTTCCAGATATATGCACACTTCTCATCTTTTCGTCAACTGTTTCACCAGCATAAGCAGGAAAGAGAGAGGAAGAAGTGGATCAGATCTTCACATGAGCAACATCATACAAGAACCAATTAACTTAAGTGGTAATGTAGAGAAATTGTAATTGTAATGAGAAGTGTAATGTAATTGGGAGTTTCTGGATAATGAATGAATGAAAAAATACACATTTCATATGAAAGCTATCAGTTCCAACCTTGGGTTCTGAGCTTGAGTTTTAACGAAGGCCAGAAGAAAAGTAAAACTTTATTGGTTTCTACTTTGATGCCCTTAGCTATGCAATTCCTTGGGAGGATAGAACTTCTGGTCTTCTCTATAGCACAGGGGCCCCATTTCCGCATTCCTCCATATAACCACATTAGTTTAGTAACAGGGAAGAGGAAGAAAAAGTAACAACCTTAGCACCTTATAGATTTATTTGGCATATGCTTTCACTGACTGTGACTCACTTTTTCACATAATGGAGGCTTAAGTCCAAGAATGCTTACACCAAATAAAGTTGACTAGTATGTAAGATGCCATATTTAGGTGCTTTCACTAGGAAAAAATCCTACACTGTAATAGAGCTACTCATATGGAAATAACTGTAACAACAATAACTGCAAGTGAAACTTTTGTACAGAATAATGAGCAAATGACACTACATCCTTAATGCTCTACTAATTTTTAACAGACAGGAAGATGTTTATAAGAATAGGGGTTTCCAACCTATGGCTTGTGGGCCAGACCCATTAATCCAGCCCATGGAGAAGACTCCACCACCAGAAGCACTAAAAATACACCAGAAGCAGTGATGGGCACCAACCAATTTGGACTGGATTGGGCGTACCAGTAGTGGACCTGCTTGGCCCCGCCCTCACCCTGCCATGCCCCCACCCTGCCCTCACCCTACTCTGGGCACCAGAGTTGCAGCCAGCTCCATGGTGGGGAGAGAAGACCTTTCTACTTTCAGATTTCCCTGGGAGTTTGCAAGTAAGAAATGTGTTGGATAAAGCTAATTTTCCATGCTATTTCTCTTATTTAGCTGGGTTTTTTGCATTGTGTTGCTTAAAGGGGCTGGTTGTTTGAATCCCATTCTACAGTACTTTGAAATTTCCCTGGATGTTTGCAAGTAAGCTAAAGCTTTAGCCAGCACATTTCTCACTTGGAAACACCTGGGAAATTCAAAAGTTGAAAGGGATTCAAACGGACACCCCCTTTAATCTACACAATGCAAAGAACCCAGCTAAATACAGTATGAAAAATAGCATGGAAGTTTTGCTTTAACCAGCACATTTCTTACTTTTTGCTGTTCTGTTTTGTTTACTCTCAGATATGCTTGCAGACTAACATGGCTACCAATTAAAATATTTAATTGTTGTTTAGTCGCACAGTCGATTACGACTGAATTTAAAACAAATTGCAGTCACATGGCCATGCACACAGAGTAAGTCACACCCATGGAGTAAGCCACATCCACAGTGTGGTAGTGAAATGTTTTGATGCCAACCACTGACCAGAAGCACCAAAAATGCAACAAAAACAGCCAAAAATGCAGTGAAAATGCACCATCCTAACTCCCACTGCCACGGGAAGCAGCAGAAGCAGCAAAAACAGCAGAAAATGCACCATGATTGCAGCCGCCGCCACCACTGGAAGTGGCAGAAGTGGGGGAGAAACCATGCCTCCAGCCCACACATCTATCTGAGGGCACATGGTCTGGCCCATGGCACAAAAAGGTTGGTCACTCCTGCCCTAAAATATGTCTTAAGCCATTTGGACTAGATTTGTCCCATGTCTGCAGCATTGTGTTAATAAGTTACTCAAGTGTTTCATCTATTTTGCACACATCAGAAAAACAAGAATCCTCTGTTCTGTACTACACTATAGAAAACCTTATTTCTTTATTCATGACAGAGGAAACTTAAAAGTAACATACTAATCATTCTGGCTGCTTCTTTTCCCAGTGCAACAAAACCATCCATAATTCCAAGAGCTGTCAAATGCCCCAGATCATTCAGAAAATCAGAGATATATTGGTCTCTGAGGGTTGTCCATTTTGGTGACCCCCTCCACATCTCTAGTGAAGAGTGTCAGACAAACTAAACCATGTTGAGTGCAGTATGTACTGTCAAGTCACATGCAATCTATAATTATAATAATAATTATAATTGTGTGCCATCAGGTTAATTCTGATATCTGGAGACCCTTCTCATAGTTTTCTAGGTAGAGAATAGATAGAAGTGGTTTATCATTCCCTTCCTACAATGAGAAAACAAACTCCCAACCTCTAGCTCCACAACCTAGATCACTGAGCTATCCAGTCAGCTGTGACTTACAGCAACCATAAAGTTGTTAAGATATAGTAAAACACCGGATAACGATTGGATCGGATAACGCTAAAATCGCATAACGTTAAGTAATCTGGGGAGGAGAACTGGATCGAATAACGTTAAGGTCCTATGGGATGGATCGGATAACAACCGCTAAAGTCTGTGCGGTTACAATGTATCTCTATGGAGCTTTAACGTTAACCCATCCATCCCATAGGATTTTAACATGGATCGGATAACACTAAAAATCGCATAACACCAAGACTTGTGGAACCAAGTTTTAGCGTTATCTGGTGTTTTACTGTATGTGAAAAATTTAGGGAGCGGTTTTACCAATACCTAGTGAGTCCATCTGAGCCTGGGTCTCTTGAGTCCTAGACCATCGCTCTACTCAACTACAACACCCTGAGCCCCCTAAAACCTTATCAGATTAGCCATAAATCAATGAGACTTAACAGCTCCTCACACACATTCAGATCAATAAAAGAAGAAAGTAATGTGACAGTGTCGCCCTTAACATTCAATTTAGCACAAAGAATCAGGGAGGAAATTAAATATTTCAGCAATTCTGAATACAAAAATACATGTTTTTCATTATTGTAACAAATATAATGGCCAGAATGCTACTGACTAGTTGCACCAGCATATGTACAATAATATAAATTGCAGCAGCAAGTTACCACCAGTAAACAAACTGGAACTCTGGTCCCTTGTCACTCACCAGTTTGCCAGACAAAGGGACACCAAAGGTACACATTAACTATCAGCAATTCATCCCTGCAATTTACATCAGTACATTTGCCTAACTAACAAATAGGATTCTGGCCAACTAGCACTTGTCACCATTTTATTTCATTTTGCAGTCTGCTCAACAACATTGTTGCTGTTCTTCTTGCTACTGGTACTGCTACCAGTTTTTTAACTGCTTGTTCACTTTTCTGCTGAATATCCCTAATGCATTACTTTCTCATTGGGGACGGTGTTGCTGAGCAACATAGAAGGCTCATGATGCAGAGGGCATTTCAAATGGAGCTTATACACCATCAAAAGCCACACAGAGACTGTTACACAGTCTTTAATATGTTTTCGGACTAAAAATTCTACAGTTGCCTTATTGTTGCATATTTTTCTTAGATAACACATACAGTAGAACACCGGATAACACTAAAACTTGGTTCCACCAGTCTTGGTGTTATCCGATTTTTAGTGTTATCCAATCCATGTTAAAATCCTATGGGATGGATCAGATAACGTTAAAGCTCCATAGAGATACATTGTAACCACACAGGCTTTAGCGGTTGTTATCCAATCCATCCCATAGGACCTTAACGTTATTCAATCCAATTCTCCTCCCCAGATTACTTAACGTTATGAAATTTTAGCGTTATCCGAGGTAAACGTTATCCGGTGTTTTACTGTATTCTTATCATACTACTTTCAGTAGCATACATTTGACAGTATCTGAACAACTTTCCCATTATTTAAATTGCTTTTTCCAAAGTAACAATTTAATCAACATTTTCAGAACATATACAGGAAGTAGAATGTATAATTAAATTTAGTACCATGAATCAAAATTTGTATTATGAATCTTTATTAATGAAGAGAGATGACTAAAAGGTAACGTGTCTCCCGTTCTCTATGAACACAGAAAACAGCAAAGTGCTAATAATGTACCAAGTTAAGTTTTTCTTACAGTACAAAAATAGCATAAAATAAATCTGTAGATATGCCAGAAAGTTACTGAGTTTTATTAATGAAAATTTGGAGCCTATTTCACAATCTAGACTAGGGTTTCTCAACCTACGGCCCATGGGCCTAATCTGGCCCATACATCTCATTAATCCAGCCTGAGGTGGGAACCAAGGCACCTCTAGAACCGCCCACCACCAGAGAAAGTCAAAATATGTCATTTACCACTGCTACCACCATGGGAATCACACTTTTAGCAGGGTTTTGCACTGCCTCCACCACTTCCCTGGGTGTCAGGAGGCTTTTCAGAGTCTGTTCACTCCACTTTTTGAAATTTTTCACCACTTCTCCACTGTGCTTCAGCATCCAAACAGCAGCATTTTGCAACTTCCAGTGCTAGGTGGAGCCTACATCAGTGCCTTGGGTTCCCAGTAAGGAACCAGGAAGTCGTGAACCAGGAAGTCGTAAACTGTAGCGGTTTGGATGCTGAAGCAAAGCAGATAAGCAGCAAAAAAATATATATCCAAAAATGGAACGAACATGCCCCAGAAAGCCTCCCCCTGCCCTGGAAAGTGGTGGAGGCTGTGCAAAAACCTGCTAAAACAGTGTGATTCCTGCCACTGCCATTGCCACCACTGCTGCTACTGATGAAATGTAAGTAGTGGGCACAGCCAAGACTAGACCCCACAGCTGAGCAAGGTGGCAGGAACTGGGCCCTGTTGGGAAAATGTCGGGAACCCCTGATCTAGATGTTTCTATATTTTCCAATTTGGTCTTCCTTACAGTTCTAAAAAAACCTACCCTGATTGTGGCGCAAGTTACTACAATTGTTATCTGTTTATGTCCAAAATCAACTTGCTGAAGGGCATGGCTTTGCCCCCTGGCTCCAGGAAGGTGACGGAGGAGGCATTCCTGGGGGTATGCTGGGTCAGAGGGGGTGGAGCCAGAATGCTTCTTAAGGCAGCTCACCCCCCACCTTCTATGACCTTCTTCAAGCCAGTAGGAGTGTGGAAGCCTACCATCACACCCTTAAGTTGCAGTGTAAGATTAGCTGGTTGCTTCTGGGCTGAATGGGAATTTTTGCTCACTCCTGATTGGCCTTTGGGGTGTGATGTTTTTGCCCATTCCACACTGTTCCTGTTTGGGTGGCTGATTGGCTTTTGGTGGTTCTAAATTGGTTACTTTGGTGGATATTGGGAGAGGTGAGGAGAAGGTAAATGAAAGCCCAAGTTTATTTGGGAATGGGTCACAATATGACAAACAGCCGGCCCTATGGTTCGACTTCCAACTGGGGGGAATACCGATGGCCTATTGACCATGATACCAGTCTACAGCCCCAAGGTGTGAGTGTAGCATTGGTCATTGCACCCAAATTGAAAACCAGGAGGAGGACTGTTCTATGACAGGACACTCCTGGGGAGCAGGCAAGCACCTACAAGTGCCAGGGCCGAGAAGAATTGAATCTGGATGGTCAGACTCCCTCTCATACTTGTGCTGAACAGAACTGCACAAATATCGGCTAAATATATTTTTGGCTACCTTCCCTTTGTCATCCTTGTGGTCTCACAGTGCATGGAGTAGACATGTTTATGTTTGTATTTTGGCATTTGCACTGGTTATACATTTTAATTATATCTTTAGTTTCCAGGGGTTGGATTCTTATTGGTGAAAAAAAAACATTATTGGAGGGCAGGGCCCTTGCTACTAGGTTGAATAACTAGGGATCCTTTATGTCTATTAGTCCAGTATGACATGTAGTATCTTCAAAGCCATGTTCCCTGGTATATCTTTAAAGAAAACTGAAACTAGCTTAAATTTTGCCACATTTAGAGAAAACAAAGAATTAAAGGTAGATGGGTGAGCACAGAAGTAAGTAGGATGCTAATAGAACAGGCATGGTGAAGCATGGTTTCTGTGGCAGTGTGTTGCCTTAGCGTTCCTTTGTGCATTATGTACTCTATTTAAGGCTATCTAACAGGAAATCAAATTATCCAATGGATGTAATGTGGTGTTAGTGTGAAGGTTTCTGTATAACAGCATGTGTTCTAAATAATGGCTTCTGCTTTCTTCAAGGTGGATTTTGGCAATAAAGTATTTATTAAACTTTAAAAAAACCAGGAGGAGGACTATTCTATGACAGGACACTCCTGGGGAGCAGGCAAGCACCTACAAGTGAGTGGAGAATGTAGAGGATGATTACCTTTGCTCCATCACCAATACCTGCACTACTATGGCCCCAATGAAGATCAGTTGAAGTTAATAGTTAATAAAGTGGCCCTGAGTTAATTCCAGCAATGTGTCTGTCTCTTTACTCAGGGGTTGGGTGGCAAAGATAGTATTAACATATGGGAAAGATTAATACAGAAAAAACTGAAATGAACTGTCACAGAAAATGGAGTAGAAGAAAAGCCAAGAAAAGCATAAAGTAAGATCAACAAGCAGTAACCTGGAAATGAGCCTGTTCTTAAGTAGCTAGAGATTTAAAGCTAATTATTTGGCTAGTTGTAACAGATATATGGAGGCACAGTGTAGTGTAGAGAGCACTGGACATGGACTCAAAATATTTGCATTCAGATTCCAACTGGGACACAGATACTCACTTAGGAAAAGCATGAAAAGTTATCTCCTGAACAGTTGGGGGAACTTTTGTTTTCTTTTTAACCTTCAGCAACAATCAGAGAAGTCCTAAATTCTCTGTACATGTCATGGATTCAGAGAAAGAGCCATGACAGGTGATCAGTATAATCACTGTTCAGTAAGACAAGCCAGCATTTATAGACCCATGTGTGAGGCCTATGCTTCTTAACAGACTGCCAACTTTGCTATACTCTTCTTTCTTTATTTCCCAACTTTCTGCACTTTCTCATTGAGTTTCCAGCAACACTGCTTGCTGAAAATCAATCCATATCTTTCTTCTATTTTGTTAGCTGAAAACAAGACTTGTTCCTGCAGTTTCTGTAACATTACTGTAAAGTCTGCCAACATTCCGTATATGAATAGTCCCTCTCTGCAGTTATAATATTATTAAACTTTCTATAACATCATAGCAATTTATCCAATTTGCTTGACTCAGAACACAGAAATTACTATCTGAAAATCATATATAAATGCAAGCATTTGTAAGGTAGAATTTCAAACTGCATCGTAACATACTGAGAAATAGATAATGTTCCAGTGAATACATCGGTACCTATTTCTGAGTAGAAAAGCAAAAAATAAAATAAAATAACCCTGCACCATTAGTATGAAGAAGAAAAAATATCACCTGTGCGACACGAGTGAAATAAATTTTAGCACACCAACAGAAACACAGATACACTCAGAACAGGAGCAAACTAGGTAAAGTAAAACCCTGATTTACAATTGAGGTCTGTTCTGACAGCCTTCGCTGTAAACCAAAAAAATTGTAAGCGGATGTATTCATAGGGATGCATTGAATTTTTTTTTAAAAGGTCCTGAATTGATTGTTGTAAACTGGGGAAGAACATTAAAAATTTGTAAATCAGGATGGCATTTGTAAACTGGGGTTTTTACTGTACATACTTTTACTCAAGAGTCAGATAGAAAATCTGTGGGTCTCAAATTATTACTGGAATTCGACATCTATCATTTACAACCATTAGCCATGCTGGCCAGGAAGTCTAGCAACATTTGTACTCATGAAGTAAGACATCAAAGAACCTAAAGAAAATCCTGATCAGAAGAAGCTGAGACTCACATAATATGTTAGATCAGTGGTTCCCAATTAGTGGTACGCGTACCCCCAGGGGTACGCGAGATTGCATCAAGGGGTACGTGCAGCAATCTCTTAACTAAAATATTAAATCCTTAAAAAACAATAATGCAATAACAATTGCCAAAAAATTATTCAATTTAATTAAACAATCAGTAGGTAAGTCAATCGTATGCATCAAGCGCTTTCTCCCACGGTGGCGGTTTTTCCCGCGCCTCCCGCGTCTCGCGTCACCCGATCGTGGCCGCCCCCATTCCCGCCTATTTGCTCGTCATTGTCAACGTGCACATTTCATTCATTCATTCATTTCATTCATTTATTTGATTTGTATAACGCCCTACTCTGTACAACCGACTCAGGGCGGTTTACAGAAACCATACATATAAGACAATCAAAAGTAATATAACATAATCAAAAGTCATACAATATAATACAATAAATATAACAATGCATTACAGCAGTGCAATAAAACAAAACCACACTGCAAAATAAGGTTACAGAATACAAATCCAGTTACATATCCATGACATAGTCTCAATAATGCAATACAATATAAAAATACAGTATATGATGCAACAATGTCAGGGCTCTCACCCTAACCACAAGCATGCTCTGAAAGCCATGCCAGCATCCCGCCTCAGGGGCTATTGTAGCCCGGTGTGGGGCAAGGCTCGGGAGCACCGGCAGATGAAGCGAGGCCATTTGTCACATTAATGAAACATGTGTTCTCTGTCATTAGAATGTATTTTGATGATAATAAATATAAAATACACCTGATTTCATTTTTTATTTAACGTTCCTGCAATATTTATTTTATTATTTATTTATTTATTTAATACATTTATTACCCCGCCCCAATCGGGAGAACCCGACTCTGAGCGGCTTACATAAAAAATAAAAGCATAAAACAATCTACAACAGTAAAACATCAGGAGTTAAAAAATCATCAGAGGTTAAAAGCAATACACGATCCCACGAACAGACCCAGGGGTGGCCATCCACTAAATGAGCTACCTGGTATGAGAACCCACGTTCCCAGGTCCCCAAACTTGCCCTGCCAGCCAGGTTTTTAAGCCCTTCCGGAAGGGCAGGAGCTCTGTCTGAAGGCGCAGTTCGGTGGGCAGGAGGTTCCAGAGAGTCGGGGCGGACACAGAGAAGGCTCTCCTCCTGGTACAGGCGAGGTGCGCCTCCCTCGCCGAAGGAATAACAAGGGAGCCTCTCCGATCTGCCCTGGTGGGACGGACAGATGTTCTTGGAGTGATGCGGTCTCTTAGGTATCCTGGCCCACTACCATATAGGGCTTTAAAGGTAATAACCAGCACCTTGAATTGCACCCGGAGACATACTGGCAACCAATGCAGCTCCCGGAGCAGCGGTGAAGCACGAACATAACGCCCACACCCCACCACTACCCAGGCCACCGCATTTTGGACCAGCAATAAGGGGTACACGATATTTAACATTCCTGCAATAAGGGGTACGCACGTTTGAGGTCTTTCTTGAAGTGGTACGTAGAAAGAACTAATTGGGAACCACTGTGTTAGATTAACCATACTTTTTAAAAAGTCTGCTAAACAATGTCATTGTCTTCATTTTTCTTCATGAGTTTTGATTTTTGTTTTTGGTTTGTAAAGAAAACAATTAAATGGGCCCTTACCAGAACAGAAGTTAGCGTTTCCTCCCAGACAATTTGCTACATTTAATCAAGTCAATTGTTTGCAAATCTCTGAAGTAAGACATAATTTTTTTTCTGATAATGTAAACAGTTAAGGGTAGGGGAGAATGCCAGACCCACAAACTGAAAATTGTTCCAAAAGAAATAGCTTTTGGACTACACTACACCAGTGACATCCAGAGCAGAAATTGTCTGTCTGGAGTGTAAAGGTAGAAATGATTCTAAACCTTTACTGTGCATAATACCTTTTTGTGCATAATACCTTTTTGGATGGCAAACATGGTAAGACTCATAAACACTTCTCTATGAATCGTATTTGAGCAGTACTATATCTAATTAGTTGGTCTCTGAGTGCTATAAAACAAGAAAAATGAATAATTTATCCAATCGCACCATCATATCTTTACAATGAAAATGGGAGAGAAGAAACAGAAGGGGATTTAACACCTTTTCCATCCAGCCTCGAGATAGACAAATGCATGTCTTTCACAGGGCTTTAGAAACACCATATGGAAGTTGTGAATACTACAAATTAAGCATTTTTGGTGGATTCAGCAAAGGAAAGGAATGCAAGGTCTTCTGAATTTTCATTTTAAGTCTGCTCGAAACTCACATAATTGTTACAAATGAGCTACTTGTTTTACAAACTAACCAACGTGTGAAAAACAAAATAAGAATTACAAAAAAGATGATGTCAAAGGAACAATATTTGTTATATATTGAAGTCCAAATAGCTGGCATCTTATAGCTTTTTAAAAGTTTTATTCATGTTAAAAAAAAAAAGAAACCCATAAATTGAGCAAATGTAACTACGCTGACAGGCAAAGCCAGCAATAACTACATTAAGCAAAACCACCCCCTTCCATGGCAGTTGTAGCCAGTTCCGTGCCCAGAGAACAAATCAAGTCTTATGTATTTAAAATGCTTCTTTAAAAATAATAATAATAAAGTTGGCTGATTAGGGGCCAAGCTGTGGACAGTCTGTACACACACTGAGTAAATGGGAGCCAAAGGTCATTTTTATTTGCACCTTAAAATATTTTTAATTTATTTGTTTATCCATGAGGGTAAATCCCAGACCTTAACAACTTTATATCCAATTTGTAATACTGCCACTCCAAGCAAGAGAGCTACAAGATCTTTATATAGAACCCCATTGTTTTCATCAGTAAGCATAGGCAGCAGTAGTGAAGCCACACATTTCCTGTAGTTGTTATGTAATGCCCAATGCAATGTTTATTATTTCATTCAAAAAAACTTGTCTACTTTGGTACAATGCACCCATATGTGTAATCCCTACCCACCACACTATCCAACACTTTATTGAAAACCCCCATAAAAATTGGATGGCTTTGCAGGACGTACCGTATATACTCGACAATAAGTTGCCCTGAATATATACCTAATTTGGACCTCTAAAACTAGGAAAATAGATTGACCCAAGTATAAGTCAGGGGTGGGAAATACAGCAACTGCTAGTGAGTTTCTGTAATTAAAATACATGAAAATATGGTAAAATTAATTTATTCAGACATTTGTGTGGGTATGTTTTTTATGGTAGCGTTAGTGCTTTTTAAAAAATGTATGTTTGAATTTTCACCTCCGCGGTTTGGGACCCTCGGGGTGGTTGACCCAAGTATAAGTTGAGTCCCTCTTTTGGATCTCATTTTGGGGGCTAAAAACCTAGACTTATACTCGAGTATATACAGTAGCTTCCATTTGTGCACTACGTTCAGTAGGTTTTTTTCAAGGGTTACCAATCTAGTTCCAAAAGCTGAGAAGAACCAACTTTGTTGGAAGCTCCATTTGTAAATCAGTTTCAGGGCAATCTGGTACCAATGGAAGAATTGTAAGCTGTCTCTGTGCGGACAGATTTTCTCAAGGTTAAATTGGACTCAGACAGAAACTGGTTTCCCATATGCAAAAATGCACAGCAGACACTTGTCCTCTACTCTTATAAATCAGATTCTACGTCCTTTGACAAAATCCCAAATTCTCAAAGAATATTTTGTGTTCTGAGCATCTCTGTATAAGGTATTTGCAGGTATACAACCTTTTTAAAAAGTTATTGAGATGCAACAGACATAACAAAGGAAGGGTTCCATTTTAACATTTATTTAACATGAATAAATATGAGTATATACGACATAACTATTTCAAAACAAGTTACCATATAAATAACAAATAAAAGCATAGTCAAACCTTGCATAAAGAGTGCCTGGCTTAAAGAATAACTCGCTTAAAGAGCAGAATTTCTCTGAATGTTCACTTTGCTTAACAAATAAAACCAAACAAAAATTTGCTTAACAAATAAATCAGGGTTCGCAATCCTCCCCGCCAGAAGTCACAATAGTGTTTCGCTTAAAGAGCAATCCTGTGGAACATATTATGCTCTTTAAGCAAGGTACAACTGTATTAGAAACAACTTATTGCTTACATTAGTTGTAGAAAGAGAAATACAGTACCATGATAAACAGTATAAATGTAACAACAAATGTATATTGTAGCATGCATATGTGGATATATAGTGTAATTACTAAATTCATAAAAGTATAACAGAAAGGCTTATCATATCTATGGTAGAATATATAAAGTAATTAATATACTTTGTAATTTCTTCAATGCAAAGTATGGGGCAAACTTTAAAGTAACAAGAATAATTAGAAGGAAAAATAAAACAAGCTCTCTACAATGGACAGGAATATTCCTTGACACATTTATTAATTATATTAATAACAGAGAGAAATAACATATGATTCAAGGCAAATATGGCATATCAGACTCATCAATATGTCTCTAATGAGCCACACTTGATTTTTTTATGTTAACAACAGAGAGGAAAAAAGGAAAACAGCATATTTCAAATACGTCATTATTAAAACTTGTATTCCCAGTTACACCGTTAAGAAAGAGTTAACACAGCTTCAAAATCACAGCAAGTTAACTATACTGTACAGTAAAAACTTGGATAACGCTAAAACTTGGTTCCACAAGTCTTGGTGTTATCCGTTTTTTAGTGTTATCTGATGCATGTTAAAATCCTATGGGATGGATCGGATAACATTAAAGCTCCATAGAGATACATTGTAACTGCACAGGCTACAGGCGGTTGTTATCCGATGCATCCCATAGGACCTTAACGTTATTCGATGCAATTCTCCCCCACACATACACACAGATTACTTAACGTTATGCGATTTTAGCGTTATCTGAGGTAAACGTTATCCGAGGTATTGTATGTTTAAAATTCAGAAGTGAAACTGGAAGAAAGAACACTCTTAGAGTAAGAGACTTACTATTTTCAATACTTCAACTATAAAGCATTTGGCTTATTTTAATTAAAACAATGTATCAATATTCTAGAATACAAGAAAATAGTGAATCACAGAACATTTAGGTGATTAAAAGTAATGCCATCTCTGTTTTCAGTGGGTCTTCTTATCATTGTTTTGGAACACACAGTATAAGGATACCCTTTCATGTTAGAGTGCCCAGACAATCTGTGTCTATAAACAGCAGGTTTGGTTTTCAAGCAAAACTAGCAGAAGCCAATTGCTGGGTTTAAACCATAAAGAGGATTGTATTTATACTTTGAGGGGGTGATGTATTTGACACCTTTACTTGGCTATCTTGCATCTATCTAACATTGTTTTTTCATGACTGCCTTGCTGAGCTGTTTTTTCTGCTTTATCTGAATCATGAAAATCCATAAAGCCTCATACATTTTATAAAGAATAAATGCTTTCATGCCACTTTTTATGCTCTCTGACATCTCTGTTAGCCAACCATGCATCTGTGATACAACTCCTTTAGTACCCCCAACCTGCTGTGGTTCCCTGACACAATGCAGGATTAGATGCAATGAGTTGGTTTGTTAGAAGCTGACATCCAAAAGCCCATATCAGAAAGACCACTTAAGCAAGAATGCTACAGATAATGAATTTTTTAAGAATATGTCATTATCATTTTCATCTACATGATACCAAACTACCAATATTATGTAAACAGATCTCAAATTTTATATAAACTGATCTCAGAAAAAGACTGAAAAAATAGCTATTGTAAGCAAAACCCTATATCTTACATGCCAATTTATTTGTTTGTTTGCTTTATATACCCCACCCCGATTGGTGCAATTACCCTTTGAGATGTTTACTTAAGAACTGGTGCAGGGAAAAGGAGAATAAGGTCCAACACATCTGTTTTTGGGAAGTTACAGAAGTCAAGAGTGGGGCAACAAGGCTAATTTCGAATCTAGTCAGACAAATATGAACATTCAATGAATACTTAGATGAGTTTGCAGCTAAAAGACCAGGAACACTGGAAGAGACAAGAAAGATTACATTCAACTCCTCTGAACACCTACAACTGGAGCTAATTCTTTCCTTTTGAAGATATTTACAAGAGGCATACAATTAGGTTTTTTACACCATAGTTAGGACAAACCAAGTTTCAGAAAGAAAGGCAGAATATTACAATAGATAACTGAAGTCAGACAATATGGTGAGGGGTAAGTAGACCAGTCAAGCAGGTGCCAAGCAGGTGTCATTTGCCTATTCAATCAGACATTATTGAACACACTGTTCCCAAAGATATTGCAAGAGCTTCTACAAAAGATACTGTTCTTCTACTGAAAAATAATTACTTTTATTCAACACAGAGTGTTGAACTCATTGCTACCAATGAGTTTTTATTTTAAAAGGGCATACAGCAGATTATACCAGCCAAATCTAGCTATTCAGTGTTTGTTAGTTAATATGTAATATCTGCAACGTGTTATATCATTAAATTAAATGTTGCACTTGAAAAAAATGAGATTTTTCTTTTTTACAAAGTACCCTGCAACATTACAGCTGTATAATAAGATGGGTAACATATGCATACAGTCTATTAAAATGCACATAATTTATCTGACTCAAAATGAAAACATATCTAACAAGTAATTCCATTCATCTGGCTCTTTTCCACCCAGCCTTAAGATATACAAATGCATATCTTTTCACCAGAACACAGCAGCTGGGAATGAAAAGAAAGCATTCAAATGATCATTTTCACATCATATTCCATCGTCTTTTCACCAGCTTCTCCTCTGCCTTTCTTTGAGCTCCATTCTATTACAAGAGAGCTGCTTCTTAGATCAATTCATATTTCCATAATCCACACTGCTGTTTCTCCCTCCTCTCCCCAGGGTAGACTAACCCCTACATCCAGAATCATGGCTTACAACTGTCATTAAGACCTATAACAATAACAAGATAACAAAAGAGTTGATCGAGATGGAGCTCGCCTGTGCCATATGCTGATGGAGTTCAACGTGGAAAAACACTGTGAAACAAAAATCAAGATGAACCTAAAAATTATATGCACTTGGACTTGCCACATGTCCTTCCAACTGCATGAGAAATCAATTTCTTCAATAGTCAAGTACACACATTTGCTCATAGGGTGGAAAAGATTAACAGTCCATCTAGCCCTTTAGACCCCAAATGTAAGGGCATCTCCCTCAGGTCTTTATAATGTTTACTTGGTGTGTTTTTTTTTTTAAATTAAGAGACAAACTGCATGATTTCCACAAAATGTTTCGGACTGACCAATGTGTCCATACCTGTTCTGTAATTTCAGTACAAAATAGAAGTGGCTTACAACAAAGAACTGTGTTTGCCCTTTTCTGACATTTTCCACATTAAATCTCTTTGTTTTGACAGTTTCACAGAGTATTTGGATATATTGTAACAAATACAAAGAATAATTGATCTAAGCAGTTAACATTTTCCCCTAGGTTGACAAGTTTTATTTTTAATTATACTGATCTACAAAAGGTAAAGTGGCAAATAAACATCTTTATGTAGTCACGTAGCATGGAGTTTATTCGTAATTCTTTTTGTTGTTGGGGAGTGGACACATTATACAATTCAGCCAATACAATTCAGTGAACGCAACAGCAACTGAAGCGAAGAACCAACACAATGACTTCTTAGCCTTTTTGCCTTGGTTTTTCCATCCCTGCAGAATACAAACTGTTTGTTTTAAAGAAGCTAACTTTAATGCAAGGTTATGAAGCTGACTGGTTTTAACAAATCTTAATGTTTCAGAGAAGACAGCTACATTTAATCAAAAACAGATATGAAATCTACTTGCAGCTTCTCCAAGGGAACAGACAAGGAAGAAAATGAGACTAAGATTCACCTAGCCCAGTGATGGTGAACCTTTTAGAGACTGAGTGCCCAAACTCAACAGGCTGCTGTCTGTGCCCCAGAGGTGTGGGTGAACTCTGTACGGGTGGGGGGGAGGAAGTGCTCCCATTTGGCTGCTGGGCAGAGGAGTAGGGCGAACTTTGTGCTAGGGCGATGGCATGCATGCCCACAGAGAGGGCTCTGAATGCCCCCTCAGGCACGCATGCCATAGGTTCTCCACCACTAACCTAGGCCCACTCTTATCACAGTAAACCATAGTTTGTTATTACATTACAATACAGCCAACACTGTATGTGTCTTTTTCAGAGGCCTTATCAGAAGAACGTCAAAGCACTTTCAGTTATCCCAGGTGCCTTCATTTTGGCAGTTTCAAGTCTGGCACGGAAGAAGAATCTCAGTTGTCAATCAGATTCTAAACAATAAAGGAACTGGCATTAGAAATTGTTCTTATGAATTCATGTCCTGATCCCCTGCCCTCTCAGTTGTCTTTTTCAAAACCTATTTTAAATGTCAATGTTTTATTTGTTTATCATTTCAGCAAAAGAAACTTTCCATATATTTTACCAGAACAAAAGGAACAGGCCTGATGTCTATGCAGATTTGGGAACTCCAGGCCTCAGAGGTGGAGCAAGGAGCTAGACCAGAAACACACACAGTGTGACAAGGTCCATTAACACAGCAAATAACAACACCAAGATGGGAGAACAGAACTTTTCTTAACACACACTAATTTTCTCATGCTCGTTTCTCAGTAGGAGTTAGAATCTCTTGGTCAACAGCAGCTAGAGGCCCACTTGATGGAGTTGTTCTCCTCTTTCAGTAAAGTCAGTAGCAGTGCTTCCTGTCTTAATATCAGCAGAGCAAAAAATAATCCTTCCCCTGAAAGCAGGGACCTTAGAATCAATCAACTGCTTACTGTCCCACAGGATCAAGCACAAATCTATTGGTAACTGCTGAGATTTGGCAAAATCAAGAGATTACATGTACAGTACTTCCAGAGCTGAACGTTTGGCCAATGGAAGTGTTCAATTCATCACTTGAAGAGATCGTATTCAAATAATCCCTGGAATTTTGCTTGTTTGTTTAAAATTTCTTCTGTGCTTATAAATTGGGAGAAGACATTTATTTTATTAACTGGCATACTGGAAATAGGGGAGGAGGAAGGGATTTTTCTTGTGAAATGATAGGATAATCTTTATGTTGAAAATTCTAGCCAAGAACACTAGTTTAGGAAAAATCACTTTTATTATGATTTAATGATTATTTTTCCTATTCATTGTTGTTTAGGAGTCAGTTTCAGATCTTGATCTAGTCATTTAGTGGCTGAAATCCAGTAGTAAATCTCTAGAGTTGAATCAATGGGATTTTCATAGGAGTTGACTCACCAAATCCATGCTGATTTAATGGGTCTAGTTTTGACTTACTGCCAGATTTCAGCCAGTATTTTGTTTCAGCAACAGAAATCACTTTCATTTGCCCTTTTCTAGACAGGTGGATATAACAGAAAGGGTCTTTACTGCAAATAACCTCAAAACCTTAGGATATATTACCATGTAGTTTCAAAAAAGCTCCATCCTTATAGATCATCAGGAAAGCCATTTGATTTCCACTTGTCCAATTAAAAGCTTAATAGAAAATCTAAATACACCTGCCAATAACTGTGTCTCTGTCACCTCTTTCCATCATCATCTCATGCCCTTTACACTTTCTCAGAAACCACTTTGTTGTAGATTCTTACAGCCTTAATAACAAGCGACAGGAGCATCAGCAACAGCTCAAACATTTGATAGATCACTGGGTTCCACCAAACTGTCTAAAAACATATACTGCCCCATCGCCATCAAAGAACATGATGAATTAATCCAGGAAATGAGCATCAAGAAAGGTACCTACAGTCACTCAAAAATAGGAGCTGGCTATTTGTCTCTCTTGTCCTTCCTACCTGAGCAGCCCACTCAGGGGCTGGGAGGGTTCAGTGGTTAAGAAGCTCACCCTGTTAGCTGGAAGGCTGGCTAGTTGGCAGTTCGAGACCCAGGGTACTCCATGATGGATTGAGTGCCCATCTCTCTCCCAGCTCTTGGGGACATGAAAGGAGCTTCATTTGGGCATTCCCTGAGTGGAGTTTCTTCCACAAAAATCCTTTCAACCCAGAATAATTTCTGACATGAAATTATTATTATTAGCCCACTCCAGGTGGAGGAGAGGTTCCAGACTCAGCCTTTTCATTGCTTCAGTTCATCTTTATGTCTACACTGGCAATACATTAGAACAGAGAAAGTGAGTGGCTGTGCATGTGAATGAGAAAGAGATTAGAAGTTTATGAGAGACAGCGAAGGCAGTAGCCAGGCAGATGAGAAACATGTTAGGTAGAGTGTTGTGCTTTTTTAAAATACAGTGCAATATTACACTGGTGGTAACATTTGAAGCTTATTTTTGGTGGGTCCAAGAAAACCAACTTTGGAATAATCAACAGAAGAATGGGAGGAGGAAATTAATAAATTTAAGATGAGTGGATATCAGCATCGTGAATGGGTTTTGACCTTGGGTGAATATGCTTACAAGGCCTGCTATCTGAGAGAGAAAGTTTGAGAATATTAGCCTTCATAACTTGTATAATGCAGAAGAACTAGTCTTCATTTTGAAATGCTGGTTCTCAAAAAAAATATTAACCATAAAATGTAAGCTGACAACTGGTAGCGACTGAGCCTTACTGAAAATCTTGTTTGGTTCCTCAGTTGCCAAACTGTGTTCTTCCTTCACATCAGAGACAATACTAGTTCAGGAAGTATCAATCAAGAAAAAGTTAAGAGAAGAAGGCAAGATTATGCAGGATCCTTGCTGGGAAAGTTTTGCATGTGCTCTTTTTTATTTCCAGGGACCTAAAAGCATTAGAAGAGAATAAAATCTCTTACTCAGCAAGGATCTGACATTCCTATACACTAGAACATCAGATAACGTTATGACTTGGTTCCACAAGTCATGACGTTATCTGATTTTTAGCGTTGTCCGATCCATGCATCAAATGCTAAAAAAAAAAGCCTTGATGTCAGAGACAAACTGCATGCTTGTAGGGTGGGAAATTATTGTTTTGGGGGGAGGGAAGGGACTGGGAAGGAGAAAGGAGGCGTCCCGCCTCATGGCTCTTGTGGAGGAGGAAAAACCGAGAAGAAAGGACCCTGCTCAAAAAGGAGAAACAGAGTGGGACTACTTCCTTCCCTCCCTCCCTCTCCTCTCCATTACTCTCTCGGAAGCATTGGGAGTCCCCTAGCAGCAGACCCGAGGAGGACCCAGGGGGAAGTCATTTCGGACAAGCTGCTTGGATTCAGAGTCTGCCTGCGCTCACTCCAAGGTTGCTGGACGCCCAAGTTTCAAGCATCCAGCAACCTTGGAGTCAGCACATACATTTTGGGTAGATGTTCTACCCAATCCACACACACACACACACACACACACAGACGATTGGCTCGGATAATGCTATGAATCATTATCCAGAATCGTTATCTGATGTAAGTTTTTCCCCAAAATCTTGCAGCGTTATCCGATTCTAGCGTTATCCGATCCAATTGTTATCCGATGTATTACTTGTACTCTTTTTCCTACCCTTTGGAGAGGAAAAAAGAAAGAGAGAAAAAATTACTATCCCATGTTGGTCCTAAGCTTTAAAGTATAACTAACCCCTGCTCCAATACTATAAGGAGGAAAACCTTTAAAAGTCAAGATGCTCTTACAAAGACATTTTAAGAAGCCAGCATTTAACGTAAATAATACAGTGTGGCACACTATGTCACTAGAGAATACCCACAGATCTCAATGGGTTTTTTTTATCCTCTGTGTTAGGTGTAATTAGTTAATAATAATTAAGATTAAGATTTTTTCTAATCGTCGGCTGCAACTCGTATCCGAGAACACTTTTTTTTTTTCTTGAAGGAGGGGAAATGTCATTGGCATGAATTTGTTTAAGGTAGATCCCAGCTTGCCAATGAAGTGACCCACACACTATGATCTCAGAGCCATCTCTTGCACCACATATGAAATGAGATGTGCAGGATGTAATGCCGGGACTGCAATGGACTGCCACAGCCTTGAAGACATTGTCAAGGAGTACCCTCACACCCAATCCATCTGGCATGGCCTTGTCCACCTCCAACTGCTGGGAATCAGAATGGTTCCTCCTCCGCTCATTTTGCTATTGGTCCCAATATGTTGGTTTCCAGTGTCATTTCCTCCACGGAGGGGACTATCACTAAAGGGGCTGATCTGTCCACAGCCATTGGTCCATTTAGGGAGTCAGGTTATTTACTGCTGCCCAACACTCAGTGTTGAGTCGCTGGCTGTACGGTCTACTCCATTAGCATAGTGGGATATCCAGCTAGTCTCTAATCATCTCTAATCATCTCTATGGATAAAGCAAAAATAACAAATATCTAGATCAACACTTACTGTCTAAACCCTGAAATCATCACTCTAACATGGTAATTAGAGCAACACATATAGGGCTGAGGCTGACTGGATCACAGTCTAGCCATGTTATCGGGGATCGGTTTGATCCAACTGTCCCTGAGGAAGTGGCCAGGCTCCTGGGATCTGTTCGTGCCACTGCTTGCACATTAGATACATGGTTAATTAAAAATACAAAGACGGTGACAGGCAGTTGGGTCAGAGGAATTGTGAACTCTTCTTTGTGGGAGGGGGTTTCCCAGTAGCATTGAAACATGCCTTGGTGCGGCCCCTACTGAAAAATCCATCACTTGATCCTACTGTACTTGCCAACAATCGGCCTGTATCCAACCTTCCCTTTTTGGGGAAGGTTTTGGAGAAGGCAGTAGTACGGCAGTTACTGGAGGTCCTGGATGAAGCTGATTATCTGGACCCTGTTCAGTCAGGATTCAGGCTCGGATATGGTACCCAGACTGAATTGGTTATGCTGTTGGATGATCTCTGGTGGCCAGTGCAGGAAGACACAGAAGACATGTTTTTTCACTGTCCACGCTTTGATGCAGAATGGGAAATTTTACAGAGGCATCTTCGACAACAGTTGTCTCCGGAAGACATAGTTGGCGAGATGTTGAGCAGAGAGACTACCTGGGTCGCGATGTCCAATTATGTGGCCAGGGTCATCTTGGAACTTAGATGTGTAGAGAGACTGAGAAGAGGGCAGCCAAAGGCATAGAGGAGGAGGGCGAGTAGCCAAATTGGAGGAAGGTTTTTAACAGCCAGTCTGCTCCCTGCGAAGTAATGCCTGGTGGCCTTAAATGCAATCTATGTTATCCCTGTACAAAACTCTAAATTTTAAGACAGGCATTTTTCTAAGAGGCTGAGCTGAGGCACTTTGATTCATTATCTTGGCCAGGGTTTCCCAAAATGTTCCAAAAAAACACTGGTGGACTTCCCAGATGCCTAGGTCAGTACATTGGCTGATCAGTGTTTTGGGAAATTGACTTAGGATTCTGGGAATTGAAGTCCAAAAACCAACGTTTGAGAAAAACTGATTTAGGCTGCTACATTAAAATAGTATTCAACCATATATATCCTGGACTCTTTTTTCCTATTAAGCATCTGACATTCTATAAAGCAAAATTGAACAATATGTCTGAATCAAAGAAATCATAAATTTCTCAATAAAATAAAAGCTAAATACAGTAACGAAAAATCTTTCTGCCTATCCCCACCCATTACTATAAAGGTAAAGGTCACCCTTGCTCAAAAGCCAGTCATATCCAACTCTAGGTTTCAGTGCTCATCTCTGTTTATAGCCAAAGAGCCAGTACTGTCTGTGTCTGCAGACATTTCTGTGGACATGTGGCAGGGATGCCTCAGTACCAGAGTACACGGAATGCTGTTTACTTTCTCACCAAAGTGGCCCCTATTTATCTACTTGCAATTTCTTGCTTTCAACCTGCTAGACACTGAGGTACCATCAACATTGAGCAGTATGTACAACGGATACATTATACCACTGCTGGTAGCAGGTCCTGTGGCCGGGCAAGCCCAGAACTAGCACTAGTGACATCAAACTCATAGTACAGTAATACCTCGGATAACGTTTACCTCGGATAACGCTAAAATCGCATAATGTTAAGTAATCTGGGGAGGAGAATTGGATCAAATAACATTAAGGTCCTATGGGATGGATCAGATAACAACCGCTAAAGCCTGTGTGGTTACAATGTAGCTCTATGGAGCTTTAATGTTATCCGATCCATCCCATAGGATTTTAACATGCTTCGGATAAGACTAAAAATCGGATAACACCAAGACTTGTGGAACCAAGTCTTAGCGTTATCCGAGGTATTACTGTAATTTTCATTTCGTGAATCTTATTTCCTAGGAATGTATTCATGACTACAGAACAATAAACACCAGTAGTGTTTCGTCATAATACCCTTCCAGATTAAAAAAAATGTGATAAATTCATGAAAGCAGCTAACACACGGTGTGCGATGCTTCCTGCCACAAACAAATTCTAATGATCAAATCAGCTAGTGAAGACTCTCTTCCTGCTATCATCAGCCATCTGCCTTTCTTCAGCTGAATAGGAAAGTGTTAGAAAGCAGCAGAAAGGCAGAGAATCCTGATATTATTATTATTGCTGTTGTTGTTTTTATTAATCTGTCATTTTAAAAGGATCAATCTTATGTTTCTAACCTGGTCTCCAAAGTCCTCCGGGAACTTCCACAAAACCACAGGATCTGTAAATAATTGACAGACAGCATTAATCAGAGGGAAAGGAACAGAGTCTTCTAGTAGAGTACATTAATATTAAAGAGGGTCAGTGTAGCTTCAGGCTCAAAGATAAGGTACAAAAAGTATCTCAAAACTAAGACGATGGATTATTCAAAAGAATATTTAATTCAATTCATATTTATCAAAATATCGGCATATTTGTTAACACAACAGTAGAAGGTTATCCTGTACTGATCCCCCCCCCAAGTATGGTTCTTTCAGTGTATTTAAAAGAACTGATTGCAACATTCTGGAAGACAATTAGAAGAAATGCAAAACATGTTTTTGAAATGACATAATTTAAGCCCATCTCATTATTCTTCAAACTCTCAGTTAAGTTGTTTCGCCTCCAAATTTAGGATTTACGAGTATACAATAAGAATATTAAAGAATGCAGAATCATATCACCAGCTAGGGCTTGGCCCTTGGTATGTTTCTAAAATTATTTGATTTTTTAAAAAATTGGCACTGGTTGAAGAAAACAATTTGATTGTCTCATAAAAGCCCTAAAAGATTGTCAGCATACTGGAGAATTTTCAATGAATTTAAAAACATTCAAATAAAAACAATTCTCTTCAATAAATTTAAATAATTTAATTTTTACTGCATATAATTTAGTCTTCATTGTACATTGTTATGGTTTATTAAGAGACAATGGCTAGCCATATATAAAGCAATTAATTTCCACCAAATCGTTGCCACACACAAAGCTACAGGCAAAATCAATCCTCAAAGGCAATGTCATCTGTTCACCTTTGTCCCATTGTAATATTTGGTTTTAAAATATACACGTTTTCATTCTTAAGAAGGGAACAACTGAAATTATGTGCAAGAGGTGTACAGTGTAATGCTGAATTACTGATATGTAGCAGACAGTCAATAAGGCTACATGTTCAAAATATTTATGCACATTTGTTTTTAGTGCAAGGTCTGAACATGGGTATTGTGCAATCAAGAATCTAACAATACTGATAGTAACTTTATTCTGGAGGCCAATTTGTGAATCAGTGATAAACCTCTGGCCCTAAACCATTAAGGTCAAAATCCTGCCAACATTGTCTCTGATGGGGTGCTACCAGTTCGGGTGAACCGGTCCAAACCGGTAACATCCCATCCCTGGGTCTGATGCCTTGAGGATTGTATCATCTCAATTATAGCATTAACAAAAGCAAAACAAGTTGAAATTGCATCCCAACAAGACAGAGGTCTTGTTGCTAAAAGGGATGTCTGTCCAAATAGGAGACCTGGCCCCTACCTTGGTGGGAGTAGAGTCCTTCTTGCATGTTATTATAGAGTTGTCATCAGGTTGTTAATGTCTCAGATTTTAGATTACCTTGGGCATATCATCAGAGACGACATGAAGTATAGAATACTCCAACTCATTACACAAGGGAAGACCTTTGGGAAGAAAGGCCCTGAATGTAGACCAGTGTTTCCCAACCTTTGGTTTTTGGACTTCAGTTCCCAGGAGCCCAAGTCAAAGCACTGCTCAGCCAATGTATTGACTTAGGCTTCTGTGAATTGAAGGGTGTGGGCCCCAAATTGGGAACCACTGATGTAGATGGACTTTGTGCCTAAGGAACCTGAGACTGGTGGGGAATGCCCTTGGAAGAACTGTTCCAAGGAGTTAAGAACAGGAAGACTATTGCCATGATGATAGCCAACATTTGGAATGGATACAGCACTTAGAGGAGGAAGAAAATGTCTTAGATTACTCATTGTTGCTCATTGTTAAAATTACATTACTCAAGATGTTATTTTGAGCATTAAAATATCCCTCATACTACCCTCAATCCTGCACAAAATGTAATACAGTGTCAGAAACTAATCTAATTTTTCCATCTGTCTTCTGAACATTCACAGCTATACTGAAAATAGCAAGAGTATTTATTCAGGGATCAAAGTCCTCTTGTATAGTTATGCAAATAGCATGACATTTGTAGGCAAGTTGCAAGAAGTTAACCATAGTTATTACAAGCTGCTTCCTGAGTCACACAATTGTGTGCAGTGCATAATGTGTATGGTGTTTTCTTAGCTTAAGGCAATGCATTTCATAAGTAATATTTATATTACACCAATATAACAAAGTAAGAAGATTGGGGACAATATGACATGCAAACATGGCAAAGTATTCTGAATTTTGAAATGCTTGCCTAACTGGCAGATCCTTATTAATAGGAAATGTTGTACATTTGAGTAACATTGTTCTGCACTACTTGCAACCCCTTCAAGTAAAATGTGGTAGCTTTCAAGATGCCACAAAACTTGTTAATATCTTACTAAAACAGACTAACCTACTGTCCAGTCTGGAAAAAGTTGCATCTGTAAATCGTTTTAAGTGACATGCATAAAACAGATCTATTTGTTGTTCAATGTTTGCAGAAAACACATCCTACAAACATTAAAGCTAAGGATTTATCTTATCAGAAAACAAAATAAAAAAGACTGTAGCACTTTAAAGACTAACTGCTATATTTTTTCTTTAAAGTGCTTTATAGTGTTTTTTATTTTGTTTTCTGATATGCCCGAACCACAGACTAACATGGCTACTATTCCAAGAGATTTATCTTAGTCTTCTCCAACCAAGTAACAGGCAGATGTTTTGTTCTATAAATCACATTAGCCACAGCTAGTATGGCCAACGATCAACAACTAGAACTGGAATTCAAAATATTCCCTGCACCTGTGATTATTTACAGAAGCTGAAATCCTGTTGCATTATTATACAAATTGTGTAATTTTTAGAAGATAATTGTCATTATTTAAGGGATAAGGCATCACCTGCTTCAAACTTAGTTGTGCAACTCAGCATACAACAGATATGTTCTATGGAGATTTCTTAATTTACAGCAATTTTCTCTTTGCATAACTGCACAACATAACTTGAGACAGGAAAAAAATCTTATTTTATATTGTTGGACAGCAGAGATTGGCCCCAAGGGTATCTGTCCGTCCCACCAGAGCGGACTGGAGAGGTGCCTTAGTTGTGCCATCTGCCAGAGAGGCTTGACTCTCTGGCACTAGAAAGAGGGCCTTCTCCTTGTTCGCTCTGGCTTTGTGGAACCACCTGCCTTTGGAGTTGCGCCTCCAGATGGAGCTATTGGGTTTTAGGAAAGGTGTGAAAACTTGGCTGGCAGGAATGGTGTGGACTCGGAGTAATGATGGCTTATTGACCCTTCCCCGCTGGCTTATTTAACATCTTATACTTACCCTCCCTCTCTTTTATTCTTTTACTCCTTTTACTCCTTTACTTAAAGGAATGAGAGGTTGTTTTAAATGGTTTTAAATTGTTTTAGAGTCTTAACTGTGTGTTGTATGTTTGTTGATAGGTTGTAATCCGCCCTGAGTCACCTGTGCAGGTAGGGTGGAATATGATTTCAATCAAATAAATAAATAAAAGAAGAAACAAATAATAAGCAATAGCAATTTTACTGCCCCGTAGTGCTTAATGTACTCTTTGGCGGTTCACAAAGTAATTAAGATTTTGCCCCCAACATGCTGGTTATTCATTTTATCAACCTGAAAGAATAAGTCAACTTTGATCCCCATCAAGATCAAACTCACAAACATCAGGAGTATTGGCTGCAGTATAGCAGTTTAACCACTGTGCTCGAAGGGTCTCCTAAGAGTTCGATAGTGATTTTACTCATGGGTGAGCAGGGCCCCATGGGAAGCTGCTGGACAGGGAGTGGTGGGGGCACCTATTGGGGAAGTTGGGGGTAATCCCATACATTGTTATTGGTGCCCCAGGGTACCAGAGGTTGGGGGCAAAGCCCGATTACCCAATATACCAGCACACACCTGATTTTATTAATTAAGTACAATTTTTTAAAAAGGAAATCAACCCTGACTGCTCCTTGGAAGGAAAAATATTGAAGATGGAGCTAAACTGCTTTGGACCACCAAATGAGAAGAGAGGACTCACTTGAGAAGGCCTTGGTGCTGGGAAAGAGCAAAGGCAAAAGGAGAAATGGGTGGCAGAGGATGAGATGGCTAGATGTGTTGTTGATGCAGGGGGCATGGAGCTGAGTGGGCTGAGGAGGATGGTGGAGGGTAGGTGTGTGTGATGTGCAACAGTCCATGGGGTTGCAAAGGGTCAGACTCGACTATGTGACTGAACAACAAAAACTTTATTTTGAATGTTTAATTATTAAGAAGGCCAGCTAGTCAGCAGTTCGAGACCCAGGTACTGCATGACAGATTGAGCGCCCATCTGTCCCAGTTCTTGGGGACATGAAAGGAGCCCCATTCGGGCGTCCCCTGAGCGGAGTTTCTCCAGTGAACATCCTTTCAACCCAGAATAATTTCTGACACAAAATTATTATTATTACATAATTATGTTTGCACAAAGATATCTCCAGTTCCAGCTGTCAAATTCAGACATTTCATTGCTTTTGAAAGAAGCTGTTTTATACAAGCAAACAGATAAGGTTGCTCTGATTTTTGCCATTCTTAGGGGAAAACAACCAAATACAGAATGCAGACACAAACACATCCTGGCTGGGTCATCTCTTGCACCATTTTACACTATTTCCTGGAAAACACAGGCACAAATACTCTTGTATTCACAAAATCAAATCTCTACAGCTAACATTTTCAGCTCTCTGCCAACACCATCTATACTTTTCTAGTCATGCATTTTTCAATTCCCTCCCTCCTTCCCTGCCCACATTCCCAGCCGGAATGCAGTGCAGTCATGCTGTCTACCAAGCTAGAAAGCAATACAGCTCTGCCAAGCCGAGTGTTTGGCTTCAGAGCAGCTGGCATAGCAAAGAGCTCGTGTTCTATCTACCAGCTTTTCCAAGCAGACAGCTCTCCCTGAGGCAGGTATTCAGCAGGGAAACTGGAAAGTGAACTGCTTTTTAACTGACCATTCATTTTGGAGAGCTTGGCAGAGACCCAGGTAGTAGCATATCTCAAGCCTGCCTTGGGAGCAACGATACTGAAGAAATTCAAAATCAGACAGTTATGATGCCTGGATGGGAATGGAATCTGTATAATGAATCTTATGAATGTTAGCGTTAGGGGCTGCAGTGGCTCAGTGGTTAAGAAGCTCGCCTTATTAGCTGGAAGGCTGGCAAGCCGGCAGTTCGAGACCCGACTACTGCATGACAGATTTGAGTGCATGCCTCTATCCCAGCTCTTGGGGACATGAAAGGAGCCTCAGGGTGTCCCCTGAGTGGTGTTTCTCCAGCAAAAATCCTTTCAACCCAGAATAATTTCTGGCACAAAATTATTATTACTGTTATCTTTTTCACTATTCGTCACCAGTTTGTATCTATATTTTCAGGGACTGTGGTGGCTTAATGGTTAAGATGCTAAATGTGATGACCAGAAGGTTATCAGGTCAACAGTTCAAGACCCAAGTGCTGCACAATCGAGTGCGCTCCTGTCTCGGTCCCAGCTCCTGTCAACCTAGCAGTTCAGAAGCAATAAATTGCAAGTAGATAAATAGGTAACACTTGGGTGGGAAGGTAAACAGTGCTCCGTGGACTCTGGCGTCTGCCACATGACAACGAAAACATCTGTAGACGCAGATAGCAATGGCTCTTTGGCTGTAAAGGGAAATGAGCACTGCCCCCTAGAGTCAGATACAACTGGCTTTCAAGTAAGAGGTACCTTTACCTTTACTATCTATGTTTTCACATGAACAACCTTTGTGGTTAAGCTTCTAGATCAGGGGTGGCCAATCTTGGTTCTCCAGGTTTTCTTGGACTTCAACTCCTAGAAGTCCTGATCAGCAAGTGTACTGACTTGGGCTTCTGGGAATTGAAGTCCAAGAACACCTGGAGCACCAATGTTGGCCACCCATGTTCTAGATTTTGCCTATGATCTGATACAGTACTGAAAGAAGTACTGTACTGTACAAACATTCTGTTTCCTAAGTTCACATAGAATGGTGTAGCTTTAATCCTTTAGCGCTGTTTTCAAGGACCAATAAACGTTAAACTTTGGATCTGAAATCCTTTAACAAGTCAATCCCATGTGATGCAAACAACAACCGTGGGCTAGTAAACACCTTTGGTTCAACACTGACATTTCATCTCTGACTAGCCTGGAGGAGGTTACAATGCAAAAAAATCAAGTTAGGAAATGGGGAGAGGACAGAAGGCAAAATAAAGAAGGAAAAAACCATGCAGTCCTTTCAGATACTTATACTTAGGCTTTGTTACAGGCTTAATTGCAAAAGAAAAAACCCTAGAAACTACAGGGCTGGCTGATGGCTTCAAGAAAATAATGGATTAGAACAAGAGAATGAAAGAAAGAAGAGAAAAGGTTAAATGATGATTTAGTTTAAAGGGAGAAGAGGAAAAGAAATGCACACACATTGCCAGTTTATTTGTCCAACAATAGCCCCTAGACCCACACTTCCAGTTAGCAGTACAAAATTCACTGAAAAATTAATTGTTGTTGTTGTAGTTGTTCAGTCCCACAGTTGAGTCCGACCCTCTGCAACCCCATGGACTCAGGCATGCCAGGCTCCTTTGTCATTACTACTGTACAAAATAACTACCGTACTGTGCCTTAAATGGTTTGTCACAGACACAGCAGGCAAGGTAAGTATTTACCTTACTTGTTCTGTACTTTTTTTAAAAAAAATACTGTTTTTACCACCTTATCCAGCAATGTAACAACTCCAATGTACAAAACTGGGTATTTTTTTTTTTAAAAAAAGAACTAACATAATTAGGAAAATAAGCATGTTTATGAATGTTTAACAGATTGCTAGTGGTTATGAAAACAGATTAAAGTTGGTCTTCCAGTGGTTTCACCTATTTCCTCTAAGAGACACACATTAAAGACCTGGTACATTGCTGTCAAACATGACATTCAGGGATGGGGTGGGGGTTCAGGTTCTTTTATCTTTTCCACTTATAAAAGTGGAAGATGTTCTAACAGCTGAATAGAAGGCAATGAAGGCAAGTCAGAGGAAGAGTATTATTTATTTTATCACATTTATTTTATCACACTTATATTCCACCCATATAGTAACAAGACCATTCTGGGTGGTTTACAACAATTAAAAACAACAGGAGATCAATACAGTTGTACCTCGCTTAAAGAGCATAATGTGTTCCACAAGATTGCTCTTTAAGTAAAACACCATTGTAAGCGACCAATTGTGACTTCTGGTGGGGGGAGATTGCGAACCCCGATTTATTTATTAGGTGAGTTTTTGTTTGGTTTTATTTGTTAAGCAAAGCGAACATTCAGAGAAAATTCTGCTCTTTAAGCGAGTTGCTCTGTAAGCGAGGCGCTCTTTATGCGAGGTTTGACTCTATTAAATAAACAGTCAAACGTAATGGTACAAGAAACCCAGGTATCCACTGGGGCATCTGCTAACCACAGGTAATGAAAAGAAAGAATGAGGGCAAAACGGAATACCGTACAGGAAGTTATTAAAAAGGGACTGGGGGAAGAGAAAAATGTAAAGAATGTTTGTTGTCTTTTCTGGCATTTAAAGTGTTTCAAATTAAATACAATATGCAAATGACAGCACCACATTAGGAAACACTTGAAAGCTCACTTTTATATAAAGTGCATACAGGATGTATTTCTTCCACATGGAGAGGATTTTGCTCATGCCAGTAGGTCTGCTCTTAAGTATAGCACTTGCATGCAAAAGTTACTTTGAACAGGCAACCTGATGAAAGAATTCTTCAATGAAAGGAATGTGCAGACGTGTGGGCGTATATACAGAACTGTTAGTCAAATTAAGAGCCAAGTATAGTCATTCTGGCCATATTCTGAAAGACGAAGAACTTTAAAAAGTCAATACACGAGGAGGATAATTTCTGTCCTGTTTTAGAGGGAATTAAAATAAAAAAGGTTTCTCAGAGCAATCAGTATTTAAAGCAATACTGGGGAAAAATACTAGTACAGTAATACCTCGGATAACGCTAAGACTTGGTTCCACAAGTCTTGGTGTTATCCGATTTTTAGTGTTATCCGATGCATGTTAAAATCCTATGGGATGGATCGGATAACATTAAAGCTCCATAGAGATACATTGTAACGGCACAGGCTTTAGCGGTTGTTATCCGATGCATCCCATAGGACCTTAACGTTATTCGATCCAATTCTCCTCCCCAGATTACTTAACGTTATGCGATTTTAGTGTTATCCAAGGTAAACCTTATCCGAGGTATTACTGTACTGTATAATGTCCCTTGAGTCCCCAGCTTGCTTACCAGGAAGTCCCTTCCCTTAAAAATGCAAATGTTTTATTTAAGATTTAAATATGCTGTGCAGTTTATCATTCCCTGAGATTTCAGAATCAAAATCTGAGACTTGGACATCAATTCCTACAATGTAACCTTGCGTAACAGTTGCAAAACTGGTGCAAAAACAGAATTGTTAAAAGCTACTTTTTATCCCATGATTGATCTCTTGATATTCTGCTGTGGTTTTAATTCTTCTTATATGAGTTTAGTTCTGGCATGTTATTGGCTTCTTTTATCATTAATTGATATTTTATTACTGGTATATCAGAGAGCAAACAAAACAAAAAGACAAAAATGTTGTGGCACCTTAAAGACTAACTGCTGAATTTTGATGCTAGTTTTCATGGATCAAATCCACTTCATCAGACATAAGTCTTAGCTACTAAAGCTAACATCAAAATACAGCAGTTAGTCTTTATGGTGCCACAAAGTTTTTTGTTGGCCACCCTTTCTTTTCTGTTTTGTTTTGTTTACTCTGTGATATGCTTGACCAGACTAACATGGCTACCATTTTTTTAAAAAAAAAAATATTATTGGTAATTGAAAGGTTTGAAGTGGTAGCTATGTTAGTCTGTGCAAGTATATCAGAGAGTAAACAAAACAAAACAACAACAAAAATGACAAAAAAGTTGTGAGCTTTCGTGGATCAAGTCCACTTCATCAGATATGAGTGAGGCCTCATGGCATCAATTTATACAAATCAGGTACACAGGGACACAATGTTACTTTGCTGCTAGGCTGACCAATCATTGTGTGCCTGATATCTATAAATTGATGCCATGAGGGCTCACTGTTGTGTCTGATGAAGTGGACTCAATCCATGAAAGCTCACATTTGAATACAGGAGTTAGTCTTTATGGTGCCACAACTTTTTTGTCTTTTTTTTTTTGCTGTTTTGTTTTGTTTACTCTTTGATATTATTGGTAGTGTATCATTTTTTGGTGACTGCAGTGGTTTAGTTGTTAAGATGCTGGACCCGAGTACTGCATGATGGAATGAGCTCCCACCTCTGTCCAGCTCCGGCCAACCTAGCAGTTTGAAAGCAAGAAATTGCAAGTAGATAAACAGATACCACTTCGGTGGGAAAGTAACAATGTTCCATGTGCTCCAGTGTCTAGTCTTGCCTGCCACAGGTCCATGGAACGTCTGCAAACACAGACAGTGCTAGCTCTTTGGTTGTAAACAGAGATGAGCACTGAAACCTAGAGTCAGAAACAACTGGCTTTCGGGCAAGGGCAACCTATCATTTGTTGATTATATGTGTTTGATTGTTAGCCACCCAGAGAATGCATATAGCACTATTGGGCAGTATATAAGTTGAGTGAGTGAGTGAATGAATGAGTGAGTGAGTGAAACAATATGTAAATCTATGTGACTGTATGAGAAAATCACGAAGACAACACAGATTGCCTCAACTACTTCTTCAGCAAATGTTATATGCACAACATCCATATAAAGTGCACTTTACACTTAGTCAGTGGGCCCTTGAACCAGCTGGGAGGGAGGGAGGGGATAAATTTCAAGGCAATAAACCCATAAAAATATAAAATTATGACATTAAAGCCATAATAAAATAAAACAACCTCCTCTTCCAACACCAGTCACATCAACACTGGTTTCTCCATCTGGAAACCAAGGGAAGCTTAACAATTCCCTGAGGTTTCACAAGTCACCCTGAGAGCTGACAACACTGGTTTTTAATTTCAGGATAAAAATACATGCTTGTATATGCTAAAATACAATAGTGTTTAAAAGCCTGCTACTCACAGCTGATGGCTCTTATATTTTACACGAGGGGAGGGGGGACTAAATATGTTTGTTCTTTTTGCATACTTTTAAATGGTTTCTTTTCCTTATAAACAAGTAATGCGAGACTGGTGCAGATGCAATGTTCTCTTTCACAAGCATAGATAAATGTACTAATAGGCTGGGAGTTCCTTTATCGCACCACACCCTAACCCAAGAGTAAGATCCAACCAGTACTAATCTTATCCAGCCAGGAATCTGCACTTAATTATTATCTGAAATAGCAGCAGTGATGCTATTTTTAAAATCTTTGTGAAAATGAAATCCTCGGTATAGCCCACAGCACACCAAAGGTTAATGATGCTGTCAACATAAACCTAGTTGTGTTCATGAAGCAAAGAGTGAGGTGGAGACAAATTTTACACAAGCAAAATAACATGAGATTCTGAAATCTACTCGTAAACTTTCAAGTATGGTTCTCCTGAACCTAACTCTCATGTTGACAATATATATTTTATAAATGTTTATCAAAAGTTAAGATGTTCTTATGAGTACAGTAATACAGCGGATAACAATTGGACCGAATAGCGCTAGAATCGGATAATGATGCAAGATTTTTGGAAAAACCTTGCATCGGATAACACGATTTTTAGCGTTATCTGAGCCAATCGTGGGGGGGGGGGGTGTTGGATTGGGTAGATCATCTACCCAATCCTAGACCTAGCGGCTTTGGACACAGCTCACATGGGCTGCGGAAGAAGGCTAGCCCGGCTGGGTTGGGCTAGCCTTCTCCCGAAGCCCTTCTGCGGCTTCGGACACAGCCCACAAGGGCTGCTTCTTCCAAAGCCCTTGTGGGCTGTGTCCAAAGCCGCTGGGCTTCGGACACAGAGTGGGGACCTCGCTAAGAGCCCGGTAAGATCTGGGTGAGAGGCGCCTCTCTCCAGGATCTCACTGGGCTCTTTGCTACTCGCTAAGAGCTCGGTAAGATCTGGGTGAGAGGCGCCTCTCTCAAGGATCTCACTGGGCTCTTTGCTACTCACTAAGAGCCCGGTGAGATCCCGGAGAGGTGCCTCTCACCTGGATCTTACCAGGCTCTTAGCAAGCCACTAAGAGCCCGGTGAGATTCCGGAAAGAGGCACCTTCTCACATGCGAGAAGGCCCACGAGAAGCCGCCTCTCACCCGGATCTTACCGGGATCTTAGCGAGCCGCTAAGAGCCCAGTGAGATCCCGGAGAGAGGCGCCTCTCACCTAGATCTTACCGGGCTCTTAGTGAGCCACTAAGAGCCCGGTGAGATCCCGGAGAGAGGCGCCTTCTCGCACGCGTGGTTTGTCCCTGATGTCAGGGCTTTTTTTTAAGTGTTGTTCTATGCATGAATCGGACAACGCTAAAAACCGGATAACGACATGACTTGTGGAACCAAGTTATAACGTTATCCGGGGTATTACTGTACTGTATCTACAAACTGACTGTCCTGCACACTGGGTTTTTTAAAATAAAGATACTGCCCTAAAACAGATTTCAAAATTTTCCTAAATCCAGTGAACCTCTGGATTTGTGTGTGTGTGTACCTGTGTTTCAATCTCTCTGTCTTCTTATCTTTTCTCCCAGCAGAAGGATCCAACTTAGAGCCATCACTTACCATCTTGGGAAGGTCAAGCCCCATTGCCCAATCTTGTGTTACGCAATTTAAAGACAGAGTGGAAAGTCATTTTCAGCTCACCAGGAACATAAAAGAAAGACTGTTTCACTGTAATGCCATTAGTTATGCCATTCAGGTTCAAAATAAAAACCTAAATCAGGTGAAGGTTCACTGCACCAAAACCATAAAGATGAAACGGAGTATGCCAAGATTTAAGCCTCTCTCTCTCAACAAAACAATGGGTTCTGAGGAACAAATTCCTAGCTTATCTGCTCAGTTAACAAATTGACTAGTCAGATACAGAATCGTCTATAAATTTAATTAGAACTGCCAATTCAATTTAAAAATTATAAGCAATGTTTATGAATGAATAAATTATTAATAGAGTATTATCAAATTTTATGTTCCAAGATCAGCAGGCAATTATGCTCAAAATACCAAGAACTTGCTGGTGTACAAAAGTACTCTAATGCACAGGTTTGTGAGGGAACTATTGTTTATCTTTTCCAAAGGGTATATCTGACAAGACATAAAAGTAATTTATATGGAACAACTGAGCATCTTTAACATTTTTACTGTGTAAAGAAGGTAAAAATATCATCCCAAAATACAACCAAGACTGTAATACGGTTGCGGAAGGAACATATGATTCTAAAGACCATTGAGAGATATTGCACAAAACTGATACTATGATAGTCTCATGCAATCCAGTACTGTACAAAGTTCGGCATGCTGATATCACAGACATTAAGTATGAGTCCCAAGGGGGAGGGGGAGAGGTTTGGGTTTGTAGCAAAACCTATAGGCACTTAGGAGTCCATCTTGAAGTTTGCATAGCATTGTAGGAGATTGGTTATGAAATATCTAGGAAACTCCAACATTATTTCTATATGGAAGTTAATTATTAATGTTCATTAAAGTATTTGCCAAATCCCAACAATGCCTTAAAACTGGAAGAGAGTTCAATTAACAGAGAATTCTTACAGGTTTTAATATTACTATTTTAGTACAGTATTGCTAGGAAAAAATAGATGAGAGGGGAAATAAGATTTATATTTATTTTTAAACCTGAAAACTTTTTTTAAAAAAACTATTCCCAAAGGATTTGGTCATCCCCCCCCCCCCAACTAAGGAAATTAAAACCCTCTGTTTTTAACACAAATGATTACAGAGACACAAAGGGACATTAGGTGACACTAAGAAGCCTAACCTGATCTGATGGATCAATTCCCATTTCAGGGAGTATCCAGGATAACATAATTCAAATCACTCTAGCTGTGACATTGCCAACTGTATCAGATTATATTTTGCAGCCCTGTGATTCCACAAGGAATTTAACTTGAGAACCTAACTGCTCTTACTTATACAAAAGGTTATTTAAACATTCTTTGCAGTTTAAAGGAAAATTGCAATCAAATTTAAAGCTTGCAAATATAAAGTATATACTTTTGAAAGTCTAAGTTTAATAGTCTGCCTTTAAACTTTTTCTTGTACTGCTAGTCGTGTTCAATATAATTGTCTGTTAAAATAAATCAAGCAGTGCCACAGATTAAAGACACTTTATTAATCAATAACTGTAAACCTAATTTTTTTATTTGCTTTTTCCATTTTACACCAGGCCTATTTCAATAACCTAAGAGAGGGAAATACACTCATCAGTCACCTGATGTAGAAATTCAGAACTTAACGAAACAGGGCTAATGGGTGAGAATTGAGTTGAAAACACCTTGACAAAGAAAGCAATTTCTTTTCTTCACACTCCTCTGAAGCTGTGGGTGATCACTGAAATCGAACCATCAACAGTGAGGGGCCCATCTGTCCCAAGGGCATCCCACATGAGCACAAGGGGGGAAATGAAATGCTTCTCCTCATACAGTCAAGCATTGATTTATCTACGACAAGCAATATGGAGCTGAAAATCTATGTTTTGACGTTCTTCACATGCCAGTCTTTAAAGTCAACACAAAACTTCTGATAAGAACAAAGTAAAGAAAACAGGTTAATAGCATTGCTCATACAAAAACTCAGTTTAGTCTAACAGTTAAAAATCCTTTTAATGGAACCATGCCACAGCTTAAGTTATAGGCCTCCTCCCTAGTGTCAAGATTCGCTTTTACTTTTATTCACTGGTTCAATTGTAACTATATTTATGATTCATAAATACAAGATTGAACAAGATTTTGGTCAGTGGTACAGAAAAAGAGCATATGGGCATAAAAATTATGCAAGAACAGTCAAGGTCTGTAAAAAGCTGTGTTTGTTGAAAGTCACTAAATGCTGGGGTCCAAAGGAATGCAGAATTATTATCTCAGTGGAGGCACACTTCAGCATAATTGAGATAAAATTCATTTTGAGGTGAAATTCATTGTGCCTCGAAAACTTGTGCACATTTGTGATGTTTTTACAATGTCAGGATGTTCTCATATCATAGCCAAAAAGGCAAACTGACCGTTTAATAATCACAATAGATGGTCCTCTTGGAGAGTTATTCCTATTAAACAGAAACTCTGCTTTGGGAAGTGATTACTCTAGAACAGGGATCAGCAAATCTGGCTTTCCAAATGTTCTCGGACATCAGTTCCCAGAAGACATGATCAGCAGGAGTGCTGACTTGGGCTTCTGGTAATAATTACCAAGAACACCTGGAGAGCCAAGTTTGCTTACCCCTGCTCTAAAGCAATGGTGGCAAAACTATGACAACTTTGCCAGAGGTGGCACTTACAGCCATCTCTGTGGGCATGCATGCTGTTGCCCCAGCACAGAGTTTGCCCTGTCCCTATGCCCAGCAGCCCAATGGAATTGCTTCCTCCTTCTCCCCGGCAAAGAGTTTGTCCCGCCCCTCTGCCCAGTAGCCCAATGGGAGAACTACCTCCTCCCCCCAGCACAGAGTCCGCCTCATCCCTCTGTTTGAGCATTCGGTCTCTAAAAGGTTCGCCATCAATGCTCTAGAGCAGTGTTTCCCAAATGCTGGTTTTTGGACTTCAATTCCCAGAAGCCTAAGTCATTTCTCCAAAGCACTGATCAGCCAATGTACTGACTGAGGCTTCTGGGAATTGAAGTCCACTAGTGGGCTGTGTACCCCTTGTTGGGAACCACTGTTCTAGAGCAATGATAAGGGCTCTTAGCTCCATACAGAGAGTCCTCATCTGACCTGTAAGCTTTTCCTGCTGTTATCTATCAACACATTTAAATCTATTTTAGCAGGGGGTGGGAATCCCTTCACATAGCTAAGCTGTCCTTTGCATGCAGGACTCTTGAATGAAACTGAGATGTGCTTTGCAAAGTGGGGGAAAACTGTTGCACAGAATTGAGAGAGCAGGATAGCTGCTTTACTGAGTAGGCATGCATTTATTTATTTATTTTATTTATTTATATTTGTTTATCGTCCTCCTCCCCGAAGGGACCCAGGGTGATTTCCAACAATTTTAAAAACACTTAAAAAATTAAAAACTTTAAAAAGCTTAAAAACTTAATCAAAAAGCTAGGTATTATAACTTGGACGTACTGGGGGTCAAACCATCCAACTGCCTAGGGAAATTGAACCATCCACTCCCGAGACCAGACCTGCCAGCCAGGTTTTCACTCCTTTTCTAAAGGACAGCAACTCTGTCTGCAGGTGTAGCTCTATTGGGAGGAGGTTCCACAGGGCCAGAGTGGACACCAAGAAGGCCCTCCTTCTAGTGACAGAGAGATGCATAAAATGGAACAGTGCTTTTTATGTATGGTGGCACAACATACAAACTGCTAGGAATTAGATCTGTTCCTGTTCACTTTGCGATCACGCCACCTATCTTTCCCTAAGCTCTGCTCTATGTCATTATCCCTATCTTCCAATTGAATGTGACCTGTCACCACCAAGATCTTTCCAAATTGGAATTTAGGGATAAAAATATTCTCCATTCTTGCTCTGGAGGGTACTGTGATAGTTCTAAGCATCATGAATGAAGAATAAAAAGAATTTACCATGGAAGAGAAAAGTCTTGGCCAGATCTTCAAAGCAGGTGAAACTAAAATGGCTATCCATTTTAAAGTTCCTTCAATCAGGGACTTGAAAAATAGGAGGAGTAATTATTGAACATGTATTTCCCCCCTCTATTATGTTCCAAGAGGAGTACACAAACATCACCTGTATTTTATTTAGGACCTCATTTGTTCTGCCTGATACCTAATATCATCAGTGAAGAGCTATCTCCCCCTAGGAATCGTTTTGTCCACCCACTAACAAACCCAGCTATTCATTTACTGTATACTCAAGTCTAGTTTTTTAGCCCCCAAAATCAAGTCCAAAAAAGGGACTCAACGTACTCGGGTCAACGACCCCGAGCGTCCCAAAATGAGGTGATGTAAATTCAAACATACATTTTTTAAAAAAAGCCCTAACACTACCATAAAAACTCAAAAACAAACCCACACAAATGTCTAAATTAATTAATTTTACCATATTTTTGTGTATTTTAATCATTGAAACTCATTAGCAGTTGCTGCATTTTCCACCCCCGACTTATACTCAGGTCAATCTACTTCCCTAGTTTTAGAGGTCCAAATTAGGTAGCTCAACTTCTATTCAGGATTACTTATAGTCGAGTGTATATGGGTATATTTGTTCCAAAGATCAACGTGACACACTGGACCTCTCCTGCCCTGCATAGTGATCGGGCAACATTAATATCCATCATAACACGCTTCAGAGCATTCAAAGAAGTATGAGGTTCTTTACTGTTTCTCCCTACTGTAAAGTGCAATGTAATATCCATCTGTCAAGGATTCTAACACACCCAGTGCTCTCAATAGCAAGCACAAATAATGTGTTCTCAATGGCAAGCACACCCAGTGCTCTCATTAGCAAGCACAAGTAATGGCTGATTAGCAAGCCAAGTCCAAAGTTTCATAGTTGACTCAGGTAGGAGCAAGGAACCCTGTTCAAATAAAAATCATGGGTGGATTCTAATACAAATCAAAAGGAATAGCTACCAATACATTAAAAAAATCTGTATTATTTGCTAAGTATAATTTGCTTAATTTTGATTTACAACATAAGATAATAGTTACTTGCTTTGGGACATACCACTAATAATACAGAAATCCAGACCAAAGCTTGGGAAACCCAGCTTGAAAATTAATTCATCGTAAATTTTAGAAAATGGAAAATTAATTTTGGGTGCTATTACCATTAAAAACCAAAATATTTAACACATTGAGTCATCTGTATCAATTCGTTATTTAAATAGATCTGAAATAAACTGCGGGATCTAAAGGGCTCCTTCATCGCTGAATCCTAATAGCATACAGTAAAACCCTGTACAGTAATACACTGGATAATGTTATGACTTAGTTCCACAAGTCATGACGTTATCCGATTTTTAGCATTGTCCGATGCATTCATCAAACAATGCTAAAAAAAAGCCCTGACTTCAGGGACAAACCGCTTTAAAGGCAGGCAGGGAAAGAAAGAAACCTCCCTGCCTTTATTTATTTATTTATTATTTATTAGTTCAAATTTATATTGCCGCCCACTCACCATGGCGACTCAGGGCGGCTTACAGACAATACATTACATTACATTACATTACAATACAATACAATATGTTGGGGTGGCCACAGGGGGAGGGGCGGCAAGGTCCTCTTCCTGCCCTGGCTTCTTCTTCCCCTGGCAGTTGGTATAGGCACAGGGGGAGGGGTGGCAAGGTCCTCATCCTGCCCTGGCTTCTTCTTCCCCTTCTTTAAAGCCACTCCCCACCTGCAGCGGTCTCTGCGACTGCAGTAGGGTCGGGAAAAGCACCTGCCTTTTCCCCCGACCCTACTGCAGTCGCAGAGACTGCTTTTTCTTTCTTTCCCTCCCTGTATTTAAACTACAGGGAAGGAGGAAATAGAGAGACGTGATTGGTTCTCTAGAGAACCAATCACATCTCTCTCTTTCCCCCTCCCTGTAGTTTACATACAGGGAAGGAAAGAAAGACACAAGCAGTTCTCTCTCTCCCTGTAGTTTAAATACGTCTCTCTATTTCCCCCTTCCCTGTAGTTTAAATACAGGGAGGGAAAGAAAGAAAAAAAAAGCAGTCTCTGTGACTGCAGTAGGGTCAGGGGGAAAGGCAGGTGTTTTTCCCCGACCCTACTGCAGTCACAGAGACTGCTGCAGGTGGGGGGTGGATTGGGTAGTTCTACCCAAACCACCCCACACCCGCAGACCATTGCATCAGATAACGCTAAGAATCATTATCCAGAATCGTTATCCAATGCAAGTTTTTTCCAAAAAAACTTGCATCGTTATCCGATTCTAGCATTATCCGATGCAATCGTTATCCGGGGTATTACTGTATAACTAATATAATTTGTTCTGTGGATCTTTTCATTATACGAGTTTTTCGTTACATGATGCATGCTTCATATAACAAAAATCCCTATGGGATGCATTGTACAGTGAAAATCTCTATGGGAAAAATCATACAACAACAAAATTTTCGCAGAGAGATACATTGCATCATATAACAAAAATTTTCATTATACGAGGCACAATGTGGTTTTTTTTTCAAATCCTCTTTGTTATACGATGTTTTCGCTGTAAGCGGCATTCCTTATACAAGTTCTACTGTATGTGCTTTTCCAGTAGCGTTATTTTTGTTACTTTAAAACTGTCTTTCTCACTCTGATACTTCTTTTTATAAATAGATCACAATATTAGATAGGGACAATAGGGTTTTATATTTTTGAGAACAATGAGGTTGGGGGGAAATTTGATCTGGAAGATTCAAACTTGTCTATCTATGACCAATGAGAGAAAGCCAGTAGACTACCAGAAAAGCTGGCAATTCACAAAATAACTAATAACTCCTTAATCATTTTAATATTTACTTTTCTATCACTCTACTATAGAAGCTATTAGAGAAAAATAAGAGTAAATGAGTATTTACAATTCCTTCTCCAGCACTACTCTGAAAAGCACTGGCATTCAGTCTCCTAGAGATAATATTAATTCTAGTTACCAGAAGTCTGAAAAATGTTTTTATCTATGTACTGTATACTGTAGTGTGGATGGAACCCATAACAAATACCTACAATGGTTTTAGCAGAATCCCAAAGATTCCTTGCTTCTTTTATATGAAAAAAGTATGTACACTTGTACATATTAACCTGTTAATTTGCCACTTCTTTCCTTATCCTCTCCCCAGTGTTAACATTAGGACTATATGCTCTTTAGGGCAGAGATAAGTATTCCTCTTTTATATCATTGGGGGGGGGGGTGAGCTTAGAATTGCAGAGCTGAAAGGGACCCGATAGATTGTTGACTCATCCCTGTCAAAGATCAGTGGTTACTTCAATTTCCATCTTTGTCTCTGCGACCATATACAAAAATCTTACAACTTGATCACCTCCTCTTCTACCTTGCAGTGTAGAGGATTCAAAACCACTGGTGAAAAATCCACTGAGGTAAAAACCCCAAATAATATACACCACTTACTTTCTAAGAACATTGTTCAATACATATTGTTATGATGTCTCTATTCTAGTTACAAAGGAATAATTCCCATATAACACAAAACACTGCAATGGCTCAAGTGACTCAGATGCTGACTGGAAAGCAGGAGGTCAGCAATATGATTCCTGAATATTGCAGAATGGAATAAACTCCCGTCTTTGTCCCAGCTCCTGCCAACCTAGCAGTTTGAAAGCAAGAAATTGCAAGTAGATAAATAGGTACCACTTTAGTGGGAAGCTAAACAGTGTTCCGTGTGCTCTTGTGTCGAGTCATGCCTGCCACACGACCACAGAAACGTCTGCAGAAGCAGACAGCAATGGCTCTTCGGCTTTGAAACAGAGATGAGCACTGAGCCCTAGAGTCAGATACGACTGGCTTTCGGGCAAGGGAAAGCTTTACCTTTACCATAAACACATCTGTGCACGCTGAAGAAATGTTATTCCAGGTTTCTCCAGTCAATAAGCAAATTCTTCAGTCTTAAAGAGACAGTGCAGTGATTCTTAATTCTATATCAAATTTGTCATGTTTTTAAACCACTGTATAACTCTGTGTTCAAGTAGAAATTGTATTTTTCTATCAAATATTTATCCTAGTAACAAACCACCTAGGAAGAGTCTCCAAGGATTAATACTTCTTGTGCTAGCAGGGCTTGTTTTTCTAGCACAAGAAGGAGGGCCTTCTCCGTGTCCGCACCAGCCCTATGGAACCTCCTGCCAACAGTTACGGCTGCAGATGGAATTGCTGCCCTTTATGAAAGAACTGAAAACCTGGCTGGCAGGCCAGATGTGGGGCACTGATGGAGGGGTGACTCCTGCCTGCTGGCTTATATAAATAATTAAGATTTCTCTCTCTTTTAACGGATGCATGCGTGCGTAAATTATTTAGAATTTTAATGGGGTTTTTAAGAGCTTTTAGTTAGTTTTTGATGTTGCTTTTAATTGCTGTTAGCTGCCCAAAGTTGTTGCCGAGTTGGGCGGCAATAGAAATTTGAAGAATAAATAAATAAATAAACATGTTTTCTATATTTCCATGGTGTCAGATCACAAACCTTCCAATATCAGTGCCTTTACAAGACGCCTAACTTCTATCATAAATGAAAAGAAGAAAGAATCAAAGAAAAATATAATTTGGAAAAAAAAACTTGGCTAAGAGAGAGAAAAGAAGAAGCCAAGTACAGTATTGCACAAGGATAAGCCAAACTTTAAATTGCATACATCACAGAGAAATTTAATCAGCACTAACGGAACCTAATACTGGCTCATAGAAGGAATACTGTAATCACCAGTGTTATATAATCCAGATCTTAAATGAATAAACCCTTTTGCTGTACATTTCAAAGGTACATCAAAATACTTCTATCCTGCCAGATGTTTTGGGAATTCTTTGAACAACGTATCACTAGGGTAGGAAAATCTAATTTTAGATAACAAATGAAACCAAAATTGTAAAGCTTATTGTAGTACTAAGACTGCACAAAGCAGCGGGCACTTTCAACTCTAAAGAAAACTGATTACTGATTCTAAAGAAAAGTGATTCCTAATTGGAAAGAGAAGGGTGAAAATATGCTTGAATATGTTAACCATGGCACTCTGAGCAGAAGTAGAGTCAGTTCTGAGACCGTCTTTTGCTATACCATTTGGATTCAGTGTCTCTAGAAACACTGAGTGGTCCATATATTGTGTTTTATGAATAAAATGTATAATTTAACACAAGGCACCCTTTTAAAAAAAGAAATCTGAGAACACATCCTGCTCTTGAGACCTTGGAAGAATCGTTGAGAGTAAGAATAACCTGAATGGAGGCAAGATGATGGCCTATCAGTCCCTGGAAAAATAGATGGAGAAGAAGTAGAAGAAGTGACAGACTTTACATCCTTAGGATCCAAGATCACTGAAGATGGTGATTGCAGCCATGAAATAAAAAGCCAGCTCATTCTTGGGAGGCAAGCTATAAGAAATTTGGGAAACATAGTTAAAAGTAGAGACATCACCTTGTAAACAAAAGTCCACATAGTCAAAGCAATGGTATTCCCAGTAGTAATGTGTGGTTGTGAGAGCTGGGCCATAAGGAAAGCTGAGTGCAGAAGAATAGATGCATTTGAAATGTGGTGCTGGAGGAGAATTTTGAGAGTCCCCTGGACAACAAAGAGAACAAATAGGTCAATCTTAAAAGAACTCAACCCTGACTGCTCCTTAGAAGGTCAAATAATGAAGATGAAGTTAAAGTACTTTGGACATCAAATGAGAAGAGAGGATTCACTTGAGAAAGCCTTGATGCTGGGAAAGGTGGAGGGCAGAAGAAGAAGGGGTGGCAGAGAATGAGATCGCTAGATGGCATTGTTGATACAATGGGCACAAAGCTGGGCAGGCTGAGGAGGATGGTGGAAGATGGGGTGCCTGGTGCGCTGTGGTCCATGGGGTTGCAAAGGGTCGAAATTGATTGCGACTGAACAACAACAAAGGTACATGAAATAATGTAGATCATAAGAGTGTCACATTGCAAATGCTTGCAGTATGTATTTTCACCTACTTTTACCTCTGGCAATCATATTTTCTAAGTTTTTAATTATTATAGATTTACCAATCAACATAATATATAATCAATAAATAAAATCTGTATACTTTTTAAAATTATAAACCTCTAATATACACTACTTTAGAAGAAATATTGGATTTTTCGGGGAGGGAGCGATAGATAAATAAATAAATAAGATTAGCATTGTGGAACTTTTTAAAATGAAAATCAAAAGGCTGTAGTAAACCAATATCCCTGAGATAACGAGCTCACCATCTCCCTAAATATACTCTTGATAGCTGATGCTTGGCTTCACAGAAGAAGAGAGTAACCAATTAGCTTGGACCAGCAAATCTGAATATGCAAAATATCCACTCATTAACACCATCAATTTCCACCACTTATAATTGGATTGTGACTATGTTCCACAGCACTTATAATGCCAAAACAAGACCAGAAAGAAAAATGTTCTGATTTCTTTTGCTTTGGGAATGAGAACAGCTCTCCCTTGGCGTCCGTCACACAATAGCAGTGACCACCCAAAGACTTCTGCATTAACTAAGGAACTCTTCCACTGCCTGCCAAATAAATGGTGTGAGAGAGACTCAAAGAAGGATAAGATTTCTTACTGAGGGACAAAAAGATCGGGACCCACAGAATTAAAGTACTTAGTCTGTTTATCTAGAGGGCAAAACTAAGACATATCCCTATATGTTTTGTATGTTTACACAAAAGAACTTAAGGACATGAAAACAATTCATCTACTTTGTGTTTCCTTATACTTCAGATGACAAGGGGCAGGGAAAGCAAATATTCATTAATTACAAGATTTTCTGTCTTTCTAAAATTTTGTTTACTCTCTTACATGCTTGGGCAGGCTAACACAGCTACGGGGACAGGTTAAAAACCAACAATAACGATTTTAATTTTGCACTAGTAATTCTGCTTATATTCTACTAATGCAATTGGTATCTACCGTGCATATTTTTAAAGACATTTTTATCCTTATTTTATAACTGCAAGTATAACTTTTAAACTGTTTTATGTGCTGTTTTATTCTTTTTAAACCAGATACCTGTCCCAAATGTAGCATAAATTTAAAAAGTGATTTTATTCTATTCTGTTTCAATTCATATGAATGTGTTTACAGGGGGTGCATTTTGATGGTATTTCATGCACCTAAACCCTTTTTACTGAACTGGTCATCGACCGCAATAAAGTTTGATTGATTGTGATTGTGACTAACACAGCTACCACTTCAAAGATTTCTTCTGAAGTTACAAGAAACCTAAGCGAATAGAAATCATGTATTTTACAAGAATTCATATAACCACTACTGACAATCATCTCCTTGACCCATTCTAAATAAAGAATACACACAGCATTTGAAGGGTTTGGGGTCATTGTCCCCCACTCTTGTCCATCCCATTCTTTGCTAGTGTCTTATTTTATAGGCAGAGGTTAAACTCCTGACCTCTCACCTTTAAGGCAAGTTTTTCTCCCCTCTTGTATAAAAAGGGGTTTTCACACTGTGCAGCATTTAGATTAGCCCCTTTCCTTTGGAACAAAAGCCACGTCTTTGTACCGCTGGTTTGGGCACAGAGTCTGTACATCAGAGGAAGCTGCTCCTACTTAACATTCACAATAACGATATTGTGAGGCCCACTAAACCCTCGCCTCTCCATGTCTAGACTTTCGCCCAACCAGCCAGAAAAAGAAAATCCTATCAAGCACTCAACTGAAAATTAACTAAGGTGTCCTGTTGGGAACCTGATGAAGATGTCATTTGAACATATGGTAAAACTTTTCCATTGTTTAACATAGAGATAGGAAAGAACTTTAAGAGGCCCAAGCTTTAAACAATCACTAGCACTAAATCCGTTAGGGGTCAGTACCTAGATTTTACTGTTGTTCAACAATCAACCCATGCCCTCCTTAAGCAGAATACAAACTACGATAGGACACAGACTGTTCTCAACTTTGTTTATCCTAAAGTAAGATTTATTTTTTAAAAAATCCAAGGGTATTTTATGCCAAAAAAAAAACCAACTACTGGCACCTCATCAAATCCCAAATGTTATCCTGCTATTGCACACTAATAAACCAAATTAGACGTGGTGTGTTAATATCAATGATCATTACAAAATTAGCTGACATGTACACATAATGTGGTTGCTGGTTCACACTGGCTAGATGGATTGGCTACGCCATGCATATAGATGGTGATAATTCTGCACAGGTGACCATTGGAAGTCACTGAGTAAAGAAATCCACTCAGTACCCAAACTGCAAAACCATAGAAGCTCAGAGGTCTAAATCAAAATACCAATGATTCTATTTTATCTATGTGCAACTGGCCACTCCTGAAGTTATTACACTTATGCCACAGTATACACACATGGTATGGACTTCCCATCCAAGAACAATAAATAGCAAGCCAGTAAAAGCGAACAAAACCATGTGGAGGAAATGAAAGCTAACATGAAAGAAAACTACTTAAGTAATACAATAAAACCTCGGATAACGCTAAAACTTGGTTCCACAAGTCTTGATGTTATCCGATTTTTAGTGTTATCCAATGCATGTTAAAATTCTATGGGATGCATCGGATAACGTTAAAGCTCCATAGAGATACATTGTAACCGCACAGACTTTAGCGGTTATAATCCGATCCATCCCATAGGACCTTAACGTTATTCGATGCAATTCTCCACCCCAGATTACTTAACGTTAAGCGAATTTAGCGTTATCCGAGGTAAATGTTATCCGAGGTATTACTGTAGTTTAAATAAGACCTTTCCAAGTCAGATGTGTTTAATACTCTACTACAGTACATGCTTTTATTGCAAAGCTGCATCTTAGATCCATTCAGAATGCAGTTCGTATACAGTACAGTATTTCCTATGTTTTTGTTACCAGACATTTATGTTTATTTATTACATTTATACCCCACACATCTGGGATATTTTCCCACTCTGTGCGGCTTATGAGACAATAATATGAGAACAAAAAAAATCAAAGAATGCCACGTGGTCTTTACGCAGTACAAATGAAGGAGCAGATGATACCTTTATTAGGCCTCCAAAATAATAATAATAATAATAATAATAATAATAATAATAATAATAATAATAATAATAATAATAATAATAATAATAATAATAATAATAATAATAATAATAATAATAATAATAATAGGACTGAAGAGCTGGAAGGGAACCTATGGATTATCAAATTCAACACCTGTCAAAGCAGCACAGGGGGAAGCAAACGCCCAACCTGTGGCTCTGCAGCCAAATACCTAAACCACTAAGCAACCAAACAATCAGTGAGCTTTTATGGATCAAGTCCGCTTCCTTAGGTCATGAACTGATATTTTGAGGACAGTGCAGAAAATTTACTGAAAGTTGTAAAAATGCATGGCAGGTGAGAACCCCTGACTTAGAGGGTAGTATGAAAAACATACCTCCAATGTTAATTCATCTTGAAGAAGAAGGCGTGGCAAAACCACCTGCCATGAATTTTTGCAACTCTCATGTATAATTTTTCTGCACTCACCACAAAATAACAGTGCATGGCCTAAGGAACTGGACTTGACCTATGAAATCTTGCTGGTTGTTTCAGGGATTTTAGAGGCCTAATAAAAGTATTGTCAGCTCCTGCATTTCTATTAGGAGCATTATTTATCCATTTCATGATAAGATGCAGAGCAAGAGTATGGCACCCCTTTCTTCTACTTGCCTAATTTTAGTGCATCTTGACCTTATCAGAAAGTCCCTTTCAGTGCTTTGGCCAAGAAGAAGAATACAAGTTTTGGAGATAAAAGCTAACATTTATGCATATTCCATTGAATTCATCACAATATTCCATTTAGGGCTAACAATTGCATTTTAGCATTACTGGGCAGCTCACAAGTTATATGTCTGGAAAAGGTATCCATTATCTCTTGTAACATCTATTTTCAGTATCTACCCAAGCTTAATAGCACTTTCTTGGAAATGATGATTCAGGAAGGAAACACAAGATTACCACTTCAGAACATGGTGTTACTAAAGAACTCTGTACCTGGGATGGGGGTGATGCAATTTCAGCACCAACATTCTATTTTTAATTGCACAAGATATTATTACTTTGGAAGGATATTCGCCTTGTGATTTTAAATGTTTATCCATCCATTTCCTCTGGAACTCAGCTTAAATGAGTCTATTACCCAAATGAGTCTATTCTGCAATAACACAAGAAAATTACTTGTCATGCCTTCTAAAAGGCAAACAAACAGGCCCTCCTCTGGGACCCGTCATCTGCCCGGAGAGAATTGCCGCCAGCTGTGGATGGTGTGAATGCACTCCTGCCCCCCCCCCGGGCCCCGTCATCTGCCCAGAGTTCATAAAGGACCGCTGGACGCCGGCAGTATGATGACGCTCCCGCCCTCCTCCGGGCCCCATCATCCGCCCGGAGAGAATTGCTGCCAGCTGCGGATGGTGTGAGCGCGCTCCCGCCCCCCAGGCCCCGTCATCTGCCCGGAGGTCGATAAAGGTCCGCTGGACGCCGGCAGTATGAGGACGCTCCCGCCCTCCTCTGGGCCACGTCATCCGCCTGGAGAGAACTGCTGCCACTGGGAACGTTTTGTAGGATTTTGCTTATAATCTTTGCAGGTTTCAGTAAATGTGGTTTTGTTTTTGATGTTTTTTTCTTTGTAATGTTTTTTGTAACATTTTATGGTGATATTAATATTTTCTGATTGTTACTGTGTTATTGATATGTATATATCTATTTTTCTGATACTGTGATAATTGTGATTATGATAATGTGAAATTTTTGACGGTTATGTTATTTTTTATACTTTGTAAGCTGCCTAGAGTCAGGTTCACCTCAGCAAGGCGGGGTATAAATCTGAAATGAAATGAAATGAAATAAATGAGCAATTGGGGTATATGGGGCAGGTGTTCCTAACCTAATGCCCATGGGCCAGATCCGGCCAGAAGTGCTATTTCATGTATCCCCACCCTTCCAAGGGCATTTGACAAACAAAGTAGCCATCCCTTTGAAGCTGTTGGGACAAAATGGCCACCCCCATTGTGCAAGCAGGGCAAAATGGAAACCCGGCCCTTGAAGCTGACTGAGAGAGCATGACCTAGTCCCCAGCTTGAAAAGGTTGGGAACCCCTGATGTAGGGGAAACATCATCAGATAGAGAGGCACAGTCCAGAGACAATGGCTGTAAAAGTCTAACTACTAAATGTTTGTAATAACAATAGCAGAGACAAAATGATATTGGACAAAGAAGAAGATGCCAAGGCCTAGCAGTGGCTGAGAACATCGCCACCTCCTCTGGGCCCACAACAACGGCCTGAGGAAGAAGATGCCAAGGCCTAGCAGTGGCTGGGGACCTTGCCCACTCCTCTGGGCCCACAACAACAGCCTGACGGGAGTTAGTTTGTGTTCTGGTTTGGTTGTTTTATGTGGTTGCATTTTATAATTTTTATTGTACTGTTGTTGTTTTGACTGTAAGCCGCCCTGAGTCGCCTCGGCAAGTGGGCGGCAATATAAATCTAAATAAATAAATAAATAAATAAGACAGATACTTTTGCTGATTTCTACAGAGAAGCACTTAGGAAGACCATAGAATTTCTGAATTTTGATAGTAATTTGACCTCTACACTTAGAAATGAAATCACATTAATAAAATGAGCAAGGCATAGTTTATTGAAATGATACAGCCTGTAATTTAAGTTGGCGTATCAGGAAGGAGATCACTCAGGTTCTTCAACTGCATTGGAAGAAAGAGAGAGGGAGTGTATCTCCTTCTATGAAACAGTATCATAACAGAGCACCCCACCCATTCCATCCACATGTCTGAGGACAGGACTGAAACTTGCTATTCTCCTGAAGCAACAGATGTTCTTTCTCTTCTTCAAAGCTGTTGCTGATCCAACAAATGTTCAAACAAAACAAATAAGGAAACCACTGGCAGCAAAAAAGAAACAACAGCAAAAACAGCAGCCAGACTGTAGCAGCAATTTGTGGAGGCATCAGGAAATAAAAGACAGAAAAGGCTTTCTAAGACCCACTGAACATCCCACACAGAAAAGCAAAGAAAATGGATTAGCATTAGAAATAAGGACAGACTGTAGGCCCCCTCCACAGTTTAGGATTCAAGGACCCTCTTTCCCCCTAACTCCACCTTACCCCTCACGCAGATGGCTAACTGTTCTGTTACTCTCAATGGGAAACAGCAGTTAGCAGCTTTTCATGAACTAACAATTTATTTTAGAAGTGTGGTCTGTGCTCACCTGATGACTTTACTTTACTTTACTTTACTTTACTTTACTTTACTTTACTTTACTTTACTTTACTTTACTTTACTTTACTTTACTTTACTTTACTTTACTTTACTATTCATATTTGCTATCCCGCCCCAATCAGGCAAGCCTGACTCTGGGCGGCTTACAGCATAGATTAAAAACATATCAGTATTTAAAAATTTTAAAAAATTCATGAAAATTAAAACAGTATCAGGGATATGATCAGAAAGGGTGGATTATCTTTAGACTTGCCACCCCACATGGGATCCCCCATTCCTGGATCCCCACACTTGTTCTGCCAGCCAGGTTTTTAAGCTCTTCCGGAAGGGCAGGAGCTCTGTCTGCAGGCACAGCTTAGTTGGGAGGAGGTTCCAGAGGGCTGGGGCGAACACAGAGAAGGCCCTCTTCCTAGTGCTAGCAAGGTGAGCCTCCCTAGCCAATGGAATAACAAGAGACATGTGAATGAGAGAGAAACAGTCCATAGTCTAAACCAGGAGTTCCCAACCTACGGCCCGTGTGCCAGACTTGGCCCATGATGCCATTCCATCCAGCCTATCGCCACCTCTGCCACACCTGGAAGTGGAAGCAGGTGCGTTTGTGTCAGCTGTAAACCACGCATGCGCAAATGCGCTCATGGCTGTCATAAATGTGGCCACTTTCGCTTCCCGGAGTGTGGTCCTTCCCGCTCAACTGTCCAGGGGACATAAAAAGATTGGTCTAAAGCAGTGTTTCCCAACCTTTGATTTTTGGACTTCGATTCCCAGAAGCCTAAGTCAATTCCCCAAAGCACTGATCAGCCAATGTACTGACTTAGGCTTCTGGGAATTGAAGACCCCCTATTGGGCATGTGAACCACATTGGGAACCATTGGTCTACGTTCTGACTTCTGAATGTGCTCTCAGCTCCATCTTCTGAAATGCTCCTTGGACAGTTTCCTTTATTTATTTATTTATTTATTTATTTATTTATTTATTTATTTATTTATTTATTTATATTTGTTTATCACCCTCCTCCTCAAGGGGACCCAGGGCGATTCACAACACATCAGCATCGACAACAATTTAAAACCAGTTCAAAAAATTAAAAGTTTAAAAGAAGCTTAAAAACCTATCATTAAAAACTAGGCATTGTAGCTAGGAGGCACTGGGGGTAAATTTGTTCAAATTCAAATTTGTTCACCCTAGGCTCCAATGCAGCAACTGGTTCTGTGGCTTCGACCTCCCAGTCCACCACAGACACCTGCCTACAGTGCAGACTTGACAGGGATGCTGCTTTTGAAGGTGAAGGTAGGACCAACTGGCACAAACTTGACAGTCTGCCCCTTCGTATTATCATGCTATGTTGCCTGAAAAAGGCTAGAGTTTTTAAAAACCCTTATTTAGTCAAGTGAAAAGCCTAACACTGGATTTCCTCTAAGGGTCATGTAGCCAAATAATAAACAATACATGAGGTAAAATATTCCCTCAGCTTGTAAAATGTTTCCTTCAATAACAGCATGACACAAATGTTCTATGGAAAGGAAAACTACCTCAGTCAGTAGTCTAAATAAAGATAGCACTAAGCACATCCTTGTTTCTCAGAGTTCAATCAATGGGTAGTAGCTAATTTTGTGTTCCATCCAGAAATTGTAAGCACTAAATCTTCCCTTTTGCTGAATTAATCCCACATAGAAGATTAATCCCTGGCTGTCATAATCTAGGCCGTCTTGGAATTTTTGACAATTTTTCTTTTGAGCTGTTCTAACACTTTCTTTGGTCACTGATGTTTCTACCCAAAAACATATCCATAAAAAACTAATAAATTTATGAAAATCCTTACATACTTATTTTCAATAAATTCAGCATTGCATATCTAAAGGTTACAGATACAGTGGTACCTCACTTAAAGAGCATAATGCGTTCCACGGAATTGCTCTTTAAGCGAGTTTGTTCTTTAAGCAAAACACCATTGTAAGTGACCAATTGTGACTTCTAGTGGAGGGGGGGTTGCAAACCCTGATTTATTTGCTACTATATAAACTCAAGTATAAACCTAGTTTTTTAATCCCAAAAATGAGTCCCCAAAAGGGGAAATAGCTTATATTTGGGTCAGTGACCATGAGCATCCCAAGACCGCATTGGATTGAGATGTGCCAATAATTTAATTAATTTCACCATATTTTCATGTATTTTGATTGTTGAAACTCACTGCATTTCCCACTCTCGGCTTATACTTGGGTCAATCTATTTTCCTGGGTTTTCAGGTCAAAATTAGGTGCCTCAGCTTATATTCGGTTCAGCTTATACTCGAGTATATGCAGTAAGGGAGCTTTTTGTTGGTTTTAGTTGTTAAGCAAGGTGACCATTCAGAGAAAATTCTTCTCTTTAAGCAAGTTACTCTCTAAGCGAGGCGTTCTTTATGTGAGGTTTGACTGTATTTTGTTTGAACTTGATTTACTGGTTAACCAAGAACAAATATTTTACTATATGGGTGGAACAGTAGATATTAGTAATCAAAACAGCAAGGGTAGTGGAAGGAGATATATAATATAACAAATAATATAATATAATAAATTATGTCCCATAATAGTGCACCATAATGTACAGCAATACCTCGGATAACGCTAAGACTTGGTTCCACAAGTCTTGGTGTTATCCGATTTTTAGTGTTATCCGATCCATGTTAAAATCCTATGGGATGGATCGGATAACGTTAAACCTCCATAGAGATACACTGTAACCGCACAGGCTTTAGCGGTTGTTATCAGATCCCTCCCATAGGACCTTAACGTTATTCGATCCAATTCTCCTCCCCAGATTACTTAACGTTATGTGATTTTAGCGTTATCTGAGGTAAACGTTATCCAAGGTATTACTGTATTGCAATTCCTGAAACTACTTTACAACAGGTTCCAGTTTTTTAATAGTTATTTTTAGACTCAGGACCACAGCTTTTTTACTTGTTTCAAATATAAACATTAACTTGTAGTCTTCAATGGGCTACAGTCTGATCTCCAATATCTGCATCAGCATGTATGCTTAGAAGTTCAATGTCAATATTCCTGTAACACCAACATAAAGTCACAGTTTGCAATTAAGAAATAATCTAAAGGTTAGTAAACCCAGCCAAAAGCAACTATTTGTCTATGAAACGACCCTTGTAGTTGTATTTCTGGGAGAGCAAAGAAGAGGCAGAGAACATTCACTACATTACGAAGCACACTTTGCTTGAATTTATCTTGTGAAATGAAGGGATGGACAGCTTTATTCTCTCCATGTCATCATTTAACTCCGGAGTTCTCAACTTTTTTAAGCCAGGGGCCGGGTCACGCTCCCTCAAACAGCTTCCGGGGCTGGATGGCCATTTTGCCCTTCCTCTACCACATGGTATTTCCTGGTGTGGTGGAGCTGGTGGTGGTGGGCCACATGAAATGGTGCTCTGGGCTGCATCTGGCCCATAGGCTACAGGTTGAGAATCCTTGATTTAACTCTTAAATTTTTGAACATTAAATGATAGCATGGAGAGAAAAAACTTGTTCAACCCTCTACTTTATACCATAAATATTACAACGACTTGAGTGGATTTAGATAACAGAAACACATGTTCTAATCACACCTAATTATAGAATTAAGGTAAACTGCAGTGAACAAAAGAAGAAATGCAGCATTCCATCTTCTTCAGTGGCTTGAAAGACCAACCAACCTCGTCACATCCTGAATTGATTTTCAGTTCATCTGGTATAACTGGGCTAAAATGCAGCAATACTTGAGACACTGCATCACTGCAATGTCTGTGTGCTGAAGGCAGCTCCCGACGGCACGTGCTTTGCCCCAACAACCCGGAAGAAGATGGAACGGCGGCGGCAAGGCGATAGGGGCTGAGTGCTGCCCTTATAATTGAATCATGTGCAGTTGCCCACCCTCCCTCCCTTAAGCAACAGTGTGATTGTTTTGGTCGCTCCGGGGCCGGGTGGGAATTTTTGTTGAAACCTGATTGGCTCCTTGGTTTCTTGTGGTTTTCGCCCACCCCACACTGTTGTGTATGGTTGAGATATGGAGGTACCCCCTTTTAATTTGGTCACTTGGCGGGTAGCACTGGTAAGGAAATGAAGCAGATCCCTATATCATCGGGTCAGGACGCATTTCACCAGTCAGGGTGGTTGACAGCCTAGAAAGAAAGATACCCTGGATTGGTTGAAATGAGGAACAGGAACAGGGGGCTGCCATGCTTGGCAGCTGGCAGTCCCATGCAATCGTTCGCCTGATTGGGGTGTCAGAAGTAAAACCAGGTGAAGGTCACTTCTGACATGGGATCTAGAAAAATTGGTGAGTATTCAAATTTAAAAGTTAAGCCTAAGGTTAATGGAATAGATTATTCCAACAAGCAGCCTTACCAGTGCTACGTCGGCCTGCTGCAGAGCAGCCTAACCAAGTTAATGCATTCAACAAGTTAAGATCATTATCAGTTAATAAAGTGGCTCGATTTTTCAACCAACTTGATTGTGTCTGTCTTCTTACTCCAGGGGTGTATGGGGCAAAGATCAGGCAGATCACCACCTGTCTAAAAGCAGCTCCAACAGCAGAGGGAGCAAGGTATAGATATAAGGCCTACTACTACATTCTCAAGTGGCTAAGACACTGACTGGGAGGCAGAAGGTCAGCAGTTCAGTTTCCAAGTACTGCAGGACTGAATGAGCTCCAATCTCTGTCCCTGCTCCTGCCAACCTAGCAGTTTGAAAGCAAGAAATTGCAAGTAGATAAACAGGGACCACTTCGGTGGGAAGGTAACAGAACTCTGTGTGCTCTGGTGTCTAGTCATGCCTGCCACATAACCACAGAAATGTCTGCAGAAGCAGACAGCACTGGCTCTTCGGCTTTGAAAAAGAGATGAGCACTGAACCCTAGAGTCGGATACGACTGGCTTTCGAGCAAGGGAAACCTTTACTATGTTCTCCTGTTTGAAATCTTGAGCACCTTACAGTGAAGTGAGCTAAGGAACCTGACACCCCTAACATTTCATGACTAAGCCTTTCCCCTCTTCTGCTTTACTCCTTCTGAGTAAATGTGATTCAGTACAGGTCTAGCATTCAACTGGGGTGGAGACCGGAAAAGACAAGGAGAACAGGAATTTATTTTTTACATTTAATTTAAAACATTACAAAATAACACATTTTATTTTCAGACATCTGTATACTGAACATGGATTACATTTGAGGTTGCTAGCCACATTTCTTCCTTCTATTAATTAATAATGGTCTGCCGTCAAGTCAATCCTGGCTTGCAGAGACCCTTTCCAGGGTTTTCTAGGTTTTCAGAAGAGGTTTACCATTCCCTTTTTCAGAGAGCTTCTCTGCCCTGGCAAGATGTACCTTTCCCCCACCATTTGGGGCTCCTGAAAGGATTAGTGGGTATGAAAGCAAATAATGCTAATAATGAAGGTGCAATGTGGCTGAATGGCAGTGTGATGGGGTGGGGAGATAAAAACATGGGAAAATATTACCTAAGAGTACACTTCGGTGTTCCTCCATCCAGTATCGAAGAGTTAGCAAAAGAGGATCAGTCTGTTTCCAGACAAATGAAGATCAGCAAGACCTTATAGCCTATATAATTCAAGGACATCTGCTTTTTTATTACATAAGCCAACAGCTGGTCTAACTGTCCAGAGTATATAAAGAATTCTAAAGCTTCAGCTTCTGTAGCTGTAATGTTATCGAACTGAGTCTCTAACATACAATTCCAAGTGTAACAACAGTAAAGCACTATACAGTAATACCTCAGATAACATTAGTATCGAATAACACTAAAATCGCATAACATTAAGCAATCTGGGGGGAAGAATTGCATCGGATAACATTAAGATCCTATGGGATGCATCAGATAACAACCGCTAAAGCCTGTGTGGTTACAATGTATCTCTATGGATCCCATAGGATTTTAACATGCATCGGATAACACTAAAAATTGTATAACACCAAGACTTGTGGAACCAGGTTTTAGTGTTATCTGAGGTTTTACTGTATGTCTATTTAAGGTAATGCTGGCTGAGACGATCACATACAGCTTCCTGTCTGTTCAGTGGAAACAAAGATACAAGCCTAAATATAAACACAACAAGGGATATTTACTATGCTAGAAATTCAATCCATAAACTAGTTGCCTAATTTAGCAACAGATCTTATTAATGTTTATTTTTAAAATGGAGGCATTAAAAGCTTGTGTAAGGTATTGATACAAAAGCTGGACAGTAAATAAAGCTGACAGGAAAAAGATGATTTGAAATATGGTGCAGGAGGAGAGCTTTATGTATATCCTGAACTGCCAGAAAGACAAAAAATTGGGTCCTAGGACTGTAGTGGCTCAAGTGGCTAAGATGCTGACTGGGAGGCGGAGGGGTCAGCAGTTCGATTCCCGAGTACTGCAGGACAGAATGAGCTCCTGTCTTTGACCCAGCTCCTGCCAAGTTTGAAAGCAAGAAATTGCAAGTAGATGAATAGGGACCACTTCGGTGGGAAGGTAACATCGTTCCGTGCGCTCCGGTGTCTAGTCACGCCTGCCACATGACCACAATAATATCACACAATTAATGCACTCTTAAGATATATCCTACTCTTTGAAAGAATATATGAGGATAGTACAGTATACAACTTTTGATTTTACAGTGGGAGTTATATTTATAAGTGGTCAAAAGTTTATCTTTATTACAGATGCCATTTCAACCTTACAGCCACTTAATAACAGTAGCTTCGCTGTTCTTAATGCATTTGCTTCACACTATAAGAGTGATGGTGAACCTTGGCACTCTTGCTGTTCTTGAACCTCAATTCCCAGAAGCCATGATCAGCAGGAGTGCTGACTTGGGCTTCTGCCAACTGAAGTCCAGGAATACCTGGAGTGCCAAGGTTTGCCATCACGACACTATAGCATCCTTCTTACAGGCACAGGAGGCAGGAGAAATGGCTAATCATTGCAGCATTTTTTTCCAATTATCATTTCTCCAAATGAAAAGAAAATCAACTATCAGACACTTCAGAGAGCCACCACCATCACTTTGAACAATCCAAAAAAGGTTTTTCTCCAGTTCTCTGAAATTCACAAAATTCTCTAAATCAAATGCTTCATCCCATTCATTACAATAAGTGAGTAATGTGCTGTAGACTGCTAGATTTGCTGTATATTGAGATCTGGTACAGCTCAGTGGATTAGAGTACCTAGCTACAGTGGCGTAGTGTGGGGGGTCAGGGGGGCAACCTCCCCAGGCAGCATTTTCCAGGGAGTGGCAAAATGTTCCAGCAGGAGGCGGGGCATGTGGTCCAGTGAGCTGGTTTGCCTGCCTTCACCTGGTGTTGCCTTGTGTGGGCGGACGGGCAGGTGGGTGGAACAGCCCAGCCTCTGGAGATGGGGTATAGGATAAAGTCAGGACCTAGTGCCTTCGCTCCTCAGGTGCTTTCCGCCCATGCCTCGGCTGCAGACAATGGGTCAGTCAGGAGAGTGCCCAGGCTTCAGGTCACCAGCCAGCCAGCTGGTCGCACATGGGGTGGGGAAGGTGGGGTTTGGCTCCCTGCAGCTGTGGCAGAACTGTGGGAAGGGTGGGGTGTGCAGCGAGAGAAAGCAGGGAGGGCAGACTGGGTGGAATAGGGATGGGTGCCAGGGGCAGTGAGCCTAGATGGGGGGCAGCGAGTTTGGCCTGCGCTCTGGGTGGCTGAAACCCGCGCCATACCACTGCCCAGCTGTGTAAGGAGATCAAAGCTCCACCAACCTCTTAAACCAGTGTTTCCCAAATGCTGGTGTTTGGACTTCAGTTCCCAGAAGCCTAAGCCAGTATATTGACTGATCAGTGCTTTGGGGAATTGACTTAAGCTTCTGGGAATTGAAGTCCAAACACCAGCATTTGGGAAACACTGTACTTAAACCAGCATCAGTCAAGGCACATATGGCAGGGCTATGTGCCCTGATATATATGCAGTCTGAGGCAAGCTGTGTTCCCAAAGTAACACCAAAAAGAAGGACTGGTAAACCACTTTTGAGTACTTTATATCTAGAAAACCCTGGGAGAGTCACTGGAAATAGGAATAGGTTTCACAATACACAATTAGTAGTAGCAGTCCTACTTCAATTTTGCATATAAGTGTTTACTCCATTAAAACGTAGTCGTTCTATAGACTTTTAAAGCTACACACAATCCTTTCTGAATTATAAAGATCATGGTTTCCTTTTTTTTTCACTCCCAAGTGAAACCATGAAAAGGAACCAAAAAAGGAAGTGAGTTATCTGATTAGTATAGGAGTTTGAGCCACTAGCATGAACAAACCGGTTGTGAGAAAGGATACTTATTAACATTATACACTGCAACAACAATCACCTGCAGAAATATACATCAATGCCTAACAGCAACTGCTATCTTTAAATTAGCAACAAAGCACTAATTTAATACAGTTAAATAATTGGGAAAATTGCTCATAATAGCATCTAACATACTATTTTATATTCAGATATCATGTTTTGGATTCAGAGGCTGTGTTCCTCTCACAAATGTTGTGTGTTTCCAAATATCTTGTAGAATCACACTTGCAAATAAAACCTGTGCTGAATGACCAATCATATAGCATCCCTTGCAGACATTAAAAATATAGCATTAGACTACACAAATGGAATTTAACTAGCTCTATAGTGGTACCTTGCTTAAAGAGCATAATGTGTTCCACAGGATTGCTCTTTAAGCGAAACACCATTGTAAGTGACCAATTGTGACTTCTGTTGGGGGAGATTGTGAAACCCAATTTATTTGTTAAGCGAGTTTTTTTTTTGTTGGTTTTCTGTGTTAAGCGAGACGACCATTCAGAGAAAATGCTGCTCTTTAAGTGAGTTACTCTCTAAGCAAGGCGCTGTTAATGTGAAGTTTTACTATACCATACTGTCTTTCTCTGCTTCAGATAATTACTGAGAATGTCTTATTTTTCATAGCCACCCAGCTCACCCTTGATGGACCTAAAATAGAGGAGGGGGTGGCAGAATGATAGAAGACATTGTTTGATAAGTACCTGAGTAAACAGTTCATAATGAAGGGTCAGCTTAGCCTAGGAACCCTTTGTCATGGTTGAGGTTTCTTTCATAATTGAAGAAATAGTCCTTGGGTTCTACAGATCTGCCCTAAACTGTACTTAACAGGGTATTTTAAAGCAAGGCTTAAATTTTTAAAGCTTACTCTCCTTATGAGTTGCATCATATCTAGAAGAATCTTTAAATTGAGATCTTATAAAATCTGATCTTGGACCAGTGTCAGAAAACATGAGCAGGACACAGTTGAATCAGAAGTACAGTAATACCTCGGATAACGTTTACCTCGGGTAACGCTAAAATCACATAACGTTAAGTAATCTGGGGAGGAGAATTGGATCGAATAACGTTAAGGTCCTATGGGATGGATCGGGTAACAACCGCTAAAGCCTGTGCGGTTACAATGTATCTCTATGGAGCTTTAACATTATCCGATCTATCCCATAGGATTTTAACATGGATCGGATAACACTAAAAATCGGATAACACCAAGACTTGTGGATCCAAGTCTTAGCGCTATCCGAGGTATTACTGTACAGTGGCACCTCGCTTAAAGAGCATAATGCGTTCCACATGATTGTTCTTTAAGCGAGTTTGCTCTTTAAGTGAAACATCACTGTAAGTGACCAATTGTGGCTTCTGGTGGGGACGGTTGTGAGTTTAGTTGTTAAGCGAGTTTTTGGTTGGTCTTAGTTGTTAAGCCAGGCAACCATTCAGAGAAAATTCTGCTCTTTAAGCGAGTTATTCTCTAAGTGAGTTGCTCTTTATGCGAGGTTTTACTGTAGAAAGAAGAGTAAACAATGATGGGGAGCAATTATATTTGACAGCCAAAGATCATGTATTAGAGTATCTTGGCCCAATATTTCCATTAATTGCAAACATAAACAATGTTAACGGGATTAAACTGACATGAAAATTCTCCCTTCTATTTCAAAAAACAAGAGACTACTTGACAACAGAGCAGCATTACACTTGTTTTTAAAACTGAATACTGAAGGGAGAGGATTTTTTTTAATGATGCAGAGAAAATCAAAGTAAACATTTCAGCAAAAATTCCTGGAAATATGTAGGTCACACTAAGAACTTTCTGCCTCCTAAAGCAGCCTTTCCTGCTGCTCAGTTTTTGCAGGGAGATAATAATTCTCTGCCTCTGATATTTCCACAGCAACACTTATGACTGTGATGTCATCAACTCAACCTCAACTTCACAGTAAGATCAAGCACAGTGAGCAGATGGGATGCAAAGAAGAAAGCCCATTTAAAATACAGATCTCTTTCATGGAGAAGAAAAGAGCGCAAGCACAGAGACTGAATGGGCCTCATTTTAAAGTATGACATATTCAAAAGATTATTCCACCAGGAAAATCTATTTCAGCCTGGATCTACAATACCCACCAAGTAACTTAAATTTGTTATGTTTCATTTTAAATTAAATTGGAGATTTTTTTTAAAAGGTTATCGATTATAAGTACAAAATAATTTTTAATTTTTAAAAAAGGTATCAATTAGAAGTGCAAAATAATAAAATCACATAAAATAGCCACAGATGATTATTACCAGCTCCAAGACACAGGACTTTTCATACAGGCTTCATGTAGTTGAAAAAATATTTAGTTAAAAAAGTGGATTTCCCACCATTGCTAAATGCAATTACAATATGTTTCTATGTAACACCCAAGGTCATTTGAGTGTTACTCAAGCCACCACCTCCACCAGCTTGCCCAAAAGAGGAATGTTGGCAACCATATGATATTTAAGATAATTGGCTGTCAACTTGGATTTTTTTTTCGGGATGAGTTGGGTGATTGTTTCCTTCAATCAAGCTGGCAGAACACTCTCCTTCAGAGAAGAATTAAGGATCTCCTGTATTCACCCCAATATACTCTCACTGGCAGCTTTAATTAGGAGAGGCAAGAATGTAGTGGAGAGGTAGTGGCTCTACAGCTAGTAAGCATCCCAGATTGTTCCTGTGCTGTTACCTGCTGAAATTGATCCAGCAAAAGCAGAGCAGATGATGCACTTGATATCTCACAATAATTAACTGCCATAATAATAATTTCATGTCAGAAATTATTCTGGGTTGAAAGGATTTTTATGGGAGAAACTCTGCTCAGAGGATGCCTAAATGAGGGTCTTTTCATGTCCCCAAGAGCTGGGACAGAGATGGACGATCAATCCATCATGCAGTACCTGGGTCTTGAACTGCCGATTTGCTGGCCTTCCAACCAACAAGGTGAGCTTCTTAACCACTGAACCACTGCAGCCCTGCCACAACTTTGGAGTCCAGATCCCTTCAGATGGCATCAACCTTGGATCTAAAATTTGCTGCTATAAGATTAGTTAGTTATGTTAAGTTGTAGCTCAACCAATTGCTCCTGACCAGATAATTCTTTGGCAGTCTTAAAGAGCTCTCCGATGATTATCAGTGTTCATTATTTGACAGATGTTACATTGCTTTCTCATCAATTTCACTGCATTCATATATTTCCTGGAGCAGTTCTTTATAGTTTCAAGGTTGTAAACTGAGGGATCCTTCTTCCATTTGCTCTCTAGACTCCTCCTCAGCTGCTTTAGGATTCGAGGTTTGTTAGAAAACCACAAATCAGGATAAACCATGGGCTGGATTTGGCATTTAGGAACAGTAGTGTTCAGTGCCCTGGTCTTCACAAGGCATTCTGGAAACCCAGAGGATTCATTAGTCTACAAGATTGGACCATCTTAATAGGTCCAGGTTCCCCATGGTGGTGAGATGCCAACATCACCCTCAGATTGTAGCAAGAAGTGATTTGACCATGACAAAGAAGTGAGGGTAATGTCCCTCACTCTCAGATCATCTCTCTGTGACATTGAGAAAACCAGGTCCAATATGCAACCTGCAGCATGAGTGGGAGCATTGACGTGTTGGGATAGTCCCATGGATGTCATGGCTTCCATGATGGCTGAAGCCACTCCAGACAAAGGAGCCTCCATGTGGATGTTGAAGTCTCCCAGGACTACCACCCTAGGGGACCTCAACACTGCTACAGAGATGAAGTCCACCAGCTCTGAAAGTGAGGGTGTTGGGTCACAGGGAGCTCTATAAACTAACACAATCCCAACCTATCCCTGGCTCCCACCTCAACATGCAGGCACTTAAGACCCAAACTCAAGAGCACAGAGGCTGCTAACTTTCAAAGTGTTCCAGGCACTGATGGCAACCCCACCCTTCAGATCTCTCTTGGTATGTAATTACAAACCAAATGAGCACATATGATTCACAGTCCAGTCCAGCAACAACTTTGAACCATTTACTACTCTACAGTCTCTTATACTTTTTTGTGATTTTTACACTAGAGCTTCTAGGAATTGACAAAAACCCTTGTGGGGAAGTTCTTCTGGAAAAGATATACTGTATGGTTTAACTCAGATAATTAGTAATATGGAAAAGATGTACAGTACAAGAAACCAGAGGACTATTTCCAGCAGCTTCCTGTGTTTTAGTCAATTTTGACAAAATATATAAGGTATGACCCCAGTCTCATCACCAACACAACTTTTTTTAATGTTGGGACCTTTATAAGTGCTCAACTGTTGAAAATACAGAATTGCTGATTTCTGCTCACCAAAAGCTAAAATAACTAGACTGAGGCTACTGTCACTCTGAGCATGAGTTCTCAACCTTTTTAAGCCAGGGGTCGGGTCACACTCTTTCAGACAGCTTCAGGGGCCAGATGGCCATTTTGCCCTTCCTCCATCACATGGCACTTCCTGGTGTGGTGGAGGTGGGGGGGGGGCTCATGAAATGGTGCCATGGGCTGCATCTGGCCCATGGTCCACAGGTTGAGAATCCCTGCTCTGGAGATATCATAAGAAGATAAGATTCAGGAGAGAAGACTACTAGGGGGAAATGAAGGCAATAGGAAAAGAAGACGACCTACATGAGATGAAATGACTGGATAAAGGAAACCATGACCTTTATTTTGCAAGGCCTAAGAAGGGTTGTCACAAGCAATTTAACAGCAACAGCAAGCAAAACTAATAACACTACTTTCCTGCAAATCATTTCACTTTATTTTCTCCAAAGAATCAATTGACTTTGTAGCTTCATTTTTACACACAGGGGAGCCATCTCCTTTGTGCCTTCAGCACGAGTGCCTCACTACTTCCTCTTATTGATAGATAAAAGGCACTCTGTGCATGCTCATAAGTACTATATTACATCACGTTTTCTGGAGATATAAATACTGAGGTTGAACCCTAGCACAATTTAAGTTCTAGGTCAGTGATGGTGAACCTTTTAGAGACCGAGGGCTCAAAAGGCAACCCCCAAACCAATCTGTGCTGGGGGGTGGAGGAAGTGCTCCCATTAGGCTGCTGGGCAGAGGGGTTGGGCGAACTCTGTGCTGGTGAGATGATGCACATGCCCAAAGAAAGGGCTCTGCGTACCCCCTCTGGCACATGTGCCACAGGTTCTCCACCACTGTCCTAGGGGGTCAGCTAATCTAAATATCTAAAAGTCTTATCTAACCACTAATGTTCCTCTGCAGAACATAAAAGAACTTGGGACAAACTGGAGATATAGAAGCTTTCCTCAGCCATTCATTATTCTTATTAGTAGCTCCCAAGCTCTAACACAGTGATGGTGACCCTTTTAGAAACTGAGTGCCCAAACAGAGGGGCAGGGTGAACTTTGTGCTGGGGGGAGACAGGAAACGCTCCCATTGGGCTGCTGGACATAGGGGTGGGGTGAACTCTGTGTTAGGGGAAAAAGCACTCCCATTGGGATGCTAGGCAGAGAGGTGGGCAAACTTTGTGCTGGGGGAGGGAGGAAACACTCCCATTGGGCTGCTGGGCAGAGGGGTGGAACGAACTCTGTGCTGGAGTGAGAGTGCACATGTCAACAGAAAGGGCTGGGAATGCCACATCTGGCACACATGCCATAGGTTCACCACCACTGCTCTAACACATAACCTGACTTTTAAAACCCGGAAGGCAGAAAAATCTAGCTTAGGGGAAATGCTTTGAAACAAAACTTCATCCCCCCCCCCCGCCCCGTTATTGGCAATATTATGACTAGGTCCAAGTTAAGAATGAGGAATATAAATGTGTTGCATGAAAAAAATATACACCTCTCCTTCGGCTATCCTCATTACCAGAAGAAGAGGAGCACAGGGACAAATCCTGCTTAAGTATCATAATTATATACAGCACTAAAATGAAATCTATTAAATCAATTATAGCATACAAATTGGAAAAGGTTAGAAAGATTAAAGGATAAACCAAATGTGATTTGTAAATCTGCAATTAAATGTTGTTTTGCCACAGCCAATGATAATAGAAGAAAGCAAATGTAAAATACTATACTGTGATTAATTTTCCTATTAATTACTGAAAACCTAGTACTGTATCATAAAAAACAAGTCAAAGGTCAATGGTTACTTTCAATCTATTATCTACATTTTAAAAAATAGATATCAATGAAATAAATAACACTGGGGAACAGTGATTTTGGTGCCTCTGTTTCTGGCTATATTTGGGTCACTGATTCCAAAAATGCTTTCAGTTATGCCCCATCAGCTCTAGTTTTTTAGATATGGCTTATTCACATTAGGCCAATCTAACCATACTGGTTGGATATATAACCAGAGGCATAAAAAAATTCTGCCCACCCAAAAATTTTTGGCCCACCCAAATATTTCCCACCCCCCAAAATAAGTATTATTAAAACAATCCGTTTTACAAATGGTTTGGCAAATACAAGTGTAGTCATAAGAGCAATGTATAATGACATCATCGATATCTCATGAACTAGAGCTGCTAGAACAAAATGGATGGCATTTTCGGAATCAGCTGCAAAAAATAGCCAAAATCAGTTGAAAAATTTTAGGCACCAAGAAAAAAAAGGTTTTTTTGTTCCCCAGTGTAATGTGTCCCATCATTCATCTATCTAGTTTCAGTGGAAAAATAAAAATAACTGGAGATCATTACCTTCATTTTCAAATGCCTGGCATTTTACCTGTAGCACCAAGTCAAAGGTCCTCTCTGGATTTTGCCTAGAAGTATAAACAAGTTTGGCAATTAGTCATGCATGAGTCAAAAATATGTGTAAACCGTCCAATTGCAAGGATGTTATCTCTGCTTTACCAACAGAACTGGCAACCTAAAACATTAAATAGCATTGAGGATATTGTGTTGCAATTGTTTTTCTTCTTAGACTACAAAGTAATTCTTCTCTATAAAGTCACAGTGAGATACAAAAACAATTACATGAAGATTAAGTTAGCAAAATACAAAGTAACCTACTGGCTGAACAAGTGATACTTGATTTGCTTCCACAAGAGTAGTGGTTGAAGAATCAGACTACAGAATACATTATGAATACTAAATGCCACAACTCATACCCTATTGCAAATCAAAACATTTGCCTTTACTTTCTCGGGAGAACAATCAACTCACTCATCTCCTGCAATATAAATTAAAAATTAAGAATATAAATGGGATCTTATTTGTCTAGGACACAAACATCTACAGATACCCAAATTTTGTGTTTTGTTCACATTTCCTGTCATCACACCAATTTAAAGGTAAAGGTTTCCCTTGCTCGAAAGCCAGTCGTATCCGACTCTAGGGGTCAGTGCTCATCTCTGTTTCTAAGCCGAAGAGCCAGCGCTGTCTGCTTCTGCAGACGTTTCCATGGTCATGTGGCAGGCATGACTAGACACTGGAGCGCACGGAACACTGTTACCTTCCCACTGAAGTGGTCCCTATTTATTTACTTGCAATTTCTTGCTTTCGAACTGCTAGGATGGCAGGAGCTGGGACAGAGACTGGAGCTCATTCCGTCCTGCAGTGCTCGGGCACACCAACTTACTCATCATTTTTAAAAGATGAACTAAAGGGGAAGGGGTCCAACATTGATGCTTAGACGTAAGTTGTTCAAACTAATCTAGTTCTATGATCAAAAGTCACCATTTATTCAGCATCACTGTACATTCAGAACTATTTATTAGTGCTCATTCTCAGTAACTGTACACAGAACCACAGTCTTGCCTGTGAGAATTGGTCCTGCAATGTCTTCAGTATTTTTTAAAGTTCGATATGGTTCTAATAGCAGAGGTACCCACAATGACTGCAAAAGACATTTGTTCTCCAAGACAGTGAGACAGACTGACACAGCTACTTCTTAGGAAGGTCCCCTGACTATAACCTCAATTTTTACCACAGAAACTGGATAAGCATCTCACAGGTTAATTACTGTGAATTAATAACTGCCGCATGAAATAAATAAACAGTAAGTTTGCTCCTGCTAAGAAAGTCTTTCAAGCTTACTCATCGTCTCCAAAAATATTTAAACTGTCAAACCAAATTGACAAAAAAAAATAAGACAGAGATATGTATCTATTCCGGCCAGATCATCATAGATTACAACCACATTGCAAAAGAAGAGACTGAAGTTCTTATCACTTTAGAACTGCTCAGAGAAATAAAGTTCAGCAAGACTTGTAAGGTCAACACATTGCCTGCAAATATCCGGCAAGGCCAATGTTTATCATCTACCTTGCAAAAAAGAAAGGGGGGTCTTCTTGGAAATTAGTTAATAAATAAATAAATTTCATGTCAGAAGTTACTCTGGGTTGAAAGGATTGTTGCTGATTATTTAAAATGTATAATACAGTTGTACCTTGTTTAAAGAGCATAATATGTTCCACAGGATTGCACTTTACGTGAGTTTGCTCTTTAAGTGAAATACCATTGTAAGTGACCAATTGCGACTTCTGGTGGGAGGGATTGTGAACCCCAATTTATTTGTTAAGTGAGTTTTTGGTTGGTTTTATTTGTTAAGTGAAGCAACCATTCAGAGAAAATTCTGCTCTTTAAGCAAGTTATTCTTTAAGTGAGGTGCTCTTTATGCGAGGTTTGACTGTACAGTACTTTACACCCCAATGAAGGTACACTGCAACTAAAGGAAAAGAGGTTTTCTAATGATAGCAGTAGCCAGAGTTGTCTTTTTCTTCTTCAAATGCTGTATCCAGTTCTGAATACTGGCTGTCATCATGGCGATCAGCTATGAAGATTGTCCTGGGAACAATATAGTGCAGTAGCTTTCCATTTGCCTTCCACATGGCAGCATAACACCCATGCCACTGATCTAGTCACTTGCTAGTCCTGAGCCATTTTGGCACACAAAGTCCTCATCAACCCCAAGCCAGTACTGATGAAATTGTTGCCCTCTATTCAAATGGATTCAAGTGGGATTTAATCTACTTGGGGTCCATCACCCTTCCCGGTGGACTTTGATACCCAAAGCTGTTAGTCCTCAGGATTGTCAGGTTATTTAACCACCACCTGAGTTGATGGGAGTATGGTCTACTCTAATAAAATAGCAGAACAGCCTGCCCAGAGCTGTCAGTTGACCAAAAATAAAAAAAATAAAAAAGTGGCCTTGTCCATTTTTAGGCCTTCAAATTCAACTGAATTTGAAATCTGTCAAACTTTTCCATACCTTGGAGATCACCACCATACCCTGCAACCAAAGCAAGTAGTTTTTAATTGGCAATGTTTTTTTAAAAAATCAACATTAAACATACCTAATGATTTAAGACAAGCCTAGCCAGATTATCCTGTTATGGTAATAAAATAGACCATACTGCCATGACTCAGGCAGCAATTAACTAACCTGACAACCCTGAGGACTAACGGCCTTGGGTGGCGAAGTCCACATGGAAGGGTGATGGTCCCCAAGTGAATTAAATCCCACTTGAATCCATCTTGATGGAGGGCAACAGCTTCATCCATACTGGCCTGGGGCCGGTGCAGACTTTATGTGCCAAAAGGACTCAGGACCAGAAAGTGACTTGTAGAACTGGATCAGTGGTATGGGTGTCACGCTGTGATGCGGAAGGCAAATGGAAGCCCGCTGCATTATATTGTTCCCAGGACAATCTTCACTGCTGATCAACATGATGACATTCAAGGATGATTATCATGAGTGGTTAACATGCTGAACTCACTGACTAGGAAGGTCGGAGTTCGAGTCCCTGATAATGCATGATGGAGTGAGCTCTCGTCTCTGTCCCTGCTCCTGCCAACCTAGCAGTTCGAAAGCAAGAAATTGCAAGTAGATAAATAGGGACCAATTCGGTGGGAAGGTGAACAGCATTCCATGCATTCTGGTGTTGAGGCATACCTGCCATATGTCCATGGAAACAGGGCTGTAGCCAGGATTCTAGATGTGGGTGGGCGAATATTTTTTCAGGATGGGCAACAAAGCCTCTTTTCAATGCATTCCTATGGGAAACTGTGCCTTTGCCAGGGTTGGAAGAGTGCCAAGTCAATTTGGGCCAAGCCCACCCTAGCCACCCCCTGGCTACAGCCCTGCATGGAACCCTAGAGTCAGATATGACTGGCTTTCAAGCAAGGGCAACCTTTACTAGCAATATTCAGAATCTGATATGGCACTTGGAGGAGGAGGAGAAGGAGAAGAGATTTAAGAATGAAAATTCTTTGCTATTTAACACTTTATCAACAGGGTAGACAGACAGAAAAGGAGAGGATCTCCTGAGACTGAGGGAGGAAGGATGCAGGTTCTTATTTTTCAGAGCATTCAGAAGGAATTGCCAGGTGTTCCTTCTGGAGGAAGAAGAGGGCGGGAGGGAGGGGGAACAGAGTTATGGAAGGGGTCTTTCTATATCAGGGATGAACAAACTACAGCCTATGGGCTGGATCCGGCCCCTGACACCAATTCATCCGGCCCATGCCATCCTCGTCGCTCCTGGAAGCGGAAGTAAAAGATACCCATACGGACGCGTTTTACTTCCACTTCCGAGAGCGACGAGGGCGGCGTGGGCTGGATGAATTGGTGTCAGGGGCCAGATCTGGCCCATGGGCCATAATTTGGACACCCCTGGTTTAAGCAGAGGAAGCAGCCTAAAATCTATCTCATCCTACAGATCTGCTGCAAAACAGATTCCAAGGCACGTTTTGCTTCCACTTCTGGCGGGAGGAGCCACGTGAACCATGTGACAGGCCCACAGCCCAAAAACTTTGGGGACCCCTGCTCTATACACACCAGATGCTCAGTGTGAGAAACGGATTAATGAATGGGAGGAAGGGGAGGGTGTTTAGGATCGAAGCCACCCCAAGACAGACACATGACAAAAGAGAGGGGGGCTGTACTGCCCCTGATTGCCCAAGGGTCCACCACCCCCCACCCCCATCAGCCCACTCTCCTTCCTTTTTCCAAGTGGGGCTGGGTGAGGCCTAATCCTCCCTCCCTCCCTCCCTCCAGAGCCCCACTTTCCAAAGGCTCCCCCTGCGGAGCCGCCAACCTCGGACACACACACACACACACCCCTTCGCCGCCCACCACCACAGATCGCCCTCCACTCACTTGATCCTGCTGTCCATGGTCGCATCTCGAGGGGGGGCCTCAGGAAGAGGCGGCGGCCCCAGTCCCTGAAGGGCAAGGAGAAGGCGATCCCGGCGCCTGGGCAGGAAAAGGGGGCCGGGGGGGGCGGCTGGCCTCGGCGACCCCAGGCACCTTCGCTCCCCACGCAGGCCCCACCGGCGCTCTTCGCCCGGGCGGTGGGTGACCCGCGGCGGGACCGATCGCGGTGACGGCGGCGGCCGCAGAAGAAGGCAGCACCGCCTACTACTACCCGGCTCCACCGTCTCGCTCGCTCGCTCGCTCGCTCGCTCTGCGCGCGGGTGTTTGTGTCTTTCTCTTCAGTTCCTGTCGCAGAGAAGCGGCTTCTCCGGCACCTTCCTTGGGGGAAGCAGGAAGCTGTGCCAGGGCCCTGCCTGGGCCCAGCCGCGGGCGGAGGCCCGGGGCTTCTTTGGGGAGCCCTGCCTGGGCCCAAGGGGGTGGGAAGGCAGGCAGGGGGAGAAGGAGCTGCTGCTTTGCCCTCATGGGCCTCTGGCTCGGAAGGCAGCAAGAGTTAGGAGAGAGGCCATGCCTACCTAAACCTCCCCATTGGTCTGAACTATTATTATTATTATTATTATTATTATTATTATTATTATTATTATTATTATTATTATTATTATTAAAGTTCAAAAGCAAGAAATTGCAAGTAGATAAATAGGGACCACTTCGGTGGGAAGGTAACAGCGTTCCATGCGCTCCGGTGTCTAGTCATGCCTGCTACATGACCATGGTGGAAATGTCTGCAGAAGCAGACAGAGCTGGCTCTTCGGCTTAGAAACAGAGATGAGCACTGACCGCTAGAGTTGGATACGACTGGCTTTCGAGCAAGGGAAACCTTTACCTTTAACCTTTATTGTTGTTGTTGTTATTGTTATTATTGTTATTTCCCAATGAAGTGGTCCCTATTTGTTCTTGTTGGCCTGTCGCACAGTCGATTCCGACCCTTTGCGACCCCATGGACCATTGCCTGCCAGGCACCTCTGTCCTCCACCATCTTCCTCAACCCATCCAGTTTATATTTGTATTCGTATTTTGGATTTGTATGCCGCTCTATTTGCCGAAGCAACTCAGAGCGGCTAACAGCATAATAAAATACAGCATCACATGACAAAACATATTAAGGTACAAGTAATACCTCATATAACATTAGTATCGAATAACACTAAAATCGCATAACATTAAGGAATCTGGGGGGAAGAATTGCATCAGATAACATTAAGATCCTATGGGATGCTTCAGATAACAACCGCTAAAGCCTGTGTGGTTACAATGTATCTCTATGGATCCCATAGGATTTTAACATGCATCAGATAACACTAAAAATCATATAACACCAAGACTTGTGGAACCAGGTTTTAGTGTTATATGAGGTTTTACTGTATCACATATCAAAGTGTCACATAACACATATACTGTATATATATATAAAAGAATCCCCCATCTGTGCCCATTGCGTCTATAACACCATCTAGCCATCTCATTTTCGGCTGCCCCCTTCTTCTTTTGCTTTCCACCTTTCCCAGCATCAAGGCTTTCTAAAGTGAATCTTCTCTTCTCATTTGATGTCCAAAGTACTTTAGCTTCATCTTTATTATTTGACCTTCTAAGGAGCAGTCAGGGTTGATTTCTTCTAAGATCGACCTATTTGTTCTCCTCACTGTCCAGGGGACTCTCAAAACTCTCCTCCAACACCACATTTCAAAGGCATCTACTGTATTCTTCTGTGCTCAGCTTTCCTAATGGTCCAACTCTCACAACCATACATTGCCCCCGGGAATACCATTGCTTTGCCTATGTGAATTTTAGTTTGCAAGGTGATATCTACTTGCAGTTTCTTGCTTTCAAACTGGGACAGTCAAAGGGCCAGCGCTGTCTATGTCTGCAGATGTTTCCGTGGTCATGTGGCAGACATGATTAGACACAGAATGGTGATTACCTTCCCACCGAAGTGGTCTCTGTTTATCTACTTTCAATTTCTTGCTTTCAAACTGCTAGGTTGGCAGGAGATGGGACAGAGACAGGCACTCAAACTGTCATGCAGCACCTGGGTCTCGAACTAATGACTTGCCGGCCTTCCAGCTAACAAGGCGAGCTTCTTAACCCCTGAGCCAGGCCTTTTGGTCTGAACTGAGGAGCCTGGAAGGGGGAATTTTCCCACACGAAGCAGAGATGGGGGGAATTAATGGTCCCTAATAGCTGTGGTAGCTTTGTGGTTAAGATGCTGAACTTGACAACCAGCAGGTCAGTGGTTTGAGACCCAAGTGCCACATGATTGAGTGAGTGTCTGCCTCTGTCCCAGCTCCTGCCAATCTAGCAGTTTGAAAGCAAAAAATTGCAAGTAGGTAAATAGGTCCCACTTTGGAGGGAAAGGTAACAGTATTCCGTGTCTAGTCATGCCTGCTGCAGGCAGGCAATGCTGGCTCTTTGGCTATAAACAGAGATGAGCACCAAACACCACCCAAGTGGGATACTACCCCAATGGGTGGCACAGAAATGTAATAAATAAAATATAAATAAATAAAACTCTAGAGTTGGATATGACTGGCTTTCGAGCAGGGGAGACATTTACCTAATTTTTGCATGCTGGGCTTCAGCTAGGCAAGCCTTTGGCCCAGTGGTGGGCAGCAAGAAATTTTGCTACCACACTGTGAGCAGAGCCTACGTCATGGGTGGTACCTACACCATGGGTCGAGCCTACATCATGGGCGGAGCCTATGTCACGGGCGATCTAGTTGTGCCTGGCATATGGCCATGTATACATCTGCAAAGACAGACAGCACTGGCTCTTTGGCTGTAAATGGAGATGAGCACTGCACCCTAGAGTCAGATATGACTGGCTTTTAAGCAAAGGAGACCTTGAACCACAAAACCTGATGGGGCAGGACAAAGAGGTGAGCGTGGCCACCCAATTTCGCTACCCCGCCTGCCCGAAGGCCACCCAATTTTGCCAACCCCCTGCCCAGATGCCACCCAATTTTGCTAAACCCCCCTCCCAGTGGGGTGCGAACCTGTTGCTGCCTACCACTGCTTTGGCCACTTCAGGGCTCCTGTGGCAACTTTCTTTGTGGAGAACAAGGGGTCATTATAATTTTGGGTCTAAAGCTGTAGTTCCCAAAATGGGACACATGCCCCACAAAGGAGACAGTTTGATGGGGGGGGGGGAGCAATGTGAGACTGACTTATTAACAGTGAATGGACTTCTAGGTTTCTTCCACATGAATAGGAGTTCATTTTCTAAATAATAAGAATTTTATGCTGGGGTAGGGAAAGGGAGCATCAGGATTTTAGAGAGGCTTAGGAGGGGCATGGTCAGTAAAGGGTTCGGAACCACTGGTCTAAAGTTTGCCTCACAGGGTTGGCAAGATAACATCGAGTCCTTAATATCACATTCCCCTTGAGGTTCTAGATAGGAACATAGTAAAGAACCAAAGCTGTCATTAATAGGAAGACAAAGCTGACCATGGGAGACAAAGCAGAAGTAAAGGGTAAAGGTCTCCTTTGCTCAAAAGCCAGTTGTATCCAACTTTACGGTTCGGTACTTATCTCTGTTCACAGCCAAAGAGCCAGCGCTGTCTTGAGTCTGCAGACATTTGCATGGTCATGTGGCAGGCATGACTAGACATGGAATGCTGTTTACCTTATCCACTTGCAATTTCTTGCTTTGAACTGCTAGGTTGGTAGGAGCAGGGGCAGAGATGGGTGCTCACTCAGTTGTGCAGCACTCAGGTCGGGTCTCGAACTGCTGACCTTCCAGTTGTTCAGCGTCTTAATCACTAAGCCACTGCAGACTCTAGACAACTAAGCAGAGATGGAAATTAAGTGTTGCTAATTGCTGCATGGAGAACTTAAGTTAGGAGAGAGTCCCAAGTGTGCTCTGTGTGTGTGTGTGTGGGGGGGGGCAGGGACCAAGGGACATTTAAGATTAAGGTCACCTTTCTTCCAAGTGTTTGCATCTTCTTCTGACAGGACTTTCATGAGTTTCAACAGCTACTGTGACCAGAAACCCCCACAGGGCACAGCTAAGAGGGTGTGGTGGAATAAACTACTGGTTGAATTTTTGCCTCCTTACAGCTTAAATGTAGACATGCTGTGGGAGCCTAGTTTTCTATGACTTCGATGAGGGAGTGCAGGGAATTCTTATCAGATTTGCAACTGACACAAAACTGGGTGGAATAGCTAATGCCTTGGAAGATATGAATATAATTGAAAAAGATCTTGATAGGCTTGAACACTGGACTGAAACCAGCAGAATGAAATTTAACAGGGATAATTTGCCAAGTTTTACAATTAGGTAACAAAAGCCCAGACGTACAGTTACAAGAGGGGGGTACTTGGCTCAGTAAATACTATAGCCGAGAAGGATCTTGGAATGGTTGTAGATTACAGCCTCAGTATGAGTCACCTGCAATGTGGCTGCAAAACAAAAAAGTCCAACACTGTTTTAGGCTGCATTAACGCTAACTGGGAGGCGGAAGGTCAGCAGTTCGATTCCCAAGTACTGCAGGATGGAATGAGCTCCAGTCTCTGTCCTAGCTCCTGCCAACCTAGCAGTTCGAAAGCAAGAAATTGCAAGTAGATAAATAGGGACCACTTCGGTGGGAAGGTAACAGCATTCCATGCGCTCCGGTATCTAGTCATGCCTGCCACATGACCATGGAAACGTCTGCAGAAGCAGACAGCACTGGCTCTTTGGCTTAGAAACAGAAATGAGCACTGACCCCTAGAGTCGGATACGACTGGCTTTCGAGCAAGGGAAACCTTACCTTTACTAACAGAAGTATAGTCTCCAAAACCTGTGAAGTATTAGTCCCCCTTTATTCAGCACTAGTTAGACCACATCAGATGAGATGAGCACTGAACCCTAGAGTTGGATACGACTGGCTTTTGAGCAAGGGAAACCTTTGCCTTTACTATACTTCTTTGGCTGCTTTCTGAATCACAAAGCATATGTCTAATGCAACCACCCTGACTCATTCATGCCACTTAATAGGAAGAGTGGTCCAAATGACTTCATCTTCCACGTGTAACCCTCCTTGCTCTTCTTACTGCTGATTCTGTGTCATTTTTTCCTTACAAAATCATCTGTAAAGAGGGGGAAGAAGACTAGCTGTATAGTGCCTTGTGTTTAATATTATTAGAAGACATCCTTTTTGTTCTTCTGGAAGAAATTTGTGAGAACTGGATGTAAATAAATAAATCACTTTATTACAGTCATTGACCAGCACAGTAATAAGGGTTTAAGTACATGAGATACAGTTAAAATGTACTACCACAAACATATGTACTTGAGTTGAAATAAAGTAGAATAAAATCAGTTCTTAAAATTGGTGCTACATTTGGGCTGGGTAATAGAACAGCACCTCTTTGAATCTGAATTAAAAAGAACACAGATTTATACGGATAGGACAGCTGACATCTCTAAAATCTGACATAAATTCAAAAGTTTAAAAGTTATACAGTAGTTATAAACATTAGGATAAAAGTGTCTGTATACAAATGCACTTAATAGATACAGTATACATCAGTAGAGTATAAAATAGGATTACAAGTGCAAAGTAAAAATCATTATAGTGGATGTTTAACCTGTCCCTGATGTAGCTGATTCTCTCTCTCTCCATACCGTCTGCTTCTCTATAGCTATTTTCTATACCTTTTAATTCTATTATTTTATTCTTTTGCAATTCAAGGTTTCAACTAATGTGCTCAAATTTTCTTAGGAATAGAACTGAATGTGCCATTGCTTTGAATTCCTTTATATTTGTTTTGCAGATTATCTCTTTTTTTAAAAAGAACCAGTCATACCTATTTTTTAAAGCACTTCTCCTTTCATTATACATAGTGCTTCCCAGTTTTTAACAAATTATTCTTCCTTAAAAAAATAATTAGGGTGATTTTCTTCCCATTTCCCTTTGCTGAGACATTTAGAAAAGGTTATGAAAGAACACTATAGTTGATGAATTAAATGTGAAGGTCACACTTGGCACTACCTTGTATTTTCATCATTTCTTTTTTTAAAAAAGGAGTCAAATGGAGAGTGAGACTTTAATCAGCAAGGTGAACTGTAGGAATGTTACAAAAATTCCCAGAGAAAACACTGATTTAGAATTTTAGAAACAGTAGACATTTCAAAAGCAACTTGTAATGCTGCTTTGGGAGGGCTACCAGATTAGAAAAGTAATCTCACCACATTCTTGTTAGATGTATGTGAGTGAATGACATTTATTGGTCCAATTAACAGACCTTATTCTTAAAAATCAAATATAATACACACGGAAAACTGTACAGTGGAATCTCAGTTAACAAATGACTCGGTTAACATAAAAACCACATAACAAAAGGAAATCCATATAAAATAGTGGCTCAGTTTACGGAATTTCCCCCCGGAACAGATTAATTGGTTTTCAATGCATTCCTATGGGAAACCACACTTCAATTAATGTATTTTGGTTTTCAATGCATTCCTATGGGAAAATCCATTAAAGTAATTTTCGCTGTAAAAAATGTCCCAGAGAATGCATTAATTACGTTAACCGGCGTTCTACTGTATGTTTACATACATTAAATGACTTAACAGATATTGACTGAAATTTATTTATTCAGATTTATATTGCCGTCCACTCACCGAGGCGACTCAGGGCGGCTTACAGTGGTAAGGGCTCTTTCATATACCACGTGACCTAAAAGAGGCCACTTTTTGACCCCCTTCCTCCCTCTGTGACTTTCTGTGACCTTTGACCGCCCCCCCCCCCCATCATGTGGTTTGAAGATAGATCTATGGTCAGCTGGATGTGAAATGCAATAATAATTTTGGAGTCACGTGACTTCACGCCAAACCCCCCTCCCCCCCTGATTTTCCATGGCTTTTGGTCGACCCTCTCACCCTCCTCCTAAAATGGTCAACTAGAGTAGGGCCATTGAATCAATGTTGATTTGATAAGACAACACCTATAAATCCCATTGATTGAATAGTTTATTTGTGACCTACTACTGAATTTCAGCCATCATGACCTATACATGTGTTGTTGCTAACTAAGCTGTCTTGAATACTTATTATTTCTGTTCTCATAAGGTGCATCTGAACTCCTTGAAGAATAGGCTAAAGAAGATAGATACATTCCACATCTCATGTGGTAAAGAAGTGCAGAGAACAGGAAGTGCATGTGTGTTGTTCTCCACCCCACAGTTGATAACATCCACAGTGTTATAAGTGGTAGTTTGTGAGATCTGAAGTATAGTACACCCATAATGTAATCTAAATATCTTTTCTGCTAATAACAGGTTTAAATAAAGACTAAAACCTATGCAGCAAAAGGTTATGAATAATTATGTGCCAAAATGAGTTCACTTGTTCCTTGAAGAACAAGAATAATTTGGAGAATTGCAGAATCTGGTGATGTCCCTTGGTCAATTCCCAGCCTGCAACAGAACAGCAAAGAAAAGACTATTGGAAAAAAACTGCCAGCTAACAGATCAGAATGCTTAAATGAATATTCTGACTGTGTACTCCCTATCTAACATCTGATTCATCAAGGCCAGAGTTATTTTTGTATCATGTCTATGCAGAGGGATCTAAAACAGTCTAATCATAGCAATTTGTAACCTGACCCAAATGGATAAACATCATTTATTTACAAGTTGTGTTACTGGCTGCTCCCTGAAATACCTGACCTTATCCTCAAACAGGGCTTTCAGCTTGTTTGAAAGCTGTTTCTATGCAGTACAACTTAATTGCAAGGAGGGATTAACTTCTTGGTCTGTAAAATTTTAACACTCTAGATACCTATTGTACTACAACAAAAGTAATAGGGATGGCCTAAAAACAGAATCATGCAATCACAGTCAAACGTCACATAAAGAGCGCCTCGCTTAAAGAATAACTCACTTAAAGAGCAGAATTTTCTCTGAAAGTTCGCTTCGCTTAACAAATAAAATCAACCAAAAACGCACTTAACAAATAAATCGGGGTTCGCAATCCCCCCTACCAGAAGTCACAATTGGTCACTTACAAAGGTGTTTTGCTTAAAGAGCAAACTTGCTTAAAGAACAATCCTGTGGAACGCATTATGCTCTTTAAGGGAGGTACAACTGTACAAGTATGTTTATCTGATGAAGTGGACTTAGTCCATGAAAGCTCACATTTAAATACAGGAGTTAGTCTTTAAGGTGCCACAACATTTTTTCATCTTTTTTATTTTTGCTGTTGTTTTGTTTACTCTCAGATATGCTTGCATAGACTAACACTTCAAACATTTCAAGTACGTTTATGTTGAAATAAGTCCCGTTGTTCACTAGGTCTTACTCTGAGAAAGTACATATACAATCATCACCTTAATCTCTTAATTGAAATTGTCTGTGGGTTCCTTCCCACAATTTAAACTATTTTACACAGTATCCAGAACCCTAGCATTCAACTATGTCAAGAAAAAAAATATTTTCTAATTGGCTTTTATTAAGCTACTTTGTGAAAATTGTGTCAAAACAGCACACTTTGAAAAGGAAAGCTACAAGATCATTTTGTAGGTCCATCACCAATTGTTATTCGACAGTAGACATAATCAACCATTTTCATGCTTTTGCTGAACATTTCTCTATGTTTATTATCACTAGCTTTTTAAAATAAATCCAGTCACTATTATTGTACCAGAGCCTGGATACTTTTTTTTTTTTTGCACTGCATTTCCCAGAAGGAAGGTGGGTGGGTGGGGGGAATAGACTCTACTGATCATGCTGGCTAGGACATACAGTCCAAAAATTGTTTTTTTCCCTTGTTTGTACCACACTGCTGCAGTGGCTCAAGTAGTTAAGACACTGAACTGGCTGACTGGAAGGCCAGAGTTTGATTCCCCGGTACTGCATGATGGAGTGAGCTTCCGTCTCTGTCCCAGCTCCTGCCAACCTAGCAGTTCTAAAGCAAGCAATTGCGAGTAGACAAATAGGGACCACTTGGGTGGGAAGATAAACAATGTTCTGTGTTGAGTCATGTCTGCCACATGTCCATGGAAATGTCTGCAGATGCAGACAGCGCTGGCTCTTTGGCTATAAAAGGAGATGAGCACTGAACCCTAGAGTCAGATACGACTGGCTTTACCACACTTAGATCACGCTTTTTGTCATTCTTCTAACCTTCTTATCTGATGAATCACTTATACATACTCCTAAATATTGCATGATTTGTTGCAATTTGCCTGGTATTTCCATAAACCTATGAACCATTTTTATTAACTCAGTCCTGCCTGTGCTTCCTATAGCAAACAAAATGTCAGCAATGATAGCATATCTAAACCTGTAGTGAAGTTGCCTGGGAACTTGGGAATGCCTATTTTGAAAACAAAAGGTTGAAGCTTGCAAATACTTTTGTGTTGGAAGGCGGTATTGAAACATCTCCATAGCCCAGGAGTTCTGAACCTTTTAAAGCCAGGGGCTGGGTCACACCCCCTCAGACAGCTTCAGGAATCAGGTGGCCATTTTGTCCTTCCTCCACTACATGGCACTTCCTGGTGTGGTGGAGGCGGTGGGAGCCCCACATGAAATGGTGCCATGGGCCACGTCCGGCCCACGGGCCACCAGTTGAGAATCCCTGTCATAGCCTGTTTTCCTTTAACCCATTCACAGCCAGGTGATCTGCATTTGGGCAACAGCTTTATTAGGAACAACTACAAATTTACAAAGTATACAAGCTTTTAAGTTCTCCAGAACTCTTCATCAAACTAAATAGTAACAAAATGAAGAGGAAAACAAAACACAAAAATTTAAAAATGGAGCTAGAGACAGTATTTTAAGTTTTGGAGATATCTATAGCTTTATTGTCCCCTAGGTAGGAGGATCTACATATTGACCTCTTCCCAATGGGCTTTACTAGAATATACTGTATGTGATTCTTGCATTATTCTCTAATTCATCAATCAGCTACTCTCCATCATGGCACTGAATGCAATTGCAGATACTGTACCTAGTTTTAGCCAATGTATAGTCAAAAACAAATGTGGAATTCTATCCTATTTTCTTGACTTCTCATGTTTTAAACATCTAGATTGCATGATAGCTTGGAGATTTTTTCTATTTACATTTGATCCTTAAAAAAAGCAGCTACCTGTTTCAGAATTTTGGATTTAGTTTCATTTCTGTGGATCAATATGTCTTCATACTTTCTTTGGAACACACTTTTCATGGCTGTTTCATGCAACTCTCTGGAAGAATTTTTAAAGCCAACAATCCTGCAGCCTCCTTTACTCTCATACAGTAAAGAGGTGGTACACAGAAAGAGCCTCCTCAAAGATTGTGGTATTTTTGAACAATCAGGCGTACCCTGGTAACGGCAACTTTGTGTTGCTGACTAATCTTTCTCACATTAGGGACTGCAGAATTAACTCACCAAAAGGTGTCTTCATTCTGGCAGTTTCATGTCTGGCCTAGACAAGGAAAAAGGAGGAGGAGAAGGAGGAGGAGGAGAAGAAGATATACACTAATGAGAATAAGGCAAATTAATCTAGTGCCCCCCACCAAGAATTAACTCAATTTGTACATCATGAACTTGCCATCTAAACAGGCCGTCAAAATCTCAAATTGTTTGTATAACTCAAGCTCATGCTAGTCACTACTTTCAGGTTCCCTCTTCACTCAAGACTGAAAATAGCTGAATGAGTTGGTTCCCATTAATAAGGAACTGAGGGTTTTATAACCCTTGATCCCAAAATACATTTTGACCTAGCCATGTAAGATAACTCCAGCTTAATTTCTTAAATTAAGAAAACAAGATGGTACTGCATGATGGAATGAGTGCCCATCTCTGTCCCAACTCCTGCCAACCTAGCAGTTCAAAAGCAAGAAAGTGCAAGTACACAAAAAAGGACCACCTTGGTGAGACATGAAAGTAACCTCATTTGGGAGTCCCTCATTTGGAAGTAAGTAACCTCATTTGGGAGTCCACCTGGGGGACATGAAAGTAACCTCATTTGGGAGTCCCCTGAGCAGAGTTACTCCAGCAAAAATCCTTTCAACCCAGAATGCTTTCTGACATGAAATTATCTCTCTATCTCTCTAGCTAATTTGCTATCTATCTACCTACCAACCTACCTACCACCTTTCTTCCAATGACCCAAGGTGGTGTACATGGTTCTCTGCTCCCCACATTATCTTTACAAAGGCTTTGTCAGGTAGGTAAAGGGCATCCAGTATAATTCAAGTGGAGATCTGAGCCCCAGTCTCCTGAGTCACCCCACCTAAATGGGCTCATCTTCCCATGGCCATTGGCCACTTTAGGGAGTCAGGTTATTTACCACCACCCAACACTTGACATTGAGTTGCTGGCTCTATGGTCTATTCTATTCCATTACTGGAGTGGGATGTCCAGCCAGACAGTTTGTGATGTGTTAGTACATCTTTTTTAAAAGTTTAATTCTTATTCTGCAAAGAATGTGAACAAGCAAACATGATCAAGTGGCCATCAGACCATTGGACACAGGATCCTACTTACAACACAAAATATCCAGTACTGTATATCCATCAGGAAATTCACATTTTATACTAAGAGAAGAAGAGGGTTTCCAGACCTCAAGTTTGCAACAGAAAGTTGAGAAAAACAAAATGAGTGTGGGATGCACTTGCAATGCTTTCGAGTGCTCATACTCGGCTTTGTTTTACAACTTGGCTACCTTTAGTACTATATGCCTCAATTCTGGCAGTAATATGTCTAATGCTTTTCTTCAGGAAGCAATATGTGTTGAAGCTACCCTGTTCTTTATTCAGAAGGGGAAAAAAGATTTCTTAACTTCTGCCTGAGAAGGTACACTAAAAAAAACCTAAGCAAGAGATATCACCAGAAGATGAAACTCAGATCAGAAGGCACAGCTACTGAAGAAAAGCACAGAATAAATATGAACAGTATCATCATTCTGAAAGTGAACTATATCAAACCTGAAAGGGCATTCTGTCATTGTGGTATACAGATGAAAAAGGAAGTCAGAAGCTGCATGTTGCATATAATTGGAACATGGAATGTTAGAAATATGAATCAAGGCAATCTCAAACTCAGAAAAAGAAATTGAACATTTAAATTTTAGAATACTTTGCATAAGCATGCAAAGTAGTCTGGAATGCAACATTTTCAACCCAGTAATCATGAGTTTGGGAAGGAATGATGTTGCTCTAATAGTGAGGCAAAGTACAGTTATACCTCACTTAAAGAGCATAATGCGTTCCACAGGATTGCTCTTTAAGCGAGTTTGCTCTTTAAGCAAAACACCATTGTAAATTATGAATTGTGGGGGGGATTGCAAACCCCGATTTATTTGTTAAGCGAGATTCTGGTTGGTTTTATTTGTTAAGCGAAGCAACATTCAGAGAAAATTCTGCTCTTTAAGCGAGTTACTCTTTATGCGAGGTTTGACTGTATAGCAAAAGCATTTAGAAGCTATAATGCATAAACCAGGGGTGCCCAAGCTTTTTAAGCCAGGAGCCTGACCACAAACATAGAACTGGACATGTTTGCTCATGCGCGGCACAGCTACTTCTGCACATGGATGAAAAGCAGCCATTTTACTTCCTGGTTTGGCATGGCCACTTCTGCGCATGCGTGAAAACAGCCATTTTACTTACTGCACCAAACCAGGAAGTAAAATGGCCACTTTTTGTGGATGCACCGAAGTGGCCATATTTACTTCTTGGTTTGCCAAGGGTGTTGTGGGACTGATAGAATGGGTTTAGGGGCCATATCCAGCTGTGGACCATAATTTGGGGATGCCTTGCATAAACTGACCACACTGATTGGTGAAACATTTAAGCCTGCTAACGGAAGGTGAGAAGCAAAAGGAAATTCAGATCAAGACTAGGAATATTAAATTATCACCATAGGTCTATTTTATGTCTTTTGGACAAAATGAAGAAAAGATGGAAAGAACAGACTAAATTATAAAGACAAATCTAAGGAAGATACACTTTTTAAAACTTAAATAAAATACTGGGAGCAAAAGGGGTACAAGTATTATTCAAGCTCTTGACCAGGATCCAGTTGCATAGCTCCACTTAACCAATGTGATATTGCTTGAAGCAGTTAGTTGCAACTAACTGAGGAGATCCCTTTTAATTTTGGAGTGTGGCGCTATGAAATAAAAAAAATGCTTTAATTACGAGCAACATACTGCTATCAAATGACATTACAGTAGGTCTGCCATATTCATGGGAAGTACAAGGTGAAACTGAATCCCATCAAGATGGAGGACCTGTTATTGGAGAGACCATCTGCCCAATTGGGGGGCCTGGTCCCAACACTGGATGGAGTGGTCCTTCCCCTGAGGGACCAGAGTCATAGTTTGAGGGTCATATTAGATCAAACATTTCAATTATACCATCAAATCATAGCAACATCTAAGGATGAATTTTTCCACCTCTGCTAGATCTCCTAACTACACCCATACTTGGATAGGTGGTTCTTGACAACTCTGGTCCATGCATTGGGATAGATAGATAGATAGATAGATAGATAGATAGATAGATAGATAGATAGATAGATAGATAGATAGATAGATAGATAGATAGATAGATAGATACCACTGGTGTCTGAAACCATGGAAAATAGTGAACCGTATATACTACACTGTACATAGTGGCATCTAGTGACCAGTTCCTGCAATTACACCTTTGCAATACATTTTTATTTTTTTATTTTTAATGTACTATTTTCAAGGCACAGTTAACTGAAACTGCAGATACCAATTCCATGGATATGTGGGCCCCCTACTGTATTCCTGTTGTATTTATTTATTTTATTATTTATTTATTAGTTCAAATTTATACTGCCGCCCACTCGCCGTGGCGACACAGGGCGGCTTACAGACAATACATTACATTACATTACATTACATTACATTACATTACAATATGTTGGGGTGGGCACAGGGGGAGGGGCGGCAAGGTCCTCATCCTGCCCTGGCTTCTTCTTCCCCTGGCAGTTGGTGTAGGAACAGAGGGAGGGGTGGCAAGGTCCTCATCCTGCCCTGGCTTCTTCTTCCCCTGGCAGTTGGTGTAGGAACAGGGGGAGGGGCGGCAAGGTCCTCATCCTGCCCTGGCTTCTTCTTCCCCTGGCAGTTGGTGTAGGCACAGAGGGAGGGGCAGCAAGGTCCTCATCCTGCCCTGGCTTCTTCTTCCCCTGGGAGTTGGTGTAGGAACAGGGTATAGGCAGAGCTGTACAATATGATGGTGATCACTGAAACTGGTTCCATCTAAATTTTAACAACAATATGGCAACAAATATGGAAAACAAAATAATAGAAACATTAAATACTTATGCCATTTCCAAAGAAAGGAAATGTCAAAAACTGCTGCAAGTATTAGGCTGCCACATTAAATTCCCAAGCCAAAAAAGAAAGAAAAAAGGTGATGTTCAAGATTTTTCAATAAAGAGTTTTAGTGTGTATGGAGTAAGAAATGATAGATTTCAAAGTGGATTTAAAAAAATAAGAGACACTAGAGATCATACTGCAAATGTACACTTGCTACTAGAACATCTCAAAGAATTTCAGAAGAAAATCAGCCTGTGCTTTATAGATTACAGACAAAGCTTACACTACATGGCTTGTGTAAAGTTATAGGTGGTTCTAAAAGAAATGGTTTGCACATTTGATTATTCTGATACATAATCTATACCTTGGATAAGAGGTTATAGAATATGGAAAAAGAAAATGGCTTCGAGTTGGCAAGTGTCTGACAGGAGTGTATTCTATCTCCTTGTCAAGTCAATCCACCCAAAATTATATCATATGAAAAGCTGCATTAGAGTCAGTTAGAGGAGTGAAAACTGTAGGAAGAAATACAGAAAAAATAAGATTAGCAGATGATATCATAGAATAGAATAAAATAGAATAGAGTAGAATAGAATTCATCTGATATAACTAATAAGAAAGGTTAAAAATATAGTGTAAAAGCAGGTATATAATGGAATATGAAGACAAAAATAATTACTCCAGAACAGAGTACAGTTGTACTTCACTTAAAGAGCATAATGCGTTCCACAGGATTTCTCTTTAAGTGAGTTTGCTCTTTAAGCAAAACACCATTGTAAGTGACCAATTGGGGGGGGGGGATTGCAAACCCCGATTTATTTGTTGAGCGAGTTTTTGGTTGGTTTTATTTGTTAAGCGAAGCAAACATTCAGAGAAAATTCTGCTCTCTAAGCGAGTTACTCTTTAAGTGAGTTGCTCTTTATGCGAGGTTTGACTGTATAAAGCTCTTTCCTATACAGTACTCATATACAGTACTACTTATGTGGTTTGTGTGACAAGATGTTTGGGCAACCTGTACAGTTGTATAATGCGACCAGAAGAAAACTAGTAGAACACCTATGAGCACTTTATATCTAAGTGAACCTGACATTGGCTACTGTAAATTGGAATTGACTTGCTGGCATGCAAGTATTATGAATTAGTTCAAATTAAGCCTGAACTCTCACTGGAAACTGAAATAACTAAACAGAAGCTAGAATACTTTAGGCCTATCATGAGAAGTCAGGATCGAATGGAATGGACAATAATATTAGAAAAGCTGGTGGTAGTAGCAAAGAAGGGAAATCTAACTTGATATGGATTAACAAAATAAAGGAAGCAACAACCTTTAGTCTACAAGACCTAAGCAAATCAGTTAAACATGGGACCTACTTTAAGTCTTTGGCTGAAATCCAGCTGCTTTCTTACATGTGCAAAGTCAAAGAATGTAATATTCCGTTGCTTCTAATTGGGAATTAATGAGTAGCTTCTGGTATTCTCCAGGAGCTCACATGCATGACACACATGGTGAAATCCCAGTAGGGATTTATTAATTCCATGCTAGAAGGCACTGAAGGTTATGCTGCTATTTACTATCTACATATGCAATAAAGCAACAGGATTTCTACCATCAATATAAGGATGTCATAAAACAAGTGAGTTGACAGCACAGCACATAACACTTAACGTTCAGCATAAGTTGAGAACTCTCTTCTGACAGTTCTTTTAAAAACTCTTATGATCTTAGCATTCTGAACTACTGTTGGTATGCTGTGTATTTTTCTATCAGTTTTTATGCTTTCCCTGCTGGGAAAAATAATATATTGCAAGTGGTTTATTATGATGCTGTCTTTTATTATTTATCTTGTAGAATTTTATTTTGGGGCCCATCCATGTGCTACCACACTGTGGGCGGAGCCTACATTGTGGGTGGAGCCTATGCCATGGGTGGAGCCTATGCCATGGGTGGAGCCTATGCCATGGGTGATCTAGTCATGCCTGCAAGATGGGCATGTATTCATCTGCAAACACAGGCAGCGTAAGCACTGGCTCTTTGGCACTGGCTCTTTGGCTGTAAATGGAGATGAGCACTGCACCCTAGAGTTGGATATGACTGGCTTTTGAGCAAGGGAGACATTGAACCACTTGCAGGGACAAAAACTGATGGGGCAGGGCAAGGAGTTGGGCGTGGCCACCCAATTTCGCTAAACCTCCCCTGCCCGAAGGCCATTCAATTTTGCCACCCCCCTGCCCAGAGGCCACCCAATTTTTCTCCCCCCCCCTTCCAGGGTGTGTGTGAACCTGTTGCTGCCCACCACTGAGTAATATTGCAAGTTGATGAATAAGCAAGGGCATTTGGTGAGAATGCCTTCACAGTAGCTGTTGTACTATTTATTGCAAGTTGACACTAAATAATAATAATAATAATAATAATAATAATAATAATAATAATAATAATAATAATAATAATAATAATAATAATAATAATAATAATAATAATAATAACCCCTAATCAGAAACACTTACAATAATTGCCATTCTCTGGGAGTATGCTACTGTGGCAATGGAGGGTCTTAGGAAGGACCCATGGGAAATCTGGAAAAAAAAGTTTGGTGGCATGAGTAATCCCTCCGAAACTATCATGTGGGAGCTGGTAGGAACCAAATACTTGGATAAATATAAAGATAAGAGTGGAAGTCCTGTTGTTCTGGGTTTGCAGAAGGGAGTCAATCAGCACAAAAGACACACACACACCCTTTGATAACAAAAGTATTGGCACCTACATTTATTTATTTATTTATTTATTTATTTATTACATTTATACCACGCTATTATCCAAGCACCTAGGATGGATTACAATTTAAAACAATTAAAACACATTACTTACAATTAAAATTAAAAGTTAAAAGATTCAAACATTAAAAAGTAAAAAAAAAAACAGGGAGAGAGGTGGGGTATTCAAAGGAGCCAGCCGGCTGGGCTGACCAGCTGGCCCGCACCCCACACATGCCCCGCCAGCCAGGTCTTCACCCCCTTCCTAAAGGGCAGCAACTCTGTCTGGAGACCCAACTCACTTGGCAGGAGGTTCCATAGGGCCGGAGCGGACACGGCCCTCCTTCTTGTGCTAGAGAGATGAGCCTCTCTAGCTGATGGTGTAACCAGAGAGCTTCTCCGGTCTGCTCAGGTGGGACAGACAGATGTTCTCAGGGTGAGAACATTTAGGAATGGAGTATGGGATTTAATGGCTGAGTGCTGAAAGACCCAGCATTCTAGCACTGCAGGAGAGCACAGAACTCAGTAGTTATACTATCTAGGAACCGAAGAAATTGGATCAAACTTTAAACCAAAGTTGCTAAATTTGGCTTTTCCTTGTCTCTTTTTGCTTTTCTTTGGAATTCTGCATTCAGCTGAGTGACTCTTACAAGATTACAAAAAGGAAATTGGTTGTAACCTGCTGCATTTTATTTGTACGTAAGTTATTGCACAGGAAATGCCAGCTAATAAAACAATCTCTGCATGTCTATGGTGCCCAGAAGAGATATCAAAAGATATTGTTTAAATATAGTCACACAGAAGTTTAAAAAATGGAATCAAGAGGAACCTAGAGCAGCAGGTTTGGAGTGCTTCCAAAACATTTCCCTTTGTGTGTAGTTGTAGCAATGTTGATCTTTGCAGAACATAAAAATATCCCTTTGCAAGGGCATTCTTCTCCTTGTATAGCCATTTAGTATTTAAAACATTCTCATATTGGTTGAGAATCCAATCAATGGACTCAAATAGGCTTCCCAAATTATGCTTAACCGAACAGATAAAGTGGGATTATTATTATTTCGACTTATATGCCGCCCTACCCAAGTCCTGGGTTAATCAACTCTGCGAAGTAATTTCTCATCATGGGTTCTCAGTTCAGTATTTGCTCTCAGTGGCCACTCAGGCCAAGGAAATTTTTAAACAGAGAGTCTTAGATATCAGTGCACAATCTGACTTGGAACTACTGGCCAAAAATGGTTCTTTAAGGTGGCTGGCTGCTAACAAAATTACATTTCAAACTGAAAAATATGTTTTGATGTGCCTCACTTATCCTTTAAGAAGGGCATATTGTAGAGCCAGATTCGAGCTATTAGACTCCATGAATAGATATAGATGTTTTCACCACTTACCATATCATGAAAGAACGTGCATATGTGGTTCTTCAAATGTCGAAAATAGCTCTCATATTATATTAGATTGCCAGTTGTACACTGATATTAGATTTAAATACCTTGCATCCCTATTGGAAAAAAACAACTTTTTGGGACTCAAAAAACAAACTGTCCTATCTCCTTCTGGGCTCTAACATCCACGTTGTATGTAGAACTGCCAAGTTTCTAAATCAGCTAAAAGAATCGAATATGTCAATCAAATTGGGGTATCCTGCAAGGGAGATTCACTTATCTGACTATCAATATGCATGTATTAATTGTATTTAGGGACCTTCTCCAGTTTACATTCTTTAAAAGTAGTTCAGGTATGTATATATTGTATTTATTGTATTATTATTGTATTATTATTGTATTTTTATTGTATTTTTATTGCACTTCATTGCATTGTACAGATTTTAAACTCTTATGTTATTGATAAGGTCGTAAGACTAATCAATTAATAAATATTCATTCTTCTATTTATCATTTCACCTTCACAGAAGGAAAATGAATAAAATGGTCAAGATTGTGATTGCAAAATTGCAGGAGGCATCAACAGACATTGCTTGTTGAGAAATATGCTCTGCTTGCACAGAGAAGAAAAATGAAATGCTTGAGATCATGTATGCATTCCAAACATTAAAAAACTAACGAGTAGAAAAAGCTACTGTCCTAATGCCAAAAGAGCAGACTTTCCTCTTGTTAAACTACAATCATGCTGTAACTTTATCATACTTTCATTACTGGAAAAAATGGATTCAGTTACAGGGAACTCATCATTTGTAACTTTTTATTTCCAAACTCTGTTTCTAAATACTGAGATTATTATTGCATCACCAAGCTATCGTATTTGCTGGCGTATAAGATGACTTTTTACCCCTGAAAAACTTGCCTCCAAGTGGGGGGCCGTCTTGTACGCCGGGTACACTTCAGTTGAATAAAATACAGTAATATCTGGGATAACGTTTACCTTGGATAACGTTTACCTCAGATAACATTTACCTCGCATAATGTTAAGCAATCTGGGGAGGAGAATTGCATCGAATAACGTTAAGGTCCTATGGGATGGATCGGATAACAACTTTTAATATCAGATGATGAACAGGAGTTTGAAGGGTTTTAAAGGGAAGCTGTCACGCCATCAAACTTGCTAGGGACTTGCCTGGCACTTGCTCTCTCCCTCTATTTGTTATCTTCCTTCTATCATTGACAGTTCCAGTTTGGTTAACAGATTAGAAAACAAACAGCATGGTAGCTCCCATAGGTTTATTGTTCCATTCAGCTTTAGTGAATTGTCTTTGGTGAATAACGTTTAATAAACTTGCACTGTTTTATGTTTACTGTACATGTCTGATAACATACAGCCTTGTGACAGTTTTTCTGCATGTCATAAGCATTTGAATATAAATTAACATGTTGGAATCAAATCTGATGTTCTTTTACATTTTATTTGGTGTGTGGAAGGTGTGTGGAAGGTGTGTGGAAGAGGGGGTAGTCTTATACAGCGAGTATATAACAAACTCTATATTTTGAGTGGAAATGTTGGGGGGTCGTCTTATACGCCCAGTCATCTTGTACGCCGGCAAATATGGTATATTTCCTGGGAGCCACTGCAAACAGTTGTGCCACTAAAATGGATATGCACCAATTTGAGCTACACTAGTTAATTTTGATTTCTGGTCTGCAAAACGATTGTGGCTTACTGCTTAGTCCTTGGAATCCATCATGCTAGACAAAAAAAAAAAGCACAATAACACTGGATGGTTTCGTGTTTTCACTTGCTTATACGGATTGCTTTTAAGACACCTACATGGAAAGCTAGTACAGTAAAACACCGGATAACGATTGGATCGGATAACGCTAAAATCGCATAACGTTAAGTAATCTGGGGAGGAGAATTGGATCGAATAACGTTAAGGTCCTATGGGATGGATCGGATAACAACCACTAAAGCCTGTGTGGTTACAATGTATCTCTATGGAGCTTTAACGTTATCTGATCCATCCCCTAGGATTTTAACATGCATTGGATAACACTAAAAATCGGATAACACCAAGACTTGTGGAATCAAGTTTTAGCATTATCCGGTGTTTTACTGTATATAAATATCATAAGTAATGCAGTATACCGTATATACTCAAGTATAAGCTGAGTTTTTAGCCCCAAAATTGGGACGGCTTATACTCGGGTCAATGACCATGAGTGTCCCAAGAACACACTGGATTAAGATTTGCCAACAATTCAATTAATTTTATCAGATTTTCATGTATTTAGATTATTGAAACTCACTGGCAGCTGCTGCATTTCCTACCCTCACCTTATAATTGGGTCAATCTATTTTTCTGGGTTTCCAGGTCAAAATTAGGTACCTCTGCTTATATTCAGGTCAGCTTATACTCAAGTATATAGGGTATTAAGAAGCAATCTCTTGGCTTTTAGCCAGGGATTTCATTCTCCAAACTGATAAAAGTCCCATTCCTGGAAAAGAGCCCACCTGATTTCCAAGAATCTCCCACCCAATTTCTACTGGCTTGCTGTACCACAGCCCAGGAAAGGCTGTTGAAGAAAGGTGTGAATGCACACAGGAAAAAGAGCGCAGAAGGCAGTTCCTGAGATCTCACACTAACCAATATGACATTGGATATCACCCTTTGGGTATTTGCCAACCATTTCATAGGCATTTCTTTCTTTCTCGTGGCTATTCAATCTCTGCCAAAGGCAATTTGAAGGAGGGAATCAAAAGGGAAGTAAAAATACTTTAAAAGCCTGAAAGTATAGAAACGTTAGTGCCACAACACCGATGGTATTGAAATTTTTTATTCAGTATTGTGTATGTCAAAAATGCTAGGTACATACATTATTACACAGTGGTGAGTGGAAAACTGCAGCATGCAAAAAAGAGACTGACATTATGTACCTAATATAGCTTTCTCAACTTCATATTTATTAGATTTACTATTTCACATTTAAGAAATACTGAGATTTTCCTATATGTGTACTTTCCAAACTACCATGTAACTATGAACATTAAAAACACCCATTCTTGCATTGCTTTTCTTGATGTTCCTTAGTTTCTTTGTCTTTCCAGGACCAAACTAGAAAACATAATAATATTAATCCTGTTTCTTAGTAACAATAATAATTTTGTGTCAGAAATTATTCTGTGTTGAAAGGATTTTTGCCAGAGAAACTCCATTCAGGGGACACCTGAATGAGGCTCCTTTCATGTCCCCAAGATCTTTCCCCACCAAAGTGGTCCCTATTTATCTACTTGCAATTTCTTGCTTTTGAGCTGCCAGGTTGGCAGTAGCTGGAACAGAGACAGATGCTCAGTCCGTCATACAGTACCCGGCTCTCGAACTGCTGACTTGCTGGCCTTCCAGCTAACAAGGTGAGCTTCTTAACCACTGAGCTATCCCAGCCCCTACATAAAAAGCATGTCTTTGAGGCCAGTGCTTCCTTCAGTGAAAGATATCTGTTTGTCCAGACATAGCTGCTTCCTTACTACCCAAATCGCATTTCAGCATCTTTTGCTTTGAGATTTGTCAGGAGAAATAAACCTGTGCCATTGTTTTAGCTACCATCTAATATTGGACTGCAGTGACTTAAGTGGCTAAGACACTGAATGGAAGGTGGTAGGTCAACAGTTTGATACCTGAATACTGCAGAATGGAATGAGCTCATGTCTTTGTCACAGCTCCTGCCAACCTAACAGTTCCAAAGCAAGTCATTGCAAGTAGATAAAAAGGGACCACTTCGGTGGGAAGGTAAATAGCATTCTGTGTGCTCTGGTGTCTAGTCATGCATGCCACATGACTACAGAAACGTCTGCAGAAGCAGACAGAACTGGCTGTTTGGCTTTGAAACAGAGATGAGCACTGAACCCTAGAGTTGTATACAACTGAGAGTGTACCAAAACTCCATCCATATATTACAAAAAACCATGTCCACCGAAAGCAAAGCACTCTGTGTGCTTGCTTTTTAAGAAAAAATATTCTATGAAAATCTGTGTTATCACATAAACACTGTTAAAGGACCTCATGATATAATTCACAATATCATGGGACCATACGACCCCTCATTTTCCATCGTTATACATGACATCTTTTGCCATTAATACTCTCTCATCATTTTACTTAGGACCAGTGGTCCAACAGCTATGGAAATAATGAATTGACCCAAAGCTGATGTTAGAAATAATAACTGGACACGCTGCTTTTGATTTCAGGATAGATGTCGTTGAAGCTTTCAAGTCAATCCAGACTTATGGCAACCCTTTCCACGGTTTTCATATTCAGAAGTGGTGTATCATTCCCATCTTCTGGGATGCCCTAGGACTCTGCATATTGTCCATGATTACATAGACAAGCTCATCTTCTGGGAGGCACAGTGGGGAATTGAACTTCCAAACTGTACCTAACTCACTGAGCTATCCATATATCAGCTCATCCAGACAGGTTTATCTGCTTTACCACCATACCAAGTATAGCATAAACACATCTTCAAATAGCATCATGAAAATAAAGCAGGTTACTTCTGCCTTCAACTAAAACTATGACGGAAACCATAGTTCTAACACCACCAAGAGTAATTGGCTTGCATAACTAGCCAGGATGTTTATTTGAATCAGTTCTTTGATTGTTTATAATCAGTGATTATATATTTTTTTGAATAGTAGCCGTGTTAGTCTGTGGTTCAGGCATATCAGAAAACAAAACAAAACAAAATAAAATTAAATAAAAACACTGTAGCACTTTAAAGACTAACTATAGTTAGTCTTTAAAGTGCTACAGTGTTTTTTAGAGTCTGATTATATAGTTGTTCTTTTCTGCCTTTCACTTCATTCTGTTTCACCAGCACCACACCCCGTAATGAAAACAAGTGTGTAGATGGACTAAACATTCTGCTCCATGTACCGTATATACTCAACTTTAAGTCATCCCAAATATAAGTCGAGGTATCTAATTTGGACCTCTAAAACTAGGGAAATAGATTGACCCGAGTATAAGTTGGGGATGGTGGAAAATGCAGCAGCTGCTAGTAAATTTCAATAATTAAAATACATGAAAATACAGTAAAATTAATGAATTTACATTTATGTGGGTATGATTTTGAGTGTTTACATTGACCTGATTATAAGTCGAGTCCCATTTTTGGACCTCATTTTGGGAGCTGAAAAACTCGACTTATACTCGAGTATATACAGTATTTGAAAAAGTGGCTTATGCCAAATAAGTCACTCCTCTTGCTTTATGCAACATCACCTATTTGTTGTTATCATTATGTGCTGTCAAGTTGTCCAATTTATAGCAACCTTATACAGTAATACCTCATATAACATTAGTATCGAATAACACTAAAATCGCATAACATTAAGGAATCTGGGGGGAAGAATTGCATCAGATAACATAAAGATCCTATGGGATGCTTCAGATAACAACCGCTAAAGCCTGTGTGGTTACAATGTATCTCTATGGATCCCATAGGATTTTAACATGCATCAGATAACACTAAAAATCATATAACACCAAGACTTGTGGAACCAGGTTTTAGTGTTATATGAGGTTTTACTGTATACAGTACTTAGAATTAAAATGACTGCTATTTGTGGTGGGCTTTCCCCTCATCTTCCACAACACTAGGTTCTGTTTTTACTACAAATTACAGTCAAACCTCGCTTAATGAGTGTTTTGCTTTGTGAAAAACTCACATAACGAGCGGGTTTTTCAAAAAGCAATCTGACTCGCATAACGAAAATTTTCGCTATGCGAGTCAGACTTCCCCTATGGAAATGCTCGCATAGCGAGCGTTTCTATGGGGGGGAACTCGCATAACAAACAAAACTTCGCTATGCGAGTCCAACTCTCATAGTGAAAATATTCGCTATGCAAGTCCGTCTTTCCCTATAGAAAACTCGCATAATGAGCGTTTCTATGGGGAAAACTCGCATAACAAAAAAAATCATTATGCGAGTTTTTCCCCTAAAAAAGCTTGTTATGCGAGTTTTTCCATAGGAATTTTCTCTATGCGAGTCTGACTCACATAGCAAAAAACTCGCATAGCGAGCACCCTCACAGAACGAATTAAATTCGTTATGCAAGGTATTACTGTACTATGTATAAAGCAAGAAACAAAGGGAAACTTATTTGCTTTCCAGCATCCATTCATACACCTCACAATCCACTTTGATATGGCATGTTTCTGAAATATACAACTGGCCTGGGAGTCAGAAACCTTCACCAACCTATTACAAATCACCCAGAGATCTATCAGAAAATATAGAATTATCTTCTACTCAGAACACATTTGACACTTTGGGAAGCTCCCCCTTGTAGAAGACTGTTAGTGATGAGCAAGCTGTGTTTTGAAACAATTCCCTATCTTGTGTGGGTGTGTGATGTGCTGTGCTGTCAAGTTGCATCTGTGGGGGGAAAGATCACCCCTTAGCTCAGCTGATGTTCACTGGCTGGGGTCACAAATCAGAACACAGAGTATCTCAGCAATAAACCAACAAAACTTTATTAGTGTTCAAAAATGGAGAGTCATAAGCACATGGAAGATGTGTGAAGTGGGTCTCCCCAAATAAATAGGCAATTACTCTTTTATAGTACAAAGTGGAAAATTCCGAAGCAAACAACTCAACAGGCACAGGAATGTGTAAATCAAAATATTTGCTGTAAATTAATACTACAACAAGGACATTGCTATTTGCTCAAAAGAAGTATTTATCTGTTATAACCTGTCTGTTTGACCTGACACAGTGACTACAAACTTCCATTTCCATATCTGCTCCCATTCCCAAATATGGACACTTCATCTTCTCTCTCTTCTCTTTCTTCCCCTTTTCTCTCTCCCTTCTTTTCTCTCTTCTTCATATCCAACTTATGGAAACCATAGCAGTGTTATCAAAGTATGTGAGATATTTAAGAACTGGATTTACTACTGCTACCTCCCAGTGAGATTCCAAGGCCAATTGGGGACTAGAACCCATAACTCCTGAGTCTTAAAGCTTGAATATGCAGGGGAGAAATGAACAAAATACTACAGGTTTTAGGTGGGCTTGTTCTTACTTTTTTTTCCTATTGATCACATGACATAGTAGGAATGTGAAATCCTGGAGTTCCATGCCCAAAATGGATAGTTCTTCCTCCCCCAGAAAGAACATTCTGCTTGCTTGCTTGCTTGCTTGCTTGCTTGCTTGCTTGCTTGTTTGTTTGTTTGTTTGTTTGTTTGTTTGTTTATTCAAACTTTCATGCCGCCCTCCTCACAAAGACCCAGGGTGGCTAACAAACTTTAAAAACACTTAAAACACAGTAAAAACATGGTATAAAAACATAATTAAACAGGATTAAAAAGTTACAAAAATTAAAAGAGGTTAAACAAGTCACACAGAGAGAAGGAGGGGTTAGATGAGCCAACAAACTGAGGCAACCGTCTGGCCCATACCCCACACATGCCCTGCCAGCCAGGTCTTAACCCCCTTCCTAAAGGGCAGCAGCTCTGTCTGGAGACGCAACTCAGCAGGGGGTTCCATAGGGCCGGAGCAGACCCGGAGAAAGCCCTCCTTCTAGTGCTAGAGAGGCGCACCTCTCTAGCCGATGGTACAACCAGAGAGCCTCTCCGGTCCGCTCTGGTGGGACGGACAGATGTCCTTAGGGCGATGTGGTCTCTTAATTATCCTGGCCCACTACCATAGAAGGCTTTAAAGGTAATGACCAGCACCTTGAATTGCACCCAGAGGCACACTGGCAACCAGTGCAGCTCCCACAACCAGTGCAGCTTTTTGTTAAAAGCTGAATCCTTCCTCTTTGGTTCAAAACATGTGATCAGTTTGAACCACTGGAGCAAGGAAAGACCAGTCAAGTGCATGCACACATAAAGTGGCAAAGCACCTTTTTTCTCACTTGGCTCACCAAAGAAGACCAGGAAAACATGTGCATATGTGCTCATGCATGCACACATATATACACTCAGTTCAGCACTCACTGCTCAAGACACTTCCTTTTTATTTTTTAACAGCTCCTTCTTGGGCAGGGCTCTCTCTTTTCAATAGTTGAACAAGCTCTATAGCAGGGAATCTCAACCTGTGACCCATGGGCCAAATGTGCCCCACAGCACCATTTCATGTGGCCCCCACCACCTCCACCACACCCGGAAGTGCCATGTAGTGGAGGGAGGGCAAAATGGTCGCCGCCGCCGCCGCCCCCCCAAAGCTGTTTGAGGGATTACGTTCATTTACGACAGCCACAGGTCATTTACAGCAGTGTTTTGTGCATGCACGGGAGCATTTTACTTCTGCTTCCGGAAGCGGTGAGGGCAGCATGGGCCAGATGAACTGGCACTGGGGGCTGGATCCGGCCCATGAGCCATAGGCTGGGAACCCCTGATGTAGTCACTTTAATCAAACATAGTACCGTATCCTCCAGTGTGACTTTACATGGAGAGAATGCAAGTTAACTGCAGTTGGGGTACACAGAAAGAGCCTCCTCAAATTTTGTGGTATTTTTGAACCACAGTCTGATGTACCCTGGTAATAGCAACCTTGTGTTGCCGGGTAATCTTTCTCACACTAGGTCAGGCGAAGGGAACTGCAGAATGAACTTCAACAAAAGGTGCCTTCATTTTGGAAGTTTCACATCTGGCCTAGACACAAAAGAAGAAGAAGAGTGTGCAGTTCCCTCACTAGGTAGTCTCACCCTTTGTCCAACACAGACCTTATTACTTCCTGGCACAATTGCTGGCTCTGACCTACAAACCATTAAATGGTTTGGGCCCACGCTGTATCAAACACTTCATCTTCCTTTATAAGCATGTCGAGATTTTAAAATAATCAATACAGTCAAACCTCACATAAAGAGCACCTTGCTTAAAGAGCAGAATTTTCTCTGAATTTTTGCTTCGCTTAACAAATAAAACCAACCAAAAACTCGCTTAACAAATAAATCGGGGTTCACAATCCCCCCCCACACACACACACAACTGGTCATTTACAATGGTGTTTCTCTTAAAGAGCAAACTTGCTTAAAGAGCAATCCTGTGGAACCGTCCCTCGAGTCTACGGTAATTTCCAACTACCGTCCAGTGTCCAACCTACCTTTTTTAGGTAAGGTTTTGGAAAAGGCTGTGGCGCAGCAGTTACAGGAAGTCCTGGATGAAGCGGATTATCTGGACCCGTTTCAGTCAGGATTCAGGCCCGGATATGGTACTGAAACTGCACTAGTCGCATTGGTGGATGATCTCTGGAGAGAGCGGGATGGAGGGGAGCCATCTGTCCTCGCTCTTCTCGACCTCTCAGCGGCTTTTGATACGGTCGATCATGGCATCCTTCTGGGTAGGCTCCAGGGTCTGGGGATCCAGGGCACAGTGTTGTCCTGGTTTTCCTCATTCCTGAGGGGCAGGACCCAGTCGGTGTGCCTGGAGAAGGAGAAGTCCAGCCCTAGGCCCCTGCATTATGGGGTGCCTCAGGGCTCGGTACTTTCTCCTCTCCTATTTAACATCTATATGAAGCCGCTGGGTGAGATCATCCGTTCCCACGGGGTAAGGTATCATCAATATGCAGATGATACCCAGTTGTACATCTCCGCCCGTGGGGACCCAAGCGGTGCAGTGGAAGTCCTTTCCAGGTGTCTGAAGGCTGTTAAGGTCTGGATGGGGGACAACGGGCTACAGCTGAATCCCGGCAAGACTGAGTGGCTGTGGGTAAGGGGCCCTGTGTTATCTCGGGAGTTACCAGCTTTGGTTCTGGATGGGGCAGTTTTGCCCCAAACAGACCCGGTGCGTAACCTGGGGGTCCTCCTGGACTCACGACTACTGTTCGAAGAACAGGTGGCAGTCGTGGCCAGGAGGGCTTTTGCACAACTTCGTGTAATACGCCAGTTACGCCCGCTCCTAGACCGGGACGCCTTGCTCATGGTCACACACGCTTTGGTCACCTCCAGACTTGATTACTGTAATGCGCTCTACATGGGGCTGCCCTTGGTGACCATTCGGAGACTGCAGCTGGTCCAAAATGCGGCGGCCCGGATAGTGATGGGATGCGGGCGTTATGCTCATGCCTCACCACTGCTCCGGGAGCTGCACTGGTTACCAGTATGTCTCCGGGTGCAATTCAAGGTGCTGGTTATTACCTTTAAAGCCCTATATGGTAGTGGGCCAGGATACCTCAGAGACCGCGTCACCCTAAGAACGTCTGTCCGTCCCACCAGGGCGGATCGGAGGGGCTCTCTTGTTATTCCATCGGCTAGGGAGGCTCATCTCTCTAGCATTAGGAAGAGGGCCTTCTCTGTGTTCGCCCCGGCCCTGTGGAACCTCCTCCCAACTGAACTGCGCCTACAAACAGAGCTCCTGCCCTTCCGGAAGGGCTTAAAAACCTGGCTGGCGGGACAAGTGTGGGGACCAAGGTATGTGGGATCCCACACAGGGTGGTTGATTTAAGGGATAGCTTCCCTTGCTGTGGGTTTTATTCCGCGGGGTTGTTTGTTCCCGGTTTTTACTTCTTGTTTTTATGATCCTTTTTACAGTTTTAAAATTTTAATTATTAGTATTTATTGGATGGGGTTGGGTTTGTGATTGTGTTTTGTCTTGTAAGCCGCCCAGAGTCGGGTATACCCGATTGGGGCGGGATAATAAATGTGAACAATAAATAAATAAATAAATAAACAAACACATTATACTCTTTAAGTGAGGTACAACTGTATAGCCCTTTCTCTTAGTCCTACCACCCTCAAAGATGCATTTGCTGGAGACACAAGAGAAGGTTTCCTCTGTCATTGCTCTTAGACTCTGGAATTCCGTCCCACAGGAGGTCAGGTTGCCCCAGGCAGGTTTTCTTTTAGTGATTGGCTGACTAAAGGAAGTTCTTAAAGTGGGACTGTTGTATTTCTGTTCATTTCAATGTGTTTTTAGTTCTGCTTTTATCTTTTATTATATTTGCTTTAGTCTTTTTAGTATTGTAATAATTTATTGATTTTAGTTTTTCATGCTGCTAATTTTTAAATACTGTACTGTAAGCTCTCTTAGGTCCTTTTGGGGGGAAGCCAGGGTAAACATATTTTAAATAAATAAATGAAATCTCTCAGTTAATTTACACCACACAGGCAGCTCCTTCCTGTTATTAGTGACCTTTATTGGCCCAATGTTGAGAAACAGCTGATCCACTTGTAAGCATGCCATTATTTCAATTCTTATGTATAGCCATATATAAAGAACTTTAGAGTAATCCATAACTCATTTTTGTTCAGTGAAAACAGCATTTGGTTTTGTTAAACAAGTCTAGAAGCCATCTCTTCTGCCCATTTTGAGATTACATGCCCACCTTTGCCTCTTCAGATGAAGAAAATATATGGGAAATTGCAGCAATTACTCCTGAATAGAAAGGTGGGGGAAATACCCTGTCAGACTAAAGCAATTCATTAAAAAAAAAACCAGATAAAGCAAAAAGACATGAATGTGCTCAGTACCAGTCAGAGACAGTAGACTTGCTATCTAAATTGACCTTGACTCAAGCCCATATTTCTTCAATGGAGTTACAGTGATTAGTTCTTCTGACCCTGCTTCAGAATTTTGTCTGATTTGGCTAGGTTTGCAATCAGTTTGAGCTTCTAGGAACATAATACTGTACTAGGAACATCATACTGTATAAGCTACAAGGACAGTGGAGTTCCAGATTGGAACCACTGCACATTTATTCAATACCTGGACTAGACCACTGTTTCCCTCACTGTGGTAAGGTGATATGTTTTAGAGGCTAGAAAAGCACAATGCCTTGCGATTGTCATCCTGACATTTGTCAACCTTACTCCTTACTAATCCTAGTAATGTGTTAATGATAGAACAAGACACTAACTAAAATCATGTATTATGTTGATTTTCTAAAATATTCCAGATTTTTAATGAATGTTTTCAACAACAACTATATTTGTCACTCACACATAAAAAGAGAAAAATGGTAATAAAATCCTCTTTTTTTTCCTATCTATGTCCAGAATGTGTACAAATTATTCTATTATAAAACAGAGAATATATATTTCCTGACATGTCTTTTGGCCATTTAAAACATTGGCATTCTTTGGGGATTCAACCAACTGTCCCTTAAAGCATGCCAGGGGCATAAGAATGATAATGCAATCATAAACCACAGCCTGGAGAGACTCACAAACATTTTTCCTTGACTACCCATCAACTTTGAAAACAAGACTTTACAACTGGAAGCCATTCCTATCTCACCTAGTGCATCTAACCCAGCTGATGTTATGAACTCAGTATATATATATATTACAGCATGTCTTTAGAAGAATTCAGTTTGGCCCAGAAAGCAGAGAAAATTAGTTTGTGTTTGTGTATGTACGCTAATAACAGGCAGCTAGTTGACATTTGTCCCTTATTTAATCTGGAACCTCTCTCTCTCTCTCTCTTTCTCTCTCTCTCTCTCTTGTAGATTTCAGTTGTAGCACATTCCAAGTCCTCATTATACCATGTTAGATGTTTGGTAGCTTTGTTCTGAAGAGGGACACTAGTGGAATGCAAATGGCACACTCAGACTGAATGACAAAGTTACTTATTTCTCTTATAACTATACACAAAAAGAAGAAGATTGCTCCACAGTTACATACCCGTAAAAAAGGGAACATTCCAATGAGGAGTATGTACTAATTGCCCCTTATGGGGTGACTTGAGCTCCCTCATTTTCAGATGGCTTGAGGATGAAACATCCACACGCAACCTTTCCCCATATTGAGAAGTGGACGAAAAGCCCCATCAGCATATTGGATGTTACAATTAAACTGTTCCCCTGCTCCTCTGCAGAAGGATAGGAGGGTTATTTTAATTATTTCCCCTCTCCTAGCCAAACATTGTAGTGCTGGAGCAGATAGGAGATTAAAAAAAAAAAAAAAACGTTTCCCCTCTGTTTTTTCCTTTTATCACCAATTTATTTCATGGATGTGTATCCTAGAAGCACCCTTTCCACTGCAAGCCTTTCAGTGATGGGATGTCAAAAATTCTACTACCACGCCATGACGTCACGGACGTCATGGGCGTGGCCAATGTCATGACGTCATGACGTCATGGGCGGAGCCAACGTCATGACGTCATGACGTTGTGGGCAAGGCCAAAAATAAAAAATAAATAAATAAACATGCACACAGACCCGTATATAACTTAAAGAAATAAAATAAAGAAATAAATAAAATAAAATTTAAATTAAAGTACAACCACCCACCGAAAACACAAATAAATCACCCACCCACCTCCCCTAGAAGGGGCGGGGGGGGGCGAAGAAGGAGAAAACTCGGGGCAGGCTCGGAGCTCTAGGAGGGCAAGGGTGCCAGGCAGCGGGGGTCGGGAGGCGGTGACCCAGGCGCAAGCAGGACTGGGAGGAAGGCCCACTGGCTCCCGGGGCCGGAGCAGGAAAGGGAGTGGTCGCCTTCAGGGCTCGGGCCGCTTGGAAACCGAAGGCGGAGACGCAGCCGCCCAGGCAGGAAGTCCCGGGCTCTTACCTCGCACCAGAATCCGGCGGCAGTAGTCCGCTTCGCCGGCCGAGGCTTGGCTCTCCGTGTCCCGGACGGAGTCTTTCGAGGCGCCCCCGGGGCTGGGGGCCGAAGTCCCTGGCGCCAGATCCTGGGTTCCTCCGGCAACCTCTGCGCGTAGCTTGGCTTTCTCCAGCGCCCCGTGGGGCTCCTTGTCCCGGAGTCGTTCTGGGGGGGCCGCGGGCTCCCCCAGGAGGAAGGGGCGCCTGCCAGCATCGCTCCCCCCATCGCTCATGCCTGGAGTCCCCCGGGAGGGACTGAGCATCCACAGGCTTCTCACGCCGCCACCGTCTCTGTCGCCGCCTCCTTCCCTCCTGCTCTCTCCTCTCCCCCGTTGGGAGGGAGCCAACCAGAGGGGGGAGGGAGGGGGAGGCAGGAAGGCAGCCCATCTCTAACCTCTCTCCCCCCCCCTCTAACCCTCCCCCCTTTCCCCCTTCACATTTTCCTATCCCTCAACTCTGGTTCGCAGCTCCAGCTTCGGAAGATTTTTTTTTTTTAAATTGGATCCATTTGGCTCCAATTGACTGCGCATGTCCAGAAACTCAATTTGACGCATGCGCAGTCAATTGGAGCCATTTTATCTCTGATTTTAATTTTTTTTTTCCTTTCGGTCAGGCGTCCGGAACCGGACGCCCCAAAAGTGGACTTCCCCTCACGGAGAACCCTCCGGGAATCATCTTACCGGTTCCAGAGATCCGTCTAGAACCGGTGACATCCCATCACTGAAGCCTTTCATATACGCCATTCGCAATGTTGGAGTGGCTTTTTTCTTTATTCGTGTCAGACGCACCACTATCATATAATAACAGGGAAATGCGGGACCCCTGCGCAGCTCAACTGATATTGAAAACTGTGCCGCTGCCACCACTGAAGGCCCCTCTGACTGGGACCACCTCCACCATCTGGTTCTTGGGACCCAGCCCCTGGCCAGGGCTTGACAAGGCTGCCGTGACAGCAGGACTTTGCCACTGCCCGAGGACCACATGCAGTTGGGGCGGGAGGCAGCTACAGCAACTGCACTAGAACCACTTTCACCATCTGGTTCCCGGCCCCCCGGCCCTGGCGGAACTGTAGGATTTTGCCACAGTCGCAGCTGAATTGAACTTAATTGCAGTTGGGGTAGAGGGGTTGTTTAGCATTGCAATGGTATTTGACTATATTGTATACAGTAATACCTCGGATAACGCTAAAACTTGGTTCCACAAGTCTTGGTGTTATCCGATTTTTAGTGTTATCCGATGCATGTTAAAATCCTATGGGATGGATCGGATAATGTTAAAGCTCCATAGAGATACATTGTAACCGCACAGGCTTTAGCGGTTGTTATCCGATCTATCCCATAGGACCTTAACGTTATTCGATCCAATTCTGCCTCCCAGATTGCTTAACGTTATGCAATTTTAGCGTTATCCGAGGTAAATGTTATCCGAGGTATTACTGTATTGTTGAATAGAGTATTGCATAATCTTTGTATTGTGTATTGATTATTGTTGCTGTTATGGGCCATTTTTGTAGGATGTGTATTGTGTAATTTTTTGTGAATATTGTATTATTATATATTGGATATTGTATCATTGTTGTTAAGTGCTGTTTTTTCCTTTTTCTTTCTGTTCTTTGGATGTGTATTGTATATATTGTATTGCTGTATATTCTGTAAGCCACCTAGAGTTGCTTTCGCGGATGAGGCGGCATAAAAATCTAAAAATTAAATTAAAATTAAATTAAATTAAACATGTAAAAGCTAAAAATTAACACATCTAAAAACAAAATAGAATTTAAAATGGCTAGATGACAGGTGCCCAATATCAAGCCACTTCAACAGCATTACCTCTTGCCAACATAAGTTCCTCCTAAGTGCACGTTGAGGGGCATCATGTGCATTGTATCATATGGGATATAGTTTGTACTTCTCTCCATTCATACAGGCTGTCATCTACAGGAAAAAAGCCCTGGAGTGGCTAAGAACAGCATATAGGGATTGTTGGAAAAAAGTAGAATTCACTGATAGGAGTTCAAAATGAAGTACTCGTCCAGCGCCCATCAAATCTGAATGCATGGAGTCTGGATTGACCCCCGATATCTCAAAAGAGTGGGTTAAGCATCTGTCCTGACATGATCAAGGTTAAAATAATCATTATTCTCCTGGTTGAAATTCTGCCAGAACCATAAACTAAGCTGCATTATAATGTAATGGCTGAAATTCTACTTAGCCTAATGAGTCGCAACCAGAGGAGATCTACTCAACTAGTGTGGATTTGGTGAGGCTATTCTAGTGTTTCCGATCTTTGGTTTGGGGGCTTCAATTCCCAGAAGCCTAAGTCAATCCCCCAAAGCAATGATCACCCAATGTATTGACTTAGGCTTCTGGGAATTGAAGTCCAAAAACCAAAGGTTGGGAAATACTGGTCTCGTCCTTTGAAAGTTTCATTGATTCATTGGGCCTGATCAATAGCAACTCATTCAATGCATTTTTTTTTAAAAAAAGTCTTGGAACATGAAGGTTAAAGTTGTTTAAACTGCCTTTCAGGGTCAGATCTCATAAAGCAGCTCCTATTATATAAACACAGAAAGTACCATTACAACAGTTGAAAAGCATAATTAATGACCATGAAGTTGTTGTAGAATGTTTGATTATTCCTTTACATAGTTAGCAGAGTATGAAGCAACAAACAACAGAAGCACAGAGGAAGCATGAGATATTAGTTCAAGTCTCAGCAGTACTCCCTTCTCATAGTGACTACCGTAGCACTGTGTATAGTGAAAAATCACTCCCAAAGCAGGAAAAAAGTTGTCTTTACTTACAGTTTTGATCTCTAGTTTCAATCAAAAGAATAAAGAGAAACATGGAATCCCCTCCCCCAAGCGGATGGTCTCTCATACTTGCCAAGGGGTTGCTGGATCAGGACTAATGATGGAGAACCATAGAAGAAAGCTTTGCTTTTATCTTCACTTCCTTCTTTTTTGCTTTTTAGACTATAACAACCAGAATTTGAAAGCCAGTTGTATCTCCTCTAGGGTTCAGTGCTCATTTCTGTTTATAGCCAAAGAGCAAGTGCTGCCTGCATCTGCAGACATTTCCGTGGAAATGTGACAGGCATGACTAGACACTTAGGTGCACAGGATGCTGTTTACCTTCCCACCAAAGTGGTACCTATTCATATAATTGTAATTTAGATGGATGGGGCTCTTTTGCCTCAGACAGACCCTGTGCACAATTTGGGGGTCCTCCTTGACTCACAACTCCTATTCGATGAGCAGATGGCAGTCGTGGCCAGGAGGGCTTTTGCACAACTTTGTGTTATCTGCCAATTGCCCGCCACTCCTGGACCGGGACTCCTTGCGTATGGTCACACATGCTCTGATCACCACTAGACTAGATTACTGTAATGTGCTCTACATAGGGCTGCCCTTGATGACCATTCGGAGGCTGCAACTGGTCCAAAATGTGGCTGCCTGTGTGGTGATGGCAGCTGTATTGGCTGCCAGTGTGCCTCCGGATGCAATTTAAGGTGCTGGTAATGACCTTTAAAGCCCTACATGGTAGTGGACCAGGGTTGTTAAGAGACCACGTTGCCCCAAGGAATCTGCCCATCCCACCAGAGCAGACCGGAGGGGCTCCCTAAAGGTGCCATCAGCTAGAGAGGCTCACCTCTCTAGCATGAGATGGAGGGCCTTTTCAGTATCTGTTCTGGCACTGTGGTACCTGCTGCTGACTGAGCTGTGTCTCCAGGCAGAGCTATTGCCCTTCAGAAAAGATCTTATAACCTGGCTAGCAAAGCAGGTGTGTGGCATTGGTCATGAGGTAGCCCCCCCCCCCTTCACTGTCTTATACAATAAGGGCTGTCCGTGCTCTTAGTTATAATTTTAATGTCTGGAGGTTGGGATGGTATTTTTAGTGGTTTTTCTGGTTTTTAAAGTTTTAAGGCTTTTGTAATTCTATCTGTTTATGTTTTATATTTGTGAGCCGCCTGGAACTGCCTCGGTAAGTGGGTGGCAATACAAATTTGAACAAATAAACAAATTCAAACAAATAAATGTCTTGCTTTCAAACTGCTATGTTGGCACTCGGGTCTCAAACTGCTGACCTTCCAGTCATCAAGTTCAGCATCTTAGCCCTTAAGGCACCGCATGTCTTACCCCAGTAATATTTATCAAATTGTTCATGTCCTTCTCAAATTTGGGCTAGAAATATATATGACATTGTTGCCCATCCTGAAAAAATATTTGCCCACCCACATCTAGAATCCTGGCTATGGCCCTGTAGACAGCTGGCAATGTAGAACCTTATCACAATCTTGATGTTTAAAGCTGAGGTGTTTCATGCATCTCATACAGAGTAGAATTTAAGAGGCTGCTCTCAGTGCCCCTATAATGCTTTGCCATTCTAATTTCACGAGCTCCTTCTGGCCCTGTGTTTCTTAAAGACATATGCACGGCCTCACCAAATGCAGTGGGATAGATTTACATTTTGGCAAAAACTTGAAGGCAGTTGTATCGTCACCTTAGTCTGCTGTGACTGCTACAGAAAAATAATTACAAGTATAATTTGCATATGCAAACTCTCTCACAGATTTAGTTAATCTGTGCCAAACATGCTGCCAAGAATTTGGGGAGTTCTGTGAAGGGAATACTAAAGAATAAATTAGTGGGACCCCTTTCCCCATATATCAAAATACTAGTAAAATGCAAAAACTATTCAATGTGCACCATTATCAGATTAAATATAATTTAATTACATTATCAGCATTTATGGTTTTACAACTAAAAACAGTGAGCATTTAATGGAAGTTATTCCCCTTAAATTGAATTACAAAGCATTACTGAAGGATTAAACATATATAAAAGCTACCTAGATTAATGTCACTCAGCAACAAAGAACATGAATTAATGGGCAGATGACCCAGTTAGAAAAACATAGCCATTTCCACATAAAATTTCAGTAAGGTACATGTTCAGCCTCTTGCTTCTTGATAGATGAATTGTCTATTGAGAAAACAAGTTGCACATTCTGAATTTGATTTTTAATTGGGAAAAAATGTCTTAACACCTCTTTTTCTGAGCAAACATCACTCTTTGTTTCATGTGTGCAGCAAAATATGAATTAAAATGTTCATTTGAAATAGATGTGCTTTACCAGGAAGGGAAACGAAACTGTTGCTGTGGGAACAGATTTCCGGCAGACTGCCGTTTTCCTGCCACAATATCAGTTTCCTTATGAAAAACATGAGGGAGAGAAAATAAAAATGTAACCTCATTTTGCCTTTCAACTTCAGGTATAAGAAATTGTCAAGCTAGCATGCTGGGCAAGTGTGTGGTGAATTAATTAATTAGTTGATTTGCTCTAGACAAATTATATTTGGAGTTTGAGAAAGTCACTCTTTTGAACTATAAATCCCCAGACACACACACACACACACACACACACACACACACACACACACACACACACACACACACACCAGCCTGCAGGTATATATGGTAAGATATCTCTCAATATACAGGTGTCAAGAAAGTTTGTCTACTGCTGTGTTGTCAAGTTGGAACCAACTTGTAGTGACTCTAATAAGGCTTTCAAAGTAAGTGAGATATTTAAGCGGTGCTTTTACCATTTCCACTCACAATAAGGTTCCATGACTGAGCAGGGATTTGAACCAAGATCTCTTAGTCCTCATTCACCCTCACCCATCACACCACACTGAGTAAAGTAAGTTCATGGTTTAGCTCCCCAACATCATCCATCTATGCTGTGGACCCGTTGCTGAGCATGTATTGCAGGAGTCAACCTCTGTAGCCTTCCAAATTTTTCTTGGACTACAGTTGTTAGAATTCTATCCCATTGACTATTACTGCCCAGTGTTGATGCAAGTTGTGGGTCATCATCATTGAGAAGCTAGGTTTATGATCATGCTGATAGAGACAAGAAAGGAAAGATTTGCTTGGTGTTGTTGTGGCTCTCCTTCACTGAATGATAAGCAAGTGCCTGCTTTTGCCACTCTTCCATTCTTTGTTTCAATTGTTTATTATTAATTCCTCTTCTATCCCGCCTTTCCTGCAAATGAATTCAAGGCAGTCCATACAGCTTCCTTCTCCTACTCGCTTGACTATGACAAAAAGCCATGCCAGGTAAGGGAGACTGAGAGGAAGGCTGGCCAAACATCACCCAATGAAGCCACAACCTAGTATTTTCTTCTCCACACTGGTTCTCCAATGTGGTGGTGAATGTGGAATGGTGAATGTCTTCTGCAAATACAACTCCTCACCTTCCTTTCCCTTGCTGTTGCAAAGCTAGAGAATTAGTTCAGGATGGACAGAAGCAACAAGAGAGAGGACTAATACTGAGCTGAAGGTATATGTGCAGGGCATGGCTCAGATGTTGGATCTGCTTATTCCCATTTTTGCAGTCCTAATGATTTTCATATTTATTTCATCCTTAGTGCTGATCGATGCAGGGAAGGCACATATTTGTATATAGTTACCTAAAAGTATTTACATAAGCAAATGAACAATGGCATTCTATTTTAAAGCCTCCTATGTTAATCACTTAGGTAATACACCTTTATATATTAATCACATGCACTCATTACATTAAAACAGCAGATGCATCAAAACCTTGCCTGTTTGCAGATTCAAAAGGAGATTATTAGCATTTCAGCTAATTTTCATAGCCTCCTATCTGCTGAATGCGGTTACACTGCAACCCTTGTTTCACTCCACTCTATGAAACAGGGGAAGGAATTGGTGACTCTCCAGGTGTTATCCAGCTGCTTCCTTAGATTCCTGCTAGACCAGTATTTCCCAAACTTTGGTTTTTGGACTTCAATTCCCAGAAGCCTTAGTCAATTCCCCAAAGCACTGATCAGACAATGCTGATTGTCTGGGAGTTGAAGTCCCCTGTGGGGCATGTGGGAACCACTAGGCTAGACTCTCTGGGGCTAATAGGTGTCTTTGAGTTCCACAAATTTGGAGGGCCAGTGAGGATCCCCACCTGTTTTAATGTTTTAAGCAGGGCACATTTGTACAGTGGGCCACATTCCTTCCAAGGATTCCCCCCAGTGGCTCATGATCTGATCCCAGGACCATCTAGAATACCATTTTACAGGATGGACATAACCCTGGGACTAATCGACTCCCAGAATTACCCAAGCAGCTGTGGGAATTGTAGCCCAAAACCAAAAATCTGCACACCTTTAGTTCCAGATTCAATTTCTCGCATTTCCATATAGGGCTGCAAAATATCTCCATCTGACTATTCAGGAATTTTGGCTAGACTTTTTTGATTAGCAGAGTAAGAGGTAACAACAATAGCAGCAGCAGCAACATAGAAATGTGGGGAGATTAGCCCTGGTTCATCACTGCACCACGACCACCCGGCTTGGTTTTCTTCTTAACAGAAACTAATACTTTGCAGAATAAAAATAATATAGAAGCATTTAAAGTTTTTAAAAGGCATCTTTCCTTTCATTTACCATCTTGTAGTTGCAGTCAAAAGCACCAAAAAGGAGGGAAATGGAGTCTCCAGAACATAGAGAGAACCTCCATGCTTGTTACTTGATTGGAGGTCAGAGAGGTCAAAAGCCAAAGGTGGGAAAAGAACTTTACCAGTTAAGTTAGTAGCAAAGGAAAATCATATTAAGCTGTAAAGCCCCCTCTCACTAACACCCAGTGTCAGTGCATGGAAGATTGCTATTATCCCAACATAGATATGTGTTGTCAGTTAGTGAAGGCCCTTCACAGACCCTTTTATGGTTGTGTTCAGTTTGGCTGATCACATTCTTCTTCTTTCATGTCCTGAGCAAACCCTGGACTGCCATAATGAAGCCATTTTCTTGGCTTTGCCATTGGCCAAACTTAGGTCCTCATTGATGGATGTTTCTGGCAGTAATCGGCAGACCAGTAGATGAGCTGGATTCTGAATCTCTCCACATTCACACTGTGTGTTGTTGTCTGCCAGCAGCCCCTACTTAAGCATGCTGGTCTTACATTTAGGGACTCTGACCTCAGCCTATTCAGGGTCCTACAAGTGATGTAGGGGAGATTGAGTTCCTCAATCTATTCACATGAAGACTCCAGATTGTACAGTGCCAGTGTCAACACTGGCTCTAGGTCCAGTGTGATTTGATATGTGCCACAGCATAGCATCTCTTCCTTTGATATTGCTAGCTCTCCTCTCTCTATTTTTTGTCTGTGTAGAGGTGATCTAGCACTAAACTCAGTGGTTATTTTATTAAATATAATTTGGAGCAACTAGGGAGAAATATTGTGGAGGTGGGTGTTACTGCTGTCCCCAAACATCACACTGCAGCTTAATACATCATCAATAACATGACCCAGAGGCACAGCCCTTTCCATCATTTGGTAGAACAAAACAGTCCCAAGAGGGAAAACACCATTCAATTTGTTCTGCCTTTTAAAAAGTAGAAGCTCTCAGAAGCAAAGGAAAACATTCCAAATTGGAAATAAAAAGGGCTGAACAGATTTGCATTGGCCTTTGCATAAGATCACTGAAAAAATACTTTAAATTCACCCACGCTAATTGCGGAACAAATCCCAAAGTATTTGTCAAGGTAGTCGCAGCTAATTAAAAAAAATCACTAATAATTGCTTAAACTAAACAAAGCCTACATTTTAAAACCCAGGCATTAACATCTCTTTCTATTTGAGGCATCGATTTGTCTAAGTGTTTTTGGATCAAAGTCTGCAAATGTTAATTTTTTTGGGAGAACAACTCCTAGTCAGCAGGTCATGCTGGGTTGGCAGGCAGGGTCTTGGAATTATAACCCCAAAATTTAACTTTCTCCTATTCTCTTTTGAACCTTAAGGAAGTAATTGTGATTTTTAAGGTTTCAACTACAATAAAACACCGGCTAACGATTGGATCAGATAATGCTAAAATCGCATAATGTTAAGTAATCTGGGGAGGAGAATTGGATCGAATAACGTTAAGGTCCTATGGAATGGATCGGATAACAACCGCTAAAGCCTGTGCGGTTACAATGTATCTCTATGGAGCTTTAACGTTATCTGATCAATCCCATAGGATTTTAACATGGATCGGATAACACTAAAAATCGGATAACACCAAGACTTGTGGAACCAAGTTTTAGCGTTACCCGGTGTTTTACTATATATAATTCAATCAGAAATTAGTAACTACTTTATTTTAAAAGTGGCTACTAGGGCCTCCATTTTTGATTATGATAATAGCTATGGCAGAGAAGGGATTCAAATGTCCTTCATGACCACTGATGACCCCATTCAAATTGCTCCAATGACTCCCTAGTTGCTATTAGCCACAGAGGGGGAAACCAAGGGTCACAATTTAAGTACTTATACATGATCCTGATCTTGGCTAATGACAGTTCCCAAGGGGCTTAACTTAAATTAAGGCAGAACAGCTCCCTCTTCCCCAAGTGTCAGGGCTCCAGTCCAAATTGGGGGGCAAAGACCCGTAACTGCTTTTCAAGGAAGCTAATTTCCATGACAGTAATGACTGGACTTAGTCATAGCTAGTTTCTACATCTTCGTGAAATTAAATTCCAGAACCTCCTCAAAATTTAACTTGAGTGGTCTCCTTGACATGACTAAGTGATTATGGAAGTTTCTGATACAGAGACAGAAGTTCTCTGTAGTACAGTACATTGCGGTTAAATAGAAATTCAAGAATTTCACATTGTGGTGAGATACATAAACTCTCTTCTAAGAGAACCATTCATCTCCCACTCAGATGTTACAAAGCACTACAGAGAACAGAAACAGCATTATTCCATGCCACTCTGTCAGCTAATATTTGAAATACTCAGGTCAACAATCTAGAGTAGTGGTTCCAAACCTTTTTTTTTTTAGCAATGCCTCACCTAAGCATCTCTGATGCACACCCCTGTGACATATAATTCTTCTTACTGAAAAAGTGACCTCCTATTCACATGGATGAAGCCTAAAAGGCCATTAACTTGGTCTAAACAAGCTTCCAATTGCCTCTGCCCCCAAATCAAATTGTTCCCCTGAGGGCCGTGAGACCCACACTGGTAACCACAGATATAGAATGATCATTTTTTGTTCAGCAATAGAATTAGATCAGGAACCTGCATCACTGCTAGCAAATATTTTAACAAATCAATTAACAGGGGTGGAAGGTAGGCAAACATTGGTACCATGGCTGGATAACAGCTGATGTATCTAACTAGCATGCACCCAGATCACAGGGTTGTACACACACACCAAGCTGGTTAGAAGACTCGGGTAATGTAGTCACATTTGTCTGTCTGACATGAAGAAGGAACAATTAGAATTATGTTAGTATTTTCAGACAGAATGTGAGATTGTGTATTAACAGGATACTGTATAATGATAGAAGAATCTGACATATAACTGCTTGGGGATAAAAAGAGGAATATTAACACTGTATTCTTTCAGACAGTGCAGGGGTTCTACATATTACACTAAGTCCCACAGTGAGGAAGTATTTTTCCTGCCATGTATACAAAGTCAGTCACCCTATGGACATCTGTCCGTCCCACCAGAGCAGACCGGAGAGGCTCTCTGGTTGTACCACCGGCTAGAGAGGTGCACCTCTCTAGCACTAGAAGGAGGGCCTTCTCTGTATCTGTTCCAACCCTATGGAACCTCCTGCCAAGTGAGTTGCATCTCCAGACAGAGCTGCTGCCCTTTAGGAAGCGGGTTAAGACCAGGCTGGAGGGTCATGTGTGGGGTATGGGCCAGGCGATTGCCTCAGTTTGTTGGTTCATCTAACCCCTCCCTCTCTGTGTGTGACTTGTTTAATCTCTTTTAATTTTTGTAACTTTTTAATCCTGTTTAATTCTGTTTTTATACCATGTTTTTACTGTGTTTTAAGTGTTTTTAAAATTTGTTAGCCACCCCAAGTCTTTGTGAGGAGAGCGACATAGAAGTTTGTTTAAATAAATAAATAAATGTTAAAATAGTGGGGAAATCCAAAACTCTTGTGTGTTGTTGACTTGGGAGTCATTGGAGTAATTTGAATGGGGCCATCAGTGGACATGAAGAACATTTGAATCCCTCTCTCTTATGTCATAGCCATTTTCATAATCAAAAATGGAGGCCCTGGTAGCTGTTTTAAAAAAATTAGTTACTAATTTCTGACTGAATTATGTAGTTGAAACCTTACAATCACAAGTCTTCCCTGGAAAGCATGGTTTCTAAACTTTCCCCTTTTTTACTGGGAAGGGAAAAATTTAGCACCATGGCAGTTCTTAGTTCACTCCTGAGGTCAATGCTTACAAGCTGGAAGCTTTCAATTAAATTTCTAGACCTAGTTGGCTTTTTGGTGTCTAACCGGGAACTCTAACTTTTCACGTACTTTTTAAAATTGTGCTAAACTGATCATCTCTTTTGACTGCATAAATGAGTTCCTGGCTGGTTTCCTCCCTATTGATGCATGGAAGTGCTAGCTCAGGGATTCTCAACCTGTGGGCTTTGGGCTGGATGTGTCCCATGCAGTAGTGGGCTCAAAAAAATTTTACTACCACACTGTAGGCATGGTATGGTGGATGTGGCCAGGGGGAAAGCCCTGTGTTGCACCAGAATTAGGACTATTTATTTCAAAACTTGGATGGGCAGGGCCAGCCAGAATTTCTGCTACTGGCTCTGGCGAACTGGTGCAAACCGGCTGGTGCCCACCACTGGGCCCATGGCACCATTTTATGTGGCCCCTCACCACCTCCACTACACCAGGAAGTGCCATGTGGTGAAGGAAGGGCAAAATAACCGTCCAGACCTTGAAACTGTCTGAGGGAGCATGACCCGGCCTCCGGCTTTAAAAGGTTGAGAACTCCTGTGCTAGCTGTTCAAGAGACAGTGGAAAAAATGCAGGATTTTCTGTAGCTTCTCCTTCATCAAGGGGGAAAGTAATTCAAATTCAGGACTTATTGTGTAGGGGGGAATGTTGCTGGGGGTTGGGGGTATTTGTTTGATTTCAATGAAATCTGCAAAAACAATGTGCTGATTATGTATTTTGGATTCAAATCCCAATAACCATTGCGTCTTTTGTGACCAACCAGGAGCAAATAGGAGAAAGTAATGGAGGAATCTTTGTTCTTTCTGGAAGAACATTTATTCAAGAAATTGATGGCCTGCTTTTCCCTTTAAAAAATCTTCAGGAGATGTAAAGTGTGTTAGGAACCCAATTGATATATTCAAATACCTCATTATTATTTAAATGCTTCTATTTGTGAATCAACATGAGGTATAACAGCAGAAAAAAACTAGCTAAATAGCAGAAGGCAAGAGCTGTGATCCTATGGATAGTTAAGCCTACTTAAATCCTGTTTCATTGAATAGAATCTCATTGACCTTGCAGTATGTCGGATTAGAACTGAAGCTTTTTGCTGAAAGGCAAGATTTTCAAATTGAAGACAAGTAACCAGTGGAATTCCCTTGGGACTAGCCGTGGGCCTATTTCATTCAATATTTCATTTGTGACCTGGGGAAAGAAATAGAAGTGGATTGATGAGCTGTGTTCATGACATCATGCTAGGAGGCATTATAAATGAGAGATGTGGGAAGACTTCAGACCTGACCTCAGTTTTTCATTCCTTTTTTAAAAATAATAATTTTCTATCTCTTTTGTTGTCAAGGTATGTTTGAAAGTGTATGGACAATACCTGATGAAACCCTGAACTCTCAATGCATCACTGAATATGATTACCAGTGGCTAAAGTCTCAACTCTGTATACAGCATGCTGCTCCATCTCAAAACTAACATCTGTAAAATAAATTATGCAAGTCATATAAGAATTAAAAAGAATGCATTTGCATAATTTCATTTATTTGAGCTTCACTGTTGGGCTTGCCTTGGGACAGAACTTTTATTATTTATTCGATTTGCTTAGCACAATGCATTTGTTTTAACAAGAGATATAGGAATTTTCCATGCCACACATTGTTGTGCTCCCATCTAGAATTCTGCATCCTCTCGATAAGCCAGGTCAGAATCACTACAGGAATGTGCATCTTGTATAGAGAGAGTAACATAATCTGATATTTTTCATCACTGCAATGAATATTATGGGAAGATCAATAACTAATAGTAAAGGTAAAGGAAAAGGTCACCCTTGCTCAAAAGCCAGTCGTATCTGACTCTAGGGTTCAGTGTTCATCTCTGTTTATAGCAGAAGAGCCAGCGCTGTCTGCATTTGCAGACATTTCAATGGACATGTGGCAGGCATGACTAGACACCAAAGAGCACGGAATGCTGTTTATCTTCCCACCAAAGTGGTCCCTATTTATCTACTTCCAATTTCTTGCTTTCGAACTACTAGGTTGGCAGGAGCTGGGACAGAGATGGGCGTTCATTCCATCATGCAGTACTCAGGTTTTCAACTGCTGACCTTCTGCCTCCCAGTCAGCATCTTAACTACTACAATTCATTATCATCCTTCTAGTACTTCACAATATATATACCTTGACTGCATTTCCATTACTAATCTGAAGAACAAGTATTACCATTTGTTTAAAAAAAACATATTGACTTGTATCTGCTATAGTAAACATTCTGTACCTCTGTGCTTTTGTTGTTGTTCAGTCACACAGTCGATTCCGAACCTTTGCGACCCTATGGACCATTGCCCACCAGGCACCTCTGTCTTCCACCATCTTCCTCACCCTGCCCAGCTCTGTGCCCATTGCATCTACAATACTATCTAGCCATCTCATTTTTGGCAGCTCCCCTTCTTCTTTTGCCCTCCACCTTTCCCAGCTTCAAGGCTTTCCTAAGTGAATCTTCTCTTCATATTTGATGTCCAAAGTACTTTAGCTTCATCTTTACTATTTGCCCTTCTAAGGAGCAGTCAGGGTTGATTTCTTCTAAGATTGACCTATTTGTTCTCCTCGCTGTCCAGGGGACTCTCAAAACTTTCCTCCAACACCACATCTCAAAGGCATCTATTCTTCTGCATTCAGCTTTCCTAATGGTCCAGCTCTCACAACCATACATTGCCACAGGGAAAACCATTGCTTTGACTATACGAATTTTTGTTTGCAATTTGATGTCTCTGCTTTTCACTATGTTCCCCAGGTTTCTCATACCTTGTATTCCAAGAATCAGTTGCCTTTTTATTTCATGGCTGCAATCACCATCTCCAGTGAGCTTTGATCCTAAGAAAGTAAAAAGTGTCACTGTTTCTACTTCTTCCCCATCTATTTTCCAGGGACTGATAGGGCCTGTTGCCATTATCTTGGTTTTCTTTATATTGAGTCTCAAGCCAACTTTTGCACTCTCTTCTTTCAACTTAAGCAGAAGCTACTTTAGGTCTTCCTCACTTTCTGCCATTAGGGTAGTATCATCTGCATATCTCAAGTTGATGTTTCTCCCAGCAATTTTGATCCCAACTTGTGATTTGTCCAACCCTGCATTGTGCTTTATGTGCTCTGTGTATAAGTTGAATAAACAGGGTGAGAAAATGCTGCCATGTCTCACTCATTTTCCTATTCCAAACCACTCCGTCATTCCATATTCTGTCCTAACTGTTGCTTTTTGATTCATGTACAGATTTCTCATGAGACATATAAGATGTTCTGGTATTCCCATCTGTTTAATTACTTGCCACATTTTGTTGTGGTCCACATAGTCAAAGGCCTTGGTGTAGTCAATGAAAAGAAGACTTGTTTCTGATATTCCTTTGTTGTCTCTATGATCCAACGTATGTTGGCAATATGGTCTCTAGTTCCTCTGCCTCTTCGGAACCCAGCCTGTACTTCTGGTAATTCTCCATGTGCTGTGCCTGACCATGTATAAATTGATGCCATGAAGCCTCACTTTTATGTCTGAAGTGGACTTGATTGACGAAAGCGAACATTAAAATACAGCAGTTAGTCTTTAAAGGGCCACAACGTTTGTTTGTCTTTTTGTCTCGTTTACTCTCTGATGTCCCCTTTGAATCCCTTCCCTCTAACCAGAATTACAGTGAAATAATCACCATGTTTCAGTTGTGGACACAGTCCTATCAAAGATTGCTTTATGACAGGAGTTCTCAACCTTTTTATGCAAGGGGCCGGATCACACTCCATTAGACAGCTTCGGGGACCAAGTGGCCATTTTGCATTCCCTCCACTACATAGCACTTCCTGGTGAGATGGAGGTGGTGGTGGGCCACATTAAATGGTGCTGTGGGCCACATATGGCCCGTGGGCCACAGGTTGAGAATCCCTGCTTTATGAGATCAAGTGTTTATTTACACACGTTCAGGAAGCTGAGTTAAAACTTTTATGGTCAGACGCTCCAAGTCCTGGGGCCTCACTTACCAAGCATTTACTGCTGAACAGATGTGAGCATATCAGGATATCAGAGCACCAGAGACGCTATGCTCTTGTGTTACATAATCTCACTTTCCCAGACTATAGCTGATCACATTATAACACCAGCAGGAATCCGTCTGTTCCAATGTGATCATTCTGCCCTGTGAATAGTAACAACCGTCCTGGGCACACATTTCTGCTTCTCACCCTTCGTTCTGCCTGCAGCTACATTTATCTGGTGTGCAAATCATGTGACACTGCAATAGATTTTCATCTTGCTTCACATCTTCTCAACTCACTATCAGTGTAGAAAGCTAGTCTCTAACGAGGAGTGTTTTTAGAGAGGATGGATTCATTTCCTCACTGCTTTGATATTCCATGTTTTCTGTATTTAGCTGGCAATGACAAGAACGTTTTACTAACAGGTTGCAAACTGCTTTGTTTTGCAGTGATGTGTGAGCACTTCCTTTAGTTATGCACATAGAAAAGAACAACCTTTTTAAACCTGCCTCCAGTACGTAAGACAGGAAATGTGTCATAATTTCTCTTATTTTGCATAGTGTATTCTGCCTTTTTGCTATTCTGCATGATGTGGTTTTATTTGATAGTCGTTAACATAATGGCCAGAATCCGCTTGCACAAAATATTGCCATGCTACTGAAATAACATCGATAGTTTAAATCAAGGGTTCCCAACCTTTTCTGGCCATGGGCCAGTCAACTGGCTGAGTGAGCCAGGCACATGGTGTTTCCCACCTGGAAGTTGACATAAAATGCACCCGTGCATGCACAAAACGCTGTTGTAAATGCACCCGTGGCTGTTGTATACACATTTACAACAGTCATGGGTAACTTACGGCAATGTTTTGCACATGCACGGGTGCATTTTACTTCTGCTACAGGGAGCGGTGAGGGCAGTGTGAGCCAGTTGAATTGGTGTTGGGGCAAGATCTGACCCATGGGCCATAAATTGAGAACCCCTGGTTTAAATCCAGAAAAATTACCACTACTAGTTCTGATCCCACCACCAGGACCAAAAACAGTGATTTTCCAGCTTTAAATTGTTTCCTGTTTCATTCTGCTGCTGCTGCTGCTGCTGAAGACTTTTCTAGGATGAAAGGGATCCCTATGGATCCTGGGAATTTGGAGTATGTGTGAAGTAGGAAGTTTTTAATTCCCCTCAGGAGTTCTCAACCTTTTTAAGCTGGGGGCCAGGTCATGCTCCCTCAGACAGCTTCAATTTGGTGATTGGAAAGTTACTTTTTAACAATCACAATCACCAGAATTCCCCAATCGGCATGGCCACTGTAAGTCCTCTAAGTTCGGGGGGGGGGGAGTAAGCATTATTCAGCTCGCTCTCTGAGCTTCTGCAGTTAGAATAGGTATTGCCCATTCAGTTTCAAGGCTACAGTGGTACCTCAGATAACGTTTACCTCGGTTAACGCTAAAATCGGATAACGCTGGGGAAATTAAGGCAAACATTTGCATCACACAATATTAAGATAACATTTGCCTCAAATCCCCCAACATTGATCTCCCTGCGGGGTGTGGGCTTTGGGGCAGAGATCTCCACTGCGATTGCCGCTTGGATTGGGGGTTGAACCGACAAGCGTGCCTCTTCTTCCCCCCAACTCAAGTGGCAATTGCAGGGGGCAGGGCAAATCTCTCTCGCTAACAGTGCTGTTCTGTCTTTGCCTTTGGGTTGGGGGGGAAGAACCGGCCCACCCACCGGTTCTCTCCCCAACCCAGGCAGCGCTTTGCTCAATCATCCTGCCTCTTCAGAAAGGGAACAGGGCCTTTATTTTAACATTGTGCAATCAATGCATCGCACAATGTTAAAAACCAGATAACATTAAGACTTGTGGAACCCAGGCTTAACGTTATCGGACTATTTTGTTTTTTTAACCTCAGTGCAGAACTAAATGATATGTTTTAAAACTCAGGATGTGCAACTGTGCATCTAGAATTATACTCTCTATATTTTTCCTGCAGAAAAAAGTTACCGTTTTCAATATTTCAGTTAACTGTATCTGGTTGTATCTCCTCCATAAACACAGAGGCTGTCTTCACAGGCATAGAGTCCACTCTTTGGGAGAGGTTGGCCTATTCACATGCACACATCGATCAGTCCAATTCATCCCAGATCTCATTTTAAAACCCTGCCAGAGCACTTTCCTAAATTATTCCTCTTTATTTTGTCCTGTCCCCAGCATATGTACACTCTGGAGATGGAATAAAATGAAGCGGGCAGTAACAGTCGCTTTACAGGTAGGGTTAGCTGTTCCATCTCCAGCACTGATCAGGGTCTGAGCACCATCAATGGCAGGGGTGTAATGGTCACCCTGTAGTTGATGAGAGAACCCATTCCCATCAGCTGCAAAGTGGCTGTTACTACTGCCACTGCCACTGCCTGGTCTCTAATCAGTGGCAGATGAGTGGTGGGTGAAGTGTTAATAGCCACTTTGTGACTGCTATGGGGCTAAAGGGGCAGCCCCATCGAAGAAGTGATATGAAATGGACATGAGGAGTATGCCAAACAGCTTTTTGCTACTCCCCGCCAACCTCAGGCAGCTTTTTAAAAAGCCACTCTAGATCAGCCCTAGAAGAACCAGTGTAGACAAGCCCATAATTAAATAAAGGCTTGGGTTTTCAATCAAGCATGGACCAAATCAGAGCTCACATTTAGATGTACCGATTCATACATGCTGAGAAGTAATTGTGCATATCCTCATTCAGGGTCAACCAAACAAGTGAATGTATCCTTTAAACAACATTGCATAAAGGGTTATCAAGGGACATGGAAGTTCTGTCCATGGTGTTCGATCAGTGATGGGTGTTTCAAATATATGGCATACTACATCTTAGTGTTGAAGCCAGTGAGTGTTGTATATCAATAAATGTTGTTTTACATTTAGAAAATAACTATCTCTTTTATGCTATTTTTCTTACTAGAAATGTCTAGCAAAAGATCAATAACCAGGAGCTGAGGGTTTTTTTTATCATATAAACATACTACCAAGGACAACACCAAGTTAAGGAAATCACAAGAATTACTCAGAAGGAATGCCTTTTCTTGACATTCTTCTCCCCTCCTCTTTCAAATGAATGTATTATTCTATGAATAACACTTTTATGTGAAAACAGTGTTTTTCAGCCAACAGTAAGCACAATGGAGATTGCTGTTGAAAATTCCTTCCATAAGAAATTCAAGCTTTCTCAATTTGCTAGAAAAGAAACTCCATTTTAAAGACTTTCAAAGGAGGTATTCCCAAGTGCAAGGTTCAGAATTCTTATTTTTGCCTTTCTTGCCCGAAAGCCAGTTGTATCTGACTCTAGGGTTCAGTGCTCATCTCTGTTTCTTATGAGGTAGCAAATGACCAGGGTGTGTACAGGTAATCTTTTATGATACAACCACTTCTAGTGTATCAATGCCAGCACCCTTAACACCTCCAACTGTACACAAACCCAAAATGCTTTTGACAGGAATTTTATTTCCAAATCAGAAAATGTGAGCAACCTGAAGAGTAGCAAGGCTTTGTAAAGATGCACTCTGAGTTGAACATGTTTAGTTTCTGCTTCAGACTTTGAGAGACCCAATGCCAGTGAATTCGAGCTAGGGAAAGAAGCATTGACGTCGAGCTTAGGTGCATCTCCACATCATTACCCCAATTGAAAGCCCTGCCCAGATTCAGGCTGTAATGCCTGAAGAGAGTGTATGTCAGGGGCACCACAGAGGAAACAAAATGGCAGCCTGCCTTCCAACACAGTTGCTGACGTTTAGATTGGCTACAGTAAAACCAAGTATCCTCTGGAGAAATGCCAATGAAGCTCTGCTGGAACTGCTGTTGACGGAGAGGCTGATGCCCGAGAAATCGTCACATTTATTTTTCTCCTGCATATATTCAGTCAAAAGGTCCCCATAAATTCTTTGCTCACAAATAGAAATGGGCTACAACCAGACTATAAGCTTTCCTAAGAAATTGCTGGTGGAATTAAAAATAAATTAAAATAATTTTAAAAAACATCCCCACGATGGCCACTTGGTCTTAAACAATATTATCGTGTGAAGCCTAAGGTTCTTATTATAGCATTTGCATCATTTTATTATTTTAAAATAATCTTTATACTTTGATTGGGGGGGGGGGGGCTTATAATTAAGGAAGCCTCTATTAATAACGTACAATTGAGGTTAGCTGGCATGCCCAGCTAAAAGCTTCGCTTCTGCAGTTAGCATAAGAACCTTATAATGAGGTTCTTATACTACAACAATAAACAGATAGGATCTCCCTAGAGATCATCTGTTACCTGATTAGGTTCTCTAACAGCTCCTATTTCCTAAAACCGGCTTCCTGATGAGAATGGGAGATACTCAAATGGGTGCCAAGATTTCCAGCTTTGGTTTTTGTTGAGACACACTCTGTGTCTCCCATCTGTTAGGATGGTCTTCAGGGCTCTGGGATCCTTACTATAGCAACCCGTTTTTGTTTCTAAACTCTCAGGAAAACTGCGTCATGTTTCATGCTGGGTTATTCTGAGAGTTTAGTCTAAACCCCAAAAAAAAAACTTTGAGAGATGAGTCTCAGTTTGTTAAAGGAAGGAAAAAGGAAAGAGTATGGGGTATGCATGTATGTATTTATTTATTTGACTTATCTCCTACCCAACTGGTGCAAGCACCACTCCGGGCAGCTCACAGACAACAAAAAGACAAATAACCTCAAATAACCATACATAAATAAATTCACATAAACAAAATACAGTAAAACCCCGGGTTACGGGCAGCTTGAGTAACGGAAAACTAGACTTGCGGAAGGAAATTCTGAGGAAATGATGTCCTGATTTACGTTAAAAAATTGTGTTACAGAACGTTTCCCCTGAGCACATTGCGTCTGGGAGGGTTTATAGCAACAGCCCTGTGCCAATTTAGAGTCTGTGGGTGGCGTGAAGAGTCGTCTTTGATCGGAGGTTTTGGTGAGGAAGCTGCCAGTGGGCAAGGGGAGCCGCTCCTCCTTTCCCCAGGTGAACATTGCTGCATCGCTGCTGTCCATCCGTCCACGCCCAAGGCTACCCGAGGACTCACCCCTCCTTCCACTGAGTCATCATCGCTGAGTCAACATGGAGAGGGTCAACAGCCCTGTGGTGATGATGACTCGGCAGAAGGAGTGCATCCTCAGGCAGCCTTTGGTGTGGTTGGATGGACAGCAGCATTGTGGTGATGTTCACCCGGCAGGAGGAGGAGCGGCTCCCCTCATCTACCGCCTGCTTTTTTAGCAAGAGCGCCCAGGACATGGGCTCCCCCCGGTGGCCGGACAAACCGCTGCTGTTCATCATCATCCTGGACAGGGAGGCACACCCAACACCGACCCTCAGGAAGAAGCACCAGCAGGGCTGGTGGAGCATTTCTCAAATGGTGGAAAAGGTAGGGATCTTAGCTTCATCTTTTGCATTCCCTTTTACTGTGTCCTCTGCTTTTTTTGACCTTTTTTTTAGGTTAGCCACCACTTGCCTGGACTTCGGCGCTTCTTCGATAGATCTCCCCAGCTGGTGGTCAGATGGGGGGGGGGGAGAAGAGGGGGAGTTTGAGGATTCCCCTTTCTCTCCCACACCTCAATGGATCGATCCCTAAGAACTCCCCCTCTTCTCCACTCCAGCTGCTCACCAGCTGGGGAGAGCAATCGAGGAGCAGGAATCATTTTTATTCCCTTTTACTGTGTGTCTGGCAGGGGGGGAATTATTATTATTATTATTGCGATTGGGAACATTTTTTGCAATGCATTCCTATGGGAAACCACATTTCGTTTTAAGGAAAAACTGTTTTACAGAAAAAGTCCCGGAATTGATTAATTCTATACCCCGGGGTTTTACTGTATATTAAAAAATAAAACAACAAAACTTAGTGGAAATGGAGCCCATGGAGATGAAAGGTGTCATGGCCCAGTAGTGGCAAACCTATGGCACAAATGCCAGAGGGGGCACTCAGAGCCCTCTCTGTGGGCATGTGCACAATCGCCCCAGTATAGAGTTCACCCCACCTTCTGCCCAGCAGCCCAATGGGAGCGCTTCTTCCCTCCAGCACAGAGTTCACCCTGCGCAGCAGCCAAATGGAAACACTTCCTTCCTCCGCCCCCCAGCACGGAGTTCAGGCTGCCCCTTGGCCCAGCAGCCCAATGGGAGAGCTTCCTTCCTCCCATCTGTGGTAAGGCGGGTGGCACACATACAGTGTGAGGAAGCAGTATGACCACTCGGTCTCTAAAAGCTTCGTCATCACTGTCATAGCCCTTTAACTATCCTGCATGTAGCAGGGGAAAGTCCTAGAGTTTTAACCTTGCAAACTGCCTCTCCTACACCGTTAAATGTCAGTCATTCTAGCATAGGACAAATCTTTCTTGTCTTGCAGAATATTTTTAAATGGAAGTTTGCCAACAACTCACAAATATGAAACCATCACTTGGAAAGCTTCATGTTCCAGATTACAACTCCCAGATTTTTTTCTTGGCCTTACTGGTCTGAAATTTTGGTGAGTATATCCCCTCCCTGCTCTACTATGCACTTTTGAAGCTTTGTAGATGTGAACTTGCCCTCTTCCATCCCCACCTTAAAAACATGCTTCCTGTTCCTCAAATTTTCTGGAGTTGATTCCCCACTGTGCCTCCACACAGGAGAGCTAATGTGTCAATCATGAGGCAGTTGCACAATCCCAGGGTGCCTCCGAAAAAAAGGGAATGGCAAAACCATTTCTATGTACTCTCCACCTAGAAAACCCTGGAAAGGGCCTCCCTAAGTCTAAACTGACTTTGAGGTCATGCAATTATTATTGTCTTCTATGAAGTCAGACTAGGAACTACCTATGGGTAAATGCTTCCAGAACACATTATATTAATGGTTTTAAACAAGAATGTAATAGTAACAGAAAACTCTACCCAGGTGCAACTAAGCCTGCTGCCACCTAGTGTCTAAACCATGTAATGACTTTATCTACACACCATTCAATAAAGTGCTATCTTGACACCAGCCAGCAGCATTGTTGAAGGAAAGAGCTTAGAAGACGGGGGAATGAGCTCACTAAACAGTTTGATCTGGACACAAAAGCAGAATGAGTTAGAACATGGGTTCTCAACCTCCAGCCTCACTCCCATCACCGCCACAAGTTGTGCCATATGTGGTTTCTTTTTAATGTAAACAGCTTTTTACATTAAAAGGAGCCACACATGGTACAGCTTCTGGTGTGCGGTGGGCCACATGAAATGGTGCTCCGGGGGAAGAACCATTGGGCTCCTGGCCTTTTCCCAACCAATCCCCCCCTTGCAGGACCCCAGCCCCAAGGATAACCTCCAGCCCCACAAGGAAGGACTACCCTAATTAAAAATCTCCACTCACCCTTTCCCCAAGCAGACAATTAATCTCATTAGTGTCAGTTGGGGAGAGAGTTCCGAAACCGCCATTAACGGTTGGCGTCTTCCTCCCTCCATCCAAAGAGAAACAAAATGGCCATGACTTTGAAGCTGTTGGGACAAAATAGCCATTTCAAAATGGCCACCCCAACACGCAGGTAGGACAAAATGGCCATCCTGACCTCTCAGCTGTCTGAGGGAGCATGACCTGGCCCACAACTTAAAAAGGTTGAGAACCCCTGAATTAGAGCTTACTTACTTTGGGAGAAGTTTATTTTATTCCACTTTAAAATGTATGATGGCCCAAATTCCCGCAATCATGCCTCTCCCCCCCCCCCCCAGTCTTTTAGATATAACCCAGTGTAGTTCAATGGATACAGTGGTGGACTAAGGTTCAGGAAACCTAACTTTATATCCCTGCTTGGCCATGAAAAATCACTGATGGGATGGCACTGGGAAAACCAATCTGTAAACATCTCATCTCACTTTGAATGCCTTACCAGCATTGCTACAAATCATTCCAACTCCTCCAGTGTGCTTGCTCTCTTGCCTTCAACCCAACTTTTTCTTGGCTTTCATTTTTTCTCCACTGCCTCAAGTCATTCTTTTGCATAGCTGACAGTACTGTTGAACTCTGTTTTGGTATGACAGGAATTGGTCACTACTTTCTCTGTAGCTACTTTGGATTAGGTAGCAAGGGCTCTGATGCAGGTTTTATTCTGCATTTGGTCTAATTTTTTGACGCCAAACAGCTTCCAGGACTGAGGCCCTTTGTAGTCATGGACTGTAATCTTTTACACCACTGAAAAATGCCACAGGCTCTTGGCAGTAGTAGCTAGGACTTCAGAGTATTGCAGGCCAAACAAGTTATAGGGCCACAGTTGGACACATTAATGTAACTGTAGTTTTACTAGTAATGTATAAGAGCTCTTATTTTAGGAGAATACGGAGTGATATGTACTTTCTGGTGAAGGAATGTCCAACAGATGTTAATTAAGGCTATTTTTCAAATTTCACAATTTAATGGCTTTTTTTCTGGTGCTAGCCTCAAAAAGCAACAAATTGGACATGAATGTTTGTTCTAATACATTGTTCTAAGTTGTGCTCTGACCTCACAGGCTGTGGCTGACAGAAGCTGAGAATCCAACAACACCTGATAATCCAACCACAGGTTTATATTTTAGACTGTCTGTGTGCTTCGTAGAGGCCATTTTCATTTTTAAGCTTGCAAAATGGCTTGTTGTTCTTAAATTCTTCTTTGGGATCATTCAGGAAAATTCCTTCCTTCCTCTCTTTCGGGAAAGGTTAAACAGCCTTTTCTGCCAAGGGATAAATTTAGGAAGCTCCCTAGCTTGAAAGCTATTGCTTCCTCTGCCATAATTAATGGAGACAGGATACTAATGGCAGAAAGTGAGGAGGACCTAAAAAAGCTTCTGATTAGGTTGAAAGAAAAAAGTGAAAAAGCTGGTTTGAGACTCAATATAAAGAAAGCCAAGATCATGGCAACAGGCCCTAATAGTCCCTGGAAAATAGATGGGGAAGAAGTAGAAACAGTGACACTTTTTACTTTCTTAGGATCAAAGCTCACTGGAGATGGTGATTGCAGCCATGAAATAAAAAGGCAACTGATTCTTGGAATACAAGGTATGAGAAACCTGGGGAACATAGTGAAAAGCAGAGACATCAAATTGCAAACAAAAATTCGTATAGTCAAAGCAATGGTTTTCCCTGTGGCAATGTATGGTTGTGAGAGCTGGACCATTAGGAAAGCTGAGCGCAGAAGAATAGACGCCTTTGAGATGTGGTGTTGGAGGAGAGTTTTGAGAGTCCCCTGGACAGCGAGGAGAACAAATAGGTCAATCTTAGAAGAAATCAACCCTGACTGCTCATTAGAAGGGCAAATAATAAAGATGAAGCTAAAGTACTTTGGACATCAAATGAGAAGAGAAGACTCACTTGAGAAAGCCTTGAAGCTTGGAAAGGTGGAGGGAAAAAGAAGAAGGGGGCGGCCAAAAATGAGATGGCTAAATGGTATTGTGGACACAATGGGCACAGAGCTGAGCGAGTTGAGGGGGATGGTGGCGGACAGGAGTGCCTGGCGGACAGTGGTCCATGGAGTCGCAAAGGGTCGGAATCGACTGTGCGACTGAACAACAAAAAAACACCAACTGGAAATTAGTTTCCTCCAGAAACCTTTGCAAAGGCCAGATCTGGCCCACCACTACCCTGAAGCAGGCACACCCCATGCAAGCGCAAAACACTGCCATAAATGCACTCACAGCTGTCGTAAACTCACAACAGCCATGGATGCACTTTATGGCAGGAGGAACCACGCGACTGGCCCGCTCAACCAAGCATCCAGCCCGCAGCGCAAAAAAAATTGGGTACCCTTAAAGCTTTACACTCTGCACATGATCAAGGACTCTTTCAGTCCCTCTTCACATGTCCCGGGGCAGCCCCTTTGGTGTTGATAGATATGGAGAAACTCAAACCTCTGGTGCAATGCTCAAGAGCACGTCAAGAGCTCCAGAAAAGGGCAGACGAGGTGCCAGAGAAACCTTTCCTAAACGGAGCCCGAGACCAGGGGTGGAGCCTATCCTGGCCTCGCAGGGAAGGAATCCGGTGAACCGGGGCTTCCGCGTTGCGCGCCCGGGCAAGGCAGAAAAAAGGGCACCCCACCCGATCCTGACCCAGCACCCATGGCCGCCGCTTCTTTTGCGCGCTGCTCCAAAGGGGTCTCCAAGCTGCGGACCTGCACCAGGGAAGGTCAACCGAGCGCGAGGCCTCCGAGCCACGACAGGAGCGCAAGTAGCAGTAGTAGTAGCGATAGTACTAGTAGTAGTAGTAGCAGCAGCAGCAACCACCCCCCAGCCGCCGGAGCACAAACACCGCCGGAGCGCCCCGCCGCTGCCGACCCACCCGTCATCGGCCCAAGCAGCCCCGCGGAGTGCAGCTCCCCCTGCGCGGGGGGCGAAGGGTTAAGCGAAGCGGAGCAAAGGATCGTGGCGCTCCACGAGGCGGCATGCGCCGTAAGTCATGCGCCCGGCGGAAGGGTGGATGCAACCGCGTCTCAGCTCCGGGCTGCGCGTTGGAAAGCAACCCCGAGAGGCCGCCTGCCTGGGGAGGGATTGGGAAGAATGAGCGCTTAAAATAATATGGGCTGAGGGTTGAGGTGTGTTGTTTTTTTTAAATTGAAGGTGGACTGTGGCGCTCCAGTGTGATCGCCCGAGGGTCAAAGCAGGCGGGACTTTCCTTCTTGCACTGCGGTTCACGCAGTCTCTTTCCGGGGGAGCTCAGCTTTCTATGGAAGGGGTGGGGCAGGCATTCAGGTCTCAAGTCAGGGCCGGCGCTGCCATTAGGGAGGAGTAGGCGGCAGCTGTCTCAGGGTGTTGGAGAGCAGAAGGGATTTGAAGGATGCCGTTCTGTCCCGATGTTGGGAGTCAGGTGGAAGAACCAGTCGAGTCAAAGTCACGTTTTAAACATCTGTTTTTAAAGCGAAGTGTACAGGGCACATACAGGGACTGCAGTGTCTCAAGTGGCTAAGACGCTGACGGGAAGGTGGCATGTCAGCAGTCTGAGACCCGAGTGCTGCACAGTGGAGTGAGCTGCCGTCTTTGTCCCAGCTCCTGCCAGCCTAGCAGTTCGAAAGCAAGAAATTGCAAGTAGGTAAATAGGTATCACTTCAGTGCAGAGGTAAACAGTGTTCCGTGCGCTCCAGTGTCTAGTCATGCCTGCCAGATGTCCACAGAAACATCTGCAAACAGTGCTGGCTCTTTGGCTATAAACAGAGATGAGCAGTGAACCGTAGAGTTGGATACGGCTGGCTTTCGAGCAAGGGTGACCTTAACTTTACAGAGCACATTCTCTGCTGCTCCAAGCTCATCGGTTCCCACTCTAATTGCAACTACACAGCCCCGTTTCATTCACAGAAATGGCTGGTTGCCAGTGGCTGTGCATACATAGTTTAGTCCAGTGTTTCCCAGCCATTTTTTGGGCATGCCCCACCTAAACATCTCTAAAATCCTGATCCCCCCACTAAGATTTATAATTCTTATTTTTCGAAAAGTGAACTATTCAAGTGGTGGAAGCCTTATTCTTGTGCCATATCCGATTCCAGATACAGTTGAACCTTGGTTAATGTAATGTAACCTTTGGAACCTCCTGCCCACTGAGCTGCGCCTTCAGACAAAGCTCCTGCCCTTCCGGAAGGGCTTAAAAACCTGGCTGGCAGGACAAGCATGGGGACCCAGGAATGTGGGTTCTCATGTAGGGTGGCTGATTTAATGGACAGCCACCCTTTCGAGTATGAATTATATAATCTGTGTGCACTGTGTACACTGTTTTAACTTTTTAATATTTTTAAAGTTAAACATTAAGTTTTAAATACAAATAACATTAATATAGGCTTATCCTATGTTTTAACCATGATGTAAGCCGCTCAGAGTCGGGTTTACCCGATTGGGGCAGGATAGTAAGTGCAACTAATAAATAAATAAATAAATTTATGTGTTCTTTGGGACGTTTCTTGCAGCGAAAATTACTTTAACCGAATTTCCCATAGGAATGCATCGGATGCAATTTCCCTTAGGGACGCACTGAAAACCAAAATACATTAACCAAAATGTGGTTTCCCATAGGAATGCATTGAAAACCAATTAATCCATTCCAAAAAAAATTCCGTAAACTGAGCCACTATTTTCTATGGATTTCCTTTTGTTATGCAATTTTTATGTTAACCAAGCCGTTTGTTATCTGAGGTTCCACTGTATTGGTGATTATCATGGAGATCAGCCCTGAAGACTGTCCTGCGAATTTAATGCCATGGCCAATCATCTGACTTCCCCATCGCAGCGTGACACCCTTTTGGCATGCAAAGTCCTCCTCAGCCAGTATTGATGAAGCTGCTGCCCTCCATCAAGATGGATTCAAGTGGGAAGCCTAAAAGTCCATTAACTTTGTCTAACTCAGTGTTTCCCAAATGCTGGTTTTTGGACTTCAATTCCCAGAAGCCTAAGTCATTTCCCCAAAGCATTGATCAGCCAATGTACTGTCTTAGGCTTCTGGGAATTGAAGTCCACTAGTGGGCTGTGTACCCCTTGTTGGGAACCACTGGTCTGACTCATTCTGAAATTGCCTCCCTTAAAAATTAAATTGCCCCCCTGTGAGGCATTGGCCCCACATTGGGAACCACAGGTTTAGCCAAGAGTATATTTTTCACCCTGTGAAGTTTCATGCACAGATCATGGAGAAAATACACAGCTGGCTCACATTAGTGAAACCATAGCCTGATATTGAACAGTCTGCTGGAACTTTTTGCCTATTAAAAAGCATAGTTAACCACCTACACCACATCTGAATGTCTAGCAAAATAATAATTGGTAGAATGAGATTTGATATCAAAATGTGGGTAGACAGGAAAGGTAACACTTTTTAAAATTAATTTGTGTAATTGTAATGTATCTGGGCTGTGGTGGCTTAGTGTTAAGTCACTGAACTTGACAACTGGAAGGTTGACAGGTTAGCAGTTCAAGACCAGAGTGCTGCATGACAGAGTGAGTTCCCATCACTGTCCCAGCTCCTGCCAACCTATCAGTTTGAAGGCAAGAAATTGCAAGTAGAGAAATAGAGACCACTTCGGTAGGAAGGTAAAGAGTGTTTCATGTCTAGTCATACAGACACAGACAGTGCTGGCTCTGTGGTTGGATATGACTGGCTTTCAAGCAAGGGCAACCTTTACCTTTTATTTGAAATGTATTTATTATTCATTTATTTATTTATTTTATCATATTTATACCCCGCCCTCATCCAAAGACTCAGCACAGCTTACAAAATTAAAAACACAGTTAAAACACATTAGTTACATTTAAAATGTAGGTATATAAAGATATTTATATAGGTATATATAAATGTATATAACATACATGTAGGTATATAAAGTTTCAGAGTTGGATTTCCACATTTTTTTCTATTCCTTTAAGAGTCATTTGTATTGTAATTTATTTTCTCTTATATCTTACTGTGCATATTTGTTTTTTTTAGTTAAAAAAAAGACTAATTATGCTTATCCAAAATTAGTCAAGATAAAGAAGTCTGACAGTAGTTTTCAATTGTTCTTTGTAGCACGTGTCATCACATTTAGACACTCAGCCAGGATAGTGTAATAATTGCTATTATGACATTTAGAAGCTCAGCCAGGATAGCCCATTATTCAGTCTCTTGATTCCCTCTTACCTATTACCTGTAGGAAACTCTCTCTGCATTTCACAACTATGGTTCTGAATCCATCCAGGCAGAGGACAAAATGCTGATTCAAAGGCAGGTAAAAATAGGGATAGGTCACAGCATATTTTAACTGATTTTGATGAATCCAAGATTATAGTTCCAGTGCTGAAAGAGTGTAAATATACCTGACAAAATGAAGGTGTTGTTTCAGGCAGCAGATGGGGTGTCATGCAAAAGGAGCAAATTGTTATTTATTTGATTTGTTGTTAATCAATTTCTGCTTCCAGGAACGTGGAGATGTACAGTACTTGTATTTTGTGCCTCACATGTCAAATTAACTTGGCTGACTATATGAATTGGGTGAAAGATTTCAAAGAGTCATGCTTCCTGCTTTGGATCTCTAACCTCTTTTCTCCTACAATCTCTTTTTAAAACACTCCTATCCATTCTCACCTTCACAGGACCTACCATCTTGCAATAAAATTCAAAGGACCCTGGTTGTGATTAGTCTCCCGCCATGGTCCTTTCATTTCCATTCTCATTCTAGTTCTTTGTCTGGGAAGCATAATTCCTAAGTAACTTGGGTTTTTTTTAGACTTCCTTCTCCAGGCAACCTCTTAACAGTCATGATTATAAATGACTATATGCTGGAGTGCATATGAGTAATGCTTGGCTGAATGGCATAAGCCAGAAATGTAGTGGAAAAAGATTTGGATGGTAAGGGATAAGTCTGCAATAATTCTCCCTTGCTCATTCCCATATAAAAGAACATAAAACTATACTAAAGAAACATGCATGCACATAGGCACTTGATTTACATGATTTATACTGGTAACTTGATTCACTTTGCTGTGCAGAATTTCTGTTGCCTCAACAGAGAAATATATTCCCCATTTAAATTATGAATAGAGGAAGAATTTAAAAGAAAAGGCTCTCCAGGGATGAGGAGGTGGGAAAATTTGTATCCTGAGCTCAGTACAGTATTTGTTTTATTCTAGCTATGTCACTGCTTCAAACCGTCTTCTGTAAGTTGGTGTCCTTGCAATGTGTAATGGAACTGGAACCTCCCATTACTTCATTGCCAGTATGAATAGGATGGATCTTATCATGTAGCAGGAGATCACCAGTTTGGAAATGGTTGACCTAGAATGGTGATGGTGAACCTTGGCACTCCAGCTGTTCTTGAATTTCAATTCCCAGAAGCCCAACTCTCTGTGATTCCACACAAATGGGCTTACTGGCACTCCCAGCTATTCTTGGACTTCAATTCCCATAAGCCCAAGTCCCTGTGAATCCACATGAATGAGTCTACTACATGTATGTGCAGTAAACCAATTCATGTGGATTCACAGGGACTTGGGCTTCTGGAAATTGAAGTCCAAGAACAGTTGGAGTGCTGAGGTTCACCATCACCGACCTAGAATATAGTCAACATGTTTCTATGCTTGCAGTTGCAAACCAAGGCAAGCATGTTCCAAGAAGGTCTGTTCCCCATTAATAATCTCCCAAAATATTGACATGTGCACAGTTTGAAAGCAACTGATCTGCCTAAATGTTACCTCTGATATTTGTGTCCTGGTCGAGGGCTCCCCACACAGAACTGGTAGGATGGCATAGCAATAGATATTGGATTCAATGCACCTTTTCTCTGATTCAGCAGAGCCCTTCTTCTGTTCTTAATTGATCAGTTTTCCTTAGCACCTTTCCAGCAAGACATAAGCATCTTTGACACATATTTGCAACAGATAGTAATGCCTGTAGTCACAAAGCAGAACGAGCTTTTACAGTTTGTCAAACTATAGTTTGGACAAAACGTTGCTGACTTGACTTCTTCTGCTCTGAAATGCTTTAATTAATATGCAAAACCTCAGATCCAGGCCAAGGTATTTTATTATCCCAACCTCTGGTTGCTCATCATTCAAACATTGTTACATGTAAATGGCAGCTCAGTAATGGGGAGTTTTATAACACTTCTACCTGTCTTCTCCTCTCCAATGCTACCTGTAGTGCTCTCCCCTTATGATTTTACTGATTGTCACTAAAACAAGGATGAGCAAACGGGTGCCTTCCAGAAGCTTTGGAGTACAAGTCTCATAGGCACACATAAACGTGTTTACTACAGCCATAAATGAGTCTGCGGCTGACAAAAATATGTTTACTAAGGCCGTGAATGAGTCCGCACCCATAGTAAATGTGTTTATGACAGCCACAGACATGTTTTACGGCACCAGGCCGGCCTGCTCAGCTGTCTGAAGGGACATGATCTGCTTCACAGCTGGAAAACATTGAGAACCCCTTGATAAAACTTACATTGTTATCCCATATTCATTAACATTTTAAACAGTGATGAAAACATCATTATTTAAATCATTAAATACCAATATAGTCAAGTAACTACTCATATTTCATTTTGTTTTAATTCATTGCCGAGGTGTTTTAGTGTGGGTACACAGAAGGAGCTTCCTATGGTAGAAGATGATGGTATTTTTGAACCACAATCGGGCATCCCCTGGTTAATAGCAACTTTGTGTTGCTGGCTAATCTTTCTCACACTAGGTCAGCTGAAAGAGATTGCAGAATAAACTCACCAAAAGGTGCCTTCAATTTGGCACTTTCACATCTGGCCTAGACACAGAATAAGAAGGTGTTTGGACTATTTTCAATCATGATAATTGATATTTTAAAATAAAGCTGTTCCTTATGCTTTGCTAGTACTTAATGCAACAAAATAATTTTATGGTTTTCAGTAAAAGGGTAAATAATATTAATGACTTCATTTCTGAATTAAGAATATTCGTATGTTTGTTTGTTCGTTCATTCATTTATTCGTCCTATTTATATGCCACCTTTCTCCCCATAAGGGCCTAAAGAAGCTCACAACAATTAAAACTATACAATAACCAAAAAGTTAAAAGTGACATTTAAAAACATGACTAATAGACAGTTAATTGCTTATCAATATTAAAATCACAATCAAATACATTTTTAAAAAAACTTTGAATGCATTTTAAAATCTCTTAATTCAGTAACTACAGTAATACCCCAGATAACGTTATGACTTGGTTACACAAGTCATGACATCCGATTTTTAGCGTTGTTCGATACATGCATCGGACAATGCTAAAAAAAAAAAAAAGCCCTGACTTCAGGGACAACCCGCTTTAAAGGCAGGCAGGGAAAGAAAGAGACCCAATCGGGTGTCTTTCTTTTCCTCCCTGCCTTTAAAGCCACCCCCCACCCGCAGCGGTCTCTGCGACTGCAGTAGGGTCGAGGAAAGGCGCTCTTTTCCCCCCGACCCTACTGCAGTTGCAGAGACTGCTTGTGTCTCTTTCCATCCCTGTATTTAAACTACAGGGAGGGGGAAAAGAGAGACGTGATTGGGTCTCTAGAGAACCAATCACGTCTCTCTCCCCCTTTCTTTAGTTTAAATACAGGGAGGAAAAGAGTAAGACGCAATCGCATCTTTTTTCCTCCCTGTATTTAAACTACAGGGAAGGGGAAAGAGAGAGACGTGATTGGGTCTCTAGAGAACCAATCACATCTCTCTCTTTCCCCCTCCCTGTAGTTTAAATACAGGGAGGGAAGGAGACACAAGCAGTCTCTTCAACTGTAGTAGGATCGGGGGAAAGGTGCGTGCTTTTCCCCAACCCTACTGCAGTCGCAGAGACCGCTGCGGGTGGGGGTGGATTGGGTAGTTCTACCCAAACCACCCCACACCCGCAGACCATTGCCTCGGATAACGCTAAGAATCATTATCCAGAATCGTTATCCGATGCAAGTTTTTTCCAAAAAACTTGCATCGTTATCCGATTCTAGCGTTATCCGATGCAATCGTTATCCGGGGTATTACTGTATAGCATTTCAGCAACCCAGGAAGCCTTTGTCTGTCAATAGAAGGATGAGAGAAAAGGAGTCCATCCTAAGGGGTCAGCACATTCCCTCATTATTTTATTTTAGTTTCTGATGTATTTCTCAGTTGTTTGTTTTGATTTGCTATGTGTTCTGTTGTTATTTGTTATCTGTTTGTTCACCGCCCAGAATGGGATAATACGCAAATGGGTGATTATAGAAATGCAATCAATAAATTAAATAAATAAAGCCTGGGAACAAACACATAGAAAGACTTATCTCATGTCCTCACCAAACAAACCTGGATAGGTGGTGGAACTGAGAGAACAGTCTCCGCAGAAGATTGCTAAAGTTAAGGAGGATGGTATGGGCTTAAACAAAGACATTCCCAAGCCTTGGTCTAGACAACTTTTGCTGAAGTCGCAAAACAGAAGGATATACTAAGAATTCTGTCTCTCTTTCTTGGAAGGCTGGGCAGCATAACTATGTGGATCCAGCCACTGGGTATCTGGTATTCACCAGAGTGGCCCATTTGCAAAGGGGACACTGCTGTGGTTCTGCTTGCAGACACGTAAGTATGAAACTGTTTCCGCTTAGCACACAGCTGAAGAACTTCTGACCCTCCTGATAATTTTGTCACTTGTGCTGCAGCTTCCCAGTTCTGAAACCCCCCAAAAATCGACCCATTCTCACCTACCAGACTGCCATGAGTAAATTGCTAGATCAGCCAAATTTAGTCATTTATAAATTGTATCTAAAAGGGAAGACTGAAGTTTCCATCTTTTACTTAAACTAGCTGTTGTCTTGAGTTGTTTCTTGAGTCAGAAGCACATTGGGACTACAACAAGGATGGAAGCCGTTTCTCATCACTTCACACATAGCCAGTAGTAAAGTAAGGGACGATGAGAGCTGTATTGCAGTAACATTTGAAGGGTGATGTTTTCCCCATCCTTCAGCTATACGCACATGTATTAGGAGCCAGGTCCACTGAACTCCACATTCACATAAATGGAGAGAGGTTGTGGGATGCTTGGTGAATATTCACTAATACAGTTGAAAATCATGTCCACCCACAGTTCAGTTAAGCTCGAGTAATTGGTTGCCAGTTGATATGTACCACAAATACATGTAGGAGGCAAATCTAGGTTTGCAGAGACTTATATAGTTAATCTGCATTTTCTCTGAAACACGTTCTCTTTGGAACGACAAGTAATCAGGTATAGCATCATAGCCTTGTTTTTAGTTCATAATAAGGCATTAATTCTCTCCGTACCTTCCAGATTTCCCTCATGTTTATCACTGTGATTGGTATTACTATCAGTGTTAAGACCCTAATGTTCTGTCATGTGCACACACACTTGAGATAAAATCCAATTTTAGAAATGAGCTGTTATTCACAAGTGAATACCACTTATTTCAGTACACTGATTTCTGGGGTTTTTTTAATAAAAAAAATTCAATTTATGAAGGGTTTTGAACACATCAGCATGTTGTATGAACACTCAGTTGTATATTTATCTATTTATTTGGGAATTTATATCTTGGTTTTCTATGAAAACATCCATCTAACAATAGCTCACCAAAAGAAGAAAGCCACAAATGGAAGAAACAAAAGACAACGTTGAAAACAATGTAATTGCGAAGTATTTCATAAGGAAGTGTTTTGTAGATGTATTGTTTCAAGTCTGGCTACATCTATTCCCTTAGAAGATTATGTATGAAAATGTACCAGACTATTCTTCTAACTAAAAATAACAATTTCAAACATAGAAATATTTTGTCATTATTTCTACCTCCTCCAGACAAAATGTATATACAGTATACTCTTATTCAGAGATAACTCCTAGTTCAGTGTGAACTCTTAAGCAAGTGTGCCTAAGACTACTAGTTTTTTCTGTTGCTACATCAATGGTTAAAATGTAGTGAGTTCAAGTACAGTATCACTAATTTCCCTCAAAACCCTTATTACAAGGCTTACAAGATATATGCCACATTCCTTGTAATGCAAGATCTTGAACACATACTTGGATGTGACTGTTTCTCAAATCAAACTCGAGTTTTCTAAAGAAAAAGAATTGACACATTTTGAAACACAGAAATTACCTGTGCTAAATCTGACTCATTTAGCATTCTGTGGGTGGAGTGCTCTACATCTCCCCATCTTGGGTAGATTTCCAAGCAGGAAAGCTTCTCATTTCCATTACATCTCCCTTTGTGTTACAGTTAGTCAGCAGAAAGGAATGCATGTAGTTCTCCTTCCGGTTTTGTTGAACTTCCAGATCCCATCAGCCCAGGCCATCATGGCCAGTGACCAGACATAATGGAAACTGTAGTTTACAAATATCTGGAGGGCTATAGGTTCCCCACACCTGGTCGACACAGCGGGGCAGAAGAGAAATGTTTTCAGATGCTTCACAGAATGAGTAAGGCCTAATGAACCCCCTGGCCAATAATTGGGACCATTTGTTGGGGGAGAGAGGGAAAGGAGAAGGGGACTGTATGGTTTAATTTCTCCCCTGCCTTTTGCGGCCAAATATGATTTACAGGACATCATTAACAATTCTTCCTTTAACCATGGGCAATGCTGAAAACTCATCAAGAATGACTTCCTCTCTCTCTCTTTCTTTCTCCAGTGTCCATATAGTCAAGCAAATGTTAAAGATCCATCCAAAAAGAAGCAGTTCAATTCCTTTTTCTATACTTGAGGATTGAAGCTTTTTTGCATCGTACCATGAAGCTGAGGATAGGGTGGGAGTGAGAAATCAACCAGCATTCCCTCCTTCCTTCTTTTCTGGCCCTTCAGTTTCCTCATTTTGCCTTTTTTTATCTCCACCGCTCCATATCCTGAAGGTTTTCCATTCATAATTTTTTTAAAAAAATCCATGTGTGCGCAAGCGATACTGACTCGTTGACAAGTTTTTTCTGGCTATAATAAGATGGTTGCTTTGCCTTCTGAAGTCATCAGGAGTGGGGGAAAATCACCATTTCGTAGTTCTACGTTCTTCTTCTTGAGATGCTTCAAAAGCTTGCCTTTTTGAGTTCAGCTAAATTGGACTCACATTAAAAGACCAAACCTTTCTAGCACAAGGTGGAAAGAAAAGATCCAGACTGATCCATAAGACAGTACAGTAATACTTCGGATAACGCTAAGACTTGGTTCCACAAGTCTTGATGTTATCCGATTTTTAGTGTTATCTGATGCATGTTAAAATCCTATGGGATGGATTGGATAACATTAAAGCTCCATAGAGATTCATTGTAAGTGCATAGGTTTTAGCGGTTGTTATCCGATCTATCCCACAGGACCTTAATGTTATTCGATCAAATTCTCCCCCCCAGATTACTAAACGTTATGCGATTTTAGCGTTATCTGAGGTAAACGTTATCCGAGGTATTACTGTAATTGTTTTGTTTTGTTTTTAGTTGTTTAAATGTTATTGTCATATAATACAAGGTGATACATGATTATAAAATTAATAAAAACAAAAAATGTTGCAAGCATTCTCTGTTGACAGTCATTGGATTTAACACCTTCATCCTAAAATCATGTTGTTTGACCACATTTTCCATCAATTTTGCTCACAGTGAGGGATTATGGGACTTGTAATTCAGCACCTTCTTATAACAGACCATAGAATAGTGTTGGCCAACCTTGGCACTCCAGGTGTTCTTGGACTTCAGTTACCAGAAGCCAAAGTCAGCACTCCTGCTGATCAGGGCAGATTGTCTAAGTCTGCTTTACTTGATATTTAGTAGTATACCCATAAGTTACTGTACATAGGACTGCAACCATACCATGAGTTCTATGTGCATTAGTCACGAGAGTTATTTGTACTGGATTTTTATGTGCTTGATGAGTAACAGTTGAGTGTGTGTCTGCTGAAAGCCACAACTGAGATGTGAACGAGTAATATCTGTACACGCAGATGAGAGGTGCATATAGGCATGATCCACCCCTTCACAGGTTGTCGCTGAATGTGTAAACCTTTTTGACAACTTGTTGCAAGAGGACATGTAAGTTCTGTCTTGTGTCAAAATTTTACTGTTAAAATCAGTTTTGAAGGTCTCTGGATGAGAGCTATTTGCCCCAAAAGTTGTGAAACAAGGCAAGCACAATATTTAACTTAAACTCTATATACAAAAGTTGCCCAATTGTTTCTGCCATTGAAGTGAATAATATTACACATTGTCCCAAATCATCTTACCTAGGTGTGCTGGTATGGCACATACAGCACAACTTTTGGATACAAATTACCCCAAGTTAATAAATCACCATAGACATTGTCAAGTTTTTCATGCAGCAGCAGTCAAGTAGGACAGTTTTACGAGTAGTGTCAGTTTGAATTGCAAGTTCTCCAAGGTTTTTACTCCCTGTTTTAGCCCAGCAATTAAACCCACTCCACAACAAAAAAGTAGCGCTTTACTTACAGTTGATTAAGAGAGATAAACGTGTGCTCTGCTTTGTAAAAATCTTTCCAGAAAGGTTGCCATGTGCTCAAACAAAATGGTGGTCTTACACATACATGCTTCTGCTTGTAAAGCAAAAATAGCAAGGAGGAGGGAGAGACTCGAACAAGGGCTTTATACATAAAAAACATGCTAGGTGACCTTAGAGGTGGGAAGACAGAAGATTTTCTTATTGGTTAGTCGGGGATAAATTAACATTAATAACACATTACATGCTGGGGTTGCTCTACAATACTCAGCAGACATTACCAGTTGTATGATACAGTGTGCAACTAATGATGTCTATGGTGATTTGTTGTTCAGTGGCATAGTCGAGATTTCTTAAATTGGAGCCATTTGCATCCAACCGTTATGCCATGTGTATAGCTATGCAAGAGGATTTGCTACTGTATCAACACTGCATCGAATACATGTAATATATGACTGTGATAGTCTTGTGTTGATAGACTGACATAAACAAACAACCAGTGGAGCTGGTTGTTTGTTTATGTCAGTCTATCAACACAAGACATGTTTAATTTCATAGTAAAAAACATGTTTAATTTCATAGTAAAAGGTATGTACATTGAATTGGTGATGACTAGCTGGTGTAAGTACTATACAGGTATATTGTTTTACCATTCTCTTTCATCTTTACAGACAGGTTCTTTAAAATTCTTCCATAAACTTCTCCCTTCCTCTTTAGTTATTTCTTTATCTAACTCCATCTCCCAAATTATTCTCAAACTCTGCTGTTGCTCCTCTTCCTCTAAAATATCCTATATATTTTAGTTATTAATCCTTTTTTCTTCACAAATGTCCTGCTGCACTTTTTATTCTTCAGAATTTGTCAATTCTATACATTTTCCATATTTCTTTACCCAGCTTTTAGTCCTCAAATCAATTAAGTCACATTATATCATGATATCCTTCCTCCTTTACCTTCTACTATACCCTTTAATTGTTCTCTACTAATTATTTTCTTTAGCCAATCTTTCAATCTAATAACCTTTTTCCTTTTCAAACTGTTTACTAAATTCTTAATTTCTCTGGAAATTTTTACCAGATCCACTATCTGGACTAAAGGGGAACTTATTCGACTAAGTATGTTCTTATATTTGCTCCAAATTGGTAACATATTTTTAAAAGGGGTTTATTTATATCTTCTATAATAATCTTAATATATTATTTAAAGAAAATAGTTCATAAATTCTTTTCAACTTCTTTAAATTCTTTATTACCTCTCATCTCATTTGAATCACCAACTTTTTGAATCCATGTTTCCAACCAAGTAAAGAGATACAAGCCATGTTTGGTTGTGTTTCTACAATACATTTTACAGGGGTACACAGAAAGACTCCTCAAAGATGGTGTCAGGAAACGACATATTTCCTCATGTTTCCCAAGGCTTGAAATTGTAGTTTTTAGCTAGGCCTCATAAATAGGCCTCATAGAAATCCTTTGTCCCTCTCATAGGCTTATGTCACAAGACTGCCTGTTTTCCAGTATTTCCTAGCTAGCTAGCTAGCTGAGAACCATGTTTTGTCTTCACTGACTGCACATGTGTGTCAACAATCCATTGTTTTGAGAATGTTTCTCTCTGTTACCTGATTGGCTATGAATAACCCACCTGACTGCAAATTCTCCATTTTGCAGAGAAGTTAGTTAGTTCGTTTCTGGATCCCAATGGCTTAAGACCCTGGCTATGGTGTGGGATTTTCTTTTCTTTTCATTATGATTACCTAATGAACCTGGCCTGTTTGCTGGACTGATTCTTTGATATGACCTTTTGATCTACGCTTTTCCATGGACTTTGCTACATGACCCCGAAGAATAAAGCAGCTGTTTCTCTTTGAAGATTGTTGTTCTTTGACTGACACACACACAAGACACGCTACCAGATACCTCCCTTGTTTTGCTCTATGTTCAACTGCGCTACTGCCGGAGCATAGTAGGAGTTCCTTTTAAGCAATTCAGCTCTCCCAAAAGGTGAGGCAAGGGTTAAGTTCCAGTTAAATGGGCAGTAGGCCCAGGAGCTATGGGATGGCCCTTGTGGTGGGATGGCTGAATCAATCAGACATACTCTCATAATAGCAAACTTGTGTTATTGGCCAATCTTTCTCACACTAGGTCAGACAAAATGAACTGCAGAATGAACGCACCAAAAGTTGTGTTCCTTTTGGCGGTTTCATGTCTGGCCTATCTGTTCAACAGAGATAGCTTATTTTTCCATGACTAGGCCAGATGTGAAACTGCCAAAATAAAGGCACCTTTTAGTTAGTTCATTCTGCAGTTCATTTTGCCTGACCCGCTGTGAGAAAGATTAGCTGGCAACCCAAGGTTGCCATTACCAGGGTACGCCCAATTGTGGTTGAAAAATACCACAAACTTCAAGGAGATTGTGTGTACCCCAGAGCTAGCAGGGTATCCTACCTAATCTCCTGGGATGCTGCACTTTAGATGGCTCCAAAATCTTAAACAAAACAGCCGAGTAATGAGAGTGACACTTTATTAGTCAGCAGCAATGTGCTTCAGTGAGTTACATAATGTAACTTACGCTTATGTAAATCACCACTGGATGTTGGCTATTCTACCGAATTTGTAAAATTCACTTCTGGCCTAGACACATAAGAATTAGCTATCTCCGTTGCCATTCGTGCATGTGCACCATTACTTGATGCTTCAGTAATACGGACAGTAGCTCTTCTCCCAGGAGACACAGTGGGGTTTCAAGCACCTAACTCACTGAGCTATCCCGCCAGTTGCAGCTTTCAACCATTTGGCCATTATTTGATTTAAGCCCAAATTGGCATTGTTTACAAATGTGCTCTTACTGATTTCCACTAACTACATAACAAATAAATGCAATTTTACACCTTTCAGTTATACATCTTTGAAAGGCAAGTCATTCATGCATCTTCTTCTTGTGCCATATCCGACTTGAATACAGTTTTGGTGATCATCATGGCAATCAGCCATGAAGACTGCCCTGCGAATATAATGCAGTGGCCATTCATCTGCCTTTTGCATCGCAGAAATTGCAAGCAGATAAATAGGAACCACTTCGAGAAGGTAAACAGTGTTCCGTGCACTCAGGCGTGTAGTCATGCCTGCCACATGATGTCTGCAGAAGCACACAGCACTGGCTCTTTGGCTTTGAAACAGGAATGAGCACTGAACCCTAGAGTTGGATACTACTGGCTTTTGAGCAAGGGATACCTTTACCTTACCCAAGGCTGCAGGCATAAGCAGAGGTACTGGTGATGGATTGCCATTGAAGTCATTGTGATTTCACTCTGCACAGACACACTTTGGGTTGTGGCTCAAAGATATTAGTGAAGCACCAGCGGACTTAAGAAATAAACTAAAAATATTAATGAGGGCATAAATCTGCTTATAATGTGGTAGAAATCAGACCTTTTTTCATCTTTAGTATCACCCTATGCACACCTCTCCCCGACCTCCGTTCTACAATAATTTTAACTCAGACATCATCCTAAAAGAGGACTGGGTAGCCTTCCAATTGTAGTCTCCAGATGTTGTGGATCACAGCTCCCATCATCCCCATTCTTGGGTTCTGCTGCCTAAAGCTGGTGAGAGTTGTGGTTTTGCAGAAGAACCATTCATTTACTCCCTCATCCCCCAGTAGACTTGTTCCTTTGACAATGCACTTAGGGGGCGACTTGGAAGTCAATCGGCTGTGGATCGGCATCTTTCTATTCTACAACAAGGCACAGTGCACCGCCCGGTCACATTTGGCGATCACAGCTGAGAATGGATTACAACGGGAGAAGGGGGGGACTACTTGAGAGCAGGTAGCCACTCCCGAATTGAGGTGGATCAGCCCACTTCTAATCCATGCTCCCTCTGCAGTCACCTGGGACTCCCTTCCATGGAAAATCCTTCTTGAGGGCAGGTGGTTTAAAAAAATCAAACTCTGCTTAGCTAGCCACCAAAGGCAGACTAGCATGAAACAAATATGAGACATTTAATTGTGTTCTCAGTGTCTGAAGAAATGGATTTTTGAACCATGAAAACTCACACTGAAATAAATAAATATGTTAGTCTTTAAAGTGCAACAATATTTTACATATGTTTTTGTCCTTTTCCCTCTTCTGCTTCTTCCAACACAGCCTGCCCTGTTCTTGCTTGGTCTCATGGGGAAAAAGTTTGAAAAAGATTCCAATAGGATTTTCTTCTGAGTAAGAACAACCTTTATGTCTCCTTTAAGGCAGGAACAATGTCCTCCTTTGAGTGCAGTTCGCCTTTACCTTTACCAACTTTCTCTCTCTCAAGGTATGAACGATCCTTTACTGAGTAAGGATTGCTGATCACTGAATCTTTGGGACTTTCTTTTGAGAGGGCAAGTCAGCTGTTTCTGTTTGATGTGTGTTTCAGTGATCTATTGGTGATTTTTAGACCATATAGAACAGTGATGGTGAGCCATGGCACTCCAGGTGTTCTTGGACTTCAATTCCCAGAAGCCCAAGTCAGCACTCCTGCTGATCAGGGCTTCTGGGAGTTGAAGTCCAAGAACACCTGGAGTGCCAAGGTTGGCCATCACTGAAATCTAATATAATTCTGCTCGGAAGGAAGAGCCTTTGGAGCAAATGGGATTACTCTCAATGTGGTGTAGATGTCAGAGCAAAGGGGAGCAAAGAACCACTCTCCAAATGCAACCAGACACAAACTTCCATCATGTTTAGCCAGCAGGGCTGATGGAAGCTGAAATCCAACACCTGGAGAACCATATTCTTCACCCTCTGGTGAGAATATTAGACTAGGAACAGTGATGGCAAACTTTGGCACTCCAGCTGTTCTTGAACTTCAATTCCCAGAAGCCCTGATCAGCAGGAGTCCTGACTTGGACATCTGGTAATTGAAGTCCAAGAACACCTGGAGTGCCAATGTTCACCATCACAGGACTAGGAGGACTGGAAAAAATGTGGGTTCAAGTCCCCACTAGCTCTTAAATTCAGTGGATGATCCTAGGCCCCCTAATTGCTCTCACTTAAGTCTCTCCTAAGACACTTTTCCTAATGCCTGAAAGTCTAAAGACCTGGAGGAGGACCTTGTGTGTCATGTTGACTGCTTAAAGGTACCCTATGTGGACTAGAAGGAAGGAACTTGCTCAATAGTCAGGTCGCAACCAAGGTGGTTCCACAGACAAAAATAAAGCAAAAACAAAAGATGAAGCAAGATGCAAAAACATTATGGCACCAATATTTTTGTCTTTTGTTGTTTGATATGCTCAGCTACTTCTTGGGAAACTAACCTTGCTGTGTTATTATGTGTCTCATGTACTGGCAAGTTGCATCTGAACCTATGAAGACTCTCAAAAAGGTTCTAATAATAGGAGAGAGATTTTCCATTGGCACTGGGAATTTCCATGGCTGAACAGAGATCTGAATGCTGTATTCTAAATTCTAAAATCTTTCATTATGTTTAGGCAGCAATGGAAACAAAATTGATCTGGCACACTTATGACTTCCCAGGAGAGGTAGCCACAGTTGCAGAAGTTATTATAAAGAAAGATTAAAAAGGGAAGTTTTTATTGTAAGAGAGCAAGCAACCTGTTCTTGACATAAGAACAACTCTGGATATCCCTGGGAAAGAGTATAAGCAATGAGGGAGTGAATGTTCTCTGTGATTTTTCAGGCAAAATGCCCCTGGAGAGTAAATTTATCTGGTAGTTAAAAAGCATACCAATGGCAAGAGGTCAGATCTTATGATAAGATTCCTTACTGAGTAAATAGAGAGAAGACTAATTTTTGTTTAAATGTCATCAAATTGGCTCCAACATATGACAGCCCTATGAATGAGAAATCTCCAAAATGTCATGTCCTCAAGAGCCCTACTTACTCTTGCAAACACAAGGCTAGGGCTTCCCTCACAGTCAATCCGTCCTATGTGTGGTCTTCATCTTTTCCTGCTGTTTTCCCATTCCCAGACATAGGACTAGTGGCAAGTCACAAAAAGACATGTGAGACTGAATCCCAGGAAGCAAAAACACACACACACAAGATCCTATGCATTCAAAGGTTTTGAACCAGAGGAGATATTTGGATCATGAAAAGTCCTATAGTAACTTCTCCCTTACCCTTACCCACCATGTAATTAAAGATGAAGAGTACCAGTGCAAGGAGATGCTACAGGTGAGAACTCTCACTCATAACCTATCCTCATATGTCTCTCCACAGCTTTGTATGGCAAAGCATGGGCCTTTACAGAAAGTAGCAGCAGGGCCTCTAACATCACCTTTACCCCAGGATTCAGAAATGTGAGCCCTCTGGGTGGTCCTGCGAAGGTAGTGTAACTGTGCTCTTCATCCTAGGGGGCAGCCCTGGTCCTATTCAGGCCACTTCAGCAAAAACCGTGTCACTCCTGCCTGGATGGAAAGTAGAGGCAGCAGGAGGCTTATTAAGTAGGCACTGGAAGGTGGTTTTTCTCTCTCTCCTGACAATTAATTAGGTTAGAGGGAACTTCTTTTCATAGACTGGGAACACAGTGGGGTAACTTTATTCTACTGTTAACTCAGCACTTGATGGTCTCAAAGTTAAACACTCATTCGTTTACCCTGGAGTCAATCCCATGAGCTGAATGGAACTTAATAATTGCGCACCATGGAACATGGCGACTCTTTCCAAGGTTTACTAGGAATATAGTACAGTAATACCCCAGATAACGTTATGACTTGGTTCCACAAGTCATGACATTATCCGATTTTTAGCGTTGTCCAATGCATGCATCGAACAATGCTAAAAAAAAAAAGCCCTGACTTCAGGGACAACCCGCTTTAAAGGCAGGCAGGGAAAGAAAGAGGCCTCCCTGCCTTTAAAGCCACCCCCCATGTGCAGCGGTCTCTGCGACTGCAGTAGGGTTGGGGAAAGCGCCTTTCCCCCAACCCTACTGCAGTCACAGAGACGCCTTGTCTCTTTCCCTCCCTGTATTTAAACTACAGGGAAGGGGGAAAGAGAGAGACATGATTGGTTCTCTAGATTGGTGCTTTTCCCCAACCCTACTGCAGTCGCAGATACCGCTGCGTGTGGGGGGTGGATTGGGTAGTTCTACCCAAACTACCCCACACCTGCAGACCATTGCATCGGATAACGCTAAGAATCATTATCCAGAATCGTTATCCGATGCAAGTTTTTTCCAAAAACTTGCATCGTTACCCAATTCTAGCGTTATCCGATGCAATCATTATCCGGGGTATTACTGTACTTAGAAATGATTTACCACATGGTGTTTATTTTCAGGCTGCTCTGGGACACTGTAGCTTGCCAAAGACTATACAGGTTGGCTTCTGTCTTACAAGTTACTGCAGGGAATCCACAGCTGGGTGTTCCAACTAGTCATCCAGCCTAATTGTTTTAGAAGCCTAAACACATTTAGTCCTGTCATACCTGTGTGTATAGGGACTGCAGTGGCTCAAGTGGCTAAGATGCTGACTGGAAGGCAGCAGGTCACCTGTTCAATTCTCGAGTACTGCAGGAAGGAATGAGCTCCCATCTTTGCCCCTGCTCCTGCCAACCTAGCAGTTTGAAAGCTAGATGAAGTAGATAAAACTAGATAAAGCTAGATAAAGTAGATAAAACCACTTTGGTGGGAAGGTAAACAGCATTTCATGCGCTCCGGTGTCTAGTCATGCCTGCCACATGACCATGGAAACGTCCGCAGAAGCAGATGGCACTGGCTCTTCGGCTTTGAAACAGGGATGAGCACTGAACCCTAGATTTGGATATGACTGGCTTTTGACCAAGGGATACCTTTACCTTTACCTGTGTGTATAGGTAAAGGTTGCCCTTTTTCAAAAGCCAGTCATATCCAACTCTAAGGGTCAGTGTTCATTTCTGTTTACAGCCAAACAGCCAGTGATGTCTGTATCTGCAGACATTTCCATGGACATGTGGCAGGCATGCCTCGACTCTGGAGTCCACAGAACACTGTTTACCTTCCCACCGAAGTGGCACCTATTTATCTGCTTGCAATTTCTTCTTTCAGACTCCTAGGTTGGCAGGAGCTGCGACAGAGATGGGAGGTCATTCATTGTGCAGTACTCAGGTCTCGAACAGCTGAACTGGGGACTTCAAATTCAGCATCTTAACCACTTGAGCTAGTGCAGTCCGTTTTATGTGTGTGTACTGATCTCTCCTGCTGAACCAAAGTCACTTGGAGGCAATAAATCTCCTCTTGAGCCTTAGAGATAAAATGATTTCTTTCTTGTAGATAGATACATAGTCCTGCATGCAGGAGTGTGCTGGTATATTGGGCAATCAGACTTTGTGCCACCCCACCCATGCCTCCATTGCCCTGGGGTGCCAATAGTAATGTATGGAATTCCCTCCAACCCTAAATAGGCACTCCCTGTCCAGCACCTTCCCACCACTCCCTGTCCAGCACCCTACACACCCCTGCCTGCATGGATGACCTGCCTCCTCTCCAGAGTTCCAAGGAACAATTATGATTGCACATGGAAAGCATGTGCAATAGGGATAAAATAAGGCTGCCCCAAAAATGCCCTAAAAAATCAGTTATGATTTTTAAAAATGAAACATTGTCTAAATGAGGGAGCACCTCTTAACACCCACCTGACATTGCATTTTGGACAAAAATCACTTCAAAGGCTTCCAGTAACATTTAAATGTAGTGATACCACTATCTCCCTAACATGTATGTGGGACAGGGATGGGTGTAGAGCTGAATATTTGGCCTGAACAAGAACAAATATTTAGTCATTTTTGTTTTCCTTGCTCCTTCTCTTCTCTTGTACTTAGACTTTAAGCATAGAGACTGTCTTCCTTTAATCTTATATGTATACAGTAGAACCCCATAGAGTGATTACCCCATAAATCGCAGAATGATGAGGCTTGGAGGGGGAAAAGCCATTCCTCATAGCAATAGTTCCTATGGGCAAATCCATACAACATTTTCCAATGGGAAAAACCGTTTAGCGTCAAACATTGTTGTACAGTTTTTCCCATAGGGAAAATTGTTGTATGGATTTTCCCATAAGGAAGATCATACAACGATGAAAACCGCATAGCGATCAGCTCCATGGAATGAATTAAATTTGCTATACAGGGTTTTACTCTCTCTCTCTCTCTCTCTCTCTCTCTGTGTGTGTATGAATGCCTAGTACAGCAATTAAAATCGTACAACAACGAGAATTTGAAAAAAACATTGTGCCCCGTACAACAAATAAAATTGTTATATGATGCAATGCATATTATGGGAAAAATCGGACAACAAATTTTTGTTGTTCTACAATTTTTCCCATAGAGATATTTGTTGTACGATTCATCCCATAAGGAAAATTGCTATATATACCTCTCTGAAAACACTTCTAACCGCACAGCTGTGAGTACTCTAAATAAATAGTAAATGCCATATGTCGCCACATTTCTGCCTCTGCAGTTTAGTAACCTGTGTGCAACTGCCTAGAAGCAAGATGTTAAAAGGGGTTGATTCATACATGCTAGTTTCAATGCCTGGCACATCTTTGTTATATAAATGTGCAAACTGCCTCTGTGAGAAAGGGTCAAGTTTTAAATAAGAGAATGTGATAAGTGAGTCCCTCCCCTATGGTCTTTAGGCTGTATAGCAGTGGTGATGTGTGAGAGCATGGTGCTTGATTGAGCTTTGAATAAGGGGGGAAAATAATTTATTGGAATTAGGCCATCTAGAGATGGGGAGAGCAAGGCTACTTCTGGCCTAGTGGCTCTCAGCCTTTAAGCTCTCCCAGCATCCTGAATGTAAAATCCTCAGAACTACCGACCCAGTGACCACACTGGTTGGTGTGCCTGAGAATTGAAGTCCAAAACACTGGAAGGTGGGGGGAGAGGCTGAGAACCTGCTCCAGATTCCCTATTTGTGGAGAGTCAAGGGAGAGGATGTGAAGTCATCCTTGATAGCCTCAGCCTTATTCTCTGGATGTTGAAGTTTTCTCTACTCCCCAAACTTAGGTCACAGCTTGATATTGCAGGTATCCAGTGACTGGTATGCAGGAGTGAATGTACAACAAATTGCATGAAGACAAAAATACAGCATGTATTTTTGTCCAAGGGTGCAGTGGCTCAAGTAGCTAAGACGCTGACTGGGAGGCGGGAGGTCAACAGTTTGATTCCTGAGTACTGCAGGATGGAACTCCCGACTCTGTCCCAGCTCCTGCCAACCTAGCAGTTCGAAAGCAAGAAATTGCAAGTAGATAAATAGGGACCACTTCGGTGGGAAGGTAACAGCATTCCGTGTGCTCCGGTGTCTAGTCATGCCTGCCACATGACCATGGAAATGTCTGCAGAAGCAGACAGCGCTGGCTCTTCGGCTTAGAAACAGAGATGAGCACTGACCCCTAGAGTCGGATATGACTGACTTTCCAGCAAGGGAAACCTTTTTATCAAACAATAGAAAATGCCGGCTTTGTAATGAAAAGGATCAACCAGTAGATCATCTGATCAGTGGATGCAGCAAAATTTCACAGACTGATTATTTGCAATGCCATAACAGGGTTGCAAAAATTATTCATTGGAAACTTTGCCAGAAGTTTTAATTTGAATGCAGTAAAATCATTGGGAGCATCAAGTAGAGAAAGTTTTAGAAAATGTGAGAGTCAAGATCCTGTGGGAATTTAAAATTCAAACAGAAAGACATTTTCCTCACAACACACCTAATATAACTGTTGTGGGAAAGAAGAAGATCTGGTGTATTGACATTGCTATACCAGGAGATGCATGAATTGAAGACAAACAACTGGAGAAAAATCACAAAATATCATGATTTGCAAACTGAGGTCAAAAGTCTATGGAGGAAGAAATCTGTTGTTGTTCCCACAGTGATCAGAGCTCTTGGAGCAATACCTAAAGGACTCCCTAGATATTTGGAAATTTTGGACTTATTGGACTTGAACATCTTAACTCTCCAAAAAAACCAACCCTACTAGGAACTGCATATATACTCAGATGGTACCTTAACAGTTCTTAGGTCCTTGGTTAGGGTTTGAACTGTTAATTTTATTCCAGTCTTTGACTGTGAACCAAATGGTTGATTTGTATCCAATAATAATTTTTTAAAAAATCAGATCTATAGAGACAGTTTCTAGGGTTTTCTAGGAAAATAATATGCAGAAGTGGCTTACCATTTCCTTCTTCTGGAGGCACCCATAACTACACAGACTGGGTCTTCTCCCAGGAAGCACTGGGGGTGATGGAGAAAAATATGCATGCTTATACTTGTGGTGTGTAGCAAATATGACATGTTTCTTTGGGTTCCCCCACCCAGGAGGGGAGCAGAATGAACAGTCCTAACTGATGACCAGTTGGACGGGACTTACTTTCATGTACGCTTTCTTTAGCCCAGTCCTACGCAGGTTTACTCGGAAGTAAGACCGAGTGAGCTCAGCGGGGCTTGAGCTTCGGATGCTGCATGGTTTAGAACTTCCAGACCAGTAACCCTGATAATGTCTAGCCGCAAACAGGGGTGCTTGAAGCATGAAATATTCGTTTCACAGAAATAATGGGAACCATCGTACCCAATGGTTGCATCATAACCTGCACAGTAGGGGTTGATACACTCGCATTGTTAGCTGGAAGGACGCCAAGTCGGCAAGTCGAGACACGGGTACTGAATGGCGGATTGAGCGCCCGTCTCTGTCCCAGCTCTTGGGGACATGAAAGGAGCCTCATTTGGGCGTCCCCTGAGCAGAGTTTCTCCAGAAAACATCCTCTCAACGCAGAATAATTTCTGCCACGAAATGATGATGATGATGATGATGATGATGATGATGATGATGATGATGATGATAATAATAATAATAATAATAATAATAATAATAATAATAATAATAATAATAATAATAATAATAATAATGCAGGAGCTACCAGAAGATAACAGCCCCGACTTCCTCCCTGCCTGCCGACCTTTCCCAAAACCTGGAAAGGCAGGCGGGCCCGGACTGCCCAGAGCCGAGGCTTCTGTCTCGCCTTCTGTTCATCCACTTGCCTTCGTCAAGAGATCAGCAGAACTCCCTGCCACTTTGCTCGAGGCGGTGGACCAAGAGTTTGGGAGAACATTGCGCCAGCGCAGAAGCGCGCTTCTCCCTGCCCAGGCAGTCCAGGGGGGGGGGGTGTCAGACCAGCACAGGGCCTCGGCCGTAGTGGCCCCCTCAACCGCTGGATATCTCTTCGTATGGACAGGAGTGGTCCCTCTGAGGCCTCCCTCCTCCCCCAAGCCTCCAGTTCGCTCTGGTTAAACGAGTCCTGGTGGCGCAGTGCTTAAACTGCTATTTTTTTGTTGTTCAGTCACACAGTCGATTCCGACCCTTTGAGACCCCATGGACCACTGTCCGCCAGGCACTCCTGTCCTCCATCATCATCCTCAACTCGCTCAGCTCTGTGCCCATTGTGTCCACAATACCATCTATCCATCTCATTTTTGGCCGCCCCCTTCTTCTTTTGTCCTCAACCCTTCCAAGCATCAAGGCTTTCTCAAGCAAGTCTTCTCTTCTCATTTGATGTCCAAAGTACCTTAGCTTCATCTTTACTATTTGACCTTCTAATGAGCAGTCAGGGTTGTTTTCTTCTAAGATTGACCTATTTGTTCTCCTCGCTGTCTAGGGGACTCTCAAACCTCTCCTCCAACACCACATCTCAAAGGCATCTATTCTTCTGTGCTCAGCTTTCCTAATGGTCCAGCTCTCACAACCATACATTGCCACAGGGAATACCATTGCTTTGACTATACAAATTTTTGTTTTACTGCAACCAAAACGCTGCGACTTTGATCCTGAAGGGGATCAAGGTTGACTCAGCCTTCCATTCTTCCGGGGTCGGTAAAATGAGGGCTCAGCATGCTTGGGGGGTGGGGGGAGAAAAATACTAATGAACTTGTAAACCGCCCAGAGAGTGCAGTAAGCGCTATGGGGTGGTATATATGTGCTTTGCTATAGTTTGGGAAGACTAGAAGGGAATGCTTTCCCCTATACAGTATAGGAGATGCTTTTCTCTTTGCTAACTGGAGGAGGAGGGGAAGAAGAAGGGAGAGGCATATCTGATCTATGAGCGAATAAACCAACGCACGGGTTTTAGTTTCATTAAGCACGCTAAAAGCTTTCGCCGAAATCAGAACGAAGACGATTCAACCCAACATTTCCTTTTTGCTCCTCGATCCTTCTCCAATTTGTACATTCGCGCCTATGTGTGTTGTCACACGAAAAAATACTGACCCGCCGAATCTCTCTCTCTCTTCATTATTCGTTTCGGAGAAATTGCGGCGGTTTATAATCGCGTGTTAATTAAATCCAAAATACAATTTCTGTTTAATTCATACACATACGAATGCACAGATACTTACCTACAGGGGCAAAGACACAAGGAAGGCAGAGATAGATGGAGGATCAGTCTAGCCATATATCTTTGATTAATTTTTTCCGCTGAGAGGCAAGAAAGATGGGGGAATCCGATTAATTAATTGTTCAATGCTTACATGTTGTAGCGCACATACACTCGCATGTTCTCGCGTATTTATGTGTGTGCCAGAGAGAGGGGCTCTTAAGAAACGTGGAGACTCCCGATTGCAGCGGCTGGTGCCCCACAAAAAGGGTGGGGGGGGGGCGTGTGATGGGGACGACGGGGCTGCGATGCGATTTAGAGTCGGTTTCGAGCCGACCACGTGGCTACCCATCTGAACCATCCGGCACATTGCGCTGAACAAAACGGCCCGAGATGGTACAATCTCAATCTGGATCGTACCACTTCAGTTGGCAGATGACCGGGGGGGGGGGCATGGAAGATATTTGGGACTTTCTCCAACCTTCCCCACCTCCGGGGAAAGCAGCTCGGTATACTGTCAATTCGACACACGTAGTTTCAGGTGCTTGGAGGACGGCTTGGACCTATGTATCCAAACGTTGGAAACTTCAAATACACACCTTCCGTCTGAGTTAGTACAGCCCGGGATCTGATCGCCTCCTTCTGCCTAATGTGTCGAATTTATCGTGCGTGAAGTGATCTTGAAAGGCGAGGAAAGGTGGGTAGGAGGGTGAGGTGGAGGTGGACCTGAGTCAGACCCAGACTCTGATCTTTAGCTGCTCCGAGCGAGGAGAAGGATGGGGTGCTTTAAAGGGCTCCTTACCTAAAGCCATCGCCTTCTGCTCTCCGGAGCTCCAGGGAAGATTTCCTCGGGGGCTTCTCAGATTCTGGAGGGTGGGGGCCAGACCCTGCTCTGTAACCCACCCACCCCACACATACACACACAAAAACCACTTTCCCCCGTCGCCTTCTCAGGGTTCAATGTTTCAGCGGCTACTTCTGAAATACCTGTACAGGCATTTCAAGTGAAGAAAAAGAAGAGGAGGAAGAAGAGGAGGAGGAGGAGGTGCATCCTTTGCTGAATCTTTCTGCAAGATTTCCTTTCCTACAGAAAGCTTCCAGCCAAAGTTTGTTCACTCCAAAATCACTCCAAGTTTTCTTTCTTTCTTTCTTTCTTTCTTTCTTTCTTTCTTTCTTTCTTTCTTTCTTTCTTTCTTTCTTTCTTTCTTTCTTTCTTTCTTTCTTTCCCATTCGAAACGAGACTTAAAAGCATCAGATCTCTTGCCCAGTATTTTTAAGACTGAAAAACTGTCGTGAGAGTGATGATGATGATGATGATGATGATGATGATGAGTGTTTGTTTAATGCACGCTAAAGGCTGTAGAAAAAGGGGTTTTTTAAATAAAAGACCACGTGTTTCAGAAATTCTCCCGATTTCCCCCCTCTCCTAACATCTTCCTTCCCACTTCATAAATATTCTACCTCCTCGTGTTTTTTCAAAACCCGTTTCCACAAAACCAACACCAGCCCTCCGTTGCACCCTTCAGACATCAATGGAGCAGAGTGCCCAAAGCGGTCGTCAGCCTAAAAATGAGCCATATTTAGGGGGGGGGGGAGGAATGCACACCGGAGAGGTCTCCAGAAATGTACGAATATTGGTACATAAATGTGCACATTTCCAGCTCAGTCCTACAGGGTTGGATTGGAATACACCCTCCAAACCAGAATGCAGGGTGTAGATACAGGTGATCCAGCCTAGCACCCACCCCATTGACTGGCTGCGGAGGGCGGGTGGCGGAGATCTGTCCTGGGGGATGGAGCCGGGCAGAAAGTCTTGAATGTATTTCTTAGCATTATGAAATTGATCTGTTTCTGGGCACGCACCTCCTGGAAAAAGGACCGGGTCCAGGATTCTAGATGTGGGTGGGTGAATATATTTTTTCAGGAGGGGCCAAGAAGCCTCTTTTCAATGCATTCCTATGGGAAACGGCGCTTTGCGGGGGGGGGGCAAACTGCTCACTCAGGATGGGCCAAGCATAGCCTGGTCACCCCCTGGCTACGGCCCTGAAAAGTTGCCCCGTTTTTTCTTTATCAGAAGCGATTTATCTCTCTCAACTCCTTCCCAGTTATTTGAACCTCCCCAGACCGAGCTGGTGCGGGGATTTCTTCCCTGTTACTTGACCTCGAACAGATGGAGTGAGTCCCCTGGTTCTTTCTCTTGCACTTTGATTTGTCAACGGGTTCCGGACGGGGATTCGCCTGTGGCAGATTCTCCCAAGGTTTGACTCGGTGTCTGGCAACCAGGTAAAGGTTTCCCTTGCTCAAAACCCAGTCGTATCCGACTCTAGGGTTCAGTGCTCATCTCTGTTTCAAAGCCGAAGAGCCAGCGCTGTCTGCTTCTGCAGACGTTTCCGCGGTCCTGTGGCAGGCACGACTAGACACCGGAGCGCACGGGACGCTTGTTTACCTTCCCGCCGAAGTGGTCCCTATTGATCTACTTGCACTTTCTTGCTTTCGAACTGCTAGGTTGGCAGGAGCTGGGACGAAGACGGGAGCTCGTTCCGTCCTAGTACTCGGGAATCGAACTGCTGGCCTGCCGCCTCCCAGTCAGCGTCTTAGCCACTTGAGCCAGGAAAAGCCGCCAACTGAGAGTTTTCCGAGTCGCTTCCAAGTTGGCCCGGGCCGAGTCTCTCTCTCTGTCTCCCCACACACACACCCGCACCCGAGGGAATCAGATCGCATTAGATCAAAGTGAAGGGAAAGAGAGGATGGGAGACGAGCTGGCTCGGTGGGGTGGAAAAGGCATCTTAGACCTTCCACAGCTAGAGCGATTCTCCCCCCCCCCCCCATCACGGATCCTTTCTCTTCTCACACGTCGAGATGGGGAGAAGCAGGCAGGAATCGGGGCTCCGGAGAGGCCGGGAAATGGACCCACCCCACACCTTTCCGTCCACCCAATGAAGGCCCCGCGATCCTTGCCGGGATCTTCCGGCTGGAGATGCGGGGCGGGGTTGGGAGAGAGGGAGAGAGAGAAGGAGGAAGAGAGGGAGTTTGAAAGGGAGAGGGAGACTAAAAGAGAGAAAGGGAAGGAGGGAGGGAGTTTGAGAGGGAGAGAGATTGAGAGGGTGACTGAGAGAGAGGGAGGGAGATTGAGAGAGAGGAAAGTGAGAGATTGAGAGAGGGAGGAGAAAGAGAGAGATTGAGAAAGGGAGGGGAGGGTGAGATGGAGGGAGGGAATAAGAGAGAGAGATTGGGAGAGGTGGGAGGGAATAAGAGAGAGAGAGATTGAGAGAGGGAGTAGAAAGAGAGATTGAGAAAGGGAGGGGAGGAAGAGATTGAGAAAGGGAGGGGAGAGATGGAGGGAGGGAGGGAATAAGAGAGAGAGACTGAGAGAGGTGGGAGGGAATAAGAGAGAGAGACTGAGAGAGGGAGTAGAAAGAGAGAGATTGAGAAAGGGAGGGGAGGGAGAGATTGAGAAAGGGAGGGGAGGGAGAGATGGAGGGAGGGAGGGAATAAGAGAGAGAGATTGAGAGAGGTGGGAGGGAGGGAAGGAAGGAGGGAGGGGGAGAGAGCGCGCCTGTCAGTTTCATTCATCCCAGTTTTCCCACTCCTGCTCCTGGCTCCGCCACTTTCCCTCCCCACCAAGTTCTCCCTTTTAATACCGCACCTGATCCCGGATGGTTTGCTAAGCAGGGAGAAGATCCCGCGGCTTTGCTCACGTTTTGGCAGGTAGGGTGCCGGCATTCTGGCTCCCCTTTTATTTCGCGTGCTTTGTTTTTTAGTTTGAGGTCATTTGTTCCTGTGTTTCTCTTTTCCTCCTCCTCCTTCTCTTTTATTGCTGTTTGAACCTGAGGGTGGTAAGGCCAAAGAGGAAAGAGAGTCAGGGGCTGGGAAGAGAACAGAGGTTAGGCAAGTGCCTCTGTTCTACGTGGGGTTGTGTTAAAAAAAGGAGAGACGTGGAGAAGAAGGGGGTGGGGGAGGAAGAGAGTGAATCTGTTGTCTTCCTCCTCCTCCTCTTCTCAGCCATCGACGTGTTTATTTTAATTAACACGGGGACCCTGTGCTAGAACCAACCTCCACCTCTTGGTTGCATCACTGCTCGGTTCCCCCCAAACTATCCCAAACCCATCCCCTTTATTACTCATTAAGGAGGAACCCATGTTGGGGGGGGGGGAGAGAAGGAAATCAACACCCCTTTCTCATCTCCCCAGGTGAGCTACACCTTGACTAGTTGATGTGGAGATGCAGCAGCAGCAGCAATGGTTCCGCCAGATAACATCTTATCTGATTAAGGGGGGCGATGCGTGGGTGGGTTCTCTGCTCTCCTTCGACGGTCGGTGCCACTTGTTTATTTTCCTTCACGGGATAAGGTCGAGGCCCTGCGATGGATGGAATGGGATGAAGGTGGGGGAGAGCTGGGGTGTCCTGCTCTTTTTCGCTTGCAAAATTTCATATCTAGGATGTCCCTTACTGAGCCCTTTCTTTCTTACTTTCTTTCTTTCTTTCTTTCTTTCTTTCTTTCTTTCTCCCTTCCTTCCTTCCTTCTCTTTCTTTCTTTCTTTCCTTCCTTCCTTCTCTTTCTTTCCTTCCTTCATTCCTTCCTTCTCTTTCTTCCTTCCTTCCCTTTTTCCTTCTCTTTCTTTCTTTCCTTCTCTTTCTTTCCTTTTCTTTCTTTCTTTCCTTCCTTCCTTCTCTTTCTTTCCTTCCTTCCTTCCTTCTTTCCCTCTCTTCCTTCCTACCTTCTCCCTTCCTTCCTTCCTTCTCTTTCTTTCTCTTTCTTTCTTTCCTTCCTTCTTTCTTTTTCCTTCCTTCCTTCTCTTTCTTTCTTTCCTTCCTTCCTTCCTTCCTTCTCTTTCTTTCTTTTTCTTTCTTTCTTTCTTTCCTTCCTTCTTTCTCTTTCTTCCTTCTCTTCCTTCCTTCCTTCCTTCCTCCCTTTCTTTCTTTCTTTCTTTCTTTCTTTCTTTCTTTCTTTCTTTCTTTCTTTCTTTCTTTGGCAACGTGGAGTTTCATTCGATGGTTCCCCCCCCCCCCCCGTCTTCGTTCTCCCCACCATCCAATTGGCGGCGTCTCCTTTGGAATCACAGCCTGGTGGCGAATAACGAAGGGACGGCTCCCTTCGCTCCTTCGCCGGTTACCCTGGAGCGCTAGATCAGCCTTTTCTATCCCCTCCCCAACTCCTTTTTTGAATGTCTCTTTTTTTGGGAGAGAGGGAGGAAGAATTGGGGACCTCTTTGTACGGGGCCCGGTTGAGATCGCCGCTCCTTGAGCAAAGCAGCCAGATGACCCCACAGTGCCATGGGGGGAGGAGGGAGAAATACAGATCTTTAATAAATAGATAGATAAATAAATAAATAAATATTTTTCAAACGGAGGAGAACCACCTGAATTGAAGGCTGCCTTTGCAGACGCAAACAATAGAGGCTGTGGTTTCGGTGATCTCCCTTCCTGCCTTTTCTTCTGCTTCAGTAGGCTGGAGTGAGGGCAGTTATTTTAGTTACTAGAGGTTCCAAAAAGAATAAAAATTGTCTCCTTCGCTAGATGTCCCCCCCCCCAGTCCCAAATCCTGGTTCCTAAGACACCCCTAGGAAGTCCACCAAAGAAGCAAACAAACCGGGGTGCGGGAGGTGAAATGAACCAGCATCCCTTGACTCCAAATCAGAAGGAAGGTGGTCCCTTTCAGGTGTCAACGGGACTCAAATCACCAAGAGAAAAAGGAAGAAGGGCTAGGGAAAGGTTTCCTCTCATCGGTGGGTTTTGGATTAATTCTCCGTGTCCGGATTTCTCTGCAGGTGAGGGAGAGGCAGGGAAAAGGTGAATGGTGGTGAGATGAGAGGGTGAGTGGAAAGATCTTTCCCCCAAAGCAGAAAGCTCTTCCTTGGCTTTTGTGGTTTAAGATTATTTTTTACTACAGCCCCCTCTCCCTCTTTCCCTCATTTAATACAGGTCCAAAGAGAAACGTTTGGATCTGACGATCAAACTATATTATTGTACCATTTTGCTACCATGTTATTATAATAAAATAAAAACATATCATTAGAGTTACAGTTGGAGACTGGTGTAAAATTAACAGTTCAAGACCTAACCGAGGACCTAAGAACTGTTAAGGTTGTATGTATGTATGTATGTATGTATGTATGTATGTATGTATGTATGTATGAATGTATGTATGTATGTATGTATGTATGTATGTATGTATGTATGTATGTATGTATGTATTATATACAAATCGACCATTTAATTCACAGTTCAGGACTGGAATAAAATTAATAATAATTAATTTATAGTTCAAGCCCTAAACAAGGACCTAAGAACTGTTAAGGTAACGTCTGAGTATATATGCAGTTCCTAGTAGAGTTTTTTTTAAGAGTTAGGATGTTCAAGTCCAACAGGTCCTATTATTATTATTATTATTATTATTATTATTATTATTATTATTATTATTATTATTATTATTATTATTATTATTATTATTATTATTATTATTATTATTATTAATCTACCCATTCAGAAATCCTAGCAATCTCAAAGGAAAAGATGTGAGCGCGTATTACGCAGAATCAACTGGGATGGGGTGGGGAGATGGGAGAAAGCTTAACTTTGGCCGGGTCGCAGGGGCGTGTGGGGTGTGCATATACCTGTGCCTATATATCTTGGGGGCACTTTTAGTACCGAGGCATAGGCAGGACCTTGTCGCGCAAGAAGGCCCTCCTGTCAGCAATTCACTCCGGTCGTAGCTCCTCCGATTGTCAGGGATCTGGTGGCCCCGTAGCCGAGCACTGGACCGGCCCGTGTTGCTTAGCCGAAACTTTTCGACGTCTCCCTCACCCCCCCCCCCTGCGTGTTTTTTAAAACAGGCTCCCGTGGTCCAGACGGGACAGGGTGGATGGGGGCCAAATGGCTGGTGCGCTTTAAAAAGCGCAGGGGAAAGGAGATTTTTATTTGCTTGTTTGTTTATCGATCCCTTTCCCTGAAAGGGGGGGGGAGAATTCCAATTAACCCCCCTCCCCTTCGTCCCCAGCCCTGTGCAGGAAAAAGTGTGGGTAAGTGCCCCCCCTCCTTCTGGTCTCACGCCCCCTTTTCACGCGTCCCCACTGGGCCATGAATGCGGAGCAGAACCGCTGGCAATTAAAAGCGAGAAGGGCAAGAGACGGGGAAAGTAAGAAATAATTAGCTTCCTTTCCCTTTCTGATCCCCTCCCCCTGTACCGCCCCCTCCCCCGCCTCCCCCTTCCTAATTATTATTATTTTATTTTATTTTTGGTCGGCTATTAATCCGCACGTGGAGACTTCTGTCCTGGAGCCAAAGGCAAGCCCCCTTCACGCTGTAATGGGCTTTGGAGAGCGTGGCCCCGTGGCTTGGGTCTTTCTCCCTTTCCCTCGCCCCCTCCTCTCTTCCTCCGGGCCAGATCTGGGATTAAAAACAAAACAAATCCCCCTCCCCTCCCATCGCCCTCGGAAAGAAAGCCTGGCCTCCCTTCGTCCTCGTCGTCTGCCCAAAGCTCCGGGCGGCGGCGGCGGCTCCTTTGCGCAGCGGCTTTTGTTCGGAAGTTTGCTCGCCAGAAGAAGTCCTTCGCGGGAGATGAGCTTCAGTCCGAGCCGCTTCCATCGCTTCTCCCAGCGTCGCCCGCCTTGAAACGCACGGGCCACAAAATCTCCGGCATAACGTCGCCCTACGTCGTCGTCTTCCCAGCCCCCCCACCCCGACTTCCCTGTCCTTACGAAAACCCAAATTGTTTTACTACAGGGCCCCCCTCCCTCTTTCCATCGTTTAATACAGGTCCGAAGAGGAACGTTTGGATCGGACGATGTTGTTGAACTATTTTGCTACCATAGTATATATATATATCGTTAGATTCACAGTGGAAGACTGGTATAAAATTAACAGTTCAAGACCTAACCAAGGACCTATGAACTGTTAAGGTAGCGCCTAAGTATGTAGGTGGTTCCTAGTAAATTTGTTTTTTTTTTTTTTGTAGCATTATTATTCTTATAAACTGAAAATCTATCATTAGATTCACAGTCGATGACTAGTACAAAATTAACAGTTCAAGACCTAACCAAGGACATAAGAACTGTTAAGGTAGTGTCTATGTATGTATGTATGTATGTATGTATGTATGTATGTATGTATGTATGTATGTATGTATGTATTATATACAGATCAACCATTTGATTCACCGTTTAGGATTGGAATAAAATTAACAGTTCAAGCCCTAACCAAGGACCTAAGAACTGTTAAGGTAACATCTGAGTATATATGCAGTTCCTACCACTACTGTTTTTTAAAGAGTTAGGATGTTCAAGTCCAATAAGTCCTATTATTATTATTATTATTATTATTATTATTATTATTATTATTATTATTATTATTATTATTATTATTATTATTATTATCATCATCATCATCATCATCATCATCATCGTAATAATAATAATAATAATAATAATAATAATAATAATAATAATAATAATAATAATAATAATAATAATAATAATAATAATAATAATAATAACCTTCACCTTGACCTTCATCACCAGAATAAGAATAAGAATCAAAAGACTCATGCAACAGTATTCATGAAATCAACTTTCAACTTTGTCGTATGCAGCAGCTGTACAGCGGTTTAGGGTTGTGGCTCTTTTGTTTTTGAGGAGGTTCCACAGAGCATTTCCCCACTTTTCCTCTGCAAGCGCCCAAAGAGGAAGGGCTTTCCCTCCCGAACCTACAGATTTAGACTGGGCCCAAGGGCCGTCCCAGCTCAGGCCGCAGTTAGGATGCCGGCTTCCACGAGTCTTTTCCTCTGACCAAATCCACGCTGTTGAGGGAACCTCTGAACCTCTTGCTCTGCCCACTCGCCTAATCCCTTGAGTCTTTTCCTTTTGGTCCTGCTGGAGCGAGACGACCGAAGGAGACACGGCCAGTGCCTTGGTGCGCTCGATCTGCGTCTGTGGATCCTCGACGGTTGCTGGCAGGGAGCCTTCTTCCCTTCCCTGGGAGGCCCGAAGAGGGAGGGCGAAGCTTCCGCGCATTTTACCGGCCAGAGCCCGACCCAGGGGCTTCTCTTCCAAGCCGAGCCGCTGCAGGATCGCTCAGCGAACCCCCATCTTCAGCGCAAAGCCAGCTGACATCCACGGAACTGGTGCCTACTTTGAAGAGGGTTTTTACAATACGACCCGTTTGCTTCAAGAAAAGAAAATGATACACTGGGATTTCTTTTGGGTACAAGATCAGCAGTTGGTGACGCAGAGAACATAAAGGATTGTCACCTATGGTGATCCTCGCTCTTCTGCTTCCTTCTCCTCCTCCTTCTCGGCATGTGTGTTTGGGAACTTTATCTCTTGAGTCGCGCAACCATCCAGCGAGGGAGGCATTTTCAAAAGCTACTAGCTAGCCGTTCCATTTATTTGGAATACCATTCTAGAATACAACCTTTGTTCCTTTTGCTAGATGACTCTGACAGAGTCTGGGAACAGACTCTAGAAGCAGAGTCGCGGTTGGGTTACATAGGTCAGTTAGTATTGGGGGGGGGGGATTTCCCTACGGGCAACTCACACTGCACAAGTGGCCAGAAGTCCCAGAGGCTACTTTTAGTGCAAGGGCTCTGTGGGACATGAGTAGAGTCTACAGCAGGGGTGCCTGGACTACAGCCCGGAGGCTGGATCCAGCCCCCAATGTCAATTCATCCTGCCTGGGGCGCCCCCCCGTTACAGACACATTTTACTTCCTCTTCCGGGAGTGACGAGGGCTTTTTTGGCCAGATGAACTGGCATCGGGACCTGGCTTCGGCCCTGGGGCAAAGTTTGGGCACCCTCGAACCACATGACTGACCCACGGCTCGAAAAGTGTGGGCAACCTTAGTCTACAGAAATGTCCAACGGGAGGCTGACCGCAAAGTCGAATCCAAACTTTAGTCCCACTTCGTAGAAACTCATTTAAAGTTATTTTAAGCAACAGAATTCTGGATTCTCCCTGCCTTTGGCTTCCCTCCTTCCCTCCCGGCAATAAATGTAGGGTGCGATCCAACCAAAGCGAAGGAATGAATGTAAAGGGGAAGGAATCGATTCTAAGCCTGGCTGAGATCAGTGGGGGAAGGTTGGCAACTCTCTCCTTGAAGTCCTCACCAAATTTTAGCTTGGGCCTTCGATTGTAAGCTCCTTGCGGCCGGGGCTCTTCCTTGAACCCAAGCCAGAGGCTACCGCCTATCTCAGCACCTGTAATGCTTTCCTGACAGCCCTGCCAACCCAGGGACAGACCTCATCTTTTTCCCAGGAAGGATCCAGTGGACCTTCCTTCTGGTGGACGTCTGGCTGGAGATTTGGGAAGCCGAAACAGGGAGATGCTCAGCGACCTTTTGGGCGGAGAAGGATGGAAGCTCCTGGTTCTAGAAGGCTTGTAGGTGGCTTCGAGTTTGCGAGCCATATGCCCCTGAATACCAATTGCAAGGGAACTACAGGCCTTTGGCCCCTGGCTGACCTGATCTCTAGATCTTTCCAGATCGCTCTCCTGGAGGGGGCAGGATCTGAGGAAAGATCCCCTTCGGATCCTTCTCCTCTCTCTCCCCCCTTCCTTCCTTCCCCTGGCTAGAAGTCGCTGCCCCCACCTCCACGGAGGAAAAGAGGGGAAAGGCAGGCGTTGAGACCAGCAGAAAGTGATCGGAACAGGAAGGAGAGAGTGCTGGGGCGAGGGAGAGCCCACCCACCAGCCCCCTTTGCCCAGGACCGAATAATGGTCTTGTCAATTCATGGTTCGTCTTCGGCCAGTACCCTGTCTCTGGCTGCAGCCTGAAGTCAGGACGGTGACTTCTTCTTTGCCCTTACGGACTCACTAACGCATCATCACCACCACCACCGTCATGGATTTACTGAGCTAGTCAGCATAGTAAAATAATAGTACATATACAGAACTTGAAAATACTTTTCCTGAGGCCAAACTATTTTCTTTCTTTCTTTCTTTCTTTCTTTCTTTCTTTCTTTCTTTCTTTCTTTCTTTCTCTCTCTCTCCTCCTCCCTCCCTCCCTCCACCCATCCATCCGATCATCAGTTTTCTCCATTATAATCTGTGTTGAGCGTTGTAGTAATGGTTTTGCTTTCTTCCTTTTAAAAAAGTAAATATCTCTTTTCTACTTAAAAAACATAAGACTTGATCCTCCTTCCCGACTGAATAGCCTACACTTAGTAAAGGTTTCCCTTGATCGAAAGCCAGTCGTATCCGACTTTAGGGTTCAGTGCTCATCTCTGTTTCAAAGCCAAAGAGCCAGCGCTGTCTGCTTCTGCAGACATTTCCGTGGTCAAGTGGTAGGGCTGTAGCTAGAGGGGTGGGTGGGGGGGAACCCTCATGAGCTAACACCCCCACCCCACCCCGGGATACCAATGTTATGTGTGTGTGTGTGTGTGTGTGTGTGTGTGTGTGTGTGTGACATTGTTGCCCCTCCTGCAAACCCCCCCCCCTCTAGAATCCTGGCTACACTCTGTCATGTGGCAGGCATGACTAGACACCTGAGCACACAGAACTTTGTTTAGCTTCCCACCAAAGTGGTTCCTATTTATCTCCTTGCAATTTCTTGCTTTCAAACTGCTAGGTTGGCAGGAGCTGGGACAGAGACAGGAGCTCATTCCGTCCTGCAGTACTCGGGAATCGAACTGCTGACTTGCCACCTTCCAGTCAGCGTCTTAGCCACTTGAGCCACTGCAGTCCTACGCTTAAGTGGCCCTAATCTGCTGAAATAGCTCCTTCCACCCACTCCGCCCACTTTTATTTCAAATTGTGTCTAAAACTATAGGAGAAGCACAGGTGTGAGTCTTCCAAAGTTCTCTAGATTGTCAGCTTTACTGTCCATCGAAGCCCAAACTTCCCTTACTTCTGCAGGGCAGTTTGCTCAGTCAATTGTCAAGGCCCCCACGGGGCAAGAGGAGGAGGAAGTGAGTGGAAGGCATATCAAGGGGGGTATCTGGAGCCCCACCGACAAACTGTACCCCCCTCCCCCGCAAATCTATGCAAGCTCTCGGAGGGAGAGTGGGGGGTGGGGGCTATGCCACAGTGTACCCCGCCTGCTCCCCCGGGTACCCCTTGTTCTCTGGCTTTCCTTGTGTTCTGGCTTGGCTCTGCCACCTCGGGTCTTGCCTCGAGGAACGTGGGTGGATCCCACCCTCCCCCTCCCTCCGCCCCCTTTCCCCTGTGTCTGTCTCATATTCCTGTTTCAGCCCAAGATTTCTCTCCTAATTGCATTACTTACAGTAAATAGACAGGCCTGCTGTTGTGGGCTGTAGTGCCAAGCAAAGGAGAGGGATGCTTCCACGGCTGCTTCATTCGCATCCAAGCTCATGTCACTTGACTGGCTTGGTCTTCCCAGTGAAAACGGTGGGGTTGGCACAGTCTTGTGGCTTTGGCTGGAAAGGAGCTCTTTCGTGGATGTCCATGGGGCTCCCTTTTGCCCTGCTGTGCTTTGAAAAGAAACTTTAAGGAGAAATTCAGGGGATGGGATGGAGGCCTGTGTGCGTGTGAAAGAATTGGAATATCTGCCCAAACCGGGGTTTGCTCCTTCCTGCGGATCAACTCTGACTGCTCCTTAGAAGGTCAAATAATAAAGATGAAGCTAAAGTATTTTGGACATCAAATGAGAAGAGAGGATTCACTTGAGAAAGCCTTGATGCTTGGAAAGGTCGAGGGCAAAAGAAGAAGGGGGTGGCCCAAAATGAGATGGCTAGATGGTATTGTAGAGACAATGGGCACAGAGCTGAGCGAGTTGAGGGGGATGGTGGAGGACAGGAGTGCCTGGCGGACAGTGGTCCATGGGGTCGCAGAGGGTCGGAATCGACTGTGAGACTGAACAAAAAAAGCGGAGCTCCTAAAGCCCCACTTGCGGCGCAGTGTGTGCGCCCCGTCGGAAAGGCTGGCGGCGAATGGTGCCATTTCGCGAGTCACACTGGACTCTGGGGAGAAGATTTCCCCGGAGGAGGAAACTACCTCTTCCCTTCAAGAACGGTTAAGAACCAGACGCTGAGGGGAGGGGGGGGGGAGAGTGCAGAAAGTCAACCAGAGAAACTTAGGAGAAACCAGGATGAAGGAGAGGGGGGGAAAGGAGCCATCCATTTGTTCTTTGTCAGTCCCCCATCCAAAAGGTGCCTCGGTGGATTGAAAGAGACCGGACGTTTCAGGTTCTGCTTGGGAGGGTTGGGGAACATTTCTTTCCCGTGTGAAGAAGGGTCTTGTGTGTACCGGAAGCTTGCGCCCTAAATACTTCCAACCTTACTATGAGAAACAGCTTCTTTCTTACATCAGGAGATAAAACAAAAGGTAGAAATCATGAAGCTCCCAGTAAATCGATTAGCATTTCCCAAGTCCCCACCTCAAAATCTGGTGTTCCTTAGATCCTTCAAAAAAAATTCTGCAGCTGAAATATCTATCTATCTATCTATCTATCTATCTATCTATCTATCTATCTATCTATCTATCTATCTATCTATCTATCTATCTATCTATCTATCTATCTACCTACCTACCTACCACCCTACCACCTTACCACCTTACCACCCCTCCACCCTACCTTTCTTTCTTTCTTTCTTTCTTTCTTTCTTTCTTTCTTCCTTCCTTCCTTCCTTCCTTCCTTCCTTCCTTCCTTCCTTCCTTCCTTCCTTCCTTCCTTCCTTCCTTCCTTCCTTCCTTCCTTCCTTCCTTCCTTCTTTTTTCTTTCTTTCTTTTTTTCCTTTCTTTCTTTTTCTTTCTTTCTCTTTCTTTCTAACACGGGCAAATCCTCTCTTTTTCGTGTTTTACTTATCAAAAGAGTTCTGGACTTAGAAAAAGCGACTTGATTTAAAAAAATAGAAAATAAATCAGTTTGGGGAGTTTACGATTTCTTCCTGATTGGCGATCCTGATCTGTCTAAAAGGGGGTGAAAAATGTCCCTGGATAACTGATTTCCACCTCCACCGACCGGTACTGCTTTCCTAATCGTTCGACCTATTACCCCCACCACCAAGGCCATCCTGTCGGTTCATTAAGACTAACTTTCTCATCCCTTCATTTTCACACGAAAGTAAAACTGTCGTTGGAATAAGCAGCTTTTAATGACGGGAAACCAATGGGCGTATAGCATTTTGGGCACGCTCCAGACCAGTGCCACCGTTTTTTAAAGACTGCAGTGCGAGAAAGAGACGAGTAACCCAGGTCTTATGCGTGGGAAATCACCGAGTCCCCCTCTCCTATATGCCTACTGCCATAGCCACGTGTTGAAAGGCAAACGTTCCCTTTGAAGACAGACTGTGGGATCGCTTTAATTTTTAATCTAAAGTAACTACAGGAAATCCGATCCGGTGGTTGGGGAAGAGTCACCCTCTCCCCCCACCCCGCTGGAGTTGTGATCCACGGTGAGTTTCCCTTCGCCCACAAAGCGATCCAAGTTGTCCTTCCTCTGAACTCAATGGGAATGTTGCCTTCGGGAAAGAAGCCTGTTCCTTTTCTCGTCTCCTCTGCGATCCCATCAAGCGCTTCCCTTCGAACCACGTTTCATGCAGAGGAACCTGCCCTTTCCCTGCCCACCCCACACTCCCCCCCCCGCTGTAATTTTTTTTTAAAGAGAGAAGGGGGTTGGACTCGAACTTGGGAACTGAGCTGGTGGGCAGGGATCTGGGTAGAGGAGATGCGTTGGGGGCAGGCAGGCAGGTGAAGCCGGGGAATAGACTCTGGACTCCCCAATCTTCCTACCGGATTAGTCGGGGGTAACCTTCCCTTTCCACCACCCCCCTTCCAGGGGGCGAGGTGGGTCTGTGGGGGTGGGGTGGTTTCAGGTCCCCCCATCCATCCATCCATCCCTCTCCACCCCCATTGGGGCTCGGAAGAGTTATCTCGGCTCGCCCATCGCCGGGAGGGGGGGGCGCGGAGGAGTTTGACAGCTCTTTGTTGTCTGTATAAGAGGAGGGGGGAGGGGGCTGGTGGCAGTTCCTGGGCGAGGACTCCTCCTCCTGAATTATCCAAAATGGGTTGGCTTTCGCCTCGAACAAATGGGACAGAGCGCCGGAGAGCCACAGTCCCGAACCCAACCTAGAGGCAACTGGGAACTTGCGAGCGAACGGGGATCTCGATTTCCGACACGACCAACCCCCAGCCAAATATCTATCTATCTATAGCAAGAGAGAAATCTTTCCTCTTAATTTGATTTTTTTTCTTTTTTTGTGTGTCGAGAAGGGGCAACTTTCTCTCTCTCTCCCTCCCTCGATCCCTGCCTCCTTCCTTCATTTTTTGTCCTTGGGGCTGATCGTGTGGCGGGTCTCTCTCTCTGTCTCGCTCTCAACCCCCCTTTCTCTGTCCCTTCCCTCCTTCCTTCCCTCCCTCCTTCCATTCCCCCCTTCCCCCCTCCATCTCTCCCGTCCAGGAAGCGGCCGGCTCCAGGGGATCCTCGACGTCTCCCCCCCGTTCCCCCTCTCTCCCATCTCTCTCCCCACCCCAGCCCCTTGGCTCAGGGGGGCAGCCCCCCCCTCCAGCCACCACCGGTCCCGCCAGCCCCGATCCTGCCGCGGTGGGCCAGCCCCACAACTGATCGGGTCTTTCCCGGCGCTCCGGATGCTGTGAGGCCAAGCCGAGACTCTGGGGCCCGTATATGGAAATAGTGGGGTGCCGAGCCGAAGGCAACGCGTGTCCTTTCCGTCCGCCAGCCATGCTTTTCCACGGCATCTCCGGAGGCCACATCCAGGGGATCATGGAGGAGATGGAGCGGAGGTCCAAGAATGAGTCGCGCCTGGCCAAAGCCGGTCAGATGAACGGACGCGAAGCGGTAAGTGGCAACTACAGTAAAACCTCATATAACACTAAAACCTGGTTCCACAAGTCTTGGTGTTATATGATTTTTCGTGTTATCTGATCCTCTATGGAATCCATAGAGATACATTGTAACCACACAGGCTTTAGCGGTTGTTATCTGAAGCATCCCATAGGATCTTAATGTTATCTGATGCAATTCTTCCCCCCAGATTCCTTAATGTTATGCGATTTTAGTGTTATTCGATACTAATGTTATATGAGGTATTACTGTATCTGCCTCCCTCCCAACCCCATCACCGCCACCTCGAACTTTCTGGGGAGGGACAGTTTGGCCTGAAAAAGTGGGGAGAGAACGCCAACCGCCCCAAAATCTTTCAGTATCATGAGAAGGGGGAGGAGAAGAGAGAGCATTCTTAAAGAATCAGCAGTTACATTTTCCCATTTTCAACCACAAGCCTAAACTGATGCTGGATTGTAAGAAATTAGACAAAACTTGGCCGGCCCTACGAATGTTTACTCCGAAGTAAGTTTGGGCTCACTTTGAGGAGCCGTGCTTCCGACAAGTGCGGCTTAATTCGTTTATTCCTGAAAGTTCAATTTCAAAACAACGACAAAGGATTTTAGAGAATAAACAAACCAAACTGAAAAAACACTGAAAAAAACACATGTTGTAGCACTTTGAAGACGAGCTGTTAAATTTTAATGTTAGCTTTCATGGCGTGATTAAAAAACAACAACAAAGGAGTGGTTTTTAAAAACCCAAAAGGAGTGGGTTAAAAAAACCCCTAATCTAAAAGAAAGTTAAAAATAAAATAAAAACCCATTGTAACAATTTCTACCTCCCGTCCAGAACATCGATGCTAAGTTACTGAGAAGGCGGTCCTGGGCTTTCTTTTTCCTGGGTACTTCCAAGGAATTAGTCTCTGATTAGTCTGCTCTGCTACGGCACATCCCCCTCTGCGCCCACTTGGTAGAAAAGATTTTACTTTAATCTTCCTCGTTGAAGTTGGTAAAACTTTAACAACTTTAAAGATCCTGGATCGTGCCCCAAATTTCATTTTCAAAGGGAATCAGTCGCCTGTAGACACACACACCGGGGCACCGACAAAACATGGTTTGCTCGGGAGTAAATTCTTTCAGATTGAAAAACTAGGAAGGGGGAGTCTGGTAACTTCGCCCTTCCTCTCCTGTCTCAAAGAAACTGACCAAGATGAAAGTCCCACGCACTGAATTACTTTCTTCCGAATTAATCTGATTGCCACCGGAAGTCTCGAGGCTCAGAAAGTGCAGGAGAAAAGTCAGGCCGAATAACTACGGTTGTAAAATGAAGACTAAGAGTAGGATGGAGATCTCGTTGTTGTTGCTGTTTTTCTTTATAATACATATATATATAATATATATAAAGTTGCCTGAGCCCCTTTCTAATTTTAAAAAATATCAACTGGAAGGTGTGTGTGAGACATAATAACTCCCAAACATTAATTCAATATATATCTATATCTATACAGTATCTTTTAAATTCTTTATGTATATCTTTTAAATTCTTTAAATATATATATATATATATATCTTTTAAATTCTTTAAATATATATATATCTTTTAAATTCTTTAAATATATCTTTTAAATTCTTTAAATACATATATCTATCTTTTAAATTTTTTAAATACATATATCTTTTAAATTCTTTGGATACTGGAAATCTAGGGCGACCCCTCTGATTTTCTTAAAAAGAAACAGAATAGAAGGACATTATCCTCGCTTCGCTTCCCATCCCCGCTGGAGTGTGTTTTCTTTGGTTTAGGTTGGGGGAGAGAAAGACCCCCACCAAGAACAAAACAGCACTGGTTGAGATGTTGCGAAATTGACAGAACGGAAGAAATAGACAGATTTAATGGAAGGAAAGATGCTTTCTCCTTCCAGGGAAAAAAAACATTCCCTCGGAAATTCTTGGCTTTTAATTCCCCCGAGAACTGTGTGTGTGTGTGTGTGTGTGTGTGTGTGTGTGTGTGTGTGTGTGTGTGTGTGTGTGTGTGTGTGTGTGTTGACTGAGGAAGTTTTCCTTTGCTCTCAGACCTCCAGGAGTCCGTTGGTCCCCCACAATGAACCGAAAGAACGGCCTGCAGAAAAGCCTCGCCTCGCCCTCTTTGAACTCCCTTTCCCCCTTTCGTCCAAATCCCAGCGCAAGTTTATTAAGGGGAGGGAGGCTTTATTGGCACCCCGCCTTTGCTGCTTTTGAGTTGGAAGCGGAAGGGGGGGGGGGTCGCCGTCCCCAGATAAAGATTAAAGATCTGCCTCTTCTTTGCGTGGCTTTAGTTTGCGTGGCTTTTAGTTTGTAGGGTTTCCTAAACAAACCCCCCTTTAAACGGGAAACCCCAGATAACAAGCATCGTTATAAAAGCTTATGTTTTTTTTTAAGAGAGAGGGATGGAGGGCGCATTTTAAGGGAACAACACGCCAAGAACAATACTGGCCTCTGTTAAGCTCCTCTTGAAATTTTGGACATCGTCCCAGCCAAAGCTTCTGTAGATCAAATAATAATAATAATAATAATAATAATAATAATAATAATAATAATAATAATAATAATAATAATAATAATAATAATAATAATAATAATAATAATAATAATAATAATAATAATAATAATAATAATAATAATAATTATTATTATTATTATTATTATTATTATTATTATTATTATTATTATTATTATTATTATTATTATTATTATTATTATTACTATTATTCAGTGTCAGAAATTATTCTGGGTTGAAAGGATTTTAGCTGGAGAAATTCCCCTGAGGTGACGCCTGAATGAGGTTCCTTTCATTATTTTCATGGAAAATAGGAATATACCTGTGATTCAGGACATACCTTGCAAGAAAAGCCTTGGTTTTGATCAAGTTGCAACCTCCCCCCCCCCTTGATAATTTAGGATTGCAACTGGGTCCTGGCAGATTTACTTGGAATTAAGCCGGGCTTAAGTGAGTCCTGGTGCCAGGAGCCCAAAGCGAGTGCCAACTAGAGGAGACCCGTTGCCTCCAGAGGATGTGCACAAGGGTGGACTGACCAGGCAACCAGTGATGTAGCGGGTCTACTCCAGTCGGGACTAGCCGGCGGGCTACTGGATTTCTCAGCTGAACTTTCCTCTCATTTTTAAAGGAAGCTGCTGAGTCCAGTTCCTAGATGGGAAAAGGAGGGCGAGAAATGCCACTGGCACTGGGCAAAAGTGAAAAGGGATGTGAAATCCAAACCCAGTTAAGTGGTGTATTCAGGTTGTGGTTTTGATGGGTGAGGGAGAACAATTCTGAATGCAGGCCTGAGTTTTTCCATAGCAAAAGATTAGATCCCCAAGGTTAGACCTTTGGTTTGGAACCAGCGAGGATTCGCCCGGTTTCTGCCAACAGAACAATATCAAAATGAAGACACCGACAAAAACTGTTTCCAGGGTGGCTGTTTCCAGTGAAGACCAGAGGGCTCTGGACTAGACTTTGTAACCCCCTAGAAAGTTGTGGGGTGGGAGGTTAGGGGAAGTAAAGAACCAAGGCACGAGGCAAAATTTTAGAGGCAAAGGCCTGGAGTGGGGCGGACCGATGCGTGTATCCTCGAGAGTAAGTCCAGTTGAGCTCTACGGCCCAGAATCTGCCCTTGAAAGGGTGCGTTGAGCTGGAAGCTCCCATCGGGGCAAAGCGGTGGCCTTACTCGCGAGTAGACGTGGAGGGGGGGCCGTGCCCTGTCGGGTACCACGGATGAAGGGGCACCCCCCACCCCCTGGCACCCACTTGGCCCGCACGCACGCCTGCCTGTCTGAGCGCTGCGGTCCTGGACGGGTCCCCCCTGGGCCTCAGAGGCGACGCTGACGGGCGTGCCCGCCTGGTTTGTCTCCTTTGCAGAACATGCCTCCGCTGAGCCCCGAGAAACCTGCCCTGTGCGCCGGCTGCGGAGGGAAGATCTCGGACCGCTACTACCTGCTGGCGGTGGACAAGCAGTGGCACCTGCGCTGCCTCAAGTGCTGTGAATGTAAACTGGCGCTGGAGTCTGAGCTCACCTGCTTCGCCAAGGACGGCAGCATCTACTGCAAGGAGGATTATTACAGGTACAGGCTCTGCCTCCGGGCCTGGGTCTAGGTCTGGGCGGGGTGGGGGTGGGGTGGCCAAGTGGGGTGGGGTAGGCAGACAGACAGACAGACAGACAAGGGTCGTGGGCACTCAGATCAGCGCAAAACAAAACGCCCCCCCCCTCACCTCATGTCCGGAAAAGCTGCCCCGGATTGGAGAGAGGAATCCAGAGGCCGAGGGTTCACACGTACGCGTGTAGCCCCCATCTTTGTCTCCCGCTCCATTGCTCGGAACGTGCGGATCCAGTGTCCCATTCCAGGTCATTTGGTGCGGGTTTTGTACCTACAAGGGCTATCCGATCTCAGGGCTGAGAATGAAGGAGGGACTTTTTAAAATAACGTGTGAACAGAACCATTCACGGGAGAACTTGAATAGCGTTTCAAAGGGTACGTTTCCCCCACAGTACAAGCCATTGTCAAGCTTGACAATGGCTTGTACTTCTTCTGTGTCTAGGCCAGACACGAAACTGCCAAAATGAAGGCACCTTTTGGTGAGTTCATTCTGCAGTTTCTTTCGCCTGAGCTCCAGTGAGAAAGATTAGCCAGTAACCGAGACTGGGGTGTGGTGTGGTTGGGAATCAGCTATGTGTATGCAACGGGCGATCGCTTCTAATTGGGGGGGGGGGGGAGAGAAAGTAATGATAAATACGCTCCCTGTTGAGACAAACCCTGGGTATTGACACAGACTCCCCAAGACTTTAAAGAAAATGATGGCATCCTCGCATGATTTCATAGCCAGGTCAAGCGTGTCCCTGTGAATTAGGTTGGAAGGCCTGTAACCTAAGTGTGTGAGCATGGGCAAGTGTGCGAGCAATGCCAGTCCAGACTGTCGGCGGGGCCAGTGGTGGAAGCACTTACAAGTACAAATTAGATTTGAAGTCATGCACGCGTGAAAAGGCCGCCAGTGAAAAGTTAGGAGTCATCAATACTGGGAAACGGTCTGTATGAGTGGCCCTCGAAGGTTTTCGTTCCCCTCCACTCTGACCCAGTGATTCCTTCTTCTGGTCAGAGTGACCTGTGCGCTTGGGGCAGGTTTAGGGTAGGGTTTGGGGGATCAGCTCACGCCCAGACGCTTTCAGAATTGGCAAGAACTTTAAGGAAAAGAGTGGGGACTTGCCTAATTGCTCGAGATGCAATTTTGCATAATTTTGCTCTTTTCATCATCAATATTATTATTATTATTATTATTATTATTATTATTATTATTATTATTATTATTATTATTATTATTATTATTATTATTATTAGGCAATTTTGCAAGTATCTGAGCGTGATCGGAATTTTTCCAAAACTCTTTGGTTTGCCCAAGATGCAAGTAGGCAAGTGATGCAGCGATGCCTCCTTTGCCTGCATCCACCCAAGAAACCGGGCGCCGGCCTCTCCTTCTAAATCCAGCTGCCCTCATCCTATTCCGGTTTGCCCAGCCGTTGATCAAGGCATGGCTCTCGCTCCCAAGGTCCCTAAGGTGCAGATAGGGTCGCTGGGCTGATGAACCAGCTGGAAAGGGAACGGATGGTGCCACTTTCTAAGGGCAATCCTCTCCGCATCACCCACCCTCCCATCCCTGCCTGCCCATCCCCTCCCCTGTTCCCAAATCCCTGCCAGATCCTTCCTAGGGAACCAGATCTGGTCCCTCCTGCTGTGCAGCCTGGCCTCCTGCTCTTGTTCGGGCTAAACGGCCCGGCAGACAAGCCTCGTTTTTGTCTTCCTGTTAAAGAGACATATCCGGATTTTGCGCCAGCTCCCCTCCTGACCTTTCCCAGTGAATTAATAGGTCGTTTTTATGTCTCTACCCTCTGCTTCCCCTGCAACAATTTCCTACCGAGTGTCGTTAAAAAATAAAAAGGGAACTGGCAGGGGACATTTGTTTAGAATCATGATTATTTACTAAAAAACAAGTCTCACTCGGCTACAAATAATTTTGCGTAGAATTGCTACCTTAACTCTCAGAACAGCACAAAAGAGAGAGAAAAGTTGTTTTACATTTTTAAAGTGGCAGCCGTGTTAGTCTGTGCATATCAGAGAGTAAGTAAAACAAAAAACGTTGTGGCACCTTAAAGACTAACTCCTGTATTTTAACGTCAGCTCTCCTAGATCAAGTCTACTTTGTCAGACATAAGAGTGAGATTTCATAGCATTATTTTATACATCTCAGGTACACAGATACACTGCTTCATAGCACTATTTCTTTTTTCTCTCTCTTTCTTCTAAGAGTTAAGGTAGCAATGTATCCAACCCATCTCTTTTGGCGGTAGGGACTAGACCAAAAACTCCCCAAATGACCTAAAATTCATATTCTGAAGCCTTATTCTCAGTGGTTCTCATGCACTGAGAATGGGACTGACTGCTTCACTAATGGCACAGTTCCCTGTCTGCCTGCTCCAAAGTGAGACCCATTGAATTCAGAAGTCTTAGGGAGAAGCAGGGGAGAGATGGCTTCAATCAGTGGCTCGGGCCCTGGGGTTCAGGGCTTCATTTGCAAGGCCAAGAGATCAAAAAGCAGGAGAGCCGGCCAGCTTAAACCATCCTAAAGAGCACCCCTTAGCACGTGCAGAGAGCTTTGGCTGTCATCGTGGAACAGCCGCTAATGCCCAAGATTCACTCATATGTATGTATGTATGTGCCTAATTAGAATTACAGTACTATAATTATGTGTGTGTAAAACAAACACAGTCACATGCACACATTCAGGGAGCTCTCTATCCTCAGGCTCTCAGAGTTTGCCTAGTGAACAAAACAACACGGGGTTCTCTGTGCTCAAAGATTTTATTCGATTTGTCCATATCTATTGGTGACACCGTATCCACTATCCAGGTATGCGTGGGCTTGACCAATTAATATGTTTGAGAGTTTCGGCCAGGAGTTGGACCAATTATAGATGGCTTTGAACGGTTATAATTGGTCCAATAAATCTGGTTTTGGCCAATGTATGCTTTTGATCAATTACATCCAATCCCTTAGGTCTACGTTGCATGGCAGGGTGGGGCTGGATAGTTAAGGCACCAAAGATTGCAAAGGGGTACCTTTAAGTATCCACTTCTGGTTCTTCATGGAGTAGAGGGGAATCATCTTTCCAAAATGTGTGTGTGTGTGTGTGTCTGGAACCAAACAAGAGTCATCTTCTAAAGTGTGATTTACCCTGCTTCTGGGCAAATGCTGATTCAGTCCCAGTGCATCTATAGATCATTGAAAAACTAATGGTGCCATTAACACAATTTCTTGAAAAAAACTCCGGCACTTCTTTAAATAATAGGTGAGTATAGTTTTGGGAGAATAAAGCAACCACATTTAAAAGCAGATACCCAGAGGATCTGGTAAAGAAGGGGGAAGAGGGTGACTGGAGTCGGTTGAGCAGCAACCTTATTCAGGACTTCACAAAAGCCATTTTGATTGCTTTTCAGCAGAGTTTGCCTCCAGGTAGGTGTGCGGAGTGTGTTCTAAGTGGATTATTTTTATGTGTGGTTCCTTGGGGCAGGATCCCGCCAAATATCCGCATTATGATTTAGCCCAGTGATTTCAAAAGATGTGTCCCTAAAGGAAATGAATTGTGTTGGAGGGCAGGGCCCTGGACCCATTGCTGTGTGGTGGCTCCCAAATCCTGACTCAATGGGGCTTCTGTGGTGGTGGTGAGGGGGAGAGAAAAAGTCCGGTCTTGCAGCCCCATTGAGTTTGGAAGAACTTTCATCCCAGGCAATGGGGCATTTCTCTCTCTTAAGGCTTTGCTCAGGTCCTGTGCTTTTGCTCTACCCTTTTGCCAGGGTCATCCTCATTCCCAACTTCTTTTGGACGGTGTGGTTAAATCTTGTCACTCTTCCTTTTCTCCCCAATTGAAAGGGAATCGCTTTCTTGCTCCTGCTTTGGAGGAAGAGGTGTGGTGAGGGTCATTTTTTAGAAAACATTTTTTTTCGTCCAACTTTACCCCAGATTCACTTCATTTCCCTCTGCCACCCATTTGACGCCTCCCCTTGCCTTGAGGTGTGGGACTCAAGGCCATTCAGACGACCAGCCCTTCTTCACCCTTCGGTCCCTCTGCAAACTGACTGTGAGGGAGATCATCCATCTAGTGCAGGAGAGGAGTTCTCAACCTTTTCAAGCCAGGGGCTGGGTTATGGTCGCTCAGACAACTTCGGGGGTCAGATGGCCATTTTGCCCTGCATCCACCACATGGCACTTCCTGGTGTGGTGGAGGTGGTGGTGGGGGCACATTACATGGTGCCATGGGCCATATCTGGCCCACAGACCACAGGTTAAGAATCCCTGATCTAGTGCCACTCCTGGGATGAGAGGGGGGTGATTGTGGGCACAGGGCCAGCCTGCCTGCTTCTCCCCCTGCCCGAAGCCGCCTAACTCGGTGCCCTCTTCCCTCCAGAAGGTTCTCCGTGCAGCGCTGTGCCCGCTGCCACCTGGGCATCTCAGCCTCGGAGATGGTGATGCGGGCGCGGGACTCGGTCTACCACCTGAGCTGCTTCACCTGCACCACCTGCCACAAGACGCTGACGACGGGTGACCACTTCGGCATGAAGGACAGCGTGGTCTACTGCCGGGCGCACTTCGAGAGCCTCCTGCAGGGCGCCGACCCGGCTGCCTACCCGCCCCCACAGCTGAGCTACACCGAGCTGGCGGCCAAGGGAGGTGGAGGCCTGGCACTGCCTTACTTCAATGGCACCGGCACCGTCCAGAAGGGCCGGCCGAGGAAGAGGAAGAGCCCCGCCCTGGGCGTTGACCTGGTCGGTTACAACTCAGGTGGGTGAGCGGGGTGCCCATGGGACCAGTGCCCTCCCCGTCTATGGGGTGGGTGGGTAGAGAAGTATGTCTGGAAAGGGGGGTGGGTAGCCTAGGGTCTCAGATGTCCTGAACAGTCCTAAAGGCCTCCTTTTTACTTATAGAGCTAGAGTAGCGAGGAGCCAACCAACACTCTACTCCTGACCTTCTCAACTTTGGGTCCCCAGGTGTTCTTGGGCTTCAGTTCCCAGAAGCCCATCTCAGCACACCTGCTGATCACGGCTTGTGAGAATTGAAGTCCAAGCACACCTGTGAGGCCAAGGTTGAGAAACCCTCCTCTACACAACTTTCCCAGAGGACGATGCCACTGAGGGATCACTTTTTTGTGGCCTCTCTCCCCTGCTACTCCATTGCAGATTTCAACCCACCCCCTTCTTGTAGCACCCTCTTGGTTAACATAAAAGAGCTTTGAGGCCCCAGAGTCAGATTCAGGGCAGGCATTATTCTGGATGAAGTGGTTAGCTCAAGAGAGAGATGGTTAACTAGACTTCCCAGGGAACTAGGTCCCAATCTTAAGCATAGTTATTGAGAAAGAACCCCCTTCTTGGACTTACTTTCTAGTTAAGGGACAAGCAGAAGGAGCCTGCCAGATGTTGATAACAGGTTCGCACCAGTTTGCCAGAACTGGTAGCAGAAATTCTGGCTGGCTGCACCCATCCAAGTTTTGAAATAAAGTAGTCCTAATTCGGGTGCAATGCAGGGCTTTCCCCCTGGTCACGCCCACCATACCATGGCCACAGTGTGGTAGTAAAACTTTTTGGAGCCCACCACTGCTCCCATTCCAGCTAGCAATTAGCTTCGTTGTCTGGGGATGATGGGAACTGAAGTTTTTGTTGTTTATTTGAATTGTATCCTGCCCAATTGGTGCAAGCACCGCTTGGGGCAGCTGACAGATATTGCATGGATTAAAATAGAAAAAACAAATAATCAAAACAACCTTACAGAAATAACAAAAAATCAGAGACTTCTTCCAGGAGTAAGGAGAAATATTGCATATTTTTTTTTCTCCCCCACCATAAAATTCTTGTTACAAATGTGTTTCTTTCTACCAGCAATGTTTCTAATCTAAATCTCACTTTTCCTGATCTTTTAAGTTTTTACCGACTTGAATTTAGTAGTAAAAGTTATATTTTACATCACTAGAAGTTAATTTTCGCTATGAATGCAATGAACTGAACAACAACAATAATAACAGGAACTGACAATAGTGCTTTCGAATGCTTAAAGCAAGAGTTCTCAACCTTTTAAAGCCAGGGGCAGTGTCATGCTCCCTCAGACAGCTTCAGGGGCTGGGCGGTCATTTTGCCCTTCCTCCACCACATGGCACTTCCTGGTGTGATGGAGGCAGTGGGGGCCCACATGAAATTGTGCCATGGGCCACATCTGGCCCATGGGGCACAGATTGAGAATCCCTGGTTTAAATAATATTAGGTTATTTAAATTGTCCAGGAAATCTTCACGTGGTGTCTTTGTTCAACCCTTAAAACAATCTTAAGAGATAGAGCAGTATGATCAATCCTATATTACAGATAAACTTCAAAAGATATTTTACTCTCTCTAACCCGACTGTTCTTTACAGAACTAGGGTCTTCCTGATCAAAACCAGAGACATTGTCTCCTTGGAAGTAAGCCTGGGTCTGTTAAATGTGGCTTACTCCGAGGTAAGCAAAGACTTGTCTGTTACTCTGAAACTTCTTCCAAGTTGACATTTTTGTGGTTTGTTTGTTAGCTCTTCATCAACTGGGAAATGCTCCCTTTTGAACCTCCTCTTGAAGGAAATGAAAGGTTATTATTAAAGACACCCTGGTATTGGGCTGCTTGTTTGTTATATTTAACAAAATAGTCAGCAGTGCATTATTTAACCAGGCCAGGATCCTACGGATATATGTGTGTGTGTTTTCAAAAGTTACAGGAATTACGATATGCAATGATGAGATTAAACAAAAACAAGAGTCAACTAGGATTAAATTCCATTATGTCAATGGATGCATGTCAACTCAGATGTAAATCCCATAAGAGTTCCATAGGGCTTACTCCCAGGTAAACTGGTGGAGGAGCATACCAGCCCATGCCTTGATTACCCAGGCCAAGTCTTCCTTTTTCTTTCATGTCCAGATCAAACTTTGGACTGCCAAAAGGAAGCCACTTTCTTGGCTTTGTTGTTGGCCAAAATTACGTCCCCATTGGTACATGTTTCTGATAGTCATTGGCAGACCAAGTCTTGATCAGTTTCGAGAGGCTTTCTTCCTGATGTGGCTTGATTGGTCTGATACCCAACTGGGGTCCAAGCTGCCCAAGTGGTGTGCTCCAGAGTCCCCGTTCCCTCCGATGTAGGACACGGTGGCTACAGGCCAGCTCAAACCTTCCCCCCTCCCAGCAACCCCTTTGGGAGCCAGGCCCGGTCCTCTCCTCCAACGGCAGGAGGACGCCGAGTTTTAATTGTTCGCTGTTAATTGGAGGTGGCACTGGCATCTCTGGCAGCCGCAGCCAAGGCAAGGCGAGATGCGCCCCAGCGAGACCAGGGAGGGAGGGAGGACTCAGGCGCCTCTCACTCTGAAAGGGGGAAGGGGGCTGGTCAGGATTGGAGGGAGGGCACAGAGGGTTTTCTAGAGGGGGAGGGGGGAGAAACTGGAGGGAAGGCCTGTCTCTGTTCCATGAAATGGTTTTTGTTTTTCCTACCGTCCTACTGCACTTTGTACCAGGGAGAAGGATGCAGGATTGGGTGCCATCAGCTACTCAGGAGGGCTTTGGTAGGAGGGAACCCTCTCCTACAAACTAGTTTCCCATGAATGTCGTCTCACCCGCTCACTGGCCTGATCCTCCCACAAAACTTTTAAACTGTTTTATGTGCTGTTTTATTCTTTTTAAACCAGATACCTGTCCCAAATGTAGCATAAATTTTAAGAACTGGTTTTATTCTATTTTGTTTTAACTCAAACAAATGTGTTTGTGGTGGTGCATTTTGACTCTATTTCATGCACTTAAACCCTTTGAAATGACGTCAGATGTGTGTCAGCCAAGCTGAGGATCCCACCTAGGTGCTCTAAGCCGGAGGTGTCCCTAAGTGATGGGTGCCCATTCTGGAGTAAAGCCCCACCAAAGCGGTGAAATTGACTTCTTGAGTACAACTGTTTTAAATCCTCTTTCAGCCTCCCGAGAAGTAAATGGCACTGAAGGGAATTCAATGCAGTTTAGGCCCAAGTGTAGGTTTTCTGGGACGGAAGCCTTCCGTGCTGCCCATAATTAGGATGTTAGCACAGTTCGAAATTTAGATCCCAATTCTTAAGTTGAAGATTTGAAAACATTGACTTTCCACTGCCATACTTAGGACTCAGGGGTTGCCAGATTCCACTTCACTGTCCTCTCCTCGCCATTGTGATTTTAGCAAGGGGGAAAAATTCCCAAGTTCCCCACTAAAACAAAAACAATTCAGTCACTTGTGAACTGCCCAGAAAGTGAATATACAGTATAAGTATAATTGCCGTTGCTATTCGTTCTTGTAGGCTTGAGTGCTTTGATTTTGTTGCAATAATTTCTTCCTTCTCAGAGCATTTTGGGAGTTGGGAACAAAATATTACCTCTCCAAAAGATCTCTAAGAAAGGTCCCTACCTTTCCAAAAATGAAAAACACACCAAAATGTTCATTAAAAAAGCCTAACCAGTTTGAAAGTGAACACAAACTAAGCCTATCTAGCTTAAAGGTTTTATTTTTCCTAGAATGAGGTTCACGAAATTGTTCTGTCCTATAAGAGTATGGGGCAGGGTGTATATTAAAACTGTTTCTAGGTAAATCTTGACCAAAATTTATATGTAGGAAACTGCATTTGGGTGTATCCACATGTATATACTGTATCTGAAAATACAGAGTCCCTGTATGTGAAGCAATTCTCATTCGCAGCCTTTTCTAATGTTTCTGGAAAAAGAATACTGTAAAGCAGAAAACTGTGTAGTTTCCACAATGAATCGTCCACAATTTTTGTAGGAACTGATTCTCATTCCTGGTTACATAGAACGAAATCGGTTGTTTTCAGTGGAGTTTAATGGTGGGCAAGTCGGCAAAGGATGGCTTCTTGGGATGTCATAAGACAGTGATGGTAAATCTTGGCACTCCAGCTGTTCTTGAACTTCAGTTCCCAGAAGCTCAAGCCCCTGTGAATCCATTCATGTGGACTCACAGGGACTTGTCTTCAGGGAATTGAAGTCCAAGAACAACTGGAGTGCCAAGGTTCACCATCATTAACATAAGGCATATTCCTATATGGGGCAAGGTGGTAAGTGTAATAGGACAGCTTTCTGATTAATCAAAGCCACAATTTATATTTTAAGAAATTAGATGTCAGTATGTACCTAAATCAAGATAAGAATGGAGGAGCATTTGTGGAGCAAATCAGTATCCTGATTAGAGTGAACCACAGGTAAAGGTAAAGGTTTCTCTTGCTTGAAAGCCAGTCGTATCCAACTCTAGGGGTCAGTGCTCATCTCTGTTTCAAACCCAAAGAGCCAGTACTGTCTGCAGATGTTTCCGTGGTCATGTGGCAGGGATGACTAGACACCGGAGTGCACGGAACGCTGTTTACCTTCCCACTGAAGTGGTCCCTATTTATCTACTTGCAATTTCTTGCTTTCAAACTGCTAGGTTGGCAGGAGCTGGGACAAATACGGGAGCTCATTCCGTCCTGCAGTACTCGGGAATCAAACTGCTGACCTTCTGCCTCCCAGTGCAAGATACCAGGAAGCAAAATGTTTTCTTGAAAAATAAAAATTCTAAAATGTTTTCCTAAGAATGTTTATTTCAGAGAAGCAAACCTAAGTCACATCTAATCACCTTTTCAGTTGGATGGGACTTATTGTCAATTTTTAAAAACACAATAATGCAGTCTGAAGATCCCCTAGTTTTAAACCGCTTGTATTTCCCCCTAATTATATTAGTATATTAGTATAATATAATTATATTTTCAAGCTATACTGTATACTGTAATCCTAGGGCGGACCCATAAGAAAGGAAAGTCTAACCACTTCTATGTATTTTCCACCTAGGAAACCCTGGAAAGAGTCATCATAAGTCAGAATTGACTTGATGGCATTATTATTATTATTATTATTATTATTATTATTATTATTATTATTATTATTATTATTATTATTATTATTATTATTATTATTATTATTATCATCATCATCATCATCATCATCATCATCATCATCATCATCATCATCATCATCATCATCATCATCCAGTCTTATAGAAATGGCCATGAAAGCCAGATTATGTCCACAATCAAACATTTCTGGTTTGTTTTAGATCTGAGACAATAAGTGCTAATATAAACCTGATTTCTTTGCCTCCTCCACCCCTGCCTGTGCTCATTGAGGCAGTGACTCTATGGGAAAGGGCATCTCAGGCCAAATATATACTAGCTGGACCATCTTCACACGATGCCAGAGAAAGCAACTCTCACATTTCCCATGTCTGTAATACAAAGGAAAAAGTCTCAGTTGGCCAAAGTAGGTCCTGCATTTGGAAGTTACTGCCTGTCTGCTTTCTGTTCCCCTTTAACAAAAAAACGGAATGTACAAAATAAGAGAATGTGGCATTAGGGCTGTTAAAACTGAATCTCTCTCTTTCTCTCTCTCTCTGTGAAATCCATTTTCTCTCAACGTAGCCATTTTCAGGTTAAGTTTTATTATGCAGCTACATTTCCTGGGTCACGGAATTTTATAGAAGGGATATGTGTGTCCAAGCAATGTGGCTTTCCATTGTAACTCTTCTTTGTGTAGTGGGGTGGGGAGTAAAGAAGAGACGTGTAAACTAGAACTGATGCCCAATGCCTTTCAATTGGTAATGCGAGAAACCCTATGACGCAAAGTTTCTACCCACTCCAAACACAAATGTAGTCCAATCATTCCTCTTTACTGATAAAATCCTCCTGTTTCGACTGTAGCTTCAGGCTACGTATGCTTATTTGGGCATCAGCCCTATCCAATAAAGGGCTTACTTCTGGGCAAATATGCATTTATGACTGGAGTGTTATTTGGAACGAAATTCCGATTACAATATTCAGAGGGTATGTAATTTAGCTCTCTGTGTTGTAGTATTTTTACTTGCAATGCAGTGATATAGGATATCTGTGCTGTTTTAGGTAGAGCTCTTGCATTCATGACCAAAACGAATATGTCAGGAAGAAAAGAATTTCTAGGCAAATTTATTTTGTTAACACAGATTATTTTCAACACACTGATTTCATTCTTTCTCTCTCTCTCTAACTTCTGCATCTCTAGTTTTCAGACATAACCCTACAGTGGCTAGGATGTACATTTGATATCAAAATGGCTTTCTATTCCATTTTCTGCTCTGCATTAATACTGATGACAAGGGGCACATTTTAACCTAACAGGCACTCTTTTCATTAACAACCTCCAACTTCAGTGGGACTTGTTTCCAAATAAATGGGATCTAGACCTCCCTTTCAGGCTATATGGCCTGGCCCTATGGTGTGTTCTTTCTCAAATAAGTTCAGCTTGGTGTGCCTGGACTTATTCCCAGGTCATAGTTCTCCTTTGATATGGCTTGTAGTAAATGTGTCCTATAGAACTGGGGAATTTGCTCCATCACATGGGGTTGACTGAGATCTAATCAGGCTTGTCTTCAAATTGATGGTTTTCTGAGTTTCCTTCTTGCATTTACAGTTGGCCTATATGGGTGTGAAAATCACATGGTGGTTGTTGTTACAATACTGTGTAAATCAATGTTTTTAAGGCAACAGTCCTACCAACACTAGTGGATAAACTCCCAGTGCGTTTGTTTGCCCTCTGAGTAAAGAATATACAAAGTTGAGCTGCCCAGGTTCAGAATGTAAAGTCATTTACTTAGATTTAGGGCACAAAACCACTTTCATTTAGGAAAGTGGCCCAAATCCTCTTATTCCAAGACAGCTGTTTCATGTGAAAGACATGAAACAGGGGTTCTATAGGGGCTTTAAGTCAAAGAAGAGAATCAAAATTTATGCAGCCATTTCACTTGGCTTTCCTCACTCACCCTCCGTTTGGTTGTTATAGTTTAAATATGAGTTATAGCATTTTCCATCAATATATTAAAAAAGGCTGCTACCTCCCCCCAAAAAATCCAACTCATAGCAGGTTGAATTGGGAAGCAAATGTAGCAGTGACCTCTGGTGGCTTCCAAAAGGAGACGCCTTTTTCAGGGAGAGGCAATCAGAAAACTGGGTGGGTCCTTGTTTTAATTTTAATTTGGAGCTGTCTCTTGCTGCTGTGTTGGCCTTCAGTGTGAGAGACTGTGAAGGAACGATGACATATTTTAACATGACAGCTCACACTTATTTGCCAAGCTTAGATCACAAACGGACATGAACTGGACTGGACTTGCTTTATCAGGGTTAGGGTGCTGTGTTAAGACTTCTCAGAGCCTCTGTGATTTTTCATGGTTGCTTAGAAGAAAGACTTGCAGTGGTACAATGACAGGGGACAGCTGATTCTCCATGCCAATTAAAAAGGGAACAGCGGAAGCACACATTATGATAGAACTGCCAGATAGTTCAGTAGTTTAGGTATCCAGTTGAGGAGCTAGGGGCTGGGAATTCAATTCCCTGCTGTGTCAAAATGGTTACACTTTGAAAATTTATAGGGTCTCTTCCAGCTCCGCAATTCTGATATTGATGATTCAGGCTCTAGTCCATTTGTCACTATCTAAATAATAATAATAATAATAATATATTAAATACTTGAAGTATATGGGGAAATCTCACAATTTTATAAGTAATGATGCAAAACAAACTACCAACAACTAAAATAGCAGCAGTGCTGTTCATATAATTCAGGGGTTGAAAACCTTTCAACCTCCAGATGTTTTGGGCTGCGGCTCCACCTTTACTTATTTTTGGTTGTACAATATAATGTTGTTGGGAGTTGTAGGAGAAGACATTGGGCAGGAGAAAGGGTCCCTGTCTTGATTCAATAGGTAGGTCAGGAAAATCTTTTCCAGGTATGAATGTTCTCAGTTGGTGGCAGGATGTATCTTGGTGGATTTTTCTCAGGCATCGGCTGCACAGTAGGGTGCCCTGCAAAGTAGGGTGCCAGTGTTGAAAAGGCCTTCTGATGTTTCCCAACAAATCTTCCGTCTGAGAAAGGGAGAATATGAAGCCAGTTCTAACATGCTTCTGTCTCTGATGTCTTTCTCTGATAGGAGGTGGTTTAGAAGTCACTGTCACTGAGCACAGTTCTATAGAATAATAAAGAATGCTTTTTTTGAGTATGGACCCTAATGGAGCCTAATCAGCACTAGCAAGCACAAGAGAAAACTGTCAGTGGTTTTAAGGATATAGTTGAAGAATGAAATTGAGTTGTGGAATTCCTCTTGCAATCTGAGCAAGTTTATTGGCTTGTAGTTTGGGGTAGCTGGGGTTTTCTCCCAAGGAGCTGACATTTAGAAGGAGCATAAATGCCCTCCTGAAACGAGCACATTCCTTCTGTTGACAATGGCAGGTATCTCTGCTGAGAGTTGATTTACTTCCTCCAATCATTTTTCTGTGGGCAGAAGAAAACATAACACAGGTGGACTTAGTACAGAACCAATATATCTATTGATGAGTTCAGTTCTGGATAGTTCTCTCCACTCTCCTCTCTCTGTGTATGTCAAGGGATCCAAGCTCACATGACACAGCCCATAAAAAAACCCAGGACCAAAGATGCCAGTTACGGCTTTGCATGTTTACTAGGTAGATGTAGAATGATGATCAACAGCCAGGGAGAATGCTGAAAATGGGGCTAGAGAGTGGTGGAATGAATTGGCTCAACATTAGGCCCATTTGACTTGCTGTTAGGCTGGAATGGAGCATTCAGGACTATAATCCTTTGCTGCAAATCTGATGGCTCCAAGTTTATCCAACCTGAGATGTATATGACTGGATGGCAACCGTTGCTGATGGAATAACTTAAAATTAGGTATTAATTTTCAACTTTTGCCCATTTTATTCTGTGTTGTAAAAAGCAGGAACAATATTTCTTAGAACAAAGAACAGATGTGTTATCTGCTCTATATGAATGTAATGTGATTAGGGGTCATGAGTTCAATGAGGAATTCTTCCAGGTAGCAGTAATAATGTATAGGATTGGAATTTTTGGTTTTTACATAAATTTTCTTCAGATTGCAGCTCACACATGTCAATTTATACTAGAAAGGCCACATTGTTCACCATATAGGATGAAGACGAGGCAGGAGCCTTACAGAGGAAATCAACAACATTTGAAATGTGAGGTTGTAGTTCTTTTCAGATTTGTATATTGAGATTTTGTGTTTAAGACGCTTATTCTACTGGCTTTCCTGGTATGCATACTGTATATACAGCAATACACCGGATAACACTAAGACTTGGGTCCCCAAGTCATGGTGTTATCCGATTTTTAGTGTTATCTGATGCATGTTAAAATCCTATGGGATGGATTGGATAACGTTAAAGCTCCATAGAGATACATTGTAACCACACAGGCTTTAGCGGTTGTTATCCAATCCATCCCATAGGACCTTAACGTTATTCGATCCAATTCTCCTCCCCAGATTACTTAACGTTATGCAATTTTAGCGTTATCCGAGGTAAACGTTATTGGAGGTATTACTGTACTCTAATATAAGCCAACCCGAATATAAGCCAAGGTACCTAATTTTGACCTGAAAACCCAGGAAAATAGATTGACCTGAATATAAACTGAGGGTGAGAAATGCAGCAGCTGATAGTGAGTTTCATTTTTTTTAAAAAAAGGAAAATACAGTAATACCTCGGATAACGTTTAACTGGGATAACACTAAAATCACATAACATTAAGTAATCTGGGGAGGAGAATTGGAACGAATAACGTTAAGGTCCTATGGGATGGATCGGATAACAACTGCTAAAGCCTGTGCGGTTACAATGTATCTCTATGGCACTTTAACGTTATCCAATCCATCCCATAGGATTTTAACATGGATCGGATAGCACTAAAAATCGGATAACAACAAGACTTGTAGAACCAATTTTTCGTGAGGTATTACTGTATGGTAAAATTAATTAAATCGTTGGTGCATCTCAGTCCAGTGTGGTCTTAGGACCCTCATGGTTGTTGATTTGAGTATAAGCCATGTTCCCTTTCTGGGGCTCATTCTTGGGGCTAAAAAACCAGGCTTATACTTGAGTATATTCGGTAGTTAGATGTATAGCTTTAAATTATGGTCATACTGTGTATAGGGCTGGATTGACTGGAAAGGATATAACATGACTTTGATTTTAATTTGTGTCATACAATGAAGATTTTAAATTCCCAAAGATGGCAAATGTAGTCCACAGGGTTGCTAATTTTTTAAACAACCCCTTCAATTCTGATGTTTATAGTAGTTTCACCAAGCAAATCTGGTGTTTGTCTCTGTGCCAGAAAAGAATTCCAGCTACTGATTTTTTACAACTGTATTATACAGTAATACCTCATATAACATTAGTATCGAATAACACTAAAATCGCATAACATTAAGGAATCTGGTGGGAAGAATTGCATCAGATAACATTAAGATCCTATGGGATGCTTCAGATAACAACCGCTAAAGCCTGTGTGGTTACAATGTATCTCTATGGATCCCATAGGATTTTAACATGCATCAGATAACACTAAAAATCATATAACACCAAGACTTGTGGAACCAGGTTTTAGTGTTATATGAGGTTTTACTGTAGTTACAAATCAAAAAGAAGACAAAGCCCTGTGTAAAAACTCTGGTAGGCTTATATTTCACCCTGAATTAGACTGCAGTTTCCCTCTTCTATCTTACAATTACTGGATACTTATGAGGTCAATATGTGTGCTGTATAGAAATCAGAGGTATGAGGAAAAGACAGTAAACTGGAAATTATGGCTTACAGCAAATTGTTATAATCTGTCTATTATTTACAGAATCATCAACCAGCATTGGCAATAGACATGCTGACTAAAGTTAACCAAGGTTGTAATCCAACATATCTGGGGCAGATTTGGCACAGCTGAAAGACATCTAGTGCACCCTGACCAAAACTGGTCCCTACCCCAGATATGTTGGATTAAAACCTTCATCAACCCCTTCATGGCTTTTGCCAATGCTGATTGGAGACTATGGAAGCTGTCAGTCAGGATCCATAGAAAGCACCACTAGTGCCTAAAATAATTTTGGAAGTTAGCTGAAATGCTGTAGTCTAGTAGTTCCATCACAATTCTAGGACACCTGGCTGGAAACTTTGTTGAGGTACAGTCAAACCTTGCATAAAGAGCGCCTTGCTTGAAGAGTAACTCGCTTAAAGAGCAGAATTTTCTCTGAATGTTCGCTTCACTTAACAAATAAAACCAACCAAAAACTTGCTTAACAAATAAATTGGGAGGCACATTTCCCCCCCCCCCCATAAGTCACAATTGGTCACTTATAATAGTGTTTCACTTAAAGAGCAAACTCACTTAAAGAGCAATCCTGTGGAACACATTATGCTCTTTAAGTGAGGTACAACTGTATAGCTTTTCCAGGCAGTCTTGGCAATAAGTGTTGGATTTTTCAAATTAAAAATGTGTGTGTGCGCGCGGGCATGTGTGTGTATGTGTGAGAGAGAAACTAATTCTATACAAGCATACACCTCATTACATAGTGAATAATATTTCATTCACACATAACAGATCACCTTCTGGAGAAAGGATCAGAACGCTAAGCCCTGCCTTTCTTAATTAGAGCATTTGCCATATTGCTGTACTAGTTTATCTGTAGAAGCATTCCCTATAATAGGGCACAATCATCAATTTTCACCTATGGCAACACTTTCTAAAGTTTTCTAGGTAGAAAATGCACAGAAGCAGCTTACCATTCCTTTCTTCTGTGGGCATCCTGGAAATGTGCAGCTTGCCTTGGACTGCACAGGCTGCCTATTCTCCAAGGAGGCACAATGGCGAATCAAATTCACAACCTTTGGCATCACAGTCAGATATCTAAACCACTGAGCTATTCCTATAATACCAATGTAACTAATGTGTTTAATTGTGTTTTTAGTTTTGTAAGCTGCCCTGAGTCTTTTGATGAGGGCGGGATATAAATTTGATTAATAAATAAATAATAAAATAAATCTGTATAGGCTATGTGTATACAGTGGAACCTTGCTTAACAAATGCCTCAGTTAACACAAAAATCGCATAACAAAAGGTAATCCATAGAAAATAGTGGCTTGTTTAAGATTTTTTACCCCAGAACAGATTACTGTAATTGGATTTCATTGCATTCCTATGGGAAACCACGTTTCGGTTAGGAAATTTTGGTTTTCAATGCATTCCTATTGGAAACCGCATTTTGGCTAACAAATTTTGGATTTCAATGCATTCCTATGGGAAATTGCATTCAATGCATTCCTATGGGAAATTCACTTTACACATTTTTCATAGTACAAAAGGTCCCAGAGAATGCATTAAATTTGTTAAGCGAGGTTGCACTGTACTTAGAAAGAGTGTTCATGTTTGACCATCACAGCAATTTCTGTTTAGAGAAGGCAAAGCTGCTCTCAGCTTTAACTTTTAGGCTTGTCCAGGCAGTCATTTGTCCCAGCTGTTATGTGTGCTGCAGGGAAAGAATGGTCTGCTCTCCCCCACCTTTTCTTTTAGTTCCCTACCCCTTATTCAGCCCCTGTCTGAAGGTTCAACTTTTTTTTATGTAGGTAGGTGTGCTCCATTTTAGTCCATTCCCAGTGCATGTAGTCACAAAGGACTGAATGAAATTACTGGGGACTTGTCAAAGTTGCCAAGACTCTTTCCAGTTTGAATTTCTGGTATCATAAAGTGGTTTAATAAACAAGCCACTTAACATTGCAAAATTCAACATTTCCCCTTCTCTGTGGGAGGGCCGAGGGAAGTAAAATAATTATTTTTGCATTTGCTAAATTGTCACAGATGTGCTGAATCATTCAGATTAAGTTTAAACAATTATTTGTCTTTGTGAGGATTACTGATTGAAACCATGGTTGTGAGCAGTTTCTTGACTGGCACTACAGACAAGGGAAAGAAAATATATATATTAAAAAGTTTAATCTATGCAACTCAGCACTAATCTAGCACATGATAAAAAAAGAGAGAAATAATTTTACTTCCTCTGCTGCTCCACAGAGGAGTAAGGGAAGGGTTATACTTGCTAATATCCTGAAACAACTTGTTTATTAAATCACTTTGTGATACTGGAAATAGGGTCACTTAAGGTCAATATCCCATTAGGATGCAACCAACCTGAATCAACCCTATTTAGACTGCATCACTAAAGGGCCAGTGTGGTCAAACCCTTAATTCTCTATCAGCCAGCATTGCCTGTCCAGCCCTTTCTCTACTTGCTTCTACCTAATTTGCTGATTGATGAAGGAAAATGGAATTTCCTTGACACTCCATTCCAATCTCAGTGCCAGTAGTTTTCCAGTTTTCTACTCTATAGTCAAACAGCATTCTTTCATCAATTAGTCTTCACCGGCTTTTCTTTTTTAAACAGAAGGCAAACTCTCCTTTATGGTTCAGCCTTTGTATGTGTATTTTTACAATCTTTGGATTTTCTTCAGACTTGCCAATCCAGTAAAACACCGGATAACGCTAAAACTTGGTTCCACAAGTCTTGGTGTTATCCGATTTTTAGTGTTATCCGATCCATGTTAAAATCCTATGGGATGGATCGGATAACGTTAAAGCTCCATAGAGATACATTGTAACCACACAGGCTTTAGCGGTTGTTATCCTATCCATCCCATAGGACCTTAACGTTATTCGATCCAATTTTCCTCCCCAGATTACTTAACATTATGCGATTTTAGTGTTATCCGATCCAATCGTTATCCGGTGTTTTACTGTACCTCCATTTTGGATACATAAAATCTGGTTTCCACACTCATAAAGAGTTTACCATTAGCATGGCTCACAGTATTTTTCTAAATTCATTTAACTGTTTAAGGCAAGGGTGCCCAAACATTTTGGGCTATGGGCCGGTCATGTGGTTCAGGGGGCTGGTCACTTTGGGCATTGTGTGCCAGATCTGGCCCCCAACACCAATTCATCTGACCCTTGAAGCCCTTATCACTCCTGGAAGCAGAAGCAAAATACATTTTACTTCCACTTCTGGGAACTATGAGGGCTTCGTGGGCTGGATGAATTGGCATTGGGGGGGGGGGGGGCAGATCCAGCCCATGGGCCATAGTTTGGGCATCCTTGGTTTAGGGCTATATCCAGTGCAGGTCTCTGCTTCATAGATGCACAGCATAATCTGATCTTCCAACTGAGCCACCCAAAGTATCCCAAATACTTTGTAATTGGAAAGCTGAAAGATTTCCATAACTTCAAGGTTTTGATACTGAAGAAGGTTCCATAATGGAATAGCACAGATCTTTGAACCAGTGGAAGAGTCACATTGGATTTTTAGACAATGTTTACAGAAGCTGCTCACAATTCTGCAGGTTAAAATAATCAGCCAACACCATCAATACTATAATGGAAGAACTGAACATATTTTTTTTTAAAGCTTGTAAAATAATTTCATATTTCATTGTACTGTACAGTATCTTCAAGTAATACAATGCAGAGGAAGGGCAGTAGCGTCGCGTGGATTTCAGCTGCCCGGGGCTTAGGCAAAATTTGCCAACCCCCTGTTGGATGCTGGCACTCGCTCCTGCTAGGACTTCTGGGAACTGTAGTCCAAGAACATCCATAGCCCAAAAAGTGCCGCCTGGGGCAGCCCCTGCTACACTATGCCACTGAGGAAGGGATAGATAGGTAATTGGATCATATACCATTTTTAAGCATATCACACAACCTACAACCAAATTATATGGATTGAAAGCACCATGTTAGTTCAATTCTCAACTGGCTGAGGTATGCTTCTGAGGAAAAAAATAACATTAAAACCAAGTGAGGTGGCTAGGGAAGGAAGAAAATACACCCCCCCTCCCCAAACACTATCTGCAGCCTCAGCAATGTATCTTTGAATTACAGTAAAACCTCATATAACACTAAAACCTGGTTCCACAAGTCTTGGTGTTATATGATTTTTAGTGTTATCTGATCCTCTATGGGATCCATAGAGATACATTGTAACCACACAGGCTTTAGCGGTTGTTATCTGAAGCATCCCATAGGATCTTAATGTTATCTGATGCAATTCTTCCCCCCAGATTCCTTAATGTTATGCGATTTTAGTGTTATTCGATACTAATGTTATATGAGGTATTACTGTATGTCAAAACTGGAGAAAGGAGGCAGTTTGGAAGTATCCAACCTTAGTGTCCATTTACCCCATTTGTAAAACAGGTGGTAAAATCTATCAGGCAGGAAGTACGTGAAGAGGCATCGTGTACCAGAATGTGTATTACAAGTACAGTCAAACCTCGCATAAAGAGCACCTCACTTGAAGAGTAACTCATTTAAAGAGCAGAATTTTCTCTGAATGTTTGCTTCGCTTAACAAATAAAACCAACCAAAAACTCGTTTAACAAATAAATCGGGGTTTGTAATCCCCCCCCCCCCGAAGTCACAGTGGTCACTTACAATGGTGTTTCGCTTAAAGAGCAAACTCGCTTAAAGAGCAATCCTGTGGAACACATTATGCTCTTTAAGCGAGGTACAACTGTAGAACTGCACACAAATTAATGAGAAAAGAGCAGTTGTGGTCCCAGCCACATATATTTTTAAATAAGCTCAGAGAAAAACACCTGTTGAAATAACTGTAGCTACATAAGTAACTTTTTACCTCATTCCCTGATGTTGTATTGTTTCAGAAAAAAAAGGAACCATTATTCTGGCTCTCTTTCTCTCTTTATGGGCCACATTCTGCCCACCCTATAGGAGGAAACATCAAAACTCCTTTCTCCAGCTGCATCCAGCTCTTGAACCTGTATTCTTTCAAAGATTTTTCTTCAGGGGCCTCTCCCCACCACCCTTCCACTGCTGTAGAGGCAAGCAGTTTGAAGGTTCAATTTTCATACCAGAAAATGGCTCACCTCTTCCTGGAATTAAAAACGGACCCTTCTGCATTTTTCTTTATTATTATTATTATCTCAGTGACCTCTCAAAATGCCCAAGGGGGTCAGGAGCATTTGTTGCATAGATTTTCACAGTGTAGTTGCTAAAACTGCATGCAAAGCCAGGGCTCTCTCTCTCTCTCTCTCGGTCTGAAAAAGAGGGTGAATGCAGATGTGAGATGCTTTGCCTCTTTTTAAAAATATATAAGCTGTAAAATCTGTCTCCATGGACTGATGTAATGTGCAGAGCATAATGTATGCTTTTCCATCATTTTCTCAGGGGTGGGAAATGGCTGAGCTTCACAAATAAATCCAGCCAACTGTTGGGAAATATTCCAAGGCGTCTCTCTGTGTGGAACTCAGATGATATGCGCACACTAACACATGCTTTAAATATAGACTAATTAAATTCCTTTAGAATCAATCATTTCAATTAAATTTAATTTGCATTGTTTACTCTGTGACATAAGCGGGACCACTGAAGTCTCTCTCTCCGTGTTTCCACATGACCGAGCTGGCTTTGTTACACAGATCCTGAAAAGCAATCTAATTTTTATGCTTAATAGTAAAAACATGCCCATGTTTACCGCCCACAACAGGGATGGGATGTAACAGGTTCTCACCAGTTCTCCAGAACCGGTAGTAACTTTTCCCAGTGTCCTGGAGAACTGGTTGCAGCTTTTGGGGGGAACCACCTTTGGGGCTTTTCACTGGTTCCTCCACTGCACATGCGCGCCAAGCACTTGGTGTGCATGCACGCCTACAGTGCTTGGCGTGTATGCACGGCCTCCTTGCTGTCCTCCCAAGCGGGGAGGAGGAAGAGAAGCTGCTAACCTGAAGCTCCCTATAGCCTGCTCCCCTAGATATCCTAGAGAACTGGTTAGGCAAAGACTTAGTACCTAACTTCTTTAACTGTTGAAAAGTTGAAAAGTGCCAAAATGAAATGAAGCCATCTTGTGGTGCGTTCATTCTGTAGTTCCTCCCATCTGACCTAGTGTGAGAAAGATTAGCCAGAATATGCTTTAAGCTCTGGTTTAAAAGCTCTGGTTGATCTGTGTTGTGGGTGGGTGGGTAGGTGTATTTTAATGTATTTTTTATTTATTTAATTTATTTACAGTTTTGTGTTGTGGGTGGGTGGGTAGGTGGGTTGAGGTGTGTGTGTTTGTGTGTGTGTGTGTGTGTGTGTGTGTGTGTGTGTGTGCTTATTTTTATTTTATTTTTTATTTTTAAATTTGTTTTCTTTGGTCCCACCCACATTGTGATGTCATGACATTGGCTCCGCCCATGATGTTAGCTCCGCCCACACCGTGATGATGTCATGGTTGGGTAGTAAAATTTTTGACATCCCACCACTGGCCCACAACCTTGAATACATAGAGGGTATGGGGTCCTGTTGATCTCTACAGGGATTTCCCCACCTCATAATAGGATCAGGGTGTTAGAAGATTTGTTATTTCCCTGGGTATCTCCTGCAGGCCTCAGTATACCTGAAGTTTCAATGTTAGCTTAAAAACCCACCACCCAGCGGTCTGCAATATATTTCTTTTTCCCAAAGACTTAATCTTCTTGTCAAGGCTCTTGCAAGTTCCATGATGCAGTGGCTGGGTTTTTTTAAATACAGTGTCAATCTACTGAAGCCTGGGTTCCAATCCAGAGTTTCCAAACTTTAGACTACAAAAAACTGGTTTGCATAGTGTTAGCTTGGAGCACTATACACAGTGGTGGGATGTCAACATTTTTACTACCCCATCATGATGTCATCACATTGTGGGCGGAGCCAACATCATGACGCCATGACATTGTGGGTGGGGCCAAAGAAAAAATAAAATAAAAAATATTTTAAAATAAAATAAAATAAAAATAGGCACACACACACACACACGCCCCTCAACCATCCCACCCACCCACAACACAAACCCGTAAATAAATCAAATAAATAAATCAAATAAAAATATATTAAAATACACCCATCCACTCCAAACACAAATCAACCAGAGCTTTTAAACCAGAGTTTAAAGCTTATTCTGGCTAATCTTTCTCACACTAGGTCAGATGGAAGGAACTACAGAATGAATTCACCACAAGATGGCTTCATTTTGGCACTTTTCAACAGTTAAAGAAGTTAGGTACTAAGTCTTTGCCTAACCAGTTCTCTAGGTCTAGGATAATATGCCTTAATGTAAATGTAAAACAGCTGTACCTCCTTAAGGGTTCGCCAATTGGAATAGCAATTGGAACAGCACAGGTGTAGCTTATTGATGAGGTAACTCCAAGACTTTGCTTAAAAAACCCAAGCCAGGCCACCAGGCCTTTTTAGGAACTGTGGTAGTACATCAATATAGGTAAAGGTATTAAATACATATTAAAATACACACAGACATATCACATCCAAAGGTGAGTCACTTACCCTGGGGAGCAGGCTATAGGGAGCTTCAGGCTAGCAGCTTCTCTTCCTCCTCCCTGCTTGGGAGGACAGCAAGGCAGCTGTGCATACACGCCAAGCACTGTAGCATGCATGCACACCAAGTGCTTGGTGTGCATGCGCAGTGGGGGAACCAGTGAAATGGTAAGCCCCGAAGGTGGTTCCCCCCAAAAAGCTGCTACCAGTTCTCCAGGACACTGGGAAAAGTTACTACCGGTTCTGGCGAACTGGTGAGAACCTGGGTCAATAGACCATAGGAACTTAAATTACTATTTGAGCTGCGGACCTTTTACTTGTATGAAGCAAGGAAGCCATATCTGCAGTCCTCTAGCACTATGCCAGAGCAGAAGAGGTTCCCTAATGGTGCCATTGGCACTAGAAGGAGGGTCTTCTCGGTCTCTGCTCTGGCCCTATGGAACCTCCTGCGGACCGAGCTGGGCATCCAGGCAGAGGTGCTGACCTTCAGGAAAGATCTGAAAACCTGGCTTGCACAATAGGTGTTGGGTGCTGCCTGTGGGGTAGCCACTCCTCGCTGGCTTATAGGAGGGCCATCCAGGCTTTTAGTTCAATTTTAATTTGTGGTTGTTGGGAGGGTATTTTAATGGTGTTAATGGTTTTTTAAAAAAGTTTTGAGGTTCCTGTTTTATTGTTATGTGATGTTTATATTTGTGAGCCACCTGGAGTTGCCTTGGCGAGGGGGCGGCAATATAAATTCAAATAAATGCAATGCAATGCAATGCAATGCAACACAATACAATATTTATTTGTTTGTTGATTTAGACTTAGATCCAGATCCCACCCAACTTAGTGCAAATACTACTCTGGGTAAATAGTACATCCTCAAACTCAATAACCCTCATTAGAATACCAATCATTACTAAATGCATAAACCCCAAATCTAAAGGGCAGCAAAAGCCCCCTGTGCGAATAAAATATTAACCCTTTACCTTCCTCAAGACCAAATCTTTCCTTAGGTAGGGCAAGGTGGATATTTCAGATTAGCAGATCTTTGGAGTCATGAAATAAAAATTATTTGGTAACAAAAATTGTTTGCTGTATTTACATTTGGCACACCTTTATGTGGGTAGATTGGAGGCTCTGTTTTTGCCTAACCAGTTCTCTAGGATAATATGCCTTAATGTAAATGTAAAACAGCTGTACCTCCTTAAGGGTTCGCCAATTGGAATAGCAATTGGAACAGCACAGGTGTAGCTTATTGATGAGGTAACTCCAAGACTTTGCTTAAAAAACCCAAGCCAGGCCACATCAAGCAGCAAAATATCTTAGGATATCTCTGGCCAACTTTTGCTACTGTGGTCCACCAAACTCTTTTAAAGGTGCTGCATAGGTAGATGTTGTATGTGGATGGAGTCTGTTATCATGTCCTTTGCCCTTGGCTGGCCCTGTGTGCCATGGTTTGGAGTGCTGCCTCTTACAAAGAGTCCCCCACATGTTGTAAAGTAAATGGACAAAGGAGAGAGTTATATGGAATTTTTCTGTTTAACATATATGTGTATCACATTTATGCGGAGTTACTAAAAGCAACAGCAACACGGAAGAACATTAAGAAAAGGTTGTCCTTTCACCTACTGTCTAAAGATGCAGCCCAGATTCTGTTACTTTGTTTGTATAATGTATTACATGAAGTGATGGGATGTTACCGGTTCGAACCAGTTTGCCCGAACCTGTAGCACCCATCAGGAGGGGGTCGCTGGGGGGGAACCCCCAGGCAACTGGTTCGGTTGCCTCTCCGCCCCCCTCCTAAAATGCATTTCCGGGCAGCCATTTTGGCTGCCCGAGACTGTGCATGCATGAAACCTCAATTTGATACATGCACAGTTCTATTTTTTAGTGTGCATGCGTCAAATAGAGGTTTGACGTATGCACACTAAAGAAATAGAACTGTGCATGCGGCAAATCGAGGTTAGAAGCATGCACAGTTCTGGGCAGCCATTTTTTTTTCTATTTTTGGCTCCACCCCAAATGTCATGATGTCATGACATTGGCTCTGCCCACAACATCATGACGTCATGATGTCCGCTATGCCTACAACGTAATGATGTCATGGTGGGGTAGCAAAAAATTTGACAACTCACCACTGATTACATGGTGTACTAATACCATAGCACTATTAATATTAGCAGTATATGTGTTACCTCCAAATGGCAGGAAGTAGGTGAGCCTATTTCACCCTCTTCTCCACCACTTACAGTGAATGAATGGTTTCCACAGTGATGTTATTTTGCAGCATCCCCAGCCAAACATTTTAGTTGTTCTGTGTTATTTTTCCAACCAGGTTGTAATGAAAATGAGGCAGACCATCTGGACAGAGACCAGCCTTATCCCCCTTCTCAGAAGACTAAGCGCATGCGCACTTCATTTAAACACCACCAGCTCCGTACCATGAAGTCCTACTTTGCCATTAATCACAATCCAGATGCCAAGGACCTCAAACAACTTGCCCAGAAGACAGGCCTAACTAAGAGAGTTCTGCAGGTAAGAAATGTCAATTACAAATCCCTTGAACTCCTTATCCCTAAGTAAAGGACATTCCTTCAGGTTTCCTTGTACAAATTTAATACAATTGTGTCACTCAGTATAGATAGTTATATACTCAGCACTTATATACTCAGATTGGTTGATCCAAATATGCTGAGGGAATGCTCACGAATGCTATCATTCTCAGGCCTATAATAATGCTTATTCTTCAGAGGCTACAATTTCCAGAGCTGAAGGAATATCCAACTGTTCATAGGAACAATCTATTCTGATAAAGGCAGGAGAACTGTAGCCTCAGTGAAGCATTCCTCTTAATTAAAATATTTACTAATAGGTCTCATTTAAGGCCAATGCACTGTATAGCACAGAGCAACTTAGACAACTGACTCACCCCAATTATATGTAACATGAGGTTTGATTCATGAATGAAATTCTTCATTTTTATCAATCAAACATAACTTAAGGAGGCCTCTCTATTATATGAAATTAGGGCTGCTACAGAAGGTCAACAACCAAATGGGATATATTTATGGCTGGACTGTACTACTTTAGAATGAAGGTGGAAAATAAATAATGCCTCAGAAAAATCTCTGTCTGGACACAAAAAACTAAAATGAGGGTGAATGATCTAGCTTGGTCTTCTCATGGATATGCCATGTGTCTAATTTTACTAAACACAGAAGTTTTTTGTTTTAAATGGGGAACATTCAGATTTGATCCCTTTTCATCTAAATTTCTGAAGTAATACATTCCAGCAACATGATAGATGATTCTGTAGGTTAAAAAAAATAAAATAAATCATTTTTAATATTTCATTCCATTCACTTACCCCATTCCATATGAAGGTCCTCAGTTGTTTGGACCACACTGTAAATTGTGGGATTTGAATCATTATCTGGGGTGGGTGGGTTTGATCCTTAAATAAAACAATTGAAATAAAGTCACTGTGAAAAAAATGAATCATAAAAGTGACCTCATAGTTAATTTTTGTGTTTAAAAAGTCAATAAATATGAGATTTTGTCCTCAGATGCCATGGGGAATTTAAATTATCCAGTTTCTCATTAGCTAACTTTATCGTAGGAACAAAAAATGCATAGAAGAAGATTAAATGAAATTACTGTATGTGAACTTTGCAAACAAGGACCAATGATATACTTTAAAAAGTAATAATTCACCAGAATTGTAATAAACACATATAAACCATATAAGAAAAGTGGATAAATTCATTGGGATGTGAAGTCTTTCCTCCCAAATCTAGTCTACAATTTTCAAAACTGACATGTAAATTTATCACCCTAAGCAGAAAACTTAGCCAGTCCAGATTTCACCCAGACCTTGTGACAAACATGAAAGAAAATCAAAAGCAAGCTGTTAGTCAACTGAAAGAATGGTTTGCTAGAATGGATGGGTGAAAAAATTGTTCAGGCCTATCCGGATTTCACCCAGACCTTTAGCCGTATTTCACTATGTGCTGGAAAAACGAATTGATCTGAGTATATATAAAACAAAGCAAAGTGAAAGCAAATTATGCAAATGGCTTTCAAACTAGACCTTTGAGTTTTCTTAGAGACTTATCAGGGGTCTACCAGAAGAAGATCAATAATGCTGACAAGTTTTCTTGAAAGAGTACTTGCCCATCCTGTTCTGTGGACTCTGCAGGAAATAGTTACATTTGTTTGCTTACTTAAGGGTGTATTATCACAGTGTTTAAATTTCCTTAGGTGGAATATTCAAAGGTTTCATGAGATTGTGAATTTATGGAGCAAGTGGGTGGATTTAATTAAAGGTCCCTTTACCTCTTCCACCTAACTTGAGTGCTCCATTCTTAGTCAAAAAAAGCAACAAAGTAGCCAGATAGACCCAATCAGGGGACCGTCTCAATTGGTTTTGCGCTAGGATGTCTTGCAACATGCAGGAATTGTAAATGTTCCTCAACTGACAAGTTTGGTTATTCAAAGAGCTCCCTGATGGTAGCAAAGTCTGAAAGCTACAGGTTTGGGTGCTTTGCCAAAGCTCCTCCAAATCCCATAAATAAACTAGCCACTTTAAAATGCATTAAAAGTTGAAAGAAAAAGGGAGGGAGAGAGATAGAAAGAGAGAGAGAGAGGGGTCAGTTGAAAACAAAGACAAACACTGGTAAAAACATCAATTGGGATTGGTTTGCAGGTTTGGTTCCAAAACGCAAGAGCCAAATTCAGAAGGAATCTTTTGCGGCAAGAGAATGGGGGTGTTGATAAAGCTGATGGCACGTCACTTCCGGCACCGCCCTCAGCAGACAGCGGCGCTCTCACTCCACCCGGCACTGCGACCACTTTAACAGACCTGACCAATCCCACTATCACTGTAGTGTCATCAGTAACCTCTAACTTGGACAGCCACGATTCCGGGAGCCCCTCACAAACTACCTTAACAAACCTTTTCTAACATTTGACTTTACAAAAATATTCTTACTCTTTTCTTCTTCTTCTTCTTCCTTTCCTTGTTTGTCCATTATATTATTATTATTATTAATATTATTTGCAAGGCTTTTTTTTTTTTTTAAAAACATGCAAACAAACCCAAGAAATATTTGGTGGAAAACCCAGTTTGGTGTATAGCATCCGCAGCCCCTTGGCAAATGAGTTTGCAGTAACAAGATTTAATTATAAAGCTAGAGGTATCTTCAGAGTTTTTGCAAAATAATTGCCTACCTGAATAATTTTATTAAGTGCCTCTTAAACTTGTATGTTCCTTATTTCCAGAATCTGGGGAATTGGTTATCATAAAATTCAGAGAATTATGATTCCTAGTAAAACTGCAGTTTGTTATCTTCCAATCATTGGCACCTCAGTCTTAATGAACACATTACTTTGAGGAAAATCTCATTGAGCGGAACTGGTCAAGACATTTTGTTACCTGAGCAGAAAATCTGAATGTCATATAAACCTTGTCAGTCCTTCAGAATATTCCATTTGAAGCAATATCGTTCCTCTATCCCATTAAAGGTTTAATACTGTTGTTGAGTACAACATAATTTCTGTCTGTCTAAATTAGATTACAGTTGGCTATATAGCTCAGCGAGTAGGCATTTGGCTGCAGAGCCAAAGATGGGAATTCAATTCCCCATTTCACATCCTTAAAAAACCAGCCTGTGCAGCTTTGGGCAAGCTGCACAATCCCAGAATGCTCCCAAAATAAGAGAATGATAAACCACTTCTGAGTACTCTCTACCTAGAAAACCCAAAAAAGGGTTGCCATAAGTTAGAATTGATTTGATGGCAACATATTATTTAATTACATTATGCTTTTAGCCTTAAAAACTGCCTCTAAGTCTGTGATGGTGAACCTTGGCCCTCCAGATGTTCTTGGACTTCCATTCCCAGAAGCCCCCGTGAATCATCACGAATGGGTTTACTGCGATTCATCCGACCCACACTGCCCTCGTCGCACCTGGAAGCGGAAGTAAAACACGCCTGAAAGGGTGCATTTTACATCCACTTCCATGATCAATGAGGGTGGTGCAGGCCGGATAAATTGCAGTAAACCCATTCGTGCGGATTCATGGGGGCTTAGGCATCTGGGGATTGAAGTCCAAGAACATCTGTAGTGCCAAGGTTTGCCATCACAGCTTTAAGTCATTAACAGAGAAGTGCTCAGGTACCTTGAAGTGAGATTAGGAGTTTATGCTTCCATCTGCATGCAAGTTCAGGGCTGAGCTAACCTGTTTTCTTCTTTTGTCCATGGTGGTTCTCCAGTTTTGTGACTTATTTGCAACCTGTAGAATCTACCAGGATTGCATTCCACCATCCCATGTTTGGGGGCTGATTGGAAGTGTCATGCACAACTGGCAGCTCCTTCCTTTGGCAGCCAGCCCCATGACCGATATATTCTTAGGCAGCTACCACAGGATGAAGGGGAAAACAGAGGCCTCAAATCTAGCCAAGTCATGACGTGGGATGTATATGGCTTCACATTGACAAGAGCTGTCTAGAGAACTAAACTAGACAAATTATTTTGTCCAAGCCGCAGTAGAAGATGTGGAGGAAACTGGTATTCTTCCTCACCACACCCCCAACCACAGGAATACCAAGAATTCTAGAGGTGGGTCTGATTCACCTGTAGACCATACAGTTGTAGAAGACTGAGGAGAAGGCTATGCATTAACATCATGTCTGAGGATTTTTTAAAAAAAGGATATGATGCTGTGGCCATTTTAAAACATGACCAGTATTCAACTCTTGAATGACTATATAAACTGAAGAATCACTTAAGCTTCTGACTTCTAGTTCTCATTTCATTGTTGAGAAACTTTCAGGTTTTTTTCACTTTTATTTTCTATTTGTACAAAATAAATTGAAAGGCTTTTATTTGTAGAAAGTAGTTGTTGGTTTGTACAGTTTTTACTAGGAGGGAGGAACAGAAAGAGGGACCATTGGTCTGAATAGAGTAGATCCAAACTGAAAGCATTAAAACCTCCTGGACAGTTAATCAGGCCAGTCACGTGGTTCCTCCCACCCAGAAGCGGAAGTAAAACACGTGCCACACATGCGCAGAACACATTTAGCAGCATTCTGCACATGCTTGGTGTGCGTTTTACTTCTGCTTACAGGAATGACAAGGATGTTTGGGGGCCAGATGAAATGGCTTCAGGGGCAGGGTCTGCTCCACAGGCAGTTGGTTGCGAATACCTGTTCTAGAACCATGTTTATGGGGATAATCCCTATTCTTGCTGAATTGGAATTAAGAGACTCTGAGTAAATATGTATAGAATCTAGTTTCCTCATGTTCTGATTATCAATGGAATTCATAATAAATGAAAGGCACACTGTAGATTGAAACCAACACTGAAGTCCCAGTGATTTCTGTAGAAGAGCTAAATGTGACCCTCTCTTTCTCACATAAAAAAGAGTCTTCAAAGTATTGATCGTTGGCTAGATCATTCCTAATGTGTTCTGAACTGGGGTGCCAATGAGTAAAACTTGCTCTTAAGAACAGTCTGAGGATAAGACTGGTTCACACTAATTCCCAGTAATATTCAAATGGCTCTGGGTTCGTTCCATCGAAATGAATGGGGCTACTCTGGGTCAAGTAGGTTGGGGAAAGCAGCTGAATAACTGAAACTATATTTTTTGGGGGAGGTGTAATTTTCTCTCCATTAAATGCGCAAATCATTGTATACAAAATGCTGTTCAGTCTTGATGAGTGGAGTGGAAATCTCTTGCAAAATCATAAACATAACTCTAGCTTTAAAATATTAGCACCTACAGCTTTAAAATATTAGCACCCACCGTTACTATTTAAAATAATTTTTCAGGGGGAAGATGGAAATAAGAAAAATATAATTTAAGATGTTCAAAAGCTAATTCTAGAATCTAATCAATTGTTTTGAGCATACTTCTGGTTTTCCTGCCTGTGGGAATGGTGTCAAGCATTTTAAACATATGAGTGCCAAAAGGCACAATCCAGCAAATGTAAACTGTGGCTAAGGCTGCAGCCATATGCTTACATATTAGTCAGTTTGTTTTAACTCAGTCTGGCTTACTTCTAAGTAAGCGTTCATCTCATTCGGTTGTCTGTACCATTAAAATCAGCAGAATGTCACTTAACAGTGATTAAGTTCTATTCTGTAAATTTCAGTGGGATGATGATTGTGATAAATTTTGCTGAATAGTGTCCTTTACAAATCTTGTGTGTGTATTAGCACACCATCATGTTCACACTCAACACATAGCTGAGCATGCCAAAGCCCATTCATGTCAGAGTTGAAACCTGAAACAGTCTACCCACTTACTAGGGATTAAGGCCCACAATGGACACACTGCAATGTATGTATATTTAATGCTGTGTTTCATGGTAGCCCTTTTTTGTTTGCTGCAAAAGCATAAATAAAAGAAAGAGAAATTCATTAGAAAATACCCTATTGAAGTAGGAGTTTAAACCTGAAAAACTTTGGGCTAAATCCAATATTAGTCCCAGGTAGACCATTTTCAGCTGAAATCACTGGGGTCTATGTAAGTGCTAATTAACATAACAACTAACATACAATACAAATTGGAAAAATAAATAAATAAATAAATAAATAAATAAATAAATAAATAACAGAAAGTCCCATTCACACCAGTTACAGAGTAGAGTTGGTTGGGTTAATCCGTTTTAAGCTGTCAAACTCAGAAGCCTTGTGGATGCATTGCTGATTGGAAATACCTTTCCTCGTTTACATTTGCAAGTTTATTTTTATTTTTAATTTAAGCTAAACGTCTGAATGGTCTGGGCAGTGGTGAATGTTCATTTGTATCCATTGTTCCGATAGAAAAAATAGACATGGGAGACTGTCAAAATCTTGGTTTAACTGGATTGTGAAGAATAACTTTTGCACAAATATTTTTCATTTTAGGCCCTCCCCCTCACTTCCCTTCAATCACATCTCTGTTTTTATTTTAGATTTTATTATTTGTTATTAGAATTGACCATCTGAATGGAATTTCCTTTTCCTTGTCTCTATTAATGTGTGGATACATATTGACAGTTCACTGCCCACATTAAAGTGCATTATTGTAACTTTTGCTCAGGGTTTTTAGAAAATTAGCACAGAAAAGTAGCTTATTTTTTAAAAAAAATCAATGGAAGAGATGTTAACACTGTAACAGAGGGAAATGTGTTTTTGTCATTATATATTTAGTAAGTGTGGTCATCATCTAGAATGCTGAAGGCTGTTGTCCTAAAGCACATTTAGACTGAAGTAAGTTCAATTGATGAGGGGAATTTACTTCCAAGTTGAGACATTTAGGATTGAGGTGCCAACCTTGGACTTTTTCCTGTTTCTATAACCTTATGGGCATTTACCACTAACCAGACCAAACAACCTTGGAAAGGCTGAGATCTTTATTACTACACTTTTACAGGTACAAAAATATTGATACTTATAAATTTTGTTCTTTGACAGAACAACTATATGGTACTATAGATCTACTTTATTAAGTAGACTAATTATAACTCAGTTCTACAATGTGCCTTATGCTATAACTTTGGAGTAAGCTTGTGGAAAAAAATCAGGATATATGTGTTGTTTGTTAAATTAACTGTTTTAAGCCCTTTTGACACCTCACTAGTTTTGTACTGTTTTACCTCTTATTTCTGAAACTCTTTTTATGGTGTATCCTGGTAGAGGGGGCAAACATGTCATAGAAAGCAGTTGTGCACTCTTTCGGATATAGTTGATAAATCAATAATCTTATATATTGAGCTTCGTGTTTATAGTACAGTTAAGTGGTCTAGCAAACTTGTCCATGTTTCTTTGTTTTATTGAGAAATGCATTGTATAGAAACTATTTCCCCTAAATATTTATGGACCAAACAATTGTGATATATCCTATTAAATTTGTGTGAATAAACCATTTTGAATTGAAGGAGTTTTATTTACCATCCATGTTTCATTTTAAAAAATTGGAATCTTAATTGTGGTTATGTGTTGTGTTCATTTTACTACGTGTGTGAGTGTGTGATGGTGGATACGTTAATGGGAGTCTTATCACAATGACAAAATAAGATCTATTTCTAGGTTTTGCTTCATATTACATATACATGATGCAGTTTAAGATTTTTAATTTTTTTTAAAAAAATTGAAAAGTAATGCCCCACTGATTTGATACTACAACCCTGCTGTAGGTTGCAATGCTGAATACTATGGCTCTGGTCCAGTGAAGATTAGTTGCACCCATAATCTTATTGAAAAAGATTGTTGTGACTAACATGCATCCATTTGTAAGCAAGTGCAACTAACTTTAGGTGGATTGGAGCCAATTATTTGGAAGTTGGCATTTCTCTCAAAGTAAGCAGGAGCTACTTCTAGAGCATATGGGATGCAATCCAAAATGTCAGTCAAAACTGAGTTTCTTTGAAATAAATGAGATTTAATTTATTAACTCAGTTCTGTCCACTGCATTTAGCAGGACTTAATCACAACTGACTTTTACTGGATTGTTTCCTTTTGTGTTTAGGGTCAGGATGACAGGTTTCTTCCAAAGGTGAAGAACAAACAAACTCCAAACTCAAACCCAAGCCAATTTAGAGCTGAAGTAATTGCATGGAAAATATTAGAAATAATTATGGTGAAATGCATCACAGTTTAGTTGCTAGGTATATTGAACACAATCTAAAAGTACAGACCCCAAAAAGCCAGGTTGCTCTGTAGTTTAATAAATTGTCACTATGATTTCTTTCAGGGAGAACAAATCTTGGGGCATTACAGCCAAACATCCCGACGTTTGAAAATTCCCTAAAGTATTAAAAGAAGGGGAAAGTTTGATCGGAAATCCACTGCAGTGAAGACAAAGACAATATTAGGTTATGATAAACCATACATTTAAAATTTATTGAGCCAAAAATAATTTTCAGAGAAAAAATAGACTCAATGTCATTTACCTGAATGTTAACACAACATATGTTATCTGATGCTGTCTAACTAAAAACCTGAAGGCTGTGTGTGACATCAGAGCAACCTGGCAGTACTACCCAGTTCAATTTAAGAAGATTCTTCCTTTTCTTCTTCTTCTTCTTTTATTTAAATCCACATTTGCCAAGCAAAAATATCTGTAAAATAAGATCTTAAAACTGAGTTCGTCCATCCTGCTTGCCAATGTGTACTAGTCATATATGTTCAATTGCATTTTTGTAAATTCAGAGAAGAAAACTCTCACTCATGCAAGGTAATAGGGATCAAGATTAGTATATTTGTTTCTGAATTAAAAAAATTAAAGCAATCTGCATGCACTTTTTCATCTGTCACCTAGAGTGTACTTTTTCTGTATGATGCATTTCGCTTTGATGTTTCTTGTACAGTAGTTTCATTAATAAACATTTTACTTGATGCAAACCTAGTTAATACAGACATAACTGTTGGAATTAATTTAATGCTTTTTAACAAAAAGGATGCAACAAATGCATCCCATCCAGTGTTTAATATACCAAATGAAAGAGGATGTTGCACAATGTAAAATGATATCCTTGGTATTCTCCCTGCTTCTCATTTCCTTATTTTCTTATTCCTCCCCAATCCCCTACATAGATACAGATATGGAATTGTTGTTACGAATAGACCAAGATCCTGGCAATTTTCAGCATACAATTCTGTAACTGGCATCAGTGAGATTTCAGCATGATTAATTTGGCCTAGTGGCATAAACATTAATTTATGGAAATCCTCCCCTAAAAGTAGGAGAGGTCTGATGGCAATTCCCTTTACTTCTTGACTAAAGTTTCTGGTACAGTGACTATTGTTTTGTTGTACTCTTGTTGGGATATTTTATCCACCATTTTAGGAAGGCTCAAGACCTACAGTATGTTATGCCATTAACAATGCTAGCTTAATGATCCCTGATAAGTTTACATGTTCACTATGCAATGAGGAAAACCATTTTTTTTTAGAAAATCCATTCTCTTAGAATACCTAATCTCAGCAGCATCCCACCTACAGCTGAATTTTGCTACCATTGTTAAAATGTGATTACTTCAGAAACAAAGGCCTTGTGATTCTTACAGGGCAATTTTTCTTGTGGGAGATTTTGTAGAACTATATTCCTCTCAAGCTTACATCCAAAGCATATGTTAGTTTGTTTAACAGGCTTGCCAAAAAAAGAAAAGAAAAAAACAAATCCCTTTCCATTTAAGATTAAATTTTATTATATACAAATGAACCCTATGTAAACAATGTAACTTTGAATACAAACTGACATTAAAATATTTCACTTATGTGTGTATGCTGAGCATTTTCAATGTCTTCATAAGCTCGTTGCATTTTTCTGAACAGGGGTGGGGGTGGGGATTGCAGAAAGAAAGCCATACCATTCTTAACAACATAGCACCAAATTAACACACATACATTACTTTAGAAACACTCTGGACATCAGAAGGGAGAATGTACCTGTTTGTAATAAAACTGTTGTTACTGGCAGTCATTATGGATAGTTACACTGAAAGAATGTTTTCACAATGTGCTAAAAATTCCTGTTGAAAAAACAGTGACTACAGTGAGTAGGATAAGGTAGATGAAACACTTTGGTTTATATTGCTGAATTGCTATACTCTTTTTTAATGAGTGAAATGGAATCAGGCTGTTATTGATAAGTGAATAGTTAATTCTTAGATTGTAAGCCTTCTGGGCAAGCACCTCTTTTTGCATATGCTGTTATATTACTAACACTGCTTAGATTGGGGGTAAAGAATCATTAGAGTCTTCAGATGTTGTTGGACTTCATGTCCCACAAGTCCTGATTTTTGGCCACAGTGGCTGAGGCTAGTGAGAATCTGAGTTCAACAACATTAGATATTTTCCAGTGTTGGATATTTTCAGAATTAGGGGAAGGGTACACAACCCGGTGCACAAGGTTTTGTGTGACTGGTTGAATAATCTTTTGCGCAACAATCTCACACAATGGCTTGTACGATATTACAAAATAGCACAACCATATTGAATAGATACTCACTCCATTGGAATTATGTTGGATTTAAGCCAATGAGCAGTTCTGCAAAAGCAAGTTCCTGTTTCCACATAATAGACATCATAGGGCTAGACACACCCAAAAGAATCTGGTGCAATGAATAATACAGGGCGGGAAGAGGACTCTAATCCTTTAAGAAGCTTTGAAAAGAGATAAGACAAAATGGAGAAATGTTTACCACAAATGAGATATGGAATTTTGTTTTCTGTTTATCTTGGCTTATTTTTAAAAAAGTAGCATTGCTTCTCCCACTGTTTCCTTAAATGATTTCCAATCAATGTTTCTCAGAATGCCAGACTTTCTTAGCTACTTATCAAGGTATTTTTATATTAAAATTTTGATAAATGCACTAATGGAACAACATTCCTGAAAATGGTTATATCTACCACTACCAACCTTTTTACCAACAAGTAGCTGGAAGTGAATCTTGGTTGCATTAAAATGGTGTACTTTCAGCTAATGCTTGGCAACAATGAGTCCCTTTATCATACATAACAAACATCATATATAGTTCAGGTTTTATATTCTTTCTGGTTCATACGAGACTCATTGCAGCATTCTGAAATTTTCTGTCTCTAATTTGTCTCCCCAAAAGTGGGAAAACGTTTGGTGACACAGGTACATAGATTAACCAATCTACATTTTAGGACGATTTCTCTAGTTTGTTTTGTGCCATGATGTCAAGCAACTCTATATAGCTCATATCTTTCTTTCAGAAGTTATAGCAGCTTCTGAGATGATGTGAGATGAGTCACTACAATGATTTCCTACACCAGTGGCAGCATTAGCTGCTCTGGAGACTGGAAAGTGCTGGCTTGGAGCCACACAGGAATAACATGAAGAGAACTTTACTCAATAAGATCAAGACAAATGTCTTCATCCTCACAATGGGAGGTTGTCTGCTCCTGAAAATTTTACCAATGTGAAGGCAATCCTCTCCTGCTCTTCTTACTTCACCACTCCATCTAGTTCTTCCTGGCTGATACTCAGTTAGAGGTCGAACTAAGTTCTCCTGTCCAACAACTTCTACATACAAATTCTTAATACATTTGGCGAAGTCTTCTATCGTGATTGTGAATGTAGCAAAGGAAGGACACACACCCTGCATCTCCACCAGGGCTACAAGATAAAGCATGGGTTCCCAACCTAAGGCCCGCAGGCCAGATCCAGCCAATGGTGACATTTCATGTGGCCCCCACCCCTCCAAGGTCATTTGAGAAACAAAATGACTGCCCCTTTGAAGCTGTTGGGACAAAATGGCTGCCCCATCATGTAGGCAGCACAAAATGGCCATCCATCCCTTGAAGCTGACTGAGAGAGAGTGACCAGTCCCCCGGCTTGAAAAGGTTGGGAACCTCTGAGATAAAGTTCAAAATGGGTCTTTAAAATTCATATTATTTTTTCAGCTTTTCTTCAGATCAATTTTGATAGATTATTGATTTGCAACAGGATAATGGAGTTTACATTAATGCTGCAAGTTAACCCTTTCTTTAGTGACAGACTGAAAGCAGATAGTTGTTGGGGCAGCTCACTTTAACCGTGGACAATAGGTCTATGAGTTACATGCGCAGAGGAAGAGGGAAGAGATCTATTGGTGCTAACATATCAAAACCAATAAAGATGGTAAGCCCTTCAAGCAATGATCTTTAAGGTGGAAGCTACTGACCAGGTTGATCAGTGATGGCTAAGCTTGGTACTCCAGCTGTTCTGGAACTTCAGTTCCCAGAAGCCCTGACCAGCAAGAGTGCTGACTTGGGCTTCTGGGAATTGAAGTTCCAGAACAGCTGGAGTGCCAAGGTTAGCCACCAGAGAGGTAGATTATAGGATAACTCAATAGTTCAAACATCTGGCTGGGAATTTGATTTCCCTACTGTGCCTCCTGGGAAAAGAGCCAGCCTGTGAAGTAATGGTCAAGCTGCACAGTCCCAGGATGATGCCAGAAGAAAGGAATGGTACTCCACTTCTGAATCAATCTAGAAAACCCTAGGAATGGTCACCATACATTAGTGACCAGATGTGTGGCATGTTTTCTCAGTTTACTGGCTGGGTGTCATTTGTTTATGAGAAACACATAGCTTCAAGGCCCCAGTCCTCTTTTCTTATGCTTCTTAATTTGTAAACCAGATCTTTTGCTCACCAGGCTGGATTGGACTGTGCTCCCCACATTTACAGACAGCAGAACCAATGAGGAGGAATGAAGGATGCTGAATTTCAACACCACGTGTGGAGGGCCGTAGGTTCTTCCTCCAGCTTAAAACCAAAATTTGGCAGCACTTTATATATCAGAGATAGCCTTTCAAATGGAGGACTGATTCCAGTAATTTAGGGCAGTCTACAATAAAGAGTCTAAATAATGGCAGTATATAGTTGTTCTACCATAAATAGGTAAGTTGTGAGGTTAATGTTACTGGCCATTTTACTATCACAGTTGCTTTCTATGTCAGTGCAAGACAGGCTCTTACACAGCAAAGACTCTGCTATACACAGCAGAAAGGAAACACTTAGGCAGTGATCCTTAGAAGGAAAATACACTTGAGTAACCTTTTTGTCATCAGTGAAATGTTGGAAGGCTTGATGTATACTTGCATTTATGGCAAAGGTAAGATATGAAAGACCTTGAAGGACTTGTGAAATGTGAGGTGTGTTGAAAAAGCTGAAGGGGTTTTATAGAAGTTTTTTAAAATAAAAGAAGAGAGCTGTGATTTGTCAGGAGACCGATTTTGACATAATGAACAGTACATGTAACTTGGCACCTTTTAGATGTTTTAGACTACAAATCCCACCAGCCACAGCTTGGACAATCAGTTGTTAGGGCTTATAGGAAGTGAAGCCAAAAATATGGAAAACGCCAGGTTGGGAACAGTTATGTTAAAAATGGCAGTGGGTAAAATCTTGGTGGACAGGGAACATGTCTTAAAGTGCTGGGAGATGGATGGAACATATTGTCTTGGTATGTTGTGGCTGTTTGTTTCTATTAAGTTCTTGAAAGACTTTTTGCTGGCTGAATCAGAAAAGGGGAAAAACTCTCTTCAAAATCAAGATGCTTTGGACTCAAATGTGTCACATTACTTTGTTACCTTAGGACAGGAAATCCCTGTAGCACCTCTCCCCATCTCTAGCAGTAAAAACACAATAAAAAATAAATGTACAATTTGTTAACCTTTCAGGAGACCACAGAGTAGCTGCCTGTGGCAACTGCCTCAGGGTTAAACTATGCACTGAGTTAAATTGGGAGAGTATGGCTAAGCTTTTTGCAACTTGAAAGTAACTTACTGTATATACTCAAGTATAAGCCTAGTTTTTCAGCCCAAAAATGAGCCCGCAAAAGGGGAAACAGCTTATACTCGGGTCAATGACTGCGAGGGTCCCAAGACTGCGTCAGATTGAGACATGCCAAAAATGTAATTAATTTTACCATATTTTCCTGTATTTTGATTATTGAAACTCACTAGCATCTGCTGCATTTCCCATTCTCAGCTTATACTTGGGTTTATCTATTTTCCTGGGTTTTCAGGTCAAAATTAGGTACCTCAGGTTATATTCGGGTCAGTTTATACTCGAGTATATACGGTATGCAAAATGGCACTCCAACCTGGATCAGAACTATCTCCCAGTGCACAGGGTTTTAGAACATTTATTTTGCTTCTTTTCCTTTAGTGGGCATACCTTCTCTTCTAGTGAATACTGCCTCCTGCAGTAGTTAATCATTCTTTGCAAAGTGAGATGAGGATTTAAGAAAAGAAATAGTTGGGGGAAGAAGCTTTAAAGTCTCCCAGCCCACGAAGGGACCACAGTGCTTACTTGTGGTTCAGCTGAAGGCTATGTGCGGATGAGTCCACACTCTGCCATATGGTAGAGCCAATTAGATTTTATTTTTGTCAGAAATTTCTAGCAACAGCTTTCATAAGCAGAGGAAACAGGAAGGCTGTGTTCTGTTTTTAAAGTTTTTAATCATGTGCTCAATCATTTAATGTATTTCAATTATTACTAAAGCTTAACTGTTTTAATGTATAATTTAGTAAATATATTACATATGAACAGTGGTGGGCTCCCAAAAAAAATTACTACCACACTGTGGGCATGGTATGGTGGGTGTGGCCAGGGGGAAAGCCCTGTGTTGCACCTGAATTACGACTACTTTATTTCAAAACTTGGATGGGCGGGGCCAGCCAGAATTTCTGCTACTGGTTCTGGTGAACTGGTGCAAACCTGATGCCCACCACTGCATATGATTTATTACATTGTGTGCACCTTGTTTTAATTTTACAAATTTAACATTGTGATCCATCTTGAGTCCCCCCAATTGGCAGAAAGATGGCCTATAAATGCAACCAACCAACCTTTGTTTCCTCCTTTTCTTCCTTCTTCTTAAGGTATAAAAAGTGGGCACAGTTGTAGTAGCACACAAAGTGTGTACCTGCACCTCCCCTGCACTGAGTCGCAATCAATCAGTCAATCAGTCAATCAGTCAGTCAACCAACCAACCAAATACATTTTTATAGACACACTTTTTCCCTGATTGGGGGACTGAAGGTGTCTCATCATGTTAAAAAAATCAAATTAAAACACAATCTATTATACTTTAAAAACAATTAAAGTACAGTAATAATTAATTAAAACAGGATTAAACAATCAAATTAAATAGAAATATTAACTCAGCTAAAACCAGTTTCCAGGGACTCAATTATGATTTTTAGAATACTTCCTGAAGAGGTGGGTCTTCCACATTTGGCAAAAGAATAAAAGGGTATGGTCAACCAAAACTCCTGAAGCAGAGCTCTCTGTAATCTGGGATCTGCCACAGAGAAGGCCCTCTCTCATGTCCCCATCAAGTGTGCCCATCGAGTGTATCTGGTAGGGCAACAGGACCAAAAGAAAGGTCTCTTCCGAGAATCTTAAGAAACAAGATGGCTTACAGCTGAATGTGTAAAGGTATTAAGTTTAGAGCAGTGTTCCCAACCTTTGGTTTTTAGACTTCAGTTCTCAGAAGCCTAAGTCAATTCCCCAAAGCACTGATCAGCTAATGTATTAATTTAGGCTTCTGGGAATTAAAGTTCCCCTGTGGGTCATGGGCCCCACATTGGGAATGACTGGTTTAGAGCCTACAGTATTAATATGCCATTAATCTTGTTTTAGCACTAGCTGTAGTGACTGCTCTGTTGGCTCATACAAGTCATCATAGGAGCACAGGAGGCCACCGTGTTGTAGGTCATTTCTCTGGTCTATCCATCTAATAGAATATTGGCACGTCTGACTGGCAGTATCTCAGCTGTTCTTCCATCCCTATTTGGAGATGTTGTGGACTCAACCTGGGATCTTCCACTTGCAAAGCAGGTAGTCCATGAATGAGCTACAGCCATTCTCTGAAAATGCTGCAGTTTCCCACTGAAAATCACCCACTGGAAAGATTACACCCAAGATTCAGGCATGTGGAAAGTAATACTGAAAGACTGGGGTGGAATCTTGTACTCTGCTCCACATAATCCCTACTGTACACAGACAGAATAGTACTTTTGGGTTTGTTTTTAGATGAATTTTCCAACATTACTTGAGAATAAAAAAATTAAAATATTTTGCCACCAAGAAAAGGCAAAAAGCAGAAGAAAGTGAAACCGGCCCACCCAATCCTAAATGTAAGCTATCTCATGGGGAGGTTAGGTGTCTGTGTGAGGGAACTAAAGACAGAATGAAAGATGGGGAGGGGAATCAGAATCATAGAGGAATTGAATTGGAAGGGGCCTATGAGGTCATCAATTCCAACCCCCATCAGGAATCCAAATCAAAACAGATCTGACAGATAGTAGTTCTATTTTCTCTTGAATACCTGCAAAGACGGAGCACTCACTACCTCCTGAGGTAATTGGTTCCATTGTCTTACCACTCTAACAGTTAAGATGTTTTCCCCCCAATATCCAGCTTTTATCTGGCTTCCTGTAGTTTGAACCTGTTGCTACATGTCCTACACTCTGGGATTATCATGAATAGATCCTGTCCCTCCTCCTTATGACTATTTTTCAACTATTTGAGAAAGTGCTATGTTATCCTCTCTTCATCTCCTTTTCTCAAGGCTAAGCATGCCCAGTTCTTGCAGTCTTTCCTCATAGGGTTTGGTTTCCAGTTCCTTGATCATCCTTGTTGTCCTCCTCTGAACCTACTCCAGTTTGTTAGAATCCTTCTTAAAGTGTGGTGTCCAGAAATAGAAATGAAACTCTAGATGTGCTTTGACTAGTGCCGAATAGGAGGGGACTAGTTAGTACCTCATGAGTTTTGGTGACTATGTGTCTTTTAGTACAGCCCAAAATAGCATTTGCTTTTTTTTTTGCAGCAACATCACACTGTTGACTCATATTCAGCTTATTGTCTACAGCAATTCCAAGACACTTTTTGCTCATAGTATTACTGAGCCATTTATCCCCCATCTTGTAAATGTGGATTTGGTTTTTTTCTCCCTAAGTGTAAAACTTTGCACTTCCAAAATGAAGGCACCTTTTGGTGAGTTAGACTACCAGATGGTTTTTAGTACACTGTGAAGAAGAGGCCTTCTAATCAAGGCTACAATCCTACAATCACTTTACTGGAACATCTAAGAATATTAGATTTTAAAAGTAACTAGTTACAGGTAATTAAGGAAAGAGGGAGGAAGGGTGAGAGGGAGAGAGAAGGATTTCAGAGAGGGCTTTTGGTTGTTATCATGACAAGCACTCCATCTGGAAATGTTTTAGTAATTCAGCCTTTGGTGTGTGCCCGGTCAACAGTTTTAACACACATCTCCACCCAAAGCTGAGGGCTCAGAGCTCCTACTCCAGAGCAACTGCTCCAACATTGTGTTCCAAGAGAGCTACCTACAGCTCCTCCCAGTGGTGGGATGTCAAAAATTTTACTACCCCACCATGACGGCATCACAGTGGGTGGAGCTAACGTCATGATGTCATGATGTGGGTGGGGCCAAAGATTTTTTAAAAAAAATAATAAAATAAAATAAAAATAAGCACACACACACACACCCCTCAATCCACCCACCCACCCACAACACAAACCCATAAATAAATAAATAAATAAATAAATAAATAAATAAATTAAATAATTAAATAAATAAAAATTACACTAAAATACAACCACCCACCCAACCACCCCAAACATAAATATGTATTTATGGTACTGTGGCACTATGTCAATATAGGTAAAGGTATTAAATACACATTAAAATACACACAGACACACTACATCCAAAGATGAGTCACTTACCCTGGGGAGCAGGCTATAGGGAGCTTCAGGCTAGCAACTTCTCTTCCTCCTCCCTGCTTGGGAGGATAGCAAGGAGGCTGTACTTGGCACAGCAAGGAGGCATGCTTGGCACCCATGCGCAGTGGGGGAACCAGTGAAAAGGTAAGCCCCGAAGGTGGTTCCCCAAAAAAACTGCTACCGGTTCTCCGGGACACTGAGAAAAGTTACTACCGGTTCTGGTGAACTGGTGAGAACCTGTTACATCCCATCGCTGGCTCCTCCCTAATAAGAGTAGTGCAGGCTGATGCATCCGACCAACATGCCAAGCTCTGAGTAAGGTGTCCTCCATCAGAGAACTGCATAAACTGGCATATTTGCAGGCATTAAAACTGACTTGGAATGTTTCCCTTCCCCAAGTACAGAGCAGACGTTACATGACTGCAATCGCCTGGTATAGCTTCAGCGCAGAGTTCTTACTAAGTGATAACAGCACTGATGAGCAATTATAGGCTTTTTATTTGACACAACCTTCTCCAAACACGGAGGCTTATATACATATTTCCCGGGCTTCCCTTCAGATACACAGAACACATTCATTCTAATTGAAGTCATTCAAATGAAAATAAAACCTCTCTACGCAGTGTAATAGAACCTGTAATTTTAATGTTAGACATTTCTCTTTCTGTTTTACACTGCAGCATTGCTAAAAAGCTTAGATGTTTTCAACAAAACACTTGCATTTGTATAGAATTTCTTTTAACATTTGTTGACAACAAAATAGGAAGTAGTCACACTGAGAATATTTGGCTGCTTCTCTTTTTTGTATGTTTTACATGCCACACCTTTTGCAGTCATTTAAGCTCTAGTTTATTGTGGCAGCTCAGGCGTTGTTAGCTGGAATACCTAACATTGCCATTCAACTGATTGTAATGTAATGGAGATGCCATCAGAGGAAGATTTCTGGGCAGAGGTAAATATCCATTACTGTCTGGAACAATTTTCAGATCTTAGTATTTTTATGTCCCTTCACCGTTTTTTAAAACAACCTTAGTATCCCATTCTAATAGAAACAAAACCTTTCTAAAGAAGGACCTTTAAGTGCATACAGGCATTCAGTTATTATATTGATAATGAACAATACCATGTATAGACATAAAATATTAATAGTATTTTTCAGAATAAACATAAATAAAATTTACAAAAGCAATCACTTCCACTAATTTGCTTGCAAGAAGATAGACAAGAGGAAAAAAAACCACCATGTGGTTAAAATTAGACATGGCAAATCAAAGAAATTCAGACAGGGTATTCACCCCCCCCACACCCCATCTTCACTCAAAATAGGCTTCAATTTCCAGAAGCCTAAATCAGTACATTGGCTTTGGGGAATTGACTTAGGCTTCTGAGAATTGAAGTCCCAAAACCAAAGGTTGAGAAACACTGGTCTGCAGCATAGCCCCCATTAGTCACACCACTCATTATGTAGCACATCATTAGTGGTATGAAACAGCTACAGGAAAGCATTGTTTTTGAGAAGCACAAAGTTGACAAACAGCAGATTTGTAGTGGAGTCATGTACACAGTTATATAATCTGTACTAGTCCAATTAATTTGCATTTTGTCATGTTTAATTAGCTTAATTTTACAAAGTCATAGAATGGAGCTTTCCACTCATGTTTTTTTGGGTGAAAGTGAAAGAGTGCATCAATGCACATTTAAAGATTTGAGTGAGCATGGAGAAGGTTGAAGCTTGGTCAGAACCTGTTGTTTGGGATTGCAGCTTCAGCCATAATTGTTGGCTTTAAACTGAACGTGCCTTCTCCTTTTTGGAGATTTTTTAGTTTTTTTTTAAATGTAGCAATACATAGGGCATCATTTTTGGGAGCAAAAAGGTTGTCTCTTTAAGATAGGACAACCTTTTAAAAAGTCATCATATAAATAAACCAAACAGTCAACAGCAGTATAATAGCTTTGGCTCAAGGTACAAGGAGAACGACTTCTCCAAATAAATGCTAGATGGAAACCACAAGTTATGTTATGCACAAAAGAGAAAGATTATAAACTTTCAGAAGATGATAGGATTTAGAAGTAGAACTGCTACCTAGTGAATAATTACAAGAAAAACGAAGTAGACTTGATCCACGAAGGCTAACATTAAAATACAGCTGTTAGTCTTTAAGGTGCCACAATGTTTTTTTTGTCATTTTGTTTTGTTTACTCTTTGATATAAGAAAGATGGTAACCAAAGAGAAGAAAAGCCCTTCACCTATCATTCCCTCCTTATAGTGATACTATAGTGGGGTAAATTATTTTGACCGTTTAATGGGGTTTTTAAGGGTTTTTAGTTAATTTTGATATTGTTTTTAATTGTTGTTAGCCGCCCAAAGTCATTGGCGAGTTGGGCAGCAATAGAAATTTCATTAAATAATAATAAATAATAATTTGGAAATTTGTCATACGCTATAACTATACAGTGACTACAGCCATGAAATAAATTCTTCTGATTGGCTGTTTGAGATGGAACTTGGGGTTAGATTCCATTCCTCTTTCCCTAATTTATGTCAAACAACTGGTTAGAGATGTTGACCTTTTTGAAATGGCTGTGTTGTCAATCATCACAACACTAGTTGTTCCATGCACATTTTTTTTGCCTTGGGATGGGACCCCTTCCCCCCAAACAAACCCACCCTGAAAACCACAGCTTTGATGGTGTACAAAGTTGGTATCACTCATTAGATTTTGGCAACAAGGTACCACTATTGTACTGTATATGGATCCCAAACATAGAACTCTGCAATACAGTGCATCAATGCATTAATCCATAATCTCTAATAATTTAAACTTTAAAGTTATAATTTTTAAAAAAACCTTTTAAATTTGTACTGATTTGCTCATGGCTTTATTGTTGGGATTATTTTATGTTGAGATTTTGTTTTGCATTACTATGTTAGCCACCCTGAGTTGTTCTGTGAGTAGGGTGGGATAAAAATGTGAACGAACGAACGAACGAACGAACGAACGAACGAACGAACGAACGAACGAACGAACGAACGAACGAACGAACGAACGAACGAACGAACGAACGAACGAACGAACGAACGAACGAACGAACGAACGAACGAACGAACGAACGAACGAACAAACAAACAAACAAACAAACAAACAAACAAACAAACAAACAAACAAACAAACAAAGGATTTGAAGATATGCTGACTTGCATTTCCAAGGGTGCTTCCAATTTATTAAACAATTATATGTTACTTTCACAACAATATCTCTGACAACTGTTGAGTGGTGTTCAAACTAAAGGTCACACTGGAGCACTGCAGCTTGCACATGGGTGCTTTTCGCGTTATTTATTTATTTTTCATTCTTATCTGCTTTATTTATTGAAGGATTTTATCCTATCTTTCAGTCTTTATGGATACCAGGATGGTGTATATATATAGATAAAACAATAAAAATGCAATTACAATGTGTCAAACTCATTAAAAAGAAAAGCCAGAAGAAAAGGAAGAAGAAAGAAAAAGGGAAGATAACAACAAATGAAAAGGGCTGAATCAGCCAATTAAAACAAAAACAGTCTGAGCTGGTACTCAAAGAGTTACAGGATTGGTGTCAGTCACACTAGCATGGAGAGGGGGTCCATTATTGGGTTACAACAGCAGAACTTTCTGGGAGGCACACCTCAGAATTTTAATGTTTACAGTAAAAACAATAAGTATAGTCAACAGGTATTTTTCAAAAATATATATAAGAAGAGAGTGCAAAAGTTGGCTTGAGACTCAACATCAAGAGAACTAAGATAATGGCAACAGGCCCCATCAGACTGGAAAATAGATGGGGAAGAAGTAGAAGCAGTGACAGATTTTACTTTGTTAGGATCCAAGATCCCTGCAGATGGTGATTGCAGCCATGAAATAAAAAGGCGACTGATGCTTGGGAGACAAGCTATGAGAAACCTGGGGAATATAGTTGAAAGTAGAGACATCACCTTGCAAACAAAAATTTGCATAGTCAAAGCAATGGTATTCCTGGTGGTAATGTATGGTTGTGAGAGCTGGACCATAAGGAAAGCTGAGCGCAGAAGAATAGATGCCTTTGAAATGTGGTGTTGGGGGAGAGTTTTGAGAGTCCCCTGGACAACGAGGAGAACAAATAGGTCAATTCTAGAAGAAATCAACCCTGACTGCTCCTTAGAAGGTCAAATAGTAAAGATGAAGCTAAAGTACTTTGGACATCAAATGTGAAGAGAAGAGTCACTTGAGAAAGCCTTGATGCTGGGAAAGGTGGAGGGCAAAAGAAGAAGGGGGCAGCCAAAAATGAGATGACTAGATCATATTGTAGATGCAATGGGCACAAAGCTAGGCAGGCTGAGGAGGATGGTGGAAGACAGAGGTGCTTGGCGGGCAATGGTCCATAGGGTCACAAAGGGCCAGAATCGACTGTGCGACTGAACAACAACAACAACAAAATGTCAAAGAGCTGGAACTGGCTGTCTCTCCCTGTTGAAATGAAGCCAGTGGTAAAACTTGGTTGTGTTTATTTCTTTATAAGCCTATTATGTTTTACCACATGCACGTGAATCATGGGGAAAGATGGAAGGAAGTTCTCTGCTTCCATCAATTCCAGTGGCTGAAGAGGTGAGGAGTAACCCTTCTTTAGTTTTAAACATGGAAAAATTTGACAGTCTCTGAGATGGCACTTTGGTCATGCTGCCAGGTAGCCATTGCTGCAATGGCTAGGAAGATGCAGGACCAGCCCTGATAATTTGCCTCAGGCAACTGATGCTTGGTGGTGTAGACCAGTCTCCTTTCCATGATGTGTTAGAGACAGCCTTACTACTCGGCAGCCCCCAGGTGTGGTGGAACATGCTGTTCATTACCAGCATAGGTAGAACAGGAAAAGCACTGTCATGTCCTTGAGCTCAGGTAGCAAGACACCTTTAGCTGTTCCTCGAAGGAACAGGATACAGTAGAATTGAAATAATGGCAGAAAGAGTGGATAATTAAATTCATGAACCATGGGCATCAAGAGTTATGTCAGCAGGGCTAGCAATCTGAGCACAGAAGTTTGGGATACTTCTGCCTAGAACAAATATACTATATAAGCAATGGATTTTGGGGGACTATGGAGATTACTTCACCTAAATTCTACATGTATTGATATTAAAAAGTGAGCCAGGCAGAAGTCCATCTTTGGTGCAAGAAGATTTATACTCAAAGTCTGTTTTCACCACATCAGAATCACTGGTTTTAAGTACCGGTACTGCTCTTTGAATATACAGTAGTGGCTTCTGATGAGCAAACATTTAAAGATGATTATAACGTGAAGATGTTTGTGTCTTATTGAGGCAGTTTTAATGCCATCTTAAAAGTTACCTCGGCTTTCCAGAATAATTTACTCCTCCACTCCACTCTCCAAATTCAGAAAGCACTTTGATGTGTTTTGTTGCTTATTGCATTCTTTACTATGCTAACATTTTCTTTGTTGGTTGCTCAAAGCATGTTTCTCTCTCTCAGAGACGAATGACATGTTGTTTTCTAAATGTCAAGCCAGCCATAAAATAGCTGAGCCCTCAGAATATGTTAGAAGCATTTAAAAAGAAATGGTACTGTTCGAGCTCTCATCATTGCTGTGGATAAAACGAATCAGATGGGGAGCCAGCCTTCCCTTTTATGAATTTTTATTTAAGGAATTGACACAAATGAGAGAAATCACATTAGAATAACCAAGAGCTACACCTGTGGTTAGCCATGAGTCAGCCACGTAGATGTGTGGCATGAATCAGAAATCACATCAGTAGACCTGCTTCTAAGATGTAGAGAGCAACCACATTTCATACCTTTTTGCTTTATTCTTGGGATTGTGTGTCAGTCCTGTTCCAGAGGCTACATCTAAAAAGTTAACGAAGTACAAAGATTAGATTACACTTGATCAAAGTGCAACTGAATGGATAAATGGCAGCAGTGAGACCAAGATGCTCAGAAGGATGTAACTGGGAGAGGAAATTCCAAACTTCAGCTCATGATATCAGTTTGCAGCTTTTAGGGAGAATAGCCTCCCCTCAATGCCAAGGGAACCAATTTTGAGTTCCACCACTTACTATTGGGTCACAAAGTTAGTTGGCCTGGCTGTTTTAGACTGTGCACCATCTAGAAGGCCAAAGAAGGGAGAAAAATAACTTATAAATATTTTTAAATAAACAAGCAAGGGAACAAATAATGATGCACAGAGTTGGCTGAAGGAAGTATTGCTTGAGGCAATTGTCAATATATTGTCTACCATTCTGCTCCCATTCTACACACAGGAGCTGATGAGAATGAAGCCCGGATCTCCTAGTCAACTTATGTGAATACAGTAATTATGTTGTAAATAAAAGCTGTTGTTGTTGTTCTTGCATCAATCATATGTTTTGCATATTATCTTCATGGACAAATGCTGTAAAACTTCTCCTCCTTGTATACTAGTCTCTCCTTTTTTATCTAGAGCAGGGATTCTCAACAGGCTGGATGTGGCCCATGGTGGCATTTCATGTGGCCCCCCACTGCCTCCACCATACCAGGAAGTGCCATGTAGTAGAGGAAGAGCAAAATGCCCCCCCCAAAACTGTCTGAGATAGCGTGACCCGGACCCGGCTTAAAAAATTCGAGAACTCCTGATCTAGAAGGCATATTCTACTTCAGTCTAGGGGATCATTTGCCACTTGCAAGCCGCAGTGCATCATAAATGGACCTGGTTGTTTTGAAGATTTTAAATGTCATGAAAGAAATTGGTGGTGTGTCTCTAAACCTGATTGCTTCCCAATGCACATGAACATTTGTGTATACTGTGATGGGGTTTGTAACTGGAAAACATGGCTTCAGGTCTGCACTGGCATAGCATGGAAAAAGGCTTCCTAACTTGATGACAAATGTCAGTAAGATCCACAGGCACAGATCGAAAGACAGAGCCAGGGAGGAACTTTGGGAGATTGACTGTACCAAATCAGTACTGCTCACTCTGGCTGGCAGCAATGCTTCAGCATGGAGGTCATTTTGATTAATTGCCCTTTTAACTGAAGACACCAGAGATTGCATCTGGAACCTTCAATGGACTAAGCCTGTGTACAGCCTCTGATATACAGAATCTCTATGTTATGACCAGATGGGAGGAGAATAGAGGTTGTGTAAAATTTCCCAAATAAGAAACAGTATTTTGATGGAATTTAATGGGCCAGGAGTATTTGACCAGTCTAGGGGTCAAATCCTGAAGGTCATGAACTGACGACTAAGAGAATCCATTGGCATAGTTGGGTATAAAGCTGGAGACAGAAGCAAAATTTTCCCAAGTGGGCTGGGAAACTGATTAACTCCTACTGGGCAGAATGTGGTTCCACCAGTGAAATAGGCGGTAACAATGGCTACCTAACAAGCCTATCTGTCTACAGTTCATTTTTTCACTCATGCATAGAACACAGGAAGCATGATGGTTTTAAAAAAAGGGAACACCTGGAACTTTCCTCCAAGGCACCAAAGTTTAGGGAGATACTGAAATATAGAGGTGAAATTACCAGTGCATTTTCCTGGCCCTATTCACTTCCCTCTTCTTTGCGAAAGCATAAACTTTCCTTTGGGTGAAGCCATCCTTTCTCCTCCTCCTCATTTTTTTAAGGGGAGCCCAGGGAGGAGCAGGTGAGAGAGAGTGCCCCTTGCCCCTGTTGACTAGTTATGGCTCTGACAGGGACATCAATTTACACTGAATCAGAGAGTGGGTCCATCTAGCCTGGCCCGCTTCACCTGCTCTACTCTTGCACCTCAACTCCAAGTACCTACGTCCAGGTTTGCTACGTAGTGGAGGGCTTTCTCAGTAGCGGCTGTGGCTAACTGATATGATCTACCTGCGTAGCTGTGTTTGATTTAATCTTTAGGATCCTTTAAGAAGCAATTGAAAACTTTTCTTTTTAAGGAGGCCTTTGGTAGCTTGTTGAAGCTTCAATAGGAGATCCTCCTATCGTGGCCACTTGGGTTAGTGGTTCTTGGTGCTGATTGGACTGGGTGGGTGGTTTTATTGTGCTTGTTCTGCTTTTTTAACATTGTGAAGCGCCCAGAGTGGGAGTGCATCCTAGATGGGTGGGGTATAAGTCGAATAAATAATATGAATACGAATACGAATATGAATACGAATACGAATGTGATGGTTCACTGACCCCTCCCCGCTGGCTTATTTAACATTTTATACCCACCCTCTCCCTCTCTCCTTTATGTAAAGGAACGAGATGCTGTTTTAAATTATTATTATTATCAGAAGCGTAGCTTACCTTGGCGGGGCCCCGTATAAAAATTGTTTGGGGGCCCTTTATATGCAGGGCGGAGCTAACGTCATGACATCATGATGTCGTGGGGGGAGCCAACGTCATGATGTCATGACGTCGTGGGCGGGGCCAAAAATAAAAATAAATAAATAAATAAATAGAATAGAATTAAAATAAACAAACAAACACACACACACCTCAACCCACCCACCCAAACAACCACAACACAAACCCATAAATAACTTAAATAATTAAAATAAATAAAGAAATAAAATAAAAATTTAATAAAAATCCACCCACCCACCCAACACACACATAAACCACCCACCCACCCGAAACACAAAACCCTCACTTACCCTCCCGGCTCCATCCTTGCTCTCTGCCCCGGGCTCTGAGGCACGCCTTCCCGTCACGCCGAGCCCGACCGCAGTGCCCTCCGACGGCGCCGGGCTCCGAGGCAGCCGCACTCCCGGGAGGCAGGAGGCGTGTGAGCGGGCAGGGAAGAAGGCGGAGAGCCCGGCAGCCGGCCGGGGGAGGGGGCAAGGTGCACGCTCCCGACCCGCTGGGCACGCTCCCGCCTTCCCCGCCCGCTGCCGCTGCTCGTGAGTGGGCTGAGCTTCTCCGGACCCGCTGCGGATGAAGGACGGGCAGCAGCGCATCCTCTGGAGGAGGCGGTGGCGCACTCTGCCAGGGGTCCCCAGGCCATGGGGGTTCAGCAGCAGCGGACAGCCCGGGCAGGCCTCAACCTGCCCGTGGGACTCTGGGCGGCCCCAGGGGAGGTGCCCTCCTCTGAGAGCCACCATCGGAGCCGCTCTGAGAAGCTGCGGCTCCGACTCCGAAATTTTATTTTTTAAAATTGGAGCCAAAAATGGCTCCAATAAAGTGCGCATGCGCAGAAACTCAATCTGACGCATGCGCAATGCATCAGATTGAGTTTCTGCGCATGCGCAGTAAATTTTTGCTCTTTTTTATTTTTAATTTTATTTTTTGCCTTTGGGGGCCCCCATAGCCCAGGGGCCCCGTATAATTGATACGGCTGATACGGCGGTAGCTACGCCTCTGTACATAAACCACATCACGACTTTCCTTGCAGCATTAGTTTTGACATATATCAGAGGAACAGCTGCTGTCTGGTCTCTGGCTAAAAGAAAAGGGAGCCCTAGAAGAGCTTTTAAAAACAAAACATCAACTTGTAGTTGCCTTGTACACAGAGGATATGTCTTTTCATGTCTTATTAATATTTTGCCAAGGTTGCCCCCACAATCACAACACCAGAGTGACTCTTGACCTCACTAACCAGGTGCTTATACCATTTTGTTGTCGTTTGCAATCACTTTACTTTGAGATTATTTTTTCCAGGGTCACAAATGCATTGCTTTGGACACACAGAAGCCAGCTTTCTGCATGACATCATTTCTCTAGCGCTCACATTTTGGCAGCAAGCAACATATTCAGTAACATAGAAAAATGGCGTCATCTCCCAAAATTATGCACTGATCGCACTGGCATTGCCATATAGAACATAAGTGTTTCCCAGCTGTTTGGATTGCTGTGTATGTTATGTGCTGCAATTCAAGTTGTCATAGCATTGGGACTTGGGTCCAGAATCTAGTTTCTGAAAATGCTTCTTAAAAATCTCAGAATCTGCTCTGTGTACATCAATGTTTCTCTATAAAGTTTCAAGTTATTAGCTATGTGGTCTGCACAAGCTCCTTGGTTTTTCTCTCAGAAACCTAGAACCAATTATGCAAGGTAGCAAAATTGTAGAATACATTATGTAAACTCATATAAATTAGAGAAATCCACACATTGAGATTTTTAATGATCAACTGGGAGCAGTATTTTTAAAAGTTTTTTGTTTGGGGTGGGAGGGATTTAAAGCCAAGAACTCCCAGTTTTACTTACTGCATACTTCTTTTGATGGAACTGCAGTGACTCAAGTGGTGAAGATGCTGTCTGGAAGGAAAAAGGTCAGCAGTTTGATACCCGAGTACTGCATGACGCAATGAGCTCCTGTCTCTGTCCCTGCTCCTGCTAACCTAGCAGTTTGAAAGCAAGAAATTGCAAGTAGATAAATAGGGACCATTTCAGCAGGAAGGTAAACAGCATTCCGTACACTCCGGTGTCTAGTCATGCCTGCCACATGTCCACGGAAACGTCTGCAGAATCAGAATTTGGGATCAAAATTGCAGGGAGAAACATCAACAATTTGAGATATGCAGATGATACCACCCTGATGGCAGAAAATGAGGACTTTAAAAAGTTGCTGCTTAGGTTGAAAGAAGAAAGTGCAAAAGCTGGCTTGAGGCTCAATATAAAGAAAACCAAGATAGTGGCAACAGGCCCTATCAGTCCTTGGAAAATAGATGGGGAAGAAGTAGAAGCAGTGACAGATTTTACTTTCTTAGGATCCAAGATCCCTGCAGATGGTGATTGCAGCCATAAAATAAAAAGGCGACTGATGCTTGGGAGACAAGCTATGAGAAACCTGGGGAAAATAGTTAAAAGTAGAGACATCACCTTGCAAACAAAAATTCGCATAGTCAAAGCAATGGTATTCCTGGTGGTAATGTACGGTTGTGAGAGCTGGACCATTAGGAAAGCTGAGCGCAGAAAAATAGATGCCTTTGAGATGTGGTGTTGGAGGAGAGTTTTGAGAGTCCCCTGGACAGCGAGGAGAACAAATAGGTCAATCTTAGAAGAAATCAACTCTGACTGCTCCTTAGAAGGTCAAATAGTGAAGATGAAGCTAAAGTACTTTGTACATCAAATGAGAAGAGAGGATTCTCTTGAGAAAGCCTTGATGCTGGGAAGGGAGGAGGGCAAAAGAAGAAGGGGGCAGCCCAAAATGAGATGGCTAGATCATATTGTAGACACAATGGGCACAGAGCTGAGCTAGCTGAGGAGGATGGTGGAGGACAGAAGTGCCTGGCGGACAGTGGTCCATAGGGTCGCAAAGGGTCGGAATTGACTGTGCGACTGAACAACAAGAAAGCACGGAACCCTAGAGTCAGATACGACTGGCTTTCGAGCAAGGGTGACCTTTACCTTTTCCTTTACTTCTTCTGATGTGAATAATTAAGTTGTCAGCGCTTTGCCATGATATCCATTATAATTTTGTAACTTAGGTCTGTTGTGTTAAAAATCAAATCAATGAAGTGATGAACTTATAAAAATAATTAGTAGTAATTACATGCAGGATGAAAGCATGGCCATGTTAATCTGTCTCAGGCAGAGAGTGTCTATGGCATAATATAATAAACATGATAGAATCAAAACTTTGCTGTTGACGTGCCTTGTCTGTCTCTCTGTTCCTCTTTGCTTGTCTTTGAGTTTCTGTTTTCTCTGCTGCCTTCTGATTTCTTAGACACTTCTTAGCTGCTGGTTAGATGTTAGTCCTGTGTGACATGTTCAACCTTAAAAACAAATAATTTATTCTGAAGCCTGGCCAGTCTATAGCACATCACACAAATATTGCTCTTCAATTGTTCATTTCAGAGCCGTCTACTTCTTTCATGGAAATGCCACTGCAAATGCCTCTTAGAATGAGCACACAACTGTTTTTTCTTTTCTTTTCTTAAAATGTGCCTTTTTCCTTGACACAAAACAACAACACTTGTGGCTGTTTTGGGTAGTTTGCTCCCTCATTATCTAGGGGTGGTTTTGAGGGCCATGAGCAGCATTCAATTATCTGCTGGCAACCATGTCTGAAGCAAGTAAGAACCCTAAAACTGGTATCTTGCTAGCTGCCATTCCTACTCATGTATCTCTGGAAAGTGGTGCCAGGCTGGGTAAAGCTGTGCACTGGGCAAAGCAGCTGGAGGCAGAGGCCCTCAAAAGGTATCAGAAAGATGCACATTCCAAGTGCCACAGCTGGAAGGCATGTTTCTCCATCCTGAAAGGGTAAGGCAGAATAAGTTCTGATGCTATTTCCCAATGCACTATCCAATATCAATTTATCGTCGTTTTTAGTGAAAATCAACTGAACTTAAAAATGCTCTATCCTTTGCCTTCTGTCCCTATCTCTGGCCAAACAGCTTTACCATCGGTTCATCCGATAATTTTTGAGGATTGTCTAGTGGTCTTTTGTGGCCCCTTGGTATCCAGTCTGTTAGCCGACAGGTCCATCTGTTATCCATTCAGCTGGTGATATGGCCTAAATAACTGAATAAAAATACTATCCAATGCTAGTTTGATTGCAGAAAATTTTCCAGTAGACATGGATTGATCATAAGCAACCAAGAGCAGAAAGTAAGTCATTCTGGTTTGATATCTCTCTGATGAATCTCTAGCAATGCTGGACAGATCCACTCCAAGACTTCTCCATCCCAACACCTTCCAAATGTTTTAGACTACAGCTCCCAGCATGCCTGCCTGATATAAACAATGATTGGGTTAAAACAAAGCTGTACACTGACACATATGGAAGGCACCAGGTTGACAAAGACTAACTTATGTTTGAGGACTGTAAGCCTCAAGCTTCACCTGAAGTTGGCAGAAGTTTGAGCTACAACCCATTACAGCATGAATCTTCTTTTCTTAGGCATGTGCTCAAGACATAGTGAGAACAAGACAAGATACTTTGTTCTGAATGTTGGTTAATTATTATTATTATTATTATTATTATTATTATTATTATTATTATTATTATTATTATTATTATTATTATTATTATTATTATTATTATTATTATTATTATTATAGTTTGATTTGTATGCCGTCCTACTTGGTAAAAACCAACTCAGGGCAGCTCACAGAACCCCTAGTTATAACATTACAAAAACGACATTACAATATGAAATAAACCAAGCAAATACACATTACAACAGGGTAAAAAGCAATGGGGTAACATCAAATAAATCACAATATCATATCACATCATAACACATTGCAAAGAAAATACCAATAATAATAATAATAATGGCATTTATTCAAAAAAGTCTCATAAACATGACCTCAACTATCAGGCTTTTAAAGTCCCGCCCTGCCCCGCCGCTCAGGTATTCCGGGCCAGCTTGAGAGCATCCGTTGGCGGTGGCGGCAGCGAGGGCAAGACCGTCAGTTTTTAAAAGGTCCCACCCGCCGCTCAGGTGTTCCTTCTCTCCGCCAAGCCGGCTTGAGAGCGTCTGTTGACGGAAAGTGCCACCTGATTCCTGGAGGACTAGCATCACCACTGCATTTTAGAGAATGTAGTTGTTTAAAAGATGATTGCACAGTACCTGCAACCAAGATTGCACTGGATTAATGTTCTTTGAATGAATATGTTGGCATCCGTTCATTTTGTTGAGTATCAGGGAAAATGGGAGAGGATGACAGTGAGGGCCTTCTCAGTGGCTGCTCCCAGGCTTCAATAACTACCCTGAGCAGCTTAATTGGCCCCCTCCCTCTTGCTTTCTGCTGTTAGAAACCAGAATCCCTCAGCCATCTTGTCCAGAATCAGGAAGCTCCTCAGTTTGATTGTCAGGAAATAGAAAAATGGAATATCACTTTGTAGCTTTGTAAGAAACTGTTTAATAAAGTGATCTTTAAGACAAACATGTCTTATATGAGAAATCCATGCTGTCAAGTCAGTTCTGACTTATGGTGACCCTTTCCAAGGTTTTCTAGGTAGAGAATATTCAGAATTGGTCTGCCGTTCCGTTCTTCTGGGGGCATCCTGTAACTGTTCAACTTGCCCAAGGCTACACAAGCTGGATCTTCTGGTATGTACAGTGAGGAACTGAACCCAAAGCCTCTAGCTCCGCATCCACTTAGCCCATTGAGCTACCCAGCCAGAGAATATGTCTCATTAACTTAGCATTATGCTGCCATGAACACCACATCACACTTATTTTGCTTCATTTTTCATAGTATACAACCGACTGCTTGGGAATTCCTGCTGTCGAGAGAAGACTATGAGGGATCACCCTTGGTCCACCTGTTTTGGAGTTGTTCTGTTTGTTATCCATGGGGGTACATGGTTTAATTATCTGTTGACTGGAGACATTATCAGATGCACACATGTATTTTCATTTCATATGAAATGTTTGAAAGTGGTTAAGAAAAAAGGCAAAGCAAAGCAATCAGGCAATGCTCTGGCACTGGGTTGCTTCCAGATTTTCAAGAGAGGATGAATAAGTAAATCAGGATTAGGGTCTGGGAAATAAATTAAGAGGCAATAAAAAGAAATGGAGGAATGTCTGAGTAGAAGTACCATTAAAACAGAGGGGAACTGAGAAAACCGCCTGTTTGGTTGGGTTCTTAAAGTGTCTTGGAGTCCTTTGTTGGGAGGTGCAGACACAGAGGTCATGAAAGTCGTTAACTGCATGGAAGCAAATAGGAAGAAGCATAGTGGAGTACTCACCACTTTTAACTGCTGAAAGGTGTGTTCTGAATCTGTCAGCAAGATTTCAGTCTGTGTTTTTCAGATGAAACAGTACAGCAAAACAGATCAAACTTAACTTATTTCCCCCCCTGGTTCCCAGTCATTCCCTAGATGAAATGACAAGCTTATTTCACATAGTTTTTAAAAACTATCTTTCCCCCTATTCTTTTATAATCATGTTTTTCCCATTAGGTGCACTTTTCATTGAGGGTTTTTTTAAAAAAAGAAATCAAGTGCTAAAATAGGATTAGCACCTTGTAATTGAAATCTACTTTTCAATCTTCCACTGTGTATCACAGAAAAATCTTGTACTTAGAGAAGAAATCCCAATGATTTCAACAAGGTTTTTCTCTTGAGTAAACAGCTACAGGGTCAGTCAGGTACAAAACAGATACAGACTACAGTCCAATTACTACTTAGGTAAAGGTAAAGGTTGCCCTTTCTCAAAAAACAGTCATATTTGACTCTAGGCAGGGTATAGTGCTCATCTCTGTTTATAGCCAAAGATGCTGTCTACATCTGAAGATGTTTTTGTGGACATGTGGCAAGCATGACTACACACTGGAGTGCACGGAATGCTATTTACTTTCCAACCAAAGTGGTACCTATTCATCTACTTGCAATTTCTTGCTTTCATACTGCTACGTTGGCAGGAGCTGGGACAGAGATGGAAGCTCACTCTGTCATGCAGCACTCGGGTCTCAAAGGGCTGACCTCCTGACTTTCCAGACATTGCGTTCAGTGTCTTAACCACTAAGCCAACACAGTCCCTCCTATTACTACTTACCTGTGAATAAATCTCATTGAATACACTACAATTTATTTTTGAGTAAATTTACATGAGAATGTGCTATTAACCTGCAAACTATGAGGTTAATAGGCCTCCTAACCCACTCTGTATCCAAATATAGATTGGGGTATTCAGATTGGAGCCGACCAATCCTGCAGCTTTTAGGAGACATTGTCTCCTACTCTGTTGCTGCTCCATGACATTATCTGTGCATTTCTGGATGCCTTGTAAAAAAGCAAAAGCAAAACTTAAATTCTCATGCATGGGAAGGGGTCAGGGAATAAATAAACAAACACATATTGCTATGAGTGGGTGGGCGCTAGAGTTCAAATGTTGCTACCTATCTACTCAAAGTCCATGCATAATCATTCCAAAGTCTCACACATACTCAATCCTAATAGTGCAGTAATGTTTCAGTTATGGCTAGTAAATTAATCTGAGTGAGACAAATAAGCAATATATTAAGTGATGGGATGTAACAGGTTCTCACCAGTTCGCCAGAACTGGTAGTAACTTCCCAGTGTCCCAGAGAACCGGCAGCAGCTTTTGGGGGGAACCACCTTCGGGGCTTACCTTTTCACTTGGTGTGCAAGCATGCCTACAGTACTTGGCACGTATGCACGGCCTCCTTGCTGTCCTCCTTGCTGTCTTTGTGTTGTGGGTGGGTGGGTAAGTGGGTTGAGGGGTGTGTGTGTGAGTGTGTGTGTGCTTATTTTTATTTTAATTTTTAATTTTTTTCTTTGGCTCCACCCATGTCATGACATCATGATGTTAGCTCCGCCCACATTGTGATGACGTCACGGTGGGGTAGTAAAATTTTTGACATCCCACCACTGAATATATTTCTGAATGCAAACAGTCTGTCTCAGCAGTGATGCAGGGGTTTTTGTGTGTGTGCCATAGCTTTGTCAAATGGCTGGCAGAATAGCTGTAAGTAGATATACAGTATATTCCATGGAGAGACCTCAGACTGAGCCTTGACTAGCACTTCAGTGATTGGAGCATCCAGAGAACATCTTGGACTCTATTTGTGTGCCATTTAGATGGGTGGAGGCAGTTCAGCTGTCACTTGGCTTTTCGTTTGATGCCAGAAGCTCAGTCTATTGCAGGGGTTCCCAACCTAAGGCCCATGGCCTGGAGCTGGCCCATGGTGCCATTTCATGTATCCCCCACCACTCCAAGGGCATTCAAGGAAAAAAAATGGACAAAATGGCCACACCCATCGTGAAGCAGGGCAAAAAGGCTGTCCAGCCCTCGAAGCTGACTAAGAGCACATGATCTGCGCCCCAGCTTGAAAAGGTTGGGAACCCCTGGTCTATTGTATAATATTCCATTATAGAAATAGAAATAGAAGTGAATAGCATTCACCCTGCAGTTGCTTTGAAATTTGAACACATACCCTGGATTCAGTGATGGGATGTAACAGGTTCTCACCAGTTCTCCAGAACTGGTAGCAACTTTTCCCAGTGTCCCGGAGAACCGGTAGCAGCTTTTTGGGAGTAACCACCTTCGGGGCTTACCTTTTCACTGGTTCCCCCACTGCGCATGCGCGCCAAGCACTTGGTGTGCATGCACGCCTACAGTGCTTGGCGTGTATGCACTGCTGCCTTGCTGTCCTCCCAAGCGGGGAGGAGGAAGAGAAGCTGCTAGCCTGAAGCTCCCTATAGCCTGCTCCCCATGGAAAGTGACTCACCTTTGGATGTGGTGTGTCTGTGTGTATTTTAATGTGTATTTAATACCTTTACCTATATTGACGTACTACCACAGTTCCTAAAAAGGCCTGGTGCCCTGGCTTGGGGGTTTTAAGCAAAGTCTTGGAGTTACCTCATCAATAAGCTACACCTGTGTTGTTCCAATTGCTGTTCCAATTGGAGAACCCTTAAGGAGATACAGCTGTTTTATATTTACATTAAGGCATATTATTCTAGAGAACTGGTACAATGATCATATCCATCATGCAACATGGTGCTGCCCAGGCACTTATACTAACAGGTAAGTGACGGGGTTGTGTTTGAGGTGGGTGTTTGGGTGGGTTGATTTATGTTTGGGGGGGGGGGTTGGGTGTATTTTAATGTAATTTTTATTTATTTATTTATTTATTTAATTTATTTACGGGTTTGTGTTGTTTTGAGGGTGTGTGTGCTTATTTTTATTTTATTTTTTCTTTGGCCCCGCCCACATCATGACATCAGCTCCGCCCACACTGTGATGACATCACGGTGGGGTAGTAATTTTTTTTAATTTTTTTTCATTTTTATTATTATTATTATTATTATTCATTAAATTTAATACCCCGCCCCAATCGGGGGGACCCGACTCTGGGCGGCTTACAATCTAGTAAAAACAGAAATAAAACCCAACTCCATGTCACTAAAAACAACAGAATTAAAAACATCAGAATTAAAAATCAGCACCGAATTAAGACGACGCAGGACTACACATCAGTATTCCCATATTCCAACCCAGGGAGGCAGTTCTTATGTAAGCCACTTAGTGTGGGAACCCACGTTCCCAGGTCCCCAAACCTGTCCTGCCAGCCAGGTTTTTACGCCTTTCCGGAATGGTAAGAGCTCCGTCTGAAGGCGCAGTTCGGTGGGCAGGAGGTTCCAGAGGGTCGGGGCGGACACGGAGAAGGCCTTTTATTAGTTTCTCACAAAATCAAGACAACAACACATAACACTCACATCATCAGACTATGACATAATTACACTACAATACAAAAATAAACTCTTGGATCACACTTTGTTTGTTACATTCTTGGTACATTCTTAATTAAAGTAAATTAAAAAAAAACAAAAAAATACAATACTATATTCTATAAAACAAAACACCCTGTGCTATATATATTGTGTCCAGGAGTAGCTTTGGTTTATTGTGTCCAAAAATGATCTTGTTCCGGTGCAGGTTTGACACCTCCTTTTCCTTCCATAACGTATATTACAAACTTTTTCCAAACTCTCCAGAATCTATTTTCCCGAACAATGCCTTTCCTTATATTTAACTCCCAGGTCAATTTGTCGTTGAGCGCTAGTTGCCACATTTCTTTGTACCAGTCTTCTGTTTTAACTTTTAAACCACTTTTCCACTTTTTTGCGATGCACTGTCTGGCCACTGATAGCATTATTAACAATAATTCTCTATCCTCCCCCTTCAAATTAATTTTATCTGATATTGTTAAAAGTGCTGGTTCTGGACCCAGCTCAAGCTTCTGCTCAAATATATAACTAATCTCTTTTTCTATTCCTCCCCAGAATTCTTTCAGTGTAACACATTCCCTCCACATATGTATATAAGTCCCCGTTGCCTTTTTACATCTCCAGCATGTATTACTTGTTTTGCTATCCATTTGATGCAGCTTGACCGGTGTCAAGTACCAGCGCCATACCAACTTATAATTGTGTTCTTTGACTCGAACCGACATATTTTTCATAATCCTTCTTCGCCAGATATCCTGCCATCTGTTTTCTCCAATTGTTAGTCCTAGTTCCTGTTCCCACGCATTTCTAAGAATTTCCTGTATTTTCCCTGCTTTATTCAATATTTTGTATAATTTACTAATCACCCCTTTGATACTCCTCTTATCCTCTCTAATCTGAACTAGAATTTCTTCGAAATCTGTAAGCTTTCTCTCTAGGCTACTTTCATATATTTTCTTTTTATTCCATTTATCTATCTGGAGAGTTTGAAACCAGGATAATCTTAACTGTGAGTATAAGGTCTTCTTTGCAACAGTGTCCTTACATATTTTTGCCCAGTCTTTTAGCAATAATATCTTTTTATCTATTAGTAAGTTCCTAATCTTATCATCTATGTTTATGGGGAAATCGTTAAAATCTGTTAATTCCAAAGCCGGTGAGGTATCCGGTACCATGTATTTTTTTACCCGATCCCACTCGTCTAGTGTTGTTTTTAGTAGCCTATTTTGAGTACGTCTTCTGTTTACTTTCTTTTTTTCGTCACTTAGAAAATACGCCTTATCTAATTGTATTGTCTCTTGCATCTCTAATCTTTCCCAACCCAGTGTTTCTTTCTTTAATATTTTAATAACATTTCTAATTTGAAAGGCTCTATAATAATTGTGGATATTCGGTATCCCTAGTCCTCCCTCTTTCTGAGATTGATACCACAGCGACTTAACTATTCTCGGTTTCTTATCCCCATTGCAGAATCTATTTATCATTTTCTGATACTCCTGCAATTCCTTGGTACTATGTCTAATCGGTAACACGTCATACAAAAAGTTCAATTTTGGTAATAACGTCATCTTTGAAAGTGCAATCCTACCGAACCAAGATAAATTTAAAGCTTTATACTGCCTAATTTTTCTTTCTATTTCTTTCTTCATTTTCCCATAATTTAATTTTTTGAGATCTTCGAATTTCCCTGATATCGTTATTCCTAAATATCTAATTGACTTCTTTATTTGGATTTTATATTTAGTCCTAATTTTATTTTGCTCTTCTACATCTCCATTAACATATAACATTTCTGACTTTTCCCAATTAATTCTCATGCCTGTAATTTCCTCAAAAGTATTAAGGTGTTGGTATATTTTATCTATCATCCGATTAGGGTGTTTGATTACTAATAATGTGTCATCCGCGTAAAGATTTATTTTATTATTTTCTAAACCAATGATATTTTTGTCCTGTCGGATAGTGTTGGCCAAAAACTCCATTGCTATTACAAATATGCCTGGAGATAACGGACAACCTTGTCTGGTACCTGCTTCTAGTTGTATCTCCTTTGTATACTCTCCATTAACCTTAACTTTTGCGGTACTTTGTTGATATAAACTATCTATGACACTTTGAAATTTATTGCCGAATCCATACAAGCTTATCATTTTCCGTATTGTAGTCCATTGTAGTGAGTCGAATGCTTTAAATATGTCCAATGCTAAAAATCCAATCTTTACTTTTTTGCGCTCTGCTATGTCCGTTAAATCCAGTACTTTCCTAATTAGGTCTGACATATATCTGTTATTCAGGAACCCTGTTTGATCTTTATCAATATATTCTCCGATAAAACCGTTCATTCTTTTTGCCAATATCATTGTGAAAATTTTAGCGTCTTGGTTAATTAAAGAAATTGGTCTGTATGATTCCATCCTCTCTGGGTCTTTCCCTGGCTTTGGTATAAGAGTTATTATTGTCCTAGTCCAGGATTCAGGTAACTTTTCTCCCTCTAATATTTTATTGTATAATTTGTGTAGCTTCCCAATCACTATCAACTTAAACTCCTTGTAAAATTCTGCTGTTAATCCGTCCTCACCCGGGGCTTTATCCAACTTAAGTTTTCTTATCGCCTCGCCAATTTCTTTTTCTGTTATTTCCTCCTCCATAACATTTTTGTGACTTTCTTCTATTTTTCTAATCTTTTGGGATTCAAACAATTCCTTGAGTTTGTCCAAATTAACAGTTTTTTTTTGTGTAGAGATCTCTATAGAATTTCTCCACAATTTTTAATTTATCTCCACTTTTATTACATCTCTTCCCTATGTAATCTATCAACACACTAATTTGTCCCTTAAATTTTTTTTCTTTGGCGGCTCTTGCCAGTAGTTTAGAATTTTTATTGTTATACTCAAAATATTCTCTCTTTAAAAATATTAAATCCTTCTTGACTTTCTCAATATCCTTGCCTTCTAATTCTTTCTTTATCCTCATTATTTCTCCCAGTAACTTTGGGTCCTTACTTTTAGCGTGTTCCTCGTGTTTAACTTTCAATTGTGCTTCCAATTCCTGATATCTATTTGTCTCTTGTTTTTTCTTTATGCTTGCGAATTTTATAGCTTTCCCCCTGAATATTGCCTTCATGGTATCCCAAACCGTACTAAAGTTAACTGATTCGTTATCATTCCACCCCCAATATTTTCCCCATTCTTCTATTATTTGCTTTTTGATATTTTGGTCACTAAAAAGTCTGGAGTTATACCTCCAATTGTAAAACTTTTTCCTTATTTCACCTAATTTTACTTCCATAATAATTTTCGCATGATCTGATTCTTTGAAGGTGCCTGTTTCAATATCTTCCACATTTTTAATTAAATTCTTTGTAATTAAAAAATAGTCTAATCTGGAATACATATTATGTACTTGTGAGAAATATGTGTAAGTTCTCTCTTCCCCTTTAATTACTCTCCACACGTCTTCCAACCCTATCTTTTTCATCCAATTCGTCAGTAAATCTTTTTTATCACCCCGACTTGCCCCTGTCGTGTCTATCTCTGACCTAATTAAGTTAAAATCCCCAGCCACTATCATATTTTCTGATCCCTCCTTTTTTATTATCTCTGTCATTTTATTTAAAAATTCTACTTGTTGTTCATTTGGCGCATATATATTAATTAGTGTTATATCCTCATCGTCAATATCCCCCTTTATGATTAGGTACCTTCCCTCTGGATCTGTAATGCTATATTTAAAATTAAATCCTAATCTTTTTGATATCAACGTTGCCACCCCTCTGGATTTGGAGGTTCCTGTTGCCATTTCATATATTTGCATACCTTTAACATAAAGTTTATTCGTTTCAACCGATTTTTGGTGCGTTTCTTGTAAAAATATAATGTCTGAATTGTCTTTTTTTTAATGCTAATTGAATTTTCTTCCTTTTTATAGTGCAACCTGTACATTGGGATAGATAATTAGGATTTGGACATAATAGATTTTTACAAGAAACTGTTTGAGAGGTTCCTTTAGAGAAATTATTTTGTTCCCACTATCCCTCCCATATCTACCTCCCTATTATTATTGTTCTTTTTTCTCACTCCTCCCCCCTTCCTTTTGGGTCACTACAACAGCTAAATACGACTTCCATTTTTTATTGCTTGAGTTAATTCCCAAAATTAATTAGTAGTGGAAGTGAGGGGAAAAAAAAGGATTAATCTTGTTATTAGTTGTTAATTACTATTAGTTATTAGCATTAGCAATTATAATAGATACTACCTGAGATATTGAATATAGTTTTTTTTTCTTTTGTCTTTTTTTTCTGTTTCCTTCACTTTCTCTCAACTTGAATAAGTTAATAAGGTTGTCACTGAAGCAAATAAGAGTTCTCAGCATTATTCTCCCACCTTCTTATATATTATATATGGTATAGAGATATTAATAAGGTTACTGTTAAGAAGATTGTTGTAATTGTTATAGATTGGTTAAACTGTTGATTAATTGATAATTAACTTGAAAAGAGAAAAGAGAAAAGGAGAGGGTAGGAAGGGGAGGGAGGAGGGAAAGTAAAAAAAAATTGGGGGTGATTGATACTGAATTATAGATTATATTGAATTTCATTTTGTAACTATAAATTGTTGACTGTTAATTGATTATTCTATTACTATTAACCCATTGGTTACAGGATACATAATATAAGATATATACTGGTCAATTGAACTTTGGGAATATCGAAAACTATAAAAATCGAACAATTGGAAACAATAATAATAGTAAAATAACAATAACAATAAAACAATAATAATCAAAAATAATAATAAACAAAATATAGTAACAATAATAATTTAATCGAATGGAATTGGGTAAAAATAACTATATTGAAACCAAATTCAAAGCGTTGAACCCCACAGTTCAAGTGACCAAAAAGATTATATTGAATTTCATTTTGTAACTATAAATTGTTGACTGTTAATTGATTATTCTATTACTATTAACCCATTGGTTACAGGATACATAATATAATATAATATAAGATATATACTGGTCAGTTGAACTTTGGGAATATCGAAAACTATAAAAATCGAACAATTGGAAACAATAATAATAGTAAAATAACAATAACAATAAAACAATAATAATCAAAAATAATAATAAACAAAATATAGTAACAATAATAATTTAATCGAACGGAATTGGGTAAAAATAACTATATTGAAACCAAATACAAAGCGTTGAATCCCACAGTTCAAGTGACCAAAAAGATTATATTGAATTTCATTTTGTAACTATAAATTGTTGACTGTTAATTGATTATTCTATTACTATTAACCCATTGGTTACAGGATACATAATATAAGATATATACTGGTCAATTGAACTTTGGGAATATAGAAAACTATAAAAATCGAACAATTGGAAACAATAATAATAGTAAAATAACAATAACAATAAAACAATAATAATCAAAAATAATAATAAACAAAATATAGTAACAATAATAATTTAATCGAACGGAATTGGGTAAAAATAACTATATTGAAACCAAATTCAAAGCGTTGAACCCCACAGTTCAAGTGACCAAAAAGAATAGAATGGAAGGAGGGAAAAACAGAGAGGAGGAGGAAGCAGTGAAACCTAAGACAAGAAGAGAGAAGAAAGACCAGAAAGAGCAGAAGGAAAGACAGGATATGCCAACACCACCACCAGTGGAAATTTCAGCAATGGAGAACGTCCAGATGTTTGTGGAATTCGGGAAGTTTATCAAGAAAGTGGACTTTTTAGACAGGACAATGGTAGATAGCATGCAGGAAATTAGGAAGGAAATACAGGCTAGCAGTGAACAAATGAGAAAAGAATTTAAATTAAGCTGCGAAGAGATGAGAAAAAGTAGGGAGGAGATGAAAAAGGATAGGGAAGCTGCCAAACACAATTACCAATCCCTGATGACAGTGGTAACAGATATCTCGAAGGAAGTTACAGAAAACACCATGAAGATTAATGCCATGATGACGGATGTATACAAAAAGATGGATACTATCAAAACTGAACTGAATGGGTTGTATATAGCAGATCAGGCTACAAATATTAAAATAATAGCCCAAGACAAGAGGTTAGATCTGTTGGAAGAGGAGAATCGAAAACAAAATATTGTAATTAGACGGATGGAAGAGAGATCACCCGACAAACTTAAAGAACGTGTAGTGGAATGGTTAAACTCTTTACAAATGGGTAAAGATTTCGTATTGGAAGATGTTGTAAGTGCTTTTAGACTAGGAGGTAGAAGGGGGAAAAAATTAAGTAGAAATGTATTGGTGAAGTTCGCAAACTGGGCGGACAAATTAAAAGTCATGGTGTTTATTAAAAAGGCCGGTTCTGAGGTTTTGAAGATGGATGGAATGGATGTGGAAATATACAACGATATTTCTCCAACAGAAAGAGTGCGGCGATATAAGATGAAACCGGTGGCAAGATTCCTGCTAACTAAGGGCATATTATATAACTGGAGGTTCCCGCAACAATTGAGATTTATGTATGAAAAAAAAATGCATGTAATTGATGAAAAAATGGATGTATTAGATTATTTCTGCCAAATTGGTCTGTTTAAAATTGCTTCCAGAGAATGGATGGACCTGAGAAAAGCATTGCAAGCATCGGGAGCGCTGGAGAAGGATTCAATACTGGGGGAGGAGCTGGAGGGAGCGGCGGGGGGGGGGGGTCGGACACACTGGGAAGCCTAGTTTTATTGGAATAAAAATATAATTGGCGAGCGGAGAAGAAGTGGGAGGAGGTTAAAAGCATATATATATGTCAAGTCCCACTAGCCCCACCCTCCCCTCTTTGAACTTCAAGGGCGATACTCGAAAATGTAGAGTGGGGAGGAGAATCAGTAAAGGTTTTGTTGGTAAGTTGTGGTATTCTGTTTTTTTTTTACGCTTTTTGTCATAGATGTTATATGTTGGGTAAGGTGTCACGTGTCCAGGTTAAGCAATTCAGCATTCACACAGATTATAATGGTAAGGGGATTTAAGGTGTTATCATGGAATGTAAAAGGGGTAGTAAATTTTTTGACATCCCACCACTGCCTGGATTAAATTCTTTTTTTTTCTTTCACATTTGTCCAAAGATAGCACACGTCTTATGGTAAACAAATGTTTGCACTCTTGGGAGTAAGTTTGTTGAAAACAATCTGTTGGAATAATGCACATGGAGTAGTGGCTGCAAACCCACTCCTAGGCAATGAATTCCATAATATGGCACAGCAATGAAGAAAATTATCTTTTGTTTCCCAACCAATGAAAGACATTATCTCCAGAGGATCTGACTGTGCAGGCAGGAAGATAGCCCTATAGATCTTCAGGTTCATTGATATTTATAATTTTACATTTTTAAAAACCTCAAACAAACAGAAATGGGACTCAGATCCCAATAGTGAAATCCAGTTGACAAGTCAGATACAATTCTTAGAGACAAATTAAGTTTCAGGACACTTTTCAAAGTCAGCTCCATGGAGAGGGCAAGGCAGTAGTCTAATTCTGATGGAAGTAAACATCAGGGGTTCCCAATCTACAGCCCACAGGCAGTACCTGGCCCCTGAAACCATCCCATCCGGATGTTGGTGCACTAACCTAACGTACACAAATATATCCTTATCTGTGGCCATCCAATAGACATTAAGGGGAACATCTGGCCTGAGAACCTGAGTCTTCAAGGGAAAGATTACTCTTTAATTCATTACAAATTAAACCTCTATCTGTACATCAGCAGCCCTATTAATTAAGTGCATTTCTGTCTTGTCCACATGAAGTTTTGGTATGATTGCCTCTACTTACTCCATTACTGACTTCAAGGATCAGGTCAGAATCTAAGGCGTTTCCCTATGATTTGATGAGTGCTAGCAGCGAAGGCAGGGATTCTCAACCTGCACCGCGTGGGCCACATGTTGCCCACTGCACCATTTCATGTGCCCCCCCGCCTCCACCACACCAGGAAGTACCATGTGGTGTAGAAAGGGCAAAATGGTCATCCGGCCCCCAAAGCTGTCTGAGGGAGCATGACCCGGCCCGCAGCTTTAAAAGCTTGAGAACTCCTGAGCTAAGGTTTCAGTCAGGAGTCCCCCAAACACCAAGTTCACAACCTGTCAGTGGTGGGGGTGAGGTATTTCTAGTGGTACTGCAGCATGTCACAGAAACAGTATCGACAGCAACAGCCATGGTTATAGTGATAGCCTTTAAAAAAAAATATTTTGTGGCTATTCCTTGAGATTTGTGATTAGAAATAATGGGCTCATCCATTCTTTAACACAAAAAAGAAAAGAAAAGATAAAGCTACAAAAAGAGAGGTGAGAGGCCTGGAAGCAAATTAATGCAAATGCTAGTGCAGCAGTATCTATTTGCAACTCTTGCTTATCCAAGGTAAGCATGAAGGGAGGGCAAGATGACACAGAGAGCATCTCATGCTGGTTTTCCAAACTAAGAGATGGTGGGGCCATTTTTTCAAAGAGAAAATGAAAGTCTACAGACGAGCGGAAAGGCTCAAATACCTGGTCAAGGCCCTTAATTTTTTACATCTGTTGTTTGATCTCACTGCGGGGTTGTAAAAAATGCTGAGCCTCATATCTGCACAATGAGAAATGGTAACGTTAAGTAGCCTTGTCTAATCAAGGAGGCAGCTAGGTCTTGCATGTATATTTAATGACAAAACAATCCCACTGAAACGAAGGTGGATTATTTCCATAAAAAATATCCTTGCAGAAAGGCCAGTGCTGAGTTGCTGTTATCCTTAGCTGCCTCTGGCACCAGCAGCTCTGATCTCTCTAGATACCTTGAGAGAGAAAGTTGAATAATAATTACCTAGACTATTAACAAAATGCCAGCTCCCTATGAAATCATGATCTGGATTTTCAGGAAGTTTCATTCCTTATTGTTCAGCACAGTGGTGTAGCATGGGGGGGGACATCCTGGGCGGCACTTTTTTGGGATGGCAACATTTCACAATAAATAGGACTGTGCTTCTGCCCCTGGATTTCCTAGCAGCTGGGGCAAAGAGGCTGCTGTAGGGACGGGCACTGGGACCCTCCACCACTGATAGCATCCTGGGCCCTGCCCAGGGGGCGGTGAATTTGGCCTATGCCCCGGGCGGCTGAAACCCATGCAACACCACTGGTTCAGCATCCATACAAAAAGAATGTACCATTCACTCTGAATTGTGAGGTGATGTAGGGCATGGGTTCCCAACCTTTTCAAGTCGGGTGCCGGGTTTCGAGGGCTGGATGGTTATTTCCCCTTATCTACTGGATGGGGGTGGGCATTTTGTCCAAACAGCATCAAAGGGGCAACCATTTTTTTGAATGCCCTTGGAGGAGGCAGATGAAATGGTGCCACAGGCCAGATCTGGCCCATGGCCTTAGGTTGGGAACTCCTGGCATAGAAACTCAGTGTCTGCCATTAAATGACACCATGTATGTTGCAGCAACTTGTTATTAGTGTCAACTGTTTTCTGTCTATGCAAAAAGGCTCTTCTACCCAGCCCTACCTGAAGGCACTCGCAATGAAAAAGTCTAGTCCAATGGTACACATATAACTATCAAAGCTGGAGATCTGGAGAGTGGCATAAAGTAGCCTTTGTGACAGGGATACAAAGCATGTGGCCCTCCAGATGCTGTTAGCTTGCAGGTACCAAGATCTCTTGCTATTGGCTATCTTGGCTATCACCAAGTAGACGCCCATCTGTAAAAGCCTATCTTTCTTTTTTACATCTCCATCCAATGGTCAATTTTTAGATCAAGTCCCTTGGTGTTCTTGCCGCATTGCATCTCATGGGCACCAAGCTCCAGAAGAGAACCTGGAGAAGAAGATTGCTAAGTGATCTTGGCCTTAAATAAAGGGGGGGGGGAATTTTCTGTCATCCTCTGTCTGGAAATTTGGCTGAGATCTCTTCACCAAGGAACAACCATCTGCTAGTGGGACAATGTCAGTGTCTTTCACAACTATGAGCCTAACCCCCATAACAAATCCAAAGGGGAGCAATAAGTCTTATTTCAATGCAGAGACAAACTGTGGACCTCTGCAGAAGGAATCTCTGTTCCTTTCAACTTTAGAAATATGGAAAGAGGTAGCAGAAGCACAGAAATATCTCCTCTTGGTGCTGTTTTTAGAAATGCAGAAAGTGAATTCTTAGAATCGAACTATTCAGCAGGATTTGAACTCTAAGGACAGATAATTAAGAATACGAAGAAGGTGTATTTTTCTTCTGTCCTCTCTCTCCCTTTCTTATTAACAGAGTGCAGAATCTGGTCTTGGCCTGATGTTGCTACCATAAATAATAAGTCAAAATTACATTTCCAGGCACCGAAGGTTGAAGGCCTTTGGAAAAAAATAAAAATAAACCTAATGCCCTCCAGCCTTTTCCTATTAGATCTGAAGAAGATAATCCTCTTACTGGCCTACTTGCTTCATTAGAAGAGATCTTTAAATATGAAATCCAAATCTTCTTATAGCCACAGGAAAAGTGCTTTCCTTGCTGACAGCTAGCAGCTAATTGAGGCAACAGGGATGAAAGGATAATAATTTAATGATTTTCTTCCCCTTTCCAAAAGTGGCCACAATGGAGTTTGAACAAGGATTATAAATTTATTTTTAAGTTAGGATTTTTATTTTTGGGTGGTGGTGGAAGCAATAACCAGTATTAATATTTCCTGGTACATTCCCAGAAACAAAAGCAAAGAGAAGAAGAGGGGAAAAGGCACAATTGCTACAAAGCCATTCCCTGGATGGGTCACAAGTTCATTAGCATTTAGCCCCCAACATGCTGGGTCCTCATTTTACCAACATTGGAAATATGGAAGGCTGAGTCAACTTTGAGCCCTGAACAGGATTGAATTCACAACCTTTTGGTTGCAGTACAGCAGTTTCAACCACTGTGCCACCAGGGCTTTTATTCCAAAGGTTACCACTATATCTGACACCCTTCCTTCCTACAGTTGTTCTCTGTAAACTTGTGGAAGAGTAGAGATGCCTCTTTTAGACATGTCTTCATAGAAACCAGGGGAGTGCTGGCTATGTTAAAAGGGCACTGGAGAGGGAGTGATGAGGGTATTTGACCCTAATAAAATATACCTTCCCACTCACCTTCTAATTTCAACTCCCCTCTGGGGATTCGAACCAACAACCTCCTGCTTACAAGGGAAAATTGCAGCCTCTAAAACACAGCTGCTCCACTGTCAATGGAGCTGCTTTTGTAATCTTATCTTTGGAAGCACAGGAGAAGGCAGGCAGGCAGAGGAACACAGAACCCCACTCATTTGCTTGATCATTCCGGGCAGTTCGGCTCTTTGGATTGGCACCCAAGGGGGGGGGGCGCCATGATACTGGAGGCCTGGGGGCACCCTTGGCTGTGTCCCGGTTGTCCGATGGGCCAGCACACCACTGATAGAAACCAAACTTGGAAGCAAGGCTGTGGTATGTACATACATGTGCCCCATTTACCTTTTTTTAAATCTTTACTCATTATAATTAATTTAATTTAATTTAAATTTAATTTTTGAATTTATACCCCACCCACTCAGGAGAACCCGACTCAGGGTGGCTTATATCATTATAGAAACCATATACAATAAATACAGTATAAACCACAAATCAAACAGAATACAGTAACCAAAACACAACACTAGTACAAAGTAATAATATAACATAACCTTACAGTATTCAATATAACAATGTTCAATACAACAATATGTCATATCACAGTAACATTTGACTGCCTCCTGACTGCAGCTGCTAACAAATCCAGGATTGACTACTGTTAAGTCCTACTGCCTGCCACTATGGTGGAATTTATATCTCCCGGCTGAGGGTGGAGTCCCGGAGGCTGGCGAGGAGATGGTCTGCCCCGCCGCAGGTGACTTGCGGGCGGCGACGAAAGTCCCCAACCTGACGTGGTTTTGAATCTCCTGGCTGAGGGTGGAGTCCCAGAGGCCAGCGAGGAGGTGGTCCACTCCACCACAGGTGACTAATGCCGATGGTAGTTAACTGCCTCTTAGTTCAACTTTGTGCAGGATTTTCTTACCAGAGTTTCCAAGTTTCTTCATCACATAAAACTCCAGCCTGAACAATTGCCTATACGTATTCCTTAACTGAGTGACGTGTCCTTCTGATCTATGTTTATGTCCTGTTTTCATATCCTTTTTTTCATTTCTATGGTCTTGCACTACTAACTTTGAGACTGACTATGTGAACTCTATGGAGCGCTACAAGGAAACTTTAAGACTTTTGGTAAAGAGCGACGGAAACATTTTTTTCCTGAAAAATTACTGTGGATGATGATTTCATCAGCTTTAATGCTGCACAACAGGTTTTCAGCAAACCTATGTAAATGATCCAGCCATAAAGACACTGTAGGTTTAATGTTACAGTGGCCAGTCATTTGTAGGAAGAACAAGTGGGCAAAGGAGAGACAAAATTTGAATAAGATGTCATTCCTGGGGAATTACACATGCCAAAGCCAAAATAAATGGAGGAATCTCATATACACTGTAATGCCTGACAAGGATCCCAAAAGATGTGCATAGGCTTGGATTTGGGATGAGCTGCTACAATTGTCTGTATATCATGTTGTCACTGGAAAAAGAGGACAGCTTTCCACAAAGCAGGCCAAACCATGGCGCTAATCCTCATCTGAGAAATTTAAGGGCTCTCTCCCATTACCTTTCTGGAGCCAAGGAAGATTTAAACTCTGGACTTACAAGTGCTAGCTTTCAATTTATTCCACTATACCATACTGTGTAATGAGTCCAGATGTGTGCTTTAATTTCATGCTCCCCTTCCTGTTAGCTAAAATTCACATTTTCCCCAATTTATTTTTATTTTATTTTAAATAAAGTTTTCTATTATCCCCGAAATGCCCCTAACCACTAGGCTTATGTTCACACAAGCAGAAACATTTTACAGGCATCCATGACAAACAGTCATGTGTACTTAAGCATGAGACTCCATTTACTAAATAATTACATTTAAATCAGACTCACAAGAGTAAGCGAGAAAAAAACTCATTTAAATCAATGGAGCTGGGATCATGAAAATCGCTGGTAAGTCTCTCCATTGACTTGCATTGAAGGCAGTTTGAAACGGCAAAGAAAATGACAATGAATTAGAAAGGGAAATCAAGGTTGCGGGAGTTTGGGTGTCCCATATTTGGACTTCAATCAAGCTTTTCTTGGAATAAGTGACAGTTTCATGGAAATCCTATGACGTAGATGACCATATTTAAAAATATGTCCATATTTAGAAATGTTATTTTAAAAATCATTGTCTTTGCAGTAGAGAGACGCCAATGGCTTGGAGTGGTTTGACTTAACCCTTTAAATGCTGGTTTGCTTTAAAGAGGTGAAAATAATGTTGTAAAATTACGGAATTGATTTTAACCTTTCAGGTTTATGTTTTTAGCACAGGAAACCTCTCCAGTAGTGTCTGGCTAATTACGAATCAAACACAATCCTAAAATACTTCTAAATGCATTTGGAAATTAAACTAAAAGGCTAAATTAAGTGAACTCTGGGTCACCTCTTGCCTGCTCATTCTGTCAATCCTCCGCAAACCAGATAATCTGTGCCTTGGGAGACACTATATCGCCACTTCTTCTGTGACACTGTCTAGCATTCAAGACACCTTCATCCAGATGTTTGTATGTGTTTACTGTATTGTTTACACTTCTGATTTGCATGATGGGATTATTGGGTGGGGGACTCTCGAAGGGGAAACTTGGGATACCGATAGACACAGAGAGACCATTTCTCATTGGCGATGATGTATTACAACCTGATTGGCCCTGTATGTTTGAATTACCACTCTGATTTGTATACATTTTGCAATCTTTAATATGATTCATCCTATATTGTGTGGGGATTAGAATGTGCTGTTTATGCATACTTTGGTATCAATGATTTGTAAACTTCATTGCCCTATTTTTAGAAAACTTTTATTGCTTTTGTGCTTGTGAAAACTGTAATGCTTACCTTTTTAATCTGTTTAAATATTTCTTTTGTGAACATAGCGTGAGGCATCTTTTGTATTAATTGTAAACCTTTGTAACTGGGTATTTTCCTGTGTTAAACTTCCATAGATAGACTGCCCTTAATCGCCTTCTTGTAAACCTTATAAAAACCTTGCCCTGCTTCCAGTCGGGATCCAGCCTGTCCCAAATTAGACAGGTTGCTCATTTTGTGGGTGGGACTTTGCTTTATTGATATTGCGCAAATCAATTTAATAAACTTCTTTTATTTTTAACCCGCAATCTTATTTTGTCCAGGGTTTGTTATTCAACTCTGCTGGTGGACGCTCCTTCACTTCAAAAGGTAGTTTTTCCTCCTTTGCTCGGTGGACCTACAGGTTCGTTGTACCTCTAAGTTTCAGGCTAGTGGATCCTTCACTCAAGTCCGTGGCGTGGAGTGGGTTGTTTAGGTAACATTCACAAGTTTTTTTAAAAAAATAACAATAATGGATGAAATAGGGTAGAAATCAGCTTTGGGTTCATCACATCTATGCAAGAGTTTCTTCCTACCCTGTGATCCTTTCCAAAGTTGTTATAACTTAATTTCCTGTCTTTCCCTTTTTCTATCACCCAGTAAGCAGGCTGAATAGCTGCTTAATAGTTGGATACCTGGAATACACAAAGTATTTTTGAACCACAATTGGGCATACTCTGGTAATAGCAACCTTGTGTTGCTGGTTGATCTGTCTCACACTAGGCCAGGCCAGAAAAAACAACAACACTGCAGAACAAACTCACCAACAGGTGCCTTAATTTTGGCAGTTTCACATCTGGCCAAGACATGGGGGGGGGGGGGAAGAAGCATTTGGAGTTCAATTCCCCACTGTGCATCCTGGGGGGGGGGGGGGAGCCAGACTGTGTCACGTTGGGCAAACTGAACAGTCCCAGAGAAGCATTGGAAGATAATTCTGAATACTCCAAATCTGGAAAATTGTGGAAAGAGTTGCCAGAGGTTGAAATTGAGTTGATGACACTTAATTAATTTAAAACAGGCTGAAAAGGGCTGAAGTTTTCCCAGCTAAAGATTGTTATCATTTTTTAGACTTTGGCTCTCAACTTTTGACCCACCAAATGGGCCAGTGAAGCCAGGATTTCTGGTAGCTGAATTTCAAAGCATCTGACCTTCTCCGTCCCTTCCTTGAGAGCCACTGTTCAACTCCATTTTAAAGTGAGCACTAAGCAATTGATGAACAATATAATATCGTTTAGATGACGTCGATTCCATTCTTTGTTGCCAAACTCATTTTCATCCAGGCAGGTTTTTCCAAGGCAAGCTGCTCTGCTGTGGAATGAGATCTGTCCATTCTGGTGCTGGCTCTTTCTTTCGCTGTTGTGCTTTTATTATTATTATTATTATTATTATTATTATTATTATTATTATTATTATTATTATTATTATTATTATTATTATTATTATTATTATTATTATTGCCGCCACCGCCGCCGTTGTTGTTGTTGTTGTTGTTGTTGTTGTTGTTGTTGTTGTTGTTGTTGTTGTTATATCTGAATCTGCAGGCTCAGATCCAGGAAGAGATTTAGGGCAAGAATAAACATTCTTGAAGGTACGCAAGAGCAAAACCAAGTTAGATATTGTGATACTTTGATGTTTTGTGGTACGGATACTGATGATTTATGATGTTTACATGTTGTGTCATGAACTTGTAACTTTATTTGTGTTTGTGAACTGCCCTAAGTCGGTTTTACCAAGTATATAATAATAATAATAATAATAATAATAATAATAATAATAATAATAATAATAATAATAATAATAATAATAATAATAATAATAATAATAATAATAATAATAATAGCTTTAATTTTTGTTTTGTGATTTTTAAAGGATGTACATTTGATTATTGTTTGCCACCTGAAGTCCTCTTTGGGTGCACACACATGCAACATGAATAAAATAATGAATGAATGAAACCTTCATCTTCTGCCGTATCTGAATCAGAATATAGGTCAGTAACGTCACGTGAATTTCAGCCACCTGGGGCTTAAGCCAAATTTGCCGCCCCCTGGTGGGGCTTCTGGGAATTGTAGTCCAAGAACACCCATAGGCCATAGCCCAAAATGTGCCACCACCACCCCTGACACCACTGATAAAGGTGATCATCATGGTGATCAGCCATAAAGACTGTCCTGACAGTAGGGCAGCAGCTTCATCAATACTGGCCTGGAGCTGATGAGGACTTTGCATGCCAAAAGGGCTCAGGACTAGAAAGTGACTCACAGAACTGGATCATTGGTATGAGGGTCATGCTGTGATGCAGAAGACAGATGAAAGGCCACTGCATTATATTCTCAGGAATGAAACCTACCACTACAAAACATCTTCATACCTGTTTTATTTACCTTTAGGCATTACTGAACAAGGGTATGAATGAGTGGATTGCACTGGCTTCAGGACAACTGCCTTTACTGAACACATCTCTGGAGAAGTACACATTTTAAACTTTGTCCAGCTATAATACAGCTAAAGAACTGTAGAAAGTGTTATTCTTAATGCTGCTGCCATCTACAGAGAGTTTCTCTAAATAACTGGAATGCTTTTAATCCCATCTCCCCTGTTGTTCAAGGGGCAGCATTGTGCTGTCATTGAAAGACAATGAAAATTGGAAGTTACTGCATGAAAGACTGATTAAACTGCAATCCATGTGGCATTTTAAGTGGTTAATAAATATACCCTGTGACACTGTCAAACTATGACACTCTTCCCCTGCACGCCTGCGTGTATTTTAATGGAAACCATAGCTGGTAATCTAGCATGCCTGATTGAGCAAGGCAGTAATATCACTAATTGAATGTTATTGTGTAATTAGTACCACCTCTTCAGGGAGTAAAGGCAGTGGGTTGAACATAGAGGCGGCAGGAGAAACAAAGCAAGCAGAGAACAGATAAGAGAATGTGTCAATGTATAAACCCTTCTGATTTTTCAATCCAAAGTGGTGCAAATGTGAGCAGTGATTAATTTCAGTTGGCTATAGTGAGTTTTTTGACAGCCCATGTTACCAAGTATATGAATCTAGGGATAAAGTCAATTGAACTATGGAATGTAGCAGGAAAAAGCAACCATCTGCATGAGCAAATTGCACCAATACTGCAGCAGAATAACTCTGTTGAGGGAGAGTTCTCATTCTCCTGACCTATGATTCCATCTTCCAAATGTTTCTTAATGTCCAAATGTCTCTATGACAGGGTTCTATTCAGGAGTCAATCCCAGACTTATTTGGACATAAGGGATGGAATATGAGAACTTTGAGAGCCAGTGTGATGCATTGTGACAGACTATGACTGAGGAGACCTGCGTTCAAATTCCTGCTTGGTCACAGAGATGCCTTGGGGGTGACAAGCACTGGTAAAACCATTATTTGAAAACTTTATTAGTTTTGTAAGTGAGATGCAACTTGATGGCACAAAATACACATGGGACCTTTGGCATGTAAGCTAGCACTATCACTATACTATAACCCCCGAATTAATCTCTCCAAGATATATACTGCAAAGATGCTGCACGCATTTCCAAGCAAAGGAGTTGTGACCGGTGTCAGAAAATACAAACAAAATCCAGAGGGCAGGTTGAACAAAAAATGTGGCTATCAATATGCCACAAAGTCAGTTTGCTTTTTAAAGGATTTGTCTTTCATTGTTGGTGAAATGGACTAGCATTTAGCCATACAGACACACATATGCATAAGCATAAAGTGTGGCTTCATGTGTTTGAAGAAGTATCAGGTTCCTCTGCAGCAAGTATGCTGCTTCATTTATTTCAAGCCGCAACGAGGATTGAACCAGCAGCATGCAGAGAAACTGTCAGACTCTGTGGGTAGGCAAAGAACAATTGAGTTGCTTCAGACACCCACATACTCCCAAAGATTTCATGTTGCTCTTCTCTTCCTCCTACAATTTCATGCCTGAATTTAAAAAAAAATTCTTCTTCAGAGCTTTGATTTACAACATCGTATTAGAAACCAAACATGAGAAACACGGCTGTGTTTTGCAAAAATAATTCAGTTGAAATCTGCTCTATGCTTATTTTGTGTTCTCTCCTGTAGAAGATGATCTCTTCCCCCATTTATGTAAATCCTTCAGTGATGTGTTACAGTCTCTGCATTTTGCACTTATTTTCATATGCCTGTCAACAGAGCATTAAAAAATCATTAAAGAAAAGCCAAACTTTGCACCGCAAAAGTCCTGACAACACATTATTTTCCTTTCCTTTTCTTATTCTCCTCTCCTTTCCTCCTCCTGTCTTTTTTTGGGCACCCAAATCACAGTCAAGGTCACTCTGATGAAATCTGAGAATTGATCAATTGTGGCAAAATAGACACAGCAATAACAGCTTTTTCTGTACTCTATTCAACAGCACAATGTTTCACAAGAACAGAAGGACAGATTGTCCATGTGGCAAAATATCTATTGTTATCTTCATTTCCTTCCTTGATTCCAAGTGTCTTGAGGCAGCACAACATAATTTCCACCCTCACAGTAACCAAGCAGGTAATTATTGGGAAACAATGGTAAACAAGGGTGTTCTTGGAATTTGGTTATTATTTTAGCCAGCAGGATATAAGGCATACAACAACAGTACAAAAATGTAGAGAGATCACCCTGGTCTCATCAACAAGAGCCTGCCTGGTTTGCACACAAAATTAGCACTTTGTATGGTAAATATCACTCCAGATGCATTTAAAATAGAAATTACTATTATCATTTATTTATTAGTTCAAATTTATATTGCTGCCCACTCGCCATAGTGACTCAGGAGGGCTTAGAAACAATACATTACATTACAATACAATATGTTGATGGGGGCTCAGGGGGAGGGGCAGCAAAGTCCTCAACCTGTCCTGGCTTCTTCTTCCCTGGCTGTTGGTGTGGGCACAGAGGGAGGGGCTGCGAAGTCCTCAACCTGCCCTGGCTGCTTCTTTCCTGGCCATTGGTGTGGGTGCAGAGGGAGGGTGACGAAGTCATCAACCTGCCCTAGCTTCTTCTTCCCCTGGCCATTGGTGTGGGCGGAGAGGGAGGGGCGGCAAAGTCCTCAACCTGCCCTGGCTGCTTCTTCCCTGGCTGTAGGTGTAGTTAAGAGTTAAAATGATGATGTTTAAAAGGAGCTCCTGCATGTTTGTTGCTTTCAGAATGGTCAAAGAGAGTAGAAAGGCTATCAACAAAACAACGAAAGCAAAAAGAACCAAAACAAAAACATACAACCAAACATGAAGAGAGGGTGAGGGTTTGCCTCAAATGCCAACTCTTTCCAGTCAAATTAGTGGCAAAAGATAGTCACATTAGGTGATTAATTCCCCTCCCACTGATACAGTTAGTACATGGAAATTTGCTATTTATCCAAATAGTAATTCAGGCCAAGACATAGTGACTGGCCCTACGTTACCAAGTGAGCTTCATGGTTAAGTGGGAATCTGCAACTCGGTCCTATTTCAACTCTTAGACCACTATATTTATCTACTCTGACAGGTGCTTCTCTCCAGGGTTCCAAGGTCTCAACCATTGGCTGTTATTACTTTCCTTTTTAGAAGAAATGAAAGGTCAAGCTCTGCAACTGTCCCACCGACTTTCTCCGTGTTTGTGTTTTCCTGTGTTGCCCTCAGGAATATGCCAACTTTAAGGGTTAGACTGGGGGTGTCCAAAATATGGCCTGTAGGGTGGATCAGACCCATGACACCCATTCATCCGACTCATGAAGCCCTCGTTGCTCCTGGAAGCAGAAATAAAATGTGCCCATATGGGTACATTTTATTTCTGCATCCGGGAGCAACAAGGGATTCACGGGGCAGATGAATTGGCATCAGGGGCTTGATCTGGCCCACAGGCCATAGTGACTGGCCTCCTGAACCACATGACCAGCCCACAGCCCAAAATGTTTGGGTACCCCTGAGTTAGACTGTGTACTACAGATAATTCTGTAGCACACAGATGAGCGGCAAAATGAGCGGAGGAGGAACCCCTTCCCTATTCTGATTCCCAATGGTCATGAAGGTCTTCCCAATGGTCATGAAGGCCACTGCCAGATGGACTAACTGTGGCAGTGGCCTTCCCAATGGTCATGAAGGCCACTGCCAGATGGACTAACTGTGAAGGTGCATCTTGTTAATATCCTCAAGGCTGTGGCAGTCCACTGCAGTCCCAGTGTTCAATCCTGCATATCTCATTTCATACCAGTCATAGGAGATGAAGCCGTGATCACAGTGTGTGGGTCACTTCATGGAAAGCTGGGATCTACCTTAAACAAAGTTTCATGCCAATGAAATTTTTCCTGAAAATGATTTTCAGGAAAAAATGTATAGTATTTGGATACTATAGTATTTGGATACTATAGTATAGTATTTGGATACTATAGTATTTGGATACTATAGTATTTGGGCGGCATATAAATTGAATAAATAATAATAATAATAATAATAATAATAATAATAATAATAATAATAACAAGTAGCAGCCAACAAAGATGACAAATAATTTGAAAATTAGTTTGTCGTTGTCACTGTTTTTTGCTGTTAATCAGGAATTAACCACCGGATTATTTCTGATTACTCAGATAAATTGCATGGCTGCAACACAAACCATGCTTTTTCTCCTCCTCCTAATGATATGTTAATTTTAGTGTCAAACTTGGTGGTTTTTTGGCCTAAGCATCTCTAAAAATCCTGATGCCCCCACCTGTGACATATAATTCTTATTATTCAAAAAGTAAACTCTTATTCATGTGGAGGAAGCCTAAAAGGCTATTCACTATTAATAACTCATTCTCAAATCCCCCCCCCCCCTAAAAATCAAATTGCCCACTGTGGGGCATGTGCCTGTTGGGAACCACAGGTCTAACTGGTTCTGTGGACTCTAACCAGTTATAATGGTTTCATCTTCTCAATGCAAAGTGAGGATGACAAGTTTGTTCAGATGACGGATGCTTTGGCCAGTGTTAGAATTCTGGCAGGCACCCAATAATTACATTTCCAGAGGCTGTCTGGCAACAATGAAAATTTCATCTCAACCAAGATATTTTGAACACTTCTCACACCTTAGCAGTGGCTTCTCTGCTGAACACTTTCTAAATCTGCTCCTTGAGAAATGTCTCTAGTACATCTGTGTTCATCAAAGTCAGCTCTGTCTTTAGTTACAGTGAAATATCCATCTCCAGTGGCCCATTCTACCAGGGAATTGTAAAGTGGCAGCAGTTTGGGTGCTCAGCCACATGACCTGTACCTCCTTTGTTGCCCTCAGGCGTGTGCTTTAAGTCAAAGTTCTTTGAGAAAAATGGAAGTGGTCCAGCACATGGGGTCAAAAAATTGTATGCTGGAAGCAGAAGACAGAGAAATCTAATTTAGCTCATTGCAGGAAATCCAATGAGATTTTGGGTCCCCCTAAACATCAGGTGAAGAGCAGAGGTTTGCTACACTTTCAAGGACCTGAATCCTTGGGTTAAGTCTGTAGGAAATGGATATGGAATCTTGAGTAATTGCAGGAAATCTTGAAACCTGAAACCTTGAAAATTGTAGGAAACCTGGTAGTGTTGTGGGTTTCTTGTCATAAAAACCTCTTGGGATTTTCTTCCAATCCCAAGATTTCCTTCCAAAATGAGCAAAGCTTTAACTTGCCATACGCTGTACCTCTGGCACAAACTTGTGGTTGGTGGTTGGTGGTTGTTTAACAGAAATAACATCAAGAGTAACAAACAGATTAATTTAGGAGGTTATAGCCAGATATGCTTCATTTCTGTTTTTAAAAGATATATAACACTGAAGAGTGTTGAAAAACGACATTCAAAATCAAGAATGCTCAAATTCCTTAAAACATGATGGGGAAGAGTGGGAAAGAAAGTATTCCCCAAAGGGACAGAGTGGGAGTAAAAAGAGAGTCTTCCAATATGGTTATGATCTGTAACTCTAAGGCAGTGATGGCGAAACATTTAGAGACAGAGTGCCCAAACTACAACCCAAACCCCAGTTATTTATTCCAAAGTGCCAACATAACAACAGGGGAGGAAGGAAATGCTCCCATTGGACTGCTGGGCAGAGGGGCGTGAACTCTGTGCTGGGGGAGGAAGGAAGCACTCCCATTGGGCTGCTGGGTGGAGGGGCGGGGTGAACTCTGTGCTAGAGTGACTGCATGGGTGCCCACAGAGAGGGCTCCAAGTGCCACCTCTGGCACACATGCCATACGTTCGCCATCACTGCTCTAAGGGTACACAGTGGGCAAGATGTACACCTGATATACTAGAAAGAGTTGCCTTAAAGTGATCCTTCCATCTGCAGGGAAATCATCTAGTCCAGTCTCAAAAAGCAGAAATGTAGGTTTTGATTGGTAATCAAAAGGAAAATAAATATTCTTCACTCCTTGCCGATCCAGCTTTAAGAGGGGCAGCAAGGAAAAAAAACATTTATGCTTTCCCTCCCTTTATAAAGAAGAAACTATAACTGAAAACCTATCTTATGCAGACAGGCTCATTAATTCTTTCAACAAACTGGATGTTTACAGGGAACTTGGGAGACAATTTCCACCCAGCAATCCTAAAAAGTAGACACACACACAGCCTTGCATGGAAGTTGTAAAAGGATTGTTGAGGGGGAAGTTGTGGTACTTCAGTGCCCATGAAATATAGGTGCTGCATGCCCAGAACAATCTCCAGGAACTTGAAGGAATACTCAAAGTGCTCTTTTAGACATGCTCTAACTTAAGCATAGTACTAAAGTATTTTGGTCCTGAATGACAATACTGCATGGAAACTTGTTAGAGGAACCCATTTGTCAACGGTGGATGAAACCAGTACAGAAAGTCTCATACACAAACTGGTTGGAGCTAGTTTTTTCAGTATGATACATGGGAGCTCTCCTAGCTCTGAGCCACAAAATTGACCAGTGGAAACACACCCAGGAGGACATCTTATGTGACATCTCCACAAACAGCATGAAACAGCATCAACACACACACACACACACAACTTGCAAATGGTATTTTTAAAACCCCAGAAAACAAGACTGTTGTTCCAATTTGATGATGTTGATACCAGTTTTGGTCTCACATTGTGTGGACAACTGAAACAGCAGCAGGAGCATGGGTGCAAAGAAAGTTGAGCAAGTGGATAAGCTCTTAGTTGGGATTTTTAAAGATCATCTCCATCTGCAACAACCAATGTGACTTTTGATATTTTTACAAACATAGTATTGTTAGTTCCCAAGGTTGGGAAAGTTTCAATCTTGGTGCCAAAACCTGGTCACTGACTCAAACCACATTTGTTTTTAATGAAGGCTTATATAGCAGGCATCGCTATGTGGTTTGCACTTTGATGTCCTTCCTGATGACATGCACTGGGAACATATCTTAAAAGAAGTCATAAAAATATGTCCTTGCTTTGGCCTTTTAATTAACCAGTAATAGGGAGGCTTCCCTGTTTTACAAGCTAGTAATGTGGTTCTCCGGTGGATGGTATACTGTGCTGCTCCAACAGTTTCATTCTGCTGTGGCAGTTTCATTCTGACAACCCGTCTGCCTCCTGTCCCCTGCCTGCCAACTGCTGAAAAACAAAAGCCATTTCTCATTTGCTTTTAAGTCAGTCGGTGTACCAGAATGAGGGCTAGGGGCGGGGTGTAGTGGGGAAGTGACTTACACAGAAACCAAAGCAAGCAAGATGTGGTATATATTTCAAGGGAATGTTTGCAATTAGAAATTATGAGGCTTGTAAGGCTTCATTTTGTTCCTGTAAACGCAGTGCCTTTTCACTGAGTTGGTTCACAGACACTTACCTTTATAATGAGGAAAACATGGAGACAAGTTGTGTGCTGCCTATGTTTTGGAAAAGATGGGTTCAGCTGGCCAGGACCAGGGATCCTTCCTTGGAATTGAGAGTGGGTAGCTTAGAGGAGTGTAGCTAGAGTTGCCATAATTCTCTCCCACAAAACCGGGACAGAAATATATTTGACAAAAATTGGTGGGTTATCTACAAAGTAGCCTTTTTAAAAACAAACATAATATAATGACAGCTATAAAAGACTTTCACATTAAATGTATCAATACATAAATGAATTTATTTACAACAGTTAATTCTTACTGTAAGATGATCTGTTGTACTTCTGAGAAGTTGTGTCATGGTCAACTCTTAACATTCTCAGTTCCAGGAAACACATTGGTCAAACTTATCAGGCAGTAGTGTGAGGTGAGGATGTGAAGATTTGTCTCCCGGTATACTCCAACTCCAATGTGCCAGGAAATCACTCGTATGATGGCGAGAGTTTGAATTTATTTTATTGGTGTGTTATAATACACAATCAGTAAGTTTTAGAAATCTGGGACTATAACATGATTTTTATTGAACTGGCCGGGGCAATTGTTCCAACTTTGAATCTGGGACAATCCTGGTGTTCCGGGACATTTGGCAACCATAAGTGAGAAGAGAGTGAAAAAACTGGCTTGAGACTCAATATAAAGAAAACCAAGATAATGGCAACAGGCACTATCAGTCCCTGGAAAATAGATGGGGAAGAAGTAGAAGCAGTGACAGATTTTACTTTCTTAGGATCAAAGCTCACTGCAGATGGTGACTGCAGCCATGAAATAAAAAGGCGACTGATTCTTGGGAAGCAAGCGATGAGAAACTTGGGGAGCATAGTGAAAAGCAGAGACATCAAATTGCAAACAAAAATTCGTATAGTCAAAGCAATGGTATTCCCTGTGGCAATGTATGGTTGTGAGAGCTGGACCATTAGGAAAGCTGAGCGCAGAAGAATAGATGCCTTTGAGATGGAGGAGAGTTTTGAGAGTCCCCTGGACAGCGAGGAGAACAAACAGGTCAATCTTAGAAGAAATCAACCCTGACTGCTCCTTAGAAGGTCAAATTGTAAAGATGAAGCTAAAGTACTTTGGACAGCAAATGAAAAGAGAAGATTCACTTGAGAAAGCCTTGATGCTGGGAAAGGTGGAGGGCAAAAGAAGAAGGGGGTGGCCAAAAATGAAATGGCTAGATGGTATTGTGGATGCAATGGACACAGAGCTGAGCGAGTTGAGGAGGATGGTGGAGGACAGAAGTGCCTGGCGGACAGTGGTCTACGGGGTCGCAGAGGGTCGGAATCGACTGTGTGACTGAACAACAAAAAGTGTACCACTTCTCTAGCACAGGGTGTTAAGCACTCAAATTGCACAGTTGTATCTGACTCTAGAAGGTTCAGTGCTCATTTCTGTTCATAGCTAAAGAACCATTGCTATCTGCATCTGCAAATGTTTCTCTGGACATGTGGCAGACATGACTACACATTGGAGTACACGGAACACTGTTTACCTTCCCACGAAAGTGGTACCTATTTATCTACTTGCAATTTTTTGTTTTCGAACTGCTAGATTGGCAGGAGCTGGGACAGACAGGAACTCACTCCATGATGTAGCACTCGGGTCTCGAACTGCTGACCTGACAACCTTCCAGTCATCAAGTCTAGTGTCTTAACCACTAGGCCACCACAATCCTCTAATCACACTACAAATCTTCTAATCCCATAGGATGGAGTGGTAATAGTTAAAATGGTGTCAAACTGGTATTCTTTGCCTCTTCTTAGTTCTTATCTAAGCAATGGCATAATGGTAGAAATTGAAATACAGGCACTCATCCTGATAATCTTTAAAGTCTCACCCTAAGAGGAATCTAAATGTTCGGACGGCTGTGCTGATCCATAGCAAGGAGGCAGTTCCAACACTATCCATTTCCACCTAAAGCAGATCTTTGGTATAGCTCATGGGTCTTAACAGTCCACTGAAAGTCAAGCAACTTCTAAATAAAGAAAAACCTGTGAAGGTTGACTCTCCAAGGTATTGAAGGAAAGTGGTCAACATATGGAGGTGGTCAACATACAGAACATACTGATATGTACACATGCCTCATTTTATTTTCATTAGAGAATGTCATACAGAAACAAACATAGTGAAAACAGGAAAATCATTCATACAGTTTTGTATCATACAAAATCAATATATCTACCTACTTATGTATTGTTTTCGCATGGTTTGATCATTCTTTCGAGGGGGGGGGGATCCAAGTGTGACAGAGGCATGCTTTTCTTTATACTTTGCATGCTGCTAATCTACTGCTGCTGGAATTCACACATGAAGTCTTTGAATTCATCGTAAAGCCTTTAAATAACATGCCTGCTCCTCTATCAGACACCCAATGTTTTGTAGTTGTTGTTAAAGAGGTTTCCCTGTGTCATGATAACTCTTTGGCATAACAATTTCAAGGAATGAGATACAGTTGATCTAGCATTACTACCTAGAAGAGAAGACACGACGTTGACTGGACCCTTCTCCTGAAGGGTCCTCATAAGAAACTATTATTATTATTATTATTATTATTATTATTATTATTATTATTATTATTATTATTATTATTATTATTATTATTATTATTATTATTATTATTATTATTTATTACACTTGATACCCCGCCCCAATCGGGAAAACCCGACTCTGAGCGGCTTACAAAACACTAAAAATAAAAGTAAAAGCATAAGAAACAGTTTACACCAATAAAACATCAGTTAAAAGGTCATCAAAATATTACCACAAAAATTAAAAACAGTACACTATGGCTTTCTGTGTATAAGCAGATACTCTTCTTTGGTAGGCAAATCTTATCCTTTCCTTATCCTGATAATATGGAGATGTTTCTTCTGCCTGTGACATTTTAATACAGTCAAACCTCGCATAAAGAGCATCTCGCTTAAAGAGTAAGTTGCTTAAAGAGCAGAATTTTCTCTGAATGTTTGCTTCGCTTAACAAATAAACCAACCAAAATCTCGCTTAACAAATAAATCGGGGTTCTCAATCCCCCCCACAATTGGTCAGTTACAATGGTGTTTCGCTTAAAGAGCAAACTCGCTTAAAGAGCAATCCTGTGGAACGCATTATGCTCTTTAAGCGAGGTACAACTGTATTTATAATATAAATCTAAACTTGTGAGGAGATGGGCCCCAGGGTAGAGAGGACGATCCTCTTTGACTTTCAGTGGTGCTGCTCCCAGTCCTCTGGAATTGCCTCTGGCTGCCCTCCTACTCCTTTGATCCATGTCAGGAGTGCACCTTCCTGAAAGGGAAAGGGAAATGGGCTAGGTTAGTGATGGCCAACTTGAACTTCAATTCCCAGAAACCCTGATCAGCAGGTATATTGACTTGTGTTTCTAGGAACTGAAGTCCAAGAACACCTGGATTGCCAGTGTTGGCCACCACTGGGCTAGGTCTTACCACACCTGCACTTTCTTTTCAGGAGCTGACCCAAGCAGTTGCTACTCTCCATCTTCAGCTAGACATCTGAGAACCAAGGTACTGGAATTAGTGATGCAGAACATGCTAGTGAACATATTGGTGTTAAGAATAAAATGATAAAAAACAATATTGAAGGTATGGAAGAGATTGAAAAAACAATTAGTTCCAGATGGATCCCCAATTATAGAGATAGAAGATTTAAAGAGTTTCCCAGTGAAGATAGGAATATGAAGGAAGTGTTTTTTTTAGAAATGATTTATTATAGAAAATTTATTATAGAAAATCACATTGAAACCACATTTATTTGGCGGAGCGAAGGGAAATAGCTGTACTCCTTATGCCATCCAAACCACGCCCCTAACTGCCTTTTAAAATATTACATGTTTCTATATGTTAGGTATGTTAATCTCCTGAGTTTGAGCTCCCTCTCCCCCTTGGTCTTTTGATCTTTTATCTTTAAGTTGTTTTTAACTTTTTAATTATTATTGAAATCTGTTGATTTTTATAAATTTTAAAAACTTTTTAAATTTTTATAATTGTAACTTTGAAGTTTTTGATAATGGGTTCAGGTTGTACTATGTTATGCTTTTATGATGTTGTAAACCACCCTGAGTTGCCCCGGTGAGAAGGGCGGTATAAAAATGTGAATGAATGAATGAATGAATGTGTTTCTGCTAAGGGATTGGATCTGGATATGTAAGAATAGAGAGGAAAGATTGGGGATATATCGACAAATGAATTTGAACTGATTGCAGATTATATTATTAAATACATGGAATAACAAATATGTTATAGAAACTAGTTTAACAAGGAATACAACAGAATTTGAAGAGTTGACTCCCTGATAAAGGATTGGCTCTATTTTATTTCCCAAATCTTTCTATCTTCCTCTTCAACACCAGAAGAGCTTCTAGAGCCGCGGTTCCCAACATGGGGCAATTTGATTTTTAAGGGAGCCAATTCAAGAATGATTTATTAACAGTGAATAGACTTTTAGGCTTCCTGTATATGAATAGGAGTTCACTTTTTCAATAATAAGAATCACAGGGGTGTGGGGGATCAGGATGTTAGAGATACTTAGGTGGGGCATGGTAAAAAAAAAAAGCTTGGGAACCACTGATCTAGAGCAAACATCACAATCTTCGTTTCGAGTGGGGAGAATAGTCATACTTCTCACATTTTGAAGTGTTAGTACTTTGAAACTTTCCTCTTGGATGTGAAGTACTGAATCATGATTTTACCAAGCATATGTTTTGCTCTGTATCATGCAATGGTTGTACTCTCCAGTACAAGAGGGCTAAAAGTTAGTGCTCATCCAGAGTTGTTACATGGCTACAGCAGACTCTTTCTCTCTTTGGACAGTTGCATTTCTGTGATTAAAGATGGAAAAGATGGAACAGGACTAGTGTACTCCCCTCCATGCACAGACCTGTAATCCCTATGGGGCAGTTTGATTCAGCTCAGTGAGTGGGGAAATCCTAGGAAGGAGCTATTTATTTATTTATTTATTTTCCATATTTCTATACCGCCCTCCTCGCCAGGGCGACCCAGGGCGGTTTATAACATCACAAAAAACTGCATAATACAATCCAAACCCATCATCCCAGAGCTTCAGAATCCCAACTATAAAAGTTTAAATTTTCTAACATGCTGTGGTACTTATCACAAAAGGAAGGTGGACTGGGTATTCCAAATATTAGTAAATATTACAGGGCCTTTCAAATAAGAAATGTTATTAAATTATTAATTAGAGAAGAAACTGTATGGGAGATAATTGAAAGCAAAGAATTTTCAAAAATTGGAAAGGCACAGTTTTTATGGGGAAAAAAAGGAAAACAAGAGGAGGAAAATTCAGGAAATGTTGCTAAAATCAACAGTTGAGGTATGGAACAAAACAAGGAAAGAATTTATTCCAGGAATTTCACCGGCCTTAGAATTAGAGGATTTCAGTAATTTCCCAATGAAAATAGACAGGAGGATTAGGGATATCTTGTTGGAAAATGGGGTTGTATTCTTGAAAGACTGGGTCGAAACTTGTAGAAACCAAGAAAAAAGAAAGGAGCTTTATTTGCAATTGAAACTAAATTGGTTTAAGATCCACCAGATAAATAATTGGAATAAGGTATTTACACTAGAAGATGGTCTAAACAGGGAATGTACGGAATTTGAGACACTTCTGATCAAAGTTAGAAATGGTGATATTGGAATTAAAGGAATAGTAAGTAAAATTTATAAAATCTTAAATAAAGGTGGAAGAATACAGGAGATGCTGAGACAAAGCTGGGAGCATGAGCTCAATGTAACAATTACAGAAAAAAATGGCAGAAAATGTGGAAGAGGAGAATAATGAGAACCATGTCAGTTAGAATAAAAGAACATAACTATAAGTTGATATGGAGATGGTACAGGACTCCAGTGGGGTTGCATAAAATGTATAATAGTCTGAGTGAGAAATGTTGGAGATGTAAAAAAGTAAGAGGAACTTATGAGCACATGTGGTGGAGCTGTGAAAGCTTAAAAAATTTCTGGGGAAAGATAGAAAATGAGATTAAGAAAATATTGGATATGCAACTTGAGCTGGGGTCGGAGACAATATTGCTAACTGAGGTTGATGAAGATGAAATGAATAATGACAATAAGGAATTGATGGCCATTATGTTATCAGTGGCTAGACAGTACATAGCAAAAAATTGGAAGAATAATGAAAAGTTAAGTATTCAGGAATGGTATAAACAAATGTGGGACTTGGCTCTGAATGAAAAACTTACCTGGGAACTAAATGTTAGAAAAGGCAAATGGCAAGGGAATAGTTTCTGGAGGATCTGGAAACCATTTATTGATCACACGTTGGTTAAGAAGAAAGGCATGGCCCCTGCACAAGAACAAAATGACTTTTGGAAATTATGAGGTTACATAAATCCCTGGACAGTGTATATAGCACAAGGGTGATAATAATGATGTAAAATGTAACAGGGTAAGAGAATATTATGTATTAGTCATTGAAACTGTGAGAAATTTTATTTACATTTATTTTATGGGTATTGGATTTTCTTTTTCTAATGTTATACTGTTACTCTTCTATTTTATGATTTTTATGAATTTATGTATACTTGTATTTGTCTTTTCTTTTATATACCTAATAAAAATAAAAATTAAAAAAAGTTTAAATTTTCAAGATTTTAACTTTTTAAAAAGTCAGTCAATTCCGATCATAATTAAAAGATTAAAAACTAAGTCCCAGAGATAAAAGATTAAAAAAATTAAAAGACCAGGGGAGAGAGGGAGCTCAAAATAACCAGCGAGCTGGGGTCATGGTACTGCCAGGACCCCATACCTGTCCCACCAGCCATACCTGTAGATGTAGCCCAGTTGGTAGGAGGTTCCATAGGGCTGGAGTGGACACAGAGAAGGCCCTCCTTCTATTGCCAGAGAGATGTGCCTCTCTGGCCGATGGAACAACTAGAGAGCCTCTCTGGTCCACTCTGGTGGGAGGGACACTTAAGGCGGTCTCTTAAGTATCCTGGCCCACTACCATATAGGGCTTTAAAGATGATAACCAGCACCTTGAATTGGACATGGAGGCAAACTGGCAACCAGTGTAGCTCCCGAAGCAGAGGCAAGGCATGTACATACCGCCCACACCCCATCATCACCCAGGCAGTTGCATTCTGGACCAGCTGAAGCCTCCGAATTGTCATCAAGGGCAGCCCCATGTAGAGCGCATTACAGTAATCTAGTCTGGAGGTGACCAGAGCGTGTGTGATCATGAGCAAGGAGTTTATGACTCATAGCAAGGAGCTATGACTCAGGATTTCAGTTAGAAGGAGTGGGGCTGCTGGAGAGGCAGAAGTTGTTGTTCCCATGGAGTGGGATAAGGCCCTTCACACCTTGGTGTAGGTTGTAGAATTTCAATATGTTTGTGTGGGAGGGGCACTGGAAGGGTGAATCCACATTGTGATCTTAGGTATCTGCACTTTCATTTGTATTTTATTTTAGGGTTTTAGAGACTGTGTATATGGAGCTGGTGCCACTATGCTGTGGATATCCTACTTTGTTGATCAATATATCTTGGACACGGTTCTCATTTAATTTTAAAATGGACATCATCATCATCATTATTTTTTCAAGCAACTCCCACTCTGGTGCTGGTGAAAACAACTCAGGGTACACAAGTTAACATCAAAGTTTGTTATATCACTGTTCCTGTTGCTTTTATGTAAGCACAAATAGAAAAAAACATTTTGTGAAGTTTATGTTTGTAATACTAGTTTAACACATTCAGACAGATAGAACAAGAGTGTGTTACATAAGCTCCACACATTTTGGAGCAAAACTTAACAGAAAATTGAAGGGGCCCCATTTTCATTTTGCCTGTAACTATAACTATCACATTTCAGATTCTTATGTCTTGTAGATGCAACATTTCACCAGCTCTCAGTGAAAGTATGGTTGTATATGGAACAGATTAAAGCTTTGTCATTCTAATGATGATCTTGGGTATCCTTTTACTCTCCAAACTCTCCCCCCCCCCATATGTGTTCTGATTAGTCACTGAATCAGTGAGTGTACATTTGTATATTATAAAAATATGGAAACTATAATCCTCTTTTATGGAAGGCTCCCCCCCCCCCCCCCCCGTATTTCAAAAGATCTCTTCCCATCATTTCATCTCCATGGAAATGGTCATGCAAGTACTGAAAGCAAAATTCCAAATAAACAAAAAAGGAGGGAAAAGAGAACCAAAAAATCCCTCAAATATAATAAGTGATAGGAAGAAAAATCAAACTGTTCCACATTATATTCAGCCAAATGTTTGAGGATAGATTTAGTCCGATACCCCAAAGTTACCAGATGAACATTATAGGAAGGATTCCACAATCAGAGTGTGACCACAGCAAAGACATTGCTGGTAACCCATTCCGCTTTTGAAGTAGGTTTGTTATGTATCCTACTTCACAGACGACATACTATACCTCTATTTGAAAGAGTGTTAGAAGAGGTGGGCTTGATACCCACTTGTACCTTGCTGTAGAATCAATGGTTGGGAGCTCAGTTCCTCACTGGGAATATCAGAAGGAGACCCACTTTGTTTGGGCCAGGGAAAGCAGCACAATCCCAGGGCACACTGGAACAAGAGAATGGTAAATCATTTCTGAGTACTCCATACCAAGGGGTTGCCATCAGTTAGGATCAACTTGCTGATGATTGTTGACTATCATGTTTGAAAGACTGTCCACTGGTGTAAAGAAAAGAGAATAGTTTCCTGTTGCTACCATCAAAAGGTGTCACTTGGACAATAAATCAAACAGTGATGTAGGTCACCTGGTCGAGCTCTTCTGTTTAATTTAAATACTTTTAAATACACATCTATACATAGCATATGAAAATCTGTGCCATCTCTATTTCCAGCTTTTTGTTGAGGCATCTCCTCAATTTGAATGATGTGATATTGGTCAAAGTATTCTGAAATGATTCTTCTTCTTCCATGTCTAGGCCTGGCATGAAACTGCCAGAATGAAGGCACCTTTTGGTGAGTTCATTCTGCAGTTCTTTTTGCCTGACCCAGTGTGAGAAAGATAAGCTGGCAACACAATATTCAAGGAAGATGATCTCCGTTTCTTGAAATAGGAATAAAATGAATGGCATAACATGATAATAATGGTTGAAATCTTGTTGGCTAGCACAATAAGTTGCACTAAAGTAGATTCACTGCATCAGAGGGGATTTGGTGAGTCTTGTACTTCATAAATGCCACTGATTCAATGGATCTACTCCAATTATGACTTACTATACTAAGCAATAGGTTTTCAGCCAGTATTAACACAGCATGTTTATATACAAACATTTGCACATAGAGGTCAAACCAAATCAAAGCAAGCCAGATCAGTATTTCTTTTAAAATGTGAAGTAGGATATATGCAATTGGGGATATGGTGAAGATAAAGACATAGATTCATCTTTATTAAGCATTTAAATGTCTATTCATATCAAGGATGGTATAGCATAAGTTATATATGGGCAAAATATAGTCACTTTTAGAGCAAATTGCCCAAGCCATATTAGAACAACTAATCGTAGTCCAGAATCTCCTCTTTTTCACATTCATCTTTTGGCAACTAACAATGAGTCACATCCTTTGAAATACCTTTGAACTATAGTCAAACCTCGTACAACGAAAATATTTCATTCTATGAGGCTGTTCGCTATGCGAGTTTTTCGTTATGCAAGGTTTTTTCTCATAATGAAAATTCCTATGGAAAAACTCACATAACAAAAATTTCTATGGAAAAACTCTCATAACAATTTTTTTGTTATGCGAGTTTTTCCCATAGAAATTTTCATTATGCGAGTTTTTCCATAGGGAAAGACAGTTTTGCATAGCGAAAATTTTCCTTATGTGAGTTGGAAAGTTTTTTGAAATGCCTGCTCGTTATGCGAATTTTTGCAATGCGAAGCATTCGTTATGCGAGGTTTGCCTGTACCATACCTCTATTCTTGTTCCTCAGTGCTCCTTTTTCTATATCCAATACAAAAGATCTAGTCAGGGATCCCAGTCAGACACTTGTGACATATTATCATGGATGTAAAAATGCATGTTTTCTGCTTCCAACAATAAAAACATTTTTTTAAACTGCTGAGTGGAATGCTTGTACTTACAAGCCTGTAGTTTCACAGTAAGTAAGTAAGTAAGTAAGTAAGTAAGTAAGTAAGTAAGTAAGTAAGTAAGTAAGTAAGTAAGTAAGTAAGTAAGTAAGTAAGTAAGTAAGTAAGTAAGTAAGTAAGTGATCCTGAGAAGAATTTGATCTTGTCTCTTAAAGCCATGATTGTGCATAATACTAAGAACTACTGATTCTTATGAGAAACTACAGCTGATACAAGGTGTAAGCATAGAGCAAATAATGTTCTTTCTTGTGCTCACTGCAGTCTTTGTAAATCTGTTCACTGGCTGTTTGGTAGGAGAAATCAGTTGGGCTTCATCTGGGAAGGAATTTTAGGATGGAAATGGTACTGTAGAAGAGGTGCCACATAGGAAAACAGGCTACATCTCATAGCGGCTAAAGGGCAGAAGATGAGTTCATACTGGAGAAGAGCTGAAAAAGGATGATTTAATATTTTTCACTTTTGCCCATGAAAGGAAGCATCTGCCAGCAAATGACTACCAGAATTTGCTAGCCATTTGAAGTTGTGTTTGCTGTTTTCACTGGTGAAATTAGGAACTTGGCAAAGCCATTTCCTAGCTGGTAGGGGGACATAGACTCAGCAGACAAGACTTGGAAAATGGCCACATTGCTCATCAGCTTTGTGTGTTTGTTGCTCCTTGCAGTTAAATGATGATGGTGTCACAGGGTGAAAAATGTGGTTGCTGGGGGAAAGAAGGACAATGATGCTAAGTAGAACTGCAGTAGGTTAGATGCAACACTCATGGGAAGCAAAATGAATAAATGTCATGCTCATTGGATTTTCCTGCCAAAAAAATATATATTGTACAACAAGTAGCCAGGTTTTCTATTTTTACAGAGAATAGTTTTCTCTCTTTATCGGATTGAATCTGAGATTTCTGTCCTTTTTATGTACACTATTAGAAGGGCAGGGGGTTGGGATTTAGTCCATGTTCTTTGTAAAAAAAAAAAAACTGTATGGATGGTGAATAGAGGCCTGGATGTTGCTAAGAAACATTTAGTACCTGGACAGCAGATCAAACACGAAAGGAGGACGCAGTAGCGTAGCGTGGGATTCAGCTGCCCAGGGCATTAGCCAAATTTGCCACCCCCTGGCAGTGGCCTAGGATGCTGGTGCCTGCTTCCACTAGGGCTTCTGGGAATTGTAGTCCAAGAACACCAATACACCCAAAATGTGCTGCCCGGGGCAGGCCACCCCCTGCCTCCCCATGCTATGCTACTGGCAGAATGCCTAATCCAAATGTTCCTCTCTATGATAAGTTATATTGTATTTCTGTGTAAGTTATTTGTAAAATTGCATCTGCATTTGTATCTCAACATCTGTAGATTTTATGCAGATTTGTCCTACTTTTGTAATATATAAAACATTACCCAGTTATACACTCCCATTTCAGTTTATTAACAAAACAGAGACCAAGAGCTATAGAAATACTTTTCAAGAGATATTAAATGGGACAAATAACCACTTGGGAGATACTGAAGGGGGAACTACATCCTGTCCTACATTCAGTATCATCCTATTATGACACAACTTTCTCCCCATTCCCTCCAATCTTTTAGTTGTGTCATACCATATCTGCACTTAAGGGTTCCTTAGCTGCCTAGAATCAAGTGAGGGAACAACTTTCCTGAATTCTATTGATAGAACTGTTTCTGTCACCAGATCAATCCTGTTTGTTCCCAAATCCATAAATGCTGAGATGTTCTTCTTGTTCACTCCCTTTTAGACCCGTAGTTCTCAGTTGGAGGGACAAACAGTTGTTCTCCTTCAATCCTCATGTCTACCTGCAAAAGTGATATTCCAAAGTCTAGTGATTTAACTGGCAGAGATTATTCTGACTGTGCTCTTTTGATGTGCTAATAGTTACCTTGGTCATTTATTCTTTCTCCTGGTCCAGTGATGGAGAACCTTTTAGAGACTGAGTGTTCAAACTGCAACCCAAAAAACACTTATTTATCGCAAAGTGCCAACACAGCAACAGGGGAGGAAATAAATGCTCCCATTGGGCTGCTAAGCAGAGGGGCAGGGCAAACTCTGTGCTGGGGGGAGGGAGGAAGTGCTCCCATTGGGCTGCTGGGCAGAGGGGTGGGGTGAACTCTGTGCTGGAGGAGGGAGGAACTGTTCACATTGGGCTGCTGGGCAGAGAAGCAAGGTGAACTCTGTGCTGGAATGACTGCACAGGAACCCGCAGAGAGGGCTCCAAGTGCCACCTCTGGCACGTGTGCCATAGGTTTGCCACCACTGTCCTAGTCCATTCTTCTCCAAGTCCACCCCCACCACCCCCTGGGCCCACTGATAAACATTATAATGAAATGCCTTTTAAACATCTAAACATCCTTCTTGGGAAGCAAGTGTTTTGATTCTATCCTGAAAGGACATGGGTACTTTGATAAGTAGATGGGTGGGATTTCAGAATTCAAAGTCTGAGAACCACTGTTCCAGACCACATAAAATTAGCCAACCCATCTCTCTCATGGTGACCAGCATGTAGGTTTGTTGGATTTGTATAAGTCCTTCTACTAACATAACAACGGGGTATAACTACAATCAGACCAGTGCCAGAAGACCAAGAAGCTTTGGGAATTTAACCTCAGGCTCATCACTTTAGCCTCAAAGGCTTACATCTGTAATGGCAAAACTTGGCACTTGAACTCCAGATGTTCTTGGACTTCAATTCCCAGAAGCCCAAGCACACCATACGGGTGTGTTTTACTTCCACTTCTGGGAGCGACGAGGGCAGCGCGGGCCGGATGAATCGCAGTAAACCCATTCATGTGGATTCACAGGGTGCTTGGGCTTCTGGGAATTGAAGTCCAAGAACATCTGGAGTGCCAAGGTTCTCCATCATGGGCTTACATCATTATGTTTCTTTTAAATTAGAAGCTATTGAGGGAATCTCCCAACCCCTTTCAGTAACTGAACTTCTGTGCAATAGAATGCTTTGGATATACTGTATATGCTGGTGTATAAGACTACTTTCCCCCCTGAAAAACATGCCTCCAAGTGGGGGGGGGGGTCATCTTATACGCCGGGTGCACTTCAGTTGGGATAGACATAACTGCCCATAGTGGCCTCCCGATGCCTGCCTGGTGCCCATAGTGGCCTCCCGATGCCCACCCACCTCATTTTACATACCACCCAGTATCGCACAGTATCCAGCATGGCTGCAGCAAGCATCAACAGCGAGACAGGGGTGCCAGCCATTTCGGTGTGACCGGCTCATTCTGCTAGGTGGGAAGCAGTGGTGCTCCGCCTCGCCCCTTGTCTACGCAGAGCTCGCACATGCACACTTGCGCACTAGTGCCGGCCACAAGGAGATGTTGAAATCAAATCTGATGTTCTTTTATGTTTTATTTGGTGTGTGGAAGGTGTGCGGAAGAGGGGATAGTCTTATACGGCGAGTATATAGCAAACTCTATATTTTGAGTGGAAATGTTGGGGGGTCATCTTATACGCCCAGTCGTCTTATACACCGGCATATACGGTACACATAACTCTCCAAAAGAGTCCCTTCTTATTTGACCTGTTTGGAATGTTTGGTAGAGTCTGTGCAATATGTGGTTTTCTACATCTGTCCCAACTTTGAATTTCACCAAAGATTGTGGCAAACCCCATAATTAGGATATAATTGTGTTACATCTCTTCTAAGACGAATAATTATTTTAATGAATGAAGTTAACAGTATGCCACCTAATTTCTCAGTCTGATTGCAAGTAAGTACTGTTAAACTCCACGCCATATCCTATCTTTTAAATTCACTGGGGCAAACCTTAATTTTGCCTGTAGACCCTCTATGCTGCTTGTCAGATGTGTACACTTCAGAGTCCCTTTCTCTTGATTGCTTAATTTTAACAGCTACATTATGACAGGCACATTGTTCTTTGGGGGAAATAAAGATCACACACTTGGATTATGATTGGAGTTGGCTTTTCATGCAACATAATGAAAATATCATTCAGATACTTACAAAAACTCATGCAATGCAATTGGTTTGAAATTGTTGAGCTTCCTCGGCTGTTTTTAAAGGATGCCCTTTTTTATTTGCAAAAAATTAGGTGGATGGATCTGGGGTCAGAAGAGATTTATACTTTGCAGGAGGAATTGGAGATACTGAAAGCTGTCCTCAAAAGAGACTCAGCTCTTTTGATAACTGCTTTAAAATCCATTCTAAAATCCAAAGCAGATACATTGGCCCACTGATCTGAAATCAACAACCTCCACTGATTTACAAATCATTATCAAATCATTAAAAGGACACCAGCAGGTCATCCCTTGTTTGCTTGCTTGTATGAATATGCAGCCATATCCCTTGAAAGGAGGGTGGAAGAGCAGTTACTCTGAATGCCGAATATCCCACGTTGGTCCCTCTCTGCTCGAGAGAAGACTAGGAAAGATTTATGCCTGAACCACAGAGACCTATTATTGCCTCTCTGTGTCAAAAATACTGGGCTGGATAGTCTAGCATTCTGACTCAGTGTTCCGTGTGCTCCAGTGTCTAGTCATGCCTGCCACATGACCACAGAAACATCAGCAGAAGCAGACAGCACTGGCTCTTCGGCTTTGAAGCAGAGATGAGCACTGAACCCTAGAGTTGAATATGACTGGCTTCTGAGCAAGGGAAAACTTTATATTTATATGTAACATTTGAGGCAGTGCTTTCCTACTACTTCTCATCACTTTTGAAAGTCCTTGTATTAGGGTTGCATTATGAGAATTGCACCAACAAGGGACTATGGGAGATTAGTGGTTAAGACGCTGAACTTGATGACTGGAAGATCAGCAGGTCAGCAGTTTGTGACCAAAGTGCTGCATGATGGGGTAAGCCCCTGTGTCTGTCCCAGCTCCTGCCATCCTAGCAGTTTGAAAGCCAGAAATTGCAAGTAGGTAAGTAGCTATATAGGGCGGCCAACTATCCCGCATTCTGCGCGGCAATCTCATTTAGGGAGGGGGAATTTCGACTTACCCTTGTTTCGAAAATGGTACCGGACCTCCCCCGTTGCGTCACGAAAGCACCGGTTTCCACTCCGACCGGCAGGCAGTTAAAGAGAAACGGAGCCGAAAAGGCTCCAATAAACTGCGCCTGCGCAGAAACCCAATCTGGTGCCAAACTGGGTTTCTGCGCAGGCGCAGTTTATTGGAGCCTTTTCGGCTCCGTTTCTCTTTAACTGCCTGCCGGTCGGAGTGGAAACCGGTGCTTCCGTGACGCAATGGGGGAGGTCCGGTACCATTTTCGAAACAAGGGTAAGTCGGAATTCCCCCTCCCTAAATGGGATTGCCGCGCAGAATGTGGGACGGTTGGCTGCCGTGAGCTAATGCTTCAGTGGGAAGGTGTCATGGAAAGATCCCCATTTCCTAAACGTGCCCAAAAGAAATGGAGGAAACTTAGTTTTCTTAGGCCTCCTAAAATCATGTCAGTTCTCGGTGCTTAGAGAGACTGCTATTCTCCCTTCTGTAAAATTACATTAGCTTGCTGTTCTAGTAACAGGAATATCTTTGGTTCAGCTGATCCAGATAAGACACAGCTGTGTAGAGTTCTAGATAAACCCCATTGTGGGAGTGAAGAAGTTCACTTCAGTTTGGTTTAGTTTTGTTTCCGAATACCAAAGGAGCAGGATGCTATGGACTCTTTGTTTTGTTTAAAAGGATTATTGGACTATGTTTTGTTTTGTGGACTATGTTTTGCTTTTGAAGATTATTTATGCTTTTTATGGATGATTCTAATGGGACAATAAACTCTGTTTTGCTTCCATGAAGACTCTTAATTGAATAAAGAGGTAGGACAACACACAGACACACAAGCCTCGAAGATGCTATCTAAAACCTCCTTGTTATGAAGAGAAGCAGATAAGAAGTTTTTATTTTGCTGCCCAGTTCGCTCTCTGGGAGCTCCGGTTTAGATCTGGGTTTGTTTGTTTGTTTGTTTTTTTGATGGCATAAAGACCCCAAAGTAAGGAACGCTGAGGAGGGCCGAAGCAGAGGGAGCGGAATGGAAGTGTGACAGAAGGTAACAGCACTCCATGCACTCCAGTGTCTAGTCATGTCTGCCACATGACCACAGAAATGTCTGCAGACGCAGATAGCATTGGGTCTTTTGCTGTAAATGGAGATGAATACCACACACTAGAGTGGGATTCGACTGGCTTTTGAGCAAGGGCAACTTTTACCTTGATCTTACCAACAAAGAAAATGCATACATTCCCTGCTAATGATTTCAGACAAAGGGATGGTTCATCTCATTAACAACATTCCCACTATAAGGTTGTTTCTGGAATCGGATCTCCGTGTAAGTTGGAAGAGTCATGCATAATTATTGGAAGGCCCTCATTGGACAGGCCATCCATGATAATGCACCCCATAAACATCTATTTTTTTAAATTTATATCTCAGACAAGGGGTGTGATCATTTCCATGTTGATATGCTGCAACAAAAACAGTAAAGAACCTTAAAGGCTAACAAGTTTCATTTGGCATAAGCTTGGCGGCTCAGTGGTTAATACGCTGACCTTGATGACTGGAAGGTCAGCAGTTTGAGACCTGAGTGTTGCATGATGGAGTGAGCTCCCATCTCTGTCTTAGCTCCTGCCAACCTAGTAGTTCAAAAGCAAGGAATTGCATATAGATAAATAGGTACCACTTCAGTGGGAAAGGTAACAGTGCTCCATGCACTCCAGTGCTAAGTCATGCCTGCCACATGTCCATGGAAAGATCTGCAGAAGCAGACAGCACTGTCTCTTTGGCTATAAACAGAGATGAGCACTGAACCCTAGAGTTGGATATGACTTGCTTTTGAGCAAGGGCGACCTTCACCTTCATGGACTTTGCCTAATTCATCAGATGCTTGATTGGATGGGATAAATTCTGAGATCCACTCCCAGATTGATTAAAATAAAGAAAGATGATTGGCCAGATTGAGACAGTAGTGCATTCCTCACTGGCCAGATGCCCAGTGGCTAGCTGAGTCAGCCAGCTGAAGTTGTGTTGAGTCAAAATCACATCCCTGTGCCTTATGGAACTTTTTTTTGGACCATCATTGGCTTGACTTAACCTTGGGTCTCCTTTGCAATTGTGTCTCTAGGCTAGAGGAAGTTTAGATCTGGAGTAGCTGAACTCTTTATTTGTCCTATTTCTGCTCCATACCATTTTGGATTCTTTGGTTATGGGTTCACAGGTAACCTATGATTTCTTTGATAGAGCTCCATGCTCAGAAAAAAGGAAGAAGGCTCACAAAACCAGAGGGGAGTTCTACTAACAGAATATGTTTGTGCCTGACGCAGACTTAAATTATTATATTAATAATCATGCTCTTTAAATTATGTTTGCTTTGGCCATCATATATGGAGTGGATCTTTTGAAATGAATGAGACTTCATTTAGTAATGACTAATGACTGATATAGAGCCAGACAAGATCAGTGGCCCTGTTCTAATTCTTGACTATCTATCTCATTTTACTTATTATTTCTCTTTTCAACACCTGAATATTCTAAAAGATACAAAGTACAGTGGTACCTCGAGTTACAAATGGTTCGAGCTACAAAATTTTCACAATATGAATGAAAATCAATTGAAAATAATGGGTTGAATTATGAATTGTTCCAGAACAGATTAATTGGTTTTCAATGCATTCCTATGGGAAACCATGTTTCAAGTTTTGAATTTTGGTTTTCAATGCATTCCTATGGGAAATTCAAGTTACAAATTTTTCATAACATGACAAATGCCTTGGAACGCATTAAATTTGTAACTCGAGGTACCACTGTACTCAGAGTTGTGTGTTTTCCACAATGAAGCTTATAAAATACAGCTATACAGAAATGAAGTTGTATAATATAACAAAACATCCATAGTACAAGAATAAACAATATATTTATGAACCTCTTGACAATAACTTTATTATAGAAATATGGGCCAATATTTATAGGAAATTGTGTAATTGTGAGATAATCTATCACACATGAAAAAAGCTTTGCAAATATATTATAGATTTTGACCTCTGCAAGATCTTTGATGAACCAGGTAAACTCAACTCAGATCCCCCCCCCCCCATTTACATAAAGAAATGCTGGTATTGTTTCTGCCCATTTTTGTTTCTACCCATACTATTTCCCCTCTTCATACTTTGCAGTTTTTAGGACACATTCCAGCAAGGTGGGGGTGGAGGAATTCAGAGATGATTTGTCAAAAGGGAACATTCATATTTTAACGCAACATTAACATTTTGGTAATTAACATGGCAGTTAATGCTTTTAGCAGATGTAACAACATTAGACTTGTAAATTTTAATTAAAGTTAATGGTTCATGATAGCTGTAGGGATCGAGCATCCTCTCTGGATACTGAAAACATGTCTGATGTGATTAGAAATACTAATTGAAGAAAAAAGGGCTGGAAGAGTAATGACTATGTTTTTTTATCATCTTTGCTTCATCATTACAAACCTTCAGCAATTGATTTGGAAAGCTTTTTTTTGGGGGGGGGGAGACAGGAGAAAATCTGGAGACAGTCAAATATTCCCCTTGAAGATTTTAAAAGGGGTCAATGGGAAAGCTAAAGGGTTGTGCTTACAAAGCAATGAAATAAAAATAAGATATTAAAAAATAATTTATATAACTTTTTTTCCTTGATGAGCCTCATGAGATCAAAATGCCAAGAAGTTGTGTGAACAGACTTGGGTGCATTTCAGATAACTCCTGTGTTTAATGTAGACACAAAACCCTCAGAGTTCTTGAACTCAAAGGCTGGGTAATGGTGGGGTCCCTTCCTCCCTTCCAAATACTGTACCGTCTCATAATGAATGCCGTGATATTGGAAGCAGCTTCAAGTTACCGTATTTCATTTCACCCAAACCAGCTGCCAAGTTCAACATATTATTTGCAAATTATGTAATGAGGTGGGGAAAGGTTAGGGAACTTCTCATTCAGGTTTCCTATCCTTTAGTAGCTATCAATGAAGGTGGCTAGGTACGAAATTGCATGAATTGAAGACAAACAACTGGAGAAAATCACAGCCTCTAGGGCAGTGATGGTGAACCTTAACTCTCCAGGTGTTCTTGGACTTCAATTCCCAGAAGCCCAAGTCAGCAGTCCTGCTGATCAGGACTTCTGGGAATTGAAGTTCAAGAACAGCTGGAGTGCCAAGGTTGGCCCTCACTGCTCTAGGATGTGTATAGAAAAGTCAACAAGTGTAGCTTCTCATGTTGCCTGCTAGACTTGCTAAAATTCCTTCTCTTCTTAATGAAACAGGAGTCCTGTTAGCTTTTGCATTAGACCTCCTCCTCATCCTCATATCCTTTACTAATGTTTCAGATCTTTCACAGCTTGTTTTTCATAAGGCTCTGTTTTCATTGTAGAGACTGGCACTTCCCTTTTCAAGAATGACATTGAATTATATCTCCATACTAATGCTCCCATGTCACTCTTGACTGAAAATAGAGAACAATCTTTACAATTTTGGGGTGAGGCACCACCCTTACTTGGCACATGAACTGCTCCCTCTTAAACTCACTGTACTCTTCTCAGCATAAGAAGACTACCCCATTAGCTCTATGGATCTTGCTCCAAGGTCAGTGGTTTAAGTATCTAGCTGCAGAGCCAGACATTGGGAGTTGCCAGTCTGTGTAGCCCTGCGCAAGCTGCATGATCCTCAGGGCAACCTCAGAAGAAGAGAATAGTAAGCCACTTCCGTGTATTCATTAGCTAGAAAACCATGAAAAGAGTTACCATTAATCAAAATTGATTTGATAGCACACAATTATTATTACAGGCACATATGATCAGAGCTCAGCAAATATACTTCTTTGGACAACATTTCCCAGACTCACCAATTCAGCTCTAACATTGACCATTCTGGGGCTCGTTATCCAAAAATTGGGTTTCTGACTGTACTATATAGGGCAGTAGCATTTGGTTGCAGATCTGTAAAATATAGCAATAACGCAAGAGGGGTTAATGAAGTACAGAACACCTTGGCTTCACAGAGGAGAAGGCACAATAACCAATGGAGTATGGCTGTGTTACAGGCGGAGAGGGAGAGGTAAGTAAGTAAGCAAACAGATAGGTAAGCAATCATTTACACATCAAGCATTGATGCATAACTGCACAAACATTCATTCTGGCGCCACCCATCCATTCATTCTGCATCTCAGGTGAAGAGAAGAAAGCTCCTAAGGAAGAGGTGTTCCTGCCTGCTGCTGCAGTCCTCTGCGCTTGGTTTCAGAGCCAAGCAGCTTACATTCATGCTTTCATTTTCTCTCCCCTTCCAACCAGAGGTGTAGCATAGTGGAGGCAGAGGGAGCAGCCAGCCCCGGGCAGCACTTTTTGGGGGTGACAAAATTTCACAAAAAATAGTAATAGTATCTTGTAATCTGAACTAAAAATGTGAACCATTTCATTTCATATTTTTGTCGTAACTACAATTTGGACCAATTAAAATGAGCACGGAACTTTTTATTATTTAATCTGTGACAGAACCAGGTAAATCCCCTTTCTTTAAATGAGTGTAGTCATCTCGCTCTCTCTAGCGACTGGCAACACCATCTGTACTAACTAGTTGCCTTGCGGTAATTACCCGTGTTTTATTTTGTGCTCGGATTGTTCATGACAAAATTTATTCTTACCTAAAAGTTCTTTAGAATTTCTATAAATTTTGGAGCCTTTTAGTTTTAAATACCTAAATAAGGAGGTGGATAATTTGGCCTATGCCCTGGGCAGCTGAAACCCACGCTACGCTACCACTTCCAACTCATACAAAGGCTGAGGTTTTAGCTGGAAGGGATGAAAGGTGAAAGCCCAACTCTTTATTCAGGCAGGATGAGGTTGGATGGATGGAGGTAGCCTGAGTCTTTCACTGGTCCTAATGGTCTAGCTTTCACTGGTATAACACACAAACATACTTGGGAGAGTATCTCATTGAACTCAGTGCAACCTGTTGTTGAGTAATCACACACAGGAGTGTGACAGTAGCAAATTTGAATGCAGATGTTTCCATGACCCTTTTAGAATGTAAGCTGTTATTCTATTTTTCTAAAGGCAGGGTTGAAGAGCAAAAGAGAATAAGGAAGGCTGACACATTTTGGAGTGCAAAGAGATCTGACTTTAGAAAGGAAAGGGAAAAGCTAGGGATTTGATCTTTCTAGGATGGCATTAAAATAGGTGGAAAACATCAGATTGGTACCAGAGGTTGACCATAAACAGAGATGGATTAATTTGGAGACAATGTAAAAAAATAATAATCACAGGCCTACAAGGAAGCCTGTCTTTTTCCTACTCCAAAAGATAAGGCCTCTGTCTCCAGGACACTCTTCTACAAAACCATTGCAATGGCAGGGTCTGCTTCAGGAAACAAGATAGAGTTTAGTCACTGAAAACCACTCTGTGCTTTGCTAGAGGACTCCAAGGGCAGGAAGGCAAGCTATGGTCTAGGTCAGTGGTTCCCAACATGGGGCTCAGGCCCCACAGGGGGACTTCAATTCCCAGAAGCCTAAGTCAGTACATTGGCTGATCAGTGCTTTGGGGAATTGACTGAGGCTTCTGTAAATTGAAGTCCCAAAACCAAAGGTTAGGAAACACTGGTCCAGGTAAAGCAAAAGGTAAGAATTTGACTATGTGCTGTTTCTACAACGTAGCTGCTCTCATTTGTTACTGTGAGAGGAAAAGGCTAGAATTATCTCTAAAGGGAACAGGAAATATGAATGGCAGGCACTTGAAATGTTAATTCGGTATCAGCTGTGTGATACTTAGTGAAGCAAGTTAGTGGTGCATGGGACTTCAGCAGGTGATTCAACACTGAATTTGGCCTAAGAGTGGAGTTGTGGGGGAAACTGAAATAGACTGAATAGTATGGTTACCTAAGGAATTTTCTTGGAGAGGATATTGGTGGGGGACCATTAAACCACACAACAACAACAACAACAACAACAACAACAACAACAACAACAACAACAACAACAACAACAACAACAACAACAACAACAACAACAACAACAATGCTATTTTCTTATCAATGGCACCACTGACCACTATTCTAAATAGAACAAACTGTGGCTATGAATTGGCTAAGAAATGACTGAAGGTTTCACATTTGCTCTATATGGATGATCTAAAATTGTTTGGAAAGACAAGAGCTAAATTAAACATACTACTGGAAACTACAAATAAATTTAGTAGATTTAGGAATGCAATTTGAAATTGACAAGTGCACAATAATTACTGTTAAGGCAGGCAAAATTGTCAAAGGTGATGGATTTGAATTAGATAATGAAGAATGTGTCAAAGCAATAACATCAGAAGAGGGATACAAGTACCTGGGAATTCTGGAAGTTTCTGATGTACTACACAACCAAGTCAAAAGAACTACTTCTACAAAATACATAAAGCGGGTCCAGAAAATCTTGAGGTCAAAACTGAGTGGAGGCAATATTATCAAGGAAATTAATACCTGGGCAGTGCCTGTAATATGCTATTCAGCTAGAATAATTGCTTTGACACAAATGGAATTAGACAACCTTGACCAAAAAACAAGGAAGCTAATGACCATGCATCATGACCTGCAACCAAAAAGTGATGTTTATCGTCTGTACTTACCAAAAGCTGAGGGTGGCAGAGGACTCTTACACGTGAAACAGACAGTAGAGGAAGAAAAGCATAGCTTGAATGACTACATTAAGAACAGCAAAGAGCCTATGCTTCAGGAAATCAACAAAGGAGGACTTTTGAAAACAGTGACAAAGAAAGCAGAGTACAGAAAGGAAAGGATAGAAAGTCAAGCTGCAAACCGGAAAAACAAGCCTATGCATGGTCAATACTTGAAAAACATAGAAGGCAAGGCCGCCCCAAAGCTAACATGGAGATGGTTAAGAGCAGGAGTTTTGAAGGAGGAAATGGAAGGATTTATCTTGGCAGTTCAGGAACAGGTTTTGCCAACAAATTGCATGAAGACAAATATACAGCACACATCCAACAATAGCAAATGCCAGCTTTGTAATGAAAAGGATGAAACAGTAGATCATCTGGTCAGAGGATGCAGCAAAAGTTCACAGACTGATTATTTGCAACATCATAGCAGGGTTGCAAAAATTATCTATTTGAAACTTTGCCAGAGGTTTGGATCTGAATGCAGTAACAATCATTGGGAACATCAAGTAGAGAAAGTTTTAGAAAATGAGAGAGTCAAGATCTTGTGGGGTTTTAAAATTCAAACAGATAGACATTTGCCTCACAACACACCTGATATAACTGTTGTGAAAAGAAGACGGTCTGGTTTATAGATATTCCTATACCAGGAGATGCATGAATTGAAGACAAAATAATAATGATTTGCAAAATTGAAGTTGAGCATCTATGGAGGAAGAAATCTGTTGTTGTTCCCATAGTGATCGGAGCAGTACCTAAAGGACTCCCTGATTTGAACACCTCAACTCTCCAAAAAAAAAAAAAAACCTCTACTAGGAACTGCATATATACTCAGACATTACCTTAATAGTTCTTAGATCCTTGGTTAGTGCTTGAGCTGTTAATTTTATTCCTGTCCTTGATTGTGAACTGAATTGTTGATTTGTATCCTATAATAATCATAATATGACCAACAGGAGGAGGCTATTAGAGGCCACTTTACCTAGGGTCCTCACAAGCCTAAAGCAGACACTAGTTTAAACCAGGTTTTACCAACATATTCTCCAGTGCTCCTAAGCCCCAAGCAAAGTATTAATCTTATCCGGAATGCTGACCTAATTACTATGAGATATCTGTCTCTTGCTCTTGCTCTCCCTCTCCTCAACTTTTTATAGGCTGTATTGATATTTCCATAGCAATTTGTATGTTCAAAGAGTTGTGATGTCAGGATCTCAACTCATTAGCTACTCAGCCACAGAAATTCTCTCCCCCCCCCATCCCACTGATGAATTATGAACAAAACAAGTGGCACATCTCAAATGCTCAAAGCAATATGAGCAGGAAAACATTTGTGAGCAATCTGCTGACTGAAATAATGTTTGGGTGACAATATTAGTTGGTTGTGGGGGGAATAAATACTGTATCATAATCGGGACTTGTTATCTACATAGACAGCCTTTGGAGAACCACACTGGTGGGAATGCCATAAAGAGAGGGAGGGTGACAAAGGAAGGGGGAGTCATCAAAAGGACAGTTTTATGGGGTCGCTCCAGCTGTTGTGGCATGAATCACCTGAGTTGTGACAACAATGCTATAGCTGCATTGGAAGTTGGCTTTATGATTAGGCTGAAAGAAGCAGCAGACAGTTAATTATTAATTTATTATTCCTGTATTTCTACTCCTAGATAGGAGTCAAAAGCTCAGGTGTCAAAGTTACTAGGCTGGCCAGGGATAAGCACCATAATTTTTGGTGGTGTGGTGGTGTGGTGTGGTATCATTTGGCAGTCTGCTAGAGGCAGCAAAATGTAAAAGTTAGTGGCATCTTACCTATGTCTTCTCTGGCTCTCTCCCACAAAGTCCTCCTTCAGCCATACCATGCAGGAGATGATAAGAGCTTCAGCACAGTAGTGTTCTGGTGAACAATGAAAAATTACTTTGGATAGATAATTATTCCACATTCTATTACAATTGCTTTACAAAGAGGTGAATATTATATTATTTAATAGCATTAGATGTTTTCTCTCCTGTCTTGTCCAAATTGACATATGGACATACCTTAAACTAGTTCAGATGGCTGATTGATGAGGACTCCAAGGTTCTGGAGCTTTTGGTGTTCTCCAGATAGTCATGCCTTCTACGCCATAATAGTTTGGAAAACTATCCTGTATGTGATGTTTCATATGCTGGAAGGTTCAAAGGCTTTGTTGCTAACAGGAAGAGCTTTAATGTAAAATATGCTTTATATTTTCCTTTGTTGTCATCCACCACTGCAGTGCGGGTCCTGAAAACTTATCTAAAACCATAACATTGACACTTCGTCATTTGCTGTGTTATCTGAGGAGGTGGACAAAGCACTTATTGGTTTGATCCTTGTCCATCATGGCTAGTAAAAGCTATGGGGGTTGCTGGGAAGTGGATGCAGAACATCATTGGTTCTTCACTGTGGGAGGGCAAGCTGCCCTCCTGTTTGAAGAATACTGTTGTTCACTTACTTCTCATGAATCCAAATCTAGCTAAAGAGATTTTAGACCTGTAGCAAATATCCCCTTTTTGGGCACGGTCATTGAGAGGATAGTGGTGGATTAGCTGCAGGCTTTCTTGGATGAAATCAAGTGCTTGGACCCATTGCAGTCAGATTTTATGCCTCGCCATGGCACTGAGACTGCATTGGTCGCACTGCAAGATGACCTTTTCCGGGAAGTAGACAGGGGATCTTAATCTCTCCTGGTGCTCCTGGACCTCTCAGCTGCCTTTGATACCATTGACCACAGTATCCTTCTGGGACATTTATCGGGGCAATGGACTACAGTGGTTCCGCTTGTTCCTTGATGAGCAGACCCAGAGAGTTCAACTCAGGGAGTTTGCTTCGGTCCCATGGACCGACCAATGGCGTGTTCCACAGGGGTCAATCATCTCCCCATTGTTGTTTAACATCTACATGAAGCCACTGGGAGAGGTTGTTAGGAGATTCAATGTTCAGTATCTCCAATATGTGGATGACACCCAACTCTATCTCTCCTTTTCATCTTCTGCAGTTGATGCAGTCCGATGTCTTGACGAGTGCCTAGAATCGATACCTGAGTGGATAAAAGCTAACAGGCTGACAAGATGGAGGTTTTGGTGTTTGAGAGGTTGTCTGCCCACCTTCTTTATTACCTGGCTCCTGTTGCTGCTGAATTTTACATCATAGGGCAATGATGGTAACCTATGGCATGTGTGCCAGAGGGAGCACTCACAGCCCTCTCTGTTTGCATGTGAGCAGTCTACCCAGCACAGAGTTCACCTGACCCCTCTGCCCAGCAGCCCAATGGGAGAGCTTCCTCCCCCCCAGCACAGAGTTTACCCCCACCCCTCTACTAACTGTACACATGTATAGAGTAATTATATAGCATTGATGAAAGGTCTCTCCACTATCAAATTTCTGGTGCATAACCCTCAAATAGGCAGCAGGAGTTGTCAACCAGAGTCACTATATTCAGCACCTATGAGATGATATACTAAAGTTGAAAGAAAATATACATTTTAAAATAAATAGAGGTGAAAGTGTTAGGAGTGAGTACAGTCCATGATCTGACCACCTCCTTCTGCCTAATGTGTCAAATTTATCGTGCATGAAGTGAGCTGGAAAGGTGAGGAAGGGTGGGTAGATGACAAACAGAAACATGTGTATGGTTGACATGGTTGACATGATATACCAGCCAGAACTTGGGAATCATCATCATCATCATCTTCTTCTTCTTCTTCTTCTTCTTCTTCTTCTGGCTTCACTGTAACTCTCAGATTCTCTTAGCTGGCATGAAGGTTCCGTTGCTGAGGACCAAAGAATTAACCTATTTCAGGGCAAGCTAAAATTAGCAACGTGTGACCTTGATAAAAATGATCCTTTGTTTATATATGTCCGTGCTCCTTCTCTGCTCAAAAAGGAAAAAAGCATGCAACATTTCTGCAAGAATATAACCACAAGAGAATATCACCACCTTATCTTCTGTGATAAGGGATGAATGATCTGACTCAACTCTCCTGTTTCAAGGTTGTTTTCCTAAAACATGTTCAAAATTATTCTATATCCATATGGAAAATTCATCTGGGTTTTACTCACGATAGCAAAAGGACTAATGCAGGTACAACATACAGGAATGTGGCTAAGCTAATTGGGTTTACCATATGTTGGCAACCAGCCCAACTGTAAATAAAGCAACATCAGATTGCATTTGCTTCAGTAGCCTCCTCATTAAAAGGAATCAAGTATATAGTTTTGTTTAATGCCACAGGCGGGGATATGTTGTTGTGGATTTAGCTAAGCTTTCTTCATGCTATGTCATCTCATAAAATGCAAATTCCATCAGAGAAATGCGCCTGGTTGAGGACAGTAAGTAGTGACATTTAAAACCTCCATTCTACCTCTGTAAGAAGTCCTTTTGATAGGAAAACATCTTACTGTTGTTGATTTTCTAAGATAGGTTTATATGTTTAAACAGGCACTGTCAACTGCAGAAAGTGATGCAAGTTATTCTTTTAAAAAAAGATGTAACCACAAAAATGATCTAAATGTCAATGCAAACTGGTGTTGGTCAAATAATTTTTTTTTTGCATTCCAGGGACAGATGCAGTCCATCCTGGCACATTTCAAAACATGCCACAGTTAACACAGGCTCTCAATCTCTCTCTCTCTCTCTCTCTCTCTGGCATGCACGGATGCACACACACATGCACACACGTACACAAGCATATGGATGAAATCTGATGCTACAGTTCAATTTTGGTATTTTTCTTCTTCATCACCATCATTTCAGAATAATTCAGCCAAGTCAGGGGAAATGGCTTCTTTAAACACATATGCACATTCTCATTAAATATTTTCTCTGAATTCTGTGAAGTCCTTTACTCTGAGGGAAAGGAAAGGGTAATCTATTCATTTAGGACACAGACCATGATACATGTTTGAAGCTACATCTCCTCCTTGAGACTAAAGCAGGAATAATATCAAAAAGTAAATGTCTAAGGACCCGTGGTGGGAATAATCTGGAAAAATACAAAAAAAAATTCCCTGAAAATTGTTCATGTAAAAATGTTTTTTAAAAATAATTTTTAAAACTGTTATGTACCATTATTAAATTTGCTCAGAAGATAGATGCTTAATTCTGATGTAGTATGACTGAAAAACTCTTCCCAGTGGAACACATGAAGGCAGTTTGCTATCAGCCTGCTGGATATCAGTCAGGTTAACCTAGTGGTTCCCAAAATGGGGCCCATGCCCCACAGGAGAACTTCAATTCCCAGAAGCCTAAGCCAGCACATTGGCTGATCAGTGCTTTGAAGAAATGACTTAGGATTCTGGGAACTGAAGTCCAAAAACCAAAGTTTGGGAAACACTAACCATTAACCAACATATGGAAGAGACCAAGATCATTAGTCTCTAGGGCTAGACAGAGGAGTGTCCTTACAAACTATCCAAAGTTTGTCCATACTAGCTGCAGGAAGTTTGGGAGTTGTAGTCAAAACAATTTACTCTTCTAAGGAAAGAATAAGAAGTGGCAACCCAAATTTTAAACAAACAGAAAACCCAGACTTTTAAGCATTAAGCCCTTGAAATCAGGGAACAGTGGTGAAATAATGGTTTAGAACTGGTGTGCAGAATTAAGTATACAGCATGCCCCATAACCACAGAAACATCTGCAGAAGTAGACAGCCCTGGCTCTTCAGCTACGAAACAGAGATGAGCACTGAACCCTAGAGTCGGATACAACTGACTTTGAGCAAAGGTGACCCTTATCTTTACCCTTACTAGGATCCACTCCTTAATGTCAATGTCATACTATACTGAGACTTCAGCTGCTCCTTGGTACTGTTTCTGAGCCTTGTTCCTTCAAAACGGAAGGTTCACATTTAGGAAGACTCATGGTTTCATATTGCTGGTTACATCATGGAAGTTTCATGCATCATCTTGTGGGGTGTATAAGTGCTGAGTGTGGTATTTCACCATCCAACTGCCATCTAATCAGTTAATCAAACTGGGTATTGATACCCTGGGGATCAAATTCTTTGTATCTGAGACTTTGAATATAATGTTATAATAAGGTTAGCTAGCAAGGGCAGACATTAGCAAACCAAAGCGAATGCACTGAGAGCTAAGGAGGAAAACTCTCCTTCTCTTGAATTGATTCCTTTTGACTTCACAGTGAGAATTACCCACCATAAAATATGGCGTTGCTCATGTGTTTGAGTTTTTTGTTTCCTATAGTCCCCCCTATAGTTATCTATAACAGATAAAATAAATTTCTGAAGGAAACAATATAATTTTACAAAAACATGGGGAAAGAAGTTCCTAAAAGGGAACAATGTATTGCCTGAAAAATGTTGCAGACTGTTTGGATACAGCACTACCTAATTGTTTACAGCTGCTACGTTCAGAATGAGAGTAATTATAATGATGGCATCCAATCACTGAAAGGAAGGGAACAACAACAAGAAGACATTATTTTGAGTTTTGTTTTAATCCATCAGTTTAATGTTCAGAATATGCCTCCTTTTTTAAAAAAAAAAATTGATATATCTCTCCAGAATTTCCTACACTCTTCCCAGTTACATCTGTTTTGACTCATGAGGATCCAGGGACACTCTGCTCAAGTACTGTAGATCTGGCACTGAATTCTGGGTAGGATGGACTGAAGAGTTGTCCCTCCTTCTAGGCCTGTAGGCAGTTGCTCTGAGGTTTAGTGGTTTCTAGACCTTTGTATCTTTTTCATACCTGCTGATGACCTTCAAAACAAGATCAGCCTAATGGCAACAGAACATTTCTTAAAATCACATGGCCAGGTAGATCTGTTTAGGAGAGCTGCACGCAAATGTCTCCCTGGTGACAACCCCAAAATGGAATATTCTGGGGGAAATGTTGCAAACAGACTTGGATCTCCTGCCGCACCCAAAACCCTGCTGTTCTCTCACACTTTCTGAACTATCTTGAGAGTCCTGCATTATTGTGGGTGGGGCAGAATACAACATAGTTCTGTGTTGCTATGAGCAGTGAGGGATCCTTGTTTCTAGGTAAATATTGCAGCATATATCCAGCACACACACTAGCCACTTCATATATCTAAGATAAGCAGGAATGCTCCTTCCTCAAAGCAACATCAAGAAAAAAGGTTAGTCAAAAAAAGTAACTACCTTTGCCAGGCGTTATGTGAGCTGGTTGAAAGGAGCTTTGTTATCCCTTTATTATCTCTTCCCCTTGTGCCTATACCAACTGCCAGGGGAGGAAGAAGCCAGGGCAGGTTGAGGACCTTGCCGCCCCTCCCCCTGTGCCTATACCAACTGGCAGGGGAAGAAGCCAGGGCAGGTTGAGGACTTTGCCGCCCCTCCCCCTGTGCCTATACCAACTGGCAGGGGAAGAAGCCAGGGCAGGTTGAGGACTTTGCCGCCCCTCCCCCTGTGCCTATACCAACTGGCAGGGGAAGAAGCCAGGGCAGGTTGAGGACTTTGCCGCCCCTCCCCCTGTGCCTATACCAACTGGCAGGGGAAGAAGAAGCCAGGGCAGGTTGAGGACCTTGCCACTCTTCCCCCTGTGCCTATACCAACTGCCAGGGGAAGAAGAAGCCAGGGCAGGATGAAGACCTTGCCGTCCCTCCCCCTGTTCCTATACCAACTGCCAGGGGAGGAAGAAGCCAGGGCAGGATGAGGACCTTGCTGTCCCTCCCCCTGTGCCTATACCAACTGCCAGGGGAAGAAGAAGCCAGGGCAGGTTGAGGACTTCGCTGCCCCTCCCCTGTGCCCACAGCAACATATTGTATTGTAATGTAATATATTTTTTGTAAGCCGCCCTGAGTCGCCACGGCGAGTGGGCGGCAATATAAATTTAAACTAATAAATAAATAAATAAATAAATAAATAAATAAATAAATAAATATCCCCCAAGCTTGTTACAGGTGAAGCAGTTAATTGTGTTACTTGTCAATTTTGATGTCCAGTTCTCAATCTATGCTAGTCTGGAATGGAGAGGAAGAAAGGGACAAACCATACTGCTAAACGAAATAAGACATCACCTCCTCATATGTCTGCTATGAATTGGCAGGGCCCTCAGGAAATCAGTGGCTCCATCACAGATTCCCCCACTGCAACAGGATTCCATAGTGAGAAACTGAGCTGTGACCCAGATAGATGTAAGTTCAGAACTGCTAGGAATTCACTTTGTGACCTTAGCCAAACTACTGTTTCGCACTTCTGTCTGCAACAAGGTGATGATGATAGTCATTGTTAGCTTCTACTCATATCTGAGTATTGTATTTTCCCTGGAAATCATTTTCACTGCTGCCAACATGCAGGTCTGGACTAGAGGCTTCAGTTTCACCTGAAACTTGCCTTCACTGTCCTTATCCCATCACCGTTGGACTTTGAAAGAAGAATGACAAACAGGAAAAATGCCATTGGTGTGAATTTGTTTAAGGTGGATTCCAGCTTGCCATGAAGTGACCCACACACTGTGATCACAGAGCCATCTCTGGTGGCTTGTATGAAATGAGACATGCAGGATTGCTACAACGGATTGCTGCAGCCTTGAGGATATTAACAAGGTGCGCCTTCACAGCCAGTCCATCTGACATGGCCTCTTCCGCCTCCATGACTGTTGTGAATCAGAGTTCCTCCCCCGCTCATTTTGCCATTGGCCCCAATATGCTGATTTCCAGTGAAATTTTCTTCACTGAGGGGACCATCACCCTACCTAAAAGGGACTCACCTGTCCATAGCCATTGGCCCCTTTGGGGAGTCAACTTATTTATCGCTACCCAACACTTGGCATTGAGTAGCTGGCTGTACAGTCTACTCCATTACCGCAGCAGTTTGTCCGGCCAGACAATATGATGATGATAGTCCTCGCCAGGTTTAGACAGATATTCTCAGATTAAGGCCATAACCTGTGGGAAATACACTCCAGAGGCTTAAATAAATGGTAAACATAATGCTGTGACTAACACAGTTCCTGTTGTGCATGACCAAGACATTCCAGCATCGTATTTGCAATCTCACTCATCCTCGATCTGTATTCTTTTTGAGTTGTCTCTCTAGTACCTTCACATCCCTCAATTATTGTCAGTTTCCTAAGAAAAAAAGAGAGGCAACAGATGAAGGAATGTTTATGCTATAGACCACATGTGCACTCTATGGCAGTATCTCAAATCTGCAACTCTGCAAAAAACAAACAAACAAACAACCCCAAAAGACAGTGCATGCATTTTCTGAGCATTATCTGCAGTAATACCAGATGTCCTCTCATTTGATTTCATATCTGCACCTATGTTCAGTCTGAGGTTTGTGTGTTAATGTAAACTTTATGAGTCTCCCATTTTTATGGGTGATTTTTTTAAAAATGACAAACTTTTTTTGGAGATATATTGCTTGTAAATAAATATAGTCTTGGATTTTGGACTAGCTGAGACAAATTTTGGGAAGATAGCAATGTACCTCTGTGATATTACCTCTGTGTGAGGGTTGGGCTAACCCTTCCATATTCGTTCATAGCCAGTCAAAATTACCATAATTTTTCTTTCATCTTGACTTAGCTTGGTCTCAGAACTTGAAATACAGTCATACCTTGCATAATGAATTTAATTCGTTCTGCAAGGCTGCTCGCTATGTGAAAAAATTGTTATGCGAGTCTGACTCGCATAATTAATTTTTCGCTATGCGAGTCGGACTTTTCCCTATGGAAAAACTTGCATAACGAGCATTTCTATGGGGAAAACTCGCATAGCAAAAAAATTTCGCTATGTGAGTTGTCCCCATAGAAACACTCATTATGCAAGTTTTTCCATAGGGAAAAGTCCAACTCACATAGTGAAAAATTCGTTATGCGAGTCACACCGCTTAGTAAAAAACTTGCTCGTTATGCGAGTTTTTTGCTAAGCGAAACACTTGTTATATGAAGTTTGACTGTATGTGTTTGAGTCCCAAGTAAATGGTACTGGATCACTCTGAAGGGGGAAATGCATAAAGAAAAGAAAATATACCAAAAAAGTGTTTATAATCAATACTATTATAACCTCTTTTGACTTTGGGAATGGGACGGCAGAGGATGAGATGGCTAGACAGCATTGTTGATGCAGTGGGCATAGATCTGGCCAGGCTATGGAGGATGGCAGAAAACAGAGGAGCCTTGCATGCTGTAATCTGTGGGGTTGCAAAGGGTTGTACTTGACTGTGCTACTGAGCAACAAGAACACACTATTGTGCGCTATCTTTGTTACAGTGACTCAAATGGGCATGTAGGACCCATTAGACTTGCAAAAGATTCTGTTGTTTCAATTGAAAACTGCTAGAACTGATCTTTTGACATAGGATTCTGTATTGGATTCTCTTTAGTGACTGTAGGGATTGCCATAATGAATGCCTGCACTTGAACATTTGCTAAACTAGTGCTTACGGTTATGGCTTTAGCTGGTGACCTTAAAGAGACAACCAATAATATAATATAATATAATATAATATAATATAATATAATATACAGTAATACCTCATATAACATTAGTATCGAATAACACGAAAATCGCATAACATCAAGGAATCTGGGGGGAAGAATTGCATCAGATAACATTAAGATCCTATGGGATGCTTCAGATAACAACCGCGAAAGCCTGTGTGGTTACAATGTATCTCTATGGATCCCATAGAGGATCAGATAACACGAAAAATCATATAACACGAAGACTTGTGGAACCAGGTTTTAGTGTTATATGAGGTTTTACTGTAATATAATATAATATAATATAATATAATATAATATAATATAATATAATATAATATAATATAATATAATATAATATACAGTAAAACCTCATATAACACTAAAACCTGGTTCCACAAGTCTTGGTGTTATATGATTTTTAGTGTTATCCGATGCATGTTAAAATCCTATGGGATCCATAGAGATACATTGTAACCACACAGGCTTTAGCGGTTGTTATCTGAAGCATCCCATAGGATCTTAATGTTATCTGATGCAATTCTTCCCCCCAGATTCCTTAATGTTATGCGATTTTAGTGTTATTCGATACTAATGTTATATGAGGTATTACTGTAATATAATATAATATAATATAATATAATATAATATAATATAATATAATATAATATAATATAATATAATATAATATAAGTTGACTGAAATGAATTTATAGTATAAATAAAACTAAATCTTTCCATAGGAATCTGTAAGACTGACAGATCCTCACCCCCACCTCCACCCCACCCCGGATCTTGGTCATGAGGGCAGAATGGCCAGCATACCAAGTCACATGTTGATCCTTGTCCTATAGGAAACAAAGAGATATGTCTAGCAGGCTCTCCTATAAAGAATTCCCTCTCCAAGGCACAGAAATTTGATGTCACAAATATCACAGCTGAGTCTGTCTAGGTCAGAGCAACCACCAACCCAAAAATGTCCAGCTCACCACGGAAGATACAGTGAGCTCCTAGCAGAGCCTATCTACTCAAGAGACAGTAATTGAAACTAAGGACTGTTGAATCGAATGCCTTTAAATGCACTAGGAATACTAGCAAAATTCTCTCAAGCTGGGCTGGAGGCAAATTTTGGTGGTTCATTAAAACTCCCTGTCAAAGGAAAGGCATGGTGCCATTGGTTTTAAGTGGTACTTAAATAGCTTTAAGGATTAACTGGTTTTAAACTTAGTGCTGCTAGATCTTTGCACTCTCTTATTTGGCTGCTGGTTTTACTTTGGTTTTATGGTCTGCTCAGTTTTTATGCCTTGCTGTTGGTTTCATTGTGTTTTTTTTATCATTGTTTGTTATGTTATACTTTGTTTTTTAAACATTTGCCTACACACCACCAAGAGATCTACTTTTATTGGGTAGTCCAAAACTGTAATAAATATACAAATGGTATAATGTAGTAGCTTTATTACTGTGGTTACACATTTATAGTTGGTGTCTTTTAGTATGCCATAATTACTTGGGTAATGCATTTGCTATTTGGATTTATACTTGTATTTTAAACTTTTATGGAAGCCAGGCTGCGAGGGCATCTGTCCTAAAAGGCAGCGTATAAATATTTAAACAATTAAATTATGTTTCCAAATACTTCCTTAGCTTCAACAAAAATAGATCCATGTTAGAACTCATAGCTTTTCATGTTGAGAACCATTCTGTGTCACCAGGAGAGAGTTTTGTCCTGGCAAGACCAATTTTTTTTTTGTCAGCCAGAGGTCAAGAGCAATGCTGGCAGCCAAAGATGAATGCATGACTTTTGAAATACTCTGCCCTATACCAAGTCAGATCTCTGGCCCACCAAGCTCAGAATGTTCTGTTTGGACTGGGAAGCCCTACAAACCACAGTTTCAGAGAAGGGTCTTTCCTTGTCTCATTGAAAGACGCCAACCGTTGACCCTGGGAAATTTGACTTTGTTAACCGAATTATGATTCTTTCAAACTATATTGGACAATTCTAATATTAAGTATTAGCCAGGGACTGTAGTGGCTTAGTGGTTAAGACACTGAATTTGATGACTGGAAGGTTGGCAGTTCAAGACCTGAGTGTAGCACAACGGAGTGAGCTTCTGTCTCTGTCCCGCTCCTGCTAACCTAGTAATTCAAAAGCAAGAAATTACAAGTAGATAATAATTTCATGTCAGAGATTACTCTGGGTTGAAAAGATTTTTGCTGGAGAAACTCTGCTCAGGAGATGCCTGAATGGGGCTCCTTTCATGTCCCCAAGTGCAGCCCTGGGGTATCGAAACCCAACCTTCCAGTCTTCAAGCTCATTGTCTTAGCCACTAAGCCACTGGGGGAGTAGATAAATGGGTACCAATTCAGTGGAAAGGTAAATAGCATTCCATGAACTCTGATGTCTAGTCATGGCTGCCACATGTCTACGGAAATGTCTGCAGATGCAGACAACGCTGGCTCTTTGGCTATAAACGGAAATGAGCACTGAACCCTAGAGTCGGATGCGACTGGCATTTGAGCAAGGGTGACCAGTGCTAAAATTAGTCCAAAACTTTAAATTTTGGATTTAATTTTTATTTACTCTTCTTGGCTCTCAACTGAATGAATTTTTGTTGCATATGTTGCTTTCCTGGTTTATTCTGAAATTTGACTTTTAATATTAGTGGATGAATTTATGAACTAATTAACTGAATTACAATTGTACATCTTATGTAGTCAACTGTCTTGGAAGGGCTGCAGTGTTGAAAGGCAGCTAAACATACATTAAATAAAGGAATTTAAAAATCACATGTGGGCATCTTGTACCCAATTGCTTTCAGGGTAATCGTGCATTTAATTAATTGCAGGGCTACTAAGAATCATCTATGAGAAGAGAAGAGAGCCTTGTACCTTTCCTTGAACTCACTGTAGGGAAATCAGAATATAAAACAAACACATAATTAATGATACAATGTTGACCTACCCATCATGCATGCATTGCATAGCTCCCATAGATATGACAGAATCCTCTTCTAGTTCTTTATTTTTTCCAAGGCTGGTGGAGCATTTTGAGGAACCAAACATATTCACAAGAATGATGGGTGCACCCTATGTTTAAGATTACATCCTTAAATTTGTTGTTGTTCAGTCGCACAGTCGATTCCGACCCTCTGTGACCACATGGACCACTGTCCGCCAGGCACTCCTGTCCTCCACCATTCCCCTCAACTCGCTCAGCTCTGTGCCCGTTGTCTCTACAATACCATCTAGCCATCTCATCTTGGGCCGTCCCCTTCTTCTTTTGCCCTCGACCCTTCCAAGCATCAAGGCTTTCTCAAGTGAATCCTCTCTTCTCATTTGATGTCCAAAGTACTTTAGCTTCATCTTTATTATTTGACCTTCTAAGGAGCAGTCAGGGTTGATTTCTTCTAAGATTGACCTATTTGTTCTCCTCGCTGTCCAGGGGACTCTCAAAACTCTCCTCCGCTTTCCTAATGGTCCAGCTCTCACAACCATACATTGCCACAGGGAATACCATTCCTTTGACTATGCGAATCTTTGTTTGCAATGTGATGTCTCTACTTTTCACTATGCTCCCCAGGTTTCTCATTGCTTGCCTCCCAAGAATCAGTCGCCTTTTAATTTCATGGCTGCAATCATCATCTGCAGTGAGCTTTGATCCTAGGAAAGTAAAATCTGTCACTGCTTCTACTTCTTCCCCATCTATTTTCCAGGGACTGATAGGGCCTGTTGCCATTATCTTGGTTTTCTTGATATTGAGTCTCAAGCCAGCTTTTTCACTTTCTTCTTTCAACCTAAATCAGGAGCTTCTTTAGGTCCTCCTCACTTTCTGCCATTAGGGTGGTATCATCTGCATATCTCAAATTGTTGATGTTTCTTCCAGCAGTTTTGATCCCAAATTGTTGTTCCTCCGTCCCTGTATTGCGCATTATGTGTTCTGTGTATAAGTTGAATAAGCAGGATCCATATTTCAGATGGCCTATTAACAAGAATGCTGAGTTCCTCCCATAATACATTGCTGACATTTCTATTTGATTTCCTATAAGCTTAAAATATAAATATAAAGGATTGCTTAGCATGGCAATGGGCTGTGAACTGCAGCTGGCATTTGCTTAGGATACAGCTCTGTATAGAAAAAAGCTAAATATTCACTGAAGATGCTTACATTTCTTTGTTGTACTAATTTATTAAAATCACCATATAGATCTCAAATGTCTTCACTCTTTGTAAAAATAGACATGGAACTGAAGTAAACTAATGACAATTCAAGTAAAATTTATGCTTCAGGCAAATACAAAAGCAACTGCAAGACTTATTTTTTTGAATGACAACAGCAGTACTTTTTAAATCAAAGATTAAAGAATAATTGCTGGGAGAAATGTACTGACCAGAACCCTACTGATTACTTACACAGGCCTAAGTTCAGTGGTGCAAACTGTGACACAGAATTGTGCCTAATTAACAAATTACCATTCACACCCTTTGTCAAATGCCAGTCATGTGAGTCGATGTGTAAGGAGGCATACAAGTGGTAGCTTATTAACTAGCAGTGATTCACCACTGTGATTTACAACCTTACATTAGTGTAATTAACCAATGGCTGCCGGATATCTCAGTGAGTTAGGTGAGCAGAATGTTGGGAGTTTAATTTCCTCTTGAGCCTCCTGAGGGAAGTGCCAGACTTCTCAAGAAGTTCCCAAGAGAAGAGACTTATAACCACTTCTGATTACTGTTTACCTAGGAAACACTGGAAAAGATTGCTTTAAGTCAGAATCCACTTGTTCCTGGCCGATTTTCGAAAGATAGGTTCTTTGACTTCCAGATAGAGAAATTAGTAAATAAAGCACATTTTTCTAAAATTCCATTTTATGGCATTTCAAATCATAATGCTTCCTATTGCCAAGGTGCAGCATCGAAAATATGGAATAAAGAAGATTACAGAGCAGACAAGGAACGGAGCTAAAGAGATGGTCATCAAATGACCAGACATACTTTTTTCCAAAGCCTGGCTAAAGTATATTAAGACTACTAAACAGAATGAACCTAAGGGTTTTTCTAGCTATGTCAAAAGTTCTCCATGTTTAAGATTGCATCCTAAAACCCTAACATTTACACTTTTAAAAAACAAGGGATACTTTACTTATAGAAGCATTTATAGTATGATTTTAATTATTTTAAATGGTTTTCAGTCCCTGGTTGTATTAATGACAACATGCAGTAAAACTGCTTTTTAATATTCATTTACTTCTTTAAAAGCTACTTTTGTTTTTAATTATTTTGTAAGTTGAATGGGGTCCATTTTTTAGGAGACAGACGGTATAGGAATAACATGAGTGAAAGCAGGAATGAATTATGAGTCCGCTACAACCAGAACGGCAACTTTAAGAACTTATTTAACCCTGTTCATTTTGGCTGAAGATACCCAATTATCAACATACAATATTAAACAGAACATTCCCTGAATTATTGATGACTCTGGTAACTCTGAGAAGGGAGACTGACTGACTAACTAATTTCCTCAGGGCCTTCGTTAGAGATATCATTGCATAAAGAGCTGAACTAAAAACTAGAGACATTTCAATGGGGGCTAGGGAGGCTATTTTCATAAGAATAAATAAAGGAGATAAAGCTCATCTCCGTTCAGAAAGATACGCATACATTCATCTCTGTGTAAACCTGCCTAAGTAACACTTTAGTCAATGCCTTCTGGAGCTGAAAACATACGTTCTCTATTGGAGAAAAATATTTTATTTATTTAAAAAGAAATATTAATTCATTTGCCATTTATTCCTGCTTAATTTATTCTCCCTTGTCTTTAGGTTTACAAGGGGAAATGTGGATAATTGGTGGGATCAATTAAGTGTTAAGATTTGTTTTGGACAATTTTCTTCTGTGGACTTTTTTCCCACCAGCAGTAAAAAGGTAATGTCAGAACCTCAAGGGAAATGGTTTTGGATCTATGGTGTTATTTGTGTACATTTAATAAATGACTTAGAACTACTTATATCTGTATGGTGTTTTTTTTTTCATTTGTTTACCACCTTTCTACCAGAATGTGGACTGGAGGTGGCTCTCAAACAGTTAAGAATGAGTAGGATTAAAAACACTGTAAGTTATATTAACAAACAATTGAACATATAGCAATATTTAAAACAATTCTTAAAACTTAGAAAGGCAGGGACTTGCCATAAATAAACTAACATTTTTCTATTCAATTGTTAAAACTATGCCTAGAAGCAATCATGGTGGTGGGCCAACATGGCCTTTCAATGCAGTTGTTGTAACAGTAACGTCACATGGATTTCAGCTGCCTGGGGCTGAAAACAAATTTGCCACCCCCTGCTCCTGCTCAGGCTTCTGGGAATTGTAGTCCAAGAACACACATAGTGCAAAAAGTGCTGCCCGGGACCGGCCGCCCCCTTAGCCCCTCGTAAGCAACGCCACTGTGTTGTAAAAAGGAATTTATGTGCTCCCTATTTAATTTTAATGTTTTCTTTAATGTTTTGCAGATTCCGAGAGGTGATATCCATGTTATATCTTCTCCATCTTCCTACAAAAATTGTGCACTCAAATTACTAGTGGCTTGGAATGCTGGCTGGCAGTTGGAAGAGCAATGTCAAAGAGTCTCCATTGTGCAGTGACAGGCTGAGCCTAGATTGGCTAGTCAATAAGCAAAAACTGACCCAGTCAGGGTGGAAATTTCTCGAAAAAAAATATATGTGGGCTGGGATTCACGTAGATCCATTGGGGAATGATTTAATCATTGTGATGGCTGGCTCATTCAGCATCAGAACTTTGGTCAGCAATAAATGTCCTTGTTGCTCCATATAAGTGGTGATAGCAGGAGATTTTTTAAAATTACTCTTATTGCGGACTCTTCCTATATGTTTTAAAAAAAGAGGGGGGCAGATGGATGTGAAAAGCTTTCGGTGAGAGGAAACAGTTGAGAGCAGAGGAGAAGAGGTGATGCAAGCCGGACAAGGCACTTTGGGGAGAGCAACAAGTTAGCTTCAGACAAGCGCTTGCCTGGCACAAGGGACAAAAAGGCAAAAAGAGAGAAATAAGGGAGAAATAGTTGCGCTGACTCTCTACATTGAGATAGGCAATCACGCATGGCAGGAAATGAAAAAATTGGAGACCTTTCGAATCAGAGCAAAATAAATCACACCCTACTGACTGTAGAAAAACAATGGAACAATAAACATGTTTACTTTGTATAATACTGTACAGTATTCTTCTTCTGTGTCTAGGCCAGACGTGAAACAGTTGTGAAACTGCCAAAATGAAGGCACTGTGTGGTGAGTTCATTCTGCAGTCTCTTTTGCCTGACCTAGTGTGAGAAAGATCACTAGCAACACAAGGTTGCCGCTACCAGGGTATGCTGATTGTGGTTCAAAAATACTACAATCTTGAGGAGGCTCTTTCTGTATACCCCTTTTATAATATAAAAATACATTACTTTACATATTATGCAACTGATTGTTTGATTGCAGATTAGGGTGCCCAGATGTGGAAAACTGGACCTGGCAACCTGTCATAAGAGAACTGACTGTTCCTAAAATTCATGTCAATAGCATCATGCAGCTTGCCTTAGGGCTTGTTTCTTGCTCTAATTTAAGGAAGAACTTTTGTCTGTTAACTTCACTAACAATAGAGGTACAAGGTGAGATTTCTTGCACCTTCTCCCTCACGCCTAATTCATTTTTGCCACTTATAAAAAAACTTTGGTCTCTTGCTCGCTTCCCTCTGTTGGATTCTCTTCTTGATGAATGGGTCTTCCAGTGACAGCACATCACTCTATTGTTGGTGAGAGACGAGCCTTCCAGAAGTTCCCATTTAACTAGAAAAGACAGACAAGAAAAGCAGAAATATCTGCAAAATATCTGCACACTTATGTAAGTGTGGAAAGGCTAGAGCTTTAGAAGGGATAAATATTTGTAACAGGCACCAGAAAAACATACGGCTTAGTAGAATACATTTTTGTCTAGAGGTTAATCCCTACTAAATACAATAGAACATATTCTCAAGTGTCTGTGTATAGTATTTCTGGTTTGCCTTTTATGGGACTTCTGAGTAAACAAACACACATACCGGTAGGACTGAACAGTATGTTGAATACACTTAACCATGGAAAGGAAATCAAAATTCATTTAGATTATGGTGTTTTTAGGATTGCATTGTAGAGTGGAACTGTGAAATGTTCCTTCTCTGGACTATGGAATCTCCCAATGTGCATCATGGGTGGTGTTGTAGGAAGAAAAGGAAGAATGATTTGGAATGATTTAGAATTGTTTGATCATCAAGCAAATACCTTCCTTTTTAGGCAGGCTTTCAGGGCTTATTAGTGGGGATCTAAGGAATGTTGCATATATTACATTTAGAGCTTTTGAAATATTTTTAATATTGTTTTTAATCTTGGTTTTAATATTGACTAATTATAATTTTTGTATAGTATTTTAAAAACATTTAATTACTGTATGGTTCTAATTGCTGTGAGCCAACTTGGATCCCCTATCTGGGAAAAAGGCAGCATATAAATAATTTAAATTCTTCTTCTGTGTCTAGGGTGGATGTAAAACTGACAAAATGGAGGCACCATTTGGTGAGTTCATTCTGCAGTTTCTTTTGCCTAAACCAGTGAGAGGATTAGCCGGCAACACAAGGTTGCCGTTACCAGGGTATACCGAATTGTGGTTCAAAATACCACAATCTTAGAGGAGGCACTTTCTGTGTACTTCAGTAATTTAAATGAAATGATAAAATAATAAGAGTACAGTAATTAAAAAAAATCTCCTGCTGTCATCACTTCTCCAGTTGAAAGTTTCTACTGAGTGTTGATCATTCTATAAATAGAAGGAAGCTTTCTAGTCATAGAAGGTACATTCTGCTATACCCAATCCAATATTTTTATAGGACCTTTATAATAAATTTTGCTTAGTTTATGTAAATTCTGATCCTCTGCAAAACACAATTTGTAAAATTACTTTTTAAAAGTAATTCATTATTAACACCATGGTGCTCTGCTTACTGTTTAATATGAGTTGGTTTGAGTTCCTTTTTATATATCTATCTCTAAAAAGGATGGTCTAAAATTAAAATTAAAAAAAGATTCCCCTCAAAGTGTCCCAACAAAGCATTTTGGCTCCCCACATATAAGAGGTAAATGATTCTCACTGTATAAGGGAAATACTGTAAATAGTATTGATGCTCATTACATCACTTACAGATTACTGTACTATATTCCCCACAAAAGTAAACATGTTAATTTATGTCAAGTTACTTTGAAGCTGGTACTGCAGTGGCTTAAGTGGTTAAGACATTGAACTTGATGACTGGAAGATTGGAGTTCGATTCCTGAGTACTGCATGACTGAGTGAGCTCCCATCTCTGTCCCAGCTCCTGCCAACCTACCAGTTCAAAAGCAAGAAAATTCAAATAGATAAATTGGTACCACTTTGGTGGGAAGGTAAACAGTGTCCTGTGCACTCCAGTGTTGAGGCATGCCTGCCTCGTATCCAAAGAAATATCTGCAGTCTCTGGTTGTAAACAGAGATGAGCACTGAACTCTAGAGTTGGATACGACTGGCTCTTGACTAAGGGCGATCTTTACCTTTACCTTACGTTGAAGCTCTGCTGTAAAATTAAATACGACTCAGGCTCCAATGAGTTGAAGTACTTACCTCTAAATATCCCACATGGACCTCTATAGGGCTTACTTTTCAGTAGTAATGTGTAGGATTAGAAAGCAGGCTCATTGAGAGCAATGGATTTAGAGCACACCTAACTGTATAGGATTGTAACCTTTATTGTACCAATTTAGTGAGGAATGTGGGCACATGTGTGCATGTGCATATGTTTGGTTATTTACAAATGTTCAGTTAGAGATTAGTTTTATCTAACTTTATGACTGAAGGGGGGAAGCCTTTCAAGGGAAGCCATTAAACAAATGCTAAAAATTATGGTGAAGCCTTCCAGTTCTTCTAATATCCTCAAAAGACTGGATTCCTTATAATGATTTATGTGTTGCTGGCTTACTTTGTGTGACAATAGTATTAATTTTGTTATCCAATTACTCAATTTTTATGCCACTGAACTTTTTTTGACATGATATATTTTATTAGAGAGGAGGTTTTAAGAAAAAGGAGACAAAGAAATATTGAAGCACGAGACCATTAATCATCTTTAATCAGCCTATCATTTATTGCTTTTTCAGACACAAACAGCATTTTCCTTACAATCATGATTTTATTATGCTGAAGCTTTAGTCACATTAGAAGATGTTAATGACTGAACATTAGACATAAATGTGGCTTTACATTTTGTTAACTTAGCACCATGAATAAGTTTCTAATGAATGTGTTTATTGGATAATTTCCAGTATGCCTGGATAACAATTTGCTTATTCTAATACTTTGACCACACTGCAACTATTAACAAATCTTACTAGTATTCCTCTCCTTGGTAACTTAGAATGATTGTCCTTTAGGTTTTGAATATCAAAATGGTTTTCCGGAATCTCCTCTAAGATTTTTTTTAAAGCATTCTTGCATGTTCCACTTGGATGAGCCTGAAGGTTTTGATGCATGGCAGGAATACAGTTCAGCCTTCTTTGAGTTCAGCTAATGAGTTTTCTACCTACTGTTCCTTGTGTTCTTTCTTTTCTGCCCCCAAGGTCATTTATTCTCTGCAATATCTGTGAGAAAATGAAGATGAGCCTTTCTGTTATATTTCCCTTCCTTCCCGTTAGTACCTGCAGCAAGGAGAAAGTTTGATTTCCTGGAGAAGCTTGGAAATAAAGAATATTTGAAGGACACTCCCCCCACCTTCTTGATTAAAAACCTAGGGTTGTAAAATGGATAGATAGATTAAATGAAGCCTGGGTTAACCTATACACGCATATACCCCATTGCATCTTAACATAGTGAACCATGAATGTTGTGCCCTTCCAGCTGCCTGAGAACCCTGAATCCTACCCCTGGCAGCATTGTTTGTCCCAGGTAAACGTATAGGTTGCCCTTGCTCAAAAGCCAGTCGTATCCAACTCTAGGGTTCAGTGCTCATCTCTGTTTATAGACAAAGAGCTAGCGCTGTCTGCATCTGCAGACGTTTCCATGGACATGTGGCAGGTGTGCCTCAACATTGGAATGCACGGAATGCTATTTACCTTCCCACCAAAGTAGCTCCTATTTATCTACTTGCAATTTCTTGCTTTTCTGCTGGTAGGTTGGCAGGAGCTGGACAGAGACAGGAGCTCACTCCATCATGCAGTACCCAGGAATCGAACTCTGACCTTCCAGTCAGTGAGTTCAGGATCTTAACCACTTGAGCCACCACAGTCTGTTCCAAGAGCTGGCTTAGCAAGCCCCTCATGGGGCATTGCCACAAATAGCAAGTGGGGTGCTTTTCATCTTGTAGTAGTAGTAGTAGCAGTAGCAGCAGCAGCAGCAGCAGCAGGAGCAGCAGTAGTAGTAGCAGTAACAGTAGCATAGCAGTAGTAGTAGTAGTAGCAGCAGCAGCAGCAGCAGCAGCAGCAGCAGCAGTAGCAGTAGCAGTAGCAGTAGCAGTAGTAGTAGCAGCAGCAGCAGCAGTAGTAGTAGTATTTATTTATTTAGATTTATATCACCGCCCACTCGATGTGACGACTCAGGGCGGTTTACAATCAGGAAAAACAACAACAACAACAACAACAACACACAACACAAACAGCTAAAATCCATTCCTCTTTCCGGCCAGAGGACGTTAGTCTTTTCCTTCCCTGGGCAGATAGGGCCCAGGATTAGGAAGTGGGAGCTAGTAGTAGTAGTAGTAGTAGTAGTAGTAGTAGTAGTCGCCACCGCCACCGCCGTTGTCGCCGCCGTTATTCACTTGGGACTTTCCTTATAGCTCCTAACTCCCTGTGCTATGTCTTCTGTTATGGTTTCCAGTTTACCTTGAGTCATGCATCTAACATTCTGTGTTCAAATTGTAATGTGTTGTGCAGCATCAGACTTTCCTTTCACCCCTTTGCATATCAGCCACTAGACGCCCTTCTGGATTTAACCTAGTTGTCTCATTAGCCTTAGTGCTATTCATATTTGTCCAGTGCTTTCCAACCTTGGAATCTCTGCATCAGGTGCTATCTCTTATTTTATACTTCTGGCCAGGTCTAAGTAGACTGGATGTTTTCATTTTGTGCTGTTTCCCTGTTCCTTCTATGTATGAGATTTTTTTAAATAGAAAAGTTTGTTGACAGGTGTTTTCTATGCCATGGCATATTTTTGAATAAAACATATGAAATGGGAGGGATTTTTCATAATCCTGTACATTTTACAACAAGCTCTTTTGAAAAACAGGTTTTGTGAGGCAGAACAAGCATAGGCTCTGTTTTAAAAGCAGGGTTATATGTGTAGTTTTCTCAAGTTCAAAAATACCTCTGGACTTTGTTCTTGGATTAATCCTAGGGATAGATGTTGAACCTTATCCTATTTGTGTGCTTATATTTTTAATGTTATCTTAAACTACATAGTTTTGTATTAGAGGCCAGTAGCTTGTAGAATTCAATTGTATTTTAAAAGAAATTAGCATGTATCTATATTAGGTATATTTGGGAAATAAGAAAGTTATATTTAAAATATTGTTGAAATCATATTGTGTTATGTGATCACACAACAAGTGCACATGTAGTGGAAGGCTTTCTCTCACATACCTGGTTGTCCTCAGGTTGCTTAGTTCATAGTGCAGTTAGTCACACAACCAGACACACAGTTGGTAGGTGGCAAATTGTGAAGTATGATTGTGTTGCTGCATTTAATATGTATATTATTCTGCAATAGAGTTTTGTTATACAATGGTTGCTATGTATCAATATCAATTCAATATTATATTGAATGAGAGGTGAAGGCAACATATGATTTGGCCAGACTTCAGAATTTGTAGGTCAATTTCTTTGAATACACTAGATGAGTCCATTGTCCTAACAGGGATGCCGAGTGGTGGCCAGATACAGGCACAACTCAGATGACACTTGGAGTTTCTTCTCTAAATGTTTATCAAAGCTTTTCTCTGTGTGGAAAGAAGCACAGAAAAATGTTCTATACTTCTTTCTCTGGGCAAATAAAGACAAAAATAAGATTGGCTTAGGAGACATCCATTCAGAACTTCATCTGGAAAAGGAATGACTGTCCAACAACATCCAACCTATCAGGTGACTCCAGAAAGTGCTCCAACCCTAGGGAGCAATCTGGTTTTTCACTCCTGATTTGTTTATTCTGCCTTCCATTCTACTTCCATGACAGTGTCCAACAACAATGATAAGCAAGTAAAGCCAACTGTAGTAAAATGAGCTAGAAGCCAGAAAATCATGAAAGCAGCATAAAACAGAAGGTTTAATATTTTATTTAAGAAGCTTGGGAAAATAATTTCAAACCCACATAATTTCAAACCCAGGGATGTTTCTATCAAGGAAACATCTGGAAAGAATGCTCCAGAACTGGATGCTATCATGGAGAAGGTCTTCACTTGAGTAGCCAACTGTCCCGTCTCAGATGACAGTTGGTGTAAACATAGAAGGATCTCCATTGAAGAGCTTAATATATGGTTAAAGATACAGCCAGGGTAACAGGTGGACCTTCATGTCCTTCCAATTCCATGACTATAATTAGCCATTTGTTTTAATATGTTGCTACATCTGACAAATCTGTTCTGCTCTGCATCTTTTTTTATTCTCTTCCCTAGATATTAATAACATATAGGGATATGACATCCGTGCTCATGGATTGGTGCTGATATCTTCTGTGCCCTGCTGGTAACATTCCTGTTGGATCATCTTTGCAGAGTGAGACCTCTAGTGTGTCCCAAAGGATTAAGGATGAAATTCAAGCCCTCCTCAGTTCCCCCTTTCTATCTTCTTAGTTCCTAAAGTACAAATGCTCAGGCATTGCTGAGATAGGTGGTTCTTTGATTTGCCTGGGCAGGTACTGGAAAGAAGTTGTTGATGTTTCTCCCAGCAATTTTGATCCCAAATTCTGATTTTTCCATTCCCTGCATTGCGCATTATGTGCTCTGTGTATAGGTTGAATAAGCAGGGTGATAAAATGCAGCCTTGTCTTACTCCTTTTCCTATTCCAAACCACTCCATCATTACGTATTCTGTCCTAACTGTTGCTTTTTGACTCTTGTACAGATTTCTCACGAGGCATATATTAATCAGTAAGATGGCAAGGCATGGAAAAGTCATATTATACTTGTGGAAGGGTTGGTATTTTTGGTGGTGATCATTCATAAATCAGTTTGACAGGGGCTATTTCTGATGAGTGGCGATGAGTATCTAAAGTTATAAAGCAATTTTACATGCAGAAATCCAATTTTTCCTCCAATTCTGCTGACTTTGAGATTTGTCTCCCAGCCTGGGCAGCCCAAAGATGAGAAGCAATCTCCTGAAACTCCTGCTGATACGCTGAGATTGGATAACTCTAAATAAGAACTATTGATAAAGTTACACATCTGATCTGGATATTCATTATGTGTTGAAAACACTGTTTGAAGTATATTGCCTGGTGCAAACATATACAGGGGCAATTTAGCTATGGTAACTCACAATCTGTTAACATTCTTAATAGAAGTAACTTTTAGCAAAAGTTTAGAAATAAATATTACTAAACTAATAGTACATCTATGGTAGGTCACTTATTTGTTAAATGCCTTGCTAGCAGCTTTCACATGGCTACACTTGTGGACCCAACCAGAATGTTTCACTGTCCTATGTTTTCAGTCATCACCTTTTGTATCTGCACTCCTGGCTGGGTAACAGGGGTTGTACTAGGCACGTATTGTGCCAGGACCCCCATTTTCTCAGCTCCATAATTATCTTCTTTGTCTCCACCACCCTTTTAGAGACTGAGTGCCCAAACAGAGGGGCAGGGTGAACTCTGTGCTGTGGAGAGGGAGGAAGTGCTCCCATCGGGCTGCTGGGCAGAGTGGCGGGGTGAACTCTGTGCTGGGGGGAGGGAGGAAGCACTCCCATTGGACTGATAAACAGAGGGGTGGGGTGAACTTGGTGCTGGGGTGATGGCACACATGCTCACAGAGAGGGATTTGATTACCCCCTCTTGCACACATGCCATAGGTTCGCCACTACTGCCCTAATAGGTGTACATGTGGTTATTTGGAGGTAGAAGGTCAAAACTGGTCTGTGTATCCATCTTCCAAGGATAATCATCTTGACAAAGAAGGAAAAATCCTTGATATTTCTTCCTGGCTTACCAAATACAGTGAAAAAGTAAAACAGGCCTCAGTTTTTTTTCTAGAGGTAGACTTGCTTCTCAAAGCTTGTAGTTCATGGCTCTGACATATCTGAGTGACATAAAATCATTGTTTGCTTGCGTTTTGTCTTGTGAGCAAAAGAGAATGTCTTTTCATTCTTCAGACGTTTCCTGACAGAAAAGGGCAGAGGCAGAAATGCATTCTAGGTGAAATAGTTGAATCTTAAAATTAAGTCAAATTACTTTTGTGATTGCTCTTTAAAGTGATTAAAACATATTCTGAAAAGTTATTCTGTGATTTTTTATTACTATCTGATCATTATTTAGTCTCAGTATAATTTAAATTTTAATTCTTATGTGTTGGGTGGGAGAAAGTGAGGGTAGGGATGAATAAAGGTGTGGTTCTAGTTCTCTGTCTCCTGGAAAATATCTATCAAGGACTGGTGTCTCTGAATAATGCCTGTCCAAAGATACTGAAGGTATAATTTCCAAAGAAACATGAAAATAATTCCCACTTACCAATTATGCATGATTTCAGGACACATGTTTGGTTTTTAAAAGGCCATTTTGCCCCACCATTTTGCTATGAAAGGAAAATAAAAAAGAGGAAAAATATTTAAATATACTAGCAATATGCAAGACTATTTAAATTTAATGACTTCATTTTATAATTAATTGAATAGTCATCCAGAAGGAGTTACAGTGGTACCTTGCTTAAAGAGCATAATGCGTTCCACAGGATTGCTCTTTAAGCAAGTTGCTCTTTAAGCGAAACACTTGGAAAAAGCACCACCGCTGCCATTGTAAGTGACTGATTGTGATTTCTGGCGGGGAGGATTGCGACCCCCAATTTAGTTGTTAAGTGAGGGTTTTTTTGTTGTTTTTAGTTGTTAAGCAAGGCCAACCATTCAGAGAAAATTCTGCTCTTTAATTGAGTTAGTCTCTAAGCGAGGCACTCTTTCCGCGAGGATTTACTGTACTCTCTAAAAAGCACCTTATTAAATAATTATTTATTCCCGTCAAATAAGAATGTTGTTTCTAAACCTATGCCATATTCAGCAAACTGATGGCATTAAAACAGCAGGTAATAAAAACTTCAATTCCCATGACAGATGAGAAAAAAATATCAATATATCATTCAAGAGTAAGAGTTCAACAGATTTCATATGAATATTTCACTTCTTTGCAATCCAAAATACACTCACAGCCATTTTCTGACTGCATATCATTCCAGCCAGTAGTTCCCTAACTTGGCCCTCAGAAAACTGGCCAAGGTCAAACCAATTTAGTGTTACCGAATTGATGGAGAAACAAGATTGCCTGCCAAACAAAAACAGTTTGTTTAACCTCTGGAACCAGATACGCTTCTTAGCAGAGGAGAAACGATGTCTCTTTGGTGAACTGCTGCTTGCTGAAAAGATCCTTTCTGGAAATTGGTAAAATAATCTCCATAACATCAGCTAATAAGTGATTGTAGGAAGAGAGAATGAGAAGTAATTTTGGGAAATCTTTGTGTAATGAAGAACTTGATGGGCAGGAGTAGCTACAGTTCTAGAAGGTATCAAGAATACCATTCACCAGCTTTACTTGTTGGGATTTTTGCTACAGTAGCTCAGCCTCATATTTGAAAAAGGCAGGACAGTAACATTTACCTGTTTTACCGAAATATTGTAGGGGAAGATTCGACTGTTGTGAATTACTTAATAGAAGCACAGAAAAGGTACTGTTTGGGACCACAACTCCCAGAATTCCATTGGATGGGGAAACAATGGGCATAGTAACTGTCAGAAGTAACTTTTTCAAGGTTTGGCTAAAAGCACTACATCAATGAAAAGTAAAAGTAACACATATCCATATTATTTGCTTTGCTGCTATCCTGTTATCATGCAACAATAGCCACATTTATTGTAGACTAAGACTATACTGTATATTAGTTTATTTGAAAAGAATATATGCTAGCTTTACACTCCTGTATATGGGATGAATGTCCATTCTAGGTTACTTCCATGAAAATAGGCAGAGCTTAAACACTGCATGAGTCTGTGCATCCTTCTTTGTGACAAAGGGCCTGTGTTCAAAAAGGAGAAAGGAAATATTTCTGGCAAAAGGGATCCAGGTCTTCTAATGTACCCCTCAGGCAATGAGACTGAGCTTGTAAGATCTAAAAGTACAGAGAGAAATAAATGCACTATAGCAAAAATAAAATATGTTCTATCATTAGCCAGTGGAATGCTATAAATATAACATGCCCCCCTGCTGACACCCACTTAAATGGTGAAGGAATTAGCAATTATTTACTTGTTACCTTTGTCTGGATAAAATTTAACAGCTCTGCAACAGAATATATCTCCTTCCATGCAGGTCTTAGATTAATATGCAAAATAATATGAAATCAAGAATTAATATGTGTAGTTGTTCTCGTTCAACTGTTAGTCCTACTTAGCAGAAACAGAAGTCAACCCACCTGTTAAGAATACAGCCAAGCAGCAAGATGTTGTTTGGTGATTACGTTCATTCATATTTCTATACTGCCCTCCTCGTCAGGGCGAGCCAGGGCGGTTTACATATCACAAAAAGCAACACAATACAACCCAAACCCATCATCCCAGAACTTCAAAATCCCAACTATAAAAATTCAATTTTTTTCAAGATTTTAAAATTTTTAAAATTAGCCAATTCCCATCATAAAAAAGACACCTTGGAATAGCATTAATTATACTGTAGACACATAGATTGATTGGTGATAGCCCTGGAATATGCATTTTGTTCGATTTGTATCCCACCTTTCTCTTGGAATGTGAGAATTACTCAGATTCCACCTAGGTTTACCTTGACTTTATTGTATGGGATATGTCAAGCTGAAAAAGATTTGTTCAAGAACATGCTAGTAGCATCACGTATGAACAAGGCTTTAAATCAGAAGTTCTCAAACTTTTAAAGCCAGGGGCAGGGTCACGCTTTTTCAGACAGCTTTGGGGGCTGGATGGCCATTTTGCCCTTCCTCTACCACATGGTACTTCCTGGTGTGGTAGAAGCGGTGGGGGGCAGTAGCATAGCGTGGGGGGCAGCTCGGCCCAGGTGGAACATTTTTGGATGTATGAGTGCTCTTGGACTACAATTCCCAGAAGCCCTAGCAGGAGCGGGAGCCAGCATCCTAAGTCCCCACCCAGCAAATTTGGCTTACACCCTGGGCGGCTGAATCCCACGCCACGCTACTGGGGATGGGGCACATGAAATGATGCTGCGGGCCACAGGTTGAAAATCCTTGCTTTAAATCCTACTGCCCTGCTCCAAAGTCCAGCACTCTAACATTCTACCCAGGGTAATTCAGTGGTAATAAATTATTATCATAGCTAGCTTACATAGTTAAGTTTTAGGTCCAATTAGTGATGCCTACAGAACAATGTGTCCAGACATTGCCCCCCCCCCCCCCCCCGGTAAGATAGAAGAAACACTGCTAGTGCTACTTGTTTGAAGGCTAAAATGTATAATATTGTGTGTGCATCCCTGGACCTCCGGGCCTTCTCTATCATTAGGCAGTTGACTCAGATGGCACAGGTTATGAGAAAGGGAGCAAACACAGCTGTATGTGCTGTACAGCCTGCACTGTAACTCCTAAGGCAGCCAGATACACTCCAATGAAGCACAGCAGTATGGGCAAGATAGGGCACAAGGGTTGGGTCTTTTTGAGACCTCCAAACTCATCCAGAATCCTCAATTATTCCTCAGTGAAATATGGTGACCTGCAGTTCCTAGAAGCTTTCAGGAGTGGTGATTCACTTTTTCAATAAATGACAGTCGGCTCTGTTTAACACTAAAATAGATATCTAAAACACCCACAAAGAGAGTTCCAGTCACTGTCAAAGAAAATCTGCATCATTCTATAAATACTGTTCTTCTCATTTGGGGCATTTGTTGCAATTTCTGCAGTCCCTGGAGGACTAGGGGAGCAGAAATTGTTGGAATAAGTTCTTGTATGCACTAATGCTGGTTATCAGTGGGAAGGGGCTTTACGGACTAATGTTACTGTCTTTTACCACAAACATGACAGGTAAGAGTTCTTTTCATACCTCTGGCATTTGAGACAAGCCCATGCTCCCTCTTCCTGCCTGTTTATGCTTCCGTTGTTTTGTTGATAGTCTTTCTTTTCATCTGATCTTCCAGCAAGCAGGGAGGGCCTTCTTTGCTGAGACACCATTTCTTTGCCTATTTTTCTACTGACTGTAACTATAGATGCCAACTGCAAGTAAAGACATCTGCTTCTACTTTAAATACTTCTAGAGTATTTTTACTATACAAAATGCTAGTCAGAGGGGGAACCAGCCCCATAGACACTGAGCTAATTTCTCTACATTTCTGTGTTGTTTTTGTACCTCATACTCTGCTTTATGAGTGGGGCGCATACAAGTCGAACAACAACAATTGAATAATGAAGAATATCCAAGAAAAACTGCTCACGAACCTACTGAATTTGCCCCCACTCCTGCAGCAAAAAGTGTAGCAAAGAATCCCTTGTAAGCTTGGTCAGCTGTTGTACATGAAAAAAAAATAGATCCATTCTTTTTCCAACAGTCTGTTCACCTCAATGACTGCTTGAATGACATAGAATTAACAATGCTTTCTAGCAAATTTATACCAATATTTGGACAAAGAAATCTCCAACCAGACACGTTTTGGAGTAAATATACATTATTATGAGGTGCAGCTGGTGACTAAAGCAGAAATGCAGCCCCTCCCTTTTGGCAGTTATCAACGGAAACTACCAGACTTTTCCAAAATCTCAGCATTGTTTCCATCATAGCACAGCACAATTATCTGAGAAGAGCTGGACACACACTCAGAAAAGTCAGAGACTCTCATCCAGTGGTATTTGTGCAATGAGTCACCTCATGTCAGTGCTTCCAGAGTAGAAGGATCAGACAAGAGGTGCTGTTGCAGCTTAGGGCAGTGTTTCCCAAACTGGACGTTATGTTCTGCATATCACTGATGGACTTCAATTCCCAGAAGCCTAAGTCAGTATGTTGGCTGATCAGTCCTTTGGGGAATAGACTTAGGCTTTTGGAAATTTAAGTTCAAAACACCAAAGTTTGGGAAACACTGGCTTAGGGGGATGCGTAAATGTGTTCATATTCTTAAGGGAGGATCTTCCTATGTCCCCTCCCCCGTTTCCATTGTAATGTTAAAAAAAAACTATTGTATTCACCTCTTAAAATGCATGAATCTCATATAGGTCTTGCCCCTAGTAACATGGAGAACTAGGTTTCCACAGTCAATAAATGAGACGTGGAGTGAATTGGCAAAAACAAGATGAAGCTAAGAAAATGGGATTTTTCTACCAACAGTTATTTACAAGTGCGAAGGCCAATGGGCAGCTTCCTGTCTATCTCAGTGTACGCTGTGCCCTATAACATGCACCATGAAAGATTTGATTAGTTGGCCCAAATGATATTGATGTTGCCTGTTATTGGGTGAAAATTATCTGACATATTTATTAATTCTGGCAATAAAGACAGACTCAGAAAAACACCTGAGAACATTGTTGATTAAGTCAGCTTGTGTAAAGTCAGATGATAAATCCAATTATAATTACAAAAACCTTCTAGGTTGGCAGAATATTTGCTTTGCTTTTAGACAATGGAAACCCACCTCACAACTTCGAACTTTCAGTGAGTGAAAGTATAAGAGACGGAGCAGGCAGTGAGCTGAGTGGGACCTTGTCCTGCAGCTGTAAGGTGACATGTCTGCCCTCAAAACATTGGTTACTGCTAATGGATGGAAATCATGAATTATCTCTGATAGAGAGCAAATGATTTTATGTGAATTGTGATTTTACATTGCATAGGTAGAAATTCCTTTTAATAGTTTTAGTTTTGGATATTACTCAATTGAATTCCACTTTTTTATACTACTAGTTTTTCCTGAACCTGCTCCAAAACAAAACAAAAAGTATAGAAATTTCCAGGGTATAACCATGTTTGTCTGTAACATCAAAAAGAATATAGTCTTTGGCATCTAGATTAACAAGTTCTATTTAGCACAAGCTTTCTGAAGTGTAACACACAATTACTTTTGTTCTTGTTATACATACATCGTCACAATATAGGATTTGGATGAGCAAATCATTTCCTCCTAATATTAATACTTAGTGAATGACAATGTGAACTGAATATTATTCAACTACAAAAAAGAGTTTTAAAAATTGAATAAAAACTTATGACTGTGTTCATCAGAGAACACAGAAGATGGCTGGACTGGATGCCATCTATTTATTTGTCACATATCTTTTAGTTAACATAATAAAATTGTCAGGTGCCTCTTACACAATATTATGTGACTCATGGCTAAAATACAATGTTCATTGTTACATTTATAATGCAATATAAACCTAATAAAGTTTACAATTTAGAGCAATAAAAACAAAGCTGTGACATTTTAAATTATGAGCCAAAACAAATAGATTAACAGAAAGTCTTTGAACGTTGCCAATTTTTACCTCTCAAAGCACATGTAGGCGTTCTAGGGATTGAGTGTCAAAATTGAGATGTTTTACAATAACGTTCTGTTGGTTGCAGAATAATCAATATATATTTTTCCTTTAAAAATCTTGGGATTCACTGGGTATATTTAAGGGACAGTGGGCTGATACTTTGCAGAAGAGCCTGGTGTAGAGAAAGCAACTCAAATCATATATACAGTATTTCATAAGGGTATATTTTAGAGGTTTTTGACCCTATTTTCACTGCTATTATTTATTATCCAAAATGCAAGCTGCTAACATCTTGTGACCGGTATATATTTGGCTACTGTGAGGAGTATTCGTTAACACTTTGATTTACTTTTCAAAAATGTGTAACATGTGAATTGCTACTAAGAGATCTCTGTCTGCCTGGACATCCCGCTACAGTAATGGAGAAGACCATACAGCCATAAAGGTGTACACCTTTTAAGAAAGGAGAAAAACTGTATTAACATTGTAATAATATATACCGATAACAAAAGATGAATAAAAGTCATGTTTGACTCCTGGAATTACAAGAGGTGCTCAAAGTGGTTGCCATCAGCATCCAGACATTTCTGTTTACGGCAAACTACAGTTTGAGTAACGTTGACCATGTGTCCACTCATATCACTACGCGTGCAGTATTTTGCTATTTTAAGAATGTATCATATGCTTATACAGTACTGCTAACTCCTGTCTCAGGTGCACATTTAGCAGACTTCTGTTTCAACACCATAGCAGAAGAAGCAGGACTTGTTGCTGTGTGAGGCCTTCTAGATCTTCCCTTGTACACAATACACACACAGTACCATACATCTCAAACTTATGAATATGTACAATTGTTATGGGTTTTAGTGGCTCTGTTTTATACTTACGTCTCCATTGTTGTTGTGCTTCCATAATGATCTCGAATTTCAGATACCACTTCAAAATGGTCTTGCGCTTCTTGAATGACAACCATGTTCCTGCCATTTTCTCTGACAGTCCTGCTTGTCACAAGGTAATGCTAGCATTCTTTTGAGCAAACGTCATACTATATATTAATACCATAATTCAATTCAACTTTGAAAAGTACGACAAAAACATCTCTTGCCTTGCCATCATTATTCAGTGAGGAATAAACGGATGAGTAGACATCTCTGTGACAACTTGTGACTTTCTAGCCATTTAGATCACGTGGCCCACTGGCCAGGTTGACCATGATGTGTGCCTTATAACATCTCTTAAAGGGTTTTTTTGTCACCTTCTGTATGCTAAGCATGTATTGTCGTCTCCAAATTGTCTTGGAGTACTATTCCTAAGTGACTTTGATTTGGCTACAATAGTAGTGGTGATTGCACCACTACGGCCTCTCTGCACCCGTGGACATCGACCTGCCCCTTGGTTCACAGAAGAACTGAGAGATTAAACTGGCTAAGAGACGCCGAAAGCGTCGCTGGGTGAGGACTTGGAGTGAGTCTGACCGAACACTGGTTAGAGCTGCTATTAAAGCCTACCTAGTGGCGATGAGGGAGGTGAAATGTCGATATTTCACCTCCCTTATTGCCTCTGCGTATAATCGCCCAGCTACCCTGTTTCATGTGACCAGGTCTCTCCTTGGAAGGGAGGGGGCTAGTCCTGGCTGGCAGGGGTCAGCTGAGGTTTTTGCGGATTATCTGATGGAGAAAATCACTCGGATTCACTCGGGGCTCAATCCTGGCGTGGGCAATGACGGACTGGGGTTGGCTGGGGTGCAGTCTAGCCATTTTATCTGGGATCAGTTTGACCCTGTTGTCCCTGTGGAAGTGGACAGGCTTTTGGGAGCTGTTCGTGCCACCACCTGCCCATTAAATTCGTGTCCCGCCTGGCTAACAAAAACTGCCAGGACGGTCACTAGTGGTTGGGTCGGAGCAATTATAACTAATGATATCTAATTTACCATTCTTGGATAAGGTGTTGGAGAAAGTGGTGGCGCGGCAGTTACAGGAGACCCTGGATGAAGCAGATTATCTGGACCCTTTTCAGTCAGGATTCAGGCCCGGATATGGTACTGAGACTGCATTGGTCACACTGGTGGATGATCTCTGGCGGGAGAGGGATGGGGGTCATCCCACCATCCTGGCCCTCCTTGATCTCTCAGCGGCTTTTGATACCGTCGACCATGGTATCCTTCTGGGATGGCTTCAGGGATTGGGAATCCAGGGCATGGTGTTGGCCTGGTTTACCTGTTTTCTGATGGGCCGGACTCAGTCGGTGTGGTTGGAAGGTGAGAGGTCCAGTCCTAAGCCGCTCCCTTACGGGGTGCCTCAGGGCTCAGTTCTCTCACCTCTCCTATTTAACATCTACATGAAGCCACTGGGTGAGATCATCTGTTCCAACAGGGTAAAATACCAACAGTATGCAGATGACACACAGTTATACATCTTGGCTCGTGGGGACCCTGGTGATGCAGTCAAAGTCCTAGCCATGTGCTTGGAGGCTGTGAGGGTCTGGATGGAGGGCAATGGGTTACAGCTGAACCGTGGCAAGATTGAGTGGCTGTGGGTCGGGGGTCCCGGGTCTACACGGGAGTTGCCATCTTTGCTTCAAACAGATCCAGTGCACAATCTGGGGGTCCTCCTGGACTCACGACTCCTGCTCAATGAGCAGGTGGTAGCCGTGGCCAGGAGGGCCTTTGCACAATTGCGTGTAATTCGCCAGTTGCGCCCACTCCTTGGCAGGGACTCCTTGCTCATGATCACCCACGCCCTGGTCACCTCCAGATTAGATTATTGCAATGAGCGCTACATGGGGCTGCCCTTGATGACCATCCGTAGGCTGCAGCTGGTCCAGAATGCGGCAGCCTGGGTGGTGTTGGGTTGTGGGCATTACTCTCATGCATCCCCGCTGCTTCGGGAGCTGCACTGGTTGCCAGTTTGCCTCTGGGTGCAATTCAAGGAGCTAGTAATGACCTTTAAAGCCCTATATTGTAGTGGGCCAGGTTACTTGAGAGACCACATCTCCCCAAGGGTATCTGTCCGTCCCACCAGAGTGGACTGGAGAGGTGCCTTAGTGGTTCCATCAGCCAGAGAGGCTGGACTCTCTGGCACAAGAAAGAGGGCCTTCTCCCTGTCCGCTCCGATTCTATGGAACCACCTGCCTCTGGAGCTGCGCCTTCAGACAGGGTTATTGGCTTTTAGAAAAGGCCTGAAAACCTGGCTGGCATTTGTTTTGTGTAAGGATTACAGGATTGTCTTTGTTTCAAGTTTTAAACTATTTTTTTCAAATCGATTAACTCACGTTGACAACTTTTCATACAGAGGATAGAAATATTCTAATACAGTCAAACCTCGCAAAAGAGCGTTTCGCTTAAAGAGTAACTCACTTAAAGAGCAGAATTTTCTCTGGATGTTCGCTTCACTTAACAAATAAAACCAATCAAAAACTCGCTTAACAAATAAATCAGGGTTCGCAATCCCCCCGACAATTGGTCATTTACAATGGTGTTTCACTTAAAGAGCAAACTCGCTTAAAGAGCAATCCTGTAGAACGCATTATGCAATTTAAGCGAGGTACAACTGTACTGTGCTTCTTTTGTTTTGCTTGTTGGAGAAAAAGAGTTCTGGTAAAATCTTGGGTGGTATTTTCTTGTATGAAGCAATTTCCCTTCTTTGTGAATGTGGTGAAGAGATCTGAGTGTGTCATTGAAGCTGAAAGCAATGCTGTTAAGTCAGACTCCATTATGAACTTGGACTCCAACCAGGATCACAGCTGAGATACTGAGATATCCACTCCCTTCAAGGCAGGAACTCAGCAGCAGTGGTAGCTCAAGGTGACACTGGCAGAGAAAACAACAGTGGTACCAGTGATGGGATGTAACAGGTTCTCACCAGTTCTCCAGAACTGGTAGTAACTTTTCCCAGTGTCCCAGAGAACCTGTAGCAGCTTTTGGGGGGAACCACCTTCGGGGCTTACCTTTTCACTGGTTCCCCCACTGCGCATGCATGCCAAGCACTTGGTGTGCATGCACGCCTAGTGCTTGGCACATATGCACGGCCTCCTTGCTGTCCTCCCAAACGGGGAGGAGGAAGAGAAGCTGCTAGTCTGAAGCTCCCTATAGCCTGAAGCTCCCTATTTTTATTATTTTGTATTTTTTTCCTTTGGCCCTGACCATGACATGACATCATGATGTTAGCTCCGCCCACACTGTAATGACATCACGGTGGGGTAGTAAATTTTTTGACATCCCATCACTGGTGGTAACATTCAAGATAACTTTTGCTAGTACTGCACAGAATATGGCAATGACAAACCTCTGCTGAACTTTCCTCCCAGAAATTCTATGATTTTCAGTACAAAATGAAGCAAGAGATAGTTGGAGAAGATGAGACTCCCAGATTAAAACACAATCAGCTATGGATGAAGAGCGGAGGACAAATATGGATAACCAGAAAAAGTTGCTAGAAAGAAAAGTTTCGGTGAGTTCCACCAGAAAAGAAAAAAACTCTAGATAACTAATAACAAAATGATATAAATGCACAAAGGGGCTCCAGTGGCTTAGTGGTTAAGATGGTGAGCTTGATGACTGGAAGATGTCAGCAGTTCAAGACCTAAGTGCTGCATGAGAGTGCCAACCTAGCAATTTGAAAGCAAGAAATTGCATGTAGATAAATAGGTACCACTTAGGCAGGAAAGGTAACAGCCCTTGATTTGCTCCAGTGTCTAGTCATGCCTGCCACATGACCATGGAAATGTCTGCAGATGCAGACAGCACACCTCTTTGGCTGTTCTTTCGTGCCCTCTGGACTGCCTCACCGGTGCAGAATGAGCCTCCTTGAAGCTTGTGGTATTTTTGAATTACAAATCGGGTGTACCCTGGTCTTCTACTTTCATGTCCTGATTAGTTCAGAGAGTCTTTCTCACACTGGGTCAGGCGAAAGGAACCACTGAATGAACTCAAGAAAAGAGTGGCTTCACTTTGGCAGTTTCACTTCTGGCCTAAAGAAGGTTGTGATGGCTCAGTGCTTAAGAATCTCGCCTTGTTAGCTGGAAGGCTGGCAAGTTCAAGATCCGGGTACGGCATGTTGGATCGAGCACCCATCTCTGCCTCAGCTCTTGGGGACATGAAAGGAGCTTCATTTGGGCTTTCCCTGAGCAGAGTTTCTCCCGCAAAAAAAACCTTTCAATCCAGACTAATTTCTGACACATTATTATTATTAGGGCAGAAGCACTGACCCTTTAGAGCAGGGGTGCTCAAACCTTTTGAGCTGTGGGCCGATCATGTGGTTCAGGGAGCCGGTCACTAAGGCCCAGGGGCCGGGTGCGGCCCCCGACGCCAATTCATCCGGCCCACAAAGCCCTTGTCACTCCTGGAAGTGGAAGTAAAACGCGCACATACAGGCGCTTCCAGGAGAGACAAGGGCTTTGCGGGCCGGATGAATTGGCGTCGGGGGGGCCCGCACCCGGGCCTTAGTTTGGGCACCACTGCTTTAGAGTCTGGTTATGACTAACTTTTGAGCAAGTGCACCCTAACTAGCAGCAGAATGATACAAAAGGTCTCCCTTGCTCGAAAGCCAGTCGTATCCGACTTGAGGGTTCAGTGCTCATCGCTGTTTACAACCAAACAGCCAGCGCTGCCTGCGTTTTGCAGACCGTGGGCCATGCGGCAGGCATGCCTAGACACCGAGAAGTGCTTACCGTTCCCGCCGAAGCGGTCCCTATTGATCTACTTGCAATGTCTTGCTTTCCCGAACTGCTTGGGTTGGCAGGAGACAAAAACGCCACAAATAATAAAAAAACAGCGAGAGAGTCATTTATTATTTGCAAAGCCGGCCTCCTCCCTCCAGAGGCCCAACCATCATTACAACGCAACCCGAATCCTTTCCCAAGTTCTCAACCCCGGTGGGGAAGGGACTCGGGGCCGCTTCTGTCCCGCAGGAGAGGCGCCTCCTCGCCGGCCTGCTTGCTCGGGCCGAGGCTTCGGTGGCGGCCTGCCTGAGGAGAAGCGAGGCCACACACACACACACCCCGGCTGCTTTCCCATGCTTTTCCCCTCCCCTCTCTCTCATACACACAGGCGCGCCCTTCGGCTCCTGCTCAGCCCGGCCTCCCTTCTCGCCACCGGTAGGTCGGGGCTTCTCTAGACGGAGCTTGGTTGGGGCGGGTGGTGGCCGGTTGAGACGCCCCCCCCGGGGGGGATGGGGAGGTCTAGGGTTGCTGCCTCCTTTTTGGGGAGAAAAAGAGCGCCTTCTTCGGCAACGCCACCGGAGTGTGTGTGTATATGTGTGTGTCTCTCTCTCCATTTTCTTTCCCACCCCAGCCTTAAGGAGAGAGTCTCGCACTCCCCCACCGGCCCCACACTTGTAGGAAATGGCCGGACTTCCTGCAAAGGGGGGCCGGGGCGGGCATCCTGGGACGCCCGAGTCGGGGCTGGGAGGGAAAGGAGGACAAGCCAGGGAGCCCAGCTGGGTCGGGAAGAGAGGGTGGTTTTTTTTGGGCTCCGGCCGGCCAACCACCACCACCCCTTCGCCACCTCGTAAGTAAGGGAAGCGAACGGCTCCTTCGGCACCCCAGAGTTTCCTAAGGGCCGGGCACTTTGGGAATCGGGTTATATTCCCCCCCCCCCATCTTGTTTGGGGCCTGGTCTCATCTTGGACACGGCCCTATATCTTATAGCAGTGGTCATTACACTTCCATATCGCCCCCCATAGCGCTTCACAAGTGAATTAGCATTTTTGCACCCTCAACTTGTTTTTTTGCTCCCTTTTACCGAGGAGGAGGGAAGGCTGAGTCAACCTTGATCCCCAGGCAGGCTGGAACTCACAACGTTCTGGCTGCAGGACAGCAGTTTTAACCACTGCACCGCCAGGGCCTCTCTTATTACCATCCCCTTTCTTTTTTGTATTTTAAAATGACAACCCTGGGCTTTAAAACAACAACAACCCTCTGCAGGTTTGCACCAGTATCGCCCTCCTCCTTTCCTAGGCTTGCCCAGGCAGAAAGGTAACACTTAATTTGCCCAGGCAGAGAGGTAACTTTTTCCCCAGGAAGTCTTGCTTGCCCCAGACACTTAATTTGCCCAGGCAGAGAGGTAACTTTTTCCCCAGGAAGTCTTGCTTGCCCCAGACACTTAATTTGCCCAGGCAGAGAGGTAACTTTTCCCCCAGGAAGTCTTGCTTGCCCCCGACACTTAATTTGCCCAGGCAGAGAGGTAACTTTTCCCCCAGGAAGTCTTGCTTGCTCCAACACTTAATTTGTATTTATTTTTTGGGGGGGAGCCACTGCTGTGCGGGAAAACAACAGAGTTGAGACCTTGAAGGAAGATTTGCCAATGTTGAGCTCGTCACTTCTCCGAAATAACCAGAGTGTCCTACTAGTAAGGTTTCGGTTTCAGCCACCGTTTGCTTTTTTTTGTAAACTCTTAAAAACAACGTTTTAGGTATTCTTGTTGACTTGTCACTACTTCTGCCAAGCAAGGAATTGAATGGACTCAGTGACATCATATTTGTAAAGCAATCAAAGAATGTAAATAGGCAGAGCCTTGAGAAAAGGCCTTTAAAAGTTGTAAAAAAAAAAAAAAAAGGACAGATGTTGCAAAGTATGTTTTAAGTGTTCTGGGTCAAGAACCCAACAGGCCTAGCAATCCTTTCTCTGTTTAGAAATAGATGTGGGGGCCTATCCAGATGTTTTTAGATTCCCAGCAGGCTTGGTCGAGGCAGCTTGCAAGGGGTGCTGAGACTTGCCACCCAGCCACATCTGGAAATTCAGATTTACCCATCACTCAGGTTGTAGTTATTTAGCAAGTGAGGCAGTACATCTGAACAAATTCCAACATTTTCTCAAGCTTAGGTATCCCAAAGCAAATGTAAGAGCAGATTTCTGCTGGTATACAGATTTGCAAATGAGCTACAGTAATTTGTGGTTCCACAGTTATATCTCCCCCTCCCCCCTCCCGTTAATGTTGAAACACTTGTGCACCTTCTGTGATAGTACATTTTTGTTGTTCAGTCGGACAGTTGATTCCAACCCTATGGACCATTGTCCTCCAGGCACCTCTGTCCTCCACCATCCTCCACAACCCGCTCAGTTCTGTGCCTATTGTGTCTACAATACCATCTAGCCATCTCATCTTTGGCCGCCCCCTTTTTCTTTTGCCCTTCCCAGCATCAAGGCTTTCTCAAGTGAATCCTCTCTTCTCATTTGATGTCCAAAGTACTTTAGCTTCATCTTTACTATTTGACCTAATAAGCAGTCAGGGTTGATTTCTTTTATGATTGACATTTGTTATCTTCGCTGTCCAGTGTACATTACAGAGTACAACCATACATTACCACCGGGAATACCATTGCTTTGACTATACATTTTTAGACTACAGAAAATAATAGAGTGTATTTTGAGATGGGCTTTCTTCACTCCAGTTCTACTAGGTTTGTCAGGCAAATGTTGACCTAAGTCAGGGATCTGCAAACTTGGCTTTCCAGGTGTTCTTGGACTTCAGTTACCAGAAGCCCAAGTCAGTATGCCTGCTGATCAGGACTTCTGGGAATTGAAGTCCAAGAACATCTGGAGAGCCAAGTTTGCTGATCCCTGACCTAAGTGGTTGACAGAGAGATCATGTGTTTAAGAACACTGGGTGCAAAAGTTACTTTGCACATGTTTGTTGGCCTGCTGAGAGGTGTCAAGGCATTGCAGTAAATTTTTTTTAACCTGGCCAGACTGCATCTTACAGGGAGAGAATGGCATTTTCTTCTTTGAAAATGAATCATCTGTTGGTGGAGCATATTTCACTGAAGGATGACTGGCAAATTTCTGGGGAACTTTAGTACACTTCTTAAAAGCAACTAGTCTGAAGTTTAAGGAAAGGAAATAGCCAGAAAAATAAGCAGCATTTTTGTTAACCGAATTAAAACTTGTTATGTGATTTAGACTGGGCAGAAGGAATATATGAAAAATCTGAACTGTACAGATGCTAAATTCAGCTTCTATATGAAGTGTTTTAAAAATCTCTGTTAGTCATATTAACATCAAATTGCTAGCCCTTGTGATAGTTGTGTTGTGTTGCAAAGTAGAAGGGAAATAGTATCTACTAGAGAGCAGTTTTAATGCCACTATTAAAGCAAAGTGCAAAGACCTATAAGAATTGCTGTGTGTAAAAGCTTTGTTTCTTGTTTCAGAGTTACAGTACAGTATAAGGTGAAAAGACTGATGTTGCCATTATTTTGGAATGATTTCAGTTGCTTAAAAACCCAGCAAAAGAAGAAGAACTGTAAACTTTATACTTAACATGGTTAATACAGCTGCCAAAATTTCAGATTAGGAAGAGATTTAAACTCAGCCCCCCTCCAAATAGTCTGTTAGAAGTGGGTTTTTATAGTATTTCTCAGTTGAGTAGGCTTCTAAAGTGTTTCTAGGTTAAATGTATTTGCATTTCTGTAATAATCTGTAGAAAACCTTTTTTGCTCTTTACAACTGAATTAAAAATATTGATCAGGATGCTTTTACATTTGAGTCTGTCTTTTATATTTAATTCTGTGCTTCATGAACTGAAGCAATACTGCTTGGAGAAAGTGAAAATAAACAGACTGTACAGTTTATTTCAAAAAATAGTTTAACGTGGATCCTAATCTTTGATTGAGTGTGAGAAACAAGCATTTGACCAAAGATTTTTAAGTGGTGTTTTAAAGGATCAGGAAGCAAATTTGTAAGGCTAATCATTTTAAGTAGTGGCTACTCATTACCTTATAAAAATATATATTGTGTTTTGTAGGCTGTAATACTGTTTACATCATCTTGAGTATCACACCCATTGAACTTGTTAAGATTTACATTTGAGAAAATTTGCAGGTGATTAGGTTGCTCTAAACCTTATTTTGTGAGCCCAGGTAGCAAGGAATAAATATGCCTGTGAAGATTTGCAATTCTGTAGTTTTAATTTACTTAATTTGGAAGGAAGCCACTAACATTGGTCACTTGTGGTTAAGTCTTCTTGAACACTACATAATTTAAAGGTAAAAAGTATGCTCTGTAGCACTTTTGAGCTGTGGCTCAGATCCTTTGCTGGGTCACATCATTGTCTGAAAGATTCTGGGAATTGAATGTAATTTTGCTAAGCCTTGGTTATTACTATATGAATGTATACTAAATTTGAGTTTCCACATTGTTTTTAGATATTTAGGAGAGGTTCTTTGTCTTAGCACCCTATTATGTTCATTTGGTGAAGACATAAGAGAGGGTCTTTTAAATGTCTCTCCCCACCCACCCCCAAATTGTAGAACACATTACCCAAGGAATCATGATTGGTCCTTTCCCTCTTGGATGTTCAGTAGTAAGCAAAGCCCTTCTTTTTTTAAAGAAACCTTTCAGTTGATTTGGGCAAGCAAGAATTATTATCGGATTTTATGTACTGAAATATGTTTCCATTGATCTGCACTACACTGTGCAAAAGTCTTCGGCCACCACCAGCTGGTTTGGGGAAAATTTAGTGAGTTATTTGTGGTTCTGTAAGTTGGAAACCTTAGCACCAAACTTCATTAGACTTGGTGAGGGTTGAGAGGAGAAGTAGAAGCAGAAGAACCTCTCCATTTTTGGTGTGTCTAGGTGGCTCACAGGCTCAATTATGACCCTCAAATCACTCATTGAATTTTCCATAAACCAGATGGTGGTGGCCTAAGACTTTTGCACAGTACTGTATACGTTTATATATTTTCAACTCTTTTCAAACTGCACTTTTTTATACTGTTAAATATTTAACTGTTTGCTATTATATTTCATTGTGCCTTTAATTGTGTCTCTTCATTGGGAGAAAGGTACAGCATAATTAATTAATTAGCACAAATGTAAAAAATTAAACTCTTAACTATGTCTGGTTCAATGGTGGATTATGGACCCAAAAGGCTGAAGAGGGTTGATCAGAACAGAAAATTCTTTGTTGACTTTCAAGAGAGGCACAGTCCCTGAACAAAGCAGAGGAATAGTCTCCCACACGGTACTGTCCTGGTACCATTATTTTAATCATTTAGATAAATGTTTGACCAACATGTTCCCATACTCCAGGAGTTTCATCTATGCTGAATGATGATCTTGCCTTGACAATCCAGGGGAAAATCTTTTAGTCTGCATTTAGATCTTTGAAAACTATCTGTTGAAACCAAATTCTTTGAAAATACAGGTCTGTTCCTTCCACTTAGAACAGAAAAACAAATGGGAAGCTCCAAGTTAGTTGTGAAGGTAGGATTTTGGAACATTGCTCTACTCCAAAGTATTTGGTTGTCACTGCCTTGAACCCTGAATTATAAAAAATTCTGTCTAACCATCAAACATTAAATTGCTGCCAGAAATAACATGTTTAGGAAACTGCTGATTAAGACTGGGATGCAAATCCACAAACAATAAGATCAACAGCTTTGTCTCTGTGCTACTTCATAGCAGAATATGCTAGTACCATATGGTATAAATCATCACAATCCAAATTAGTAAATGTAGCTCTTAATGAATTTTGCAGGATTATTACTGGCTGTCTGAATCATACCTCCATGGAAAAACTGTTATTTGGCTGCCATTGCCTCTCTTGAAGTATTCTGAGGGGTGCTAGCAAATTAAAAAAAGAAAGAAGATAATACAGCATAAAACCCATCAACTTCATGAACACCAAACCCTTAGACACCAGCTAAAATTGAAGACAAAGTTTCCTTCATACCTCTTAATATCTGAATATTATAACAGAATTGACTGGGCTAAACTTTTAGAGGTCAAGATCGATGACTAAAATCTGGGGTAGGTTTTTCTGTATACCTTTCAAGTTCCAAATATTAAACCAGAAGAGGCTCTGCTAAATCTGTCGAGAAGGGAAAAACAGCGCTTTACCAAGTGGATGAAAACTAAAGAGTTTATCTCACCAGGACAAGATTCTGGCTGGAACATCCAGAAATAGCGAAGTAGGACGATCAAAGAATAATCAAGTAAAATTCAGCAATTGTACTTGAATACAGGACACATTTTCTGTGAATATGGAGAAATTAAATCAATTCATCATGCAACTTAAATCCCACCGCATGTACAAAAGAAGATTGAATAAATGGCCAAGATAAAATTGAAATAGCCTGCTTCTGGTAAAAAAAAGTATAATTATTTTAACATTTTAATTTATTTTGATTTTTACCGGTTTTTAATATCTGTCCGTAGTTTTAAATTCTGCAGTGCATCAATTCAAATAAAAGAAGAACCCATCCTTGGGTGAAAGATATATAAAGTTTTGCACATTTTCTTATTTGCTCTTTTCTGTGTAGTCTTCTCCTAGGTTAGAATTAAAATTTTAAATTCTCTTGAGGTTGAACACTACTCTTTTGCATTGTCGTAAATCACCAATGTTGATATATAAATAACAGAAAAAATAGACATATAGAGATGCAACTTATTATGTTGTATTCTTATACAGGTTATCAACATTATTGTGATTGGAAAAATGGATGAGCAATCACAAGGCATGCCAGTTCCCCCTGTTCCTCAGTTTCAGCCACAGGTATGGTATTCTGTTATTTGTTAGTAAAAAGTGAATTAATATAATATTTATTAACACTGCCCCTAAAGAGCTTATTCCACAACACATTTTTGTTTCTCATTCTTGCTACATATTGCAGTCCCATAAAGGTGACACAGATATTTATTTTTATTTTATTTCACTTGTTGGACTTGGATTTACTAGCATATTCAGACGAATTATTTAAATAACTATTTTCTGTTGCAGGGCATGGGTTGTGTTGCAAAGTTTTATGAAGTATAGATTGGTCATTTGTAAGAAAAAAGCTAATATGTCCATCAATTCAAGATAAAGGTGATTGAGAGTTTTCTCGGGGGGGGGGGCTGCATACAAATGAATGCAGTGAAACCCTGAGTTATGGGGGGGGGAAACGGTTCTATGGCATCTTTCATAAGTCAATTTTTTCGTAACTAGAGACATCCCCATAGGGGAAGCTGCAGGGTGAATTGGAGCCCAGGACGAAGAGCGGAATGGCTTCGTATCTGATCCGGTCTTCATCTTAGGCTCCATTTCACCTCGCAGCTCATTCCCAACCAGACTGGAGGGCTAGGACTGAGTTGCGGGGGTGAATTGGAGGCCAAGAGGAAGAGTGTAATGGCTTCGTAGCTTATCCGCTTTCCCTCTTGGGCTGCAGTTCACCCCCGCTGCTCAGTCCAAGCCAGACTGGAGGGCTGGGACGGAGGTGCAGGGGTGAATTGAAGCCCAAGAGGAAGAGTGGAATGGCTTTGTAGCTGATCCGCTCTTCCTCTTGGGCTCCAGTTCACCCCTGCAACTCAGTCCCAGCCCTCTGGTCTGGCTGGGACTGAGCAGCGGGGTGAAATGGAGCCCAGGACCAAGAGTGGATCTGCTCTTCCTGTTAGGCTTCAATGGTGGCAATTCTTTGAGCACTAAAGAATTGTGACATCGATTTACACAAATAACCCTTTCGCAACTCGAATTTTTCATAAATCCAGCACACATCTAGGTCTTTGAACAGGTGAAAAAAAAAAGACTCAGCTACAGAATCAGTGGTGGGCTCCAAAAATGTTTACTACCACATTGTGGGCACGGTATGGTGGGCATGGCCAGGGGGAAAGCCCTGCGTTGCACCCGAATTAGTACTACTTTATTTCAAAACTTGGATGGACAGGGCCAGCCAGAATTTCTGCTACCAGTTCTGGCGAACTGGTGCAAACCTGCTGATGCCCTCCACTGTACAGAATGTGTTCTGCTACTCTCCCTGGCATTAACTGCTTTCTCCAAGGAGATCCCTACTGTTGATGTGTTTTCCTTTACCAAGTTTTCTCTGAACCTGAAAACTTCATTTGAGGATTTATGCCTCCATCTTGCAGCATTATTTTGGGTGTGGAGGATGTTCATTTTTTCTTTTCCAACTTGGTTCAATGATCAAGCTTTGATTCTGTCCCGAGATCTGCTATGTGGGCTGTGCTGGGAGGCTTTGGTTGCCCTGAGCGTTTTGTAGATCTGGTCCAGGTGCTTTAAGATGGCATGGCTGGGTGGGTTCTCCATCAAAACAGGATGCAGTATCAGATACCTTCCCAATCACCCATGGATTGAAGCAGGGTTGTGTGCTTTCTCCAACCATTTTTGCCCTTTACTTGGCTGCCAGGCAGTATGAAACATAACAACACAGGCATAGAGATTAAACAACACTTCGACGGAGGACTCTTTAATTTGGCTAGACTATGCTCCCGAAGACCAACCAGTGTTAACAGGATAAGGGAACTGTAATATGATACTGCATTGCCTGCTCTCACACCTGAGGAGCTGCAACAGTCAGTCAACTGTTTCAAGAATGCATGCGATCGTTTTGACCTCACCATAAATGCTCAGAAAACCAAGGTACAGTAAAACACCGGATAACGATTGGATCAGACAACGCTAGAATCACATAACGTTAAGTAATCTGGGGAGGAGAATTGGATCAAATAACGTTAAGGTCCTATGGGATGGATCGGATAACAACCGCTAAAGCCTGTGCGCTTACAATGTATCTCTATGGAGCTTTAACGTTATCCGATCCATCCCATAGGATTTTAACATGCATCGGATAACACTAAAAATCGGATAACACCAAGACTTGTGGAACCAAGTTTTAGCATTTTACTGTACTTGCACAACCTGCCCCAAGGACAGCCCTTCCAGAGTTCAGCATTACCATCTCAGATTCGACATTGGAACAGGTAAACCATTTTTCTTACCTTAGTAGCATCCTGTCTAAAAACCATCTGTGAACAGGATGTGGTGAAGAAAATTGGTGCTGCCCATTCTGCCTTTGGTCTTCTATCACACCAGGTCTTCATGAACAAAGCTTTAACAGTTCATACAAAGCTCATGGTATACCAAGCTTTTGTTACCTCAGTGTTATTGTATGGCTGTGAAACATGGACCGTCTGTCGCCAAGACATAAAAAAGCTCGAGCGCTTTCACCAACAGACACTAAGGTCCATCTTGAACATCGAAGTGGGATGACTATGTCACCAACATCACAGTTCTCAAGAAGGCACATGTAAATAGCATTGAAGCTTCCATCATTGGCCATCATCTTAGATGGATAGGGCATGTCTGCCATATGGACAGTTCCAGGTTTTCTCATCAAATTCTTTACGGGGAACTTAGCACAAGAGCTTGTGGCGCTCCTTTGAAGCATTCTAAGGACCAGCTGAAACAAACCACGAAGGTGTCAGGTATAAACCCATAAACCTGGGAGGCAGCAGCCATAGATCACCCACTTTGGTGCCAAGCCATCTCTGCTGCTACTGATCACTTTGAAGGAGAACGCCACAGACATTAATAGGCTAAGTGACAAGCATGCAAGCTTAGTCAAATTCAACTACGCCCTCCACCATTTTCCACTGTAATGTGTGTGGTTGCATATTTCATGCCAGGATTGTTTTATTGAGTCACCAGAAACACATCTACCAACTGTGAAAATGACTTACAGGAAAAATGTATAGTTGGATATGAGTAGCAGCCAACAACGATACCACCCACCTGATAACTGTACCACTTTGGGCAGTTTACAATGGAAATATAAAACTAACAGTAAATAATGTAAGAAATACAGACAATTAATACTTTTAAAAACCAATAGAAAATAATTACAGGAGCGGGAAGTTATATAGCAGTGGCAACAAAGGTGAAAGGTAACACCTCTTTGTATGCCATGGTTTTAATCCTAATAATTCTCCCTCATGTGTCTGGCTTTTTAAAAAAAATCTGGTCACTCCATAAAAAAATGCAGCTTTGCAGTTAAAATATTGTATCAGTTGGCCTGTAAGCCTTTCACCCTTAATCACAAATAGATGGATGCATACTTTTTTGCTCGGATGTACGGGAAGTTAATTTTCTCATTTTTTATACCTTATTTGTCCTACGCTTGGTATGTAAGATTCCAGAGTTGAACTTTGAAGCAGTCTTATCACTTGATCAGTGTTTGCTCTCTGAAATGACTAAATGATGAGAATGGAACAGCAGAAATCTTGTGCCTAGAAGTGAAAATTTCTTTAGGGTTAAGGTCTGTTGCTGAAATGCTGAGGACAACAGACCTGTCTCCACTAAAGTTTCTCTTTCCCCCATGTAATTATGGACTTTATCTTCTTCTGAACAGTGCAGCCTGGTCTGCCAAGAGATAACTGGTTGAATTGATCTTCAAAGAGGGAAGCCACATCTGAATCTTTGGAGGTTTTGAGAAAGATGATGATTAAACATTTGTTAGGGATTATTTGATCCTAGTGATCACAATGATGAGAACATTGAACTTGAGCCAGACATCCTAGAGAGTGAAGTCAGAAAGGCCCTAAAAAGCACTTCAAACAACAAAGCCAGTGGAGATGATTGTATCCCAGCTGAATTTTTCAAAGCCCTAAAAGATGATAGAATCAGATTATTGCATTCTGTATGCCAGCAGATTTGGAAAACACAACAGTGCCCACAGAATTGGAAAAGATCACTATATGTTCCAATCCCAAAAAAGGGTAATGCCAAAGAATGTTCAAATTATCAAACAATTGCGCTCATCCTACATGCTAGCAAGGTTATGCTCAAGATAATATAGGATAGACTTTAGCAGCACGTGGGGAGAGAATTACCAGAAATGCAGGCTGGGTTCCGAAGGGGTAGGGGGACTAGACACGACATTGCCAACATACGTTAGATCATGGAGAAAACAGGAATATCAGAACCAAGTCTTCTTCTGTTTCATTGACTACACCAAGGCTGTTTGGACCACAACAAAATGTGGCAAGTAATTAAAGAGATGGAAATACCAGAATACCTTATATGCCTCATGAGAAATCTGTACAAGAGTCAAGAAGCAACAGTTAGGACAGAATACGGAATGACTGAGTGGTTTGGAATAGGAAAAGGAGTAAGACAAGGCTGCATTTTGTCACCCTGCTTATTCAACTTATACACAGAGTGTATAATGTGCAATACAGGGTTGGATGAATCACAAGTTGGGATCAAAATTGCTGGGAGAAATATCAACAACTTGAGATACACAGATGACACTACCTTAATGGCAGAAAGTGAGGAAGACCTAAAGAAGCTTTGGCTTAAGTTGAAAGAAGAGAGTGCAAAAGCTGGCTTGAGACTCAATAAGAAAACCAAGATAATGGCAACAGGTCCTATCAGTCTCTGCAAAATAGATGGGGAAGAAGTAGAAGCAGTGACAGATTTTACTTTCTTAAGATCCAAGATCACTGCAGATGGTGATTGCAGCCATGAAATAAAAAGGTGACTGATGTTTGGGAGACAAGCTATGAAAAACCTGGGGAACATAGTTCAAAGTAGAAACATCACCTTGCAAACAAAAATTTGCATACTCAAAGCAGTGGTATTCCTGGTGGTAATGTATGGTTGTGAGAGCTGGACCATTAGGAAAGCTGAGCTCAGAAGAATAGATGCCTTCGAAATGTGGTGTTGGAGGAGAGTTTTGAGATTCCCCTGGACAGCAAGGAGAACAAATAAGTCAATCCTAAAAGAAATCAACCCTGTCTGCTTCTTAGAATGTCAAATAGTAAAAATGAAGCTAAAGTACTTTGGACATCAAATGAGAAGAGAGGATTCCCTTGAGAAAGCCTTGATGGTGGGAAAGTTGGAGGGCAAAAGAAGAAGTAGGCGGCCAAAAATGAGATGGCTAGATGGTATTGCAGATGCAATGGGCACAGAGTTGGGTGGGTTGAGGAAGATGGTGGAGGACAGAAGAGCCTGGTGGGCAGTGGTCCATAGGTTCACAAAGGGTCAGCATTGACTGTGCGACTGAACAACAACAAAGTGATTTTTGCTACAAAGCATAAAGTTAGATTTGATGATCTGTCTTGCTGATCCATGACTGAATTTGTGTCAGCCATATGCCAGAACAGACAAGGGCATTTGTCTGTCTTGGCAAATGTAGAGATGGAAGTAGGACGTTGGAGTTTGAATTACTGTATATAGCATTGGAGCAACACAATCTGAGAATGGGGAGGAATGAAGACTATATGCAAAGGGACTTTTGGATATAAAGAGTTGGGTTTACCCGATTGGGGCGGGATAACAAGTTAGAACAAATAAATAATTAAATAAAAATTATGGTTGTGTCAGTACAATTCAGAGTATGTTGTTATATCTTAGTGGGTTGGAGTGCTTGGCTATAGTAGGGGATCAGGAGTATGAATCTCAATAGACCTACAAAAATATGTGTGGTTTATGGGATTGTGTGCCCTACCACCTGTGCAGCCAAGGGCAAACTTCATCATCTCAGAATACTACCAGAAGAAAGGATTCGTAAAATATTTCTGTGGATTTTATACATTGAAAACCCTATGACTGTATCTGTCATTATAAACAACTTAATGGCACATGTTTAGTTGTGATACAACTCAGGAACATGTGCTTTTTGTCTAGTTTATTTATTTATTTATTTATTTTGTCAAATTTATATTCTGCCCTACTCGCACAAGCGACTCAGGGCGGAGCACAACAGACATAAAATAAACCCCTAAAAACACAAAAAGAACAAAGTAAAATTAAAATTAAAACCCCTTTAAAAACTTTAAAAACTTCTCATTCCCTACACTAACCCACCGAATATAGGAATGAGGGTAGGAATGGGGGGCAGGGGAAGATACAGGATGTTAAATAAGCTGGGAGGGGGTGTCAATAAACCCTCATTACCCCACACCATTCCTGCCAGCCAGGTTTTCAGGCCCTTTCTAAAAAGCCAATAGCCCCATCTGAAGGCGCAGCTCCAGAGGCAGGCGGTTCCACAGAATCGGAGTGAACAGAGAGAAGGCCCTCTTTCTCATGCCAGAGAGTCGAGCCTCTCTGTCTGATGGAACCACTAAGGCACCTCTCCGGTCTGCTCTGGTGGGACGGACAGATACCCTTGGGGAGATGCGGTCTCTCAAATAACCTGGCCCACTACCATATAGGGCTTTAAAGGTCATGACCAGCACCTTGAATTGCACCCGGAGGCAAACTGGCAACCAGTGCAGCTCCCGAAGCAGCAGGGATGCATGAGAGTAACAGCCACAACCCAACACCACCCGGGCTGCTGCATTCTGGACCAGCTGCAGCCTACGGATGGTCATCAAGGGCAGCCCCATGTAGAGCACATTGCAATAATTAATCTGGAGGTGACCAGGGTGTGGGTGATCATGAGCAAGGAGTCCCTGTCAAGGAGTGAGCGCAACTGGCGAATTACACGCAATTGTGCAAAGGCTGTCCTAGCCACGGCTGTCACCTGCTCATTGAGCAGGAGTCGTGAGTCCAGGTGGACCCCCAGATTGCGCACCAGGTCTGTTTGAGGCAAACTAGCCCCATCCAGAACCAAAGATGGCAACTCCTGTGTAGACCCGGGACCCCTGACCCACAGCCACTCAGTCTTGCTAGGGTTCAGCTGTAACCCATTGTCCCCCATCCAGACCCTCGCAGCCTCCAAGCACATGGATAGGACTTTGACTGCATCACCAGGGTCCCCACGAGCCAAGATGTACAACTGTGTGTCATCTGTATACTGATGGTATTTTACCCTGTAGGAACAGATGATCTCACCCAGGGGCTTCAGGTAGATGTTAAATAGGAGAGGTGAGAGAACCGAGCCCTGAGGCACCCCATAAGGGAGGGGCCTAGGACTGGACCTCTCACCCTCCAACCACACCAACTGAGTCCGGCCCTTCAGAAAAGAGGTAAACCAGGCCAACACCGTGCCCTGGATTCCCAATCCCAGGAGCCGTCCCAGAAGGATACTGTGGTTGACAGTATCGAAAGCTGCTGAGAGATCAAGGAGGGCCAGGATGGTGGGATGACCCCCATCCCTCTCCCACCAGAGATCATCCACCAGTGCGACCAATGCAGTCTCAGTACCATATCCGGGCCTGAAGCCTGACTGAAAAGGGTCCAGATAATCCGCTTCATCCAGGGTCTCCTGTAGCTGCTGCGCCAAAATGTAACTGCATTTTGTTTGGTCATGTGGCCTTAGTAATGTGATTTACTACATCTGTGATAAAGTCCGTTCAAAATGATGTAGTTGAAAGTAACTGGAAAATTTTTTTTTCCAAGTTGCCTTGTAAAGTGTGTTTGCGAGAGAGGAGGGAGATATTATCTTTGCATAACTTCCAGAAAATGTGGTAGCAGCCATGGCTAAACATTTATGGAAAAACAAACAGTCCAATTAAAAAGCTGAAAATTTGGTCTGATGTATAGCAACAGCTTTTTAAAGTAAGGGAGTTGAAAAGTAGTTAATTTACCGATTTCAGCCTAGCTGTTGCTATGAAACCGGAGTCTATTCACACTTAACATAGTAGTCATGTCCCTTGCCTTTAAAGGTAAAGAGTGTTGAGGAAGTAGATGCTGCCAGATGTATTGTGGGCATCTGTTGTTTGGTGAGTTGTCCTGTATTCTGTGACCACAGAGCGAGTTGCTAGATATACATGTCTGCTTTTTCCTGATTTGGGTGTATCTGGTAGTGAAATAAGAGAGGGGGAAGTTACTGTCTCAGGCCTAGAAATCTCCAGCAAAACCTGATTGATTGTTTTGTTAATATAGATGCCCACGCAGGCTAGGATGATTCACAGTGATGCTGTTATGATCCTGAACACTGATTTAGACAGAGAAGGAAAGATAGAGGAATTCATGCTGCAGTGAGTAGGAAAGGAGAATGATATTTTTGCTACCTTCTGCTTTGCAAGAAGCTCATGCTGTACTTCTGTAGAACAAGAGAAATCGTTGCTGGCTTTAGAGAGAAAAAAGAAGCACCAACCAACGATGTGTGCCAGTGAGCATTACTGAAATGTACGTAATATGTTCTCTGCCTAGTCGATTCCCCTCCCCTCCGTGTACAAGTGTATTCCTTTTCCAAATTACACGGTGACTGGGAGGGGAGACCTGGGCGATAGTTGGGAGATGTGCAGCTATGTTGCTTCTCATGTCAGATCTTTATGTCTAAATTGTATGACAGGACAAGGGAGCAGATGAGACAAGCTGTCAGTCAACTGGGCTGCCCTTTGAAGGAAGGCCATTGGGGGGTGGGGGTGGGCGGGAAGGTGCCGCAAATGGGCTGTGAAGTTTACATACACTGCCCACTGTTAAACAGATTACCTCTAATGAAGTGTCTAATGCTCAGGCCATATCAGTCTAATCCTTGGTGGCAGTTCATCCCTCAACTGCCAAAGAAAACGCCGCCCTCTGGCCCTCTCTCACCACTCTGGCGGCCAAACACAGGGAGGTGCCCAGTCTTAATAAAGCCAGACAGTGTGTGATCTGACATGCAAATGTAGGTCATTGCATATGTAAATGTGTGATTACAAACCTGCATGCCAAAACACATTAGTGAGACTTTGCTCTCAGCATGCGGTTGTCACAGTGCCTTAGTAGTTCACGCTAATGTTTGTCAAGTTAGTGCGCAGACGGAGGATGCGATTCCCAATTCAGGTTTTTGAAATATATGCTGGTTAAACAACCACACACAATAAAACCCCAAGCTTAATGAAGCTGCTTTCTGCTTAATAACGTGAGTGTTTAAATAATAAGGGAGATATTTTTACAAGTTTCAATGTTCTTGGTCTCAAGTGCTCCAGCTAACCTCATTAAATGTGCAAAGGTGCCTTTTGAATATATATCCCTGAGTTGTTCCAATGCTGTTTTGTACCAAAGCAGTTCCATATTTGGATATTGGTGCTCCTAGTGGATATTAATTTATTTTTTATTTCATGACAAACAACCATTAGAAAAATATTTTTGATGCCTATAGTAATTATATGTGCTGGAATTCAAAGAAAACTTTTATATTTAACTCATCTTAAGCCACTTCTTTTTGTGCTTTAAAATTCTTATGTGGAGATAAGAAATCACTCTGTTTTGTAAATCTTTTGTTAACTAGTGCTTGTGGGGTTTTGCATGTAACAAAAGAGTATTTAAAACTTTAAAATAGAAATTTCATAGATAGAGAACAATCTTTAATATCTCTGATCCTTAGTTTACTGTTTGGCTATTTTCACAAAAACAAAACCCAGTTATATATTCTATATTAATGTTCCTTAGTTAAAGAATGCAAACCATTAAAGAATTTGAAGCCTTTGCTAGACGATTTCAGGAATATCTTAAGTGACATTGTAGGTTTTTGGATATCTGTGTAGCCAGATATCAAAGACACAAAGCTGTCCAGCCATACAGTAGTCTATATACTGGGATTACAAATGTAGGCCTCCATAGCATTGTTCAGGTATTAACTTTGTGGATAGATTCATCACACTTCAACAGAGCAGGTTCTCTGCACACAAAGGTGTTTTCTGGGTTGAAAGGATTTTTGCTGGAGAAACTCCGTTCAGAGGATGCCCAAATGAGGCTCCTTTCACGTTCCCAAGATCTTTTCCCACCAAAGTGGTCCCTATTTATCTACTTTCAATTTCTTGCTTTCGAACTGCTAAGTTGACAGGAGCTGGGACAGAGACGGGCACTCATTCTGTCATGCAGTTCTCAGTTCTTGAACTGCTGACTTGCCAACCTTCCAACTAACAAGGTGTGCTTCTTAACCACTGAGCCACCGGAGTCCCTATGTTTCTTTATGGAATGCAGTCTTAAAATTACTTCCGAGCTGATTCCTTCAAGATGTGTTCAACTGCTATTCCCTTCATCCTTAGCTAAGTAGGTTTGATAGAAATTATAGTCCATCACATCCCAAGGGGTTCTAGGAGAGGAAAGGCTTAGAACAATCTTAATTTCTTTTACTTAACACCCTGTCAAAAAACATGGGAGGAACAAAGCCATGTAAGTACTCTTTTGTAAGGTCCAGTTTTCATTGTAGTGTGTGAAATGTTTGGATTTTCCAGTATTTTGGGTGACATTTGAGGAAATGCAGTTGGCTCAAGTAATCAGATCACAGAGGGAGTTTTTCTGAGGCTAGCAGAAATTGGATAATTTATTTCATGAAACATATGCCTGGTGTAATCATACTGAGATAAGTGTGGATTTCTGTGTATTGTAGTCAGAGGAAGAAGGTTTCTGTCCTACACATTAACAATAAATTTGTTGACACCAGTGGTAGGTATCCCTCCAGCATTTTGGGACCACCCTGAATCCACTGAGACTGCATCTGGGTACTTACAATTGGCTATTCACAATCAAGGGATTCTAGAGTTGTTTAGATGCTCATTGTGAATAGAGTAAAGGACTAAGACTCAGGAGGCCTGGGTTTGAATCCCCGCTCAGCCACGGAAGCTCACTGGATGTGTGGAACTGATAAAACCACTTTTCAAATATCTTAACTTGAAATCCCAACAAGGATCACTATAAGTAGGTTGTGACTTATTACTTAATGGCACATTACAGCAGAATTCTTGATGATTAAAACCAGCCATTTAGAACAGGGTGGGTTTGATTTGAATCAGAGAGACCAGAATCCTGTTGATGTTCACATAAAGTTTGCCCTGGTGGTGCAGTGGTTAAACTGCTGTCCTGCAGCCAAAAGGTTGTGAGTTTGATCCTGATCAGGGTCAAGATTAACTCAACCTTCCATCCTTCTGAGGTTGGTAAAATGAGTACCCAGTATGTTGGGGGCAAAATGCTAATTAATTTGTAAACCACCCAGAGAGTGCACTAAGCGCTATGGGTGGTATATAAGTGATTGCTTTGCTTAAATTACCACGACTAGCCAGCAAGGTGCCTGGTCACATGTCCAGTTGTAACAAACAAAACATGCTCAGTCAAGCACTGTAACCTGCCACAACCTTTTGCAAGCACTGATAAGAGTCTGGCTGTTTATTTAAATCATTATTAAAATCACTACTTATGAAAACTTGATTAGTAGTGTGATTCCTCTTGTACCAAAAGTACACTTTTTCTTGGGGTAACTCAAATACATATTTTTCACTATATCCAGATGATTGGGTAACCAATACTTCCCTGTGTATTGATTTGTCCAGTACACTAGTACTTCGGATAACGATGAGACTTGGTTCCACAAGTCTCGTCGTTATCCGGTTTTTAACGTTGTGCGATGCATTGATTGCACAACGTTTAAAAAAAAGCCCTGTTTCCCTGGAGGCTGCAGCAAGCCAGAATGTTGGGATTTGAATCCTGACGTTTTGGCTTGCTGCAGCCTCCAGGGAGGTGGGGGAACTTTGGAAACCGCTTGGATCGGGTCTTCTGACCTCCCTGGAGCCGATGGTGGGGGGCAGAGAGCCTGAAATTGGTTTAAAAAAAGGACCTTTTCCACCCATTTCGGGCTCCCTGACCCCCCTGCCGGCTCCAGGGAGGTCAGAATACCGATCCAAGCTGTTTCCAAAGTTCCCACACCCTCCTGGATGTTTTTTAAACCCATTTCGAGCTCTCTGATCCCCCTGCCTGCTCCAGGGAGATCAGAGGACCCGATCTACAGCTGCAGGGCGGCTGGGGAAGCTGAACGGAAAACCCCGTTCAGCTTTCCAGCCACCCTGCTGCTACGAAACGACTGCATCGGATAATGCTAACAGATCGTTATCTGATGCAAAATTTCTTTGGAATTTTTGCCTCGTTATCTGATTTTAGCGTTATCCGATGCAGTTGTTATCCGAGGTATTACTGTATGTGAAAATGTGCACATTTGGAGAGAGAGGAGGAAGTCTTTGGTTTTTTTTTTTTTTTTTGCACTAAGTTGGAGAGGGACTATAGTTTAGGTTGTTGCTCTAAGACAGTGGTCTGCAAATAGTGGCTCTCCAGGTGTTTTGGACTTCAATTCCCAGAAGCCCAAGTCAGCACTACTGTTGATCGAGGCTTCTGGGAATTGAAGTCCAAAACACCTGGAGAGCCACTATTTGCAGACCAAGGCTCTAAGAGGAAATCAGAATTAGTTTTTTAAAAAACTTTTGAAACAATCTTGGAGAATTTAACAAGGCTTCCAATAATTTCTAGTGTTCAGTCAGAATTGGAAAATAGGTTTGATGATGTCTATTATTTCTTCTCTCCCTATACTTCTGTTCACAAGTATGCATTTCTGGAGACACAAACAGTTTGAGAATTGCAAATATTTCTGATTTTATTTACTGAACTGATCTGAGTTCCATTAGGGAAAATAGAAAGGTTAACCTAAATAATCTGTACAGAAACATAAGGAACCCCCATAAAAGTGAGACTGCCATCTAAGAACTGCTGCTCTCTATTTACAAGTCTCTGCATTAAATAGATACTTTTCTCATAATATAGAATTAGAATTTATAATTTGTATTCCATAATAAAACCTTTGTAACATTTCAGTTAAAACTGTATCACACAGAGCTTTTTTAAAGACTTCTAAATAGCTAAACTGTTACATTTAAAAACTGCTTTAAAATACAGTTTAACTAATAATCCTGTTTTGTAAACAAAGGATGTTTCAAAATTCACCCTGATTTAAAATGAGAAAAGAAAACAAAAGAATAAAAACTGAACATACTCAGTTCAGGCGTGTGTGTTTTTAGAAAGTTTTTGAAAAGTATCTAATTTACATTTAGTGTCCAGAGTATAATTATTAATTTATTCACTTTTATCCCATATCTTCACAAGAAAGCACACAAGATGGTATATTTAAGGAGCCAGCAAGACATTTCAAAACAAATAAAATATAAAAAGTAACTAAAATGATAGAATCAAGTAGTAATTTTAGGTAACAGCAGGTAACGGCCATTCCTAGGAGGGAAAAGCCATTTTAAATAAAACCATTTCCACTATTTATTCTGTCCAAGTACTAAGCAATATCAGTTAAAAAGCTATTTTATCTTATCTTAAAGCTCCCAGTCGGTCTTATGTAGAGGGCAAGTTTCGGAGGAGTTCCATAGTCTGGTGAGGTGTTGGCAGAGAAATGCATGGTGATGTCCCATAATAGTATGAGTAATGTGTAGTCCTCCAGATGTTTGACTGCAGCTTACTTCACCCCAGTCAGCATAACTACTGCTGGGAGGTGCAGTCTATAACCATCTGGTGGACTGAAATTTACCATATCGTGTCCCCATCCTGTCCCCAACCTGCTTAGAGCTTACAGGTGTTAATTCTGGAATTCCTGCTGCTATTTAAAATCCCTTGAATGTACTTTAAACTAGATGCATAAACTCATAGCAGCAGAAAAAAAATCCTGTTCTGCATTGAATATGAAAACTGAAAACAAATACAGTAAAACACCGATTTATGTATACCTCTATTTGCGCAAAATTTGACTTATGTAAGGTTTTTTTGAGTGCCTACCTTCTCTTAGATTCATGCGCTTAAAGCTGATGGTATAAACAAGCGAAAAGGCAAATAAGCATATGCCTATATGGGATGTGCAATTGATGTTACCAAATTGTTTTCTTGTATTTTTGACTATAGAAAGCCTTACGACCCGACATGGGTTACAATACTCTAGCCAACTTCCGAATAGAGAAAAAGATTGGCCGTGGACAGTTCAGTGAAGTCTACAGAGCTACATGCCTGCTGGATGGTGTGCCAGTAGCTTTAAAAAAGGTGCAGGTAAGAACGTTTGAGGCAGTCCGGTATGAATACCTATGCTCGTGATTTTGGAATGGTTTCTTAAACACATTATTAAGTATAAAATCTAATGTATTATAGGTTGTGTACATGCCTTGGTAAATGTAAAGGTCGCTCTTGCTAGAAAGATAGTCATACTCGACTTCGGGGTTCAGTGCTCATCTTTGTTTATAGCCAAAGAGCCAGCACCGTCTGTGCAGTTGTTTCCATGGACATATGGCAGGCATGCCTCAACACCAGAGTGCACGGAACTCTGTTTACCTTCTCACCGAAGTGTTCCTTATTTATCTACTTATAATTTCTTGCTTTGAAACTGCTAGGTTGGCAGGAGCTGGGACAGAGACAGGAGCTCACTCTATCATGCAGTACCCAGGAATCGTACTCCGACCTTCCAGTCAGCGAGTTCAGCATTTTAACCACTTGAGCCACTGCATTAAATTGTACATTCCGTGTTTCCCCGAATATAAGACACTGTCTTGTATTTTTTAAAACTTCAAAATATGCACAAGGTCTTATTTTCAGGGGATGTCTTATTTTTCCATTACGAAGAAGAATACAGTACACATTTATTGCTGATACAGTGGGTCTCCAGGGCAAGATTTAGGTGAGTGCCTTATTTTCGGGGAGGCCCTTATATTTCCGAAGTGGGGAAAAATAGGGGGGGTGCCTTATTATACAAGGAGGTCCTATATTTGGGGAAACAGGGTATTACAGTCAAACCTCTCTTAGCGAGCAATTCGCTTAGTGAAAAACTTGCTTAACGAGCGGGTTTTTCAAAAAGCAAGCTGACTCGCATAATGAAAATGTTCACTATGCGAGTCTGACGCTTTTGCTATTCGAGTCCGATTTTCCCTTGGAAATGCTCGCATAGTGAGCATTTCTATAGGGGGAAACTCGCATAACGAATTTTTTTTCGCTATGCGAGTCTAACTCACGTAGCAAAAATATTCGCTATGCAAGTCAGACTTTACCCATAGAAAACTCACATGATGAGTGTTTCTATGGGGAAAACATGCATAACGAAAAAATTCGCTATGCGAGTTTTCCCCCTAAAAAGCTCGTTATGCGAGTTTTCCCATAGGAATTTTCGTTATGTGAGTGACTCGCATAGCGAAAAACTCGCATAGTGAGCAACCTCGCAGAACGAATTAAATTTGTTATGCGAGGTATGACTTGTAGTTCAAATATTAGGTAAACATTTATTCCTCAGACATCTGTAAAGTCCAGGTTATTGAAACTCAGTTCAAGGAGGAGGAGAACGTTGATGATGATATGAAGAAGGAACAAACATACTGAAAAATTTCACATAAATATGTGGCTTCATCAGTCAGCTGCTGGAGTATCATCACTTCATCAGGACCTGCAGGCCCATTTACATTGAGCCAGGAGCTGGAGTCAACCCAAGATACTTTGCCACCTGAAACAAAGGACAAAATGGGACCGTCTTTCATATCAAGAAGCCAACTGAATTATTAGTAGATTATTGCTTTAATACTGATTTGCCACCCCACCTGAGGTAGAAGATCAGTTTAGCAGATGAGAGTATGCAGAGTGGCACATCAATCTGTCTCCTCCAAGAGAGGGAAGTGGCCACAGGTCCCTAGAAGAACATCCTTCGCATCTGTAAAGGGCAGCAGTAAGGGGAATCTTTTCTGTATTTTACATCCACATTTTCCTTCTATGTGGGTATAATTTTCCTTTCCTTTTTAATTTTTAGGTTGTGTTGTAAACATTGCATCATTTCTTTGGATTGTTTTTCTCTCTTGGAGTTCCATGCACACCTTTGCAGTGAGTAACTTTCAGAAAGTACCTTTGCAAAAATGGTACTCCCTGCACAAGTTAGTGTGTCATCATTCTCCAGGCCTGTTGCCATCCCGTAGTGATACCAGTCCATCCTGTTTGGCAAAGGCATTCAAGGCTAGCTTGTGGCATCTCAAGATGTAAACTGGAAGTGGTGGCTTTTGCACCCCAATCATGGTGCATTTATATGGCTGGTTATGACTGGGATCCAAGCTGCCTCTTATATTTAAGAATAGTTATTCAAAACTTTAAATTGGGATTTTTGTTTGAAAGCCCAAAAATGTGAGAGCAATGCTTGATTAATTGTTTTTTTTATTTTTCATAATACAGTAATGCCTCGCATAGCGAGCATTTCGCATAGCGAAAAACTTGCTTAACGAGCAGACTTTTCCCCAATAGGTCTGCTTCGTTGAACGAGCAAATATTCGCTTAATGAAAAGCTTTGCGTTTGCGGGGTGTTTCGGAACGCAACGGGGGACTCCCCCACCGCATTCCAAAACACCCTGCAGACTAGAGCGTGGTGGCTGGGTGTTTTGGTTGTCGTGTTATTTTCTCTTCTCCCTCTCGCCTGCCTGCCTGCCTTCCACGGCTCCCAAGCCAGCCCATTATAATGTGTGGCCGGCAGCAGAGGAGGCGGAGCTAGGACTGCCATATACTGTACATACATACACACACACACAAACACACGCCTGCCTGCCCCCCCCCCCCCACGAGGCATCTCTGAGAGGCTGTTGGGTGGGGGACCGCAAAGGAGTGAGTGGGAAAAGATAGGAGGCGCCTGCCTGTCAGGGGAGGGGAAGAATTGGTGTGGCTGTTTGTTTGTTTACTTACTTGCTGGCTAGTTTGTGCACTCCCAAAGCCCCACCCCTCTCGCCGGTTCTGCTCCCAAGGCAAAGAGGCGTGAGGTTGAGCCTGGCACGGCCCTGCCTCCTTTCTGCCTTTGCGGAGCAGGTTCCAAAGGAAGGCGGTCCTTAGCAGGTGGGACTCGGCCAGCTCTGGGTGCCCTTTTACACCAGAGAAGTGGAACCTGCTCCGCAAAGGAGGCGGGGTCGCGCCAGGCTCAACCTCGTGCCTCTTTGCCTTGGGAGCGGAACCGGCGAGAGGGGTGGGGCTTCGGGAGTGCACGAACAAGCCAGCAAGTAAGTAAACAAACAAACAACCATGCCAATTCTTCCCCTCCCCTGACAGGCAGGCGCCTCCTCCCTTTTCCCGCCCGCTGTTGACCCATTCGTCTGGGCTACCTTGCAGTTCCCCACCCAACAGCCTCTCAGGGAAGCCTCGTGTGTGTGGGGGGGGCAGGCTGTGTGTGTGTGTATGTATAGTACCTGTATATGGCAGTCCTAGCTCCGCCTCCTCTGCTGCCGGCCGCGCATTATAATGGGCTGGCTCGGGAGCCGTGGAAGGCAGGCAGGCAGGCGAGAGGGAAAAGAGAAAATAACACAACAACCACTCACGACGACAGGGCTTGGGAAGCGGCGGCCGCTCCAGCGAGGCTGAACGGGGCAGGTTCGCAGGAACTGTTCTCCTCAGGCGGGAAACCTTGGGGGCTGGTTTTTGAGAGGAGGCCCCAAAAGCACTCCCCGCCCACCCCACCCCCACGGGGGTCCCGTCGCCCTGCGTTGACTCCCACTTTGCGATCAGGGAAGATCCCCGTACCCTTTCCAAACACCCAGGTGATGCGCATGCACCGCAGGCAAAGTTAAGTGAAATACATTTCCCTATGGGAAACGTGTTTCGCTTAAGGAATTACTCGCATAACGAGCAAGTGTGTGGAACGCATTATGCTTGTTATGCGAGGTATTACTGTATCCTGTATTTCTGTTCATTCTTTTTCTAAAAGTTACTTCAGAGATGTAAATACAAGCTCTTTTAATTATGGTTTAAGGGAAATGGTAGGAGGGGAAACAGGCAACGGAGGAAGCAGGGTACAGTTAAATCACAACATAAAAATGTCATGCAGAACACATATATGGTCTTCCCCAAGGAAATGTTTTGGCCCTTATGTTGTATATCTATACCAATGACCAGCTAATCAGTACCAGATTTAGGTCTTTCATTTATGCAAATGATACAGCAATTCACTGCTCAGAGAACAAAGTTTGAGGAAGCAGAGACTAAGGTAAAGGTAAAGGTTTCCTTGCTCGAAAGCCAGTCATATCCGACTCTAGGGGTCAGTGCTCATCTCTGTTTCTAAGCCGAAGAGCCAGTGCTGTCTGCTTCTACAGATGTTTCCATGGTCATGTGGCAGGCATGACTAGACCAAAGTGGTCCCTATTTATCTACTTGCAATTTCTTGCTTTCGGACTGCTAGGTTGGCAGGAGCTGGGACAGAGATGGGAGCTCATTCCGTCCTGCAGTACTACACTGCAGAGACTAAACTGGCATCTAATCTTGAAGAACTAGCTGCCTATGATGACAACAATCACCTGAAGCCTAATCTGGGAAAAACACAAATACAGTAGAACCTCGGATAATGCTAAAACTTGGTTCCACAAGTCTTGGTGTTATCCGATTTTTAGTGTTATCCGATGCATGTTAAAATCCTATGGGATGGATCGGATAACGTTAAAGCTCCATAGAGATACATTGTAACCTCACAGGCTTTAGCGATTGTTACCCGATTCATCCCATAGGACCTTAACGTTATTCGATGCAATTCTCCACCCCAGATTACTTAACGTTATGCGATTTTAGCATTATCCGAGGTAAACATTATCCAAGGTATTACTGTACAGTAAAACCTCGGTTAACGCTAAAACTTGGTTCCACAAGTCTTAGTGTTATCTCATTTTTAGTGTTATCCGATGCATGCATCAGATAACGTTACAATCCTATGGGATGCATCGGATAACATTAAAACTCCATAGAGATACATTGTAACCGGCACAGGCTTTTGCAAACATTATCTGATGCATCCCATAGGATTTAACGTTATTCAATGCAATCCCCACCCCCCACCCCGATTGCTTAATGTTATGCATTTTTAGTGTTATCTGGTGCAAATGTTATCCAAGGTATTACTGTATGTGCATAGGGAGGCAAGGAAGAAGCTGGACATAACTTGAAGAGTCTACAAATTAAACCAGTATGACAATAAATAAATAATCCAAAATACGTAGGAGTAAAGCTGGACCATGCTTTAACTTAATAGCGTCATTGTCAGGGTATTAAGCAGAAGGTATTTGCCAGAAACAATCTCATTCGCAAACTTACAAATAAGGAGCACAGCCTAATGTTCTCTGTATTTCTGCCCTTGCCCTTTGTTTATCTGTTGCATAGAATGCTGCCACAGTCTGGAGAAACTCAGCCCATGCTAGTCATGTTAACATGGCCCTTTATGAAACAAGCAATAGAGCCACAGGCTGTTTACGACCAATGCCTATTAGTAAAATCTTCTCACCCGTGGGCATGGCACCTCCAGATCTTAGAAGACAAGTAGTAGCAGAAGTTGAGAAGAAAAAGCAAGAAACAGGCCCAAGACATCCAATGTTTGGACCTTAACATCATCCGTCAGAGTTGAAGTCAAGGAAGAGTTTCCTAAAAACAACAGCACCAATTCCATCTATAACTGAGGCTCATCAAACTGAACTATGGGAAATAATTTCACCTGGAGGGTTATGGGGGATGAAGGAGAAACCAGCAGTAGATTACCATCTCTAGTATGGGACATGGAAGACACTGAATAGGCTGAGAACTGGTGTGACACAATTCCAAACAAACCTAACGAGGTGGGGCCACATTGATGATGTGAACATGGTAAGAGACAAGAGTTTGGACATCTGCTGCAACTTGCCTGAACAGTGTAATATCGAGAAGAATCTTTAGGAAGAATCTAAAAACATGGCTGGCAGGACAGATATGGGGTATGGAAGGTATAATGACCCCAGCACATTGGTTGATCTGAGCCCCTCTCTTTTTCTACTTTTAATTAGTAGTTGTAGCATCTGGTGTGTTTTAAACCTGTTTTTAATCTTTTTCAGATTTTAATTTTTAAAAGTTTTAAGGTTTTTAGATGGAAGCTCCCACTTCCTAATCCTGGGCCTTATCTGCCCAGGGAAGGAAAAGACTAACGTCCTCTGGCCGGAAGGAGGAATGGATTTTAGTTGTTTGTGTTGTGTGTGTGTTATTGTTGTTTTGTTTTTTTCCTGATTGTAAACCGCCCTGAGTTCCCGCGGCGAGTGGGCAGTGATATAAATCTAAATAAATAAATAAATAAATAAATTTGTTTGATGCAAACTACAGGTCTACTCGGACTGCTGAATGTTGGAAAAGTAGAGTGAGAATATGTAAACATGTAGTTTGCGTATACATATATTTTTGGATGATAAGTTATTTTTAAAATGATGTTGGTTTTAAATTTTACTGTTTTGTAGATAGATCGATAGATCCTGTCATTTCGCATGTGTTTTACTGAACTATTTTCATACTTAAGAAAGTACAGTAGTAGGTTTTGAATGGCCAGTAACAATAGGTCTTTTCTTCCTTTTTGCTCTGTGTAAAACGGTGCAATATTTCACCAGCTTGTTCTGTTTAGGAATTGGAATGAAATTATTTGCCTGATTTTTTTTTTCAGAACCTCTGTTGAATTTGGAGCCTTAAGTAGGTCCATGTTTTTCCCCTTTCTCTTCAACACTTAATACCTTGTGTTAGAAGATCATAGAAGGATTCCTTTTATCTGGCACATAGATTAATTATTCATTGTGCCTTGTCAGTGAATTGCCTCTTGAGGATTAAATTAAAACTAATTAATCTTAAAGAAGAAACTTCCAGTTTTATGCTGTATGAAACTATGGCTGACCAGTTTGCTTTTCTGGTTGACTCTCATTTTCTGGCTCACATATTTGTAGCTAATGCACAGGCTTGTTTTTATTGGTTCCTCAGGTTTTGGTGTATTGCTTAAATACTCTACATTTAAAGCGTTCAGTTTTAAGATCCAAAAGATAACATTATGTTTTATGCATTCTGAGTTAAAAAAAACCTAATCTCTGTAAGATCAAACACCAGTGATCTTAGAGAAGTATTAAATTTTGCAGAAAAAGGAACAGAATCTCTTGTAGTTACGGCTTTTTAAAAAAAGATACCCTTTTAAGTTAACTTACTTTATAAGACTTCAGAAATGGAGCTTTAAATTTATTTATTTTTTTGGATTAAGAGAAATATTGAATTTGAAAACTAGAATGATAATGGAGGCATCTATTGTTTTGTAAGAGGTGTGCTACAACTCGCTGTTCTCCCCATTTACCTCATCTTTGTGGTCCCATCACTATAGTTTTATACCTTGCTGTAGTTTTATCAAAATGTTTCCTCACTCCAATATGGAAGTCATTGGATTTGCTCAGCTGATCTTTACCTTCTTTATAAGACCCTGTAAAATATAATGAGCTTATCTTGTGCCCTAAAGCAGCAATCGCTGTTATGTTTCGTTATCAAGACTTCTGCTGTCCTGCTGGGAAGTTTTCTGCCCTGCTTGCCTCTTTAGATTTATCCTTTATCCTAGTACCCATATAATTTTTTCCTTACCTCCCAATCCCCTAATAGGTAAGCCACCCTGGAGCTGGCATTTTAGTACTCATATTTTCTTCCCAATATCCATCAATTCAGTGGGTTAGGCTTGGCATGATAATAATGTTATCCAAGCTTTTAACCTGAGGGGATGAAGATACTTGAGGTCTCTGAATGTGTGTTGGTGTATCATGGCTAGCAGACGTGTTTCTCGTTGGATCAGATGGGTTTTATATTTGTTTATTTGTGGGTGGAAAGGATTTTGAGAACTTGAGCACTCATCTACATGATAAGCTGAAACTCCCAAGAACTTACCTGGAGCGTGTGTATGTATCATTTGGGCACATGGAAAAATCCAAGCTTTTAACATTTACATTTTTTAGCTGAAGTATTCTAGGTTCCTCATTTTAGTGTGTGATTGTACATGTAAATGTAAATTGAATTATTAGCAGCTCCTCCTGTGGCTTAGTGGTTAAAATGCTGAGTTTGGAGACTGGAAGGTCGGGTTTCGATAACCGAAGGCTGCACTTGGGGACATGAAAGCAACCACATGCTGGCGTCCCCTGAGCGGAGCTTCTCCAGCAAATATCCTTTCAACCCAGAGTAATCTCTGACATGAAATTATTATTATTGAATTATTTTAATTTTACAACTGTACAGACTAATCTCAGGAATGCATTTGAATGTGGTTTATAAAAGTACTTTTAGCTAGTTAGCTAAAGTGTTACTGTATATACTTGAGTATAAGCCGACCCAAATATAAGCTGAGGTACCTAATTTTGACCTGAAAAGTCAGGAAAATAGATTGACCCAAGTATAAGCCGAGGGTGGGAAATGCAGCAGCTGCTAGTGAATTTCAACAATCAAAATACATGAAAATATAGTAAAATTAGTTAAATTGACCCAAGTATAAGCAAAGTCCTTATTTTTTGAGCTAAAAAACTTGACTTATATTCGAGTATATATAGTAAGTAAGATTCTGGAGCCCCTACCTCTATGCCCCAGCATGGAATTAGGAAGATCATGAGTATCCCAGCAAAAGTTCATCACAAAGTTTTAAATTTTTATTGATTTAAAAAACCAACAGGTTTACAGATCTTACATCACCAGAGGAAGGTATAAAATACTGATTGGCCCAAGAATTATACCTTTCTACTTGACTAGTTAAAAAAAGAAACAACGAAGAGAGTGGTACAGTCTTTACACAATTCAAATGCTGATATCAATTTATTTTGGACTTCTGTTTGAGTGCCAGCTTTTGTTTTCCTACATTAAGTTTTTGTTCTGTCATTTTTCAAATAGAAACACTCACACTTAATCTTAATTAACAATAACATATTACATCGTTTTGGCCATTTACCCAAATTATTCCATCCCTTGCTGGAAATCTCTCCTTTCCCTTAAGGAGAATCTTTAACTGCTCTGCCACAGTTTTTACTAAATGATCTATCCAGAAATAAACTGCCATATAGACTCAAGTATAAGTCAGGCTTTTTAACACCCCCCCCCATGAGGTCCAAAAATGGGACTCGACTTATACTCAGGTCATCATGCATTTTAATTATTGAAACTCACTAGCAGCTGCTGCATTTTCCACCCTGACTTATACTTGGGTCAATCTATTTTCCCAGTTTTAGAGGCCCAAATTAGGTATCTTGACTTATTTTTGGAATGACTTATAGTCGAATATATATGGTATATTACTGTAATAGAAAATTATTCCCTAAATCACATGTTTAAATATAGAAAACAAGGGGGAGAGCACAGTCCCATGTCGATATAGGAAACTTCTGTGTGACCATCTCAAACTACCTAGAACTCTTAAAAACAAGGCTTTTTGCAGAATTTACATCAATTTTTCATCCCTTCTAGTTGACTGCAGTGGCTCAAGTGGCTAAGATGCTGACTGGAAGGCGGGAAGTTAGCAGTTTGATTCCTGAGTACTGCAGGACAGAATGCACTCCCATCTCTGTCCCAGTTCCTGCCAACCTAGCAGTTTGAAAGCAAGAAATTGCAAGTAGATAAATAGGGACCACTTCGGTAGGAAGGTAAACAGTGTTCTGTGTGTTCTGGTGTCTAGTCATGCCTGCCACATGACTACAGTTTTTAACATTTATTTTCTGATTTATATTGCCGCCCAACTCCGAAGACTCTGGGCGGCTGACAGAGAATAAAACCAATCACAGTTTAAAAAGCAATTTAAAAAACCATTAAAGCTACTAACAAAAATTACCCAACCCTTACAGAATAAAAAAGATTAAAAGAGAGTGAGAGTGTGTTCTTACTAAATTAGTCAGCAGGCTGGGGTCACCATGTCGCTGGTGCCCCAAACCTGCTTTGCCAGCCAGATTTTTAGCTCTTTCCTGAAGGGCAGCAACTCTGTCTGGAGACACAACTCAGTTGGTAGGAGGATCCATAGTGCCAGAGCAGACACTGAGAAGGCCCTCTTTCTGGTGCTAGAGAGACGTGCCTCTCTAGCAGATGGAGCAATTAGCCTCTCCAGTGTGCTCTAATGGGACAGACAGATGTTCTTGGGGTGACACAGTCTGCAGAAGCAGGCAGAGCTGGGTCTTCGGCTTTGAAACAGATGTGCAAGGGAAACCTTTACTAGTTGGCTTAATGAAGCTACTGTCGTGATACAGATTTAAGCATCCTGTACATACAGATACAAAGACTATTTCAGGACATTTAGTCTTCCTAAGTTTCACCCCAGCATTGTTTTCAACTTGTTTGGTAGTTTCTGGAACAGTTTCAGATTGGTTCCCCCCCTCCCCAAAATTGAAATCTATTGCTCAGTCTTTACAATTGCTCTTGAAAAGCTTTAATGTTGCTTAAAGATTTGTCAGATGCAGTTACATTTGCAGTTCTGCTTCTGCAGAAGAGTAATGAAAGAAACAGAATACTTTAATCATCAGTGTTAGTCTGTGAACATATTTAGCCATCCCTTGGGCAGTGACAGTGTGCTGTCGGCTGAGTCTTCCATTCTGGAAGCAGTATTGCATTGCTTCTGACACAAATATAGAAGAAAAAACATCAGTGTAAGTTTACTTCTCATTCTGACAACAAATTGCTTTAACGTTTTTAAAAAGGTCTTTATGACTCCCCCCTCCCTTATTAGTACCTAAATAATTATTTTCAGGAGAATGTAAGGTGTAGATGCTAAGTGCAATATGTCAGCTTGTTTAAACAGTACTTATGATTACAAAACCCCTGTGGTAAATAACAAGCACAGGGAAGTATGACACCAAGTTAAGGGGTATTTGATTTCAGTGCCAAGTATTTGAAGGTCATTTCTGGTTGAAGTTAGCCAGAGAGAATGGATGCATTGGCCATAAAATTGCTAGCTTGCAACAGTTAGGAATTGTTGAAGGAAATAGTAACACAATCGTATTAATAATGTGTTAATGGGCTCTTCCACAGTAAACCACAAACAGAGACCAATTTCTCTTAAATTGCAATCTGGCCTTCTGGAATTCTCCTAAGGCAATCATTATAATCAGTACCAGGTGTCATGTATTGTTAAGCCAACTTGAAAAAATGTTTCTTGTAAAGTGCTTCTACCTCATATGATAATGTTAGGCCTGAACTTTCTATTGCCAAAAAAAAGATGAATATAATGGGTAGGATTTGGTATCGATCATGTCTTCCACAAAACTGGAGTCTGACTAAACCAAAACAAATACATATAAATAAAAGTAGTATAATGGTAGCAATGCTTGAACATGGCTTAGGAAAGAATTAGTCACACAAAGATTTAACTTCTAGATATTTTAAACAGATCCTTGCCTCTTGATATATAAGCAAGTGTCATCTTTAGAAACTCTTCATAGCTAATAATAGTACAGTTGTACCTTGCTTAAAGAGCATAATATGTTCCACAGGATTGCTCTTAAAGCAAGTTTGCTCTTTAAGCGAAACACCATTGTAAGTGACCAATTGTGACTTCTAGTGGAGGGGTGGATTGCGAGCCCCAATTTATTTGTTAAGCGAGTTTTTGGTTGGTATTGCAGTAAAACCTTGAGTTATGAATAAACTCAGTTCCATGGCATTTTTTGTAAATCGAATTCATTCGTAATTCGAGGCATCTCCATTCAGATAAAGAAAAAGGCCCACCCAACCTCCAACAATCAAAACAGGCCACCCCTACCCTCCAAAAATCAATCAAACCACCCAGAAACAACAGCAGCATTGAAAAGAAAGAATGCATAAGCAAAAATGCTGGTCCTTACGGGTAATTCCGTGTCAGTTCAACCAGGCTATCTCACCCAACATCTCAGATTTTGGTGAAACTTGGCTTATTTGTTCTACCACAAAGATAAGTACCCATGCCAAATTTTAACACTCTAGCTCACTTCGTTTCCATTTTATAGGCTTTTGAAGTTTTGTATTTTTGGCAATTGTAACCAACGGATGTCGCGAAATGAAGGTCGCTGACATTTTGAAAATAATTTATAACTTTTTTATTTACCATCCAATCTTGATGAAAGTTTGTAGTCTTTTTCTTCAGAAAATGAGGATTCTAGAAAAAAATACATAATACCTCTAAGAAAACCTACTAAGTCTGAAAAAAATATTTTCGTTTACATCTTTGTATTTTTTAAAAACCAAAACATAGGTCAGCGTAAAATTCCGTATCACAGAAAGGGTATGTGGTAATCACAAAATCTTTTTTTCCAAAATGATCCTTACTAAATGGGCTATCAAATGCAGAAAAAAATTGATGGGGTTTTGATACCTTTGTTGCGTTTCATTATGTTATATATTAGTTTTTCAAATTGTTTTATTTACCGATTTTACTGAGTAATAAGGATTTTAAGGGATTAAAATTCTCTAGGTTTAGACTATTATGAAGATTGGACAACTACCTATTTTATCATCAGTTGATAACATAATATTTTAACCAGAATTGTCTTCTTCAATAACTTAATTTTAGACTAACTCAACAACATAAAGAAACGATAAGGTCTGGAAACTTACCAATGTATTTGATATTTCCAATATTTACATTCTTCAACTTCTACAGTAACAAATTTAATGGAGGTTTGACATTTTCTCTTCAATTGTCCTCATACATTTTTCAGAAAACCTGTAGGTCCTTCCAGTTGAAGTGTCAGGAGGATCAACAATTGAGAGTACATGAGGTATAGGCACAGCGCAAATGTCCTCTCGCTTAGGCCAATAAAATGATGGGGATGGCCCTGCAGGATGTAAAAACTGAACTGTCACATCACCTTCTTCTTTGTTCACTTCAGTTATGATTCCAAAGTACCATAGATTGTCATATTTACAAGCCACATAGCACGATGGGTTCAAATTTTCTTCTCTCACAAATGATGTTAATTTGTTCTTTAAGTCAAACGTGAGGGCGGGTTTCTCGTCAGTACTGATCCTTCTTGCTTCCAAGTTCATCGGATAACACTAAAATCGCATAACATTAAGCAATCTGGGGGGGAGAATTGCATCGGATAACATTAAGATCCTATGGGATGCATCGGATAACAACCGCTAAAGCCTGTGTGGTTACAATGTATCTCTATGGATCCCATAGGATTTTAACATGCATCGGATAACACTAAAAATCGGATAACACCAAGACTTGTGGAACCAGGTTTTAACGTTATCCGAGTTTTTACTGTACCAACATTTTTGTTAGGTCTTTGTAGCTTTCTTCCAAATGTGCAGCATGAATTAATAAAATGGCATTCTGAACAGGCCAATAGACTGTTTGGGGAACTTGGAAGCAAGAAGGATCAGTACTGACGAGAAACCCGCCCTCATGTAGAATGATCCTTCAATGAAAGTTACCAGTGCTCCACTGGTGGCCTTTAGGGCAAAAATAAGTGAGGCATTAAATAAGTGACCACATTTAAATACATATAACAAGTGTGTGGGTACGTGGCGGTGGTTGTGGCAGGAATCATGTGGACATAAAATATAAGAGGCAGGTGTTATATATGTGAGGAAAAATAGGAGAAAAACAATCCTCTTCTGCTTGCCTTGTGAAGTGCCCAGAGTGTGCACTTAAGTGCTATGGGCAATATATGTGTATATAAGTGTAATTCCTATTGCTACTGCTATTTTCTAGAGAGCAGCAGCTCAATAGTGCTGTGGCAGGGGAAGACTTCAAGGCAATTGAACCTCACTTTCTCAGCAACCTTCCCCTCCATACTTTCCTGCTGTTTCCAGGTGATCCCTGGTAGATGAGGGCAGGGGGAATTTAAAAGGAAAGTGAGTGTTATCTTTCACTATCATTCTTGTGCTGTTTCCCACGTCCCGTGCTGCTTAGTTGAAAACTAGAGAAAAACTGAACACTAGAAAATAGCAGCCTCTATAGCCGTTTTCTGGGAGTATTTTGCTTTTTCCCTTTAATAAAGGAATTAGGGGGAGGGGTTGTGAGGAGGCTGGTGGCATTGATGGGGTTGCTGTATAGTCCATCTTCAGCCACATGCAGGAAACTTTCCACCTCGATTTAGTAGCACAGGATAGCCTTAATGGCTTAGATGTATGCATGCTGTAGTTGTTTTGGGACAAGAAATAGGATGCAAAGAGTTTGGAAGTGGCCTGATTTCATTCTTGGTATACGTGAGGGTACCCCAAATGACCTTGCCAGATGGCAATCTGGAAATGGTTGTAGAAGCCTTGAGATGACAGGAAGATACAAATTCCTTTCATCTGTACTCTCTTCCTTCATCCTTGTTTTGCAGGTTGAAGCTTAAGTCCTGCACTATGTGACAGATTGGGGAACAGCTAACATTTGACAGGGCTGGAGCAGAGCAGAAGTAAGGGTAGAATGCATCCATGGATTGTCCCCTGACATCCCTCAGTGGAAAAGGTCTTTAGAATTACAGTCTTGTGTGTGTGTGATAAGTATGGAATTACTTAAATATCTATGTAGTTGCAGTTCTTCCTCCCCCCCCCTTTTTTTTTTTGGAGTGGCCTTCAGGTTTAATGTGCTACTGTAGAGTCTTTGGGGTGTTTGTAAGAAAAAAATTGGGTTTGAAGTCTTTTGGAAGAAAGTAGTTTAGAATTTGTTTAGAACATGACATCTGACTTTTTGTGCTTACAGTCCAGTGAAGCTTTTGTATACACTGAACTCCTTATATATACACATGAGTGGGGAATTTTAGTTCCTCCAAAACCAACGCCTCTCCTGTACATTGAAATTAGCTTTTGAATCTCCTAAGCTTAGAAGGTGAATTGTGATGTAACCTGGTGGGAGTAAAATGTCTGCTGGCGAGTGAGAACCACTCTTCTTTGCACTGTGATCCTGGTCTTTGGCACAAACTAGCAAGCAGCAATACCCTTTTTGTATGACATTACTAACATCACAATTTTATGAATACAGTACACTAGTACCCCGAATAACGTTATGACTTGGTTCCACAAGTCCCGTCGTTATTCGGTTTTTAACGTTGTGCGATACATTGAACACACAATGTTAAAAAAAGCCCTGTTTCCCTGGAGGCTGCAGGAAGCGAGAACATCGGGATTTGAATCCTGACATTTTGGCTTGCTGCTGCCTCCAGGGAGGTGGGAGAACTTTGGAAACAGCTTGGAGCGGGTTTCCCCACCTCCCTGGACCCGGCGGGGGGGTCAGAGACCCCAAAATTGGTAAAAAAAACGTCCGTTTTTTTTACCAATTTTGGGGTTTCTGACCCCCCCGCTGGGTCCAGGGAGGTGGGCAGACCCGATCCAAGGTGTTTCTGGGCTTCCCCGACGTCCTGAGCCAGTGCAGCAAGCCAGAATGTCAGAGTTCGAATCCCGACGTTCTGGCTTCCTGCACTGGCTCAGGACGTCGGGGAAGCCCAGAAACACCTTGGATCGGGTCCCCACACCTCCCTGGACCCGGCGGGGGGGTCAGAAACCCCAAAATTGGTAAAAAAAACGGACGTTTTTTTTTACCAATTTTGGGGGGTCTGACCCCCCCGCCGGGTCCAGGGAGGTGTGGGGACCCGATCCAAGGTGTTTCTGGGCTTCCCCGACGTCCTGAGCCAGTGCAGGAAGCCAGAACGTCGGGATTCGAACTCTGACATTCTGGCTTGCTGCACCGGCTCTGGACGTCGGGGAAGCCCAGAAACACCTCCAGAGAGATCAGAGGACCCGATCTACAGCTGCAGGGTGGCTGGGGAAGCTGACGGGGACTTCCTGTCGGCTTCCCTAGCCACCCGCCCATGCCTCCGCAGCTGTGGGGTGGCTGGGTAAGCCGATGGGGGAGCCCCCCGTCAGCTTTCCAGCCTCCCCACCCCTGCCTCTGTAGCTGCAGGGTGGCTGGGAAGCTGAACGGAGAACCCCGTTCAGCTTTCCACCCACCCTGCTGCTAAGAACGACTGTATCGTGTAACGTTAAAATCGCGTTACTCGATACAAGATGTTTCCGAAAATCTTGTAACGTTATGCGGTTTTAACGATATACGGTACTCGCGTTATACGGGGTATTACTGTATCTCTATTTTTCAAAAGTTATCACTGGAGCATAAAGAGTGAGATTATCTATGAGAACTGGAAGTTTCAATACTGGAGACTACACAGACTCAATCCAGTGCTGCCTGTATCTGGGCTCTTTGTTATAGTGAAGGAATACTGTATACTGATTTTTTAAAGCCTGTGGTGAATTTGTATATGTTGAATTGTAAACAGTTTATAAGCAGAAATAGTGTTACATACAGGAATTTAGGGAGCTTTCTTTCTGTCACCTTGGGAAGGCTGGCGAACTTGTAAAACCGTGGCATAACATGACTCATGTACTTAAACAAAGAATGTCTCTTATTTATTTAGATTTATTATCCCGCCTCAAACGGGCAAACCTGACTCTAGGCGGCTTACAAAAAAGAAAAAGATTATACATGAGTGCAAAAAAAAAAACACCCCTACACAATCCCACTAAAGGTTTCCCTTGCTCAAAAGCCAGTCATATCTGACTGTAGGGGTCAGTGCTCATCTCTTTCAAAGCCGAAGAGCCAGCGCTGTCTGCTTCTGCAGACGTTTCCATGTTCATGTGGCAGGCATGACTAGATCCACTATACCCCTACAAATTCAGAAATTAAAACCTTGAGGTTCAAAATTAATTTAAAAAAAATTAAACTATAAATTTACAAAATACTAAAAAGATTTAAAAGGTTAAAAGGTTTAAAAAGTTTAAAAGAGCGAGAAGGGGGTGGCTGTCCCATCAGATCAACCACCCAGCATGGGACCCCATATTACTTGAGCCCCACATCTGCTCTGCCAGCCAGGTTTTTTGGCCCTTCCGAAAGGGCAGGAGCTCTGTCTGTAGACGTAACTCAGTTGGCAGGAGGTTCCAAAGAGCTGGGGCGGACACGGAGAAGGCCCTCCTTCTGGTGCTAGAGAGAAGCACCTCTCTAGCTTATGGAATGATAAGAGAGCCTCTCCGATCCGCTCTGGTGCGACGGACAGATGTTCTTGGGTGATGCGGTCTCTTAAGTATCCTGGCCCACTACCATGTAGGGCTTTAAAGGTAATGACCAGCACCTTGAATTGCACCTAGAGACATACTGGCAACCAGTGCAGCTCCCGAAGTAGTGGTGAGGCACAAGCATAACGCCTGCACCCCATCACTACCCGAGCAGCTGCATTCTGGCCAGCAGTTGTTGGTAGACTTCCAATATGACAAGCACCCAGCATCCATGAATGGGGTGCAGGTCTGTCACTCAGTACTGACTGTCTCTACTAGCTTTGTAAATTAGCCCATAGTCCAGTGGAATAGTTAGACAGTTTAAGAGGACTGCAGCTGGCCAAATCATTAGGGATGCTGTCCAAAGCATTTTTGGTGTTCTATATTAACCATCTTATGAAGCTGCTGCTAGCCATTTAAAGGTCATTGACCATAGGTGCAAGTCCTAAGTTATTGTATTTGAATTCTCTAAATAAATATAGATTACGTCTTATTACAAATGTTACATGAAATCCAGGATGCGTAGTATGCATAACATCTCAGCATTAAGGCAAAGAATTCTAGGGGGACAGGCAGTTAGTCTTTGTTTCTGCTGCATTAATCATTGCATTTGTTAAAAAGTTGTATGCTAATGCAGACCATTGAGTGGTAATAGGTTTCCAGTTAAAATTCTTATAGCTGCTCTTGGTCTGGAAGCCACTTCCTGTGTCAAAAATGTTATTCATATTATGGAATTGATGGCTGTTTCTTGGAAACCAGCTTTGAGTCCCAAGTCCTTAACTACATCCTTGTCTCCCTTTCCACGTGAGGCTCTCCCGTCTATCCTATTCTTTCTTGGGTTGTGGCCAATTTGTACCAGTTTCAAATACTGTATTGGCAAATGAGTTCTTTGCTTGGCAGAGGATAAGGAAAGTGAAAAGATTTTTTTTCTGTTTAAGAGTATTGCTGGTGTAGTGTGTCAGTTATAAAAAAATAATGTTTTTCTTTGCCTCACTCGGTTTCTTGACCAATGAGGCAAAGAAAAGATCTGATCAGTCACCTTTCCTGAATCATAACTTGCCACCTGAAATATGTCCTTTCTATCATCCCATCATTTGTTAAAGATAGAAGCGAGAGAGTTCTAGAGTTTGTGGTTGCTACAGTTCTTTTCAATTTAGCAACTTGATTGCTGAATAAAGTGTACAGTGGAACCTTGCTTAACAAACAGCTCGGTTAACACAAAAATTGCATAACAAAAGGAAATCCATAGAAAATAGTGGCCAGGTTAACAACAAAAATTCGGAACAGATTAATTGGTTTTCAACGGATTCCTATGGGAAGCCGCATTTCGCTTAATAGATTTGGGTTTTCAATGCATTCCTATGCTAAATCGCATTCAGTACATTTCATATGGGAAATTCGCTTTACAAAGTTTTTGTAGTACAAAAGGTCCCAGAGAGGGCATTAAATTTGTTAAGCGAGGTTATACTGTACATCTAGTAATATGTTTCAGCATAATGATTCTTCATTTAATATCTATTTGCCAAAGTTCTTTGCTTTTGCTCTCTGTTGTCTTAGAGGTAGTGTGAGTATGAGTGAGTGACTAACTGACTGTTGGGCGAGGTTTTCTCAGTGCTCTTATTTGGTATTTCTGCTGCAGCCTTTGTTTTAGTAAGATGTGGATACCGTATATACTCGACAATAAGTTATCCCAAATATAAGTCGACGTGCATAATTTGAACCTCTAAAACTAGGAAAATAGATTGACCCAAGTATAAGTCAGGGGTGGAGAATGCAGCTGCTGCTAGTGAGTTTTAGTAATTAAAATACATGAAAATACAGTAACATTAATTAATTAATACTTTTGTGTGGGTATGTTTTTGAGGGTTTATGTTGACCCGAGTATAAGTCAAATCCCATTTTTGGACCTCATTTTGGGGGCTAAAAACCCTGACATACTCAAGTATATATGGTATCTATTTTATATCAAAGGCTCTCCTTAAGCTTAAGGCAATGAAGTACAGTACATTCCTTACATTTTCAGCCCCAGTGTTCTGCTAGACCTCACTTAGTATCAGATGGTGCACATAAAACGTCTGGAGGTAACCAAACAGAATAAATGCTTCTTTTTGTGGTAGGGAGCCACTGGAAATTAGACAGTGTTCAGTAAGAATTGATTGCCAGAGCTAATTTCATTTTATTTCATTTCATTTGTACCCCACCCTCCTCAGAAGACTCAGGGCAACTTTACAACTAAAAACAATTAAAATACATGCATAAAAATTAAAATTCAAGTTTAAAACACCGAGGAGAGAGGTAGGATATTTAAATGAGCCAGGCGACCGAGTTGGCTGTCTGGCCCACTCCCCACACATGCCCTGCCAGCCAGATCTTCACTCCTTTCCTAAAGGGCAGCAACTCTGTCTGGAGACGTAACTCTGTTGGCAGGAGGTTCCATAGGGCCAGAGTGGACACAGAAAAGGCCCTCCTTCTCGTGCCAGAGAGAAGAGCCTCTCTAGCTGAAGGTACAACCATAGAGCCTCTCCGGTCCGCTCTAATGGGACAGACAGATGTTCTCAGGGTAACACACTCTCTTAAGTATCCTGGCCCACTACCATGTAGGGCTTGAAAAGTAATTCCCCAAAATACATGTGTAGCCTTCTGTTGACCTGACCTTAAAAGTTTCTAGTTAGGCTTTAACTAAACTGTCAGATACGGGACCCTCTGGATGTAGAAAAGTAAGGTTCACGTCTTAATTGATTTAATTGTCATATACTGTAAGTGACCAATTGTGACTTCTGGTGGGAGGAGGGGAGGATTGTGAACCCAAAAGTGAGTTTTTGGCTGGTTTTATTTGTTAAGCGAAGCGAACATTCAGAGAAAATTCTGCTCTTTGTGCGAGTTACTCTTTAAACGAAACGCTCTTTATGCGAGGTTTGACTGTACTGAGTGCTATTAGAAAATGGCTGGCTGGCTGGCTCACTGCTTTGAATATCTGGCTGTGGTTGGGAGTTCAATTCCCTACTGTACCTCCTGGGAGAAAAGCCAGCGTGTGTCTCCATTGGCAAGCTGTGGAGTCCCAGTAAACCACTCCTGAGTATTCCCAACCTAGAAAATCCTGGAAAGGGTCACTGCAAGTCTGAATAGACTTGTTGACATACAATTAATAATAGAAAATGAGTATCATAGTTCAGTTCATGTTGGACTAGTTTTTCAAATATCATACACGCATTTATTTTCTTAATTATAATTTGAATCACATTTCTAATCCTGAAAGATTTGTTGTTGGAGTACTGTACTGTATATAAAACAATTTCCTTGTTTGTAGAGCCTGCTTCCTTTCCTCTGAGTCTCTGAACTGCGTATGCCTGTGTTTTGTATTTGAGTATAAACTGTTGCCTCCATGGAAAGCCTCTCTTGAGAGTTTTTGAAATGTTTGAAATGGTAGCCATGTTAGTCTGTGTTTAAAGCTTATCAGAGTAAAAAAGTGGCATTTTAAAGACTAACCGCTGTATTTTAATGTTAGCTTTCGTGGATCACGTCTACTTTGTCAGACAGAACTATAAGCTCTTGAGAGTCTATAGTTCTTTAATACTGTGTAGTCCAGGAGTAGGAGACCACAGGCCCTATGCCCAAATTCTGTCCCTATCTTGACCTTCTGGGCTTTTTTATGGTCATTCTAATGCGCTCTACATGGGGCTGCCCTTGATGACCATTCAGAGACTGCAGCTGGTCCAGAATGCGTCTGCTCGGGTGGTGATGGGGTGCGGCCGTTATGCATGTGCCTCACCACTGCTCCGAGAGCTGCACTGGTTGCCAGTGTGCCTCTGGATCCTATTCATGGTGCTGGTAATTACCTTTAAAGCCCTACATGGTAGTGGGCCAGGATACTTAAGAGACCACACCACCCCAAGAACATCTGTCTGTCCCACCAGAGTGGACCTAAGAGGCTCTCTAACCATTCCATCAACTAGAGAGGTGCATCTCTCTAGCACTAAAAGGAGGGCCTTTTCTGTATCTGCTCCCTCCCTATGGAACCTCCTGCCAATTGAGTTGCGTCTCCAAACAGAGCTGCTGCCCTTCTGAAAAGGTGTAAAGACATGGCTGGCGGTGTAGGTGTGGGCTGGTTGATTTGATAATTGCCCCCCCCTCTCTTAATTCTTTTAAATCTTTTAAATTTTTACGGGACTGTTCTTGGTTTTAGAGGTCAATTTATTGTTGGGATTATGGTGTTTTAATATGTTTTGATGCTCTGCAATACTATGTTAGTCGCCCTGAGTCGCTCTGCGATTAGGGCGGAATACAAGTTTGAATAAATAAAATTCTTGGTTTCTCAATGTTTGTGTTTTTTTAAATATCCAGTTTCATTTCCAGTCCCATCATTTTGATTTTGGCTCTGCCAAGCATTGACAATTCTTCAAAAGGGAATTAATTTCTTGGTATAGAAGGGATCTCTACCCTTGATGTAGGCAGTATTTGAATGATTCATTTACATTGCTGTGGAGATAAAATTGATTGGAAGGAAGCAAAGCAGAAGCATTAAATTACACAGAAGTGTAGTAGGGGGCCTTTTTTGTCTATAGGTATTATGGGCTCGTGGGAGGCTTTAATTATTTATTTAATATGTCTCTTGTGGCAAACAATCGGGAATTTCTTTTTTTCCTGTGGTAGATTGTTTTACCTTTAGAGCAGTCGCAATCTAAAGCATGGTTGAAAATGCATTTCATGTAAATTTATTTTTGCTTAATGATTACAACTGCTTTTCTTTACACAGATATTTGATTTAATGGATGCCAAAGCCCGTGCAGATTGCATCAAAGAAATAGACCTTCTTAAGGTAAATAATAATTTTGCTAAAGGTAATGATTAAAGAAACCTATGAAATTAATAGTGACTGATAACATGGCTCTTGCATGGTTTTATTTTCATTTTATCTCCTTACTGATTCTAAAAACGTGGATGACCACAGATTTGGTACATGGGATGAACAAAGGCGCTGCAGTTGCTCAGCGGTTAAGAAGCTTGCCTTGTTAGCTGGAAGGCTGGCAAGTCGGCAGTTCGAGACCTAGATACTGCATGACGGATTGAGCGCCCATCTCTGTCCCAGTTCTTGCGAACATGAAAGGAGCCTCATTTGGGCGTTCCCTGAGTGGAGTTTCTTCCGCAAAAATCCTCTCAACGCAGAATAACTTCTGACACAAAATAATAATAACAATAGTAAAGGTAAAGGTTTCCCTTGCTCGAAAGCCAGTTGTATCTGACTCTAAGGGTCAGTGCTCATCTCTGTTTCTAAGCCGAAGAGCCAGCGCTGTCTGCTTCTGCAGACATTTCCATGGTCATGTGGCAGGCATGACTAGACACCGGAGCGCATGGAATGCTGTTACCTTCCCACCGAAGTGGTCCCTATTTATCTACTTGAAATGTCTTGCTTTCGAACTGCTAGGTTGGCAGGAACTGGGACAGAGACGGGAGCTCATTCCATCCTGCAGTACTCGGGAATCGAACTGGTGACCTTCCACCTCCCAATCAGCGTCTTAGTGACTTGAGCCACTGCAGTCCTGACTTGAGCCACTGCAGTCCAACAACAACAATAATTAGTATTACAGTATTTGTATTATTGGATAAACAAATTAGGATTGGGTGTTGTTTGCTCAGTAAGTTAGGTACAGTAATACCCTGGATAACGCGAGTAGCGTATAGCGTGAAAACCGCATAACGTTACAAGATTTTCGGAAAAATCTTGTATCGAATAACGCAATTTTTAACGTTATCCGATACAGTCGTTCTTAGCAGCAGGGTGGTTGGAAAGCTGAACGGGGTTCTCCGTTCAGCTTCCCAGCCACCCTGCAGCTACGGAGGCAGGGGTGGGGAGGCTGGAAAGCTGACGGGGGGCTCCCCCATCGGCTTCCCCAGCCACCCCACAGCTGCGGAGGCAAGGGCGGGTGGCTAGGGAAGCCGACAGGGAATCCCCGTCAGCTTCCCCAGCCACCCTGCAGCTGTAGATCGGGTCCTCTGATCTCTCTGGAGCAGGCAGGGGACCTGATCCAAGCTGTTTCTGGGCTTCCCCGACGTCCTCAGCCAGTGCAGCAAGCCAAAACATCAGGGTTCGAATCCTGACATTCTGGCTTGCTGCAGTCTCAGAGAGGGTGGGGGAACTTCAAAAATAGCGCGCATCGGCTCTAGGGAGGTCGGGAGACCCAATGCGCGCTAATTTTGAAGTTCCCCCACCCTCTTTGAGGCTGCAGCAAGCCAGAATGTCGGGATTCGAACCCTGACGTTTTGGCTTGCTGCACTGGCTGAGGACGTTGGGGAAGCCCAGAAACAGCTTGGATCGGGTCTCCCCACCTCCCTGGACCCGGCGGGAGGGTCAGATACCCCAAAATTGGTAAAAAAAGGACGTGGTTTTTTTTACCAATTTGGGGTCTGACCCACAGGGTCCAGGGAGGTGGGGAGACCCGATCCAAGCTGTTTCTGGGCTTCCCCAACGTCCTCAGCCAGTGCAGCAAGCCAAAACGTCAGGGTTCGAATCCCGACATTCTGGCTTGCTGCACAGGCTGAGGACGTCGGGGAAGCCCAGAAACAGCTTGGATCGGGTCTCCCCACCTCCCTGGACCTGGGGGGGGGGGTCAGAGACCCCAAAATTGGTAAAAAAAATGTCTTTTTTTTTACCAATTTTGGAGGCTCTGACCCTCCCCCCCCCCGGCCGGGTCCAGGGAGGTGGGGAGACCAGATCCAAGCTGTTTCCAAAGTTCCCCCACCTCCCTGGAGGTTGCAGCAAGCCAAAATGTCAGGATTCAAATCCCGACGTTCTGGCTTGCTGCAGCCTCCAGGGAAACAGGGCTTTTTTTAACATTGTGTGATCAATGTATCGCACAACGTTAAAAACCGGATAACAACGAGACTTGTGGAACCAAGTCATAACGTTATCCGGGGTACTAGTGTATCTGGCATTGGAGCCAGATGTTGGGAGTTCAGTTTCTCACTGTGCTGAGGGATAAGAGAGCCCACCAGTGTGATCTTGGGCAAACTGCACTCTTCTTGAGCATCCCCCTGAAAAGGGAATGGCAAACCACTTCTGAATACTGTATACCTAGAAAAAACTGGAAACGGTAACCATAAGTTGCAGTTGACAAGCATTTTCTTCTTTTCCTTTCCCTCTCTTCTTCCTTCTTTGAGAAGTGCTAAAATTCTAGTGTGAGTGACTGTAAAACCCACCAAGTGTCTTGTAAGCCTGAACAATATAAAAACTTCATGTACTGACTTGACTTCAGTAACAAAGGCTTTTTTAGAGTTTTGCTTTAAGACCATAACATTGCTTCATAAGCCTTTCGTAGTCTGAAATAGATCACAAGAGTCAAGTGAAAGAGAAGCTACATAGGCAGCTGGTGTCGGTTTACCATCACCTCTGTTGCCTTTCTATTTTATTTTTTTTCATTTTTGGGTTTTTTAAAAAATGTGTATAAATAGGTTTTAACAGTTAGTTTTACCAAGAGGGGAAAAAAGATCAAACATATTGATCAAATTTGTCAAATTGGTCAAATACCTTAATTAGAACAATAAAGAATCTGCAGTAATCTTTTTGGCAGCAATAGCTAATACAGTTACTTGACTAGCTGCATAAGGATCTGTATCTGCAAATAGTTTGCACACTTACTGAAAGACACTCCTTTCAACAAAAGGTACACAGAAATCTTGGCTGTTGAGCCCCGGTCTCCGTTGGGGACATTGTGGTTTTGTTTGTTTGTGTTTTGATACTTTATTATACTTTGTACCCGCCCTGAGTCTCTCTGCGAGTAGAGCAGCATACAAGTGCGATAAATAAATAAATAAATAAAAATAAAACCTTCCCAATTATTGTGTGAAAATTGCACAGACAGTTCTCTGCAAGTGTAGTGAAGAATAGGCAACATCACACCTATGTCGGCATACTCTATGCCTTCACCATATTCTATAGAAAATCTGATGTTAGCTGCACCAGATGTTCCTGATGTGACCCATTATTGGAGAAATTAATCTGTTTTACTTAGCCTAGTATTGTAATTTTTTAAAATCCACTTTCTATTTTATATGTGTGTTTATTTATGTGCTGTTCTATTATTTTATATTGCAGTTCATTAACTTTATTGTGCTTCTGCAACAACAAAAAGATGGTTTTAAGTATATAAATCCACTCAGGCCTGGAATAGGATTAATTATCATGCGTACAATTTAATAGGCCAAATAACACTTTCCTGTTGCATATCTCTCCCATGACAACAGGTGTGATGTCATCATTAGCTGCAGGTTGTTTTGATTTTGGGTTGTATGTGACATGTGCATAGTGAGACGATACTGAATGCAACCTGAAATTGAAGCAGAAATGGTTTAATTAGTGGCAGTCTGCCATTGCCAGTGATGTCATTGTCATGGTACAATGAGAGATATAAAAGAGAATTTTGGTTATTTGCTTAATTTTAATGGATATTTTTTTTAAAAAGTTCCGGAGAGACCAAAAGCTCATACCTGTTTTGTGATTTTGACATTGGTCTAATTAAGATGTTGATATAATGAGTTATGTGAAGTACAAAGGGAGAGAGCAGGATTACATTTTGAGATTGATAAATAAGTAGCCAGATAATACCTTTTTACTTGGAATGAATTCAACCTTCAGGCCCAGATAAACGCCATCCAAGGATGTTGAATAAACTGGTTGAAAAGATCCCAGAAGCACTGTCTTACCATTTTCTTGAAATCCTGGAGGATGGGTAAAATGTCAGGTGATTGGAGGAGGACTAATTTTGTCCTTATCTTCAAAAAAGGCAAAAGAGAACTACAGAGCAGTCAGTGTGAAAGCAACTCAAGGAAAATTCTGGAGCAGATTATAAAGCAGTCACTCTGTAAGCACCTTGAAAGTATTGCAGTAATAACTAGAAGCCAACCTGGATTTGTCAAGAACAAATCCTGCCAGACTGATCTTATCTTGTTTTTCAATTGGGTAACTTCCTTGATAGACAGTGGGAATGCCCTAGACATAATATAGTTTGACTTCAGCAAAACCTTTTCCAAAGAGCCCCTGTGATATTCTGATTAGTAAAATAACTAGGTGTGGCCTGGATAGCACAAGTTGGTTACATAATTGTACTTAGAGATTGCTTATTAAAGGGTCTTCCTCAGACTGTGAGAAGATAACAAGTAGGGTTCCACAAGGCTCATTCCTGGGCCTAGTGTTTTTCCATGCAGACACATGCACCATTCATCTCTTCACTCCTCATTGTTTGTCACTTTCTCAAATCTGTACCCATTCTAATGTACACATTCTTCTAACTGTCTTTCCTCTTAAACCTTCTGCAACAGCATCAATCTGATACTTTCTCCCCCACTAAGCCTAATTGTGGTGCCTTGCTAGGTTATCTTGCTGTGATAATAGAGTAGACCATACTGCCAGTGACTCAGTGCCAATTGTCAGGCGATGGTGAACTAACCTGACAACCCTGAGGACTAACAGCCTTGGGTGCAAAGTGGACCGGGAAGGGTGATGGCCCCCAAGTGAACTAAATCACACTTGAATCCATGTTGATGGAGGGCAGCAGGTTCATCAATACTGGCTTGGAGCTGATGAGGACTTTGTGTGCCAAAAGGTCTCAGGGTCAAAAAGTGACTTGTGGAATTGGATCAGTGGTATGGGGGTCATGCTGCAATACAGAAGGCAGGTGAAAGGCCACTGCATTATATTGTTCCCAGGACAATCTTAATGGCTGGTCACCATGAGGCTCACCAGTATTCGGAAGCAGATACGGCACTTGAAGAGGAAGCCTAATTTCCATGTGAAGCAGTGGTTTAACTTTCCCCCTTCTAGCTGTTAACCTTATGATTTGAAGATAATGTGAATCATATCTTGGAAGGCAGGCTTTCTAAATCTAACTTTATGTGCACTAGGAAAGAAGAGAGGAGGGTTTGGGCCAAGTCCAAAGGCACTGCAGCTTATGGGCCACTACTATTCTCAAATAATTCTGTACTTGAATAGCTCTAATTAACCTAATTACAACCAGAAAGTAAATGCAAGAGGTCTGGGACAAAAGGACATGATATGCACTTGGGAAAGTGCAGACTCGGTCACAGAAAGTAAAAAACAACAACACAGCTTAATTTGCATATTATGTAGTAGGTCTTGAAGAGAGAGAGAGAGAAAAAAAACAATGTGTATCATTGCTGAAAACGAGGAGAGTTGATTTGAGGCAATACTGATTTCTTTGGGTGAATAATAATAATAATAATTTTGTGCCATCAAGTTGATTTTGACTTATAGCAAACCTGTCCAGGGTTTTCTATCTGGAGAATAGACAGAAGTGGTTTACCAGTCCCTTTTCTAGGGATGCCCCATGGCTGTGCAACTTGCTCATAACTACATTTGCTAGCGTTTCTTGCAAGAGGCACCATAGGAAAACAAACTCCCAACTTCTGGCTTTGCGGCCAGATACCTAAACCATTGAAGTATCTAACTAGCTAAGTGGGTGATTGGACTACTGAAAAAAAATGGACTGAGTTTACTTTGGTTCAGCTCTGTCTTCTTCCTAATTTTCAGATTGATTTTTCAAATTATGTTTTCATTATCTGTTCCAAAGGCAAACTAAACATTAGTATGTTAATGTTCTTCCTTTAAACTTTACGATTAAGTTTTAATTGGGGGAAGTATACGTGGCATTTTCATCATTTTAAAGTATTTGTGCTTACTATGGATAGTGAAATAGTCTAAAATAATCTGGTTCTATTCCTAGCAATTGAATCATCCGAATGTAATCAAATATTATGCATCATTTATTGAAGACAATGAACTAAATATAGTGCTGGAATTAGCTGATGCTGGAGATCTTTCTAGGATGATCAAGGTATGATTTATTTCTTTTGGTAAAGTTCTTTATATATTCTTTGTTGTTTGAAACAATACTTCTACTTGTTTTATTGCAGTCTTTATTGTTCAATTTCTGTTTCAAAATGGATCCCCAAATATCTCAGAAAGCAATAATAGCTTCTGTGCTGCTGCAAGTAATGGATGAAATCTCGAGATCTTTAAAACTTAATCCTGTATAGCTGACTGCCAACATTTGCATCATATTTGCAGTGTAGAACATGAGAGCAAAGATGGAGACCAGAAAATTACCATTATTCTTCAGATTTCACATTGTGCTGTCCTAGTATATTCCATTTGTACTCCTGTTATTGTAAATGGATCCTTTCAAGAGTTCCACCATAGCTCTTGCAAAATGTTGGAATTGGTAGTCTAGTTCAAGAACATAATTACTTTGAAATTGTAAAATCAAAACAAACAAGGAAAGCCCTTGAGGCTTTGGAAGATTGCTGTACAGCTTCTGCCACTGTGATAACAGTAGTGAAATGAAAGACATTTAGACAAATGGTTCCTAACCGTTTTTGCCCATGCCCCACCTAAGCATCTCTAAAATCCTGATGTCCACCCCTCTGTGACATATAATTCTTATTATTCAATAAGTGAACTTCTATTCACGTGGAGGAAGCCTAAAAGGCCATTCACTGTTAATAACTCATTCTAGAATTGCCCCCCTTTAAAATCAAATTGCCCCGTGTCCATTGTTTTAGACCCTTGTCTGTTCACAAGTCAAACTTGGACTTTTACTTTAAAAGGAAGCTTTTTGCATTTCTCATGACTTGACATAGTTATAACATTGTAGTTAATGTAGTCCAGGAAAGTAACTCATTTCAGTAATGATGTATGCATTAGGATTGCTGTTATAATTACAGCACATAAAAGTTCAGGGAAGTGTTCTCCAGATTGTCCAAGAAAATTGCTGAAGCACTCTGCCTACATATTAGAGGATGAAACCAGAGGAAACGGTAAGATAAACAGGAATAGGAGAGAGTGATGGGGAAATAAAAAACCTGAAAGGATACTTATTTCTTTTATTTACCTTTATACCCCACTTTTTTGATGCAAGCACTAGTCAGGGCGGCTTACAATATATATAAAAAATACAATGAAATCATCCAAAAATAACACAGACACAAAACCAAATAGCGCCAGATAATCTTACAACCATAAAGATATTCATAGTAAACTTATAAGCAGCAGTAAGAGAAAGTGATAACAATCAAATAAATAAATCCAGGGCCATCACTGCGCAGTTCTAATAGGCCTTGAAAGGCTTGCTGACACAGGTAAGCCTTTAATGACTTACAAAATGTTAATAAAGTAGGAGCAGTTCTAATCTCCACTGGCAGCTTGTTCCAGAGGGTGAAGCCCACGGCAGAAAAAGCTCTCAGTGTGGTTACATACCTGGGTGCTCTGGGTATAACTCCTTTGGAAGAGATATCCCCTCAGATAGCTTGGTCCTCCAAACCATTCAAAGCTTTGTAGGTCAACACCAACACTTTAAATCCGCCACCATGGGCTATCTATACAGACTAGCCTGGACTGGTGTGATATACTCAAAGCAACCAGTATCCATAATCAGCCTGGCCACTGCATTTTGTACCTGTTGAAGTCTCTGTACCAACTCAAGGGTAGCCCATAGAGGAAATTATAATAGTTGATTGCCAATGCTATCAGGGATTTCCTATCCAGGAAAGAGTGGAACTGAGCTATACACCATAGATAGAAAAATGTGGACCTGACTGCATTTCTTGAAGATGGGTTGGACAATCGTCTCCTTCAATCATGTGGGCACAATGTTCTCAGGAACAGCAGCTAATGATCTCCCTGACCCAACCAGACACCCCATCACTGGCTGCTCTTATGATCCAGGAAGGGCAAGGATCTGGACAAGTTGTGGTGGCCTTACAGCTCGCTTCAGGCTTGAAGTGCTATAGGCCAAAACTGCTCCGAAACATATGGACAGATGGTATGCTGAACATCTTTAGATCTATTGCATCAAATTTAGTCGAGGTCCATATGGATGATATCCATCTTGGTCTTAAAATGTGTTACTGTCCTCCATATGCCCTCTACCCTTCTCCTTCTATGCTTCAGAGTTTGTAGTTCTTCATTAAAGCATGGAGTTGGATGAACTCTTAGCTGGATTTGGTAACAATAGTGTCAATTGCCCTAGTGGTCTCTGTGTACCATTTTCCCACCAGAGAGATGACAGTATCATTGTCCCATTTGGTTAAAGACCGTTGCAAGATCTTCAGAAAACCATTAGGATCCATAAGCCTGCGAGGGCAGACCATCCTAATCAGTCCCAACTCCCCACAGGGGAAGGTTGCTATCTCCCCCACAAATTGCAGCAGGAAGTGATGTGACTACGATACATGGTTTTCCATGTTCTCTTTGGAACCACATTTGACAGAGCCAGATGAGCGTTCCATTTCATTGACGGCCCTCAGTGTTCTCCCCTATAATTCTTGGCCTTTCTCGATCATAAAAGGAATATGAGTTTTGCTTTCTGCCAGAGAGTATTGGAAAGTTGGCTTTCTGCTTTGTAGCATATTCCTTGCCAAGGTTTAAGTAATTTAGTGGGTGGCGTGGGGGTGGGGGATAAACAACACTGACTGGCAGTGTCCTGTTAATATTTATAATTAAATTGTATATGTTTTGCTTATGAATTAATAATTCTGTATGTTTACACTTCCTACATCACAAAGGTTTTGTTTTTTCTTCTGACTATTTGGATTTGACAGAACACTTACTAATAGGGAGTCTCTTCTCCTTTTCGCACACACTTTCTCTATCTGACAGGTTCCATTATGGCCTACTGATACCTACAGCTGTTAAGCCAATTTAACTACCTTGCTCTTGCCTATTAAAAAATTAAGTATCCTGGTAGTTCACTGTGGTGATATCCTTGAGAATATCTAATGGCAGTAGCATTTCTTCTTGAATAGTTAGATTTATATATATTCTTTTTTATATATGAAAATTATTTTATTCAATTTTCAGATACATAAAAGAACAAAAACTGTTCACGGAAATGCATTCGACCTTGGGTACTTGGTCAAATTATAATCTGGTTTCAATAAGCACCCATCATTTCAATGTGCACACAATGATTTTGTCAATGAATCTAGTTGTGAATCCAATAAGTGCATTTTCTTGCAGTTTTTATTCCCCGGTTGTCTGGCAATGCCTGTTGTGCAGCTTAGCTCTGTTACACTTTGCATATTTCTTCCGTCTCCCTTTTTCAAAGTAGTTTATGATAGCTTCTTAACGCAGGCATCGTGTTTAATGTACTGAACTCAGATTACTGTTTGAAGTTAATGACAGCCTATCAGGCTATGATTAAAAATGTATAAGGTGTCACAATATACTCACGTTTGCATAGTTGTTATAACGGGATCAGCATGAGTTTATGTTAGGTGTAAAAGGGGTGAGGGAACTAAAGTGAACGCACCCCCAGCTCTTTTCCCCAAATAGTGATTTGAACACACTAGAAGAATGAGAGTGCCTCTGAGTTTATGATGTTGATCATATATGGAGGGGGAAAATAGTACCATAATTAGGTGAAGACAGTTTTGAAATCTTATAACGATAGTATGTTGTTCTCTTCCCCCCTTTAAGAAAATGTAACTAAAGCTTCAGCTGAATGCCATACCCTAATGAGGAAAAATTAAATATGAATAAATACATACAAACAGGTGACATGCAACAGTGGTACCACACTGTTGATGGTTTTATGAGTTAACTTAATTTATAGGTCAAGGGTTTGCAGAGGTCCTGTCTTCTGCCTTTTTCACATTGTTTATTTATGAGGTACACTTTTTACCTACATTTAAAAAACGACACAGTTGTTTTTATTATCAGAGTTGCTGCTCATCTTTTTATATGGGAAAAATTAGTATTGAAAGGAAAGGCTAAATGTGTATTTTGAGAATACATTCCCTTCTCATGTGGAGGATTACACCTGGGATCTGTTGAGTATAAATCACCTACTGATTCCTATTATAGAAAATGTAAAAGCATCCTAAAATATATTTAACACACCCTTGGATGGTCAGTAAAGTCAGGGTTCATTTCAGATTGCATTAAAGAATTCACAAAAACCCACTTTGAAAATCTGCAAAGTGCTTTGAAGGAGAAATCCTTTACAGTTGTCTCAATGGTGAAAAATAAATTAAGACAACTCTTTTCTATCCCTGCAGGAAGAACTAGGCAGGTTTCAGTCCATAGGAAACATGATAATGTTGAGGGAGAGAGCAGAATCAGGAAAAAAAATGCATCCATGTATCTAATAACTTGTTTATAAAAGCCTCTGTTTAATGTCAGAATGAAGCTATAATAACAGGTGTGTTCTTGCAGAACAACTTGAAAAATGCTTCTGTTGTAAACTTGCTGCATTGTGGCTATTTTTTCAAGATGAAGTCAAATTTTCATCATTTTATTCCCACCTCAATCAAATTTTGCTTCCATAATACAGTACAGTCAAACCTCGCATAATGAGCGTTTTGCTTAGCAAAAAACTCGCATAACGAGCAAGTTTTTCGCTAAGCGGTCTGACTCGCACAACAAATTTTTCACTATGCGAGTCGGACTTTTCCCTATGGAAAAACTCGCATAACGAGCGTTTCTATGGCGAAAACTCGCATAGCAAATTTTTTTCACTATGCGAGTTTTCCCCATAGAAACGCTTGTTATGCGAGTTTTTCCATAGGGAAAAGTCCGACTCGCATAGCGGAAAATTCGTTATGTGAGTCAAACTCACATAGCAAATTTTTCGCATAGCGCACAACCTCGCAGAATGAATTAAATTTGTTATGCAAGGTATGACTGTACTCCTAAACTGGTATACAAATCCTAAATAAGATATGAAAGAGCCTTCTGGAAGAGTGTGGTATTCTTGAACCACAATCGGGAATACCTTGATAATGGCAGTGCCAGCTAATCCTTCTTACACAAGGTCAGGCGAAAGGGGGATGCAGAATGAACTCACCAAAAAGGTGCTTTCATTTTGGCAGTTTCATGTCTGGCCTAGACACAGAAAAAGAAGAATGCAGAAGTTCAGTAGATTGCAGTATGATTAAGAAACATTTTTTTCTTGCGCTAAAAAACTAGTGGTGTTGAGGCAAAGTGCACTTAATTTCATAAACAAGATGCTATAATCAAGAAGATACTCTTGTAGACACTAATATCTTACCCCAGGTGGCAGAAGCAACAGCAAACATTTTTTAAAGGAGCACACTAAGGGTGTAGAACAGGCTTTCACAAGGTTTTTGCGTCACAGGCCTGACCATGCCTCCTGGACTGCTGTTCGGGCTGGTCACGTGGTTCCTCTCACCCGGAAGTGGAAGTAAAATGCACATAACATGTTTTAATTCCTCTTCCGGGATCGATGAGGGCATGGGGCCTAGCTGAATTAGCATCAGGGACCGGGTTTGCCCCACAGGCTGTAGGTTGAGAATGCTTGGTGTAGAAAGTGCTACAACTTGTACTTCCTGTTGCAACATGGGAAGATTTGGGTCTCCTTCACGTAATAGTAGTGTTCCAGTTTCTGAAGAGGTAGAGTTGTTGCTGATACAAAAAGGAACACTAGCACTCGTTCCTTATCCCATGTGGCTAGATAGCTCAGAGAGTTAAATACAGTAAAACAACGGATAACGCTAAAACTTGGTTCCACAAGTCTTGGTGTTATCCGATTGTTAGTGTTATCCGATCCATGTTAAAATCCTATGGGATGGATCAGATAACATTAAAGCTCCATAAAGATATATTGTAACTTCACAGGCTTTAGCGGTTGTTATCCGATCCATCCCATAGGACCTTAACATTATTCGATTCAATTCTCCTCCCCAGATTACTTAACGTTATGCGATTTTAGCATTATCCGATCCAATAGTTATCTGGTGTTTTACTGTATTTGACTACAGAGTCGGATTGGGAGTTTGATTCCTTCCTAGGGTTCCTGGGAGAAAAGTCTGCGTGTCCTTGGACAAGCTGCACAGTCCCAGAGTACTCCCAAGGGGAGGAAATGGTAGACCTCTTCTGAGTAAGCTATACCTAGAAGCTTTTGAGAAAGTTGCCATAAATTAAGGCAGAGCTGATGGCATAGAATGATTACCAGTGGATTGTAAATTGCAAGCCAATGGACATGATCAGGACTGGGCCTTAAGGGTGCTGTTTTACAATAGAACTACTACTACTATTTCGGCATAGACTAGAATAAAGGAGAAAAGGATGTCATAGCTAGATGCATTTTTAAAGCAGTGTCATCTTGAATGATGCATTGCACAAGCAGAAGGCAAAAAGCGCAAAGGATACGTGCTTTTCCTTTCCTAGCTTACTGTGACATTGAAGTTGTTCTTATGGAGAAAATGTTAATTGCTAAAGAGATCCTGGAAAAGTCACTTTTTAGACTACAACTCTTAAGACTCTTAGTTAATAAGTAAAATATCCATACTCTTGTGTGTAAAATCTGGGAAGAACCAGCAAAACTGGAAACAATTGTTTTTGGTTTTGTTTTTTAAAAAAATTCCATTCTCAAGTCTGGATGTTAATATTTTTCAGTAATTTTTAAAATTTGGTTTATTTTAATATTCTCTTGTAAGTTAGAGTAAAGATATTTCCTACTATTGACAACTGAAAAGTGCTTTGATATATACCATATACTGTTTGTCTCAACACAAAGTTACACATAATATATGCCATTCTGTCATCTTCCTCTTGAGTTTTTCACTGTATTAGTTTTTAAAAGTTGTTCTCAATCTTCTAAACAATATTTTTCATTGGTATACCAGGCAACTGTAAATCTGAATATATTAATTATGGAACAAAGACTCAAGTTAATATATGATTTATTAAGAATCTTTCTAAAAGAAGTGAAAAAAATAATGCTTTGAACTTTTTACATGCATATTGTTAAGGATTTTGATGCTATCTGTAATATCTATTTTATGTCAAAATTATTTCTCTTCATAGTTTGGTTCCCATTTTTTAAAAACCAATTTTTAAATTTACTGTACAGTACTTTATTCTGGTAGTAAAATGTTATTTTTAATTGGGACCAAATCATCAGTCTTACATTCTGTTCTAGTGCCTGTATTTGACCAACTGAGTGTTGTGAACTTGCAGATGGGTTATGTGAAATTTGTAACTAGGGGATCGGTTGTCAATTTAAGAGTTGCTAACGACTGATAGTACTCCTAGATGAGGCTACAGATTTGAACAAGGTTGGTGATCCAGCGGGCTATGTTTCTTTTGTAATTAGATATTGTTCTGCTTGGAACTGGATCAGTCCAATTCTAATAGCATTTGCTGTTAGCATCTGATCAGACAGCAAAAATGATTTAGAATGGGGTGACCAACCTTTTTCCACTGCGGGCCTGACCACGCCCCTGGACAGCTGAGTGGGCCAGACCATGCCCCCTGAAAGCAGAAGTGGGTGCATTTACGGCTATCATAAATACACCCACTTTTATGTTTATGACAGCCGTGGGTGCATTTGCGCATGCATGGGCACGTTTTATGGCTGACGTAAATGCATCCACTTCTGGGTGTGGTGGAGGCGGCAGTGGGCCAGATGGAATTGCATTGCAGGCCAGACCTGGCGAATGGGCCATAAGTTGGGAACCCCTGGTTGACATCCCTGCGTAAAGCATGGTTATGTGGACCTGAATCCTAGACAGACTTTAGTTTCATTTGTTGAGAAGCAATTGTTGAGATAAATAGAGGTTAGAACATACGTTAGGGTTGGTTTTTCTTGTATATGTTCTATTCAGAGCTTGGAAATAATGACTTATTATCTTCAACTGTTCCACTCTGCTCTTATGTTCTGTGATAAATAACTTGTCATAAGTTCCTTTCAATTAGTTGACTTTTATTTCTTTTAAAAGTTAATGATTACAACAATAACTCACCTCTTAGAAGCTTTCACCATTGGCTGTGCTGGCCAAGATTTCTGGGAGCTGTAATTAAGGGGGGGGGGGGACATCTGCAGACTCAAGGTTGGAAACCGCTGCTTTAGAGAAAAAGGAAAATTAAGAATTGCTGATCATGATGCCTGTGTACTACTGCAACTGTTAGAGGCAGTGTATTTCTGAATGCTCGTTTGAGCATACACTATGGTCCTCTGAGTACAATTCCAGTCATGTCATTCTTGTAGACATCCTGTAGGCCAGCGATGGCCAGCCTTGGTGCTCAAGGTGTTCTTGGACTTCAGTTTCCAGAAGCCCAAGTAAGCACTCACACTAATCAGAGCTTCTGGGAACTGAAGTTCAAGAACATCTGGAGAGCCAAGATTGGTCATCCCTGTTGTAGGCACTCAGATTGGTCCCATCACTTGTCAGCAGAGGAGAATGAATCCCAGTCCCAACTCCACATGGCCAAAAAGTGTGTGTGTGGGGACTCATTTGGCAAAGTTAAGGGGAAATGGATAGATATCCATATACTAATTTGTGAATAAAAATAAAGCACTTCTCAACTGCATGTTATGCATTTAACATAGTTTGTAGTTAACTATATAGGAGATGATAAATAAAATCAGTTCATCCAGGGTTAGTTTATTTTTAACCCTTAGTTCACCACCTTGAGCAATTCCTGCCATCAACAGCTGAGAAGTCAAGTGGCAAATAAAGCTGATGTAAGGTAAAAAGGTCTCCCTTGCTCGAAAGCCAGTCATGTCTGACTTTAGGGTGCAGTGCTCACCTCCGTTTACAGCCAAAGAGCCAGCGCTGTCTGCATCTGTAGATGTTTTTGTGGTCATGTGACAGGCATTACAGAACGCTGTTACCTCTCCCACCAAAGCGGTACCTGTTTATCTACTTGCAATTTCTTGCTTTTGAACTGCTAGGTTGGCAGGAGCTGGGGCAGATGATAGGAGTTCATTTCCTCAAGCAGAATTTTTGTTAAACTAGATTCCTAATCTAAGTAATGTTTTTATCTTTTTTAAAAAAAACCCATCCTCTTATGTAGCACTATACAGTAATACCTCATATAATATTAGTATCGAATAACACTAAAATCGCATAACATTAAGGAATCTGGGGGGAAGAATTGCATCAGATAACATTAAGATCCAATGGGATGCTTCAGATAACAACCGCTAAAGCCTTTGTGGTTACAATGTATCTCTATGGATCCCATAGGATTTTAACATGCATCAGATAACACTAAAAATCATATAACATCAAGACTTGTGGAACCAGGTTTTAGTGTTATATGAGGTTTTACTGTACCTTTGTACATCTGAAAAATGTTGTGCTCTCAGAAATATATTACAATATGAAGACCATTTGGGATTTTATGAAGGAGTGTGATTTGCAGAAAACATTGTTGAGGGAGTTTTAATGAGATGGTAAAGTTTGTTTAAAAGTGCACTCAAAATTATATTTAAAAACAAAGAAGTGTGCTTTTTATATGCATATTCTTGAAGTTATGTATTTGTTTTTAAATGAAAAGAAATATGATCTCTGTCTGCTAGTTGACATCAAACAATCTTCTGATATGCAAATCCCAGCTATGGGGAGAACAGATACACAGAATTTGTTTGAATTCAATCCAGGTCTGAGTGGAGGTAGTATTTAAAGCAGGGGTGCCCAAACTACAGCCTGCAAAGCCCTTGTCACACTGCTGTGTTTTACCTCTGCTTCTGGGAGTGACGAGGGCCTCGCAGGCCGGATGAATTGCATCAGGGCCAGATCCGGCCTATAGGCCAAAGTGACCAGCCCCCTGAAGCACGTGACTGGCCCATGGCCCAAAAAGTTTGGGCACCCCTGATTTAAAGAAATAGCATTCAAACGTCAGCTCTTAAAAATAATACTATGAAGAAGTTTGTGTAAAATGCAATATAGTATATTTTATTATGTTCTTTATTTTAGGATTGGTGAATACCTAATATTTCCCTTTTTGTAACTACAGTTACAAAGTTCAATAACAGATTTTTCATTACAAGGGGTGGGTGATGGTTTTATTCAGACTACTAAAATTTCACAAACAAAAACTAGCTTAGGCTAACAGGTTTTACCTTAGTCTGTATAGATTTAATTGCCCTTTCCAGTCTTGGTGAACAAAGGGATTCCAGATTTTATCATTCCTTGTCTAATATGGGGTTTACAATATTCCATTGTGCCTCTGTTCCTAGCAGAAAAGAAAACACGTGCTTGGACACAGGCAGTGGGCAGAGTGACTAGTAGCCTTTTATCCAAGATTGGAGGCGAAACCCTTATTTAAATGGATGTAGGCTGAAATGAAGCCTGAAAGTTGTTATCCTGAGCTAATTCTGTGTGTTTGTAGACCTCGTCTCTACATTTGCCCATGGATGTTAGAATTTCTCTGTTCCTTCTGCAACTTCACCTCTATAATGTGCAGCTGATAAAGGACTCTGCAGCTCTCAAAAGTTAGGTTTGTCCCTGAAGTCATTGCTGCGGTTGGGGGGTGGATTGGGCTACCCAATCCAACCCCCAACTGTAGCAATTGCTAAGAGTGTACGGTCGGGGGGAAGGCACTTTTTGTGCATGAGCAAGCACGCGAAAAGCGCCTCCCCCCGACCCTACTGCACTTTTAGCGATTGCTACGGTTGGGGTTGGATTGGGCTACCCAATCCACCCCCACCCCCCACAGCAGTGGATTGCTGGGGGTGGGTGGGTTGGGTAGATGTTCTACCCAATTCACCCCCCCCCCGACGATTGCCTCAGATAACACTAAAGAATCATTATCCAGAATCATGGATAATCATTTGGAAAAAACTTGCATCGTTATCTAATTCTAGCGTTATCCGATGCAATCGTTATCCGAGGTATTACTGTAGTTAATAAAATTAACACTCATTTTTAAACAGGGGTTGCGTGCCTTTTCTTTCTTTCTTGCAGTATAAGACTATGGTTTTCTTCCCTGGTCCCTTGGTGAAAATTGTTCCCTTCTATCTTTAATTGAGAGTAGGTTAGCCAAGTAGATTTTAAGCTAACCAGATTTTCCAACTCATCTTCAATCTCTGGTTTCAAATAAGGTTTAAGACCATGTATCACTTAATTTTAACTGTGGCTTAGGAGCAAATGGGTGGCTGGAAAGAAATGTGTGCTTGACAAGCACAAAAAAAGGGGGGGGCTGTAACCTGGTCCCAGTTTCTGAACCTTTGTTAAAAGATCCAGTACTGTTATGTCTGTACTCCATTTACAGTATACTGTGTGTAAGTATTGCTGTATACTGGTCCATTAAACATCGTTATGCTTGGAACTGGTAGATTTGGTTTATATCTGCAACAGCTCCTTGCATGGAAAGTTTCATTGATGGTGTTTCATGTCAGATACCGACCTATTAATTTTCTCTTGTATTTGACCAGGTTTTTCTAATTTGGGTTTTTTAAGGAAGAAAAAAATGGCTTAATGGAATTTTCTCCTTTTTAACCTTAAAATTGCTTCCTTAAGGCTATTAATCGTTTCTTTAAATGTTAATAGTCCTTATAATTTTAATAATGTTTAACTAAGCTAATGTTCTGCAGCATTACTTTATTCATAAATCCACATTAGCAGTATTGTTTTTCTTATTTTAAAGCATTTTAAGAAGCAGAAGAGACTGATTCCAGAAAGGACAGTTTGGAAGTACTTTGTCCAGCTCTGCAGTGCCTTGGAACATATGCATTCTAGACGTGTCATGCATCGAGGTAACTTTTGCATTTAACCTAGGCAACATAATGTAAATCTAGGGAATGAAAGAAGAGCCAGGTAATACAGGTTGACTTAAAGCAGGGATAGGTTGCTTCAGTGGGCCAAGAGTATCTCCTTGGCCCATAGAGATAGCCAAAAGTGTGAAAAGAAGAACAGGGAAAAAAAATGAAACTAGAAGGGAGTAAAAGTCTTAATTTTGGTTTTGAAAAATTAATAATGTTTTTTAAAAATGGTAAACACAGTCAGCAAAGTGTACACTTCTCCAGGTTCACTTCTGGAGCAGGACCTTAAGTGGGAGGACTTTAAGGTAAAGGTCACCCTTGCTTGAAAGCCAGTCATATCTGACTCTAGGGTTCAGTGCTCATCTTTTTCATAGCTAAAGAGCCAGCACTGTTTGCTTCTGTAGACGTTTCCGTGGTCATGCGGTGCACTGAAAGCTGGTTACCATCCCGCCAAAGTGGTTCCTATCTACTTGCAATTGCTTGCTTTTGAACTTCTAGGTTGGCAGGAGCTGGGACAAACGACAGGCGCTCATTCCATTCTGCAGTATTCGGGTATCGAACTACTGACCTGCTGCCTTTAAGTCAGTGTCTTAGCCACTTGAGCCATTACAGTCCCTACAACCTACTTAAAATGGGAGTTACTGAAGTCTTCCACTTGTGACCATTTCTTTTGTTTTTCCTGGGAAAAAACTTAAAAAATTTTTGGCAGCAAAGTGAGGCATCTGATTTGAAGGTGGGCTATAGAAGTGAACCTGGAGGAGTGTACACTTTGCCCACCCTGCATTAAAGGCTTTAACAAATGGTCCTTTTACACTAGCACTAATAACTGAATTCAGTAGTGTTGCACATATAGTAGTGTTCTTCTCTTTAAAAAAAAGTCTTTGAAACTCTGGATTGATTAATATATTATTATTTTTTATTCAGATGCATTGTACATGCACATCATTTTATAAGTTACTTATTTTGACATGTTTATTGGCTTGAACAAACCAAGACATACAAACAGGAACATATCCTCAGTAGCCTTTTGGTGAGAAGGGCAGTACAAATTAAATGCTTTCAGTACCTTGGCAATAGTACATGTGAAATGGATGTAGCAGACCACAGACTAAACATGATCCAGCAGTGGATGAAGTGTCAATAAAGCTAATACAGTACATTGACAGAAATAGTATCCAGAATCCGCTTTTGTGAGATTGCTCCTGCAATACTATGTTATGGATATCACAGTTTAAGAACGATATTGAAAAGCTAGAACAAGTGAAAGGTGATGAAAATAGTGAAGGATCTAGAAAGTAAAGTCTGTGAAGAATAGTTGAAAGTGATGAGTATGTTAAGCCTGGAGAGGAGAAGCCTTAAGAAATGATGTGGTAACTGTCTTCAGATGAAGGAGGCTTCATTTATGCTTCTTCAGAGGTGAGGACCCAAAGTAGTGGATTAAAATTTCATGAAAGAAAAATGTATAGTAACATAAGAAAGAGTTCTCTTACTGTAAGAGTTGTTCAGCAATGTTCTCACAAGGTGGTGAACTTCACAAATCTATTTTTTTTGTCCTCTTTAAGTGCTTCATAAAATATAAGGAGTGGTAGTTTTTGAATACAGCTGTAGTTGGGCTGCAGTTGCTCTCTAACTAACATTTCCAGACTTTGGAAAGCTGTATCAGGCTGCATAGCATAGATTCAGCGATGCGAATAATGTGAGGTTTCTTTCTTGCCTCAGAATAAACCCTGAAATTGGTTCTGGCTTGAATTTGTTGGGTTGAATTTGCTCTGGAGTTCCCCACCCCACTGCTGCTAAGGCATAGTCTCCGTTATTTTGTTGTTGTTCAGTCACACAATCGATTCCGACCCTCTGCGACCCCATGGACCACTGTCCGCTAGGCACTCTTGTCCTCCACCATCGCCCTCAACTCGCTCATCTCTGTGCCCATTGTCTCTACAATACCATCTAGCCATCTCATTTTGGGCCACCCCCTTCTTCTTTTGCCCTCGACCCTTCCAAGCATCAAGGTGTTCTCAAGTGAATCCTCTCTTCTCATTTGATGTCCAAAGTACTTTAGCTTCATCTTTATTATTTGACCTTCTAATGAGCAGTCAGGGTTGATTTCTTCTAAGATTCTCCTCGCTGTCCAGGGGATTCTCAAAACTCTCCTCCAACACCACATCTCAAAGGTGTCTATTCTTCTGCGCTCAGCTTTCCTAATGGTCCAGCTCTCACAACCATACATTGCCACAGGGAATACCATTGCTTTGACTATGCGAATTTTTGTTTGCAATGTGATGTCTCTACTTTTCACTATGCTCCCCAGGTTTCTCATTGCTTGCCTCCCAAGAATCAGTCGCCTTTTTATTTCATGGCTGCAATCACCATCTGCAGTGAGCTTTGATCCTAGGAAAGTGAAATCTGTCACTGCTTCTACTTCTTCCCCATCTATTTTCCAGGGACTGATAGGGCCTGTTGCCATTATCTTGGTTTTCTTGATATTGAGTCTCAAGCCAGCTTTTTCACTTTCTTATTTCAACCCAATCAGGAGCTTCTTTAGGTCCTCCTCACTTTCTGCCATGAGGGTGGTATCATCTGCATATCTCAAATTGTTGATGTTTCTTCCAGCAATTATTATTGTACTGCAAAGAGAAGATTTAGTCAATGGGAAGGGATTACTGGAGGTATGAATTTATTTAAATGTTTGTAACCCTCCTTTGCACATCATTACAAATGCCCTAGGCTAGTAAGAATGGTTTTAAAAAAAACATTCGTGAGAAAAAGAAATCAAGATTGTAGGAGTTGTAGTTCAAAATATTGAACAGTCCAAAGATTTTCCATTGCTGTTTCAAGGATATTTATACATATAATTAAAATGAAACAAAACTGGTGATCTGTCGAATGTCATTTATACTGCTTCAAACAGAGGTGGACTCTAAAACATTTTACTACTGTGCTGTGGGCGTGGCCCACTGGGTGTGGCCCACTGTGGGTGTGGCCATGTGACTGGGTAGGTGATCTAGTCATGCCTGACCAGTGGTGGGATTCAAAATTTTTTACTTTACTCTGTGGGAGAGGTATGGTGAGCGTGGCCAGGGGGAAAGCCCTGCATTGCACCCGAATTAGGACTACAGTAATACCTCGGATAATGTTTACCTCGGATAACGCTAAAATCGCATAACATTAAGTAATTTGGGGAAGACAATTGCATCAAATAACGTTAAGGTCCTATGGGATGGATCGGATAACAACCGCTAAAGCCTGTGCGGTTACAATGTATTTTTATGGAGCTTTAATGTTATCCGATGCATCCCATAGGATTTTAACATGCATCGGATAACACTAAAAATCGAATAACACCAAGACTTGTGGAACCAAGTTTTAGCGTTATCGAGGTTTTACTGTACTTTCTTTCAAAACTTGGATGGGTGGGGCCAGCAGAATTTCTGCTACTGATTCTGGCAAACTGGTGTGAACCTGCTGAAGCCCACCACTGGCTTCAGTGTTACTTTCTCCTCCCTCCGATTTTTAAATTATTTGTTTATTTTCCTTTCTGCAGATATCAAGCCTGCAAATGTATTCATTACAGCAACTGGAGTAGTAAAACTTGGGGATCTTGGACTGGGAAGATTTTTCAGCTCCAAAACCACAGCTGCACATTCATTAGGTTAGATTTTTATTATAATACATGAAAATTAATTTCATGAATGCAGAATGGTGGGTGTGAATCTGATATTTTGCAATTTTTAAAAAAGATAGTCTTTCAAAAAAATTATTGTAGAGATTGCAAAATTTATTTCATTGTAAAGTTACTTGTTTGCTTTTGGCCTGTTAACATGCTTACTTAGACTTTATTTAATTGTAAGCTCTTTTGTGATAAACCTTATTGGTATAATGTCTCTGAGAAGGATTTTTAAAAAAATAGTTATCTGTTGCTTCAAGAAGCATTCCTGTTCTTCTCATGTAGTTTTGGGGGCTTGGTGTCCTCACTCTTGGTTTTTATGTAATACCTTGCTATATCTCTTTCCTTCTCTTTCCTAACAGGCCAAGTCTTAAATGCATTGAAAATAAAAAAAAGTTCTGTAGGTTAGACAAGAGAAAAAACACATGTAATTTTTCTGTTCAAAACTCTTTCTAAAGTGGCGAAAACAGCGAAAAATTCCAAAGTGGACTTTGGAAAGAGTTTGGAACAGAAAAAACAATTTTTGGGGCTTTTTAGTGAGCTTCAGAGCAGATTTTTTTCATTTTCAAGGCATATTTGTCACATTTCCATCCTGCCATCTAGTGGTCAGCCCTGGTATTTGCAGGAAAAGCGCCCCCCAACAGCTGATCGGGCGGGGGGGGGGGATTTCCAGCATTTCCTGGTTGCAGGGAGAGCTCCTGTCAGAGCCAAAAGGCGACATATTTTTTTTCCAAAAACAGCAGAAATGCTCCAAACACCCACCCACCGCCCTGGGAAGCATCAGAACACCCAAAAAAACTTTCCATATGGTGAATTTTTCCATAAATCGGGACACTATTTCCTCATAATTTCTTTCTGTAAGTCATGTTTTCTGTTACCTGAAACATCTGTAACCTGGGGTTTGACTGTATGTATATAACTTTTTAAAGTTAACTATATTAAAACGGGCTACATAAAAATTTTCTCCTGTAGAACTTGAGTCCATAATTGTAAATTTTTTGTGTTCTAATTTACTTCTGAGCTCTATGTCTCAATTTTTTCAAGCCTAAATTCGTCTCTTTAGGTGTTTAGTTTACTCTCTGTTGTCCTTTTAATTCAGAGCTGAAATTTTCTTAGGAAAATATACAGAGTTTTACTTCTGAAACATGGTGGCAGTGTTTGTTTTGCTGCAAGCCCACAAAGAGGGAGTCTGAGGGTGCAGCCCATCAAAAGAAGTAGTTTATATGTTGTAGGGAATTGTCTCTTGTGAGGAAGCCCACAGGGTTACTACTGGCCTTTCTGAGGTTTCCTTTTCCATAGTTCATTTCTCCTTGATCCCAATATTTCAGTTTCTTCTAATTAGATGTTTGAGAAATTCATTACACCAAAATGTTGGAATGAAAATAACTCAACCCCCTTCTTTTGTTTTTAGACCGGAAAGGTGCTCTTTATTTTATTTATGAATGTTTATGTTTATAAAATGAAGAGATCCATTATTATTTTTTAAAAAGTTATAGATTAATATTTTTTAAAAAGTATTACTGGGTTGTTGTTTTTTTGTAGTATTTAAATTTTCTGGAAACTGAACAGATTATTACTATTTTTAAATGCAAGACTTGAGCATGATAAAATCCACATTTTGTTTCTCAGCTGGTTATCTCATTAAGCCTTTGCCTTATTTACTGAAGAAGGCAAAAAGCATGATTTGAATAAAGTATCTGGCATACTTGAGATGAGGTTGGACATTTTGGAAAATCAGTTATTGTGAAAGCTAAAGCTAGAAGACAAAGCTTACAATGTTTTGAATAATGCTGCAAGTTGTGCAAGATTATGTTGACTTAGAAAACACTCGTGCTTGGCACAATAATGTCAATTGCTTGGTTTCACCCCAAATATTTGAATGTATATTAATTGAAAACATTGTTTTTTACATATTTATTTATTAATTATATTTCTCTTTCTTATAGTGGGAACACCTTATTACATGTCTCCAGAAAGAATCCATGAAAATGGATATAATTTTAAATCTGACATCTGGTCCCTAGGATGTCTATTGTATGAGGTAATATTAGAAACTTCAGAAGGGCTGATTTTTTCCCAATGTGCATTGTATTTCAAAATGTTTCTGTATCTGCCTTAAGTTCCTGTTGCTCATTTTTGTTCTGTTGTTCACTCAGGTATGTATTTGTACATCTTTTTTCAAAAAAAGTAGGAATTTGGCTTTTTAGGGCTGTGCATCACAAAATACATACATATTTCTCATGGTCCAATCACTTTTCATAAAACCATGTGAGAGAAGTTTGCCATGTATCTCAGCTCAGATAAATATGTCATGCTCTTATGTAAAAAAAAATTCTATTCTGAGACCACAGTCCTAGCACCGTAAATTCAGTACCAAGGCTAGCGCTGTCAAAGGTCTAAATAAAATCATTATTTCCATATTTAGTAAACCCGCCAAATTTGTAGAACTAATAAGGCGATGCCTTTCATTTTATGTTGTTTGAAAACCTGAGTTTGGAGAACACTGAAACTTAAAAAAATATTAATAGCCATCTCAAACTTTGTTAAGCATTCCTGATTAAAATTGGTGAGCTGCTCTACTTTGTAAGAAGTGCTTAAGGAGCTGTCAAAATGTTTATAACTGTTAAAAACACAAGTTCACTACTGGATTAGTTAGCATATGGTAAACTTGCCTCTAGACAGATCTGTGGGGAAATAATACCAGGTATTCCTTTACTTGTTTTTGTACATGCTAATCATGGTATCACCCTTTCCTGTAGATTAAATAAGTATACAGAAATCAAGAAGATGACCTAGTTCAACCAAATCCTTGAGGATATACACGCCTGCTCCAAAGTTTTCCCCATAAAGCAAGCTGTATAGTGTTTTCCCAAATGTTGTCTAGTGAGAACTTCTTATCTTAAAAACATTCAGGTGAAGTAATAAAACATGTGCCTCCATGATTCAGCACAACTCACCAAAACTCTCCATAAGGATAAACAGCTGCCAGTGCAGAACTGAATTTCTTCAAAAAATTACCTGTTTATGTTTCAAGACAAACATTTCTTTTCTACTCAAAAAAATAATAATAAGCTGAGTGCCAAAATGTTTATTCTCATACACATGCCTTTGGCAGGACAGAGACAAAGCTTAATGTATTTTTAAGCCTAAGAACAGATGTAGTTTTAGTTACAACTTTTTATTTATTCCTGTGAATATTAGATTGTTTTTCATTAAAAAAAAATAGGATGTAACCTAATTCTTCATTAGGATCCACGTAAAACTGCTTCCTTAGCATCCATCAAGAAGTGACTTTGCAAATATTCTTGCATATCTGATATTGTGAGTGGCATAAACTAATGTAGGTTTAAAACAATCAGCATACAAAATGTTAAGAAAGCCTCTAAACCTAGACATGTTTGTGATTAAATTTTTGGTCTATAATAGCTTTACATTTGCGAAACTAGAATTGGTAGGACATTGAATTCAATTTTCTTTGTTGGATTACCTGTAGATTGCATCAGAGAGTGGTCACATTAAATATAGTGTTCATTTCCCGATAGTTATCAAGATGTATTTTGTTAACAAATAAAAGCCTCATAGAATTCTTTATATCTTAAGTCAGAAATTTTCTGAATACTGTGTAATACTGTGTAATAATTGTGTAAATCATGCCGGTAACAATCATACTTTGTAGTAAGGAATCTCTTTATTTTTGTCAGTTACAATTACAATATGATGTTGATGAGGTTTGCATTTAATTAGGTTTATCCATTGGTTCATATTAAAATACTTAATTTGTCTTTTTTGTAGTAGAAAAATTATACTGTTGTTAAATTTCATATTGAAAGCATTCTTCAGACATGTTTATTTCATTAATAGGCCAGGATTGGAGTTTATCAGCCACACTTATTGTGCAAGAGAATAATTACCAACTTTATATTGCCATATAAAATGGTGTAAATGTTCAGGTAATTTTGTATAAGTAACTACTCCCCCCCCACACACACACACCATTAAAGAACATTCCAGTTTTATTTGGCAATTTATAGATATTGTTTACTTGGAATTATTTTACCAAATGTTTATGTACATTTGAAATAATTTAGTTAGCCCAGTTACCTGTTAATGAAATAAAGATACTTATAGGGCCTGCCCACTGAATAGTTAACCTGAAGAAGTTGGATTTTAGCTCCTATACTTTTGTGAACAACAGTAGGTCTGAAAAAGTGTGACTAACTCGGATTAACTATACTGGGGAATAGATTTTTAATATTTTCTTTAATTCAGTGTGCTTAATACAAGATATGTTTTTAAAAGTCTTAATTAACTTCATATTAGTTACAGTTGTTTATTCTCTTCAAATTAATGGCAAGAACACTTGGTTGCATGTTCATGAGATTATGATAAAGGTCTAAGTGACTTTTCCAGCAAAACTTATTTCAGTTTCCATTTCGTTTGACTGTTAATTTCTAGTAGTTCCAACTGCACTTACCATCCAGTTTTCCCCATTCTTTGCTCTGCTATGGTATTTCATTTACAATTAATAAGAATTACTGACTTTCCTTGTTACTAGGAATTTTAAAAAGGTTCATTTTACAGTCAGAAAAATTAGACTTTCAAATCTTCCTGAGATTTTTTTTAAAAAAAACACCCCAAACATTCTTTAATCAGTACAATTTTAATTGATATGCAACAAGGTAGACTTTACTAATTAAAACCAAGATGCCATGCTTTTGCTACATGGACCTTAACATGGAAAAGTAGGTTTTACACATTTCCTTTATTGTTCAGCACAGCAATTGCATCCGTACAGGGTCGTAGGTTGGTGGCTTAGAGTCCTCCCTCCCTCCCCCCAAAAAAGAGAGCGAGTCGGAGAGAGCGAGCAAGAGAGCACACATTGCCACCAGCCCTGAAGACAGACAGGGGGCTTTCGTCCCACAGACACCCCCAGAATACTAATCAGGAAAGTCAGACCCTGGAGGTCAGGGAGCAAGTCAATCATTCTAGCGATCGTCTCAGTGTGGAGGATCAAATTAGCCTGAAAAATTCAGCTGCTGGGAGGAGAGGGCGAGCAGCTGTCAGGGGCAGCAGCGAGATGCACTAATGAACCAGATGAATAGTGCAAAAGCTTGAAAATAAAAACAGGACAGTTGACATTTTTCATCTGTCAAAGCAGGAGATGCATGAAAATATAGTATCCCTGTTTTAACTCCTTAGGGGACATTCAGCTTTTCTTTCTTTTTTTAACACTCTGCAGCATTCAAACAAAAGTACTTTTTAATGAACACCTAGTGTACCAACACTGGCTCACTCTGTACTTAATTTTGAATATATATTTTTTGCATGCACAGGTTCTGTTGTTGAGATTTTCAGCTTTGATTTTGGCCATGCTTAAAGGGTGGTGGGTGGTGCATGAATTATGTTGTTTCAAGATTTAATATGGGGAACAATAGGTGTGGAAGAAAACTGCTTTCCCTAAGAGCGTTAATCCCATGCTCTTAGGGGTTTTAAAAACAGAACACAGTATTTATGATGCCCAATTAGTCTGTACCACTATGATTGGTGTTGATATCCTTAATAGCAGATTGCTGCGTTCACCTGCGTTTATTTTGTAATTTTGCTTTCTAGACCTGTAATGATATACTGCTGCTGAAATGGATAGCCTTTTTACAGTGGTGAAGGAGTTAATGTTCTGTCTGGAAGACCACAAGACAGATGAGAGCCATTTTCAGCTTGTCCTGTCCCTGCTGAAGCTCACTGAGTAGCACAGCATGGACTAGCGTGTTTCACACACACTCTACCTGTCTAGGGAATGTACACATTGTCCTTCCAAAATCAAACTTATTAGCACATGTAGAAAAGGGTGACTGACTTTGGGGCAACTCTGGTCTCCAAGCAGCACTCACTCAGCTGCGGTTCAGAGATTTAAAGAGTTTGGAAGCCTTTGCGAGCATTTTTCTACAAATCCTTTTAAAGTTACCAGCCTCGTTGCAATGTTTGTCTGTCTTTGAAATGTCAGGCGCTAACATTGTCCTGAAATAAACATAACATGCGCTGGCGATATTGTACAGCCAGGTTTTTTTTAAAACAAATAATACATGCATTTGTATAGGTTTCATTTTATTTGAACACAATTCTGGACGGAATTTTAGCCACTACGTTTCTGCCTTTAATTTAGACACTGTTTTTCTCATATTTTACTAAGCACCTAGTGAAGTGGCTATAGAAAGGGCCATATATTTTAAGAGGTCAAATGGTATCAAATAGAATAGGGTACGTTTGTGAACCAAAAGGATTAAACATTTTTGAAACCAGCATAAAGATGAGACACAGTGAGGAAAATGCTAAAGTCTATCATACAATCAAGGAAAATCTCCACTTAGGGATGGCTGTAGCTCAGTGGTACTTGGCATAGCCAAAGATCTTGGTCCAGGATACAGGTAGGGATGGAAGATGAAAACTATGGGGAACTGCTGCCACCACTGTAAACAGTGCTGGGCTAGTTGGACCAGTGATGTGGCTCCGTAAAAATCAGCTTCACACTAGGTCAGGCAAAAGGAACTACAGAATAAATTCACCAAAGATGGCTTCATTCTGGCAGTTTAACATCTGATCTAGCCACGAAAGAAGAAGAAGCTTCATACTCATGCTCCAGACAAATAAGCTATTCAGCATTTTGCAGGTTCTAGAAAAGCAGGTGGGCTTTAGAGGAATCACCACAAGAAAAGTATTGTAGAGTAATAAGAAAACCTAAATATATTCTGTGGTACATGAATAAATCTTTTTTCATGGGAGTCATTTTTAAGTTGGAAGTTACCCTAGGACGGTCCTAGGAGCTAGGTAGACAATAAACAGAGCTAGTTTACAAATGTTGTGTTGGTTTTTTATGGCATATATAATAATTTTATATCTCTTATCCACCTCTGGAAGGATAAAAAAAATCCCTTTAATGTTGTTTTGTTGTGTTACATTGTGTAGATTGCATCTTGTAGCTACATGACATATACCTGAATGAAGTTAGGTTGTAGAATACTTATTTATCTGTTAACATCATTTTCTGCCACACACACAAAATCAAGGCCCCCTAAAATATTTGTAATTTCTCTCTCTCCACATGTATATAGATGGCTGCACTGCAGAGCCCATTCTATGGTGACAAAATGAATTTGTATTCATTGTGTAAAAAAATAGAACAGTGTGACTACCCACCCCTTCCATCGGATCACTACTCGGAAGAAGTAAGTAACTTCACTTTTGCTGGGCCAGTAGAGAGATGAGAACAGATACTGCACAGTGAATGGTTTTTTTCTCTTTTTAACAGGCAACCAGCTTAACATTGGGGTGTAGGGTACAATCCACCATGTAGATGTGTTTTAGCATAACTTTTGCAAGAAAGGTTCCCCAGGCTTTCCTTGTTTGTGCAAAGGATGAACAGTATGAAATTGTATGTATCTAATCAGCAAACCTGGTTCCTCAAGTGGATAGGCTCATTTTTTTTCTGTATGGCTGCAGTTTTGATGCTGAGATAGTTAAATTACCTTTTAAAAAAGGAAACTGTGATACTTAGAGTGCTTTTGCCTTCTGTTACTGCTGTCCTGTGCAAGAAGATTAAATTTTGAACTGTCATAATGGTGAGGAATCACTTATGGTTGTCCTTACTACTTAAAGCAAACAGTAGATTTTTTTGTGTACCACTGTGTGGTGCCTTCTCAGTTCTATGATCTTGTGATAACTAATTACCCCTCCTGTGATTAGCTTTTCAGGTGTAGTCAAAGGTAGTTAAATCCTGTCAGGGGATTCCAGGTTGGTAATGTCACTTTTCTTGTGCAATAAAGGATATATGTTTTTATAAATGTGTTAACCACCTTTTTTTTGTTTCTTTATCTGTTTCTGTCATTTATAATCCATCTTTCTCTTAATGGGGGAACTTAAGATAGCTCAGAATGTTAAGAAAAATTAAAAACACACATAAAGTTATACATTAAAACAGTTAAACTATAATCACGATTAAAATACATTGAATGGTTTAAAACATTTCAAACTAAAAGCAGATTTACTCTGCTAAAAATTAGCATTCAGCAACGTAATTATGATTAGTAAGCACTGTCTTTTAGTGGAAAGGCAGGGTATAAATGCAGTTTTAAAATGTAAAAAATGAACTTCCCAGGATTTAGTTGCAAATTATGTTCCTAATTGGAGGAACATTACCAGCATGATGCCTTCTGCACTGCATAACCCTTAATGATTAGCTATAACCCCTCACTTTCTTAAGTGTGTTTTCACAGATTTACATTCAGATGTACATCCGAGGCTAGTATGTATGTTCCCTATCTGGGTTTTCCTCACACCATAGGAAGTGAGGGCATAGGAAGTCTTTGCTCCTTCCGTTAGTGTGATCACTTGATGTAGCGCTATTGTTCAGATCCAAGTGTATGCAAAGAGAACATGGGCAATAGAGTTGCAGTATTTGTAAGGGCCCCTCTATATCATTAAACCATGTCCCTTTAATTAAAGGATCGTGATGCAGAGAGTGACATGCAAAAAATATATTGCTGTTGTCACAGTGGGAGGCTTGTTTCAGGTATCTATTTCAGTCCTGAAGAGTGCATGAACAACACATACCTGTGTGTCAGATATATACCTGTTGTTTATTTACTTGCCTCTCTTGCATGTATGTTCAAATGTGTGTGAATTGCATATCATGTAAATAAATATTCTCTTAAAGTTTGAAGGAGGTGAAAGTATATGAGCTCCAAGCCAACAAAGAGGCTACAGAAAACTTTGTATACTGCTTTGTGTATGAATTAAAGATTATGTTGAAAAGCATGTAAACTTCCTCTCTGATATGCGTTTTGTAAGTATTAAAGCATTGCACAGCTTTCAGAATGGAGAGTAACTGGTAATTTGAAACCTTGAATCCTTCTGCTTTTCAGGATTTTGATTATTAATAAAAGATTGCAGTCCAGGAATTCTTAGTCTTTAAAAAACAATCTTTTCCATATAGTATTGTGATTCATGCAGCAGTTTTGTTTTTGTTGTTTTGTTTTGGTGACAACTACTCTGTGTGTATGTTTTCTAGGAGGATCAGAAAGATGTTATGAGATGGAGATAATGCTATCTGTTAGGGTGTGCAACATATCCTTAATACAGTTTTCCCAATTAGCTGGGTTTTTTTCCCAGTGGCCATTTTTAATTATTGCATTTTTGTGCAATATAAATACGGCATTTCAGAACCGGGGGGCCTAGGAATACAGTAGGGTGTGAACAATAATGCAAAATGATAGCAAAAATGTCAGGGGCCGTCCTTTGTTGTGTCATTCATGCTGTCTTCCCTTTTCTGCAAAGCACATGAATATTTCACGTATCTCCATCCTCATCCTCTATTCTTCTTGACTAATTTTCAGACTAAATTTGCATTTCACATGGTAGCTGATTAGGAGTTGCCTAGTGCAGCAGTGAAGCCTCAGCAGGCGGTTGCCATGGTGACCTTCAGCAGGATTTTAATGATGATACCACTAGTGGTTCGTTGAAGTCAGCCTGCCTGGAGGGCTACTTCACTGCTGCTAAGTGTGAAGTTGGATATATAGATTCTCAGCCAAGGGGCAAATATCAAAGTCCAGCCCCGCTAGAAGGTCTTGGTAGTGGGAACAGGAAATAGATTCCACCTTTTTTTATTTATTAATTTCTTCTGCATAGTTTCGAATTTTGAAGAAGATGGAGGAAAATCACAGACAGGTTTACTGTAATGTCTCTTATTTTTAGAATCATTTTGCAATATGGCAGCCCTACAGAGTACAAACTGTGTTATCTCCTATATGGCTGGAAATAATTTCTTAATGAAAGAAGTGAGCCTTTAAATAGTGTTAACGGAGATTATTTGTTAGTTTCAACAGTCTCATTCTGAAATTTTAACTAGTATAAAATTATTTTTAAAAAGTCAACTATTTTGTCCTCTTGCCTTTAAAATTATAAATTTAATTTTGAAAGTGTTAAACAGTTTTAGTATTAGCAAAAGAACAAATAGGCTAAAGTATATCTAGCAGACTGCAGTGGCATCCTAAATAATGTTCTGAGAAAATATCCATTATCCAAATTGAATAGAGAGCAGCTGAGTCAGGGGATACTGAACAATGAAATCCACTTTAAAAATTGTATGCAAATTGATAAAGGGATACAATTGCTTTGCATCAGCTTCTGTCTGTTTTCACACAGGGACATACATTTAAAAACAAAAATAAAAGTCACCATCACAAAATATTACCCTTGAGACCAGTTTCACTTGTTCTTGAATAATTCCACTATAAATTGTGATTCTGTTTGATCTGGTTTCTTCATTTAATCCAGCATTATTGGGAATCAGGTATAGGTCTGATGTAGATGTTCTTATGTGATATCAAGTCATTCCTAATTTACAGCAATTCTATGAATTCATGATCTCCAAAAAGTCCTGCCACCAAAACCCTTGTTCAGTTCTTGCAAACTGAAGACTGGCTTTCCTTTTGAGTCACTTCATCTCTTATTTGGGCTTCCTCCCCCCCCCTTCCATCAACTTTTCTCAGCGTTATTATCTTTTCCACTGAATCTTGTTTTCTCTTGAAGTGTACAAAGTAGCATAACCCCAGTTTAGACTTTTTTGTATGTAGGGAGAGTTCCAGCTTGATCTGAAATAGAAACCACCTTTTTTGCATTTCTGACAGCCCATGGTATCCTCAAAACTCCTCCAGTGCTGCATTTCAAATGAGCTTTTCCCCATTAGCTTTCTTCAGTGTCCAGGGTTTTTCACTTCTGTGCATAGTAATCGGGAATGTCACAGTGTATGATCTTTACCTCCATCTCCAGTGAAACATTCATCGATTTTAGGGCATCTTTTAGTTCCTTCATGGAACTAAGCATTAAAGGAGGATATAACTAAGGAACTCAACCTCCCCTATGTCACTTGGACAACTCTAAATAAGCTGAGAGTTGGAGTCCCTCAGCGCAAGACCGGCATGCTCAAGTAGAGAAACTGCTGGCAGACAACAACACACTGTGTGAATGTGGAGAGATACAGAATCTGGCTCATTTAGTGGTCTGCTGATTATTGCCAGAAACAACACATCGATGACCTAAGTTTGGCCAATGACAAAGCCAAGAAAGTGGCTTCATTTTGGCAGTCCAGGGTTTGATTGGGACATGAAAGAAGAAGTTCCTTCATAGTTGCCTTTCCAAGGCATTTGTCTCTTTTTCTTCACATCTGTTGCTTCCAAAATTTCAGATCTGGATGTGATGCATTTGGAAGAAAAAGCCTAAACTTGAGACTTTGAGACTTGGCTAGGCCTAGCTCTGCCCAACTATCAAAAAGAAAGATCCCAGCTAGCATTGGGCATAGCTAAGCCTCAGAGTCTTCCAATTTAGATCCAATTTTAGTGATTTACCATTTTCTTCCTACAGGAGTATTCTCAGACCATGTAGCTTGTCCAAGGTTTCACCACTTCTTCAGGTACCATTTCCATTCTGGATATTAACTATCATCATGGCAATAGTCTTCCTGTTCTTCTTGGAACAGTTCTTTCAAAGAAATTCCACATGAGTCTCTCAGATTCTTCAGCCATGACGTCCATCTATGTCCAGGGCCTCTTTTCCCAGGTATCTTCCCTTACTGAGCAAGGTGGGGTATTCTATATTTCAGGGGTGGCCAACTGTAGATCTCCAGATGTTCTTGGACTTCAATTCCCAGAAGCCCTGATCAGCAGGAGTGCTGACCTGGGCTTCTGGGAATTGAAGCCCAAGAACACCTGGAGATCTACAGTTGGCCACCCCTGCTATATTTCATGTAATTCCTCATATGCCAGAGGCCTCACAGACTGCCCCTTTCCTAGAAGGCTCAAACCCCTGAGCTTTGGCTCTGCCAAGAACTTAACTCAATCAACTATCCAGTCAACTGAGAAGGGATACCATAGATGTATATCTGAATGGTCCAGAGTCTAGATCTACCTACTGTATTTATTTATTATTTGAAAAACATATCCACAAAGTCAATTTGTTGGTTGGTCGGTCTGCCTACCTAACCTAATCTGAAGTGACATTCATTCTAGAGAAGGTCTACACCTTAGCTTTGTTTATGAAATATGAAGCGGTCTCAGTTCTGGCATGTCTGGATAACATGTCTGGAAAAACTGATGCCCTGTTTAGACTTCCCTTTATTGTTTTGAGCAAACATGCTAGGGAAGGGACAGCCCCTGCCCCTCTGTTGTCATTTCTGCCATTGTTCCCTGCATTTGATGGGAAATTGATATATTGTTCTCTCTCCATGAGGTCTCTCTGTGTGAATCAGAACTTGAGGAAATCTGGGTTCTAATTTACATGAACAGTGCCTACAAAAACAGAAAGTTCTCTGCTTCAGATCCATTACTCTTCATGGACAGGAAGATACTGTAGTTGAAACAGAAGGGCTCATGACTAGAGTGTTTCTCCTCCCCCTCAGTTTACTCTCCTTGCATTTTTGCATGTTCAGGTATTCCTTGGCGCCGGCCAGGGTTCCTCAAACTTGGCTCTCCAGGTGTTCTTGAACTTCAGTTACCAGGAACCCTAGTCAGTACTCCGGTGATCACAGCTTCTGGGAGTTGAAGCCCAAGAACATCTGAAGAGCCAAGTTTGAGGAACCGTGGCATTGGCAGTATTGCTGATGGATTGCTCAGGAGGAAGCAGCTTCATATGTTTATGTGCTCTTTAAACAAAAACACCAGACTTTTAGGAGGATCTTTTAATGAGCAGAACATTTAATGACATGAGTATGTCCTGCTTTGGAATGGGCAGTATTTCATCTTGCTTTAAATCGGAGCTGTTTGTTTTTGCTGTTTTCCCAGTATTAATGTGCCCATGTCAGGGTGGGCTTGTTTGTTTGTAGGGTATCTGGTCCCCATTTCTTATGACTTGAGGGAGATTTTTCTTTCCTCTTTCTTACTTTGAGAGGGACAAACCCGTTAAATTAAGAAAAAGGAAAGGGAGGAGGAAATAAAATAAATGCATCCTGCTGCTACACACTGCCAGGCTAAGCTCCAGGCAAAATACTGTCATTGTGCAAAGTTCACAGAAGAGTGTAAGGAGAATAAGCAAAGCCGGAGGAGTGTGTTGCTTGGGAATGGAACAAGAGCTACCCACAGCTTAGGTTCTGTCCGAATCTGCCTTCTGTAGTGCATGGTGGTCATCCCAAACCTGACAGGACTATATTGCTCCCCCACCTAAAATATATTGCTATCCTGACATCTCAGCTCAGTCTGATTTACATTAGCACCCCCTGGATCAACCACATGTGGCGGACACTACTCGCTCTGTGTTAATAGAGCTTCCTGACGTTGTGGAAACAGATATTCCTGACGAACAGGTGAGAAAGCGGTCCTGTATCACACCATTCAGCAAGAGGCCATGGGTTGTCTTCCCAGCCATCTTCCAAAATGACATGTTGCCACTATGGGTCGTGTACATAGAAGGTGCTTTGTGATAGCATGTGCTTGGTCAATAAGAAGGGGTCTGTTGGTTTACTCTGCCCAAAATCACTCTGGTGATTTAGAAATAGAGTATTTACATGGAGTCTGTGTGCACTGCTTTGTACTCTTTATGTTTGAGAATGTTTATTACTTCCATTCCAGACCTCTCTTCTGTTTTAAGAAATAGTTCAGCTATGACCCTAAGGTTTTTTATTTTTTTGCATGGTGTTAAAAACAGGAGCAAACAAGTTCTCATCTGCCTTTCCTTTGGGCTGGTTGTGCAGCAGAAATTAGCTACCCCACCCCCTGATTAGGACCACATTTTCATTCTCTCTGTGTGTGTGTGAGAGAGATTCTCTTGCTGATGTACCCTTGGCATTTTTATTACAGTATGTTGCTGGTGTAAATAAATAGTAAATATTCACTTTAGGAGGGAGGGAACCAGAGAGTTCCCCTGACATTTCCCCCTTTGTCTTAAATGTTTTGTTTCACATCTACAAAACACATAGTCCTCCTTGTCTCCATTGTCATCCCTTCATTTCTCACAGCGCACGCAGCACAAAGTAACATTTGAACCATGTGATACCCCTCCATCACTATTTAGAGTCAGTGTGGTTGTAGTTACAATTGTACCTTTAAAAATTAGACTACAAAAGGAGTGAAATTACGTGCAGAATTTGAAATCTTTAGAGGAACTCCAATTGCATGTCCTTTCTCCACTCCTTAAAAGCGTCTCCTCTTAAAAGTGTCTTTCAATTTTTTAAAAATCTGTTTTTAATCCAGTTTGTCTTACATTGCTTTGGGAACCTTACTGGGGCAGGAAAGCGATCGATAAGTGTTTCTAATGAATAGTAAATAAACATGTGCACTGTTATCATTTAAAAGTAGAACTGATTTCTGTGCTTGTTCTGTATGTGTTGCCCATATGTGAAGTTCTTTTTGGACCCTTCCCATGATCCATTTATAAAAGTAGAGTCCAGTGGGATGTTTGTATACTAAAGCAACAAGTAAAGAGTTCTCTTTACTCTGAGTACTCTGGCATAACAAATGAGGTAGCAAATACATGCTGTGACCCTGGGAGCACTTTTGGTTACTGCTATCCTGCTGCACTTTTCGTTACTGCTACCCTGTTATACTTTTCTAGCATTGGTTGAAAAATGGGAAGAACAATTGCTTTGCCACAAAGACTATTCATCCTCCTTTCCTTTCTCTAATTAGCTTTATTTATTTATTTATTTTATTTTCCAGCTACGTCAGTTAGTTAATATGTGCATCAACCCAGATCCGGAGAAGCGACCAGATATCACCTATGTTTATGATTTAGCAAAACGTATGCATGCACACACTGCCACTAGCTAAAACAACTGGCAACTTATGAAGAGGACAACACCCTGGAAACTTTCAAGTTTTGTTGTACAAATACTCTTCTAATTTTTTTTCTATCTGCCTGTTGCCTTAAATTTAGTTACATGCAATGACTGCATTGAACATTTCTGGCATAGAACTTATAATTTAAAACTGCATACTTTTCAATGAAGTACTCACAAATTATAAACAGAACACTAGGAACTGCTAATACTTATTAACTTAAGGAAACTGAATAAAACTGTAGTACTGTATATTGTTAGATAAAGATTCAATGTTTTATATGGTTTCAGTAATTTGTTCTATATATCACAGTTGCAAATTTTTATGTGAACAAAACTATTTGGCTCACAAACAAAACTTGAATTTCCCCCCTTGTTTTTAATACTTTGCATTAATTTATTTTTGCCTTTCTCCCTCCTGAGGCAATTAATTAATAGGATTTTTTTAAAAAAAAAAAAAGTTCTACATTTTACAGTTTAGCCTGTCAAGATAAATGTAGGTAGAAACAATTTCACTGGCTGTTGAACTTTAGTTCAGTTGCTAAATGTGAAAATTTTATGTTTTGTTTGTGAGAAATAGTCCAGCACTGAAAAAAAAATTTTTTTGGCAAGTTGTTTGTTTCTCTGTCCTTGTAACTTATCTTAACCCAACTTTGCAATTTGTTTTCAGGAATTTCTGTTATGTAGTGCCTTACTCTTTTAACCTGCTTGGATGAGTAGGAAATAATGCTGCATTTACACAGTGTCTTGGACTCTTGTTAGATTATTCCCCAAATTTATAGCTGTTATTTTCCTAATAATTTGGTTTATTTGGTTTTAAAGTATAGTTCACAGTCAGGCTCTTAGATTCCCCCCCCCCCCCCCGTGTGCAACTTAGTTTATTTTAGATGTGAATAGGAGTACAATGCATATGTAATCACACATTATATAATTAGCTGTCATTTGAGAAGATGCTTGGAATTGCATAGGTGTGACAGAATACCAGTGTGCTATGGATCAATCTCAACACATAGCTTTTTTTAAAAAGTGCATGCAAACTGGTGCAAGAAATGTATTGTGATTGCACACGGGTAAACTTCCTGACAATAAACAATCCATGTGACAGCCAGGCATTGATAAGACTTCTTTGTTGCACTGGCTTCCTAAATAATTCATTATTATGTGTAGTACTGTTTTTGTTTCCGGGGGGGCGGGGGGGGGGGCGATCCCTTCAGGTACAAAAAAGATAGGCTTGAGTTTGTATTGTGTCTCTTAGTGTCTGGAATATCCCAAGGTAAAACCCAAAATAAGTAGGATGGTGAATCCCATTGCCAGTATACCAAGGTCATTTCCCATTTGTTGGGCCTGAAATAATATTCACTATGGAAAAGAAAAGCATTACAGTGGAACCTCACATAACAAATGCTTCGTATAATGAAAAATTTGTACAACAAAGCATTCATGTGCTCTGTGCAATACCACACATAACAAAAAAGATTTCGTTAAGCGGGGTATACCTCACTTAACAAAACCCTGTATAACAAACTTTTTCCCCATTATGCGGGATATCACCCATTTGATCCACATAGTGAAAAAAACTGCATAGTGAAGGGCCCCATGGAACAGAGCTTTTTCATTATGAAAAGGGGTTCTACTGTATATTGTAATTGCAAGTGGTGGTGTATGTAGAGGTCCAGTCAGACAATTGCAGGTTTTGTGAAGTATCAAAGTGTGCAGGTTGACAATCAGAATGTTAATGGAGTATAACGCAGTTACTGATGTTCTTTTTTCTGTTTTCTTTGCAAAGAAGTAACAGTTAAAAAGCACCTTACAACGGGGATGGGGAACATGGTCATCCAGATGTTTTGAGTTGTAACTCTCATTGGCCCTAGCCAGTGCAATGAGCCAGGAGAGATGATGGAAGTTTTAGTTGAGCAACAGTGAACTTTAGTTCAGCACTGCAGTTGAATTGCACTCACTGTGCCCCAATCTTGCAGTATTTCTTTGTAAATATTAATCTCAACAGATATTACAAATCCCCCAGTGTGTTTCCCTTCTTCTAATGTTGTATTCATTACCATAAAATGATGCATTGTAAGCAAAATACTTATGCTGGTGCTGATTTTGGCCTCTTGAATCCTGATGTTGATGTTGACCTTTTGTGTTCTACCTGCTGTGGCTATGTAGGACTTGAAGTGAAAACTGAACATCCTTGCTAAGGCTGCTTTGCAGAGCAAAAGCTGATAATGGCAGCCTTGCTTTAGCATCCACCACAGAGGGCTATGTAAAATTGCATATAAAGCAGATTCACCCTTCTAACCTCTTAATCCTTTGGGCAAGAATGGGACAGAAATATGCTATCTGTTTGCTTGAGTGCCTTTATCCCAGTTGAAGTTGGGACATGATTGTTTCGTTGGAAGCCATGTGTTTCTTAGGTAAATGAAGCTTTTAAAAAGCAAACTCATTATTATTTTTAAAAAGGTACTCCTGAGATGGTTTTATACATTTTCATGTCAGTTCTGTTCTGTGCAGTAACATTAGCTGGAAGTATGACCGACATTAAAAAGAAGAGCCAGCAACTTTGTTCTGTGACTTCAGTCAGACAAATTCTGCTTGGCTTGTGATCCATCCAGTCAACTACAACCTGCTACCTATGTTTTCGAGAACATTGATAATATCCTTGCTCTTGCTGTTACCCCAAGATGAGGTGCCTTTTTACTCTCCTAATGCAAATTGTCTGCAACTCCTGTCAGCCATAGCCAGCATGGTCCGTGCTGAAGAATCATGAGAGGTTGCTTTTTAGCAACATCTGGAGTATCACATTCCCCATCCCTGCCATATGTAGTTGATGGAATGACGAGGGTTTGTGGGCCACCAGTTAGGTAAGCATGAGCTAGAACCTTTCTGTTGTAACAGCTCATGCTCATGTCACCTCTGCTTCTTCTGTGCCACATCTGGTTTTCTGGGCCCATATTATAGTATACAAATAAACCATACAGTTAAATAAGATTTAAAGATATGGAACCATCACTGATCATGGTGAAATAGTCCCTTTTCTCTTAGCAAAGTTTAGAAAATGATGCAAAATGGCAATTTTCATTCGAAGGATATTTTAAAATGAGAAATGGTGCTAAAATTTTAGTAATTGTTTAACCATCATTTTAAATAGTGTGATATTTTTAAAATAAATTGGCTCATTTGAAGGTTTCTTCACTCGTGACCCTTTCTTTTACAGCATTTTAAACGATTGGGGGAGGGAAGCTGCTGAACTAAAGAAAGGAGTAGGCTTTTAATCTTCAAGTCTTCCAATAGCCGAACCCTTAGCATGTTTAGTTGGGAGAAACTACACTGATTTCTGTAGGTCTGACACCTGAGTAAGGTGTGGAAGTGGCAGAGCTTTAAAAAAATCTCCAATTTGTTCTATATTACAGAAGTATTGCTTGCTGGAAAGCAGAAATTGTTTCTAGAAGGAGATAGTGTTAGCAGTAATTCAGAAAGTTGCTAAGCTAACTCTTATACAAGAGTCTTCTTATACAAAGAAAAAGTATGTTTATGAAATGAATGTACCCAGCTCTGATACTGTATGTTATGTTTAATAACAACTTGTGTTGATTTTATAAACCAGCAAAAGAATGTTATTGATGTTGCATGCAAGCACCATGAGTACTAGAAATGTAGTCAGTCTATGATCTGTTTAGAAGATGAGACTTGGCAATCGGTGCCACACAGGTCCTGCGCAATGGCAAATGGTTTACTATACAACAGAAATATATTGCAGCAAAGATGGTCTTTCCTAATCATCGCTTTTGCTTGCCAGTACAGTCCCTATCCCCAGGACTCATGGGATGAGACAAGCCCCCTCTTCACCCATCAGAGTAAACTGGGAAAGCAGTAATCCTCTTGATGGGCTATTATCTTGTGCTTCAGCAGTCTGGTAAACATGTGCAGGGTGACATGCTGTATTCAAGGTTGGTACTGTGGGGGCATTCCATGCCAGCTTTAATTGCTAATGCTCATTCCTTGAGGACAGGGCTAGAGATTGAGAAGTCCTCCAGATATTGGACTGCAGAGAATTACAGGGCAACACCTAGAAGGCCACATATTCCCTGCTCATCCCCTAGGAGAATACCTACTTTCAAAGATTGGTGGAACAATGTAGGGCCTCTTGTTTTTAGAAACTGAAGGGAATTGCAGCTCAACGTTTCACCTTTTCCTTCATATGTAAAATGTTAGATCTCAAGCTCAGTAGATCTCATCATTGCACGTATTCTGTAAAGCTGAACAGAATTCGAGTTCTCTCACTTTCCCCCTACAAAGTAGTTTATTGTGTGCATAGATTTCCATGATACTTCTTACATAGAGATACAATATTTATGGGGTTAGAGTTGGCAGTTGGGCTAGGCTTGATCTTATCCAATCGGTTTTCTTCTAAGGTAATAGGTCAGATTGTTGGGGAAGAAGACCAAAAGAAACTCTTTTCAATGGGATATTAATATATCAAAACTGCTAGCACTGCAGAAGTGAAGATATGATGCTTCCTGTTAAAAATGAAAGGGAACTGTTCATTCATTTGCCATAAATCTAGGACAAACTTTCAACAGTGTAAACTTGTATGTAACAATTCTACTCGAATGCCTTAGCTTTCTCCCCAGCACTAATGGGAAGTATTATTCTAGGCTCCACATTATGTGTAGATATTACTGTCAACATTTGCTGTATTTATTTTAACCAACCCATTGTTTGTATTAAGAATGCTTGTTCTTGGAAATGAATGTATTGCTTAATAATGAAAATATGTATAAATTTTCTTCTCTTTATATCTAGTAGCACCACACCACTGTAATATTTCTGTCTTCATGAAATACTTTTATTTTGATAGGTGCTTTCTGCACCCATTGTACACAAAGATTGTACTCTTTTATGTTGTATAATAATTTAAAGGATGCACAAATTAAATATATTATAAATTAAAAGAGCTTTATTGTCTTTTCCTATTCCTTAAGGTTTACATAAATTTCTACTATGGTATGGTTAGTTGGAAATTAAGCTGCTCATTTAGAGTTGTTAGCGAAATGGATTGTCTTAAGGAAATCCATATTTTAACAATCTATTTCTATCATCCCTTTGAAATGGCTGTCATTTATACCAGGAAAATGTATTGTATCTCTAGCACAGCCATGAAATAAAAGACTTTCAGATGTGTGTGGATGGTGATCTTCACTCTTTATCTTGTCATTCTGATGTTTGGTCAGGCATTTGTTCAATTTTCACCAGCAAGATAAGAAAGCCAAGAAAATAATTTTTATGAACACAGTTTTATCCTAACTTCTTGGCAACAGTTACGTGTAATGAAAAAATAAAAGTGAACACATGTGTTGTGAATCTGTGTGTCTCTACTATAGTTACAACACTTCAACCTGGCGTGTAAACTTAAAGGGATTTAGGAGATGGCCATCTATTATAGTTAATTAAAATCTGTGTATGGCTTCGAGTACCACTGTTGGCCATTAGGTACTAAATATCTGAACAGTAAATCACAGGAAAGGAGTGATTCAGAGGGAAAGGCTGACTAAGCACTGGTGGAGGGAGAGAGACTAGCAAGAAAGAAAGGTGATTGGGAGAGAAGGAAGGAGGGAAGTGAAAGGACATTTTGTGATACGGAACTAAAGAGTTTTTGACCCATAAGAAATGGGTTTTCTGTTAATTATATGCAATTGGGAGCTGAAATCCTCAGAAGTTGTCCTTTGTCTTTGCATACACACTATATGAGGCGAGACTAAGGAATACCCAATTCGTACAACACTTTCTTTATAGAGACCTGTTACACATCATTTTTATTCTGTCGTCATTGTCGTCTGCTGTTCGTATCTGAGTATATATTTTCCTGGAAATCATTTTCACATTTGATGGATGTTGGAAAGGAGAATGATAAACAGGAAAAATGCCACTGGTGTGAATTTGTTTAAGGTGGATTGCACCTTGCCATGAAGTGACGCACACTCTGTGATCATAGAGCCATCTGCAGCACGTATGAAATGAGACATGCAGGATTTAACACCAGGACTGCAATGGACTGCCACAGCCTTGAGAATATTAACAAGTTGTGCCTTCATAGTCAGTCCATCTGACATGCCTCTTCCACCTCCATGACCATTGGGAATCAGAATAGTGAAGTGGTTCCTCCTCCACTCATTTTGCCTTTGGGTCCAATATGACGGTTTCCAGTGGCATTTCCTCCACTGAGGACCATCACCCCACCTAAAGGGGCTCATCCACCCAAACCCATTGACCCCTTTAGGGAGTCAGGTTATGTACCGCCACTCAACACTTGGTGTTGACTTGCTGGCTGTACGGTCTAGTCCATTACTGTAGTGCAGTGTTTCCCAAATGCTGGTTTTTGGACTTCAATTTCCAGAAACCTAAGTCATTTCCCCAAAGCCAATGTACTGACTGAGGCTTCTGGGAACTGAAGTCCACTAGTGGGCTGTGTGCCCCTTGTTGGGAACCACTGCTGTAGTGGGATGTCCGGCCAGAAATTTTTTCTTCTGTACAGACTAACAAATCTGAGGAGAAGAGGTGAATAGGAGAGACTGCACTTGAACCAGGATTTAGGCAAGATCCCAATGCTAGCTTGCACAGAGAGTTTCTGTGGATGGGGAACTTCTCCTTGGACTCATAGCTATTCACATGAACAAGGTAATTATGGAAGCGGAAGGACCCTATAAGGCCGTGATTGTGAACCTTGGCACTCCATGTGTTCTTAGACTTCAATTACCAGAAGCCCAAGCCAACACTCCTGATCAAGGCTCCTGGGAATTGGAGTTCAAGAACAGCTGAAGTGCCAAGATTCACCATCTCTGCTATAAGGCCAAACAAATCCAATATCTGGCTCAATGCCAGAATCTAAGTCAAAGTATATCTGACATGGTATCCTTGTTTTCTCTCATCCCTCACCAACCATAAGGTAATCCATTATATTGTGGTACTACAATAACAATTACAAAGTTATTCCTGATATCTACTGAAATGGTTAAGAGAGTGAATGGTTGGTTAGAGAGTGAAGGGAGTTAAAGATCAAAATTAAGAGTTATTAGTACCTACTGAAATACGTGAATGAAAGGAGAGAGAGAAATGATAGTCAAAGCTAGTAATATGGAACACTAGGGTATTCTTCTGTTGAATCCAAATATTGACAATCCTCATGGCAATCAGTCATGAAGACTGTCCTAAGAATACAATGCAGTCACCTTTCATCTGCCTTTTGCATCGCAGCATGACACCCATACCCCTCATCCCAGTTCCGTGAGCCACTTTCTGGTCCTGAAACCTTTTGGCACGCAATGTCCTCCTCAGCCCCAGGCAAGTATTGATGAAGCTGCTGCCATCCATCAAGATAGATTCCAGTGGAATTTAATCCACTTGGGAACCATCATCCTTCCCTGTAGACTTGGGCACCCAAGGCCATTAGTCCTCAGGGTTGTCAGATTTGTTAACTGCCACCTGACACAGCATTGAGTCACTGGCAGTATGGTCTATTCTATTACCATAGCAGGATAACCTGGTCAGACAGGCACTAAGGTATTATATATAAACATTATTTACTCTTTAGTTGTTCTTAGCTAGGTTTTTAGAAACATCTGGGTGAAAACAATTCAAAAAATTGATATCCATTTGTACAGAAGAACTTCCATCTTCTCTATATCACTCAGATCTGCTTTGGAGGGAAACTTAAGCCTCCATTACACATTTTTTTTTAGTGTAGCGTCATTCCTTACTGTTTATGGAAGCTGTTACATTGATAAGAGAGGCTATTCAGATAAGAACCTTTATGTTTGTTGTTTTGACTATGGATCTTCTGGGCTAGATGAATTCTGAAGTTATCTTGTCTCATCCCACATTAACAAGTTTGAAGTGATCAGCCAAATCTGTAAAAAGCAGAACCCCTGGTGCTCTCTGTAAAATAGTTGCTGGTGGCTGTGGATGTTTTGCAGGAGCATTCGTAGAAGGATGGATTCAGTGACTGAAGGTCCTGTGCAATAACATATAGATCATAGTTTCCCAACGTTTGGTTTTTGGACCTCAATTCCCAGAAGCCTAAGTCAGTACATTGGCTGATCAGTGCTTTGGGGAATTGACTTAGGCTTCTGGGAACTGAAGTCCAAAAACCAAAAGTTGGGAAACAATGGTCTAGATCCAAGAGTCTTGTAAGAGAGACATACTATTAGATTACTAGGAAGGAGTAAAGAGGCAAAAGTAACAGCCCCGTTGTCTCTATCACTGAGGTTCAAACTCAACTTGTTTGCTAAATCTTGTCCTTTCCCAAAGATGCACATGTCTTTGTGTATGAGAGAGATATATATGCTTCTTTTGAAGCATATTGAAACATATTGATTCAGTATGATATTTCAATTTTTTTAAAAAAAGATTTCATTTTGTATTCATTAAGTAGTGATGATAACAGTTAGTTCAGTTTTTCCTTTGTTCAAAAAATGTCTGGATTGTCTACGGTTCTTCCCCACTCCTCACAGAAAACAAATGGTCTATGTGAATTGTCTTATAAATTAACAGTGTGTTACAAGATCCATCTGTAAACTCTTGGAGCCATAATGTTGTTTTAAATAAGATAAAAATGTAGCCAGAGCAAGGTCGGATTATTTGGCATTTTTCAACAGGACATATTGTTTGTAATTATCAGAAGACAAATAGTTAAAAGTACAAGCAAACAGATTCCTCTAAGGCTCACGGTGTTCTTAAATTTTAGATTTGTCATGCAAACATTCTTTAAATGTGTCAAACTTTAGACATATAATTCACCTTAAAATAGGAGCATGCCAGATATTTTGGTTGCTTGTTTCCACTATTTTGTTAATTTATATTTTGCTGATTCAATGAGATGTTGGAGGACTAGGCAATGGTCTGTTGTGGACCTGCTTTCCCTAAAGCCAGCTTGTTCTTCTACTGGCTGCTATCTGACAAAAGCCCCACCTTCACCCACAACTCTGCTAGATTCTGCTCCACATCCTGTAAAATCAGAAAAACAATCTTGACAGGTCCTTCTGCTAAATAAATGATTAGTACTACATCATAGGCTTAGTATTAGTTGTAACATTATTAACATTAAGTACTAATTTTATTGGTACATAACTGAGCAGAAACACTCCATTTTAAATTATATTTTATGTACCTTTATTTTAACTTCTTTTCACTATACGGTAAAACCCCAATTTACGTAAAAAGTCTGTTCCATAGCTTCTTACATAAATAGGGGTTTTATGTAAATCGATGCATCCCCTCATGGGTGCATTGGAAAAAAAAGGGCTTGAAATTGGTTTTCAATGCATCCCTATGGAAAATTGCATTTTGTGCCCCTAGTGGCCATATCTGGTAGCGACAGACAATTACACACACACACTTTAAACTCTTCTCCGAGGCACATTCACAACTAAAGTGCGCCCCAGAGAAACCTCACACGAACAGTGGAAGGGAGCGGATATTCCCCCTGCCCTCTCACAGTCCCAGCAAAAGCAAGCGGGGACTGCAGAAAATCATTGCTGCCTCCACTGGCGTCACAGTAAGTGATGCCTTGCAACTTTCAGCACTGGGGGCGGGTGGCGAGAGATGGAATTTTAGATTTTAAAATGGTGCCACCTTATATAACATGATATTTATTTTTCTATAAATCGGGACATGATGGGGGGGGGGCTTGCGTAAGTCAAATTGCATGTAAATAGAGGCATACGTAAATCGGGGTTTTACTATAGGTCTTGGACCGTAATAAAGATTTGCTGATTCTTGGTCTGACTTTATTCATTTCATGCCATTTTTTTCTTTAATTTATTAATCTTTTTGCTTTTACACATTTTGACCACTACTTGTAATAGTGACCGCAGTCAAAGGAGCTGACCGTAGTCTTTCCTTGCAGCCAACATCATCCCCACAATGCCCAGACATTGCTTTCTTCCAAGGGCATTCTGGATGAAATGTCCACCACCAACAAAGGAAGTGTCCCCCACTAGCAGCCACTGTTCCGCCCCTTTCCATATGTGAGTCTTTGTATGGTGTCCCAAAAGAACGTAGCCATGAATCACATTATCTATGACAATATCACAAAAATATTGAGTGTCTATATGGAGAGAAAAAGGAAACGGTGCACAGCCAGTCTGCTGCCTTCATACTATATTTCATTGTCCTTCCTGTGACCTGAGAGTTTCCTAAAGTTCTTAAAGAGTTTTAAAGCCAGTTGCCATATGCACACAATACAATATCTTCATAAATCTCTTTCGAAAAATGAAGCAATTATTTGGACTTGCAGGCTGTTTCTATTGGTATTGGCGTTAACTTGCAGCTGTTAGCAGGCCTATGACTCCAATTCAGGCTTCATTAAATAGAGCCCTGCTGATAGAGGCTATTGATCCAACTGCTACGCCACGCTATGTCCTCCCCCCACTACTCTTTACTTCTCTCTTGGGACAGCCAATGGGAAGCATTGACCCAGTTGCTAGAAGTGTTGAGAAACCAATGTGCAGTTTGATTTCAATTGTCAGTTGGGCTGCTAACCCTGTAAATCAAATCCCAACCATAGGAGAAATTCAGGCTCTTTGTGATAGGTGCCTAACTTGAGGATTGATTCAACTAAGCCTTAGTCTTGCAGATACTAAATAAGCCTATGGCTTGGCTGTGAATAAGCCCACTGGTTGCCTTTGTTGTGCCTCCTACCACTATTCGAATACAAAATATCCCAGATTTTCAACCTCAACGCTGTAAAATGTTCAATTAAATGTATGACTTTGAAACCTTAAGACTTTGGAGGAGAAAAATACTAGAAATCAAAATATACAGAGCAAAAAGTGCTTTACATCTTATATTGTCTATGTTGCTTAACCAGATGAATGTCCACTTACACAATCTGATGCATGCCTACTCAGAAGTAAGTCTGGTTGATTCCAGTGGAGCTTGCCTCCAGATATGTGGGTATACAGATGTGAACTCAATTTCTAATATTCTGTTTCCAGAGCAAAGCACTAAAGGCTCTGACAGATCACAAATGGGATAGCTCCCCCAGTGGCTTAGTGGTTAAGGCGCTGACCTGGATACTGGAAGGTCGGGTTTTGCCACCTGAGAGCTGCACTTGGGACATGAAAGGAACCTCTTTCGGGCGTCCCCTAAAAATCCTTTCAACCCAGAGTCATGTGCCAGGCATGACTAGACACCGGAGCGCTTAGGATTATGCATTTAAGCATGAATGCACATAGGGAATGCCTGATGAAAATTCAAAGAATCAGGTTATGGTATACGTTTGCCCCTCAGATATTTTGAAAAGAACACTTCCATATAAATCTTTGCTCCTACCAAGTTAAGCAAATCATAATCAATTACAGTAAAACCTTGGATAATGCTAAAACTTGGTTCCACAAGTCTTGGTGTTATCCGATTTTTAGTGTTATCCAATGCATGTTAAAATCCTATGGGATGCATCAGATAACGTTAAAGCTCCATAGAGATACATTATAACCGCACAGGCTTTAGTGGTTGTTATCCGATGCATCCCATAGGATCTTAACGTTATTTGATGCAATTCTCCCCCTCAGATTACTTAATGTTATGAGATTTTAGCGTTATCTGAGGTAAACGTTATCCGAGGTATTACTGTATACAAAACAGACAAAATACAAAAGATGTGATGGTGGAAATGGCCATACTCTATAATAGATGGCTTATTTGCAGGTGGAGCTGCCATAGAGTTTAGACTTGACGTAGAAGTTTAAATATCTCTGTACAAAATATTATTTTATTTATTTATTTCCTTTCCTTTCATGAAGAGTCTGACAATGTTAAGAGTAAGGTCCATCTACAGCTATTAGAAGGCTGTAGACAGAGCCTTCAGACAGAGCTCTTACCCTTCCGGAAGGGCGTGAAAACCTGGCTGGCAGGACAAGTTTGGGGACCCGGGAACGTGGGTTCCCATACCAAGTGGCTTATCTAAAGGATTGCCTCCCCGGGCCTGAATGTGAGATTACTGGTGTGTAGTATTGTTTTAACTTTTTGATGACTTTTTTAATTCTGATGTTTTTATTGATATAGATTGTTTTATGTTTTATAATTATTTTTATCAGTATGTAAGCCGCTCAGAGTCGGGTTCTCCCGATTGGGGCGGGGTATCAAGTGCGATAAATAAATAAATAAAATAAATAATAGTATGGGGCTAAGTTTGCAGTGCTGCCTGAAGACTAACTCCACTGGGGAAAAAAATCTACTATTTGACTGGAAGTACATTAAGAAGGGCTAACAAATAATGAACAAAATAAGGCAATATAATATCAAACTCGCCCACTTCAGAGAAACCAACCCTTTAGACCAGGGGTTCCGAATCTTTTTATCCTGGGGGCTGGGGCACATTCAGTCAGCTTTTCGGGGCCAGAAGGCCATTTTGCCTTGCCTGCACAATCCAGGTGGCCATTTTGTCCCAACAGCTTCAAATGGATGGCCATTTTGTTTCTTGAATGCCCTTGGAGCGGTGGGGGGGCTACTTGAAATGGCACCATGGGCCAGATCAGGCCCACGGGTCTTAGGTTGGGAACCACTGCTTTAGATAATGACTAATCTCAAGAGGAAAAAAATTCTGCACAGGACAAAATTCTGGCTGTATCATTAATAGAATTGAAGCAAAGTAGGAGGATCAAAAAATAATCAAATAAAATGGAGTTCTTGGATACAGAATAAATTTTCTGTGAATGTGGAGTAACACAATCAATGCAGCAGTTATGTGCATGCAATTTATGTCCTAACATGTACAAATGATTTACTAAATGGTCAATATAATGCTATTGAAGTAGCCCACTTCTGGTCAAAATTATATCTAATTATTTTAACTGTTTGACATTTTACCAATATTTCATATATATCCATCATTTTTATTGTGTAATGCTGTAATTAGAAGTAAGAAAGTGCTACCAATTGTGATTTATGGTGACACTTTCTAGGGAAGGGGTAGCTAACCTTTTTTTGCCATGGGCCTAACCATACTCCCAGTCAGCTAAGTGGGCCAGACCATGTCCCCAGAAGCGGCTGAGATAAGTGTACCCACTTCTGCATTTACTCATGGATAGACATATTTATGCACAAACAGGTGCGTTTTACACATGCACATTTTACGTATGTCCAGGTGTGCCCGATCCCAATTCCTGGTACGGTGGTGGCAGTGGCAGGCCGGATGGAATGGCGCCGCATGCCGGGTCTGGCCCATGGACTGTAGGTCGGAAACCCTTCCAGGGTTTTCTAGGTAGAAAGTCCTCAAAATGGTTTTCTTCTTCTAGGGACATCCTGGGACTGTGTAGCTTGTCCAAAGACACACAGGCTGGCTCTTCTGGAATGCATGGGGGGCAGGGTAGGCCGGAATTCAAATGCCAAACTCTGGCTCTGGTGCCAGATACATATCCCACTGAACTATGTAAGCCAGCTTGAACAAACAATTGAGATGCCCAACAATCTCAACACATGACCATGGAAACCTCTGCAGAAGCAGACAGCGCTGGCTCTTCGGCTTTGAAACAGAAATGAGCACTGACCCCTAGAGTCGGATACGACTGGTTTTCGAGCAAAGGAAACCTTTACCTTAAGGACTAGAAGCTTCTTTTTTCATTGCTTCTATACAGTGGTGTTTCAAACGATCAAATCCTCAGTTTTCTCATTTCCTTTATGAGCTGTTCTCTGAAGTTCCTTTTTATTTTATTTATTATTCACATTTCTACCGCTACTCCCTTGCCAAGGTAACTCCAGGCGGGTTATAACAAATAAAAACTTACAAAAACATTTAAAAAATAGCATTAAAATTGCTTTTGATGCATTGCTAGCAAAAATCAACCCTTCTTAGTTTTAAGAAGCACTCAAACATTCAGTTGTTTCAGTGTGATTGCATTGTTTGTGTCATTCAGTTCTTTCCTTTATTTCCTTTTCTGTCATATATACCAGTGTTGTTGTATTATTATTATTTACACAAAAACGCAGCTGACAAAGGCTTTGCCTCCAAGGTAGGTTTTGAATTACCTCCAGCCCTTACACCAGAAAAAGTAAATTTTCTACTCCTAAATCCCCTATAAACAGAATTTTTTGAAAGCCTGGTTTTATTGCATTTACCATACAATGGAAGTGCAAATATACACTTAAAATAGTTTCAAATGATGTTTGTTTGTTTGTATGATTGAAGTCCTGACATCCCATAGAAATCAGTTCCAAATGCTCAGGGGGTTGAGGTGACAGTAAAATTAATTGCATTTTTCAGAGATCAAGTTATTGTCTTTTATATTCACTATTATTTAATCCCCTAGCAAAGTCAAAATACAGTATTTCATTCTCGACATTTAATCCATGAAAGACTCCTTGGAGATCCATTATTCCTTTGAAACAATTTATGTACCTGGTCGAATGACTGTCCCTTGTAGGAGGCATACTAGAACCATTTTTTGGTTACACAACAGGATATAAAAATGAAATTCACAGTTGTGTTTTGTTTACAAATGCTCTTAAAATAATTGTCCTTTGGAAAATAACAACGACAAAGTGACCAATTGTGACTTCTGGTGGGGGGGATTGTAAACCTCGATTTATTTGTTAAGCGAGTTTTTGGTTCGTTTTATTTGTTAAGCAAAGTGAACATTCAGAGAAACATTCAGATACCAGCCTTGGAACATTCAGATGGGATTATTGGCTTTTAGAAAGGGCCTGAAAACCTGGCTGGCAGGAATGGTGTGGGGTAATGAGGGTTTAATGACACCCCCTCCCTCCACTGGCATATTTAACATCCTGTATCTCCCTCCCCCCCACATTCCTACCCTCATTCCTATATTCGGTGGGTTAGTGTAGGGAATGAGAAATTGTTTTTAAAGGGGTTTTAATTTTAATTTTACTTTGTTCTTTTTGTGTTTTTAGGAGTTTATTTTATGTCAGTTGTGCTCCGCCCTGAGTTGCTTGTGCAAGTAGGGCGGAATATAAATCTGACTAAATAAATAAATATAAAAATCTGCTCTTTAACCAAGTTACTCTTTAAGCAAGGCGTTCTTTATGCGAGGTTTGACTGTAGATCAGATTTGTGCTAGGACGTATGATGTTCTAGCAGGAACAGCCCATGTGACATTGGAGGCTTTTTCAAAAGTTTCTTTGTTTCCAAGGCTGGTACCTGAGCGTCATTCTTCAAAAGCCTTCAAACAGACCACTGGCTACATATCTACAATCATTTTGTTTATTTTATTCTTGTTTTGTTTGGTTGGTTGTTTTGAGTTACATTCTCATCCTGCCCTATTTGGCAGCAGGGATGGACAGAGGATAGATCTGGAACTACCAAAGATCTCTGCTAGGCTTGGAAATGATGTGCTAAATGTAAAATATCATTTCTTCTTTTATGTGAAGAAAGATCGTTTTAAGTTTTTAAACAAACAAACAAAAGCTGAGCCCACGAATGGAAATAATATCAACAATTTTTTTTTTGCAGATGATCAGGCATTGATAGAAAGTACAGGTAAGGAATTACAGCAACACCTTACGTCCATGACCCAAGCATGCAAGATAAATAATATGAGAATCAATAAAGAGAAGACTGAAGTAATGGTAATTGGAAGGAAACAGCATACTTTAAATATTGAAATAGAAGGAACAAGTATAAAACAATTGGCAGAGTTCAAATACCTAGGAACATTTACTGACAATAGTAAAATAGGCGAAGAGATAATCATACGGCATAGTAAAGCAAACCAAATATTTTATTTATTTATTTATTTATTTATTTATTTATTTATTTATTTATTTATTTAAGCAAAGTTTTATGCCGCCCTCCTCAAAAAGACCCAGGGCGGGTAACACAACTCTCAACACTTAAAACACAATAAAAACATAATATAAAATCTAGATTAAAAGATTAAAATAGCTAAAATGACACATAGAGAGAAGGGGATCCAAAGAGCCAACTGACTGGGGCAACTGTCTGGCCCATACTCCAAACATGCTTGAGACAGTTAACCCTGTTCTTACAACATAAGGCGATAGCAACCAGCACAAAGAAACACCTCATACAAAGCATATTCATTCATACCTTATGCTAATAGTGTCAAACATGGACATTTACAACAAAACAAAACATAAAAGAAAGTTGGTCACTACTGAAATTAATGAGATGTTTGAGGAACACTGCTAGAATTACTAGGAAAAGTTCACCCTTGCTTAAAAGCCAGTTGTATCTGACTCTAGAATTCAGTGCTTATCTCTGTTTATAGCCAAAGAGCCAGCACTGTCTGCTCTTACAATGGGGGAGACCACCAGTCCAGCCCCCTCAACTGTCTGAGGGAGTGTGACCCAACCCCTGACTTTAAAAGGTTGCTGACCTGTGTGCTAGACATTGTATGACTACAGTTGCTATTGGCCTTAGCTAACACAACCGTTTACTAGCGATAATGGGAATTGCAATCCCACATCTGGAAGGGAACAGATTCCCAAATCCTGACATGGGTCATCTGATTGGCAGATCCTTTCCTAAGACTGAGGTGGATAGATTCAAAGTACAGTATACAAATCTAATGCAGTGATGGCAAACCTTTTAGAGACTGAGTGCCCAAGGAGAAGCCGTGCCTCTAGTAATTTCATGTATGAGGCATGCGTGAGACATGCTGGTGATGTCACGTGGGTGCGTGCACACACCCCTATGCGGGTGCACCCCATGGGTGCCCCTCTGTAGTGTGCCTGAACCCCGTGTGGGTATGCTTGACCCCCTGTGGGTGTGCCCAAACTCCCTTGCAGGTGCATCCGACCCCCCCTCCCGAGCACCCATCCCCAAAATCATCCTGACTAAATGCTCATAGCTGAAAGTAAAGTTCCAAAATGCAGTCTGTGACCTTCCAAAATCAGCTTGAAGTGTCAGGTTTCATCTCAGGGACTGTTAAGAATCATTGCTCATTTTTATATTTATCCACTGTGAAGAATGCTGCAGAAATTGAAAATTAAGCAAATTTTCAGATTTCAGTGGACTAACAAATGTACTACTGCCTGGATAGCCCAGTGGTTTAGGTCTTTGGATGTGGAGACAGAGGTGATGAGAAGAGCCAGCTTGTGTGGCAAGATGCACTGTCCTAAGGTGTCCCCAAAAGAAGGGAATGGAAAACCATAGCTGTGTATTCTCTACCTAAAAAACACAGGAAAATCATTGATGGCACACATTGTTATTATTAATAAAAGTACTAGCCATACTTGTTTTTGGATTTTGCTCAAGAACCTTTTGGCTATCTTCATGTTTGTTCGTTGATTTGTTTGTTTGTTGAGGGATGGGAGTTGCTGAAAAGTTTTGATTTTCATGTTCAGAATTTATATACAGAGGGTGCAAAAATGTTTGTACATTTTAAGAGATGTTGTCCATGTCTTAATCTTTGGAGTTGAATTGAAATACACCATTCCAGAAGGTTCCCTTAGATTATGGGAAGAGTATGAAGGAAATGCTGTCCTGTCTGTTTCTGCCTCTGAAAACATTGAGAGTAGAGAAACATAGAACTGTTGCAAAATTGGAAATTTGACTGTAAGCCACCCTGAGTCGCCTCAGCGAGTGGACGGCAATATAAATATGAATGAATGAATGAATGAATTACAGAAGCAATGTGTAGTATGGTATTCACTCATAATTAATCCTAGCATCACTATGTGACAGGCAGGACAATGAAAAGAAAATGGTGGAAGGATGGTTGTCATTCAAGGAGTGCAAGATCATTTTGAAAAGGTGCCCTTGTGTTTCCCCCACATTCTCCTGACTTAGCACACCTGGATTTCTGCCTATGGGGGACCTTAAAGAATGTGGTGTATCGTAGAAAACTGGATACACTGGCAATATTTCAGAAAGGAATTGAAACGGCATGTCCAGCAATACAAGTGGACACTTTGGCCAACATTACGCAAACATATCAGAGAGTAAACAAAACAACAACAAAAGACAAAAAAAACCCCTCAAGCAGTAGTTTTCCATAATCAGAAGTGTCTGGATGCTGATTGTAAACACTTTGAACACCTCTTGTAATTGCGGAAGTCAAACGTGGCTTGTATTCATCTTTTATTCTTCATACGTTTGACCACTGTATTACAATTTTAATACAGGTGTTCTCCTTTCTTAAAATGTGTATGTAGATTTTTCTTAGAATAGGGCTGGGGGGAAAGTGGCAGAAATGGTCCTTTCCCAAACTGTGTTATCAGGGTATAACTTGCACTCATGTAAATCTGTAGTGTATTCTGCCTCCAAAATCTTTGCCATTTATTGGATGTTGGCTGAAGTGTAGAGCGGGTTTGACACCAGATTTTTATCTACAAACATACTAGAGGCACTTGTGAAGAGCTGTGTAGGAACAGAGCTATCTGAAACTAGATTGCTGGTGCCTAACTTACCCTAGTGGCACTTTCAAACCAGAAGATCATAAACTTTACATAGATACTAACAAAATCCCTGACATTCCATTTGAAAACAGTTGTCAAACTAACCAAGTCAAGCGAGACACCACTTGTGTTTGGGGGATAGCCAGCTAGGGTCTCAGCACTTGCTTTGAGTAGTTGGATTTAAATGTTTTAAATGCACACCTATTTCAACTGATTTAATAAAGATCCTCTTCCACCACCCCCACATTGGCCATTATGCCATCCAACCATTCATTTGGCTTTAAAGACCCATTTCCCTCTAATTATATCTATCCTAAATAATTATGTCACTTGCAAATTGTTCACCCTCTGTTTCCACATCATTAATGAGTATATTAAACAACACCATCTGTTCAGATTGTCCTTTTCCTAATTATAACTTTAACTACAGGATTAAGGAATCCCCTACACAGACATATTAGGAAAAACCTCTACAGACACTTATTACCAGTTGTAATCAGCTAAGAATTTGAATAGCTGTACAGTACTTGGCCTGGGCGAACATTTGGTTTCGCTGGTCTTGTTTCTATTTAGGAAGGTTGGCTTTTTTCCCCTTTAAAAAAATGTCAGCAGCAATAAAACTAAATAGATTACAGATCTAATTTAGCCAGCAGTAGTCCCAAGCCCAGACAGCTTTAAGAGGTGAGAATTATTTGAGCTAGTCCATAATGAATCTGCCAAATTCAACTTTGATCTAGTGACTCTTTAGGTCATTTCACATTTTCCTGCAGTCTCAACTCTGAACATACAGTTTACTGCACAGATCAAAAGCCTGAGCTTCCTTTCTTCTAAAAACTTGGCCTGGCACCCAAGCCTTTTCATTTATGTGGAGCTCAGTTCTTAGGAAGAATGTATGGATTTTAAATGGGACTCAGTGCTAGTCCAAGACATGGTGTTGCCTTGAGGTGAAGGGTAAGTGGGGGCCATTCACCTAATCCCTATTCGTAAACTGATTAGATAGTATGGAGAGAAAAGTTTGCCACCTTCACTTCCTCTCTTGTTTGATATTTTTTTAAAAAAAGGAAACCTCATGTTCTTCCCAAAGCTAATAGGAATATATTTCCACCCCATTTGTGCAGACCAAATTCAATAGATACAACTGTTAGCAATATGGAGAATGCCAAATTATATCTGCCCAAGTAAGTTGTAATACTGTCCAAGTGGAATTGGCTTAGTAAAGGTAAATGTAAAGGTCTCCTTTGCTCAAAAGCCAGTCCTGTCCAGGCGTTGCTCATCTCTGTTTACAGCCAAAAATCCAGCACTGTCTGCAGATGTTTCTGTGGTCATGTGGTAGGCATGACTAGATGTTAGAGCGCATGGAACCATTCCCACCAAAGCTGTCACCTAAAAACCCTCTAAAAGGTTATCAACTTATAAATTACTTAAATATAAATGAAACAGCCAGAGAGGTTCTGAAGGAAAATGAGATTTTTATCAAGAAAATCAATCATAACATTACATATAACGTGCACATGTGGTGCCTGGTTCCATTGGAATCAAGGACCCTTATTAACAATTTAGCTAGGTTTTTATACTTTTTACACTTGTACTTTTATACTTGTTTCAGGCCAGCTTTTGCACTCTTTTCATTCACCCTCCTCAAGAGTATCTTTAGGTCTTCTTCACTTCTGCCATTAGGGTAGAATCATCTGCATATCCCAGATTGTTGATGTTTCTCCCAGAAATTTTAATTGCCGCTTGTGCTTCATCCAGCCCTGCATTATGCATGATGTACTCTGTATATAAGTTAAATAAGCAGGGTGACAATATACAGCCTTGCCATACTACTTTTCCTATTTTAAACCAACCAGTTGTTCCATATCCTGTCCTAACTGTTGCTTCTTGACTCACCTACAGATTTCTCAGAAGACAGATGAGGTGGTCTGGTACTCCCATCTCTTTAAGGACTTTCCACTGTTTATTGTGATCCACACAATCAAAGGCCTTGGTGTAGTGAATGAAGCTATATAATTGACCAGAAAATACAATATTGCTGAGAAAAAGAGGGAGAGGCAGAGTAAGAAAAGAAGATCTAATATGAGATGGTTTGACTCAATAAAGGAAGCAGAGCTGTTAATTTGCAAGACCTGAGCAAAACCTACTGGAAAAGATAATCACTAAGAAGGGGTGGCTGCATAGGAAGAGAGCACAACCTAACACAAGATATTATGGCTCTGCAAGATCTGAACATTACAGAACATTTTGGAAGTTATTAATAGTCTCCACACATCAATAGTAACATGATGACACATTAGCACCTGTTTGATTAGGAAGGAGTTAAAATTATATTCCTGTGTGTCAGCTAATTAGGCCCTAACTGGCACTTTCAAAAGTTTAGATTGCCCCTGAGCTCACCCAACTTGCAACAATGTATCTATACTGTACTTCCAAAGTTTTGGAAGGAAATGTTAGGCAGTCTCCTTCCCAATCTGTTTGTGTATAGTTGCTGCTTTTTGAGCCTTTTCATACAATTTATAACAGTCATTGTTTTATACTTTTGGAAGGCCTTTTAAAAAGATCAATATTTCAGTCTCTGCAGCCACAATTACTTCTGAATGAAAAAAGAATGAATAATAATAATAATAATAATAATAATAATAATAATAATAATAATAATAATAATAATAATAATAATAATAATAATAATAATAATAATAAAGACCAACAGTTCTCCTTCAAAATACGCAAGTTTGTCTTTTTTTATTTATATGAGCTATTTTAAATCTGGCATCATAAAAGATTGTTTCTGTATAAGGGTTAATCAATTTTACTTTCAAAAAAACTTATAACTTGGGAATCTTTTGCCCAAACTGCACCAAATTTGGCACAGAGCAAGTCTACTACATCTCTGCCAAGTATATTGATCTAAAGTCCTGTATTCACTTACAATTTTTTGTTGCCATGTCCCCATTTTCAGACTTGCCTTGCAGAACATTGTTTTGCACAGGACTGCAACTATATGTCTCCTTCAAAGAAGATATATTAATGAAAGCAATGTGGAATACCTCATTATATTGGAGAGGACTGTTTACAAAGATGTTCTAATGAACCCATGCTGATCCACAGGAGTAAAATGCAAAGTGCAAAATCCATAGGTAGTAGAATCAACAGTAAATATGCAAAATAAACAATGTTTCATGCTGCGCAGTACTCTTCAAAAGGGTGGGTTATTAAAAATGGGGCAGGGGGAGACACCAAATTCCAAATACAAAACCGGCTGCCTCATGGAGAACTGCAATGAAAAAAACAGTCATAGGTTAGGCAGTGGTTTGCCTACAATAGTACTGTATATATAGAATGCCTGCAATAGATCCCGATAAAGGTATGACTCCCCTGGAGTATTGCTGAAATTTGCATCTTATACAGCACTGTCTAAAAATATATGAATTAGGAGGAGTATGCATAAAAATATGTGCCTATTTTTAGGCAGACCTTTTTGTAAAAAAAAAAATGCAAATGGAATCAACCAGCATGGCCAGTTGTTCAGGGATGATGAGCATTGCCAGTCGACAGCATCCAGGATGGATAGATTTGGATAAAGCCGATTTAATGGTAATATTTTACATTACATGTAAACCAGCCAATGTGTATGAAGAAGACTTTTTAAAAAAACCTGCCACACATTCTGGAATCATTAAAAGCTGCATTTTGTAAATGGTTTCTAATGAGAACCCCAAACCCTCCTTCTTAACCCAAACAGAAATGTTGAAATATCTTTGCAGACATTATAACTAATTAGTAGATGCAATTGAAGCAGCTTAGCACTTGGGAGTTCATGCAGCCCTTTTGTTTCAATAACCCCCCTGCCCCCCCCCCATCAGCTTGCACATCTTTACCCAAACATATTCATCACTCCATGGCCATAGTATTTTAATTTAACAATTAAAAAAAAGCTGTCTCAACTCTTACAAAAGGGAAGTATAACAAGCTTCTAGGATGGGAATGTGCAACTTATTCCTTATTCCATGCCTGCTAATTAAGGAAATGCCTGGAAGGGTCTCCCATCATCCTTTTGGGTGGAGGAGCGAAGCTCTATCTTGTGGGTGACAAACTCCTGGCTTTGACATACAGACATTATTATCTGATAATTTTGTCTTCTTCACTGCTAACATATGTGTAGTTTTACTTTGACATCACACATGCATGCGCGCGCGCATGCACACACACACTCACACATACACACACACACACACAAAACTTGGTCACATCCTTAAGTTTATCAGCCAACAACAACTAGAAACCGAAGACTGAGTTCTCTGAGTTCTATGAATTTGTGCATTCGGGAAGACTGTGTGGATCAATGTTTTTTGCCGTCCCCTCTCCACCACCCACCCACCCTCCCTTCCCTGGGCTGAAATTGATTGCTTCAGCTTCTCCTGGCCAACATCTAGCCCCCATTTTTCATCTGTATCCCAGAAGGATTGCTGCAAAGATTCACCTTCGGTTCTGCACAGAATAAGTCTTTGATAATGTAATCGGTTTCTTTCTTCTTCTTTTTTAGGGAGAAAAGCTCTCCTTTGATGTCAAGGGCTGTGTGGAATCCGTCCTTTTGATTAAGAAACACTTATGCTGTTGGAAAAAAAATACCCCTAACAATGGATAAAAAGAAAGGAAAATGATTGTCAATTGTGCTTTGCTAGACAAGATTGGCATAAAAGATCTAGCGTGCGTCCCTGTGTACTTACCATGTTTTATCAGATATCTTTTTTAAAAAATCGTCTGAAACATTTGCTCCCAAATGGGCACATTTTCAAGCCCAATTCCTATTATCTTACTACTCATGCAGGTGGCTTGGCAAGGCGAGTTTCCTTGAATCCCCCTTCTGGAAGCAACGAAGTGGCAAATATAAAGCAACAAAGTGGCAAATATAAACCTGATTTTGGGTGTCACTGTCCAGTTTTTCTCCCTCAGTGTAGCACTGTTTGAGGAAGGAGAAAGGAGGTTAGGAATTTTTGTTGAAATACAGAATACAGTAATACCTCATATAACATTAGTATCGAATAACACTAAAATCGCATAACATTAAGGAATCTGGGGGGAAGAATTGCATCAGATAACATTAAGATCCTATGGGATGCTTCAGATAACAACCGCTAAAGCCTGTGTGGTTACAATGTATCTCTATGGATCCCATAGGATTTTAACATGCATCAGATAACACTAAAAATCATATAACACCAAGACTTGTGGAACCAGGTTTTAGTGTTATATGAGGTTTTACTGTACAAGGAAAAATGAAGGGAATTTTTTTACCCTCCTATCTGATCTAGTGTTACAATGATTAGCTAAGAGGGGAAACACAATACACTTTATCTTCTCCCCTGCAGAGAAGCAAGGAAACTGTTCCATTTGCCCATAAGGTCAAGTGGCTCATCATCCATTTTACCATATGAGGAAAGTCAGTTGAGGTGTTTGGAAAGAGGGAGGGAGCTAAATGTTATTTAGCCACTCTTCTGTCCTTAATGACCCAAAAATGAGTGAACTTAGACCATCCTATAAGGGGCAGTCAGGACATACTGTGGATGTACTAGTTCAAGATAACTTCCTAGTTCTTAGGCTTAGTACTACTGCACAACTTAATATTTAACAGAAGCACAATATTCAGCCAGGGTGTGCAGGGCACCATGGGAATGCACTGGTGGAGGCACCTATTTGGGGATTGGGGAGGAATCCCATACATTGCTATTGGCACCCCAGATGAGGGCAGGGTGGGACAAAGGCCGATTGCCAGATATACCAGCACACACATGTATTCAGCACAAAGGGACAATACACGTGTTACATATTTCCCTTAGGACTGCATACCAGCTTCAGTCCATGTTACTAATCAAATCCACTTTTGAGTTCTGAATTAAAGTATAATTGCCAGATTTGGCTTGAAGGAAAAGTTGATTGAATTTATAAACTGGTTTGTACCTGGAGTAAAGATCAGATTGGATGGGGGCAGCCTTTTTAAATTTTTATTTTAAAAAGCAAAACTAAAGGTGTCTTAAATTTGACACAGTTACTTCTGGAGTCTGGTGATCTAAATCTACAGATCAATCCAGATCTGGGACATAGATAAAATGGGACATGACAAATCTCTTTAGAGCAAATCAGAATACATTACAATGTGCCAAAGTGGCTCTGAACCAAATTGAAGGACCCACACATAACTCTAATTTTGCTCTTACAAACAGGGGGAAAGGCTGTCCTACTTTATGTTGTTCACGTGATTGAATTAGTGCTGCCCTTAAGGCTGGCTCCACCATTAAACACAACAAGGAGTGGTGGTAACAAGATGCTGAATACAATAGTTCCTGTACCCTGTAAGTGCATGTTTGCCCTTAAGAGTAGAATATGTCTTCGTTGGTATCAAAATAAAGAACCTGTTTGGCTCAAGTACATGGGATAGGTGAGTTTGCATGGCCACCATCCTTCTTTGCCTTGGAGCACAAAATATCTTAGGTCTGTCCTGCCTATTCTCATGAAGAAAAAAATCCATGGACCATCAAGTTGATTCCAATTTACAACCCTCTCTAAAGTTTTGTAGGCCTAGAGTACTAAGATTGTTTACCTTTCCTTTCTGGGTGTGCTCTGAGATTATGCAATTTAGCTGGTTCTTCTCATGGGAGTCATAGTGGGAAATAAACAGTGCACTCATGTATTATAACCAATTGTTTCTGCTTGTAATGGGAACTACTGATAGACAAAACACAGGCAACTGATTGCATGCAGCTCCCCCCACTGTCCAAATGCATCTCTCAAAACCTTCAAAGCACACCCAAGAAGCAGCAGCAGCAGCAGCAGCAGTTGTAGTAACTCCTACAATGACAATGACTACAACTTCCCCCACCCCCAATTTGTTGGAAAAGACCCCTCACAGTTTTTATCACATTCTCCTTCCAGCTGTTTTTGGTAGAGGGGCTCGTTTCCAATACTGTAAGCCAGGGGTTGCCAATCTTTTCAAGTTGGGGGATGGGTCATGCTCCCTCAGACAGATGAGGGGGCCAGATTGGTGGTCCTCCTGCCATTTATGGCTCTTGTAAACACGTCTGCAGCTGTCATAAACACATCTATGGCTTCTGTAAACATGTCCACAGCCAATTTTGGTGGTGGTGGCAGCTGGAGCGAGGGCAAGAGCCAGATTATTTGGTGCCACAAGCTGGATCCAGCCCACAGGCCATAGTTGCCTACCCCTGCTGTAAACCCAACAGCAAGCAACATAAATCAAGGTTCAATTTTCCATGGGACCACTAGAGGGCATGAAGGAGCTATTCCAGTTTTTTAAAGAAAAAATATATATTTGATGAAGGGGGGGCAGGATATGATAGACATTGCAATTCTTTAGATGAGTGGTTGGACATGCACAGCTCCTCGCCCTCTTCTTGTTTCCCTACATAACCATTTTGTGCTATGTAAACTTTTCTGGCAGCCTTCCTTCCTTAGAGGGGCATGTTTGGCATAAAAGCTTCTAGCATACCTTCATTAATGGAAGGGAATTCTGATGGCTTCTGTAAACATGTGTAGGATTTTTTTCTCTTGCATGCTATTTGAACACATTTTTTCCAATGCAATAAATCTAACTTTTCTATTTTTGCATAAACACGAGTTCCCATAGTAGTTGCTGCCACTTTAAAGCCACAAGCCCAGCACAAGTTGACTGCATTCTGGAAATGTAAATACCAAATGCCATTTTAAAAATAAGCCACAGATAAACTGGAATTCTTGAGGACATGACATCTGAGTAATTGCTGGAAAGCAGAAGCTCAGGTAGTCCCAATTTTGCTTCTTCCCTGTAAATCAGAGGGACTTCTCTTTATTTTTATTTAAGAACTTCCATCTTATTGGGGTAAAATCGTATTTGCTTTATTTGAGTTGTTTTGGTGATGCATTTCATTTTCAAATTCTTCATGTCCTGGTCTTTTCATTTTACATGAAAGAGAAAATCTCTTTCAGGTAGGGCGGCCAACTCTCCCGCATTCTGCGCGGCAATCTCATTTAGGGAGGGGGAATTTCGACTTACCCTTGTTTCGAAAATGGTACCGGACCTCCCCCGTTGCGTCACGGAAGCACCGGTTTCCACTCCGACCGGCAGGCAGTTAAAGAGAAACGGAGCCGAAAAAGCTCCAATAAACTGCGCCTGCGCAGAAACCCAATCTGGCGCCAAACTGGGTTTCTGCGCAGGCGCAGTTTATTGGAGCCTTTTCGGCTCCGTTTCTCTTTAACTGCCTGCCGGTCGGAGTGGAAACCGGTGCTTCCGTGATGCAACGGGGGAGGTCCGGTACCATTTTCGAAACAAGGGTAAGTCGAAATTCCCCCTCCCTAAATGAGATTGCCATGCAGAATGCGGGACGGTTGGCCGCCGTGCTTTCAGGTATCCCTGTTATGTTTTCACCTTTGTGTCTTTTGTCATCCCCAAAGCCCTAAAGAACCTTAAAACTATTCCAAAAACGAAAAGGAAAGACAACAGAGAATCAATCTACTCTAATTAAAATGCCTCCAATTTATCTGCTTTGTAAGCCAAGATACCCCACCACTACCAGCTAAGAGTAATTCACTGTTGACATATGTAAACAGCACTCTAGTCAACATCTACTGTAATGTGAAATTACCAGTATTGGAGAGGAACCAGTTGAATGCATATCAGAAAGCAAAACAAAATAAACAAAACAAAACAAAATAAAATAAAAAAACACTGTAGCACTTTAAAGACTAACTGCTATATTTTTATTGTTCACTTTCATGGATCTAGTCCACTTCATCAGACAAAGAGTGAAACTTACAGGCATGTTCTTTATATACCAAATTCAGGGGCTCAAAGGGAGAAGGGATGTGGTCAAGCAAGATGACAGACAAGCAAGCATTGCAGCTTCACACAGCCATTAGCAACAATAGATTATTCAGATAAACTCTAAATGACTCCCTTTCAATCTCAAGGTTGCTGAGAAAGCCCATTATGGTCTCTGATCTACTTGTGACCTGCATGTCAGGGGGGAAAAACACCTATACAGTACCTGGTTTCTTTCTGTTTTACTAAAGAGAATTGGCAGTTGAATGCAGTACATCTTCTTTCTTGTAATTCACATAAACTACATAATTTTGTTTTGAACTGCATATCATGCTTCTTTGTAATTGTTTTGCAGTAGAGATTTGGGTCAAATACCATCTTTATTGATGGATTTAACACAGAGGCAATCACCTGTTCACATATACTTACTGGTTGATGTGTTTGAATTCCAGTTTAAGGAAGAAAATTTATATTAAATTCCTGTGCTCCTCTTTCTGCTTGAATGCTAGTACCCTGGCATTAGGACTAGGAGAAATTTCAATTCATTTGTATTAGACTTTTCAAAAATTCACATACTCTTCATATTCAGAATGGAAAGAACTTAAGAGTAAGAAAATGAATTAGCAGGTCTATCTATTCACTTGAGCCAGGTCAATGTTTATGCTTCTTACTTTGCTTGAGATTAAAATTCTAGTCTATTTTATGTACAATTTAGGATCAAATTTAGGATCAAGCCAGTGACTCATGCTGAGTATTGGGCAGTAGGAAATAACCTGACCACCTAAAGGGGTCAATGGCTATGGGTGGATGAACCTCTTTCGGTTGGGTGATGGACCCCACAGTAAAGGAAATGCCACTGGAAGCCATCATATTGGCAAAATGATGCCAACGGCAAAATGAGCAGAGGAGGATCCACTTCACTATTCTGATTCCCAACAGTCATGGAGGTGGAAGAGGCCATGCCAGATGGACTAGCTGTGAAGGCACACCTTGTTAATATTTTCAAGGCTGTGACAGTCCATTATAATCTCTGTTAAATCCTGCATGTCTCATTTCATACATGTTGCAGGAGATGACGCCATGATCACAGTGTGTGGGTCACTTCACACCAATGGCTTTTTCCTTGTTCGTCCAGGGAAAATGTAGACTCATATACAAGTAACAGCTGATGATGAGGATCAAACCAAACATTAACTGAATTTCACACTCTATATAACAAACCTGTGTTCCTTCCCACAACAGGAATTCTTCAGAGATATATGGCTCAGCAAGTAGATCTGCAAACCAAGCCAATTCTCTTCTCCCAGTGATCAGTTCCAATGATCAGGGTCTGGCCAGGTTATCCTGCTAAGTAATAGAGTAGACCTTAGAGTTAACTAACCTGACAACCCTGAGGGCTAATGTCTTGGGTGCCGAAGTCCACAGGGAAGGATGATAGTCTCCAAGTGGATTAAATTCCACTTGAATCCATCTTGATAGAGGGCAGCAGCTTCATCAATACTGGCCTGGGGCTGAGGAGGACTTTGTGTGCCAAAAGGGCTCAGGACTAGAAAGTGACTTATGAAAATGAATCAGTGCAGTGGTAGGCTCCAAAAAAAATTACTACCATACTGAGGACTTGGTATCGTGGGTGTGGCCAGCAAGAATTTCTGCTACCAGTTCTGGTGAACTGGTGCAAACCTGCTGATGCTCACCACTAGATCAGTGGTATGGGAGTCATGCTGCGATGTCGAAGGCAGATGAAAGGCCACAGCATTATATTCTCAGGACAGTCTTCATGGCTGAGCACCATGGTGATTGCTAATACTCAGAATCAGATACAGCACAAGAAGAAGAAGAAGAGGAGGAGGAGGAGATCAGTTCCAATGATCAGTCCCAACACAAAGAGTGCTAAGTGCAGGATATGTAGGTGAGGAAAATCAGAAGCAGTGACAAACATCGTTCAACTCAAGGAGAAGCATCTCTGGAACAAATGTGCTAAATATATTACAGTAAAACACCAGATAACGATTAGATCGGATAACGCTAAAATCGCATAATGTTGGGAAATTTGAGGCAAACATTTGGATCGGATAACATTATGTTAACCATTATGTTAACCATTATGTTAACGTTATCCGATCCATCAGATAACCTAAGTATTTCTGAGGCTAATGTTTGCCTGAAATTCCCTGAGATGTGGCTGTGACTCACTAGTTTCTCTTGGGAGAAAGGGAGGGGCTGCCTGCTCTCAAGCTTGCCACATTTGAATAACAAAAGCTTGCAAAACCAGTCTGACTAGTTTAGCAAAGCAAAGCAAAAGCAGATTGTAGCTCCGCAAGCTTCATGCATTGTCAATGGAAAACAAGCAGACACTGAAACCTTTCACCTACAAAGCAATTAAGCTTTTCACACCCTGCAAAGCCCTGAAGGAACTTCCTTTATTACAGCAATGGTAGGGGGACTGATTCTAAAGGAAAACATTTTCCTAGCTTCTGTTCAGAAAGCCTCCATTTGGCTTGCTAAGGGGCATAGTGATGGGGGTGGGGTTCCTTAAGAGAGGCTTAGGACTCTTTTCCCAGTGTAACCCAGAACACTTTGCAGAAAAATAATTGCAAAGAGACAGTTTGACCCAATTACCTTTATGAAGTTTCCCCTTTAAATTCTAAACAGCCTGAAACCAAGATTGCAGCTCCGCGAGCCTCATGCATTGTCAATGGAAAACAAGCAGACACTGAAACCTTTCACCTACAAAGCAATTAAGCTTTTCACACCCTGCAAAGCCCTGAGGGAACTTCCTTTATTACAGCAATGGTAGGGGGGCTGATTCTAAAGGAAAACATTTTCCTAGCTTCTGTTCAGATCTTTTAAAACAGCACTTTATAAAATTTTCAAAAATTTAAAAATTCTGTATGGCTCTGTTCCCCTAAAATCAGGGTGGTCTGGCATGTTTTTGTAATGTATTTACCCTTTAGACAATTATTTCTTAAAGTTCTTTAAGTTTCCAGCATGTTTCCTTGACTTTCCCTTGAAGCCTCTGTTGCTTATCTCTATGGAGTTAACGTTATCTGACCCACCTGAATAGGATTTTAACATTATCTGGTGCATGCATCGGATAAGGCTAAAAATCAGATAACGTTAAGACTTGTGGAACCAAGTCTTAAGGTTATCCGAGGTATTACTGTATTTAGTTTGCCCTTTAGCTAAGATATAGTGTTGTAAAGATTTCCTGCATGATTATTCATTTTAACAGCCCACCAGTCAGGAATATGATCATTAATATTACCATCATTCTGACATTAATTACCAAGGAATACTAGTGATTGAGAGCTATTTTTGAGGGGGAGGGGTGTGTCTGTTTGGGGAGGTAAAGGGCAGAGAGTGGTAAAGGAAATGCCTTCTTCCTTTTTGTCTCAATATCTCCTGCGCTGAGAATGAGCTTCTTCTCCGCTCCCTGAGAGAGGAAACTGGGTGGAACAGAACTACCAGTAGATTGCAGCCTGTGGGGAATAAAACTAATGAGCCCAAGCTTTTTTTTCCGAAATCAAAAACCTACGCTTTGACTGGGATAAAGAGTGTTTGCTTGTTTGTTTGTTTTCTATAAACTTGCTGAGAAAATTAGAGATTTTAAATTAGGGCTTTGTTGCCATGACTCAAATGAGCAGGGCCTTTTGAAAGAAAACAATTTGTAGCTAAAACAGCAACAGCAACCGGTAACACCAGACCATTAGGAAATAACACCTGTTCTTCTTGCAGTGCCTTGACATCAACATTTCCACTTTATTTCTGGTTCTTCGGAGTGCATCCAAGAGATATTTTCGTTCCATTTTCCACGCCTGCGCTGACACACAGCCTGCATTCCTGGCCCCTTTTCTCTCCCTGCGTTTTTTAAGCATGCTGTAAACTTATTCATTCCCCGAAGGCAGAAAGCAGCTATCTGAGCAACACTTTGTCAGCATAATACATTTACAGAATGCATATTTATGAACCTTTGAGATTTTATGGCTCCAAGGGGCAAATAAAAAAACATGAAAAGTAGCAATATACAGTTTCAAAGTTCCCTCAAGAAAAACAAAAGTAGCTGGAAATAAATCTAGTTTTTTGGGGGAATGGGGGATGGGGTGGGGTGGGAGGGAAAAGAAGTTCTCTTTAAAAGACCCATGAATTAGCACATGCAAAATGCTACCCCACCACCACCACGTTCTATAATATAAACTTATTAGTTGACTGAAATGTAAAAATCCAAGACAAACTTTTAAATGATTCTACATTCTGAGGAAAACTGAGTGTGAACTTGAGTGGAGGCTTGCCCATTGATGCTATTCTCTGTTTCTGTCAGTTGGGCAGGACAAAAGGGTGGCCATAACACTAATGAACTATGCGCAGGAATGGCTGGTCAAGTATGCCATTTGAATCTGAGCAAGCCTTGAGATAGTAGCAGCGGTGACCATCTTGCTCACGGCTGCAGGAAGTGGATAATTACAGACCTCTGCATTTTAACTTGTAGGTCTTCCTTGCTCGAAAGCCAGTTGTGTCTGACTCTATGGGGTGGTACTCATCTCCTTTTACAGCCAAGCATCGGTACTGCCTGCACATATCAAAAATACCTGTTACCCAGTGGTGGGATGTCAACTTTTCAACTATCCCACCGTGATGTCATCACAGTGTGGGCAGAGCTAACATCATGATGTCATGACATCATGGGCAGGGCCGAAGAAAAATAATAATAATAAAATAAAAATAAGCACACACACACACACACCTCAACCCACCCACAACACAAACCTGTAAATAAATTAAATTAAATAAATAAAATAAAAAATACATTAAAATACACCCACCTACTGCAAACATAAATGAACCCACCCACCCCAAACCCGTCACTTGCCTGTTAGTATAAGTGCCTGGGCAGCACCGTGTTGCAAGATGGATATGGTCATTGTACTGGTTCTCTAGGATAATATGCCTTAATGTAAATGTAAAACAGCTGTACCTCCTTAAGGGTTTTCCAATTGGAACAGCAATTGGAACAGCACAGGTGTAGCTTATTGATGAGGTAACTCCAAGACTTTGCTTAAAAACCCCAAGTCAGGCCGCCAGGCCTGGTGGCTGCCAGGCCTTTTTAGGAACTGTGGTAGTACGTCAATATACGTAAAGGTATTAAATACACATTAAAATACACACAGACACCCCCCACATCCAAAGGTGAGTCACTTACCCTGGGGAGCTTCAGGTTATAGGGAGCTTTAGGCTAGCAGCTTCTCTTCCTCCTCCCCGCTTGGGAGGACAGCAAGGAGGCCATGCATGTGCGCCAAGCACTGTAGGCATCCATGCACACCAAGTGCTTGGCACACATGCACAGTGGAGGAACCAGTGAAAAGGTAAGCCCCGAAGGTGGTTCCCCCCAAAAAGCTGCTACTGGTTCTCTGGGACACTGGGAACAGTTACTACTGGTTCTGGTGAACTGGTGAGAACCTGTTACATCCCACCACTGCTGTTACCGCTTGACAATAGGTAAAGTTCGCTATATAGAATAATACCAGCTGTGATGGATTTGCTCCTCTTTTAAACAATAGCTGCAGAATCCAATCATGTGAAGATGAAGAACATGGTTTTATGACTTGCTCCAAAGCTGTTAACAATTTTCTTTCGATAAAACATAAAATGAAATAGAAGATTACCTGATTTGCTCATTGGTTTACATCAGTGGTTCCCAACGTGGGGCCCATGCCCCACAGTGGGACTTCAGTTCTCAGAACCCTAAGCCAGTAGGCTGGCTGATCAGTGCTTTGGGGGACTGACTTAGGCTTCTGGGAATTGAAGTCCAAAAATCAAAGTTTGGGAAACACTGGTCTACATGAAGGGAAGAGCATATGGGTTGATGATGTCTCCTGGAAATGGTTGTCCATCTCTCAATTTCTTAATCCAACATACAGTAAAACCCCGATTTACATATGCCTTGAGTTACATAGAATTCGACTTACATAATGATTTTTGCACTAAAACCATGTTACATAAATGTCCCGATTTACATAACACAATTTCCATAATAAAATAAGTAGTAGTAGTAATTTTTAATTGGTTTGCATCGAATTACGTTAAAAAAAATCATTTTTCCTATGTGGTTGCTTTGAGTTATATAAATATCATTGTTCCTATGGGTTTGCTTCGAGTTAAGTAAAAAACCGATTTACATAAAAGCCTAGGGAACAGACTTTTTATGTAAGTAGCGGTTTTACTGTATACTTACTTGAAACCTATCAGTCTTGGATTTTACTGAATGAGGGCTTGGGAAATCCCAGTTCAAATTTCCACTAAACTATGTAAATCGCTTGGTGACGTTGGACTAGTATGCTAACTTAACTCATAAGGTTGTGAAGAAAGATAAATTGAGGAAACTTGTTATGTTGCCTTGACCTCATTGGGGAGGAAAAGGTGGAACAGAAAAGTATTAAAGAAATAAATTTTGTCTGTAGCTTATATTTGTATTCATAGCATGGGAGGAGCTAAGTCTATGTATATTTGTATTAATTTTATATTAAAAGTCCCTCAAAGATCTTTAGATCCTAGAATCACATGTGTTTGAGTGTGAATTTGTGTGTGCATGAATTCTGCCAACATGCACAGACATGTGTGTGCCTCTGTATGCTTAATGAAAAGATGCCAATTCCTTCAAAATAAAATGCCTGTTTCACTGGGGAACAAAAAAAATTTTCTTGGTGCCTAAAATTTTTCAACTGATTTCGGGCATTTTGGGGTGGCTGATTCCGAAAATGCCATCCATTTTGTTCTAGCAGATCTAGTTCATGAGATATTGATGATGTTGTTATACATTGCTTATGACTACACTTGTATTTGCCTCACCATTCGTAAATTGATTGTTTTAATAATACTTATTTATGTTGTTTAAGCTCTATTCCTGTTGTTGTTGCAAGTGTAATTTAACTAACCTGACCTTTTTTGTCATTCTCTGTGCTCTCCTTTACTGTTGAGACTGGATGCTGTGCATCCTGAAGCTAGTCCAACTCCGCAGCTGCTCCATGGACTCATCCAGGGAGGCTTGCATTCTAGTTTTTTTCTCCTTATCTTAAGTATGATTTTGACATTGAATTCTTTTTTTAGAGGCACTAATATGGCTTTATCAAGAAGAACATGTATAAATAATCCTGATGGTTTTTGTTTCATCTGTGGTGAATACACATTCAGTCAGCAAAGAAAACCCATAACTGACTTTATAAAAAGAGTTTATTTGGCCTATTTTAAAGTAAAACTGGGAGACCAAGATAAGGTTTGGGCACCTCACATTGTATGTAAAATGTGCACAGAGCATCTGCATCAGTGGTCAAATGGGAAACGGAAGAGCTTGAAATTTGGGGTACCAAAGATGTGGCGAGAACAAAGAAACCACAGCGATGACTGTTACTTTTGTTCAGTGATTGTAAAGGGCATCAATTGTAATAACCGAAAATGTTGGATATATCCTGATCTACCCTCCGCACGACGCTCTGTTCCACATTCAGAGGAGATACCTGTACCTATTTTTGCCAGTCTTCCAGAGTCATCAGAAGAAGAGGATGAATCAGCTGAAAGCATTTCTGAGCAAGAAGACAGAATTTGCAGGACGTTCATCAGTTGTACCTGGCTTTAATCAGGCAAAATTGAATGACCTCATTCGAGATCTAAGTCTTCCAAAAAAGTCATCGGAATTATTAGCTTCCAGGTTGGCAGAGAAACACTGTCTGTTGCCGGAAACAAAAGTCACATTCTATCACAAAAGGGAAACAGATTTCCTGCCATTCTTCGCAACAGAAAACCAGTTTGCTTTTTGCACCAATGTTAAAGGACTCTTAATGAAATTGGGTGTAAGAAAATACATACCATATTTATAGATAGCTCCAAACGTAGCCGAAAATGTGTTCTTTTGCACAATGGCAACAGATACAGGTCAATCCCAATTGGTCACTCAGTTGCTATGTGAGAAAATCAAGCTACAATAGCCAAAGTCCTGGAGAAGATCTCATACCATATTCATCAATGGCTAATCTGTGTCGATCTCAAGATGGTGAATTTTCTTCTAGGACAACAAGGGGGTTACACCAAATACCCATGCTTTATATGTCTATGGAACTCTAGAGCTAAAGATCAACACTGGGTGAGAAGGCAGTGGCTTCTTAGAGAAAGCATGACCATTGGAGAAAAAAACATCATCACAGAACCTTTGGTTGAAAGAAACAATATTATATTGCCACCACTCCATATAAAACTTGGATTAATGAAGCAGTTAATCAAGGCTTTAAATAGACATGGAGCATCTTTTGGCTATACTGTATATGTAACACATTTCCTGCATTGAGTCTGGAAAAAAAAGCAGGTATATTTGATGGACCACAAATCCGCCAACTCATTAATGACCAGAAATTTCAAGACTCAATGAATGATACTGAGGCCGCTGCGTGGTTGTCATTCAGTATGGTAGTGCAAAATTTCCTTGGAAACTACAAGGCTCCTAATTATGAAGAATTAGTGGAGAATATGCTCACTAATTTGTGTGCACTTGGCTGCAACATGAGCATAAAAATACACTACCTGCACAGTCATTTGGACCGATTTCCAGATTGTCTTGGTGATGTAAGTGAAGAACAGGGAGAGCATTTTCACCAGGAAATACGTTCAATGGAAGAATGGTATCATGGACGATGGGATGTACATATGATGGTTGACTATTGTTGGAGAATCCAGCGTGAATGTCCAAGATCAATGCATCAGAGGAAATCACAGAAACGAGGATTCAGTGACCTAGTGGAAAAACTTTAATGAGCCTAATGTGACTTATGTAAAATAACTTGTGTATTTTATTGTATGTGAGTGATGTACAGTAGTTATATACAGGGGTGTAGGAAGGGGGCAGGGGGGGGCAAATGCCTTGGGCAGCGTGCTCCAGGGGGGTGGCATTTTGAAGCCCCCCAAATTCCCCCCAATTTTTTTCAAACAAAACTTTTTTTGCCTCCAGGCGCACATCGAAGGCTCCCCGAGGTGGGAGGGGTGGTGGAAAAATCTTTTGGAGGTGGGAAAATATTTGGGTGGGCAAAAAAAGTTTGGGTGGGATGAAATTTTTTTTTGGGGGGCAGCAAAATTTTACTCTGCACTGGGTGCCTTACACCCTTGCTACACCTCTGGTTATATATGCAACCAGTATGGTTAGATTGGCCTAATGTGAATAAGCCATATCTAAAAATCTAGAGCTGATGGGGCATAACTGAAAGCATTTTTGGAATCAGTGACCCAAATATAGTCAGAAATAGGTGAAAATTGTGAGGCACCAAAATCACTGTTCTCCAGTGAGAATTTGAAATAGAGAAATGTTATTTCTGAGTGGTTGGAAGATTTTTAATGAACCTTTGTGTGTGTGTGTTTTGCTATTTGGAAGGCAAAGACCTACAGTGAAATAAGAGAAACCTACATGGCAATTTGCCGTTGAGACAATTTTTACTAAAATGTTTAATTTCCATTAACAGAAAGAAAGAAAAAAGGACTGCAGAAATTGTAGCAGAAAGCAATTATGATGATGACCACCATTCCTGGCTGGCTAAGTAAAGCACTCTCTCAAATCTGTAGGTATTAAACTAGGACATGGGGGGGAGGGGAATCATAGGTTGGAGTCTTGTTAAAGAACATCAGCACTGCAGTTTGGTCTACACAACCATAAGAGAGTAACAAAGCAAAATAAGATCTAACTATAGAAAAAAGTCAGCTCCGTGTGCTTCTTAGTATCTAATACTTACTAAAATGAATGAACGAATGAACAAATGAATGAATGAACTCATCCATCCATCCATCCATCCATCCAACCAACCAACCAACAAACAAAAAGCTCCAAGGAAATGCATTGCATTCCTCTTTCCTACTTCTTCACAACAGCCTTAGATGTCAGGTTATGTCTGTGGGTGTCAAGTAGTCTTATTGGTACATTCTTGTATATCAGAATCCTCAAGGGCAGAGTGAGGCCATGCTTCCTATCAGTGATGGGATGATAAAAAAATTTCTACCCCACCGTGATGTCATCACAGTGGGGCAGAGCTAACATCATGACATCATAAAGTTGTGGGCAGGGCCAAAAATAAAAAATAATTAAACCCACCCACCCAGCCAGACAGCCACAACACAAACCTGTAAATAACTTAAATAAATAAAATTAATAAAGAAATAAAATAAAAATTAAATAAAAATACACCCACCCACACAAAACACAAATAAATCACCCACCCACCCAAATACAAAAGCCTCACTTACTTACCTTCCTTGGGGCCAATGAGCCCCCATGGCCCAGGGCCACCCAGCAAGGCGCACCGCCCCCGACTGCGGCCTCCTCCTCCTCTAAAGGCCATGGCTGCAGGAGCCATCGCCTGCAGCTGCCGGCCACAGCTGCGGCCGGAGCTGTCACCAGAGCTGCCGCTGCCTGCAGCCCCTGGCTGTAGCCGGAGCCTCTGCCAGAGCAGCCACTGCCTGCAGCCCCTGGCTGTGGCCGGAGCCGCCGCCGCCGCTGCTGGAGCCATGCTGAAAAGATCTGGCTCCAGCTAAAATAGACAGCGAATGGCTGCCTCTCAGTGCTCATGCGCAGAAATTCATTCTGACGCATGCACGATTCAAAATTGCAGCACGCATGTTTCAGGTTGACTTCTGCGCATGTGCACTAAATTGGAGCCATTTTGGCTCCAATTTTATTTTTTTTTATTTTTTTGAGGCATCAGAACCAGACACCTCAAAAATAGCTCTACCCTTCCGGAGAACCCTCCAGGATTGTTCCTACCGATTCTGTGGAACCGGTCAGAACCGGTATCATCCCATCACTGCTTCCTATTGATCTTTGTTGTGTCCCCCTTAGCTTGGGTTTCAGTGCAATTCGCGTCTTGCAGTGAAAATTCTCAAGTGGAAGATAAAATCTAGATCCCTGTTCAATCATTCAACCTGAAAGCATGGAGGGCTCAAAGAATCGTGAGAGCACTGAAGAAGCCAGTAAGTTCTACTGCCACACCTCACCCCTTCTGGAAATTGTACGGAATATCGTATGTTCAGCTGGACTTTCTGTATAGGTGATTATAGTGTTTCTCTAACCAGATTCCTTAGGCTGCTGATTAAAGAAACACTGTAGGCCCTCTTAACTGAATGCACTTATAGCATCTAGACAAATCTTTGTCTGCAAAACATGAAGATCTGAATGACTTCCATTCGGTACTGAGACATGGTGGGAAAGGGCTTTCCTGTGATCTCCATGTTCCCTTCACCCTTCGATCCATAGAAGATTTCAATCTGAATGTCTGAATAGAGTTTATGCATGAAGGTTAGCTGTGTGACCTAGAACCTTGACTGCATAAGATTCTAAATCAAACAGGAAGCCTGGACCATCAGACACCCCCCCCCCCTATTTTGCTCTTTCTCCTTCAACATGTGGAGGACAGCTGGTTACTGAGGACATGATAGTGGCAGTAGGTCCAAGTGACAGAATTCTTACACCCATACATTGCATGAAAGTTGACAAGCATTCTTTCTTTGGCCTCAATAGCCAACCCATTTAGTGTATAATAATGCTCACTGGGGGTGTATTCAGCCTCTGAACTATCTTCCCTTTTGTCCAGCTGTTAGACAAAAGTCTGATGCATTTTGGAGAGACAGCATGACATAAAGCTTAGAGCAAACCATCATAGCCCTTTCCCATACCCATCTGTACTTTTCTCCCATCTATTTTTGTACCTTTTTGACTGAGTAGTAGGCCTCATTTTTGGGGGAGGGCAGCGGGAGTTGATAGGAATTTTATCAGGCATACAAGGAAAGATTGATCCAAGAGAGATTAGACCCAGTGAAGTAAGCAGTTTCAACACAATCTTGTTTTGCTTTGTGGTCACACCCTTACTTTACAGGGCAGTTACAAATATTATACCAAGATAACACACAATAACATTACACAAAAGTTTGTTGTTGCTGTTCTTAGTTATTCCAAGTATTTTAAACCCACTCTTAATCCTAAAGTTGGAATGAGCAAAAAGTGGTCCGTGTCTTGCCAACTCAGGCTAGCCAGGCCTAATGGGCATCAAGTTCTTTTAGGATCTCAGAGATACTAAGCACTCAGTGGGTGAAGAAACAAAGCTTTATTAGATACTTCTCTAAACAAGACATATCAAAGACAGCACATGGAACAAAAGCCAAGGAACAACATACAAGCAAGCCATATTTAGCAAGGATTCCCTCTGTTCTTCCTTTAGCCACCTGGGAGCTCAGGCAGATGGTGGGGATACTGCTCACACTTTTGATGTTCAGAGAGCTCCAAAGTCTGGTGGCTAGGTCACCCTATTCTTATACCTGAAGCTATAGTGTCACCCCATTCCTCTTGGCTCTATGCCCTCTTACGAGATGCCTCTAAACTCAGACAGGGAATTGCCTAATTGGTGCTTCATTCTTGCAACTGGGTTACATCAGCTCAATACCAGTTGTTATCAGCTGAGAACATAAGTGTCATCATGACCTGCCTCACCCCTTCCTTATTTAGTCTGGAACTTGCAGCTTATCATAAGACTTCCAGGTGTCTTACCAGCCAAGGACATGGATGTTCTCCTAGCTATCCTATCTCCTCCTGCCAAAAACTCCTTATGTCCCTAGTAAATCTTACTACAGTAAAACACTGGATAAAGATTGGATCGGATAACGCTAAAATCGCATAACGTTGGGGAATTTGAGGCAAACATTTGGATCTGATAACATTATGTTAACCATTATGTTAACGTTATCTGATCCATCAGATAACCTAATTATTTCTGAGGCTAATGTTTGCCTCAAATTCCCTGAGGTGTGGCTGTGACTCACCAGTTTCTCTTGGGAGAAAGGGAGGGGTTTTACTCCCACTTTTGGGAGCAATGAGGTTGGAATGGGCCAGATGAATTGGTGTTAGGGCCAGATCTGGTACACAGGCTTTAGTTTGGGCACCCATGAACCACGTGACTGGCCTGTGGCCTGAAAAGTATGGGCACCCCTGCTGTTAGCAAGGCTTCTGGGCCGGATCTTGCCCATGACATCAGTCCATCTGACCCACACCACCCTCATCACCCCTGGAAGTGAGGGTGAAGCGGGCTGGATGAATTGGTGTCAGGGCCGGATCTGGCTCATAGGGAGTAGTTGGGGCACCCAGCAACCACATGACTGGCCAGTGGCCTGAAGCGTTTGGGCCTGTTCCAAGCTCGTTGCTGGCCCGTTCCAACCTCGTTGCTCCCAGAAGCGGGAGTAAAACTCATCCAATCTCAGCTTCTGGGATCAACGAGCATGGGGTGGGCTGGATGAATTGGCATTGGAGGCCAGATCTGGCCCACAGGGAGTAGTTTGGGCACCCATGAACCACATGACTGGCCCATGGTCTGAAAAGTTTAGGCATCCCTGCTGTTAGCAAGGCTTCTGGGCAGGAACTGGCCCATGACACCAATCCATCTGGGAGGGGCAATGGTGGAACTGGCCAGATGAATTGGTGTCAGGGCCAGATCTGGCACACAGGCTGTAGTTTGGGCACCCATGAACCATGTGACTGGCCTGTGGCCTGAAAAGTATGGGCACCCTTGCTGTTAACTTTTAAAACTGATTCCTGTGCTCATGGCTCCATATGGAAACTCTGCGTGCTTTAAATTGGAGTCAGGACATATTGAAAGAGTCCCCACCTCCCCCCCCCCATGTCTGCTTTGCTTTGCTAAACTAATCAGACTGGTTTTGCAAGCTTTTGTAATGTATTTACCCTTTAGACAAAGGTTCCAGCAGGTTTCCTTGGCTTTCCCTTGAAGCCTCTGTTGCTTATCTCTATGGAGTTAACATTATCTGATCCATCTGAATAAGATTTTAACGTTATCTGGTGCATGAATCGGATAAGGCTAAAAATCGGATAACGTTAAGACTTGTGGAACCAAAGTATTACTGTAATTGATGAGTTCAATGGGGAAACATCCTTCTCCTGATCAGTAGACCTTCTTAACTTCATAAATTGGTTAGCAAGCAAATTCTACTATTTTAATACATGCTTATATGATTTTAACCTTTCCAGAGCTTGGAGTCGGGAAATGGGAATGTCATCTAACTTCTTGCAATTTGCAAGCATCTACCGCAGTGGCCCATGTTCCTGGGAGTACAGTTTGTTTCATCAACATCCCCAATTTTTGTTGTTATCACAAGATAGGGGCTTGCGCTCCAGGAACTGTAGTTATCTTTTAAACTCATGCCCCTAGTGTAGTTTTTTTGCTAAGGTTAAAACAAAAACTTTAGTGCATCCTTCTGGCCATTTCTATTGGTGGGAATAAAGGTGTTCATTTTAGGGGGGGGGAATGCACTTTGGGCTCTCTAAGACTCTGTGTTTTAAAAGATCTCAGGACTGTATAAAAGAATCCTGAAAACACTAAAACATGTTATAAAATACAGCAGTAAAATGGTATAATAACAATTTTTCAGAGGGATGCAAATATTAGATCAGCGTATGCTTGAACTTGATTTAAAAGTTTAAAATATCAACTATATAACAAAGTTTTAACTTGGTACTGGGAAGGTGATAACATCAATGCCAATTTAAGCTTGTATGGGCACTCCAAAGACAGGGAAATGCCACTGAGAAAGCCCTTTCCCATATTCTTCTATAACAGTCTCCTCCTGGTAAGCATATCAGAAAAAGTCCTCCACTCCTTTGGACATTGTCTTTGTTATTAATTTTGTGGTATCTCAGTTCATTTTTATCTCTGAGGAGTCTTAGTTTGTACTGTAGTTGACAGAGAATTAGGTTGGCAGCTAAACAAAGAGACCCAGGCTTCTGGTAATTGAAGTCCAAGAACACCTGGAGTGCCAAGGTTCACCATCACTTAGCTAAGAGATCCCCTTTTCTAACAGCACGTGATCTGTAACATGCAGGATCTGTATGGAATCAGAGATTTGGATTTGGATTTTGGATTTGTATGCCGCTCTATTTGCTGAAGCGACTCAGAGCAGCTAACATCACATATTAAAACATATCAAAGTAACACATCACACATCAATAATATATCATACATTTCAAAAATCCCTCAATCACAATTACAAGTTAATACATCATAAAAACATTTCAAAAAACACTTTCAGGTGGGTCTTAAACAAATACAAAAAGTATCAAAGTATCAACTCCAAATTTCAGTTACAACAACAACAATATATCAGAACAATACAGTATCAACACAACACAGTATAACATAATATAGCAACTCTTACTGCCAGGTGACTACGCCATGCAGCTATATTCTATTCTCTCGAGGCCAGAGCTGGCCGAGAGAAGCAATCCAAGTGCTCCCGACCAGAGTCCTCCTTCCCAACTGGTCCGGCATCCGTGGTCGGCGGGGAAACCTCCTGCCAAGCAGTCTTTTAAGCCTGGTGTGGGGGCATGGCTCAGGAGCACTGGCAGGTGAAAGAGTCCAAGCGCTCCCAGCCAGAGTCCTCCCCCCCCCCCAAGCTGGTCCAGTGTCCGGCATCCATGGAAGGAATTGTAGGGCTGACATGTTCACTGAGATTTTATTTTCATCATGTAAATGGATCACTTGTGGGACCAAAAAGCATAGACCAGTGGGATATAGTAATGGCTGTGAGAGCTGGAATTAGTGGATACAAAATAGAGCTACCTACTGTCAACTCTTGCCAACCTAGCAGTTCAAAAGCAAGAAATTGCAAGTTGATAAATAGGTACCACTTTGGTGGGGAGGTAAACAGCATTCCCTGCACTCTGATGTTTAGTGATGCCTGTCACATGTCCACGGAAATGTCTGCAGACACAGACAGTGCTGGCTCTTTGACTATAAATGGAGATGAGCATTGAACCCTAGAGTCTGATATGACTGGCTTTTGAGCAATGGCGACCTTTACCTTGCCTACTGTCAAAGCCAAAAATGTCATAATCTTATTTATTTATTTACTTTCTCTTTGCTAGGTCTGAATTTTGGAGAGCAAGATCTTGGAGAATCTTGGGGAGATGGGTGACTTTCTTATTTTGTGAAATTCACCCCAATACTTAATAATGCTTTGGTGTGGCATGAAGCCTCATTCATTATTCATAATAATCCAGGCAGAGGGCACCTGGAGACCAGATAAATTCTCACCTAAATGACAATAGCTGACAAGTCCTGGAGTTTTATAGCTCTTTTCCTGCCATAGCAAGGTGCTGTGGGCAAAGGTCCAGAATGATCTTCTGCTAATGACCAACATGATAGATGAGCAGTTGCTGATTTTCTGACACAGAGTCTACTCAGCTGAGTATCCACCCCAGTCTTTGTGAGGAGGAATGGAGTGATGTTTGACAGACAGCAATGCACCTTCATTATGCAGCAAGGTGTGAAAGGGTTAATTCCAAACCAGACATGATGGACATCAAAACAAAACAAAACAAAAAAACCCAGTGAAAGACCTGATGTGTATGTGGGGAATCCTGTCAGAAATCTGTAAATCTCAACAATGGTAATGGGCAAATATGTCCCTATGATTTTGAAAATACTTTTTATTTGTTACCAGGGGTTGAACAACTGAGATCACAGATAGCATGTGCCTTGTTTTCTATAAATCATTTTTAGGAGCTGAAGGGTATTAAATATTCATTTGTTTTCCTGAGTAGTGGAAATGGCAAAATTTGGATAGCAGACAGTCAAGAGAGATGGTAAAATTAAACTTAACTCCCTCAAAATGTGTATCTTAATCATATTGACTACTCAAACAGAATGCAATGACTTTCTGTTTACTTATAATATTGCTGAAGATGCCATTCATGTGATGTATATATACTACATTGCATATATAAATTCAACTACAACCAGTGGTGGGCTCAAAATAATAATAATTAGTACCACACTGTGAGCGTGGTGTGGTGGGTGTGGCCAGGAGGAAAGCCCTGCATTGTACCCAAATTAGGACTACTGTACTTTATTTTATAACTTGGATGGGCAGGGCCAGCCAGAATTTCTGCTACCATTTCTGGGAAACTGGTATGAACATGCTGATGCCCACCACTGACTACAACTAACATTGACAGTATCTCTTTGCTGGAGATTTCAGGTCCAAAGTTTGACATGAGAGGTGGGGAATATCTAGACATGGGGATTTTGGCATTTTTAGACTCTAGTCCTCAAATTCCTGTATGAATTCTGGGGGTGTTGGCCAAGAAATCAAATCCTCACTGTTATTTCTAATCGCTTACAATGGGAGCTGCAAGGAACAACAACAATGTTAGAACTGCAGAGCTAGAAGGGACCCTACAGATCATCAAGTTCCCTGTCAAGGAGGCCAATAGGAAATTGAATTCCCAACATCTAGCAGATACCTAAACCCCTAGCTATCCAGGGGGGTGATAGCCTTCCTGCCTATCATGCTCCATATGAAGAAGAAAGATCGGCCCACTAATGGCTTGCTGCGCTACAGAGCTTATTGCTCCTGATAACTTCCTCAGGCATGGACTCAGCAACATGGCAAAGATGTGGCTCCCATTCTCCACTTGTAAACAATTCAAAGTCATCTGATTTCATGGCTAAAGCCCCCAGGACTCTGCCTGGGAGAATACATGCACAGTGCTGGGGACTGTGCTCCAAAAAATTAGAAAGTCCCATGCCTAGTGATATCCATCTAAAGTTGCAGAAATAGGGCAGAAAAGAATCTGGGGAGGGTGAGTCTGAAACTGTTTCTAGGCCAGCTGGTTGTGAAAACAGGCATGAGGAGAGAATGGGTACATAGGTCCAGAATCTAGTTTACCAGGTAATATTGGAACAGAGTGGTGGTGGTGAATGTATGTGTGTGTTACTCTTGCATGCATGACATAGATCTTTCTTCCCCTAAGCCTTAAGCTACTGCATTAGTGAAAGTTTGTGGAAAGTTCACCATCAGGTAATAAAAGTCTTTTTTTTACCCCTGTCCCTGCACTGCAGTTGTGAGAGCTTGTACAATAAATCACAATGCTACCATTCAACACCCTTTCTTGCTTCAAGTGACGTGATGGGTAAAACTGCTTGCAGCCCCCCCCCCAGCTCGTTATGTGAGTTTCCCCATAAGCATTTTCGCTACTGTGTTTCCCCGAAAATAAGACACTGTCTTATATTTTTAAAAACTCCAAAATATGCACAAGGTCTTATTTTCAGGGGATGTCTTATTTTTCCATGACAAAGAATACAGTACACATTTATTGCTGATACAGCGGATTGCCAGGGCAAGATTTAGGTGAGTGCCTTATTTTTTTTTTTTTGGGGGGGGGCGCTTATATTTCCGAGGTGGGGAAAAATAGGGGTGTGTGCCTTACTATATGAGGAGGAGGTCCTATTTTCGGGGAAACAGGGTATGTGAGTCTGACTCGCATAGCGAAAAACTCGCCTAGCGAGCAGCCTCACAGAATGAATTAAATTCGTTATGCGAAGTATTACTGTATAGATATACAGTCAAACCTCGCATAAAGAGCACCTCACTTAAAGAGTAACTCGCTTAAAGAGCAGGATTTTCTCTGAATGTTCGCTTCTCTTAACAAATAAAACCAACCTAAAACTCGCTTAACAAATAAATCAGAGTTTGCAAAAAAAAAAAACCCCTGACAATTGGTCACTTACAATGGTGTTTCAGTTAAAGAGCAAACTCGCTTAAAGAGCAATCCTGTGGAACACATTATGCTCTTTAAGTGAGGTACAACTGTAGATAAAAATGGCCCACAAAGCAATTGGCTGCCTTCAAAAAATATCTGAAGCTTTTCAGGCATATACCCATGAGGCCTAGCAACTTGCCCAACAACTTTAAATGAAGCCACCTCACACAATTATCTCACGTTGTGGCAAACACATCACTTCCCAGCATGTCTCCCAAAAACACTTTTTGGAGGTGTTAAGAAATGTTTCACACCTCAGGGCAATCAAATTATCATATGATAACTGCAACTTGAGAACTTCCCCCCTCCCCCAGTACTCATAGGAAACAGATTTTAGTGTGGTTGACCAATATACTGAGATCACATTTTAGTTCACTTTTCCTATGATTTTCCTATGACTGCACAGATAATGAGAATAAATACCTAATGTAAGTTTGTTTTCCAAAGAATCATCTTTGATAAGTGAGAAGGGATGAAATTTGAAAATTTTGAAGTTGATTAATGATATTGTACATAAACAAGGGAAAAGACAAGAGGGCAGGCAAAAATGGAGCGATCTGTTGGTGTAAAATAGTCTGCAGGCATTAGGGAATGTATTTTGTCAAAGAGTGAAAGAAAGCCCTGTTCTAGAGCAATACATTATACATGTCTTAGGCTGCAATCACATATGTACTTCCCTGGGAGAAAGTGCCATTAAACTCTATAGGGCTTAATTTTGGGAAGATTTGTCCAGAATTGTGCTGATAATTTCCCAAAACATTATCCACAAAACAAGAGTCCCCTCAGGTCTTTATTGGTAAGCATTAAAAAGGAAATTCTCTTTTTTCCTCTGCTCTTGCAAATGTTAACTGGGCCAGTATCAACTTTCATTGTAGAGAGTTATATTCCCTTCATATTAGGATAGTATCATTTGCACTTGGGGATTTAAAATGTGTTTTAAGTAGGTTTCACTGCTTGACTCCAGGGCTTTGCCACAAGGCATTTCAGAATGTCTCTGGCTTGATGGGTGAGAATAAACCGATAAGCAGGCAAACAAAAACACCTGTTTAGTGAAGAAAATATGGTTTCACCCTAGATTACTGAAAGGAAGAAATAGAGATATCAGTCCAATAAAATTATGTTTGCATTTTAAAGAAGGGGTACATGCTCAATGGCTTTTCCCTGAAGGCTGATTAAATGTGTGAAGCACTGACAGAATTCCCACAACCCTTAGTCTGCATTGCTACTTTTTACGAGGCAAGCTCCATAATTTGAATACTAACAATTTTTAATAGAAAACTCCATTTTGAGCAATTGCTTGAATTTCTGATACCTCCCCATCAAAGTCCAAAAATCAGTTCTGCACAGGGTCTCCTTCTTGATGCTATGCAAAATCCACATAAACTATATTTTTAATATATATACCCATCAATGTGTGTATGCCTCTGTGTGTGTCTGTGTTTGAGTGTCATTTCACCTTCATCTTTCGAAATACAGTTGTACCTTGCTTAAAGATCACAATGTGTTCCACAGGATTGCTTTTTAAGCTAAAGTTTGCTCTTTAAGTGAAACACCATTGTAAACAACCAATTGTAACTTCTGGTGGAGGGGATTGCGAACCTCGATTTATTTGTTAAGTGAGTTTTTGTTTGGTTTTATTTGTTAAGTGAAGCGAACATTCAGATAAAATTCTGCTCTTTAAGTGAGTTACTATCTAAGCGAGCCATTCTATATGCGAGGTTTGACTGTATAGTAAAACCCTGGCATAGGACTGCCCTGACTGCAGCAAGTTATTTAAATTAAACAATTCCCCAGGTTATGACTGATATTCGTTTTATGACTGAAAATTGTGCTACAGTATTTTAAACTCAAAGATGGTAGCAATCTCCCTATCTTTTCCACACCATTTGGGGACCTTATCCGGTGGCGGCAGCAACTCCGCAGCAGTAAGTACTGCATGTGACTTTAGGTGCAGGAGGCGGTGGCCATTTAAAATTCTAAAATGGTTGTGGTGGCCATGTTGGAATTCAAAATGGCCACTGCAACCATTTTAGAATTTGAAATGGCCACCACCCCCAATACCTGAAGTCACAATGCAGTGCTTACTGCTGCAGAGGTGCCATTGTCATCATTGGATAAGGTCCCCAAATGGTGTGGAAAAGGTAGGGAGATTGCTCCGTTGTTTTTGTGGTGCTGGGGGATGATCACATTGGCTTTTTTGGGTGGCTTTTTGTATTTTTTTTTAAATTGGTCTAGCTGGGACTTTTTAAATTTTCAATGCATTCCTATGGGAAAACATGCTTCAACTTTACAATTTTTTTCAGATTACAATGGAGGCTATTGGAATGGACCTCCGTCATAGCTCAAGGTTTTACTTTAATAAGTATGTTTTCAGGATTACCTTCTCCCACATAATTCTGCCCATTAAAATCCCACCAGGTAGCTCGCCTGTGCTTAAAAGCCAATCATATCCAACTCTAGGGTTCACTGCTCATCTCTGTTTATAGCCAAATTGCCAGTGCTGTGTTCCTCTCCAGATATTTCTGTGGACATGTGGCAGGCATGGCACAACACTGGAGTGCACAGAACACTGTTTACCTTCCCACTGAAGAGGTGCTTATTCATCTATTTGCAATTTCTTGCTTTAGAACTGCTAGGTTGGCAGGAGCTGGGACAGAGACAGGAACTCACTCCATTGTGAAGTACTTGAAAATTGAGCTCTGACCTTCCAGTCATCAAGTTCATGTTTTAATCTCTTGAGCAACTGCAGTGCCCCCCCCCCCCCCGGTGCTCACTGCCATTAGAAATAGAGAACAGGAAAAGATCCTTTATAATCCAAGGCCTGCTAATATCAAGGATACCAGATTCAGTACATGAAATCATGTTGTACTGAATCTGGCATCCTTGAAACATCAGCAGGCCTTCAGGTGGGCTGCAACTTTTGGTGGGTTCTTGGAAATTGGTTAGGAAATAAGAAAAGTTGGAAAGAAGGGCTAATATTTTCGATTCACCAGCTAATCTAGTTATTTCTGCCTGGTGGCCTAGATGACAATGGCAATGAAGTTGTCACTGTATCCCAATTCTGCATAGTTATCTAGCTAATTTATTTCTGTCAAATACCAGCAATTGGACAATATGAGTCCTATTTGATTTTGCCTTTTCCCAGCCAACAAAATGACTCATTAAGGTATTAATTTAGGAATGGCTCTTGGCCATAGATGTAAATAGGATGTTCTTCCCACATCTTTATACATTATATTAATGCAGATCTCGAAGAGTTATTTATTTATTAATTTAAATTTCTATACCGCCCTCCTCGCCGAAGGCGACCCAGGGCGGTTTAACACATCCTAAAAACATCAAAACAATATAGGCTAAAATTCTAAAAGCTCCCAAAATCCGAAGTTACAACCAATTAAATCTACGACTAAAACTTTGTATGATTAAAAAACTTAAGAAATTAAGGGAGCAGGGGAGGAGGTCAAACCAGCCAGCAGGCTGAGGTCGTTGTGCCTCCAATACCCCAGACCTGCCCTGCCAGCCAGGTTTTTACACCCTTCCAAAAGGGCAGCAGCTCTGCCTGGAAGCGCAGCTCAGTTGGCAGGAGGTTCCACAGGGCCGGAGCAGACACAGAGAAGGCCCTCCTTCTAGTGCTAGAGAGATGAGCCTCTCTAGCTGATGGCACAACCAGAGAGCCTCTCTGGTTTGCTCTAGTGGGACGAGCAGATGTCCTTGGGACAATGCGGTCTCTTAGGTATCCATGTAGGGCTTTAAAGGTAATAACCAGCACCTTGAATTGCACCTGGAGGCACACTGGCAGCCAGTGCAGCTCCCAAAGCAATGGTGAGGCATGAGCATAAACCCTGCACCCCATCACGACCCGGGCAGCCGCATTCTGAACCAGTTGCAGCCTCCGAATGCTCACCAAGGGCAGCCCCATGTAGACCACATTACAGTAATCAAGTCTGAAGGTGACCAGAGCGTGTGAGATCATGAGCAAGGAGTCCCGGTCTAGGAGTGGGCATAACTGGCGTATTACACGAAGTTGTGCAAAAGCCCTCCTTTGACAACAACTTCCAGAATGCAGTGAGCAGTGTGACCATGGGATTTATAGCCCATGAAAGTCACTCTTCTAAGTTGAACATTAGTGTAACAATATTTTGCAATTTGTGTGAAAATGAAATTCTAATAGTCACCAAATTGGTTCGCTTGAAACAGTGTTCTGTCTGGCTAGGTATGATTGACTGATAATGTGTTCTGGTCTTTAGAACCCCTAAAAAATAAATCTAGAATAGAAACATTTAATCCTTTTTTTAAAATTTAAACATTTTTTTAAACATTTAATAAGTACTTAGAAAATCTTGTTGGTATAAGTACTATTAGTGCTCCACCAGAAGTAAAAGACACATGCATTATAAGTAATCTGCTTTCTTTTGCTATGAATATGAAAAGTAATATGCCACTTTGAACCATAAGTTTGAAGTGGAAGCTGAGATACTGAGATAATTGTGAGATGATAAAGTATTCAATGGCCAAATAGATAGATTTTTGAAAGTTAGATTATGAGCCAATGCTATGGACAATTAAGTAAGAGTTTGTATAAAAGTACTGTATGTGAAGAAATGTGTATGTGAAGAGATGTGTAATGAACAAAAGGACAAAAACGGGGGATTGTGAGAGAGAAATTTTGATTCATATTATTTACAAGCAAGTGCAGCCATTTTAATTGAAAGTAGAATCAAAATGATATAAAGGGAGTCATCATGTCACTGTGACCTATAGTAACCTCAGCAGGTGGCTCAAGACAGAGTTGCATATGCCTCATACTGAACACGTGCTCATGTGTATCTTGCTAACCACAAAACGTGACATGACCTAATGTACTAGGAAAAAAATGCAGTTTTAGAAGGTATAAAAGGGAGAAGGAAAGACAGGCAATCGGGCATTGCAAACACGGGATCCTTGGGAAACCTGTCTTTGCTTTGTTCCAAATTTCTATATTATTGGCCAATCTTAATATTACTTGCATCTCTTTATTATTAAGGTATTGTACTTTATAGAATGATTTTATTTGGCTTATGCAAGCAATAAATTAAATTAATATTATATTGTGAAGAGTCTTTATAAATGATTAAAATTTATCCTTGACACCTCGAAACAGTGTTCAGTCTGGGTAGGTTATTCTGCTATGGTAATAGAGTGGACCATACTGCCAGTGACTCAACACTGAGTGTCAGGTGGCAGTTAACTATCTGGACTAATGGCTTGGGTGCCAAAGTGCACAAGGAAGGGTGATGGTCTGCAAGTGGATTAAATCCCACTTGAATCTATCTTGATGGAGGACAGCAGTTTCCTCAATACTGGTCTGGGGCCAATGAGGACTTTGTGCTTCAAAAGGGCTCATGACCAGAAAGTGACTCATGGAACTGGGTCAGTGGTACAGGTGTCATGCTGTGATGTGGAAGGCACATGAAAGGCCACCGTATTATAGTCTTAGGACAGTCTTCATGGCTGATCACCATGAGGATCACCAATATTCGGATTTGGATATGTTAGATGATGAAGAAGAAAATAGTGTATGATCCCAACGTAAGATGTTTTGAAACGTGTGAGCATCTTCTCCCTACAGCCAGGACAGGTAATCAGGTGCTCTTTGCACTACAGTTGTTATATGCTCCCATTAACAAACCAATTGGCAGACAGATATTTTGGATTAAACCCCCAGATAGATGAGAGTTATAATCCAAAATATCCAGATTTTACCTCCACTTTCCTGAGCATAGTGAGGCTAATAATACTATTTTGTGGAAAATCTACCAGGGACAAATTTAAATCATGGCCAGAAGATTAAAAAGAAAGAAGGTATGTGGAAAGGGTTGTGGCAATAATTCATCCTCCCCTTATTTCTCTGCATCCAGACAGATTTGGTGTGTATCCTCTCTCTGAAGGACATAACGAAGACCGTCACCTTTATGTACCGTAAAATCCAAACTGCAATGCCTTCAACAACAAGCCACAATAATGTGTGTTGTTTCACTTGTTCTCACTTCTGCTGGCTTCAGTCTCACTGTGAAGTCTAAGTTCCCCAGTCTTCTGCCTTTGGCTAACAGTTTGTAACAAAACGCTGTATCTAAAATGACAGATATAAATGCAGGGAAAGAATGCCATAAAAGAAAAGGGTGGAAAAAACCACACAAAAATTCTACACTCTTCTTTCTCTTCTCTCAGGTCTGCTGATTTCTCAAGCCACTTGCAATTGATATGTGCAACCAGCTGAATGTTGTCCTACACTTGGTAGCATTTGCTGTCTACAACACTGTTGAGGTACCATATAGCAAAGGAGGTGGCCGTCACAACAATGACATGTTGATGCTGCTTGTAACTGATCCGTGAAAATAAGCCATTTCATGGAGGATTGCCATGGGCCCATTCACCTATTACATTAGTGTAAGTCTATTTGTGAGAGAAAGAGAAAGAGAAAGAGAAAGAGAAAGAGAAAGAGAAAGAGAAAGAGAAAGAGAAAGAGAAAGAGAAAGAGAAAGAGAAAGAGAAAGAGAAAGAGAAAGAGAAAGAGAAAGAGAAAGAGAAAGAGAAAGAGAAAGAGAAAGAAACATGTAAGTTGTGTGTGTTTCAACTTCCCTCTGAACCTACCTACAATCCAATGGTGGGCAGCCAAAATTTTTACTACCACGCTGTGGGCGGGGCTGACATCAGCAGCCCCGGTCATGCGGGCGTTTGCCCCGTCGTCTTGACCGTGCGGGCAGGTAAGGATGCCTCCACCTCTCCCTCCCCCCCGGACTCATTCCACCTGGCTAGGAGGGATAAAGGGCCGTCAACAGGAGCCCGGCCGAAGAAGCAGCCCCGGTCGTGCGGGCGTTTGCCCCGTCGCCTCGATCGTGCGGGCAGATGAGGATGCCTCCACCTTTCCACCTTTCCCTCCTCCCCCCCGGACTCACTCCACTTGGCTGGGAGGGATAAAGGGCCATCAACAGGAGCCCGTCCAAAGAAGCAGCCCTGGTCATGCGGGCGTTTGCCCCGTCGCCTCGACTGTGCGGGTAATTCCATTGGGAATAGACTACAACTTGGCAATAAGAAGGTGTTATAGTATCTCTGATGTATTTTTTAGGATGTCCTGATGTTTTGTAATTTGTAATTGTTACTGGAGATTTTTGGGATGTATTTGGATATGTTTTGTGATGCTACTCTTGCTATGTAATATTTGTAATTTGCTATGTGATATATGTAATTGTTTTTTATGCTATGGAATTTTGCTATGTAATTGTAACTGTTTCCTCTGTGAGCCGCCCAGAGTCGCTGTGCGAATTGGGCGGCATATAAGTTGAAATATACAATACAATACAATACAATACAATCATGGGTTGTGACATCGTGGGGAGACCCAACATCATGACATCATGGGTGGAGCCAACGTCATGACATCATGATGTTGTGGGTGGAGTCAAAGTAAAATGAAATAAAATAAAATAAGGAATCAGTATACACAAAATTAAAATAAATACACACTACATAAAATACCCCCCCCACACACACACACCTGAAACACAAAGAAAACAAACCCTAGTTCCTTACCTTTGCTGGGGTCGGGGACTTGGGGAGCAGCAGGTAGGTGGCGCCAGCGTGGCAGCGTGGCAGCACGGCAGTGCGGCAGCACGGCAGCACGGCAGCACAGCAGCGCGGTGGCGTGGCAGCACAGAAGTGCAGCCTGGCCTGGCCTAGCCAGGCCTGACGGTACCACCTTGGGAGCAGGGTTGGCAGTCAGCGGTGAAGGAAAGGCCACCGCCACTGCTCCAAGTACACCACTGTGCCTTTTCTGGGCAGCTGAAAATGACTGGTCGGAAGTGCACATGCATCAAAATACAATTTGACGCATGCACACTTCTATTTTTAAGTGTGCATGTGTCAAATGGTGTTTTGACGCATGCGCACTTCTGATCAGCCATTTTCGGCTGCCCGGAAAAGGAATCAGGAGGGCGGCTGGAGAGGTGACTGAACCGGTCACCCAGGGGTTTACCACCCCCCGGCAAACCCCTCCTGATTTCCGCTACTGGTTCGGCTGAACCGGTCTGAACCGGTAGCAGCCAACTACTGCTACAATCTTCACAGTAGTTGTGGGGGGATGGGGAGTGACTTTTTAATAGCAGCAATGTATTGTTAATTTCCAGGGCAAATAATTGCAGAATGCAAGCCTTTCAAGGTGTAGGGGATGACTTAGTCTTTTTTTTAATTTTTAAAAAGAAATCTTCGGTATATCAGTGCTTTTGGAATGAGGAATGAAAAACATCTTACTGTTCAATGAACAATTACTCCTTTACACCATGATGCCCTCTGCTCTCTTGAGTGGCAGATTTAGGAAGATACCACGAATCGCATCCTAGAAGATTGTCTGACATTCTTAATTTTTCTCTCTAGTAAAGGATTATCAGCTAAATTACTCAGAGTAATGAGCATACAATCTGCAATTTTATTGAAACAAGCTTTTTGAAAATAATTTAAAAAGCCATTAGTGAAAAAAAAATTTTTTTTTTTAAACTGATTGTCACCAGGAAAATATGTGATTTTTTTAAAAAATGTAGATGAAGAGGATAGTGAAATTCTATTTACAAAGAGAAGACACTGTTCAGAACGGATTTCTTCACATATTTTTTATGTAATAGGAGAGGGCATTCATCTTGGTCAATGTTAGTTCTAGCATGTGAAATGACATTCCACCAAACTAAATCAAATACATTTGTACTTGACTGACCTTTTGCTATCCTGAGTTGACAACTTGGCTTTTCTACAAGTGCCACATCTCAAACCTTTTTGTACAGTTCGTGTGTTCAGATAGGAACAGCACTTTCCACCTTTTAACAATTTGCTGCTAAGAAGAAAAGTGATTAGACTTTGTTGTCATTATGTGCTATCAAGTATGACACTCCAAGTAGGTTTTTTGTTTTAGATATAGGACATTTTAAATGTATTTTTAAATGTATAGTTAACATTTCTTATGCTCTTGTGATGGTCCACGGTCAGTTAGAAGGTTGAACCCAAATCTGCTGAATCTTTGGGTTTGGCTAGAATGGCCTGGTGTGGGCAAGGTAGGAGCGTTTAAAGTTAAGTGGAGATGTAAATACCCACAGTGACACCCTCCTTAGTCTGACACTCTGTTCATTATATCTCACTGACTCAGTTAGTTCTTTAGGAAGTACATTGTTGGAACCACTTTAAAATACACTCAACAATGCCAGGAAAGGACTTAAAGTATGTTTCTGATTTGTGGTTGTCCCACATTTTTTCTGGACTAAACACAGGTATCTGGCAACAACTGAATGAGGTCACCCAAGGTCTATGAGAATGGGACTGTGGTGGCTTAGTGGCTAAGATGTTGAACTTGACAGCTGGAAGGCCAGCAGGTTAGCTGTTCAAGACCCAAGAGGGGCATGATGGAGTGATCTCCCAACTCTGTCCCAGCTTCTGCCAACCTAGCAGTTCAAAAAGCAAAAAAATTGCAAGTAGATAAATAGGTATGTCTTCAGTGGAAAGGTAACAATGTTTCATGTGTCCCTAACAGCGCTCCATAGTAGGGCAGATGTTGTGAGAAGGCTTACAACATCTGCCCTGCTACAGAGCCGTGTTAGGGACATGCCAAGCCAGGCAGAGGAGACAAGGACAGCACTGCCGGAAATGGAAGTGGAAGACCCTGACGGCTGGCTGCATCTTTCCTGGTTGCCGCTGTGGCTGAGCATGGGCAAGGACAGTCAGGACCCCTCCTTCACCCATGGCTGGCCAGTAAACAGAGAAGCAGCCGCCGTGAAAGTGTGGGGAAGTGTTTGTGGACTGGACTGGTGGCATGTGGGGGAGTGTTGGTGGTGGTGGCAGTGTGGAGGGAAGTGTTGGAGGCATGGGGGAAGTGTTGCCAGGCCAGACTGGTCATGTGTGGGGGGACTGTTGATGATGGTGGTGGCGGTGGTTTGGGGGAATGGTGGAGGTTCGGTGTATACCAGAACTGGTGGTGTGGGTACACCAGTCTGGCCTGCAAACAGTCTGAGGGGTGCAGAAGCGTAGCTTACCTTGGCGGGGCCCCGTATAAAAATTGTTTGGGGGCCCTTTATATGCGGGGCGGAGCTAACGTCATGACATCATGACGTTGTGGGGGAGCCAACGTCATGACGTCATGACGTCATGACGTCATGGGCGGGGCCAAAAATAAAAAAAATAAAAAAAATAAATAAAATAGAATAGAATTAAAACAAACAAACAAACACACACACACCTCAAACCAACCAACCAACCAACCAACCACAACACAAACCCGTAAATAACTTAAATAATTAAAATAAACAAAGAAATAAAATAAAAATTTAATAAAAATCCACCCACCCACCCAACACACACATAAACCACCCACCCACCCGAAACACAAAACCCTCACTTACCCTCCTGGGGCCGCATGGGAAGGTGCGCTGCCCCCGACTGCAGCCTCCTCTTCCGGAGCCGCTTGCTGCTGCTGCTGTCGCCGCCACCACCGCCGGACCCGGGTGGTGGAGCAAGGTGAAGGGAAGGGAAAGGAGCCAAGGCTTTGCCGCCCCTTTTGGAAAGCGCTGCTGGGAGCAACCAGCCCCCGTGGACCCCGCCTTTCTACGCTGCTGGAACGTGGCGCACTCTGCCAGGCGTCCCCAGGCCATGGGGGTTCGGCAGCAGCGGACAGCCCGGGCAGGGCTCAACCTGCCCGTGGGAGCTGGGCGGCCCCAGGGGAGGTGCCCTCCTCTGAGGGCCACCATCGGAGCCGCTCCGAAAAGCTGCGGCTCCGACTCCGAAATTTTATTTTTTAAAATTGGAGCCAAAAATGGCTCCAATAAAGTGCGCATGCGCAGAAACTCAATCTGACGCATGCGCAATGCGTCAGATTGAGTTTCTACGCATGCGCAGTAAATTTTTGCTCCAATATTTTTTTATTTTATTTTTTGCCGTTGGGGGCCCCCGTAGCCTGGGGCCCCCGTATAATTGATACGGCTGATACGGCGGTAGCTACGCCTCTGGAGGGGTGGTAATCCGGCCCCCAGCTTAAAAAAGTTGAGAACCTGATCTAGTCTAAACTGATGCAGATTGCATCAGGCTGAAGAAACCTGCTATGTGACAATTACTTGTTAGAGACAACTGACATATCTAGAGACATGCTTATATTTTGTTTTAATTTTCCTCCTCAGGGGTATCAGCTTAATGGCAACTGTTTTGATTCATTTGAAATACGTCCAGGAAGGCTTCTGCACTTTGTCAATAGATAAGCACCAGCTGAGTGATTTAGAGTAGCTATTGCAGAGAAAGTTGGATCTTGGTAAAAACAAATCAATTCCTCAAATCTGAGAATCAAATGATGATTTATTTATTAAGCCCATTTATTACACCTATCTTCTTAAAAGAGTAGAGGGTCACTTGCACGTGGTTCCAATGTGGTCTGGCAAGACACTAATAAGATTAGTTCAGGACCTTTGTTTTTAAGCAATAACAATTACACTTTTATACCATCCATAACAAAGTAATTTATATTTTGTCCCCAACATGCGGGGCACTCATTTTACCAACATCAGAAGGATGAGGGTGTGAACCTTTCACATCTGGCCTAGACACAGAAGCAGCAGCAGCAGCACTTAATTACCGCACGGGAGGGGGGGGGGAGAGATGATCCAGAAGGGAAACTATGGTAAAAAAGCAGATTTCTATGGATTCCTTTCTCTCAAAATTTCAAAGATTTTCCAAGAAGGGAATTTCAAAGAAGTACCGGTAGCTGTTAAGAGTCATTTGGATGGAAATCCTAGTAATCTCTAGTGTCCTTTGTGACAAACTATGACAAGCTGCGACCAGATGCAACTTTTGCCCACTAGCCAGAACAATAAGTGAACTGGTTTGATTTTCTCTTATTGCCTCTGTTTCATGGTGGAGGTTACAACACCTTCCTGGAATACAGTTCACAGTACAACTGGCTATATTGACTAGACGATTATTCGTGGAGCTATAGTTTTATTTTAAAAGTAATTTTTCCAAGCTTTGGCATGAAAAATTGTGTGTGTGTCTGTGTGTATATCGTTCAACGTCCAGTCTTGTTCACTGTTCTTAATGAATTTTGATTCACTAATGAAGATGACATGCTACATGACAGTTGACGATGCTACAGATTCTTCTAACAGGAAAACATTTCCTGGAAGCCAGAAATATATATGTATTTTGATTCACTAATATAATACATTTGTATGTTACCTTAATAGTGAATCAAAACTCATTAAGAGGTAATGAGCAAGACTGGGTGTTCAACAATGAGATGGAGAAAATGATATGGTGGAAATGGAAATCCAAAGTGCTGTTTGTTACAGAGTTGGGGTGGTAACGAAGGGAGCTCTTTGAAGCCTAATTAGCTTAGATTGTGCCAGATGCAAAGATCTCTGGCTGCACAAATTCATGCAATAGCTAACACGATGCACCCTGTGATAAATCCTTAGCTGCCTTAACATAGACTGCAGCTAGGATGTTTTTGTGTTTTGCAGTACATTTTCTGTTGTTGCTAGAGGGCTTGAGGGAAAGAGAGAGAAAAATCCCAGATAATGAAAATCTCTATTCAATACTGCCTGCTGGGCATTTAACAAGGGTTCTTGTAAGAAGACCTGGTACAAGTGTGTACATGAATGAAGAGTGCAGGGGCCAACACAGCATCACAGGCTGCCAAGTAGCCAACTGAAGGTAGCCTGAGACAAACAGGAACAAGTAGACAATGACTCCGAGTGCCTCAAGGCATTGCTTCAAAAGATGTCAACACCAATTAAATTGTAAAGGCTCTGTCAGCTTCTGAAAACTTAGCCAGACAGGGACAAGGCAGGACAGAATCAAAGCATGGTTTTGTGTATTTCACAGAACATGAATGGCTTTGTGATCCTGACGAGATCCCCTAAAAAGTGGGGCTGTGCTTGAATGAATACGAAAGGGAGCCTCGCCTTCCTTTGCAAGAAAGATGGGTTTTTCTAAAATGAAAACTTGGTGAAACTTTGTTGGGAAGTGGGTGGACATAAATAGATCTATCATGCTGGGAAGGAAAACACACTTCAGCTTGGGCAAAACGTGACTTTGAAAAACTCCAAACTGATTTCACTGGTGACTACAGGCATACAAATAAATGGGACCACCGTCAACCTTCAGTTTTGCATTTTTGAAGCATGGGGAAATAATTGATCAGTTTCCTGGTGTTCACCAAATTAATCCAGTATTTGTATGGCTGAAGGTCCAGCCTGTATGCAAGGTATGGGATGCTTCACTAAAGTATGAGCACACAGTGACAGTGAATCTTGGCACTCCAGGTGTTCTTTGACTTCAATTACCAGAAGCCAAAGTTGGTACTCCTGCTAATCAGGGCTTCTGGGAATTGAAGTTCAAAAACATCTAGAGTGCCAAGGTTCACCATCACTGCCTTAGACTGTGTTGCCAATTTAAGAGCAACCTTCCCTAGCATTGCTCCCTCCACTATTTTGGATTCCACCATCCTGAGCGACAGTGATGGGCTTTGTATTTCAATTTGGACAAGGCCACCAAGCTGAGTGAAGGATAGAGTAAATGTAGCTTCCTAGGCTCACTTGAATTTAAACAAATGTAAACACAACTTGGTCTCAGATGCTTTCTATATTCTATCACCCTTCAGAAATAGTCCTCTGTGGCCTGGCATCCTCAGGTGTTTTGAATTACAATTGCTGCTACCACATGCTGTTGTTATTCTGGCTGTGGATGATTAGACTTGTAGGCCAACACATCTGGAGGAACCCAAGCTGATGAAAGATGCTTTCCAGTGCTTGCTTGAACCATGTGCTTTTTTCAGCAGCCATTACAACAGCCTTCCAAGGTAGGTGGGTATTGACAGGTTTCTGAAAGGTAGCTTTCTAGTTTTCTCTAATTTTCCAATGAGTGAATCTCAAATATTTTGTCAAAGCTTTAGATCTTACCCTGCTTAGCATTCCAGATGTGCTACGACACTCGGAATTAATAATATATGTACCATTTCCTTCTGAGCTTAATAAGCAAGCCGTTCAAAGCCCTTCATCATTGCATTAGGTTTTCTGTTGGCAGAAATCTTTGTTGCAATGGTTTGTTTTATTCCACTAATAAGTTAGCATAAATCTGAGCATGTAACATCTGTACCTTAAAGCCCCTTTCCTTCCTGCTAGAATTGTGACAGTGTGACAAAAACTAAATATTGAATTCTTGTTTTCTCTTAAGAGAAAGGGAGGGGGTCTCTCTCCCCCTCCCTCTAATTTGTCCCAAGCACAAGTGGATTTTATTTTAAATGCCTTTGTGTAACTGAAAACTTGCACATCACAGCCAGAAAGACACATGCTTCCCTGCAGTTTTACTCTTCTTTCCTCATCACCTCCAAAAAAGTAGAAATTGAGGTTCAGGGATGGGAAGATAAATAGCAAAATTCAACTGCATATGAGGGGGGGAAATAACAATTCAATGTAGAAAATGTTGCATAAAGCAGTACCTATACCTGTTTTTGTTGTTCAGTCACACAGTCGATTCTGACCCTTTGTAACTCCATAGACCATTGCCTGCCAGGCACCTCTGTCCTCCACCATCCTCCTAAACCTGCGCAGCTCTGTGCCCATTGTGTCTACAATACCATCTAGCCATCTCATTTTTGGCCACCTCTTTCTTCTTTTGCTCTCCACCTTTCCCAGCATCAAGGCTCTCTCAAGTGAATCCCCTCTTCTCATTTGATGTCCAAAGTACTTTAACTTCATCTTTACTATTTGACCTTCTAAGGAGCAATCAAGGTTGATTTCTTCTAAGATCTACCTATTTGTTCTCCTATACACTAGTACTCCGGACAACGTTATGACATGGTTCCACAAGTCATGACGTTGTCCTTGTTTAGGCGCTTTGTGATCCCCGTTGCTATACAGCATTGCCTTGAAGTGTGATCCCCAAACTCCCATCGCAAAGCGCCTAAACAAGGGTCGGCATTTCTGAATTTCCCCCTCCCCGGGGGAGGGGGGAATTCGGAAAAGCCGACCCTTGTTTAGGCGAGCGAAATGGGGAATGCACGTCAAGGCAATTGCCTTGACGTGCGATCCTCGTTGCTATAGCGAGCCTGGGAAGAGGCGGTTTGGTCGAAATCCTCACCCCCGCGCAGGGGGAGATAATTTCTTTTTATTATTATTATTAAATTTTTATAGGTACTGTATTTAAACAATATAAACATACAGTAATAAGAAAATACAGAAATAAGAAAATTACAGAAATAAGAAAGTTAAAAAAAGTCATAAAAAACCCACATTTTCCTCATTTACATCAATATAAGTACATTACATAAACCATATATAAGCAACAATAGTAAAAAAAACCAAACTCTATTAAGCACATATAAAAGCTGCATAATCCATCCTTAATACCACCTTTCAACTCATTCTCTAATACATTTGGTTTCCTACGCTATCATGAATCACTCTTTTATTAACACCCCTGTGATATTTACAATGTCCAAGGGATTGTAAAAACTCATAATTTCAAAAAATCATTTTGTTCCGGTACAGGAGTGACCCCTTTCTTCTTAACAGTCACATATTCCACAAAAGGTTTCCAGATTCTCCAAAAATTATTGACTTTAACTCTACCTTTTTTATGTTTAACTCACAAGTAAGTTTATCATTAAGTGCCAGCTCCCACATTTCTTTATACCAATCTTGTATTTTTATCAAAACATCATTTTTCCAATTTTTCACAATACAAAGTCTAGCCGCTGACAACATCACAGACATCAATTCTTTATTATCATTACTCATATTAAACTTGTTGACCTCTGTTAACAAAACTGTATCTGGACCCCAGGCAAGCTGCGTATCTAATATGTTGTTTACTTCATTTTTCACTTTTCCGCAAAATTTTTCCAAGGATTTACAAGTCCACCACATGTGTACGTATGTTCCCACCTCATGTTTACAACGCCAACATTTATCACTGACCCTGCTATCTATACGATGCAGCCCGACTGGAGTCCTGTACCACCACCAAATCAGCTTATAGTTATGTTCCTTCATTCTAACGGACATGGATCTCATAATCCTTCTTTTCCATTTTCTCTTCCAATTTTCTACTGAAATTGTCTCTTTTAATTCATATTCCCACTTGTTTTTTAAAACTTCCTGTATATTTCCACTTTTATTCAGGATTTTATAGATCTTACTTACTATCCCTTTAATACCTATGTCCCCTTTCCTAAGCTTGGTCAACAAAAGTTCGAATAAAGTTAACTCTCTCTTTAAACTATCATCTGACAAATATTTCTTATTCCAATTATTAATTTGGAGAGTCTTAAACCAATCTAACTGCATTTGCAAAAATAATCCGCGGAGAGGCACCTCTCCTCTCCTGAAGTTTCGAAAGGGTAAAGATCCTTATCTTTTCGGAACATCGGCTGGCTTGCAGGCGCGCGCGCGTCGGTGGGGGTTAACGCAGGATACGGAGGTCCCCCCGTATCCTGCGCTAACCCCCACTGACGCATGCCGCGCGCCCGAAGTTTCGAAAGGGTAAGGATCCCCATACTCTTTCCAAACATCGTGGGGGCGGGCGCTGGGGGGGTTTGGATTGGGTAGATGTTCTACCCAATCCAACTCCCCCCCATGCATTCACTTGTTCCGAATAAAGTTAAAACCGCGTTATTCGATACAAGATTTTTCTGAAAATCTTGTTACGTTATGTGGTTTTCACGTTATACGGTACTCACGTTATCTGGGGTATTACTGTACTTGTATATGGGCAAAATTTGGAGTCTAAATCATCATTAATAGAAAGCCACTTAAGGCATTATGTTAATACAGTACAACTGAAACACCATGTTATGTAAATCTTTCAACTGACTTAACAATGGAAGTTTAATTATCACTTTGCCTTTCCCAATGATAAAAATAACAAGAAACCATCAAACCCACGCAAAATGCCACTGCTGGGAGACCTTCTGGAGTTTCAGATTGTATACCTGGGAGTCATTTTTCAGCAAGGAGTCCTTGTATGAATAGATGTCTCCACGACGACATTCAGCACAACTTCTATCCATAACAATCTGTCCCTGGCAGTTCTTCTCCATGTTGGTCCAATTGGGAAATAGGTAAGATAAAAAGGGGGAGCATGGATGACATCATCCTTTACACAGTATAAACACGAGTATTCCCCATGAGTTAAAACAGCACAGGCTGCCAATAGCCTCACTCGAAGATCAATAACCAGGCCAGAAAGATAAACAATCTGACAGGGTAATTCATGTTTATGCTTGCCAGCATTTTTAAAATTTTTACATTGTTCCTGTCCAAGAGAGAAAGATGCACTGCTGAAAACAGAAACAGCTAATCGGAAAGTATAACTTTCCTGATTGCTTTATAACTTATTTCTCTTTTGTACTTTACAGTATCAGTGTATTTCACTCTGGTTAAAATGTGTTAAGAATATATCTTTAGAATTCATTCAATTTGCCAAATATTTATGTCCTAGTGGGAGAAACAATGTTTTTGCTTTCAACATTAACAGCTTCATTCAGTAAGAAATTTATCTGCTTCCTTATTTCGCTGTGCCTTAGATGTTGTATTAACTCTATCTTGACCAAGAAATTATGAAAGTCTTAATATAAATATACTGATGAATTTGAAATGTCACATCCACATTGTTTTTTTTCTGTTATTTTTCCTTCTGTAACTAATGTGAGCAATAAGTACTTTTGAATAATTTTGCTTGCCATTTATATGAAGCCTTGCTTTTGAAATAATTAGCATGCCATATACTTATGTTAAATAAATGTTAAAGTGGAATTTTTCTCTTGCACTGATTGTTTTTGTTGTTGTTCAGTCACATAGTAGAGCCTGACCCTTTGCGACCTCATGGACCATTGCACACCAGGCACCCCATCCTCTACCATCCTCCTCAACCACCCCAGTTCTGTGCCCATTGGGTCAACAATACCATCTATCCATCTCATTCTCTGCCTCCCCCTTCTTTTTGAGAAAGCATCAAGGCTTTCTCAAGTGAAGTACTTTATCTTCATCTTCAATATTTGACCTTCCAAGGAGCAGTCGGGGTTGATTTCTTTTAAGATCAACCTATTTGTTCTCCTTGCTGTCCATTGTCGGTTTATTGTTTGTTAATAATTGTAAGGGGATGTATATCTATTAATGCTCTTTGCAGAGATGCTGGGAAGCCAGAGTCTCAGAATTTAATTAGCTTTGGGAACTTTGGATTGTCAAAAAGAACTTAGTTTCTGAAGAGTGGAGAACAGTGTCTACTGTGCATTTGCACAGGGGGCATCATTCTTGTCCTGATCCATTTCTGACCTTAATAAAACATTCATCAAGAAGTTTCTGCCGGACTTAATTTCATGCATAGGGTGTCTTGAAATTCTTTGCCCCATCTGTGATAGAGGAATTGGGTGGAAGAGACCCTTTTATTAAAAAATCCCACCCAAGGAAAAAGACATTTGACAACCAACTTGGGAACTAGGTCTGCTGTAGTTTTGTGAGAAGCATCGATTATTAAACCCTTAGATGTATTTTTGTGAGCTTCCATGGTAAGTGGCAGCAGCACCAGCTGGGTTGGAAGCCTCAGTATCATTTGGCTCCCTTCTTAATGTCATGGATATAACACCATCAAAGATGACACTGAAAACAGAGGGAAGGAGGGCTAGAAGAAAGAAGGGAGGAGGAAGGAGGAAGGAAACAGGGGAGAAAGGAACAGAAGAGGAGTTGATGGAGAATTGGGGAGAAAAGAGGAGAATTTTTTTGCAAAGATTTGCAATTTGGCCTTCTGTGGTCAGGAGACTCACAAATTTTCTCAGAAAAATGGACTCTCTGAGATTTAGATTCTGCCCTATCCATGATGAAAGGCTGTTTGTTCCATGACACATTTGTGTTCATCTATATTCTTTTCTACAAAGCTCTGTCTTAGTCCAGAATCTGAGAGATGAGTCATCCCCTGCTCAGAGGATGGACTTCTAGACTCACTCCTGCTCTAAATTGGCTTGGGAAGGAGAGCTGAAGATCTCTTGTATGTGAATTGAATCTTGACTAAACTTCTAAGTCAATGGTACCAGAAACAGGGAAGGGCAATAAGAAAGTGGATTAATGTCATAAAGAAAGCCAGAGACTTCCACCTGCAAGATGCAGGACTGTTAATGACAGTACCTTTTAAAGCTCATAAATTTATAATGTTATTGTAGGTCACAAACAACTGGATGGCACCTAACAATATTGTATGTGTTCATGTATGTGCGAGGAGAACAAATAGGTCAGTCATAGGTCAACCTTGAAGGTCAAATAGTAAAGATGAAGCTAAAGTACTTTGGACATCAAATGAGAAGAGAGGATTCACTTGAGAAAGCCTTGATGCTGGGAAAGGTGGAGGGCAAAAGAAAAAAGGGGCTGCCAAAAATGAGATGGCTAGATGGTATTATAGAGACAATGGGCACAGAACTGAGCGAGTTGAGGAGGATGGTGGAGGACAGAAGAGCCTGGCGGACAATGGTCCATAGGGTCGCAAAGGGTCGGAATTGACAGTGCGACTGAACAACAATAATGCACACAAGTAGAAATGTTTGAGACAAAATCAAAGGAACAGTTGTTAGAAAATCAACATGACTCTTCTGGGGTGGGGAAAAACTCAAGAACAGTTTTAAACGTTGTGCTCACCCACCTAGATTTCTGCCCAGTCTCCATACCTGTTCAGGGGAACTTTTTATCCTCATTATTATTTTGTATATTTCACAACCCAGACACATTTACTTGCTGACAACAATCCAGCATATCTTTCTTTCTTTTTACTCTATTCCTCACATAGGAGTCAAGGAGGAATACCATCTGATTCTTGATTTAAGCTGAAAGGGGAGACACTTAGCAAATATATTAATTTTTTAGGTAATTCCTGTTTTAGCACTGCACTTGGTGGCATTAACAAAAGGCCTTGCTAGAAAGTGGAACAAATTCACTCAGGCCCCATTCATGAGAGGAGAATAAATTGCCATGCTTTGTTTATGTGTTTGTCCCCCACCTTCTCACCAAGAAGCAATGACTCTTTTAGCTTTGGTACATCATTGTCCAGAGAGAAGAGAGTGGCAGAGAAATTGAATATGTGCTCAATGGTGAGAATAATCTTTTCCACACATGGCCCTGTTTTCATTTTTGCTCAGTTCAAAAACGATTTACATTTCTTTTCAAATAACGAATATTGCTTCAACATGGCAACATTGGTATAATAGCAGATATGTGGGGATAGGTACATGCATGCGCATACACCAATATTTGCCATTATGCCTGGGTAGGCACGCTGGAGCAGTATTTGTATTATATAGATACAGAAGCTTTCCTGATACTTTAATTAGAAAGAAAACAGAGTATCTCAGTCACTTGCTGGATGGTGATTCTCCATGGTTACCTGTCATTCAAAGAACTCTAGCTCCAAGGAATGCTAATTGACACTGTTAAAGCAGTGGTAATTGAACTATGGAGACAGGCAAGAGAAGGAGCTGTGGTTACAATGTCATCTGGCCTTTTCAGCGTGTTCTTAAAATGAGCTGGAAAAATGGGGGAGAGAAAACTGTCCAGAAATGCAATTCTGCTTTTAGACAGGCCCATATCTGTTATGGAATTCCACTTGCACAACAGGAAGGACTTCACTGACAGCCAAAGATTGCCAGTAATTGCACAGTTGCTTTTGTAGACTGCAGTACAGGTTCAGTTCACACCCTGAAAAAAGAAACAACGAACTCTTTCTTTAGGAACAATCTGTCACTGTCAATGACCCCACTCCTGTTCTACAGGTGTAATTACAAAACAAGGTAGTGGCTAGTGTTGTTTCTTAGATGTTGCCTTCTTGATGACTAATCACTGTTTTGTTTATTATCATTGCATAAGGAGCAGAAGCGTAGCTTACCTTGGCGGGGCCCCGTATAAAAATTGTTTGGGGGCCCTTTATATGCAGGGCGGAGCCAACGTCATGACATCATGACGTCGTGGGGGGAGCCGACGTCATGATGTCATGACGTCGTGGGCGGGGCCAAAAATAAAAATAAAGTAAATAAATAAAATAGAATTAAAATAAACAAACAAACACACACACACCTCAACCCACCCACCCACCCAAACAACCACAACACAAACCTGTAAATAACTTAAATAAATAAAATAAATAAAGAAATAAAATAAAAATTTAATAAAAATCCACCCACCCTCCCAACACACACATAAACCACCCACCTACCCGAAACACAAAACCCTCACTTACCCTCCCGGCTCCATCCTCGCCCTCTGCCCCGGGCTCCGAGGCGCGCCTTCCCGCCCCGCCGAGCCCGACCGTGGTGCCCTCCGACAGCGCCGGGCTCTGAGGCAGCCGCGCTCCCGGGAGGCAGGAGGCGCGTGAGCGGGCAGTGAAGAAGGCGGAGAGCCCGGTAGCCGGCAGGGGGAGGGGGCAAGGTGTGCGCTCCCGACCCGCCGGCCGGGCACGCTCCCGCCTTCCCCGCCCGCTGCCGCTGCTCGCGAGTGGGCTGAGCTTCTCCAGACCCGCTGCGGACAAAGGACGGGCAGCAGCAGCGCATCCTCCGGAGGAGGCGGTGGCGCACTCTGCCAGGCGTCCCCAGGCCATGGGGGTTCGGCAGCAGCAGACAGCCCGGGCAGGCCTCAACCTGCCCGTGGGACTCTGGGCGGCCCCAGGGGAGGTACCCTCCTCTGAGGACCATCATCGGAGCCGCTCTGAGAAGCTACGGCTCCGACTCCGAAATTTTATTTTTTAAAAATTGGAGCCAAAAATGGCTCCAATAAAGTGCGCATGCGCAGAAACTCAATCTGACGCATGCGCAATGCGTCAGATTGAGTTTCTGCACATGCGCAGTAAATTTTTGCTCTTTTTCTTTTTTTTTCTTTTTTTTCTTTTGCCGTTGGGGGCCCCCGTAGCCCGGGGGCCCTGTATAATTGATACGGCTGATACGGCGGTAGCTACGCCTCTGATAAGGAGCTCATTTTGCATGAGGAGCAAAGCTTTGTTATGTGCCACCAAGACTGAACCAATTTACAATAACCCCAACAGGACTTTTCAGGTAAGTGCGATATTTAAGGAGTGTCCATCACTTTTTCCACTACAACTCACTGAGTATCTGAGCATAAGCAGAATAACTTATTTCCAACACCAGGAGTTCTAGAGCATGTGAAATAATCCATATGGGTGGCCACTTGGGACTGGTGGCTACTTATGCAAAGTTCATGAGAATGCTAGAAGTCTTACCGAACCCAGAAGCTTGATACTACTTACTAATCCCATGGCTCAGTATTGCACACTCTTCTTCTTTCATGTTCCTAAAGAAACCCTGAAGTCTGAAGCCATGCAGTCCATTGTAGGGCAGCAGGCTAGGTCCAACCTCATGCTTAGAGATTTTTGGGTTAAGGCACTCAATAAAAGTATTCAGCGTCTTCTACATCAAACTAAATATCATTCTGGCTAGGCCACAGACCCTTCAGAGTAGGGAACAGAAATCTGGTTTCCATATTAGGGATGTAAATCTTTGTCTTGTTTTTACAGGCAAGTAAGGTAAAGGTAAAGGCAGTGATGGGCAGAAACACGTTCGCACCAGTTTGCCAGAACCAGTAGTAATGTTTCCTGGTGTCCTGGAGAACCGGTAGCGTCTTTTGGGGGGAACCACCTCAGGGGATTACCTTTTCACCGGCTCCCCCACTGCATATGCATGCCAAGTGCTGGGTGTGCATGGGCACCTACAGCGCTTGGTGCGCATGCGCGGCCTCCTTGCTGTCCTCCCAAGAGGGGAGGAGGAAGAGAAGCTGCTTGCCTGAAGCTCCCTATAGCCTGCTCCCCAGGGTAAGTGACTCACCTTTGGGTGTAAGGTGGGTGAATGTATTTTAATGTGTATTTATTTTTAATGTGTATTTTTATGTGTTTTATGTGTACTTAATTTGTATTTTATGTATTTTTATGTCTATTTAATGTGTATTTATTTTAATTTGTATTTTATGTGTACTTATTTTTATGGGATTTTTTATGTTGGCTCCACCTACATCATTGGCTCCACGCAAGATGTCATGACATTGGCTCTGCCCACAATGTTGGCTCCGCCCACAGTGTGGCAGCAAAATTTTGGCTGCCCACCACTGGATAAAGGTCACCCTTGCTCAAAAGCCAGTCATATCAGACTCTAGGGTTCAGTGCTCATCTCTGTTTATAGTCAAAGAGCTTGTGCTGTCTGCTTCTGCAGACTTTTCCATGGACATGTTGCAGGCATACCTCAATACCAAAGTGCATGGAATGCTGTTTACCTTCCCACTGAAGTAGTACCTATTTCTCTACAGTACTTGCAATTTGTTACTTTTGAACTGCTAGGTTAGCAGGAGCTGGGGCAGAAATGGGAGCTCCCTCCATTGTGCAGCACTCAGGTCTTAAACTGCTGACCTGCTGACCTTCCAGTCATCAATGTCTTCATCTTAACTACTAAGCCAATGGAGTCCCCCTTACAGACAAGTATAAGGAATCATTTTTTTCCCTCTCATGTGCAAGAAGGAGGCATATTTATCATGCTATTATTACAGAGAGTTCTTGTATTGAGAATTTTCCCCCTGAAAATTGTGTAATACTATTTGTGAATAGTGTCCAAAATTACAGTAAATGCTCTCTTGTGGCATGAATAATTAAAAACAAGAAACAAGAGGCAAATGGTTTTGCCTTTCTAAATATTGTCAGCCCTGTTTATTTGCTGGGTATGTGCTCAGTGGTGCTACCACTGGGCTACCACACCATGGACAGAGCCTATGTCATGGGAGATCTAGTCATGCCTGCCATATAGCCACGTATACATCTGCAAACACAGGCAGCACTGTCTCTTTGGCTGTAAATGGAGATGAGCACTGCACCCTAGGGCTGGATAGGACTGGCTTTTGAGCAAGTGAGACCTTGAACCACTTGCAGGGACAAAACTTGATGGGGCAGGGCAGGGAGGTGGGTGTGGCCACCCAATTTCACTAACCCCCTGCCCAAAGGCCACCCAATTTTGCCACCACCCTGCCCAGAGGGCACCCAATTTTACTACCCCCTCCTGGGGTGTGTGCGAACCTGTTGCTGCCCACCACTGTTTGTGCTCTTTGACTTTTGAAGGGAAGAGTCTCTTATTTAGCGCAGAGCATCACAGAACTGTTTTGTGTATATTTCAGAAATCTTGATTGGGACAAAAAGCAGTCCATACACATGAGAGGAGGAATCTGCTGAGGTTTAGACTCCTTGTTGAGGTTCCTCAAATTAAGATTGTCAAAATCATTGAGAATGAGGAATTTAATTGAATATTTGTCACGTTTCTGTTTCTGGGATTTATTGGTAGATCCCCAAATAGTTTAAGGGGAAGTTTTGCATGTTATGCACCAAACAAAACAAACACCCTCTCCTAGGATTTCCTCGGAGGATATGTTTAGAGAAATGTTTTCCCAGTTTAAGAACTTTTAATAAATTATTTGTCATACCTGCGGTTTGTATTTGCTACTGAAAGTTTTAACTCTACACCAAAGCCCCACTTGCTTAGCACTACTAGTGAACATACAATTTCTTTCAGGTTGCTGGTAAATTTATTGTAAATCAAAATTTAAGAAAACGATCTGATGATTACTAATGTATATGAGATTTAAACAGAATTCTGATACATGCTTCTAAAAGTACAGACAATGAATAATCCACACACAAAATACCCATATATAGAAGTTGTGCTTGCTTTTCTTCTCTGTCAAATTCTTATGTCTTTGTGTGCTTTCATAACAGTAAAACAAGACCTGGCAACTTGTTACTTTCTGGCATGGAAAAACCTGTACAGGATATAGCACCTCACAGGATATCGCAAGAATATTCAAAAACCAGACCTGCAAGAGTGTGAGTGGTTGTTGTTTTTTTGACACATTCATTGATATCAATAAATCATGCTTTGAATCATTTTATGCAGAGGACTATGTAGTGGTCAGTTTTCACATCTTTCTCCCTCCTCTTGAATATTTGCTCTTGAATGTTGACATAGAAAGACAGTTATAACAAATCTTAACACTTTCTCATTCATTTTTGTTATGAAACTGAAAGCAACACATTTCAGTAACAATGAGATAATTCCAACTCTAGATGAACTAGCATGCTTAAAAAGTGCATAAAAAGTATTCTACATGCATGTCAGAGCCATTCAGGAGTTGTTTTCAATGCAGCCCTCCATGGATTCCGAAATATTATTCCCAACTTTTGGAAACTCTTTCAAATAGTAGGTGATGTGACATGGAATAAGATAGCCAGTAATTAGGAAACAGGCTCTTTGCTAGGATGAATACAGACTCTTCACACAGAATGTGGGCTATTGGACCTCACAGTTCTTTTACTTCTTGAGCATAATTCAGCTAAAGTAATGTACTATAGAGTGCTGCTGTTCTATAATCACTAGTCTGGATATACTGTATTTTTTGGACCACAAGGCACACCGGACCATAAGATGCACCCAGTTTTTAGAGGGTTTGTTTTTTAGCGTTTTTAGAGTTTTAGAGTTTTCACAGCGCACGATTGGCACTCTAAAACTGCTTTAAAAATGCTCTAAAAACAGGGTGCGCAATCAGCGTTTGGGTTGGGGAAACCGGTGCTTGTGCCTGTTCCTCCCCACAACCCAAGCACCGATTGTGTTCTTTGATCCATTGGTGCTTGGGTTGTGGGGAGGAATGAGTGCACGCCCCCCCCAACCCAAGCACTGATGGACCAAAGTGTAGCATTGGCGCTTGGGTTGGGGGGAGGAATTGTGCATGTGCCCATCCCCCCCACAACTCAAGCACTGATGGATCAAAACACACGATTGGCACTTGGGTTGGGGGAATGGGTGCATGCACCCGTTCCTGCCCACAACCCAAGCACTGATTGATCCCAAAGCACGATCGGTGTTTAGGTTGGGGGGACAGGCAAACCCATTTCCCCCCAACCGAACCACCGATATATGACAGCACTGATTGCACTTGGATCAATCAGCGCTTGGGATGTGGGAAAGAATGTGTGTACCCATTCCTCCCCACATCACAAGTGCCTACTCATCCCAGTACGTGATCGGTGCTTGGGTTGTGGGGAAACGGGTGTGCATGCCCTTCCCCCACGACCCAAGCGCCGATCATGCACTGGGATCAATTGATGCTTGGGATGAGGGGAGGAATGGGTGTGCCCATTCCTCCCCACATCACAAGTGCTGATTGATCCTAGCGGGTGATAGGCACTTGGGTTGGGGGTGGGATGGATGCGTGCACCCATTCTTCTCCCCAACCCAAACGCCAATCGTGTGCTATGATAGATCGGTGTTTGGGTTGTGGGGGAACTGGCACGTGCACCCTTCCACCCCAACCCAAGTGCCAATAATGCACTGGGATCAATCAGTGCTTAGGTTGTGGGGAAGAATGGATGCATGCACCCATTCCTCCCCACATCCCAAGCGCCAATAGCAGTGCAGGGGCAGGGTGGCTGGGAAGCCAACCGGGGACTCCCCGTTCACCTTCCCAGCCACGGTGCCCCTACCCCCTGCAGTGGTGGTGTGGTTGGAAAGGTGAACAGGAAGTTCCCAGTCAGCTTCCCAGCCATGCCGCCCCTGTGCCACACCGCACCTTTGGACCATAAGATGCACCCTCATTTCCCCCCACTTTTTTTTGAAAAAGTGCATCTTATGGTCCAAAAAATATGGAAAGTCCCATTTACTTTTCAGTAGACATGGTTAGGATTGCAGTAAAAAAAGGCATCCATAAACAACTTTTTCATTACTATTTAATTTACTATATTCAAATTAGCATACAAATATGGATTCAGGTTTGTGATCATCCATGCTACGCACATCAGGTTTAGCCCTGAGTGTCTCTGTAGCAGAATATGCTACTTATACCAGCTGAGAAAATATACCCTCTTGTTGGTGTTGCTCCACCTAAGATCAGGAGAGACATAGCAGTGGACACCGAGAGAACTAAGCAAGGAATGACCCTCAGCATCTTTTGAATGGATCAGAGCCTCAAATCCGATGGCTCAGATCCAGAAGAGATTTATGGCAAGAACAAACATTCTTGAGGGTACACAAGAGCAAAACCAAATTAAAAGATGGAGGAAGGAGCTCACTGGGCATGAAACATCATCAAAGGAGGATATAACTGAGGAAATCAACCTCTCCTACATCTCTTGGAGGACTCTGAGTAAGCTGAGGGTCAGAGTCCCTAAATGTAAGACCCACATGCTCAAGTGAGGACTGATGATGGACAACAACACATGGTATGAATGTGGAGAGATTCAGAATCCATTTCCTCTACTGATCTGTTGATTACTGCCAGAAATCTACACCGATGAACACTTAGGTCTGGCCAACGATAAAGCCAAGAAAGTGGCTTCATTTTTCCTGTCCAAGGTTTATTCTGGACACTAAAGAAGAAGAAGAAGCAGTAAAAAACCAAAAACAAAATAGTATCCCCTCCAAAAAAGGTAGATATATAAAATGTTTCTGTGCATAGAAGGAAGATCACCATGTTTTCCAAAATGAATTTGCCTGAGGGTCAAATCAGGTGCTACAGTTAGCTCACCATTAAAAGAAGAAAACATATTTGGGTTTCAGCCACAACAATGCTTTTTAGTGTCTGAGCTGTCCGAATACAAATTAAGGATGGAGCTTCACTCCTGGTGAAACATTATAAAACAAAGAAAGCTAACTTACAAGCTGTTGAATACCAGATTTTAACACTTAAGGAAATGTGGCTTGCTATATGACTGGCTTCGTATGACTGGCTTTAGAGATCCTGTTGTCACTTATGTCATCATCATTAAATCAGTAGGATAGGTGAAAAGCAGAGGTCCTTCTCTGTAATTGCATCGGAGCTTTCAAATGTTTTCACTTAGTGAGACCTGTTGGTCTCCTTCTACATTCAGAGGCACTTTGAAAACACATAATCAGGAGCATGTTTTCAAACTGAAAGTTTGATCAGTCTTATTAGAAAGCAAAATTTAGGAAATACATTGGGAATTAACATCTGAGTAAAGATGTATAGGATTGAGGTGTTCTGTCAAGTTTGTATTGGTTGGATGCTGTTGTCTTCTAGGTCTAATTGCAGATCTTGAATTTTTGGTTTGCTTTATTTCAATTTTTTTTTAAAAAAAATCATAAGCTGCTTTCAATATATTTTCTTTCAGAATGGGCAGAAATATGTCAGCAATAATTTCCACCTATCAGTGATGTTACTGGATGTTGTGCTGGAGGAACATTTTCTACTTCTTCTGTGGCTATAGAGGGGATATACAGAAGGAGTACCCACAAGCCAGATGTCAGGGCGCATGCAACAACATCCTTACAGTTGTTTACATCCAACTTACAGGATAAACTCCTTATGAATAATAGTGACAAAATCATTGGGAATGAGAGATCCACTGAATATTTTTCAACCACATCTCCAGATAAATACATAAACACAGATAAAAAACAGATACAGTAAAACACCAGATAATGATTGGGTCGGATAACACTAAAATCACATAACGTTAAGTAATCTGGGGAGGAGAATTGGATCGAATAACATTAAGGTCCTATGGGATGGATCGGATAACAACCGCTAGAGCCAGTGCGGTTACACTGTATCTCTATGGAGCTTTAACGTTATCTGATCCATCCCCTAGGATTTTAACATGGATCAGATAATATTAAAATTGGATAACACCAAGACTTGTGGAACCAAGTTTTAGCGTTATCTAGTGTTTTACTGTACACACAAACACCAGCAAGAATTCAGAACTTTCAGAACATGGATTCTTTCCTACAATCCTTTTATAAAGTGTATTATATCTTCAAATGCTAGTCTTGTGCATGAAAATTCAGCTTTCCCGGTGTCAATAAATAGTGCACATCCATGGAATCCATCTGGTAAATGGGTCCAGGTCACAGGCACACCATTCTCCTCTAGTCGTTTCTTATACAGCAGACCATCATCTCTCAAGATGTCATATTCACAGGTCAAAATGTATGTCTTGGGGAGCTGTTGAATGATAGCATCCTCATCTTCTATTGGTGACTGAAATGTCTTGTCTTCAATTCTGAGCTTTTTACACAGTTCATTGGAAAATGGAAGTGACAGTGGGGGTTCATAACCTCTGGTTTTAAATATTTCTGGGATGTAGTCAGCACTAAACCATTTCTTATATGTCACTTTCTTGCTCTCAGGAACATGGGCATTGTTCATAAAACCTTCCAAGTTGCTAGGTTCTTCATTCAAGTACCTAAAGCCAAGTGTCAAAGACCTTTTCAAGGTCAAGCCAGGACCAAAGCGGTTTTGTTGATGAGATGGCAATGCCACATTCAAAAGCTGGAGTAAAGGGTACACTAGGATTTGCGCTTCAATCTTTGGAACATGCATCTTTTTTACCAGCTCTCGGCAAACAACAGAAACCAATGCTCCTCCACTACTTTCCCCAATAAGGACAATACTGCGAACATCCACTCCATAGGAGTTTGCATTCTCCATGAAGTATTCTGTGGCATCAAGACAGTCTGATAGTTGTGCTGGATGCTGATGCTCAGGTGCTAACCGATAGCTGAAAGAACAATCAAAGCATTGGTTCTCAAATTCTGTCAAAACAATAGTATTGCCAAACCTTGCATAAAGAGCGCCTCCCTTAAAGAGTAACTCACTTAAAGAGCAGAATTTTCTCTGAATGTTCGCTTCGCTTAACAAATAAAACCAACCAAAAACTCGTTAACAAATAAATTGGGGTTCACAATCCCTCCCACAATTGGTAATTTACAATGGTGTTTTGCTTAAAGAAGAAACTCGCTTAAAGAGCAATCCTGTGGAACGCATTATGCTCTTTAAGTGAGGTACAACTGTGATTTTGTCAGGAGGACCTTAGACAGGATTGGACAGTTCCCCTGAAGCAACCACTATTTCACTCATTTGGGCAACAACCATTAAAAGAGCACTATATCATTGTTGCAGTTTATTCCCTTTGCAATGAACCATGACCAAATATTCAGCTGACTTGTTCCTTTTTAGATATAACGGTTATGCTGCCTATGGCAAGTAGAGTACATTCTGCTTCCCTTCTCAGAATGAAATCAAAGATAATAGGAAACCAAATATTTTCAGATATTACAACATACTTCCAAGCAGACATGGCTTCTAAGCATGAAAGACGTATATGTATAGTATTGCTAAATCCTGCTATGGTAATAAAGTAGATCAGGGGTCCTCAAACTTTTCGGGCCGAGAGCTGGTCACGTGGTTGAGTGTGCCAGTCACATGGTTCCTTCTACTGGAAGCTGAAGTTAAACATGCTTGTGCATGGCATAACACTGCCGTAAATGACACACGGCTGTCGTAAACGTTTTTTATGACAGCTGTGGGTAATTTATGGCAGCATTATGCACATGCATGGACACATTATGCACACACACATGCACATTTTGCTTTCACTTCCATGAGTGATATGGGCTGGATGGTTTGGCACCACAGGCCAGATCCAGCCTGTGATTTGTAGTTTGGGCGCCCCTGGAATAGACCATATTGGCAGCGACTCAACGCCAAGTGTCAGGCAGCAGTTAACTAACCTGACAACCCTGAGGACTAACAGCCTTGGGTGCAGAAGTGTACAGAGAAGGATGATGGTCCCCAAGTGGATTAAATCCCACTTGAATTCATCTTGATGGAAGGCAGCAGTTTCATCAATACTGTTCTAGGGCTGATGAGGACTTTGCATGTCAAAAGGGCTCAGGACCAGAAAGTGACTCAAGGAACTGGATCAGTGGTACAGGGGTCATGCTCCAATGCAGAAGGATGGAAGGCCACAGCATTATATTCTCAGGACAGTCTTCCTGGCTGATCACCATGATGATTGCCAATATTTGGATTCAGATAAGGCAGAATAATAATAATTGCTACATATCTGACATTTAGTTCTCTTTGTTTTGTGATTAATCAACAGCTGAAATACTGGGGAACACAGAAAGAGCCTCCTTAATGATTGTGGTATCTTTTAACCACAATCGGGTGTACCCCAGGCAATGGCAACCTTGTGCCAGCTAATCTTTCTCACACTAGGTCAGACTAAAGGAACTAACGAATGACTTCACCAAAAGGTGGCTTCATTTTGGCAGTTTCATGTTGGGCTTAGACATGGAAGAAGCTTAGTGTTAAATAATGTGCAACTTTCAGTCCATTCTGGCAAATAAAAAGTCCGTGCCCCAGTTCTCAAGGGTGCACATGCATGTACCAAGCCAGCCTGAGCATGTGTCCCCTGGGAATTGCTGTGTGGACTCTTTTTCTGTTGGTTAGGAATACACCAGAATCTTCTGATGCTAAGTAACAGGATTTTAGTCATTTGGAAGTAAAAGTGGGATTTATCTCCAAGTCCGTTTGTTGAAGGATGGATACCTGTGGAAATCCCATGGAGGTGCATGCATTAGCCTGAGGAAATATGCATGCTCTTTAATGCTTACTTTGACCCCGAGGTTTGCCTTCATTGGCTAAGCCAGGGGTTCCCAAACCTTTTACACCACAGGCCTGACCATGCACCCCAGACAACTGAGTGGGTCGGATCACACTCCTGGAAATGGGAGTAAATGCACCCGCTTCCACATGCATGACAGCCGCGAGTGCATTTATGGTTGATGTAACCACATTTACGACAGCTGTGGGTACATTTATGGCTGGCAAAAATGCATCTGCTTCCACTTCTGGGTCCAGCAGTGGTGGGCCATATGAAATGGTGCTGCGGGTCAGGGCCAGTCCACCAACTGGGCTGGCCCTGGGTTAAGTGGTTGTGCTTCCTTCTTTAAAGCACTGTCAGTATGCCACCAGAGGGCAACAAACCTTTGAAAACATGATGGGGCTTTAAGCTAAATGTTGGATGCATAAAATTACCACTTCTTGAATTTACAGAACCCCATTGCAAGGGAGAACAGCTCATTGTTGGTCCAGTGCTAGAAACTGAGTTTAGCCTTTGCCTTGTACACATGTGAATTGTATATTTTACGCTTTGTAAACTGTGTACCAAGAACAGACATATATGGTAAAAATATTTTGTTTTCTATATTGCACATATTTGATTGATAATACAGTAGTGTGAAATGCATTTAAGGACAGTTTTAGGATCCTTGAGTTTTAAGAAAATGAAGTCCAACAATATGTAACAAAACAAAAACATTGTGGAACTCTTTTGTTTGATGAAATAGATCAGGGGTTCCCAACCTCCCACCCAGCAATGGGATGTAACAGGTTCTCACCAGTTCACCAGAACCAGTAGTAACTTTTCGCAGTGTCCCGGAGAACCTGTAGCAGCTTTTGGGGGGAACCACCTTTGGGGCTTACCTTTTCACTGGTTCCCCCACTGCGCATGCATGCCAAGCACTTGGTGTACATGCATGCCTACAGTGCTTGGCACGTATGCACGGCCTCCTTGCTGTCCTTCTAAGCGGGGAGGAGGAAGAGAAGCTGCTAGCTTGAAGCTCCCTACAGCCTGCTCCCCAGGGTAAGTAACTCACCTCTGGATGTTGTGTGTCTGTGTGTATTTTAATGTGTATTTAATACATTTACCTATATTGACGTACTACCACAGTTCCTAAAAAGGCCTGGCTGGTGGCCTGGCTTGGGGTTTTTAAACAAAGTCTTGGAGTTACCTTATCAATAAGCTACACCTGTGCTGTTCCAATTGCTGTTCCAGTTGGAGAACCCTTAAGGAGATAAAGCTGTTTTACATTTACATTACGGCATATTACCCTAGAGAACTGGTATGATGACCATATCCATCTTGCAACATGGTGCTGCCCAAGCACTTATACTAACAGGTAAGTGATAGGTTTGTGTTTGGGGTGGGTGGATTTATGTTTGGGGTGGGGGGTGGGGTGTTTTGGTGGATGGGTGTATTTTAATGTAATTTTTTATTTATTTAATTTATTTACGGATTTGTGTTGTGGGTGGGTGGGTGGGTGGGTGGGTTGAGGTGTGTGTGTGTGTGCTATTTTTTATTTTATTTTTTATTTGGCCATGCCCACATCATGACATCAAGACGTTAGCTCCGCCCACACAGTGATGCTGTCATGGTGGGGTAGTAAAATTTTTGACATCCCACCACTGCTCCCACCCATGGGTCAGACCCAGTCCCCGGCACCATTTCATATAGCCTGCTGCTGCCACCACTGCCACACCTGGAAGTGGAAGCATATATGTTTATGACATCCGTAAAACATGCCTGCGCATGTGTAGATGCAGTTACGTCAGCCATAAAAGTGCCTGTGGCTGTCATAAATGCAGAAGTGGGTGCATTTACTTCTGCTTCCAGGGAGTCTGGGCCATCCTGCTCATCTGTCCAGGGGGCATGGTCAGGCCAACGGCAGAAAGGGGTTGATAAGCCCTGAAGTAGATTGAAATCCACAAAAGCTGCTGGTGGTGGTGGTAGCGGTGTCTAAGTAAGACGTGAAATTGCCAAAATGAAGGCACCTTTTGGTGAGTTGATTCTGTAGTTCCTTTCACCTGACCTATGGGAGAAAGATTAGCTGGCCACACAAGGTTGCTGTTCTCAGAGTACGTCCGATTATGGTTCAAAAATACCACAAGCTTCGAGGAGGCTCTTTCTGTTTTTGTTTTTGCTCTACTTTTGTTACATGTGCAGAAACAGACTAAGACAACTACCTCTTTGAAAACTGCTAACATGGGTCCAGCAATACTTATTATTAGGGACATGCCTCAGGATCAGAAATTATTCAGAATTCAAGGCAGAACAGGCTATTTGTAAGTTCCCAAACTGATCCAAAGGCAAAGCGAGGACGTCTAAAGGGATTTGCTCTAAGCTACTGGATTTTGGCACTTTGGTGGTTATAAAGGCTGTTTTTTTTTTTTAAACCTACTCACTGGGGAAAAATTATGCTGTAACAGAAGAATCAAGAATTCCAAAACAAAAGGAGATAGACAGTTTTTGTGCCAATGAAAAGCCAAACTCTCCTGGAAATCCCAGTCATGGAGCTCCATTCTTGTGATCAGTGGCCATTTTGTGAGGCAGGCATATTAGACTCAACAGGAAGAGATTCATATTCACATCACTTCAGTTCTTAAGGAACAGGTTGAGTTTGCATTGAATAAATTGCATGACTCCCCTCAGGGAGAGGGAAGGAAGGAAGGAAAGAGGCATCGAAGGAATCTGTTTGAATACAGGATGTCAAATGGTAGATGATGGCACTGAGTTTCAATTTCAATGTCAGAGCTCTTTGTTTTCTTCATTTTCATGGTCCCTCCCACCAATTATTTCAACAAATACCAATATGTACATACACTATGCACTGTATTTGGATGCAAATGGAATTGGAAAGGGTACAAATTAGTTAGAAACAAATGAACTGTGATTTGTAAGACAAATAATTTCCAATGAGTATAAAATGGATGATGCTCACACACTCTTCACCTCCAGGTGCATGCTGGTATATCCGTGCAATCGGGGTTTGTCCCATCCCTCCTTGCCTCTGGTGCCCTGGGGCGCCAATAGCAATGTATGGGATTCCCCTCAACCTCCCCAATTGGCGCCCCCACCACTCCCTGTCCAGCACCTTCCCATGGTACACCCCTGTTCACCTCTGCCAATCAATGACATGCTTGAATGCTCAACTGTATGTTTTTTGCTGTTGCCGTTCACTATCAAATTGGAGGGAGGTATTTGACTGAAATAAACTGGAAGTATAATTTCAAATTCCCCTTATGATGTTAGATTGCCTCCCTACCCCCAAATCTCCTTTCTTTTTGGTAGCACAATTAAATTATCTTTGACTAGAATCTGACTACTTCAATGGCCTTATCTCAGCCATTTATTAGATTTCTTTTGTTCATGTGATTTGACATAAATTGCATGCACGTAAATGCTGCATTGATTGGATTTCTGTACAATGGTCAGAGAAAGATACTCCTCAAAGAATGGAGAACTTTTCAAGTACATTCAGGTTTCCCCTGGGTAGTGCCAAAGAGCCAGCTAATCCTTCTGAACCAGAAGCATTGCATCATAAAGTTATTGATAAGCAAAATGAGTCAACAAATCTTTTTGGGACCACAAATGACAATAATTTCTATAAACATATGAGATATTGCTTCATCTAAAGAGGAAAAAGAACCTATGGTCAATAGACTCCCCTATTGAGTTGCTATATTTACAATCAACCCTCCCATAAAGAGCACCTCACTTAAAGAGTAACTCGCTTAAAGAGCAGAATTTTCTCTGAATGTTCGCTTCATTTAACAAATAAAACCAGCCAAAAACTCGCTTAACAAATCGGGATTCACAATCCCCCCACAACTGGTCACTTACAATGGTGTTTCATTTAAAGAGCAAATTCGCTTAAAGAGCAATCCTGTGGAACGCATTATGCTCTTTAAGCGAAGTACAATTGTATATACAAACTTCCATCAAACAGTGCTCAAATGGTAACTAGCAGTAGCAAAATGTAGCATATGCATTATCTAAATCACATAAATAGGAAAGAAAATAGACAATAAAATCACTTACTCTACAAACACAACTACTGAATCACTTTCTCGAGCAAGATAGCGGCAGACTCGCTCATAGGTTCCTGGAGGTAGGAGAAAGTATTGTTTAAAATAATGAAACATCAAGCTAATTTTCACCACAGAAGTTTCACTGATATTGCTGTTGAATTTCAGAGACTGTTTTACATTTGGTTGTTGCTTTTGTTTAAAATTTAATGGCAAACCAAAAATCAGTACAGTAGAAAGCAAATCAGAAAATCAGTTACATATTTGCCAATATCAGAGTAAACAAAACAAAAATACATGTTGTGACACTTTAAAGACTAACATGCTGTATTTTAAGGTTAGCTTTTGTGGATTAAGACCATTTTGTCAGACATAAGTATGAGATTGATGAAGTGGATTTGACCCAGGAAAGCTATATTATGCGAAAACCTTTTAAATGTATACTCTTAGACATCTTTCTTAATAACTTTAGAGGATTCTGAAATGTATTTCTGGGACGGACCTCAGAAGAGCTGTACTCTAGATCAGTGATGTGTTTCAAATTTGAAGTACAGTATATTCAGAAAACAAAATGAATTGCAAATATTGGTCCATTCTCAAGCTGGTGCTTGAATCAGAGTCAGGCTTTCCAAAGGAGTGGAATTTTGCTTCATGTTTTCAGAGATTAAAAATCCAGAACAGTAGATTCTGTTTCAGAGGATACAGGATGGATGGATGGATTCATTTATTCATTCATTCATTTACCCAACCTAGTGCTCCCCAATACCAACAGGTGACAGAGACTCAAAACTGAAAAACATGTAATGATAAATATTAAACTGATCATAATAAAAATAAAAGAAACAAACAAAATCTAAAATATAATTCTTCCTTTTGGAGAAGACTATCTAAAAAGGCATCTATGTATAGGGGGGTCTTCAATGATTTTCTGAATACTCGAAGAGAAGGTGCTTGCCAAATTCCAAAGTGAAGGGGCAACCATTGATAAAGCTCCCTTCCTAATATCACTCTTTCTTGCTTTTCTCAAGGGAAGCCATCCTCAACCCTAAAATCACAATAGTCCCCCAGATGTTTGATTTCAGCAGAAGTTCATATCTAAGAAATGGTATTTGCAACAGAAACCCGTGCTTTCTTCACAAAGACCAATCACAAAGTAAAACAAGTTAAATTTCAATCTATGGCAGGAATGAATAGCTTCTTCTGTGACAAGAAATTATCTGTTTTAATATCATGCCCAACAATGCATAGTTTGACCCCAAATTATATATTTATGACTTTCCTGGCAAAGGTTCTCCCACAAGTGGTGGTAACCTATGGCATTCTTCATCTATGTATTGAGCCTGCTTCATTTGTGATTGATGGTGGGAAAAATAAACATGTGTTTAATTTACAAGCCTGATTGCTCAGGCACATACCTCTGAGGAAATCTTGTTGTGGGCAGGCAAACAGTCTAACCATAGGTAATATTTAGTTTGACTTCCAAAGTAATACAAGATCTGTGCAACAAGAGACTGCAGTGGTCACACTTAAACTTTTGGGTCTGTGGTACTGAGGCTATGTATGTAAGTTTTTTTATTCATACTGTGGCCATAGTGTAACTCTTCTGCCTAAAAATAATAAAGGCATGTAGAAGAGGCAGTAAAGGTAAAGGTACTCTTGCTTGAAAGCCAGTTGTATCTGACTCTAGGCTTCACTGTTCTCTTATCATTCCATCAGCTAGAGAGGTGCATCTCTCTAGCACCAGAAGGAGGGCCTTCTCCGTGTCTGCCCTGGCCCTTTGGAACCTCCTGCCAACTGAGTTACATCTACAGACAGAGCTACTGCCCTTTCGGTAGGGCCTAAAAACCTGGCTGGCAGGGCAGGTGTGGGGCTCTAGTAATATGGGGTCCCATATTGGGTGGTTGATCTGATGGGACAGCCACCCCTCTCTTGCGCTTTTAAACTTTTTAAACCTTTTAACCTTTTAAATCTTTTAGATTTTTGTAAATTTATAGTTTAATATTTTAATTGATTTTTAAAAGTGATTTTGAACCTTAAGATTTTAATTTCTGAATTTGTAGGGGGATTGTTTAATTATTTTGCATTTATTGTGTATAGCCTTTCCCCTTTTCTGTAAGCCGCCTAGAATCAGGTTCACCTGATTGGGGCGGGATAATACATCTAAATAAATAAATAAATAAATAAATAAATAAATAAATAAAATAGCCAAAGAGCCAGTGCGTCTGCAGACATGCCTAGACACCAGAGTGCATGGAATGCTCTTTACCTTCCCACTGAAGTGGTACCTATTTTATCTACTTGCATTTTTTTGCTTTTGAACGGCTAGGTTGGCAGGAGCTGGGACAGAGATGGGACCTCATTCCGTTGTGCAGTACTTGGGTCTTGAACTGCTGATGTGCCAGCCTTCCAGTCAGCGTCTTAACCATTTCAGTCACTGCAGTCCCAGAAGAGGCAGTACAAATTTCATAATGCAGCAAGTGTTTATTGATATCTTTGCATGGAACAATTAACCTCTGGGCATCAGACCAGGACATATAGGGGCAATTTATTTAAACAAATTAGATGCTAGAACTGGGTTTGGCAGTCATTCCAACCTGTACTTGCTCTCCAACTGATTATTTAATCAAATGTTCTTGCCTCTGTTGATTGGTTTTAACCTTTCTCTAATAAAATGTTTGGGCACATTGATTATCAAATAAGTGATATGGATCTTTCATCCCATAGCAGGAGATGTATCTAATTCAGAGTGAGACTTTTCCCCCTCCCAATTGTCTGTGTCAATTCCTGTAGGATGACTTTGACAAGAAAATATCAGAGTTATAGGAAATGTCTTACTTTTGCCTCCAAACATTGCACATCCTCCATGTAGATAGAGTAATCCTCTTCTTAGTCCACTAGATGGCCTTTGGTGTTGGTAAATTCTTACTGGCACATGTTTAAAGTTTGAATCCCTGATGATGAGCTTTGAGTCCTTTCTTGGTGAGGGTATGGAATTCAAGACAAATCTAACACATTGAATTTGAGTGCAGATCCCCAATCTCTCGCAAATCTTCCCCTGTTCAACAAGGAGAGAAGGCAACAGTGGTGAGTCCAGACACAAGTCTACTTTATATAATGCCATTGCTATGCCTCTTTTCTCTCCCTAGAGAGCATGGGGTAGCTGACAAGAATTAAAACTACTCATTAACCATGATATTAGAGTGCCATAAAACAGTACTAAAAATGCTTAAACAATATTAACATTAAAAGCACAATTAGAAGCATTTTTTAAAAAAATGTTATAAAATGCTTTGTTGTTGTTCAGTTGCGCAGTCGATTCTGACCCTTTGCGACCCCATGGGCCACTGTCCACCAGGCTCTTCTGTCCTCCACCATCTTCCTCAACTTGCTCAGCTCTGTGCCCATTGAGTCTACAATACCATCTAGCCATCTCATTTTTGGCCGCTCCCTTCTTCTTTTGCTCTCCACCCTTCCCAGCATCAAGGGTGTCTCAAGCAAATCTTCTGTTCTCATTTGATGTCCAAAGTACTTTAGCTTCCTCTTTACTATTTGACCTTCTTAGGAGCCGTCAGGGTTAATTTCTTCTAAGACTGACATATTTGTTTTCCTCGCTGTCCAGGGGACTCTCAATACTCTCCTCCAACACCACATCTCAAAGGCATCTATTCTTCTGCACTCAGCTTTCCTTATGGTCCAGCTCTCACAACCATATATTGCCACTGGAAATACCATTGCTTTGACTATACGAATTTTTGTTTGCAATGTGATGTCTCTTCTTTTAACTGTGTTCCCCAGGTTTTTCATTGCTTGCCTCCCAAGCATCAGGCACCTTTTTATTTCATGGCTGCAATCACCATCTGCAGTGAGCTTTGATCCTAAGGAAGTAATATCTGTCACTGCTTCTACTTCTTCCCCATCTATTTTCCAGGGACTGATAGGGCCTGTTGCCATTATAGTAAAACATCGGATAACAATTGGATCGGATAACGCTAAAATCTCATAACGTTAAGTAATCTGGGGAGGAGAATTAGATCAAATAACAATAAGGTCCTATGGGAAGGATCGGATAACAACCACTAAAGTCTGTGCGGTTACAATGTATCTCTATGGAGCTTTAATGTTATCCGATCCATCCCATAGGATTTTAACATGGATCGGATAACACTAAAAATTGGATAACACCAAGACTTGTGGAACCAAGTCTTAGCATTATCCAGTGTTTTACTGTATCTTGGTTTTCTTTATATTGAGTCTCAAGCCAGCTTTTGCACTTTCTTCTTTCAACCTAATCAGGAGCTTTTTTTTAAAAAAATGTTTTATAACATCTAAATTGAGATTCTTCTTGCTGTTTCTGTCATGGTTTTAGATTAAACAGGGATGGAATGCTAGCCTGATGTGTGACCCTCCCCGTTTCTCATCAAGGGGCTGGCAATGGGGGAATTTCTCAGGTCACAGCAGCTGGAGAAAAGCAAAGCAATCATAGTTATATTCTGCCCCATAGCAATTAGTGCACTCTCTGTGTGGCTCACAAGTTAATTAGCATTTTGCCCCCAACAAGCTGGTTACTCATTTTACCAACCTCAGAAGGACCCTTGCCCGGAGGTCGATAAAAGGCTGCCAGCCGCTGGCAGTGAGAGGACACCCTTGCCTCCCTCTGGGTCCCACCATCTTTGCCCGGAGGTGAAGAAATTGCTGCCTGCTGCGGGGGGTGGAAGGACTCTGTATATTTAACTGTACTGTAACATTGTATTGTTGGAGTATATTTCTACAGTGTATTGCCCTACTGTATCATTATATTGTATTGTTAGATTTTATCTTTACACTGTATTGCTTGCATTGCTTGATTGTATTACTATGTATTTGAATGTTGTAATTGACTGTTTTATTTGGTATTCATTGTAGATTCTGTTGAAATTGTGATGCTTATTAATTTGTAATTATATATTTGTCTGTAAACTGCCCTAAGTCAGTTTTTACCAAGTAGGATGGTATATAAATCTAATAATAATAATAATAATAATAATAATAATAATAATAATAATAATAATAATAATAATAATAATAATAATAATAATAATAATAATAATAATAATAATAATAGAAGGCTGAGTCAACCTTGAGTTCTGTTCAGGATCAAATTCACAACCTTTTGGTTGCAGGACAGCAGTTTAATCACTGTGCCACCAAGTGGAGAGGTTTACTTATTTGGGAAGTGTGATCGCTTAAAATGGAGATACAGTTGTGGACGTCAAATGCTGTCTTGGAAAAGCAGCAGCAATCTTCCAGAGAATGAATAAGATCTGGTCCTCACCATTTATTTGCTGAAAATTAAACTCCATTTGTTCACCTACATCATGATCCCAACATCCATCTATGCCTGCAAGACTTGGAAGGTGTCAGCAAGTAACAACAAGAGACTTGATGTGTTCCAGCAGAGGTGCCACCACAGAATTTTAAAGATTCACTGTTTTGACCACATTACTAAGGAGGAAGTGCTTTGATGGAGTGGGTCGTGCAAATTGCATAACATCGTAGCATGAAGAATGGCAGGCCATATGGAGAAAACCGGGATCCTCAAGGTGACAATAAATTGGACCCCTCCTAATGCCAAATGACAATGAGGAAACCCTTGAAATACATGGTGAAGAACTTTCATGGTAGACTTAAAGACCTTGGAAATGACATGGAAGGAGGCCGAAGGACTCTCCCAAGACTGAAACTGCTGGAGATCACTTGCTGCCTGATATGCTACATAGCATGGGAGGATCTAAGTCTGAGAAATATCTAAATTCAATAAGCCTAACATTCTTGAGATCCCCACTTCCTGCTTAAAAGCCTTCTTGATGACAGAAGGACAAGCAGGAGGCAGACCTATTAGTTGTGGTACCTTTTGGTCCGAAGAGCAGTAATATAAATTGGAGTAAGCAAGTAAGTAAAACTGAGCTTCACAAGGCAGGACATTTCAAAGACACTGAAATGGCTTCTGAAGCTGCTTGTTTTGATTTTCAGATGACAAGCTTCCAAACATTGTCTTTGTTGCCGTTTTCCTCTACAACTGCTGTACAATAAGCCAACAAGAAAATTATACACCCAAGCACACCCTCAAGACAGGTCAAAGGCTTCTCTGAAAATAAGGTGTTAACTTGCTACCTGAAGGTGTTCAGTGCTGAGGTTAGATGGGCTTCCTTAGAAAGAATATTCCACAATCCAGGGTGCTGCTGTAGGCAAAAAAAACCTCAACTCCTTACAGATATACTGTATATCCAAAGCTCTGACAGAACAAAGAAATCTGATGCTATTCAGTCTGATGAAGGAAGGTGGATGTGTATGTTCTATCAGATATAAATGCTATGCAGTCTTTCTGTTACCTAATATTTTGAAATTCACCCTTTAGTTTAAGTTATTTTCTTTTATTTTTAAATAAAGTTCTTTGAACCTTTCAGTTTTCCCTGAAATAATAATCAGGCAACCATTTGCACGAAACATTACATGTTCAATGTTCCCCAGAGCACAGACCTTTTCCCCTAAGGTAGTGGCAGATGATGCCTGTATCACTTAACACCCATTTGCTGACCATATTTTAGTCTAACATCAATGAAGTTTTATTTTGTACCCCCACCCCCCTTCATTGACCATTGGGTCTTCTTCAATGGTCTACATTTGTAAACTTAAGCATTGCACAATACAGTTAAATGGAGCCTGGAAATTAATAGAATAAATACATAATATTTATTATTCAAATTTATATCGCCGCCCCACTCCGGAGACTCCAGGCAGCTCACAAGGAAGCAAAAACAAATCAACATCTAAAAATTCCCATTAAAAACACCCGCCCTAGCAATAGATTAAAAAGTAGAAGTTACCCAATCTCAAACAACAAGTTAAAATTTAAAATACTTGAAAATTAAAATTAGAATTAATTAAAATAAAAAAATAAAAGAGAGAGCGAATAACATTTACAGGATTAACCAGCAGGTTGGGGTTGCCCTATTGCTGGCATCCCATACCTGCCCTGCCATCCAGGTTTTTAATCCTTTCCTGAAAGGCAGCAACTCTGTCTGAAGATGCAACTCAATTGACAGGAGGTTCCAGAGGATCTGAGCAGACACAGAGAAGGTCCTCCTTCTTGTGCTAGAGAGGTACACCTCTCTAGCTGATGGCACAGTTAGAGAGCCTCTCTGGTCTGCTCTGGTGGGATGGACAGATGTTCTCAGGCAATGTGGTCTCTTAAATATCTTGGCCCACTACCATGCAGAGCTTTAAAGGTCATTACCAGCACCTTGAATTATACCCAGAGGCATATTGGTAATCAGTAAAGCTCTTGAAGCAGTGGTGAGACAAGGGCATACCGCCCGCACCCCAACACCACCCAAGCAGCCGCATTCTGGATAAGTTGTAGCCTCCAAATGGTCTTCAAGGGCAGCTCCATGTAGAGCACATTACAATAATCAAGTCTGGAGGTGACCAGACCATGTGTGATGATGAGCAAGGAGTCTTGGTCTAGGAGTGGGCGTAACTGGCATATTACTTGAAGCTGTGCAAAAGTCCTCCTGGCCATGACTGCCAGGTGGCTGATCTTGGAGTCACCTTTGACATATGTTAATGTGTTAATCTTACCTCAGGAAACTAAATGTCTATCACTCCTGCTGGCCAAAGTCATTGTTTAGCTTGAAGTTCAGCTCTTGGTCAACATTGAAGTTTATTTCCTTTAAGATAGGAATGTACTGTATAGGTAGCTTCTATGGAAATATTTCTGTTTGTGTCTGATTATGAAATTAATATTGGATTTTATGTCTTCTCATTCCAATGAAAAGTTAAATGAAAAATTATAACTAAAGGACAGCTCTGATATTAAATCAATGCAGATATGTGGAAGAAAAAAAATACCCTTTGCCCTCAGAAAATTCTTATCAAAAGATTCAAATTAGGTCTTCTACTCAGGCACATCAGCCAGATGTTGAAGTCAAAACCTATTGTTGAAGCTGGCAGAGTGGAATTGCCAATATACATATCAATGTGTTTGCAAGAAGTCAAGAAGCCAGTTTTCATGGGAGAACTGGCCCCCCATCTATGATGTACCAACAACCTGATTGGCCATGGACGTTTCGCTCATTTTTGCAATCTCTGATATGATTTGGCTTTCATTGTGAAGGCTGGGATGCATAATTAAAAGAGAGTGTTTTGTTACTGTATTATTTTGTTCTTGAAGAAACATGTATTGTTTTTGTATATTATCATTTTCATCATCATTTTCAATTTATATCAGAAAACAAAATATAAAACACTTTAAAGATTAGCTGCTATATTTTTATTGTTAGCTTTCGCTGATCAAGTCCACTTCTTCAGACAAGGAGGGAAGCTTACAGGCATGGTCTATATACACCAAATTCAAGGGTCAAAGGGAGAAGGGCCTGCTCAAGCAGGATGACAGGCAAGCAAGCACAACAATACAGTTTCCCACAATCATCAGCAACAATAGATTATTCAGATTAGATCTAAATCTCTCCCTTTAAATCTCAAAGGTGCAGGGAAAGCCCATTCTGGTCAACCTCTTACCTGCATGTCAGAAAACAAACAAAAACACTGTACCTGGTTACTTCCTGTTTTGCTAAAGAGAATTGGCAGAAAGGTTGTAATATAATATATAAAATATCTAGCGGCATTTAGCAATCTGTGTATCAAATCTGATAATGTCCCAGATACCCTTCGCTAATATTTAATCCTCTGCGATGTTTTTGTGTTACTGATCTGCTATACTATCTTTTGATCTGTGTACTCATCTTCTTTGAATAGCCATGAGTTTTCCCTTTGTCTTCCTAATCTGTAGCATTCATCTGTAATAATCTGCAGCATTTAGTTTGGTTGTCTTTGCAGCCACATGAATCATTATAAAAACTGAACTCTGAAGTCAGTACCTGACGTGATTACTAGCTTTTCCCCATCTGCCTAGTTTTCGGTCAAAACACAGGTCCTTTGCCCTTTTTAAATGGTGCCTTTTGGGGCGGGGGCGGGAATGTCTGTACTGCTATTGTTTTTTAAATTTTTCTTATTTCTTTTCTAAGTAAACTTCTCTCATGTGTATCAATCAACTTGTCTGTGGCTCATTTCTTAGTTAGGGGCTCATTATGTTGGTGGACTTTATTTGAATTGAGATGGTACCTTCAATTCAATAAACTCCTTTTTATTTGAACCCACAATCCAATGTGGTCTTTTGGTTCCTGATTCAACCCTGCCTGTGATACGTTCCCTAAATTTAAAAGGTAACAATTTTTCAGGTAATATTTCAAAAAAAAAAAAGTTGCATTCAAGGGTACAGCAACAAACCGCAATACATCAGCAATTAAGGTACTGTACTGTGTAATATTTCAAGATATATTGCTCTGGCCTTTTTGTAAGGAAGGACAGAAAGAAAACACACACATACACCAATGCACACAAATGCACATGCACCTGAGCAGACTCACTTATATCCTACTTTTACTGCATTTCAGCAACACTTTGTGGAAGAGGGATTGTCAAGACAAATCTGGGTAGGTGTCAAAATCTCTACAATAAAACTGCCTAGCAAGGAGATTTTTTAAAAACACTTAGCAAACTGGTTTGGCAAGCAGCATCACACCCTTCTTATCCCCACTGAATATCTCCTGGGGCAGTCTCACACACTATGCCAGTCTCTGCTCACACAAGTGGTTTTTAGCTAATTAAGGCTTGTGTACACATGGTATTATGAGCAGCTTGCATTGGGCAAAATAGGATCTCTAGTAGGTCCAATGTGCTATTTGGAAGAGCCTCAAGAGAACATATTTGGTCAACAGAATCCAGCTGTCAATTTGTCAGTCTTGTGAAGTGGTTTAAGAAGAGTGCTTACATCATGATATTTCAAAATTAAACACTTCTTAAACTCTGCGGACTTATTGCTTAAGATGCTGAGCGTGATGACTGGAAGATAGGTAGGGCGGCAGTTTGAGACCTGAGTGCTGCATGACAGAGTGAGCTCCTGTCTCTGCCCCAGCTCCTGGGAAGCAAATGCTTGTTAAAAAATGCAGTGCAGCCTGCTGTCAAACTATACATTTGCTTTCCTAATATATGTTTCCCATTAATCATTTAAGTCTTTAAAATGATACAGCAGATGTTTACTCCCCTACTACATGCTTTTTTTCACTTCCTTGACCCCTCCATAGAGCAGAGGAAGTGATTAATTTGACAATATTGTAAAATGGCACTCTTCTTAATCCACTTGAGGACCTCGATAAATTAGAAAAAAAGATAAGCATACACATGCTGAAAATGGTCTAAAATAGACCAATCATACCCATACAATATATATAACCACATGAAATGTCTGCAACCACTGCTTGCTAACAAGTCTGGATCTTTGGCTGAAAACAGAGATGACACCACCCCCTAGAGTTTAACACAACTGGCCGTTGAGCACAAATACAATAAATTGCAAATATCATAAAATAAACAAATTTATGTTATTAACAAATGTAGCATTAAATAGAATTAAACAAATGAAAACAGCCTTGAACATCTCAGGCATGTTAATGTGTGAATCTGACTACCATGCTGGCTGCTGAGTTGACTGCTGGAAGGTTAAATCTTCAAGCAGTAACAGAGCCAAGATACATGTTCTTCTAGTACCAAACTCATTTGTTAATCATCAGTTCATCATACAAATATAGAATCAAGTGCAGATATTTGCAAGAGACATACAGTTGTTAACAATTGATCTGACAAGAGTTACAGAAGGAAGGAAGGAAAAATATTTTTTCAAAGCTTACCAAATTAAATGACCAGATAAACCCCAGGTGATATAGTCGGACTTTTATAGGGTCTTTGGTTCCTTGAGGAATCTCTATTTTCATGAAAGCCCGGTAAGCAAACAAACACAATTCCAGGAAAAAGAGAGGAACTGTGATATACATGGAAAATGTGAACAAACCCTGTAAAAAATTCATTGTTCTTTCCTTGGAAGAGCAAAACACAATTCTGTACCTGCTACCTGAGCAAGTGTTGTTTTAGGTATGGTTTCCTCCCATTTAGATTGTGTAAAGTGGCAAGTAATGACATACTGTAAATGAGAGTACGCTATCCTACAATTAAGAGCTAGTATAGCTAAGGCAAGGAATATTTACATTTAATTGAGGAACTGGTTTTGCATTTGATGGGAAAGTCAGCTAGAAATTTCATGCAGAATTTCATTGGTATCAGGAGATAATTTAAGAAACCTGGCCAGATTACTGTGCAATCGATCCATAGTCTTAGTGTCTATTAAGCAACTTCTTCATCCACAAAGTACAGTTGTACCTTGCTTAAAGAGCATAATGCATTCCACAGGATTGCTTTTAAACGAGTTTGCTCTTTAAGCGAAACACAATTGTAAGTGACCAATTGTGGGGGGGATTGCAAACCCCGATTTATTTGTTAAGCGAGGTTTTGGTTGGTTTTGTTAAGCGAAGCGAACATGCAGAGAAAATTCTGTTCTTTAAGTGAGTTACTCTTTAAGCGAGGCACTCTTTATGCAAGGTTTGACTGTAGTTAATAAGCTATACTGAATTCCTTTTTCAAAGAATTGCTGTTCAGCCTTGCTGGCGATTCTGACCCTTTGTGACCCCATGGACCACTATGTGCTATGCACCCCTATTCTCCACCATCCTCCTCAACCCGCCCCAGCTTTGTGCCCAATGCATCAACAATACCATCTAGCCATCTCATTCTCTGCTGCCCCCTTCTTCTTTTGCCCTCCACCTTTCCCAGCATCAAGGCTTTCTCAAGTGAGTCCTCTCTTCTCATTTGATGTCCAAAGTATTTTAACTTCATCTTCAATATTTCACCTTCCAAGGAGCAGTCAGGGTTAATTCTTTTAAGATTGACCTATTTGTTCTCTTTGCTGTCCAGGGTACTCTCAAAATTCTCCTCCAGCACCACATTTCAAAGGCATCTATTCTTCTGCACTCAGCTTTCCTAATGGTCCAGCTCTCACAACCATACATTGCCACCGGAAATACCATTGCTTTGACTATGCAGACTTTTGTTTGCAATTTGATGTCTCTACTTTTCACTATGTTCCCCAAATTTCTCATAGCTCTTCTCCCAAGAATCAGACGCCTTTTTATTTCATGGCTGCAATCACCATCTGCAATGACCTTGGATCCTAAGAATGTAAAGTCTGTCACTGCTTCTACTTCTTCCCCATCTATTTTCCAGGGACTGATAGGGCCTGTTGCCATTATCTTGGTTTTCTTGATGTTGAGTCTCGAGCCAGCTTTTGTACTCTCTTCTTTCAACCTAAGCAAGAGCTTCTTTAGGTCTTCCTCACTTTCTGCCATTAGGGTGGTTTCATCTGCATATCTCAAATTGTTGATGTTTCTCCCAGCAATTTTAATTCCAACTTTTGATTCAACATTACTGAAGCCCTCTTCTACAAAAATAGCAAGTACAGGGCGGGAAAAGCACATGATGGCTGCAGTTGCTGCCTAAACAATCCTCGATATGAATTTTGTGCCTCAAACAGATGTGTATAATCTGGAATTGAAAGTCTTATTGTGACAGACATGTAATGAAACAGCAAGCACAGTGTGGCAAAATGAGAAAGACTGGTCCTATTATTGCCTTATCAAAGGGAATGTGTTCATTTGCTGAGGAACATAAGAAGGGGGATGATGTTACACTAATGGCTGCAGTGGTTCAGTGGCCAAGAAGCTCAAATGAAATGACCAGATACACCCCAGGTGATGTAGTTGGAGCTTTATAGGATCTTTGGTTCCTTGAGGAATCTCTAATTTCATGTCGGCAGTTTGAGACTCGGGTACTGCATGATGAATTGAGTGCCTGTCACTGTCCCAGCTCTTGGGGACATGAAAAGAGCCTCATTTGGGCGTCCCTCATTTGGGTTTTCTTCTGCAAAAACCCTTTCAACCCAGAATAATTTCTGATGCCAAATTATTATAATAGAATATATATTATAAATATATTATATATATATTATATAAATCTGAATAAATAAATAAATAAATTATTATTATGGCCTGCTTGCGGATTAACTTTAGGCATGTTGTCATCTACTCTGGGAATAAAATGCTAAATAAACCACCTGTGTTCTAGCTGCTGAAGCTCGAGATCACTCATGATATGGAATGGTACCATCCATGGATCCTTTGTATTATATCTGACATTCATGAGGTTAAACATGTTAAAATAAAGGATGTGATAGAATTAATACTGGGGAAAGGGGAACAGATATAATCAACACCTTGTATGAAGGACACTGAGCCAGTGCCAAAGTAAAGTGAAGGTTCATCCTGAAACAAGCCCAAGACATTTCTCACATTCCCGTCATTAATGTTCTCTGAGCGAGGTCACCAGCTCTCTCACTGCTCTCCACTTAAAACAAAAATGATGCAGGGAAAATGCTGCATATGTCACCGCATATTGCCTGTGTTTTGCCCCTCTTACTTCTTAAAGATAATTTGGTCGCACTTTTAAAGGGAATGTGTGTGTGTATGTGTTTGTTACTATAAGTACCTGGGCAGCACTGCCCTGCTATGTTGCAAGCTGGATATGGCCATTGTAGCTTTAAGGTTTGTTGCAATGAATGGCTAGGTGTCTGAGGTGCTACAGCTTGCTGTAGTGTACTCACTTACTGCCTAGCCCAAATAAGGGTACCACAATAATTCTTATGTATGCTCAGCTATCCTCTGAGCATACATAAGAGTCACACCTGAGTGGCATTTTTGGGGCTTCTTGTTTCAGCTTGATGGTTTGACTTGGCTTCCTTTATCGGTTTGCTGTTGGTTTGCTTTGCTTGCTTGCTTCACTGCCTGCCCTTGGCTGCTGTGTCCATTCGTCTGCCAAGGTTGATGCCAAGCTGCATTGGAACTGCAAGAGACAGATGAGCTACAAGGGGAATTGCTTAACAGCTTCTTCGAGCCTGTAGAACTGTCTTCAAACCAACGAGGCCTGCTGCCCACATTTGTTAGTGGCATTTGGGTAAGCAGAGCAGAGAGCTGTGTGCTCTAACTTTGCAAGAGAGACTGTGTGTTGGACTTCCAGTCAATCACCCTCCCAAGGTGTCCAGCACACCCCTGGATCCAACTCTATGGTTTCCAATGAATGCACAAAATATTATGATTTGATTTGTCAGAACTTAAATTTATGTCCTTTGGTGATAATTCTGATAAGAATTTTGATCTTGCAATACTTTTTGTAGGATTATATATTAGAGTAATGTGTGTGCATTACTTTAACACTATGCATGTTAAAATAATATATGGACATACTGTATATAATAAAGATATATATATAGAGATGCATTCATTTATTCAAAAGAAGTTAAATGCCTGATTCATATTTGCTGACAGTTATGTTATTTAACTCACAGTATTTAATAAAATGTTGACAGCACTTATATCACATCTACATCTGCTCCTGATTCAAAATGGCTACCTTGACCTCATGTAGTTAATTAGGGCAACTATTTTGGTAACTTTGTTGGTTATGTATGCAGTATCAAATTAACTAATGAATACCTAAATACCTCAAGAAATAAATATATTTATGAAGTAGGCAGCTATCCCAACTATAGTTGGGTTGTCATATGACCTGACTTTAAGTAGATCCTGAGCCTGATCAGCAAGATGCCCCTCATGCCCATTTCCACAATTGACTGGCCCTAAAACAGTCCCCCATCCACTATTTCACTTCTTTTATCTGTGACATCACAATGGTCTCCATCTTGTTTCATGTTATAGCCCCAATCTCAATTTGCAGGTGGTGGTGATGTGGCAATTCTAGTCTTTTAAACACAAATGGGCAACTGTAGAGAACTAGGGAATCAGTTAAACTCAGATCATACCAGGTTCAGAAATGGCCATTTTCAGATATTAAAAATGTTAATAGTGGGGATACTTGTCCTTAAAAAAAAAAAAGGGCAGGGGTGAATGGCACTGTTTCTCTTGAAGAAAAAACACCCCCTTTTGACAATCTCTCTCTCTCTCTAATATTTGGGCTTACAGAAATGCCTCTGATCCCCATCCCTCCTTATATGACCGATCTCTGTGGCTCGATTATCCTCCCCTCCTTTTTTTTTTTTGGTCAAAAGAAGTTAAGCAGACACACAGCTGAAGCTTCATGTATAGTATCATTCAAAATAAATGGCAAACACCAGTATACAGTAATACCCCGGATAACGTTATGACTTGGTTCCACAAGTCATGTCATTATCCAGTTTTTAGCGTTGTTTGATACATTGATCGAACAACGCTAAAAAAAAGCCCTGACGTCAGGGACAAACCACGCCGAGGCAAGGCAAGGCTTGTCCAAAATCCCCCAGCCCCCGGGTGGGTGGATTTCGGACAAGCCGAGCCCTGCCTGTTTCCTGCAACTCACTGGCCCCTACCGCTTGTTAAGCGGCCAGTGCGGTGCGGGAAACAGGCAGCCTCTGGAGTGAAACAAAGGCACGAGCGGCTGCCTTGTCTCGGTATCTGACACGAACCTTAGCTGTCAGGAAGCGAGACAAGGCAGCCGCTTGTGCACTTTGTTTTGCGGCTGCCTGTTTCCCGGATCTCCCCGGCCTCGTAGCTAGCCGCTACGAAGCCAGGGAGACCCCGGGGAGAGCCGCCTCTCCTCGCCCGGGTCTCCCCGGCTTCGCGGTGAGCCACTACAAAGCCGGGGAGACCCCATGGAGAGCCGCCTCTCCTCGCCTGGGACTCCCCGGCCTTGTAACATGCCACTACGAAGCTGGGGAGACCCCGCGGAGAGCCGCTTCTCCTCGTCTGGGACTCCCTGGCTTCTCAGCGAGCCTCTATGAAGCTGGGGAGACCCCGTGGAGAGCCGCTTCTCCTCATCCGGGACTCCCTGGCTTCGCAGCGAGCCGCTACGAGGCTCAGGAGACCCCGTGTGTCAGACAGGGTTGGGGAGGGTACGGGGAAGATCTCGCGTGCACGCGCGCGCGCACACACACACACACACACTTTTCCCATTTCTTGAAAGGAAGTAATATATATATATTTAAGTTAATTGTTTTTAACTAATATACTGTATATGTAACTTCCCAAACACTGAACAAATCCCAAAACTCAATGAAACACTATAGATTCCTTTTTATATGGACATTTAAATAATGTGCCAATATGCCCGAATTCACCATTTCCTGCAAGGGAAAAGAGGGAGACCCAGACTGAAAACAGATGTGACTCATAATTTATTCATCCAGAATACTCCAGATGTTTACCAAAGGGGACAGATGGATCATTTATCCATTTATGCTATTGTTGAGATAAATTTCAATTTACTTAGAAATGTAAAATGTGAGTGCAAATTTTGGATGTGAGAATGGGGCCAGAGGCAATCATGTGGGTCTTTCTCATACAATGGCCAAACTTAATCTGGCAGAAAGGGCCAAGCCATTGTCCCAATTCCATGTCACATGTCTTCACACTTGTAGTGGTGGCTATTGTATTTGGCAGGTAACTGCAAGGCTACCTGGATATTGTTTGACTGTGGGAGTTAAGCAAGGTGAGATCTATTTGCAGATAGGACTAAGAAAGAATCCCACCAGAAACCCTGGAGATACCCAGTGAGTCAGACCTGAATAAAAAGTTAGAACATGGATCTGGCACAGTAAATGGCAACATCCAAGTAAGGTTCTGAATCATATGGAAGCCTCCATTAGGATGGTACTACACCCAAAGGTTTCTTCATGGCTCACTTAGCCATGTGTATTTTGATCCATTGGTGTTTGGGTTGTGGGGAAGAATGGGTGCATGCGCCCCCCCCAACCCAACCACCAATGGATCAAAGTGCAGCATTGGCGCTTGGGTTGTGGGGAGGAATTGGTGCATGAGCCCATCCTCCCCACAACCCAAGCACTGATGGATCAAAACGTACAATTGGCACTTGGGTTGGGAGAATGGGCACGTGCTCCCATTCCTCCCCACAACCCAAGCACCGATTGATCCCAATGCGCGATCAGTGCTTGGGTTGGGGGGATGGGCATGCACACCCATTCCCCCCAACCCAAGCACCAATATGTCACAGCACTGATCGCACTGGGATCAATCAGCACTTGGGATGTGGGGAGGAATGCGCGCACCCATTCCTCCCCACATCCCAAGTGCCGATTCATCCCAGTACATGATCGGTGCTTGGGTTGTGGGGAAACGGGTGTGCATGCCCATCCCCCACAACACAAGCAATAATCATGCACTGGGATCAATTGACGCTTGGGATGAGGGGAGGAATGGGTGTGCCCATTCCTCCCCACATCACAAGCGCAGATTGATCCTAGCAGGTGATAGGCACTTGGGTTGGGGGTGGGATGGATGCATGCACCCATTTTCCCCCCAACCCAAACGACAATCGTGTACTGTGATAGATCAGTGTTTGAGTTGTGGGGGAACTGGCACGTGCACCTGTCTACCCCAACCCAAGTGCCAATCATGCACTGGGATCAATTAGCGCTTGGGTTGTGGGGAGGAATGGATGCACGCACCCATTCCTCCCCACAGCCCAAGCGCCAATAGCAGTGCAGGGGCAGGGTGGCTGGGAAGCCAACCGGGGACTCCCCGTTCGCCTTCCCAGCCACGGTGCCCCTACCCCTGCAGTGATGGTGTGGTTGGAAAAGTGAACAGGAAGTTCCCAGTCAGCTTCCCAGCCATGCCGCCCCTGTGCCACACCGCACCTTTGGACCATAAGATGCACCCTCATTTCCCCTCACTTTTTTTGAAAAAGTGCATCTTATGGTCCAAAAAATATGCTAAGTCCCATTTACTTTTCAGTAGACATGTGTAGGATTGCAGTAAAAAAAAGGCATCCATAAACAACTTTTTCATTACTATTTAATTTACTATATTCAAATTAGCATACAAATATGGATTCAGGTTTGTGATCATCCATGCTACGCACATCAGGTTTAGCCCTGAGTGTCTCTGTAGCAGAATATGCTACTTATACCAGCTGAGAAAATATACCCTCTTGTTGGTGCTGCTTCACCTAAGATCAGGAGAGACATAGCAGTGGACACCGAGAGAACTAAGCAAAGAATGACCCTCAGCATCCTTTGAATGGATCTGAGCCTCAGGTCCGATGGCTCAGATCCAGAAGAGCTTTATGACAAGAACAAACATTCTTGAGGGTACACAAGAGCAAAACCAAATTAAAAGATGGAGGAAGGAGCTCACTGGGCATGAAACATCATCAAAGGAGGATATAACTGAGGAAATCAACCTCTCCTACATCTCTTGGAGGACTCTGAGTAAGCTGAGGGTCAGAGTCCCTAAATGTAAGACCCACATGCTCAAGTGAGGACTGATGATGGACAACAATACATAGTATGAATGTGGAGAGATTCAGAATCCATCTCTTCTACTGGTCTGTTGATTACTGCCAGGAAATCTACACCAATGAACACTTATATCTGGCCAACGAAAAAGCCAAGAAAGTGGCTTCATTTTTGCTGTCCAAGTTTTAATCTGGACACTAAAGAAGAAGAAGAAGCAGTAGTAAAAAAACAGAAACAAAATAGTATCCCATCCAAAAAAGGTAGATATATAAAATGTTTCTGTGCATAGAAGGAAGATCACCATGTTTTCCAAAATGAATTTGCCTGAGGGTCAAATCAGATGCTACAGTTAGCTCACCATTAAAAGAAGAAAACATATTTGGGTTTCAGCCACAACAATACTTTTTAGTGTCTGAGCTGTCAGAATACAAACTAAGGATGGAGCTTCACTCCTGGTGAAACATTATAAAACAAAGAAAGCTAACTTACAAGCTGTTGAATACCAGATTTTAACACTTAAGGAAATGTGGCTTGCTATATGACTGGCTTTGGCTTCGTATGACTGGCTTTAGAGATCCTGTTGTCACTTATGTCATCATTATTAAATCAGTAGGATAGGTGAAAAGCAGAGGTCCTTCTCTGTAATTGTATCGGAGCTTTCAAATGTTTTCACTTAGTGAGACCTGTTGGTCTCCTTCTACATTCAGAGGCACTTTGAAAACACATAATCAGGAGCATGTTTTCAAATTGAAAGTTTGATCAGTCTTACTAGAAATCAAAATTTAGGAAATACATTGGGAATTAACATCTGAGTAAAGATGTATAGGATTGAGGTGTTCTGTCAAGTTTGTATTGGTTGAATGCTGTTGCCTTCTAGGTCTAATTGCAGATCTTGAATATTTGGTTTGCTTTATTTCAAATTTTTTTAAAAAAATCATAAGCTGCTTTCAGTATATTTTCTTTCAGAATGGGCAGAAATATGTCAGTAATAATTTCCACCTATAATAATCAGTGATGTTGTGCTGGAGGAACATTTTCTACTTCTTCTGTGGCTATAGAGGGGGATATACAGAAGGAGTACCCACAAGCCAGATGTCAGGACACATGCAACAACATCCTTACAGTTGTTTACATCCAACCTACAGGATAAACTCCCTATGAATAATAGTGACAAAATCATTGGGAATGAGAGATCCACTGAATATTTTTCAACCACATCTCCAAATAAATACATAAACACAGACAAAAATACAGATACATTAAAACACCGGATAAGGATTGGATCAGATAACGCTAAAATCGCATAACGTTAAGTAATCTGGGGAGGAGAATTGGATCGAATAACGTTAAGGTCCTATGGGATGGATCGGATAACAATCGCTAAAGCCTGTGCGGTTACAATGTATCTCTATGGAGCTTTAACGTTATCTGATCCATCCCATAGGATTTTAACATGGATCGGATAACACTAAAAATCGGATAACACCAAGACTTGTGGAACCAAGTTTTAGCGTTATCCGGTGTTTTACTGTACATACACACACCAGCAAGAATTCAGAACTTTCAGAACATGGATTCTTTCCTACAATCCTTTTATAAAGTGTACTATATCTTCAAATGCTAGTCTTGTGCATGAAAATTCAGCTTTCCCAGTGTCAATAAATAGTGCACATCCATAGAATCCATCTGGTAAATGGGTCCAGGTCACAGGCACACCATTCTCCTCTAGTCGTTTCTTATACAGCAGACCATCATCTCTCAAGATGTCATATTCACAGGTCAAGATGTATGTCTTGGGGAGCTGTTGAATGATAGCATCCTCATCTTCTATTGGTGACCGAACCGTCTCGTCCTCAACTCTGAGCTTTTTACACAGTTCCTTGGAACAGAGAAGAGACAGTGGGGGTTCATAACCTCTGGCTTTAAATATTTCTGGGTTGTAGTCAGCACTAATCCATTTCTTACATGTGACTTTCCTGTTCTCAGGAACATGGGCATTGTTCATAAAACCTTCCAAGTTGCTAGGTTCTTCATTCAAGTACCTAAAGCCAAGTGTCAAAGACCTTTTCAAGGTCAAGCCAGGACCAAAGCAGTTTTGTTGATGGGATGGCAATGCCACATTCAAAAGCTGGAGTAAAGGGTACACTAGGATTTGTGCTTCAATCTTTGGAACATGCATCTTTTTTATCAGCTCTCGGCAAACAACAGAAACCAATGCTCCTCCACTACTTTCCCCAATAAGGACAATACTGTGAATATCCACTCCATAGGAGTTTGCATTCTCCATGAAGTATTCTGTGGCATCGAGACAGTCTGATAGTTGTGCTGGATGCTGATGCTCAGGTGCTAACTGATAGCTGAAAGAACAATCAAAGCATTGGTTCTCAAATTATGTCAAAACAATAGTACTGCCAAACCTTGCATAAAGAGTGCCTCCCTTAAAGAGTAACTCACTTAAAGAGCAGAATTTTCTCTGAATATTCGCTTTGCTTAACAAATAAAACCAACCAAACACTCGCTTAACAAATAAATTGGGGTTCATAATCCCTCCCACAATTGGTAATTTACAATGGTATTTTGCTTAAAGAAGAAACTCGCTTAAAGAGCAATCCTGTGGAATGCATTATGCTCTTTAAGTGAGGTACAACTGTGATTTTGTCAGGAGGACCTTAGAGAGGATTAGACAGTCCCCCTGAAGCAACCACTATTTCACTCATTTGGGCATTTACAATGGTGTTGAAAACAATTGAATTAATTTGTTGTTGTTGTTTTTTCCTTTTTTTGTATTATGTTACATTTGTGTTTTTTTTACTTTCTGTATAGTAAGTCATGTCATTTATGTAATTTGTTTTGTTTTCTTTTTTAAACATTTCTTATTGTTAAAAAAACCTTAATAAAATTTTTTAAAAAGAAAAGAAACTGAGTTTAGCCTTTGCCTTGTACACATGTGAATTGTATATTTTACGCTTTGTAAACTGTGAACCAAGAACAGACATTCATTCATTTATTCGATTTATATACCCCATCTACTCGGTGCAACCGACATATATGGCAAAAATATTTTGTTTTCTATGTTGCACATATTTGATTGATAGTACAGTACTGAGAAATGCATTTAAGGACAGTTTTAGCATCCTTGAGTCTTAAGAACATGAAGTCCAACAATATGTAACAAAACAAAAACAAAAACATTGTGGAACTCTTTTGTTTGATGAAGTAGATCAGGGGTTCCCAACCTCCCACCCATGGGTCGGACCCAGTCCTCAGCAGCATTTCATATAGCCTGTTGCTGCCACAACTGCCACACCTGGAAGTGGAAGTGGATACATATATGGGCACATTATGCACACACACATGCACATTTTGGTTTCACTTCCATGAGTGATATGGACCGGATGGTTTGGCACCATGGTGGGGTAGTAAAATTTTTGACATCCCACCACTGCTCCCACCCATGGGTCAGACCCAGTCCCCGGCACCATTTCATATAGCCTGTTGCTGCCACCACTGCCACACCTGGAAGTGGAAGCGTATATGTTTATGACAGCCGTAAAACGTGCCTGCGCATGTGTAGATGCAGTTACATCAGCCATAAAAGTGCCTGTGGCTGTCATAAATGCAGAAGTGGGTGCATTTACTTCTGCTTCCAGGGAGTCTGGGCCATCCTGCTCATCTGTCCAGGGGGCATGGTCAGGCAGAAACAGGTTGATAAGCCCTGGAGTAGATTGAAATCCACAAAAGCTGCTGCTGGTGGTGGTAGTGGTGTCTAAGTAAGACGTGAAATTGCCAAAATGAAGGCACCTTTTGGTGAGTTGATTCTGTAGTTCCTTTCACCTGACCTAATGTGAGAAAGATTAGCTGGCCACACAAGGTTGCTGTTCTCAGAGTATGTCCGATTATGGTTCAAAAATACCACAAGCTTCGAGGAGGCTCTTTCTGTTTTTGTTCTATTTTTGTTACATGTGCAGAAACAGACTAAGACAACTACCTCTTTGAAAACTGCTAACATGGGTCCAGCAATACTTATTATTAGGGACATGCCTCAGGTTCAGAAATTATTCAGAATTCAAGGCAGAACAGGCTATTTGTAAGTTCCCAAACTGATCCAAAGGCAAAGCAAGGAAGTCTAAAGGGATTTGCTCTAAACTACTGGATTTTGGCACTTTGGTGGTTATGAAGGCTGTTTTTTTTAAAAAACCTACTCACTGGGGAAAAATTGCGCTGTAACAGAAGAATCAAGAATTCCAAAACAAAAGGAGATAGACAGTTTTTGTGCCAATGAAAAGCCAAACTCTCCTGGAAATCCCAGTCATGGAGCTCCATTCTTGTGATCAGTGGCCATTTTGTGAGGCAGGCATATTAGACTCAACAGGAAGAGATTCATATTCACAAATCAGTTCTTAAGGAACAGGTTGAGTTTGCATTGAATAAATTGCATGACTCCCCACAGGGAGAGGGAAGGATGGAAGGAAGGAAAGAGGCATCGAAGGAATCTGTCTGAGAACTGGATGTCAAATGGTAGATGATGGCACTGAGTTTCAATTTCCATGATAGATCCCTTTGTTTTCTTCATTTTCATCCCCGCCCCAATTATTTCAACAAATACCAATATGTACATACACCATGCACTGTATTTGGATTCAAATGGAATTGGAAAGGGTACAAATTAGTTAGAAACAAATGAACTATGATTTGTAAGACAAATAATTTGCATGCTGGTATATTGGGCAATCGGGTTTTGTCCCACCCTGCCTTGCCTCTGGTGCCCTGGGGCACCAATAGCAAAGTATGGGATTCCCCCCAACCTCCCCAATAGGTGCCCCCACCACTCCCTGTCCAACACCTTCCCATGGTACACCCCTGTTTACCTCTGCCAATCAATGACATGCTTGAATGCTCAACTGTATGTTTTTTGCTGTTGCCTCCACTATCAAATTGGAAGGAGGTATTTGACTGAAAGAAACTGGAAGTATAATTTCAAATTCCCCTTATGATGTTAGATTGCCTCCCTACTCCCAAATCTCCTTTCTTTTTGGTAGCACAATTAAATTATCTTTGACTAGAAGCTGGCTATTTCAATGGCCTTATCTCAGCCATTTATTAGATTTCTTTTGTTCATGTGATTTGACATAAATTGCATCCACGTAAATGCTGCATTGATTGGATTTCTGTACAATGGTCAGAGAAAGATACTCCTCAAAGAATGGAGAACTTTTCAAGTACATTCAGGTTTCCCCTGGGTAGTGCCATAGAGCCAGCTAATCCTTCTGAACCAGAAGCATTGCATCATAAAGTTATTGATAAGCAAAATGAGTCAACAAATCTTTTTGGGACCACAAATGACAATAATTTCTATAAACATATGAGATATTGCTTCATCTAAAGAGGAAAAAGAACCTATGGTCAATAGACTGCCCTACTGAGTTGCTATATTTATAGTCAACCCTCCTTTAAAGAGCACCTCACTTAAAGAGTAACTCGCTTAAAGAGCAGAATTTTCTCTGAATGTTCGCTTCATTTAACAAATGAAACCAACCAAAAACTCACTTAACAAATAAATCGGGATTCACAATCCCCCCACAATTGGTCACTCACAATGGTGTTTCACTTAAAGAGCAAACTCGCTTAAAGAGCAATCCTGTGGAACGCATTATGCTCTTTAAGCGAAGTACAATTATATATACAAACTTCCATCAAATCGTGCTCAAATGGTAACTAGCAGCAGCAAAATGTAGCATACGCATTATCTAAAATCACATAAATAGGAAAGAAAATAGACAATAAAATCACTTACTCTACAAACACAACTACTGAATCACTTTCTCGAGCAAGATAGCGGCAGACTCGCTCATAGGTTCCTGGAGGTAGGAGAAAGTATTGTTTAAAATAATGAAACATCAAGCTAATTTTCACCACAGAAGTTTCACTGATATTGCTGTTGAATTTCAGAGACTGTTTTACATTTGGTTGTTGCTTTTGTTTAAAATTTAATGGCAAACCGAAAATCAGTACAGTAGAAAGCATATCAGAAAATCAGTTACACATTTGCCAATATCAGAGTAAACAAAACAAAAATACATGTTGTGGCACTTTAAAGACTAACATGCTGTATTTTAAGGTTAGATTTTGTGGATTAAGACCATTTTGTCAGACATAAGTATGAGATTGATGAAGTGGATTTGACCCAAGAAAGCTATATATTATCGAGTATCTTGGAAGACCAGATGAGGTGGAAAAACATTGTTATCAGAAAAATTTTGGGAAAAATTCCAGATCAGTTGAAATTGAGATTGTTGACATGTTTAAATGAACTGAAAACCGGGAAAGATTTTGGTCCTGAAGATATTGAGAGTGTTTATAGATTGGGTCCAAAGAAAAATAGAAAGGGTTCTAGAAATGTGCTGTTAAAATTCTCAGACCTGAGTGTAAAATTGAGATTGATATCCCATATTAAAAATGCAGGCTCTAATGCTCTTAAAATGGAAGGAGTGGATACTGAAATTATTAATGACATAGCATTTGAAGAAAGAATTAACTCAAATTAAGCCTGTTACAAAAAATTTGAGAGACAAAGGAATTTTATATAATTGGAAATTTGTAAAACAATTGATATTCATGCACTTGGGCAGAACCTTTTTTTATTAAGGAAGATTCATATGTTCTGGATGTGCTGACAGAAGCAAAGATTTTGGAAAATGGATTACAAGAATGGAAGGATCTCAAAGAAACCTTGTTTTTGGCGGGAGTAAGTACAACAAACAACAACAACAACAACAACAAAACCAGAAGCCACAACTGAAGAGGCTCAAGGTGCAAAAGAGGGTAATTAAGATGTGTTTGTAATGTAACATCTGCAGCTGAAGTATTATTTGTAGAATGTTTAGGTTTGCTGTCCACATGACTCTTCTCCCGGCTTCTCTTATAAGTAGAGGTGCTTTTTTTTTTAAAGGAAGGGGTTATTTTTTTATTTATGTGTGTGGGTTATGGTAGGGGTAGAGGGTAGCATGTCTATTGAGGTCTGCCAGTTATTCTTTAATAAGTTAAATAATGATAAATCATGAAATATATTAAGATTTTGTCATGGAATGTGAAAGGGGCAGGTTGTCCTACCAAACGTAAACAGTTGGAAATGGCCCTAAGAAAGGATAGAGCAGATATTATTGTTTTACAGGAAACTCACCAAAAAGTGGCAGATAAAAATAATTTATATCTAGGTTGGACCCAGGACTATGAAAAGGCTTTTGGTTCCTCAAGGCAAGGGGGGGTAGCAACTCTGATATCGAAAAGATTAGGATTTACGAAAACAAAAACGATAGATGACCCAGAAGGTAGATACCTGATTATAGTTGGAAGAATAGAAGAAGAAGACATATTGGTGGTAAATATCTATGCACCAAACGAGAATCAGGACCAATTCCTGAACAAAATGAGTCAAATTCTGATGAAGGAAAATTATGATAGAATGATTGTTGTGGGAGATTTTAATTTAACGCGATCAAATAGTGATTGTACAAATGTAACTAATTATAGCAAAGGATCAAAAGCCAAACTGTTGGATGATTGGATGAAAAAGTTTGGATTGAAAGATGCTTGGCCAGAACTGAAAGGGGAGGAACATATATATACATACTATTCTCAGGTTTATAATTCATACTCTAGGATTGATTATGTTTTTGTGACAAAAATTATGTTGAATGATTTAAATGATGTAGAAGTAGGAATCTTTAAAGAATCGGATCATGCCAAAATAATGGTCGAATTACAATTCAAAATAAATACAAGAGGTATTAGAACTTGGAGGTATGATCCGAAATTATTTAAAGATAAGGTGATAAAAGATCAGATAACTAAAAATTGGGAAGAAATATGGGAAATTAATGATAATAACAAAAAAATATCAATGTAATTTGGGATGCCATGAAAGCAGTATTTAGGGGAAAGTGTATTAAATTTAAGAGCTTAAAAAATAAACAGTATAAAGATAGAGAATTGGAGGTGGAAAAAAATAAGTTACTACAGATTAAACATGCTAAATCAAAGGAAGGTGGTTTAGGGTTACCTAACATTAAATCGTATTACAGGGTGTTTCAAATCAAAGGTTTGGTAAAACTTTTAACGATAAAGGATCTTAAATGGAGGGATATAGAAATGAAAGATAGTAATGTGTGTGCAAATGGAGATTTTTTGGAAAATACAGTTTTTCATTTAAAACCAAGAAATAATGTCCTAAAATCTATTTTAAGTGTATGGGTAAAATTAAAAGAAAAATTGGCACCAAATACTTCTCCAACATTAGAGTTGCAAGATCTTAAGACATTTCCGATTAAAAATGTAGAATTAATAAAAAACATTATGTATAAATATGATATAATTTTATTAAAAGATTGGTTGAAGTGGATTGAGAATGAAGATACTAAAAAAGAAATTTATAAGGAATTAAGGTTGAACTGGCTTCAGATACTAACACTGGAAAGGTGGAATAAAGAATATAAAGAGAAATTACAACCTACAAGACAGATGACAGATTTCGAGGAAATGTTATATAAGATAAGAAAAGGCTCAATGGGGATAAAAGGAGTAGTAAGCAAGTTATATAAAATGATAAATTGTACCGAACAAACGCAGGATGTTCTTAAAAGATTGTGGGAAACGGATTTAAGTATTAGTATCTCAGACGAGAACTGGAAGAAAAAATGGAAAAATAGGATCATGCGAAATCTGTCCACAAAAGTTAAAGACCATAATTACAAAAATTTGTGGCAGTGGTATATGACACCAGTTCGGCTAAATCAAATAGATAGTAGCAACTCAAAAAAGTGTTGGAGATGTCATCAGGTAATTGGGACATACAAACATATGTGGTGGGATTGTAAAATTATTTCCAATTTCTGGCATAAAATGGAACAAGAAATAGCAAAAATTTTAAACCTCAATTTAAAGTTGAATGAAAAAAATGTTTTATTAACAGACTTAGAGAAATTGAACTTAGAGGAAAATATAGAAGAGTTATTATCTATTTTTTTTAACTTGGCAAGATAACAAGTGGCCAGAAATTGGAAAGGGGCTATGAACTTAGAAATTAGTAAATGGTATACCGATGTTTGGGATATGGCACTTAATGAAAAACTTACATGGGAACTAAATATAAAAAGGGGGTTAATAAAACAAAATAGATTTTGGGACATTTGGAAACCTTTTTTGCAATATACATTGAGGAAAAATAAAGGTGAAAAACCAGCACTGAATACAATGTATTTTTGGCAGAATGAGCGAGTTGTAAAAGGGATGGCTGGCAGATTCAAGGACCTTAGCGCACTTGTGTGATATATGTATTATGGTTTTTTTTTTTAAAAAAAAAAACATAACAAAGTTGTAATACCATGCTGTAGAGGATAATTGATATAAAATGTGAAAGTATACAGTATATATGTATATAAATAGTATGGTTAAGACATTGATTGCATTGAAAATAACTGAATTAATATGTTATTGCATTTTGTTATATTTGCTTGTATTTCTTTTTATATTCAATATTGTAAGATGTAGTTTGTAATTGTTTTCTGTTTCTTTTTAATACTTTTTTGTTAAACTCTAATAAAAATATTTCAAAAAAAAAAAAGGAAAGCTATATTATGCGGAAAGCTTTTAAATGTATACTCTTAGACATCTTTCTCAATAACTTTAGAGGATTCCGAAATGTATTTCTGGAATTGACCTCAGTAGAGCTGTACTCTAGATCAGTGATGTGTTTCGAATTTGAAGTACAGTATATTCAGAAAACAAAATGAATTGCAAATATTGGTCCATTCTCAAGATGGTGCTTGAATCAGAGTCAGGCTTTCCAAAGAAGTGGAATTTTGCTTCATGTTCTCAGAGATTAAAAATCCAGAGCAGTAGATTATGTTTTAGAGGATACAGGATGGATGGATGGATGGATGGATGGATGGATGGATGGATGGATGGATGGATGGATGGATGGATGGATGGATGGATGGATGCATTCATTCATTCATTCATTCATTCATTCATTCATTCATTCATTCATTCATTTATCCAACCTAGTGCTCCCCAATACCAACAGGGTGACAGAGACTCAAAACTGAAAAACATGTAATGATAAATATTAAACTGATCATAATCAAAATAAAAAAAAGAAACAAAATCTAAAATATAATTCCTCCTTCTGGAGAAGATTATTTAAAAAGTCGTCTATATATAGGAAGGTCTTCAATGATTTTCTGAATACTCGAAGAGAAGGTGCTTGCCAAATTCCAAAGTCAAGGGGCAACCATTGATAAAGCTCCCTAATATCACTCCTTCTTGCTTTTCTCAGGGGAAGCCACCTTAAACCCTAAAATCACAATAGTCCCCCAGATGTTTGATTTCATCAGAAGTTCATATCTACGAAATTGTATTTGTAAAGGAAACCCGTGCTTTCTTCAAAAAGACCAATCACAAAGCAAAACAAGTTAAATTTCGATCTATGGCAGGAATGAATAACTTCTTCTGTGACAAGAAATTATCTGTTTTAATATCATGCCCAACAATGCATAGTTTGACCTGGAATTATATATTTGTGACTTCCATGACAAAGGTTCTCCCACAAGTGGTGGTAACATATGGCATTCTTCATCTATGTATCTTTCATTGAGCCTGCTTCATTTGTGATTGATGGTGGGAAAAATAAACATGTGCTTAATTTACAAGCCTGATTGCTCAGGCATATACCTCTGAGAAAATCTTGTTGTGGGCAGGCAAATAGTCTAACCATAAGTAATATTTAGTTTGACTTCCAAAGTAACACAAGATCTGTGCAACAGGAGACTGCAGTGTTCACCCTTAACCATTTGGGTCTGTGGTACTGAGCCTATGTATGTAAGGTTTTTTTTATTCATACTGTGGCCATAGTGTAACTCTTCTGCCTAAAAATAATAAAGGCATGTAGAAGAGGCAGTAAAGGTACCCTTGCTTGAAAGCAAGTTGTATCTGACTCTAGGCTTCAGTGCTCATCTCTATTTATAGCCAAAGAGCCAGTGCGTCTGCAGACATGCCTAGACACCAGAGTGCATGGAATGCTCTTTACCTTCCCACTGAAGTGGTACCTATTTTATCTACTTGCATTTTTTTGCTTTTGAACGGCTAGGTTGGCAGGAGCTGGGACAGAGATGGGACCTCATTCCGTTGTGCAGTACTTGGGTCTTGAACTGCTGATGTGCCAGCCTTCCAGTCAGCGTCTTAACCATTTCAGCCACTGCAGTCCCAGAAGAGGCAGTACAAATTTCATAATGCAGCAAGTGTTTAGTGATATGTTTGCATGGAACAATTACCCTCTGGGCATCAGACCAGGACATATAGGGGCAATTTATTTAAACAAATTAGATGCTAGAACTGGGTTTGGCAGTCATTCCAACCTGTTCTTGCTCTCCAACTGATTATTTAATCAAATGTTCTTGCCTCTGTTGATTGGTTTTAACCTTTCTCTAATAAAATGTTTGGGCACATTGATTATCAAATAAGTGATATGGATCTTTCATTCCATAGCAGGAGATGTTTCTAATTCAGAATGTGACTTCTCTCCCTCCCAATTGTCTGTGACAATTCCTGTCGGATGACTTTGACAAGAAAATATCAGAGTTATAGGAAATGTCTTACTTTTGCCTCCAAACATTGCACATCCTCCATGTAGATAGATTAATCCTCTTCTTAGTCCACTAGATGGCCTTTGGTGTTGGTAAATTCTTACTGGCACTTGTTTAAAGTTTGAATCCCTGATGATGAGCTTTGAGTCCTTTCTTGGTGAGGGTATGGAATTCAAGACAAATCTAACAAATTGAATTTGAGTGCAGATCCCCAATCTCTCACAAATCTTCCCCTGTTCAACAAGGAGAGAAGGCAACAGTGGTGAGTCCAAACACAAGTCTCCTTTATATAATGCCATTGCTATGCCTCTTTTCTCTCCCTAGACAGCCTGGGGTAGCTGACAAGAATTAAAACTACTCATTAACCATGATATTAGAGTGCCATAAAACAGTACTAAAAATGCTTAAACAATATTAACATTAAAAGCACAATTAGAAGCAATTTAAAAAAAATGTTATGTTTCATTGTTGTTCAGTTGCGCAGTCGATTCTGACCCTTTGCAACCCCATAAGCCACTGTCCACCAGGCTCTTCTGTTCTCCACCATCCTCCTCAGCTTGCTCAGCTTTGTGCCCATTGTGTCTACAATACCATATAGCCATCTCATTTTTGGCCTCCCCCTTCCTCTTTTGCCCTCCACCCTTCCCAGCATCAAGGGTTTCTCAAGCAATGACACAGTCTGAGGAACAAATCCATGCATAAGGTGACCCTGGCTGCTAAATGATGTTACCTTTTTCAGCATGCCTACTAGGAATGTCTGGAATAGCAGCTGAACACAAGAGCCCTTGGGTTCAAGACCACTAGAAGAACACTCTACTATTTGTATGGAGAAACTGAGGCCCTCCCAAGCTGGGACAGCCATGGTTGATCTCCAGTTGAAGAACCCCAAAGAGATTCCCTGCCTTGAGCTAGGCCCCTAGGTGCTCCTACACTTCCAATTTAGATCTGTTTCTGCGTGCAAACCCAACCTGAACAATTGACCTATACAAGCCATGACAAAATGAGATAACCAGTACAGTTAGTACCAGTGGTGGACTCCAAAAAATGTTTTACTACCACACTGTGGGCGTGATATGGTGGGCATGGCTAGGGGGAAAGCCCTGCGTTGCACCAGAATTTTGTTGTTGTTGTCCAGTCACACATTTGATTCCGACCCTTTGCGACCCCATGGACCACTGTCCGCCAGGCTCTTCTGTCCTCCACCATCCTCTTCAACTCGCTCAGCTCTGTGCCCATTGTGTCTACAATACCATCTAGCCATCTCATTTTTGGCCGCCCCTTCTTCTTTTGCCCTCCACCCTTCCCAGCATCAAGGCTTTCTCAAGCGAATCCTCTCTTCTCATTTGATGTCCAAAGTACTTTAGCTTCATCTTTACTATTTGACCTTCTTAGAAGCCGTCAGCGTTAATTTCTTCTAAGATTCACCTACAGTAATACCTCGGATAACGTTTACCTCGGATAACGCTAAAATTTCATAACGTTAAGTTATCTGGGGAGGAGAATTGGATCGAATAATGTTAAGGTCCCATGGGATGCATCGGATAACAACCGCTAAAGCCTGTGCGGTTACAATGTATCTCTATGGAGCTTTAACATTATCCGATCCATCCCATAGGATTTTAACATGCATCGGATAACACTAAAAATCGGATAACACCAAGATTTTTGGAACCAAGTCTTCGCGTTACCCAGTGTTTTACTGTATCTTGGTTTTCTTTATATTGAGTCTCAAACCAGCTTTTGCACTTTCTTCTTTCAACCTAATCAGGAGCTTTTTAAAAAAAATGTTTTATGATATCTAAATTGAGATTCTTCTTGCTGTTTCTGTAGCGGTTTTAGATTAAACAGGGATGGAGTGCTAGCCTGATGTCCGACCCTCCCTGTTTCTCATCAAGGGGCTGGCGATGGGGGAATTTCTCAGGTCACAGCAGCTGGAGAAAAGCAAAGCTATCATAGTTATATTCTGCCCCATAGCAATTAGTGTACTCTCTGTGTGGTTCACTAGTTAATTAGCATTTTGCCCCCAACATGCTGGTTACTCATTTTACCAACCTCAGAAGGACCCTTGCCCGGGGGTCGATATAAGGCTGCCGGCTGCAAGCAGTGAGAGGACACCCTTGCCTCCCTCTGGGTCCCACCATCTTTGCCCAGAGGTGAAGAAATTGCTGCCGGCTGTGGGCGCTGGAAGGACTCTGTATGTATGATATTTAACTGTACTGTAACATTGTATTGTTGGAGTAAATTTCTACAATGTATCATTACATTTTATTGTTAGATTGTATCTTTACATAGTATTGCTTGCATTGCTTGATTGTATTACTATGTATTTGAATATTGTAATTGACTGTTTTATTGGGTATTCACTGTAGATTCTGTTTGTTGAAATTGTGATGCTTATTAATTTGTAATTATATCTTTGTCTGTAAACTGCACTAAGTCAGTTTTTACCAAGTAGGGTGGTATAATACTACTACTACTACTACTACTACTACTACTACTACTACTACTACTACTACTACTACTACTACTACTACTACTAATAATAATAATAATAATAATAATAATAATAATAATAATAATAATGGAAGGCTGAGTCAACCTTGAGTTCTGTTCAGGATCAAATTCACAACCTTTTTGTTGCAGGACAGCAGTTTAATCACTGTGGCATCTAGTGGAGAGGTTTACTTATTTGGGAAGTGTGATTGCTTAAAATGGAGATACAGACGTGGACGTCAAATGCCGTCTTGGAAAAGAAGCAGCAATCTTCCAGAGAATGAATAAGATCTGGTCCTCACCATCTATATTGCTGAAAATTAAACTCCATTTTTTCTTTTCCATCATGATCCCAACATCCATCTATGCCTGCAAGTCTTGGAAGGTGTCAGCAAGTATCAATCATTATTTTGACCACATTACTAACGAGGAGGTGCTTTAATGGAGTGGCTCGTGCAAATTGCATAACATCGTAGCATGAAGAATGGCAGGCCATATGGAGAAAACCGGGATCCTCAAGGTGACAATAAATTGGACCCCTCCTAATGCCAAATGACAATGAGGAAACCCTTGAAATACATGGTGAAGAACTTTCATGGGAGACTTAAAGACCTTGGAAATGACATGGAAGGTGGACAAAGGACTCTCCCAAGACTGAAACTACTGGAGATCCCTTGCTGCCTGATATGCTACATAGCATGGGAGGGTCTAAGTCTAAGAAACATCTAAATTCAATATGCCTAACATTCTTGAGATCCCCACTTCCTGCTTAAAAGCCTTCTTGATGTTAGAAGGACAAGCAGGAGGCAGACCTATTGGTTATGGCACCTTTTGGTCCGAAGGGCAGTAATATAAATTGGAGTAAGCAAGTGAGTAAAACTGAGTTTCACAAGGAAGGATATTTCAAAGACACTGAAAGGGCTTCTGAAGCTCTGCGTGGCAAATTGTGTAGACTCTCATTTCACTGTACAACCAAACAGAAAGCGTCTAAGTTAAATAAATAAATAAATAATACACACACAAAACATTTAAAAAACCCACTATTAATCTTCAAGCAGGAACCCCCAGCCTCTTGATGGTAGAACACAAGTTTTCCTACTCACGTCATACAGGGGGTGCACCTCATGCCTGTTTGTTTTGATTTTCAGATGACAAGCTTCCAAACATTGTCTTTGGTGCCGTTTTCTTCTACAACTGCTGTACAATAAGCCATCAAGAAAATAAAACACGCAAGCACACCCTCAAGACAGGTCAAAGGCTTCTCTGAAAATAAGGTGTTAACTTGCTACCTGAAGGTGTTCAGTGCTGAGGTTAGATGGGCTTCCTTAGAAAGAATATTCCACAATTCAGGGTGCTGCTGTAGGTAAAAAAAATATCTACTCCTTATAGATATACACTAGAACCCCGGACAACGTTATGACATGATTCCACGAGTCATGACGTTGTCCGTTTTTTAACGTTGTTCGATACATTGATCCAACAACGCTAAAAAAAACCTGAGAAGAGGCGCTCGCACGTGCATGAAAAGGCGCGCCAACGGGAGCCTCTTCTACCAATCAGGTATAGCAATGGGCACCGCACTTCAAGGCAAGGTATCAAAGCGGGGGGTGTCACCCCCACTTTGATCCCTTACCTTAACGTGGGGTCCCCGTTTCGCGCCCCTGGGCAAGGGTTGGCTTTCCCGAATTCCCCCCTCCCCGGGCGATCCGCGTTGCTATAACGTGCCCGGGAAAGAGGCAGGATGACAGACAAGCAAGCACAACAATACAGCTTCCCACAATCATCAGCAACAATAGATTATTCAGATTAGATCTAAATCTCTCCCTTTCAATCTCAAAGGTGCAGGGAAAGCCCATTCTGGTCAACCTCTTACCTGCATGTCAGAAAACAAACAAAAACACTGTTCCTGGTTACTTCCTGTTTTGCTAAAGACAATTGACAGGAAGGTTGTAATATAATATATAATAAATATAAAATATAAAAATGCTTGTTAAAAAATGCAGTGCAGGTTGCTGTCAAACTATACATTTGCTTTCCTAATATATATTTGTTTTCCATTAATCATTTAAGTCTTTAAAATGATGCAGCAGATATTTACTCCACCTTTGCCCTCCACCTTTCCCAGCATCAAGGCTTTCTCAAGTGAGACCTCTCTTCTCATTTGATGTCCAAAGTATTTTAACTTCATCTTCAATGTTTCACCTTCCAAGGAGCAGTCAGGGTTAATTCTTTTAAGATTGACCTATTTGTTCTCTTTGCAGTCCAGGGTACCCTCAAAATTCTCCTCCAGCACCACATTTCAAAGGCATCTATTCTTCTGCACTCAGCTTTCCTAATGGTCCAGCTCTCACAACCATACATTGCCACCGGAAATACCATTGCTTTGACTATGCAGACTTTTGTTTGCAATTTGATGTCTCTACTTTTCACTATGTTCCCCAAATTTCTCATAGCTCTTCTCCCAAGAATCAGACTCCTTTTTATTTCATGGCTGCAATCACCATCTGCAATGACCTTGGATCCTAAGAATGTAAAGTCTGTCACTGCTTCTACTTCTTCCCCATCTATTTTCCAGGGACTGATAGGGCCTGTTGCCATTATCTTGGTTTTCTTGATGTTGAGTCTCGAGCCAGCTTTTGTACTCTCTTCTTTCAACCTAAGCAAGAGCTTCTTTAGGTCTTCCTCACTTTCTGCCATTAGGGTGGTTTCATCTGCATATCTCAAATTGTTGATGTTTCTCCCAGCAATTTTAATTCCAACTTTTGATTCAACATTACTGAAGCCCTCTTCTACAAAAATAGCAAGAACCGGGGGGGGGGGGGAGCACATGATGGCTGCAGTTGCTGCCTAAACAATCCTCGATATGAATTTTGTGCCTCAAACAGATGTGTATAATCTGGAATTGAAAGTCTTATTGTGACAGACATGTAATGAAACAGCAAGCACAGTGTGGCAAAATGAGAAAGACTGGTCCTATTATTGCCTTATCAAAGGGAATGTGTTCATTTGCTGAGGAACATAAGAAGGGGGATGCTGTTACACTAATGGCTGCAGTGGTTCAGTGGCCAAGATACACCCCAGGTGATGTAGTTGGAGCTTTATAGGATCTTTGGTTCCTTGAGGAATCTCTATTTTCATGTCGGCAGTTTGAAACTCGGGTACTGCATGATGAATTGAGTGCCTGTCACTGTCCCAGCTCTTGGGGACATGAAAAGAGCCTCATTTGGGCGTCCCCTGAGTGGAGTTTCTTCTGCAAAAACCCTTTCAACCTAGAATAATTTCTGATGCCAAATTATTATAATAGAATATATATTATAAATATATAATATATATTTTATATAAATCTGAATAAATAAATAAATAAATAAATAAATAAATAAATAAATAAATAAATAAATTATTATTATGGCCTGCTTGCGGATTAACTTTAGGCATGTTGTCATCTACTCTGGGAATAAAATGCTAAATAAACCACCTGTGTTCTAGCTGCTGAAGCTCGAGATCACTCATGATATGGAATGGTACCATCCATGGATCCTTTGTATTATATCTGACATTCATGAGGTTAAACATGTTAAAATAAAGGATGTGATAGAATTAATACTGGGGAAAGGGGAACAGATATAATCAACACCTTGTATGGAGGACACTGAGCCAGTGCCAAAGTAAAGTGAAGGTTCATCCTGAAACAAGCCCAAGACATTTCTCACATTCCAGTCATTAATGTTCTCTGAGCGAGGTCACCAGCTCTCTCACTGCTCTCCACTTAAAACAAAAATGATGCAGGGAAAATGCTGTATATGTCACCGCATATTGCCTGTGTTTTGCCCCTCTTACTTCTTAAAGATAATTTGGTCGCACTTTTAGAGGGAACGTGTGTGTGTATGTGTTTGTTACTATAAGTACCTGGGCAGCACTGCCCTGCTATGTTGCAAGCTGGATATGGCCATTGTAGCTTTAAGGCTTGTTGCGATGAATGGCCAGGTGCTCTGAGGTGCTAGAGCTTGCTGTAGTGTACTCACTTACTGCCTAGTCCAAATAAGGGTACCACAATAATTCTTATGTATGCTCAGCTATCCTCTGAGCATACATAAGAGGCACACCTGAGTGGCGTTTTTGGGGCTTCTTGTTTCAGCTTGATGGTTCGACTTGGCTTCCTTTATTGGTTTGCTGTTGGTTTGCTTGGCTTGCTTGCTTCACTGCCTGCCCTTGGCTGCTGTGTCCATTTGTCTGCCAAGGTTGATACCAAGCTGCGTTGGAACTGCAAGAGACAGATGAGCTACAAGGGGAATTGCTTAACAGCTTCTTCGAGCCTGTAGAACTGTCTTCAAACCAACGAGGCCTGCTGCCCACATTTGTTAGTGGCATTTGGGTAAGCGGAGCAGAGAGCTTTAATGTGCTCTAACTTTGCAAGAGAGACTGTGTGTTGGACTTTATGAACTTTGTGTATATATTGCTGAAGGCTAGTTTTTGTTTCCTGCCTTCACTGTAAATATAACGCACCACTCCTCACGAGTAAAGAGACTTTGTTCTTTTCACCAAGATCCTGACTGCTTCTCTTTATTTGCAAGCCACATAAGCTGCACAGCCGGCACGAGTGTGGTACTCAAGGACGCGGGGCAGATTCTACAAACAAAAATCACTATCAGTGTTTATGTGGCTACATGTCCTTCAGATGAAATGCATGTCTCAGATGAAAATCTCATTCCTGTGACTAGTTCAGAATTTCACTTCAGAACTATCTGCCATTAGGGTATCTTTCCATCTTTGGTTTCACTTTACCTACTGTTGTGGTGGTGTCACTGTCAAAGCTCAGAACAGTGCAGTCTCCTGTTTTTCTTAACATTTCTAGGCTGAAGATGGGCAAGTAATTCTGTCAGAAAGAATTATTGTGGTACCCTTATTTGGGCTAGGCAGTGAGTGAGTACACTACAGCAAGCTGTGCTACTGACTTGGGGCAGTATGGGGATATTTCAACACGTGGTTTCCTTGATCATGACTCCTGGGAATGTTATGAAGGAAAGAAGCTGACAGGACCCTCAACTACCAGCTGAAGAACCACAATATTACCTAAATTAATGGCACTGTATTCCATCCCATCCCACCCCATCCCTTTATTTTCCCACATTTTTAAAAAAACATTTTCTTCTTCCTGATCTGGTAACATACAAATACATATTGTTTGAGTAGGTCAGGTCAGTATCAATTTGTATATCAAATCCTGCGGTATAAATTGGACACTGTTGAACTCCCCTAATTGACAACTGGAAGGTCAGCAGTTCGAGACCCAAGTACTACATGGTGGAGTGAGCTACTGTCTCTGTCCCAACTCTTTCCATTCCAGCAGTTCGAAAGCAAGAAAATGCAAGTAGATAAATAGGTACCACTTTGGTGGGAAGGTAAACAGTGTTCTGTGCACTCCAGAGTCTAGGCATGCCTGCCACATGTCCATGGAAATGTCTGCAGACACAGGCAGTGCTGGCTCTTTGGTTGTAAACAGAGATGAGCACTGAACCCTAGAGTCAGATATGACTGGCTTTCAAGCAAGGGCAACCTAATTGAATAGGAAACATTGCTTTAGTCCTACGTTGACTTCCTTCTGTCTTCTAAAACCAACATAAGCACAGACAATGTAAAGGCGGATCGGAGAGGCTCCCTCGTTGTTCCATCAGCTAGAGAGGCACGCCTCTCTAGCACTAGGAGGAGGGCCTTCTCCGTGTCCGCCCCAACCCTCTGGAACCTCCTGCCCATCGAACTGCGCCTGCAGACAGAGCTCCTACCCTTCCGGAAGGGCTTGAAAACCTGGCTGGCAGGACATATTTGGGGACCAGGGAACACGGGTTCCCATACTAAGTGGCTTACTTAGGGAGTGCCACTTTGGATCTGGACCAGGGGGATACTGGCGTGTAGTTTGCACTGTTTTTACTTCAAATAATTTTAGATAATCTTTTAAACTTCATGATTTTATATGTTTTTATCTTTTACCTCTGTTTTATGACGATGTAAGCCGCCCAGAGTCGGGTTCTCCCGAGTGGGGCGGGGTAATAAATTTAATAAATAAATAAATAAATAAATAAATAAATAAATAAATAAATAAATAAATAAAGAGTACCTTGGAATGTCGTGTTTTCTATCAGCCAGTGAGCCTGTTTGTCCAGATAAGATGGAGATAGTTTTTTGAGTTCATACCATAGTAGGAATTTAAATTGTCTATGATAGAAGGTCAAAAAGCTCATTAACTTTCCAGCTCAAATGAAGACTACGGGGTATAACAGGGGAGGGCCAATGTGATTATCCCCTGAAGATACCCAGTTCTTTACCTGCAGCAACTCTCCTGTGTAACACCAAACAGCCAACAGGACATCAAAGGTAAAGAGGATAATGAGAAGGGAGAGGATAGGGGAAAGGGCAGATGTTAAATTTAAGATTAAATTTCAAATTTAAGATCCACCCATAACCATCTCCTCTCCCTCACTCCCTTCTCATCATCCACTTTCCTTTTTCCATTTGTCTGATAAACAAAATGTTCTTTGGAAATGATTACCCACATCAAGTCTGTTGTTACTCTTGGTTTTTAATACACATCTCTGCTTCCAGGTATGTGAAAACCACACATATCTACACCTACATTAGCCATTGCAGACTCTTGGGACACACCTATCTTTCAGTAGTTCCAAGGAAGGATGTTTCTCAATACCTTGCTGACTTTCTGTGTGTTGCTGTCACATAATTTCCATCCTCTTAACATGCATTCCATTGCTTAAAATCTACATTCCATTTTGTCTTATCCTTTGGGAGACAATTTCTTCTCACTTGTCTGACTATGCTTGTTTGATAGAAGATCCAACCAGTGGTGTGCTGGCTCACAGGGATACAGGGACACATCCCGGTGTGCCCCAGCAACTGGCACCCCCCAGAGGCAGACAGAAGTAATGGGAATGTATGGGATTTCTCCCCCAACCCCAGAAAAAGGTGCCCCCATCACTTCCAGTCCACCACCCTCCCAAGGTTTCCAGCACACCCCTGGATCTAACCCTATGATTTCCAATGGATGTACAAAATATTATGATTTGATTTGTCAGAACTTAAATTTATGTCCTGTGGTGATAAATCTGATAAGAATTTTGAGCTTACAATACTTTTTGTAGGAATATATTTTAGAGTAATGTGTGTGCATTACTTTAACACTATGCATGTTAAAATAATATATGGACATACTGTATATAATAAAGATATATGTAGAGAGATGCATTCATTTCTTCAAAAGAAGTTAAATGCCTGATTCATATTTGCTGATAGTTGTGTTATTTAAATCCCAGTATTTAATAAAATGTTGACAGCACTTATATCACATCTACATCTGCTCCTGATTCAAAATGGCTACCTTGACCGCATGTAGTTAATTAGGGCAACTATTTTGGTAACTTTGTTGGTTATGTATGCAGTATCAAATTAACTAATGAATACCTAAACACTTCAATAAATAAAGATATTTATGAAGTAGACAGATATCTGGAACTTTATCTATTGTTGGGTTGTCATATGATCTGGCTTTATGTAGATCTGGAGACTGATCAGCAAGATGCCCCTCATGCCCATTTCCACCCCTGGCCCTAAAACAGTCCCCCACCCACTATTCCACTTCTTTTATCTGTGACATCACAATGGCCTCCCCCTTGTTTCATGTTATAGCCCCAATCTCAATTTGCAGGTGGTGGTGATGTGGCAATTCCAGCCTTTTAAACACAAATGGGCAACTGTAGAGAACTGGGTAGTCAGTTATACCCAGACCATACCAGGTTCAGAAATGGCCATTTTCAGCTATTAAAAATGTTAATAGTGGGTATACTTGTCCTTTAAAAAAAAAAAAGGGGGGGGGGTGAGTGGCACTGTTTCTCTTGAAGGAAAAACACCCCATTTTGACAATCTCTTTCTCTCTCTCTCTCTAATATTTGGGCCTACAGAAATGCCTCGGATCCCCATCCCTCCTTATATGACCGATCTCTGTGGCTGGATTATCCTCCCCTCCTTTTTTTTGGTAAAAAGAAGTTAAGCAGACACACAGCTGAAGCTTCATGTATAGTATCATTCAAAATAAATGGCAAACACCAGTATATATGAATAGGAGGTGTTTAGATTTTAATTTCTCAAAATAACCATAGCAACATTGCCAGCAAAGGTAAGGCAGTTGCATTTTCCCCCCAAAGAAAAGACCTTTCTTCTTTTGACACAGTGTGGAAGCCCACTTGTTTTTAATGATAGCAATGCACCCATTACAGCAGTTATTTCATGGTTCATTCCATTGTGCTATTCTACAATTCATAAGCACAGATGTGTGATTTCTCCCATCTTGTTCCATTCTTCTTCTATGGGCTTATCTTACCCATGTGCTTTTCTCCCTGTTTCTAGTTTCACTTGGACACTTTCTAATAGTAAATTTGGAAATGATTTGTGCACCGTTTGTTGTAATTCTCTGTTCATTTCCCCTCTTAGGATCTAAACCTTAGAGGCTGCCATTGCACACCACTGATTAAAACACATCCACTGTTTGGAAGCAACTAGCTACAAATAATTGGTTATTTGTCATTAATTTCATTTTGCCTATGTAATAATAGGTGGCCCTTGCTCAAAAGCCAGCCGTATCTGACTCCAGTGTTTATAGTGAAAGAGTCGGTGTTGTCTGTGTCTGCAGACGTTTCCATGGAAGTGTGGCAGGCATGACTAGAAACCAGAATGCATGTAATGCTGTCACCTTCCCACCGAAGTGGTACCTATTTATCTACTTGCAATTTCTTGCTTTTGAACTGCATGAGGTGGGACAGAGAGGGAAGCTTATTCTGTCATGTACCACTTGGATCTCAAATTGCTGACCTGCCAACCTTCTAGTCATTAAGTTCAGTGTCTTAACCACTGAGTCACTCCAGCCATTTCTTTGTAATAATAACATATCACAGTTATGATGTTTGTTTTTCCAGTGTGTAACAACTCATCACATAAATGTTTTTTTATTTCACCGCTCTTTGTACAAGGATGTATTCATAGCTTATTGCTTCATTGCTGTTTGTAGAGTGATCTCTGGTTTACATAGCTATGAATCAGAAATCCAACAAAACATTGTAACATATTTATTTATTTATTTATTTATTTATTTATTTATTTTCTAATTTATATTGCCACCCAACTCCGAATATTCTGGGCGGCTCACAGAAAACAAAAACCAGTCACATCTTAAAAGCAATAACCCATTAAAAGCTACTGACAAAAAACTTAAAAGATTAGAAGATTAAAAGAGAGATAGTGTGTGTGTTTTACTAAATTAGCCAACAGGCCGGGGTTACCACATCACTGGTGTCCCACATCTGCCCTGCCAGCCATGTCTTCAACCCTTTCCTGAAGGGCAGCAACTTTGTCTGGAGATGCAGCTCAATTGGCAGGAGGTCCCATACGGCCAGAGAAGACTCTGAAAAGCCCCTTTTTCTGGTGCTAGAGAGATGTGCCTCTCTAGCAGATGGAACAATTAGAGAGCCAGTCCGGTCCACTCTGGTGGGATGGACAGATGTTCTTGGGGTGATGCGGTCTCTTAAGTATCCTGGCCCACTACCATGTAGGGCTTTAAAGGTAATTACCAGCACCTTGAATTGCACCTGGAGGCACACTGGCAACCAGTGCAGCTCCCAAAGCAGTGGTGAGGCATGGGCATAATGCCTGCACCCCAACACCACCCAGGCAGCTGTATTCTTGACCAGTTGCAGCCTCCGAATGGTCATTAAGGGCAGCCCCATTTAGAGCACATTACAATAGTCAAATCTTGAGGTGACCAGAGTGTGTGTGACCATGAGCAAGGAGTCTCAATCTAGGAGCGGGCATAACTGATGCATCACACGAAGCTGTGCAAAAGCCCTCCTGGCCACGACTGCCACCTGCTAAATGCACCCACTGACCAAGTATATTCCATATTTGCAAACAGGATATTGCCCATAATAACCATAACTTAACATGGGGTCACTACTTTTGTTCAATGATAACTTTTTCATCTTTTAAGTTACAGGGACCTAGTCTCACTAAATGTTACGAAGTGTTGCCTTGGTCTAGAGCAGGAAATCTCTTGTGAGTGCTAAAGCGATCCTCCCACAAAAATCCTTTCAACCCAGAATAATTTCTGACACTTAATTAATATTAGTTAAAAACAGTTAACTAAAAAAAAGATATATTTTACTTCCTTTTGAGAAATATGAAAAGTGAGTGCGCGCACACACACACACACACACACACACACACACACACACACACACACACACACACACACACACACTTTTCCCATTTCTTGAAAGTTAGTAAAATATATATTTTAAGTTAACTGTTTTTAACTAATATACTGTATATGTAACTTCCCAAACACTGAACAAATCCCAAAACTCAATGAAACACTATAGATTCCTTTTTATATGGACATTTAAATAATGTGCCAATATGCCCGAATTCACCATTTCCTGTAAGGGGAAAGAGAGATACTCAGACTGAAAACAGATGTGACTCATAATCTATTCATCCAGAATACTCCAGATGTTTACCAAAGGGGACAGATGGATCATTTACCCATTTACTTAGAAATGTAAAATGTGAGTGCAAATTTGGATGTGAGACCGGGGCCAGAGGCAATCATGTGGGTCTTTCTCATACAATGGCCAAACTTAATCTGGCAGAAAGGGCCAAGCCATTGTCCCAATTCCATGTTACATGTCTCCACACTTGTATCTGTGGCTACTGTATTTGGCAGGTAACTGCAAGGCTACCTGGATATTGTTTGACTGTGGGAGGTAAGCAAGGTGAGATCTATTTGCAGATAGGACTAAGAACGAATCCCATCAGAAACCCTGGAGATACCCAGTGAGTCAGACCTGAATAAAAGGTTAGAACATGGATCTGGCACAGTAAATGGCAGCATCCAAGCAAGGTTCTGAATCATATGGAAGCCTCCATGAGGATGGTACTACACCCAAAGGTTTCTTCATGGCTCACTTAGCAAGAGAATGACCCTTGACACCCTATGAAAGGATATGAGCCTCAAGTCTACTGGTTCAGAACCAGGAAGGACTTTATTGCAAGAACAAACATTCTTGAGGGTACACAAGTACAAAACCAAATTAGAAGATGGAGGAAGTTGCTCGCTGGTCAAGGAACAACATTAAAGGAGGATCTAGCTGAAGCTCTCAACCTCCCCTACATCATTTGGAGGACCCTGAAAAGGCTGAGGGTTGGAGTTCTTAAACGCAAGACCAACATGCTCAAGTTGGGGGCCGCTGGCAGACAACAACACACGGTGTGAATGTGGAGAGACACAGAATCTGGCTCATTTACTGGTTTGCTGATTGCTATCAGAGACATGCACCGATGAGGACTTGGGTTTGGGCAAAGACAAAGCAAAGAAAGTGACTTCATTTTGGCAGTCCAGGGTTTTATCGAGACACAAAAGAAGATGACCTTAGTTCTGCATCTGTGGTTGAGTGTGAGGATAAAGAAGGTACAATGTCAGGGCGTGGCCACAGGGCATGGCCCTGTCTATTCCTGTATAGTGGGTTTTCCAATCTTAATGACACCTGAATAGGGCTTCATTCTTGTCTTAATAAGTAGGATAATCTTTACATGCTACATGACTTCATTGTATATAGCTTGTTAAGGTGACATTTTCTTTATTTTAATAATTTCTAGTTATCTTAAGATATCTGGGCTCTCTGCCCACTCATAGCTTCTTTGTCTGCAAAACTGTCTTGTGTGCCATATAAACAGCAGTAATAGCCTATGATGTGTAACCAATTATGCATCATATTTAGTTCACAAAACCCAAACTGACAAGTTGCGTCCCACCCAGGTGCCTAGCTTTCCTGAATGGGCCATTGCACTCACAGGCTGATTTTTTAAAAAAATCTCCCTTGGTGCTCCACTGTTGTTATGGAGACATATTTCTGGCATAATGTACTGCTTTCTTCCAAATGGCCCTTTTCCTGGCATGCACTTACGTTACCATGGTGATGGCTGGGCATTCCTTTTGCCTCTCCTTTCAACAATAGGCACCTTCTGCTTTCTTGCCTGGCTGTGTGTGACGGCAGTCGATTGTTGTGGACCCTTAAATCTTAACAATCAGCTCCAACACATCAGCCAATCAGTCTGCTAAGGCCCATCTTAACTACATAGCAGTGACGTCAGGCATGAGACGTCTAATCACAATGTTGAACTGAACCTGATCAACATTGTGCTGCCTGAGACAAGGATGTTATGGCTTCTCTCCATCTGCAGAACCCAACTGGGCTGGTGGTTGGGCTTTAGCTCATCACTAGCAAGGGATGATATTCTTCATTGAGCTTAAGGATGGCTATACTCACACAGATGTCTAACCCTTTACTGCTGCTTCCTGCCCATTAACATAAGCTCATCAGGGACAGGAAAATAGTTGGCCCTCCAGATGTGTTGGGATTAGAATGCCCCAAAACATTGATCAAGCTGGGTTGGGTTGATGGGATTTGCAAGCCAAACATTTTGCCCTGTCTGATGGTATAGCAATACAGGTACTAGTGGTTCAGTAGGTGGCCAAAGCCACAGAATGCCAAAAGGTCACAGTTATCTTAATGTTATATGCAGAAATAAAGTACAAAACTGCTCCCCTCCTTCACCAATTCCTTCCTCTGTAATGCTTGGAAAAGAGATATGGTTCTTCAGGAAAACTGTTGCAGTTAATTGAGTGCATATCAAGAAATTGTTTTGGAAAATACAGTACCTAGTTCTTTTGAGTTAAAATAGAAGGCACAGGGAGGTTTGCTAGATCTCAAGTTTTGACTCTAGGAATCATGTTTTGGGGGCCAGTCTCTGGACTTTGCAAGTAACACCTCAAAGAATGGAAGGATACTAATCTGGTAACCCTAGATTTTGGGTATATTCAAGTGGCTTCAGGACATCCTATTTCTTTTGCTTTATTTTGCATACTCTAGAGATTTATGTTTGTCTTTGAATTCACCGTTTATCATAAAGTCTTGCATTGTCCATGAGTCCTATGCACATATACCATTTTTTGCATGTTGCTAAAAGATTCCCCCCCCCCATTACATCACAAGGGTCCTCCTCATGACATCATAAGTGCCCTCCCATATCTCTTAGGAGGTGGCCCTAAATTCTCAAGGAGCATGATGCTATTAACCAGGCAAGCCTGGCCATTTACTATTACATGCTCAAGATTTACTTCTGGTCATATAAAAGAAAAGAAAAAAGCCATCCCATAGAGGAGTGTCCTTTTTCTTACAGTGAGTCAGTCAATAACAAAGACAGAAGGGAAAATATTTCCTCTCACTTCCTAAAATAAATTGTATAGTGAACATGATGGGAACAAAACAGGACTGCCTAGGTATTTCAGTGTGCGACTGCATGTGCATGTTCATGTTTGTTGGATTACATGGGTTTTCCATATACTGTATACTGGTACTGTTTTTTTTAAATCATTTTTTTTTAAAAAATATTTTAAATCTCTTTTAATCTCTGTAATTTTTAATCTTGATTTTTATACTATGTTTTATTGTGTTTTATGTGTTTTTAAAGTTTGTTAGCTGCCCTGAGTCCTTGTGAGGATGATGGCATAAAAATTTGATCAAATAAATAATAAATAAAAAAATACTGCACGTATGAACTCACATGCTAAATGTCTCAGTGTAGCCTAGCTTCCCAGAGCTAAATTAAATGCGGTAATACTTGAAGAATGATAAAACACCCAGCATTGTGTATGATAAAGAATGGAAGCTTTTCCCACCTTCTAGTGTTGCACAAAGCAAATCAAGATGCCATCTTCCTTAAAATTACTCTGTTATTGTTGAGACCAACGGACAAGTTCCTTGACATTATATTGTTTAACTGCTCCATTTTAAAATTTAAGAAAGTAAGGTCTGATACGCGACTCACTGTTAAGAAAACCTTGAAAACCAATTTGCAGTTTTCCTCCCTTGAGTTGTCACATTGCTGGTGACATGGAGGACGCTGTGTGGCAGGAGAATGTCCACTACCAATACAGGGCTCCCAAACAGGGATTGCAGTATCACTCTTTCAAAAAATGCATTTCACAGCTTATCGTTTCGCCATGAACTTGCATGCCACTGGGTGAAGCAGAGCAAGGGCAGTTTCCTTAGAAAGCCTCCCTCTCTTGGAATAAAGGACAGTCTCATAACTGATGTGTTATACAAACACCACCAAAAGTGAAAATGGAGTTCTAATAAGGATGCCTGGCCTGTGACTCCTCTCAGAATAGATCAACAAATGCTCCTTCATTTGTTGAACATCATTTCGCTGTAAGCATCTGGTGATATGTTACACACATCATCTTCTTTTAACACACCTGCTGAACCCCCAGTACAGTTGGTGTTTGCCTACCCTCCCAACAGCAGCACATCATATGATTACATGGCAGCTGGGCTCAGTAGAGCCTGACGCACCTGAAAGCCTTGTTGGGGAAAAATGTAATGCTCAGGCATTGCCTTCAAAGGAAGATCTGAGCTCAGCAATCAGCAACGGGTAGGCAGCAGGCTAGACCGGGTGAGCAAACCAAATGTCTCTGCCTTGCAGTCATTCGAGTAAATGTTATCCAACGTGTGCTGCCATTTCATCCTAACCAGCCACAGAAGTTCGGTCATGAATAATAAAAGAGGCAAGATGTGTCCACACCTTAGCAGAGCCATAAACCAGCCATTTTGGCACCTGGGGCAAGTGGCATTGGGTGTCCCAAGCCATAAGCCAAAGCTTCCCATGATAAGCAAGGAGAAAGAAATCATCGTATATACTTGAATGTAAGCCGACCCAAACATAAGCCGGGGTACCTAATTTTGACCTGAAAATCCAGGAAAATAGAGTGACCCAAATATAAGCCAAGGATGGGAAATGCAGCAGCTGCTAATAAGTTTCAATAATCAAAATACATGAAAATATAGTAAAATTAATTAAATTGTTGGCACATCTCATACTGGTGCGTTCTTGGGACTATCGTGGTTGTTGACTCGAGTATAAGCTGCATCCTCTTTTTTGGACTTATTTTTGGGGCTAAAAACCTCGGCTTATACTCGAGTATATACGATATGTAAAAGAATGACTGTGTTTTACAAAAAGTAAAGTAAATGGGTAATACTGCTGTTTATCTTCCTAAACTTGCCAGTAGATTCACCTCTAGGTTTTGGTGCTCTCTAACTTTTGGGAGCACCAAAACCTAGAAGTAAATCTACTGTCTCTCTAACTTTTGGGAAGGGACTGCAGTGGCTCAACAGTTAAGACACTGAACTTGATGACTGGAAGGTCAGCGGGTCAGCAGTTCAGGACCTGAGTACTGCATGATGGAGTGAGCTCCTGTCTCTGTCCCAGTTCCTGCCAATCTAGCAGTTTGAAAGCAAGAAAGATAAACAAATAGGTATCACTTCAGTGGGAAGGTAAACAGCATTCTGTGCTCTCCGGTGTCTAGTCATGCCTGCCACAGGGATACGGAAACGTCTACAAACACAGACAGCATTGGCTCTTTGGCTGTAAACTGAAATGAGCACTGAACCCTAGAGTCAATATAACTGGTTTTTGAGCAAGGGTGACCTTTACCATTATCTAACTTTGGGGACTCTAAGGCAAATTTCCTGTTAAATGTAAAGGTCTCCCTTTCTTGAAAGCCAGTTGTGTCTGACTCTAGGGGCCTATGCTCATCTCCATTTACAATCAAACATCCAGTGCTGTCTGCAGACATTTCGATGGTCATGTGGTAGACATGACTAGATGTCAGAGCACACAGAATTCCTCCCCCTGAAACAAACTTTTGCACTTCTTCCAAATAAACTTGTGCAGTTCATTCAGATTCATATTATTTTTAAATATCCCAGCAAAAACCCGTAACAAAAAGAAAAAGGTCAGCTGTACAATCCACCACCACCACCACCACCAAATAAATAAAGACAAATTGATGTAGTTGATCCTTCAATCAGACTGAACACTTCCTGGTTTCTGATGACAAATTTATCCAGAAGGTCTTGACCAGAAGGTCAAGAACTCCAGATTGAAGAGTTCTTGAATCAATTGGGCAAATTAAGGGTAAAGACAATTTTCAATAAAAAAAACCAGAACTAATTCTGAAAATAATATTAAACTACTAAATAAAACAAAATAGGGGAATAGGTATACAATAAGTGCAGATAAGACAGATAAGTGGTTGGAAGCAGCACTCTCGTTTTTGGTGCGTCAGATGGGTAGTGATGACGATTGGTTTGTTGCTTTAGAGACTCCTTTTACCTGCCAGTCAAATTAGAATTTAGCCCTTAGCTGAGATTATCCACCCCTGCTTTCCATACTAATTGCTGTTGTTATGTGCTGTGAAGTCAGAACCTACTTATGACTGTGCTAATAGGGTTTTCAAAGTAAGCAAATTATTTAAGGCGTTGTTTTACCAGTTCCTGTCAACCTAGCAGTAAAAAAGCAAGAAATTGCAAGTATTTATTTATTTATTTATTTACATTTATTATCCCACCCCAATCAGGCAAACCTGACCCTAGGCAGCTCACAAAAAGAAAAAGTTACACAGAGTGCAATCCAAACAATCCCACCACACCCCCACAAACCCAGAAACCAAATCAACTTCAAAAATAATAATTAAACTATAAATTTACAAAAAAAAAACCCTCAAAGATTTAAAAGGTTAAAAAGGTTAAAAAAGTTTTAAAAAGTGAGAGAGGAGTGGCTATCCAACATGGGACCCCACATTCCTGGAGCCCCACACTTGCCCTGCCAGCCAGGTTTTTAGGCCCTTCTGAAAGGGCAGTAGCTCTGTCTGTAGACGTAACTCAGTTGGCAGGAGGTTCCAAAGGGCCGGGGTGAACACGGAGAAGGCCCTACTTCTGGTGCTAGAGAGATGTGCCTCTCTAGCTGATGGAATGATAAGAGAGCCTCTCCGATCCGCCCTGGTGGATAAATAGTACCATTTCGGTGGGAAGGTAACAGCGTTTTGTGCACTCTGGTGTCCAGTCATGCCTGCCACATGAACACGGAAATGTCTTCATATACAAACAGCACTAGCTCTTTGGCTATAAATGGAGATGAGCACCAAACCCTAGAGTCAGATATGACTGGCTTTTGAGCAAGCACGACCTTTACCTTTACCAATTCCACATCACCAGTGAATTTACAATGGCTAAGAGGGGATTTGAACCCAGGCCTCTTAAGGTCTAGTTCATCTCTCTATTTACTACACTAATTATACAAAATATAGTAAGTCGCCTCTGCAAGTGGGCGGCAATATAAATCTGAACAAACAAACAAAATTATTATTGATCGGAAAAGAAAAATCAATAGTCGTGGTTAGAACACTAGATGGAAAAGAAGGGCCAAGTTCAAATTTCAGCTCAGTCACAAAGCTTATCTGGCAACTCTGGGTGCCCCACCACTTGTCAGCCAAATTTTAATTATAGAATTGTTTTGGGAATGAAAAATGCTAAAAGGATGACCATGTAAAGCAGACATGTATAATGCTGATGCATATAAAGCAGGGGTTCCCAACCTTTTCAAGCTGGGGCCCAGGTCCAGTGATGGGCAGCAGCTGGTTCGCACCAGTTCTCCAGAACCGGTAGGAGCTTTTCCCAGTGTCCTGGAGAACCGGTAACAGCTTTTGGGGGGAACCACCTCAGGGGCTTACCTTTTTGCCGGTTCCCCCACTGCGCATGCGCACCTACAGTGCTTGGCATGCATGCACACCTACAACGCTCTGTCTGCTGAGCTAAGAAGCCATTCGCTGCTTGGAGTGTGGCAGTGCAGAGCATTGGGTGGCCACGCACAGCCATGGAGGAACCGGTGGCTGCTGCTGAGGCCCTCGGTGGCCTCCTTGCTGTCCTCCCAAGCAGGGAGGAGGAAGAGCAGCTGCTAGCCTGAAGCTTCCTACAGCCTGCTCCCCAGGACAAGTGACTCGCCTTTGGGTGTGGGGTGGGTGGGTATATTTTAATGTACATTTAATGTGTATTTTTATGTGTTGTATGTGTATTTCATGTGTATTTTTATGTGTTTTATGTGTATTTAATTTGTATTTTTATGTGTTTTTATGTCTATTTAATGTGTCTTTAATGTGTATTTATTTTAATGTGTATTTTTATGTGTTTTTATGTCTATTTAATTTGTATTTTTATATGTACTTATTTTTATGGTTTTTTACTTTGGCTCCACCCATGTTGTTGGCTTTGCCCATGATGTCATGACATTGGCTCCGACCATAATATCATGACATCATGACGTTGGCTCCACCCATGATATTGGCACAGTGTGGTAGTAAACATTTTGGCTGCCCCTCACTGGCCGGGTCACACTCTCAGTCAGATTCAAGGCCCAGATGGCCATTTTGCTCTGCCTGCACGATGGGGGTGGCCATTTTGTCCCAAAACCTTCAAAGGGGTGGCCATTTTGTTTCTTGAATGCCCTTGGAGGGGTGAGGGACCACATTAAATGGCACCATAGGCCAGATGAGCCCACAGGCCTTAGGTTAGGAACCCCTGATATAAAGAATAACATTTTATCATGCAGAGAGGCTTGGGAGGAAATTCAGAAGTGATGCCAATTTTTTACCATCAGCTTTTGCTCATCACAAACGTTTTCTACAGAATCCTCAGAAAACAAAAGGAATATCCTGCTCTGACAGTGGTTTGTGGGGGAAATTAAGGGAAAATAAAGGCTGGATTTGCCAGAATTGTGAGGGGAAAAAAGGTGTATTGTCCTTCAGAGAGATATAGTATTTTATTATAACTATGAAACATCTTGGCTTAATTTTCTTTTGCTCATGTTTGACATTTCCTCTTCCTGCTTTTCTGTCCATTAGGGATGCACACTGTCTCCAGAGGAATGGGTAAATATCAGCCAAGCTGGCTATTTGTGTGTTTCTGAGGTGACCATGAGGCAGAGCAAAGAGTTCAGAGATGCACACAGGGAACAGCAGCCAACACTCCATAACTCCTCATGTTAAACCTGCCTTTTAAATGGGGTTAAAATTTTAAAATAAAGAAGGCATCATGTAATAAAAAGTGGGGTAAACAGGGCCAAGATGTCAATATCTTGTGAGAAAGAGAGCAAGCTACCACCAAAGGAAAACATGCAGATCTTAACACTGCCTCAGAATAGCTCAAAAACAATCTTGCACACTCCAATCTCTAGTAGTGTGTCTGTGCATCTCTACCTCTCTCTGTGTCTGTGTGTAGCTTCTGAGGGCTCAGCCATCAGTCTGCTTGATGATTTTACTTGTCTACTCTTCCCTTAATGAAGCCCATGTAAATGGAGATGCCATACGGAAGGTTTTGTGTGTGGTGGGGAGTTGGGTTGTTTGGAGAGTACTAACCAGTGGTGGGCAGAAACAGGTTTGCACCAGTTCGCCAGAACTGGTAGCAGAAATTCTGCCTGGCCTCGCCCATCTAAGTTTTGAAATAAAGTAGTCCTAATTCTGGGGAACATAGTGAAAAGTAGAGACATCACATTGCAAACAAAAATTCGTATAGTCAAAGCAATGGTATTTCCGGTGGCAATGTATGGTTGTGAGAGCTGGACCATTAGAAAAGCTGACCGCAGAAGAATAGCTGCCTTTGAGATGTGGTGTTGGAGGAGAGTTTTGAGAGTCCCCTGGACAGTGAGGAGAACAAATAGGTCAATCTTAGAAGAAATTAACCCTGACTGCTCCTTAGAAGGTCAAATAGTAAAGATGAAGCTAAAGTACTTTGGACATCAAATGGGAAGAGAGGATTTGCTTGAGAAAGCCTTGATGCTGGGGAGGGTGGAGGGCAAAAGAAGAAGGGGATGGTCAAAAATGAGATGGCTAGATGGTATTGTAGAGACAATGGGCACAGAGCTGAATGAGTTGAGGAGGATGGTGGAGGACAGAAGTGCCTGGCGGACAGTGGTACATGGGGTAGCAAAGGGTTGGAATCGACTGTGCGACTGAACAACAACAACAAAATTCTGGTGCAACACAGGGCTTTCCCGCTAGCCATGCCCACCATATCACGCCCACAGTGTGATAGTAATTTTTTTTGGAGCCCACCACTGGTACTAACTGTACTGGTTATCTCATTTTGTCATGGCTTGTATCGGTCAATTGTTCAGGTTGGGTTTGCATGCAGAAACAGATCTAAATTGGAAGTGTAGGAGCACCTAGGGGCCTAGCTCAAGGCAGGGAATCTCTTTGGGGTTCTTCAACTGGAGATCAACCATGGCTGTCCCAGCTTGGGAGGGCCTCAGTTTCTCCATACAAATAGTAGAGGGTTCTTCTAGCGGTCTTGAACCCAAGGGATCTTGTGTTCAGCTGCTATTCCAGACCTTCCTAGTAGGTAGGCTGGAAAAAGTAACATCAATTAGCAGCCAGGTTCACCTGATGCATGGATTCATTCCTCATACTGTGCCATTGCTAAGCCAATGTAACCAATAAAGTTGTGCCCTTTATTTTATCTATTCAAATACAGTAAAACATCGGATAACGCTAAAACTTGGTTCCACAAGTCTTGGTGTTGTCCGATTTTTAGTGTTATCCGATCCATGTTAAAATCCTATGGGATGGATCAGATAACGTTAAAGCTCCATAGAGATACATTGTAACTGCACAGGCTTTAGCTGTTGTTCTCCGATCCATCCCATAGGACCTTAATGTTATTCGATCCAGTTCTCCTCCCCAGATTACTTAACGTTATGCAATTTTAGCGTTATCCAATCCAATCGTTATCCGGTGTTTTACTGTATGTTATCCTGTATGATGTGAGGTACTGGTCTAATATTGTGCCCTGGTGGTGCCCTGGTTAAACTGCTCTACTGCAACCAAAAGGTTATGAGTTCGATTATGACCAGGGACCAAGGTTGATTCAGCCTTCCATCCTTCCAAGGTAGGTAAAATGAGTACCCAGCATGTTGTGGGGGCAACATGCTAATTAACTTGTGAACTGCCCAGACAGTGCACTAAGTGTTATGGGGCAGTATGTAAATGCAATTGCTATTGGCTTTTCCCCATTCTGACTTCCCCTCCGTCTCTCTGCTCATGTCTCCTTTCCTCAGTTCAGCACTTTGCTAAATCCCTAGCTAAGCTCCTAGAAACCTGTGGTCATTAAAAATGAAGCTTGATTCTTATGGAAGCCAATAAGATGTATAATTTCCGAGTCTCTGAAAAGTTCATTACATATATATAAGGCACTTCCGTAATCCACATTCATTCTTATAATCTCACAGCTTTCTGTGTGCTGTTTGGGAGCAGTTCTGGAAACAAATTCCCAGCTATTTTCCTAACCAGCTGGGAGCAGTCTTTCCCCACAACTGCAGTTTTTACCCAGAAGTTTTGCTTCTGTGAAACCCTTGGGATGATTTCAGTCATTAGCTAATCATACAGAGAGGCTTGTTCCTCATGAAAAATTGACCTAAACAATGTCTGTGTTTCTGCCTCATACCTTTGGTTCTGGAAATGTTAGGCGTTTATCTGAAAAAGAAACAACACATTTGACTGGGTTAGCATGCCTAAAATCTGAATAAAAGCGAGCCAACAGAACAATACGGCAAAGCTCAGAATGGTCAGATAGTGGTATAACAGAACTGTTCATGTAGTATTAGGAAGCTTTGTCCATAGGATATAATCTGAGCAGCTCTCAGTTGCCATAGCAATAAGTGATAATATTGATTGGTTGTATTAATTGAGTTTTGAGCTGTGTTGCGTGCAGATGAGTTTGAGATTCTCTGTGCAGAGTTGCTAACAATGCAAATAATCAACTTCACCACTTTCTTTAACTAAAAAAGTTAGCCTGATTGATTCCCAATGTAATCATAATGTGTTGGCACTGGCCCTAATGTTTCTTGATTCATGAAGCAGTGTTTTCTCCTGAGGGAGTCTGATGGTCAAGAGAGTCAGTCCTTGTAGAGTCAGATGATGCCGAGGATCGCATGAAGTTAGTCTGAGAGTTACTCAATCAGTCAGAGGACAAAAGGGTGGGCCATTACTCCAGCAGCAGCAGCCCCCCCCCCCACACACACACACACCAGTGACACCATTACAAGCCTTCACGGAGCCCAATGGGTGGGGGGGAACCAAAACCTTCAGATGTTCTTGGACTGCAACTTCCTACCCCTTCCTCATATAATTAATGGTGAGGAATGATGGAAACTCTAGTCCAATCTCATCCTGAGGGCCACATCATTCCCATTCTTTACCCAGTTCAAACTTTTAAAATTACAAGTAATACCTTGGATAACATTTACCTCGGTAACGCTAAAATCGCATACCGTTAAGCAATCTGGGGGGGGGGGGAGTTGGATTGAATAACGTTAAGGTCCTATGGGATTGATTGGATAACAACCGTTAAAGCCTGTGCGGTTACAATGTATCTCTATGGAGCTTTAACATTATCCGATCCATCCATAGGATTTTAACATGGATCGGATAACACTAAAAATCGGATAACACCAAGACTTGTGGAACCAAGTTTTAGCGTTATCCGAGGTATTACTGTACATCGGTTGTTCATGGTATTTAATGATTCTGCTCTATGAATGATTCAACAGCTAAAACAGATCCTTTTGAAGGTTATCTACATGAAAGACAGTCTTCTTTCCTATGAGACACCAGTAAGAACCAGAACAGGTCTTCTAAATGTAATGATCTTCAGAACTTGGTTTTAAACAAACAAACAAACAAACAAACAAACAAACAAACAAACAAACAAACAAACAAACAAACAAACAAACAAACAAACAAACAAACAAACAAACAAACAAACAAACAAACAAACAAACAAACAAACAAACAAACAAACAAACAAACAAACAAACAAACAAACAAACAAACAAATGTTTTTCTTTTAAAGGAAAGGAAAGACACAACTGCATTGGCTTAGTGGTTAAGATGCTGAACTTGACAACTGGAAAGTCAGCAGGTCAGCAGTTCAAGACCCAAGTGCCAACCTAGCAGTTCGAAAGCAAGAAATTCCAAGTAAATAAATAGGTACTGCTTCAGTGGGAAGGTAGCAGCATTCCATGCACTACAGTGACTAGTCATGCCTGTCACATGAACACAGAAATGTCCAAAGACACAGACAGTGCTGGCTCTTTGGCTGTAAACAGAGATGAGCACCACACCCTAGACTCAGAGAAGGCCAGCTTTTGCAAAGGAAACTTTTACCTTTACCTAAAGGCACAACAAAGCTGGACACTTTCTTCATTTTATTTTTAGATGTACATATTTAAGACCATTTCTTTTAAAGATGGAATCTCATCAGATCTGTATACAAGATGTAGAATTAAAATTATAAAATGTAAAATACAGTCAAACCTCACATAAAGAGCACCTCGCTTAAAGAACAACTCGCTTAAAGAGCAGAATTTTCTCTGAATGTTTGCTTCGCTTAACAAATAAAACCAACAAAAACTCACTTAACAAATAAATCGGGGTTCACAACCCCCCCCCCACCAGAAGTCACAATTGGTCACGTACAATGGTGTTTCACTTAAAGAGCAATCCTGTGGAATGCATTATGCTCTATAAGCGAGGTACAACTGTATAACTAAGTGTGGAATTATTTTCCTCAAAAGGGTCTCCATATAAATTACAACCTGACTTTATCATGCTGGCAAAGACCTCACTTTGGTATCAGGATGTTTTTGGGGTTGCTGCTTGCTATCTGTAAATGGGTGCATGTGTTTATCTAGATATTTTTACTGTGCAGCTGCAACTAAAATTGGTTTTAACAGAAACTACATTTTTAATTGTTTTTAGATTTTGTACTATTTTGGTTGCTGTGAGCTGCCCTGAGGGCCTATTTAGCCATTAGATATGATATAGATTTAATAAATGGATGGAATTAAAGATATATTACAAATGAATTTATGCTTTTGTTTCAAAAAGGGAGTAAATTCACCATCTTCCTTTGTTTCAGAAATGAGGAAAGTCTGTTTTTGGCTTTGATAATATGCTTTGATATATGTTTTAATCTATTATCAAGTATTAAGCATACTGTACTATAATTGTCAAGTGTTAGACAAATAAGTATGTAAAATGTTCCTTAAAACATTTTATTATTTCAATATCATCGTAATATAGCCTAGGTTTGGGAATCCTGCTGTGACTCTTTCTATCCCTATTAAAATATTTTTGCCTCTAATCCTTATCGAAACCATTCTGGATCTACCTCTGTCATGATGGAGAAATTAATTTTCCATCTCCTTCAGAAATGGGAATGGGAAGATAACAAGAACGATTCATATAGAACATAATAGAACAGTCCCCATTTTTTCTAATTGCAATCCAATTCAATTAGGCTCACTGTGAAGTAAGTGTACAGAGCAGTGGGGCTCATTATTGAGTCCCTAGATATTGTTGGACTTCAGGTTTTCATAGACTCAGCCAGCATGGCCAGTGATCATGGTTTCTGAGAATTATATCCCAGCCACATCTGAGGTGCAAGACTGGGAACCACTGGTATATTGGTTGGCACATCTCATCTCTATCCTTTTTATGGTCATGCCAATTGGAAGACAAGATGCTAATAGTGAAATAATTCCAGTTGACCAAAGTCTCAACTTACACCCAACAACCCCTGCCACTTACTTAAAATAGTAAACACTAAAGATCTCAAAGCATATTTCTTCTCACAAATGTCAAACTGCTCATTCCTTCAGGCCTGAGCAAGACAGCTTTCTTGTCTGGATTTTTTAAAAAAGAAGGCTAAAACACCAAGAGAAATTCACCTTTTCCCATCAGATCCAAGTTCCTGGCCTATTAATGATGACCTAGATTGGGTCATAGTGGGGTTTCTTAGAAACCAATTGTTTCTCCATGGAAGGCAAGGCTAGGGAACAAGAAGTACCTTATATGGCCTCATTAGAGTGGGGTCAATCCCCCACAGGGAAATTTCTAAAGAGAATGTATTTACTCCACATTTTCTTTACTCTTTTCTTCCTTTTATTACACTTTCTGTGCTCTACATTCACAGACGTCATCTTTAAAATGCATTGGTTTTCCTGAAGTAAAGAGTTAATGTTTAAAGACACCTCTGGTATAATTCCAAGAAAGTAATGTTCTACATATTGTATGGCTTTTGGTTTCTTTAAAAAAACCAAACAAGAGAAAATGAAATGCTCCTAGTTGTCTATAGGGTTAAAGCGATAATGATGTAACATAACAGTGCTAGTTATTACAATTATGTGATGTCACAAAAATCCAAGAATGGAAAAGGATCTAGCTAACCTACAAATGTCAGTGTTGTGATATGAGCCTCTGATGAAGACTTGAGGAAAACGTCTAGGCGCAGGGAAGACGGGCAGAAAGCCTTAAAGTAACAGATGGGCAGAAAGGAGTCGCACACCTACAGTGTGCATGGAGAAGTGTGAAGTGTACATCTTGTAAGACAGCACAACAGTCTGATGGTGGGCGAACTCATCTTGCATATTGTTTGGCACAAAGGCAAGAAACGTGCCTTCTTTTTTGCACTTGGTATCAATTGTTGGGGTTTGTGTGTGTGCATGCATGCACAATCACACACATAAAGGGCAGTTAGGTAGGCAGGGAAACAGGAACCATTTTGCCAACAACACAATTTAGCCAGGCCCTTGGGATGAATAAGCCATCCATTGAATTGAATGGTGCCTCTGGGAAAACAGAAGGAAGACATGCTTTCCTACAATGGATAAATGGCATTCAGCCTTTGGTTCAGTAAATCTGTTTAACTGCAGGGCCACAGCTCCCCAGAGAGTATTTGCTGAGAAGAAGGTTTTCTATATCGACAAGTTCATTCTTCTTGCTTTCTGGGCTACTTAGTACAACTATACCACACTGAGAGAGAAAAACTAAGAGGGTTTGAACTGCCCATATTGGGGAAGACTAAAGATGAGTTGGAATGCAAAGTCCATCACATCACACACACACACACCAGCCTCCCTGTGACTGACCATGCTGGTTGGGATGGTGGGAGTTGTCTTTCAACATAACTGGAAAGTATTGTGGTTGGGGGAAGACTACTGTAAGCCTTTGAGCAAAAGCTTCTGAAGAATTAGGAACCCCCTTGTGTAGGTGGAACCCAAGAAACAGAAAGGGAGATGAATGGGGTTTAAGGCTCAAATTCCACATGAGGAGGTGTTATCAGGCTTTCCTCCCTCTTCCTCCTGTGCTTAAATCAAAACAGTCCACAAAGCTAGGTGTCAGAAAAGGTGGGCTGACTGACAGGGGAGGGCTTCTGACCCTTCTTCTTTTGAGGATTGTCAATTCAAATCACACTCTTCCCAGTAGCCTTCCCACCGTTCCTTACATTTCCTCTCTGGAGAGAGAGAGAGAGAGACTATGTCATTTTTTGGGGGAAAAGTAAAGGTAAAGGTCTGCCTTGCTTGACAGAGAGTCATGACTGAGTCTAGTCATATCCAACTCTAGGGTTCAGTGCTCATCTCCATTTACAGCCAAAGAGCCAGCGCTGTCTCTGACTGCAGACTTTTCTGTGGTCACGTGGCAGTATTTTTAAACAATTGTATGTGCATGCACACATATACAAACACTTTTGTGCTGAGTCAATGAGCTTTGGGGAAAACTAAGAGTGGGGAGGAGATCAACATCCAGTAAACAGTCACCTAGTAAGCTTTCAGTTGCGAAACATGCCATGAACTGCAGTTGGAAGCACAGCAGGTTCAGATGGTTAACAATGACAATGACAATGACAACGACCCACCTTTGTCAGATCTAGGTCCTCTTGCTTGAAGTTTGGCTGTCTTGTGAGTGTGTGAATGTGGCTGTACCTGCAGGGATGTAGCCATAAATGGTTATTCACCCAGGGCTGACAGGTCTCAAGATGCCTACTGGAAGTCCCAGGGAATTGTTTTGCTCCTCTGGGTCTCCTCTGGGAAGTTTGATTCATGCATGTGTCAAAGAGTTTTAAAGCCTGAGCCCCCTTTTCTCACCCATTCCCAGCTTACATTTTGATGCACTGCTTCTGTACAAAGGTGTCTCGAGGTTTGCTGGTCTGACTGGCAGCATTTCTGAGCTTGAGAACACACCTTACACATCTTGTGTGCTGTAGATAAGGAGGCACAGGATGCAAGTGGATTTTTTTTCTTGTTCCATGGCCAAGCCAGATCGGAAACTGCCAAAATGAAGCTACCTTTTGGTGAACTAATTCCGTAGTTCCTTTTGCCTGACATAGTGTGAGAAAGATTAGTTGGCAAAAGTTTGCCGTTGCCTGGGGTATGCCTGATTGTGATTCTGAAATACCACACTCTTTGAGCAAGCTCTTTCTGTGTACCCCTGCAAGTAGATTGAGGGCAAGAGCGAATGACAGGAAAGGTTTTGACAATAGGGGCGACAGGCATCCCTCTTCCAAATCCAGTAAAAAAAGGAGTAGCAAACACAGCAGTTGCTGGGGGCATTTTGTCATTTGTCTGGCAACCATAAAGACTGTCTCTACCCTCCAGCTGCCTTGGGACAGCTAACATGCCTTAGCTGAATTTCACCCAGATTGTGGATTCATTCGCCCAGATTTCCCTTGTTCCTTTATCTACAGTCATCTGGCCCAGCAGCAGACCATGCAGGGCCATAGCCAGGCGATGCCACCCTGTGTTAGCAGTTTGCTCACCCTCAAACTCTGGGCTGTATATATATATATTACACATATGTGACATTTTTGCCGATCCTGAAAAATTATTCATCCACCCACATCTAGAATCCTGGCGACGGCCCTGAGTCCCTGGCTTTTGATCTGCCCTGCCTCTTTTGATAACACAAGGACAGGAATGTGAGAGATGCTACTGACTAGGCAAACTTTGAAAGAGGCCATGAACAGAAGCCATGGAGCAAGATAATCTGTGTTTTGAAATCTGAGGGGAAAACACATGGCTGCTTCTTCCATGTTTATATGTGTGTCATCAAGTCAATTCTGACTTACAGCGACCCTTTCTAGGGTTTTCTAGGGGGATATATTCCCTGCTTCTGGGAGCACCCTTGGACTGTGAATCTTGCCCATGACTGTACAGGCTGGTTCTTCTCCCAGGAGACACAGGCGGGAATCAAACTCCCAACCGTTGGCTTTGCAGCCAGATAGCTAAAAACAGCGATGGGATGTAACAGGTTCTCACCAGTTTGCCAGAACCAATGGTAACTTTCCCCAGTGTCCCGGAGAACAGGTAGCAGCTTTTTTTTTTTGGGGGGGGAACCACCTTCAGGGCTTACCTTTTCACTGGTTCCCCCACTGTGCATGCGCGCCAAGCACTTGGTGTGAATGCATGCCTACAGTGCTTGGCACGTATGCACGGCCTCCTTGCTGTCCTCCCAAGCAGGGAGAAGGAAGAGAAGCTGCTAGCCTGAAGCTCCTTATAGCCTGCTCCCCAGGGTAAGTGACTCACCTTTGGATGTGGTGTGTCTGTGTGTATTTTAATGTGTATTTAATACTATCACAGTTCCTAAAAAGGCCTGGCGGCTGGCAGGCCTAGTGGCCTGGCTTGGGGTTTTTAAGCAAAGTCTGGAAGTTACCTCATCAATAAGCTACATCTGTGCTGTTCCAATTGCTGTTCCAATTGGAGAACCCTTAAGGAGGTACAGCTGTTTTACATTTACATTAAGGCATATTATCCTAGAGAACTGGTTAGGCAAAGACTTAGTACCTAACTACTTTAACTGTTGAAAAGTTGAAAAGTGCCAAAATGAAGCCATCTTGTGGTGAGTTCATTCTGTAGTTCCTTCCATCTGACCTAGTGTGAGAAAGATTAGTCAGAATAAGCTTTAAGCTCTTGTTTAAAAGCTCTGGTTGATTTGTGTTTGAGGTGAGTGGGTGTTTGGGTGGGTGAGTGTATTGTAATGTATTTTCATTTTTATTTATTTATTTTATTTACAGTTTGTGTTGTGGGTGAGTAGGTCGGTGGGTGGGTGGGTTGATGGGTGTGTGTGCTTATTTTTATTTTATTTTTAATTATTTTTAATTTATTTTAATTTATTTTTTCTTTGGCCCCGCCCACAATGTCATGACATCATGGCATTAGCTCCACCCACACTGTGATGACATCACGGTGGGGTAGTGAACATTTTGACATCCCACCACTGGCTAAAAACCATTGAGTTACCAGCCAGCTAAAGTGGCATCAATTTAAACTATGGTGACTACTGTTACCTCTGAATTGAGATTATCAACTTCGAAACTGCAACTTTTTAACAACCACAGATCCTAGACTTCCTGTGGCATCACAACCTCTAGTTCTGGGAATTGTCTTCTGAGAAGATAACATGTCCAAGCTCAACATTCACAATAAGTTGGAGTGTGCTACCATTCCCAGTGGTGAGACCAGGATTAATTAAGACACATGGCTTTTGTCACGTGAAGAAAATAATGTGTCTTGGCTGTATCAGTGCAAAACAGGAAGACACCAAGGTGCTTTTAAGCATAACCCACAATTCAACCTTTCTTAAATCCACGTACTTTTTATGTCCTGCTTCAGTAACTCTTTCTTCCCACTGTTGCATTCTGAGAAGTGGAAATCCTCTCGGGTATATATAACCAACAGGAAAGGGGAGAAGAACTCAAACATGTGCTGAAAGATTACAAAACAATGCAGGCTGCTCACAATGGGGTTTGTTAGATATCTTTTTGGTACAACATTGCTCTACTTAGCTGCTGAAACAATCATATAGTGAGCATTTTTCATCAGGCTTTTTTTGTGGGGGATAAAAGCTGGCACTGTCTAGATTCATAATTGATACATGTCAAAATATGTCAGATCAGTATATAATTTTTGAAAATTTTCCTCCTCGTTCTTTTCGTTAAAATCACAAGTGTATTCATCGGATTTGCTAAGTCCACAGCGTCACCTAGTGCTAAAATGCTGTATTTAATTCTGCTTGTGTCTTGTCCTGGAGAGGAAAAGATGGGAAACTCTTAGATGTAATGTGGGAGAAAATAAAAGTACAGTAAAACCCCAGATTACGACGGAGGTTCATTCCAACAGCTTCCATTGTAATCTGAAAAAATTGTAACCCAAAACTTCCATAGGGATGCACTGAAAATTTTTAAAATAATGTCCTGAATTGATCTTTGTAAACCGAAACAAATACATTACAAATTTGTAAACCAGGAAGGCATATCCATAGGACTTACCATTGTAAACTGGAGCAAACTTAAGGCGGTTGTAACCCGGGGTTTTACTGTATGAGTCTACACAAATTGGTCCCAGTTAGAGAGAAAAGTTTATTTTAAAAATTGTGAGAACCCACTAAGCAAAACTAGAAAAAAATAACAACAAAAATCTAGTACAGCACAAACTACTAAACAAATATTTGTAAAAACAGCCTCACTACAAGCCAATTTTAAAAATAATTGAGCTTGAAGTATTACATGAAACTTTAGAAATAAAATCTGGCAAACTGGGTTGCATGGTGTGAAAAATAATAAATGTGGTGAAAACCACCAAGGAAGGTTTTAAAAGGAAATGAGTCCCCATTTTACCAACCAACCATGGTTTTAAGCTCAGAAAATATGGAAAGCAAGGTTCAAATAGCTACCTTTGGCCCAGGCCACTGAGTAGAGCTTTACAAAATTAAATTAAAATGGCCAGTGTCCTGTTGCTTGTCTTAGCAAGAGTAGACTCATTAATTCATTGACATGTTTCTCCAACCATTGTTCCACTGGATCCATTCTCTAGCAACAAGATACGGAAAAGCACAAAAGCACAAACCAAGCCTTGAAAATGAATGCTTTATACACTTAAGTCCACATTCACTGTCTCTCTGTGTATATTCCTAGCCCAAGCAACCACAAATGGTTTTTTAAAATAATAATAATAATAATTAATACAATCTGCAAGCACCTATAAAGACATCACTTAAAGAACAAACAAAAGAAGGAACTAGAAAAACTTTTAAGCAGCAAAACAGATTTTATAAATAAAAATGGGAAACAAAAAGGAGGGGGAAAATACAGAAATGAGGACGATGATGGGAAACCAATTTCTAAATTGGTTTCAAATTGTTATCATGCTGATTGTGTTGGGAATTGCCTTGGGTCCCTTCGGGGAGGAGGGCGATAAACAAATTTAAATAAATAAATAAATAAATAAATAAATAAATAAATCTACTTTTTCATAGTCTGTGTTTTGCACGTCATGACAGGCAGTGTTATGTATTTATTCCTCCACAGGAACTAAACTCCCTCCGCCCACATGCACACAAATAAGTGTCCACTGACATTTGTTAAAGTCAATTTTGCCTTATGATGACCCTTTCCAAGATTTTCTAGGTAAAGAATATACAGGAGTGGTTTAGTATTCCACACTCTGGGACTGTGCAACATGCCCAGGATTTCACAGGCTGGCTCTTCTCCAAGGGGAAGAGTAAGGAATCAAACTCCCAGCCTCTAACTTCATAGTCAGATGACTAAACCACTGATCTATCCGGCTAGTTTAGTTATTATTTTAGATAAAAATTTAGCTAGCAATTGTTTCTATTGTTGTTACAGGCTGTAAATTCACTTCTGATTTATGGTGACATGGTGTTGCAAATAATCAGTTTGAGAAATTTTGCTGGATTAGCTGACCAGATGATATACTGATTCGTCCTTTTCATTGCAATATTGGCATTTGCTATTGTTAGATACATTCTTTTGTTTTAGTCTTCATGCAATTTGTTGGCAAAACTTCTTCTTGAGCTGCCAAGATAACTTCTTCAGTCTTCTCCAACACTCCTGCTCTTAACCAGCAGAATGTCAGCTTGATGCAGGACATGATTTATTTATTTATTTAGATTTATATTGCCGCCCACTCAGCATGGTGACTCAGGGCGGCTTACAATCAACAAAACAACACAGCACAAAAAAAAATACATTTTTCTGAATCGGTAATAGATTTCTCTCTCCCCTCCGGCTGTTGGTTGGTGACCGGAGTATCTTGAAAAGTTGTGAGAATCATATAATTACTCTTAAACTATGGTTCAAAAATAGCTCCCCCTGGGCTTCTGCGATGTCAAATGGCAGTTGGGATCTTGGTCTCCACCTCCTTCCTGGTCTTTCCCAGGGTGGTGGGGGAGGTGGCATGATGTTTCAGTGACCTCCCCCTGAGATGCATAGTTATTAGCTTCCTTATCATCGTGATCATTGTCATCAGTGTACATGGTCCATTGGATGTTCAGTTGGGAGTTTTTGAACTCCACTGCTCAAGTCCTAGCCCTAGATTTAAGAGCCATTGAGGTATCGCCTGATAATGTAACTGGTACCTAGTAGTGCTACTCTCTGCAACTGCTCTTTCATGATCTTATCAATGTCAATCACACTCAGATGTTTTTTCAGCCCTTTTGAGATTGCTCCCAACACTCCTATCCCTACTGGTATCATTGTTGTTCTTTTCTCCCAGAGATTATTTACTTCAGCTCTCAAATCCTGATATCTTATGATCGTTTCGATCACTTTTTCTTTCATCCAATCATCACAGAGGTCACCACATAAATCAGCATAACCAAACATTTTTCAACTACAATAATGTCTGTAGTGTTGTGTTTGAGCTTCTTATCAGTTTGGATCTTAATTTCCCATAAGATCTTAACTATGCTATCTTCATTCAACCACTTTTTAAGTTTTGTGTTCCCACCAGTTCTTTAAAGATGGTATTCCATTATCCTTGCAACTTGGTTATGGTATTCTTTGAAGTCAGTCTGTGCGATCTTACTCCTGTGGTCCACTGTTTCATCCATTTCTTTACAAAACCAATATTTACTGTCAGCTCCAGGTTTTTTTTTTTCATTTAAAAAAATAGTAGCTGTGTTAATCTGTGTTTCAAGCATATCAGAGAATAAACAAAACAAAAATGTTGTAGCAGTCAAATTTTATACCCAGGTTGTTATATGCTGCTATATATGTTGTATATTATATATTGTTATATTATACCACCTTTACAGACACTTTTCAGTAAAATTCTCATTCACAACATAGACTGTCTCACAGAACAAAGGATGAACTCACACAAATGTCAATAGATGCTGAAGGTTAAACTCATTAGCAAATGTTTAATGCCAGGTGTTTGTCATGTATCCTCCAACTATTTGCAATTCAACAGGGTGAAAATTTACAGAATAGCAGAATTACAGAATAACAACCAGATATCATTTGCTATCACCAGTTGTAAAAAGCCATATTGATTTGTATATTTATCTGTTATGCTAACCAATCACTTTGTTCCTATGTACCTGATGTGTATAAATTGATGCCATGAAATGTCCCTCCTATGTCTAATGAAGAAGACTTGATCCATGACAGCTAACAATAAAATACAGCAGTCTTTAAAGTGCTACATTTTTGTTTTGTTTACTCTCTGATATGCTTATTTTGATCAGTAGTGCTTGTTCTTGGGTAGGAAATGTAAGTCCTGTCTACTTTTTGAGGGTATCAGATTCTAGCCATCCCAATTATAAGCATTATCCACTTGGCCTTCAATATTTTTAATATATTGATCATGTAATGGTTTGTTCCTTCAAGTATATATTCTTTAACACCTCTTCCTTTGTATTTAAGTATTTCCTTAACACCTCTTCCTTTGATGCATCTTTCGATTCAGCAGTCTTGATGATATCTGCCCTAGAAACTACAATCACAACCCTCTTGTTACTGCTATGAATATATTCATAAAGTGAACATATTCACTTTTTCTTCTTCTACCATTTGTTTCACTTGCAGCAATCCTTGTCCTCCAGCCTCTTTTGGCAGATATAATCTATCCACACCATTTCGCAGACGGACAGCATGATTTGCAGTCATACACATCCTTGTTCTGTGGTCCAAAGTATACAACTGAGTCATTGTCCAATCTACAATACCAGATCTATATATTATCACAACTACTGCCCAGATATTTAATGCTTTTTAAAATATTTCTTACAGTTTTGATTTCAGGTTTTTTTTTCACTCTCCTTAAATACTTTATGCTTCCTCTTCATTGAGGGTCTGTTGAAGCTGTGTTAAGTCCAAAATTTTACCAGCCTAGCATTGCTGGATATTATTTAGGACTAGCACCACCCTGGATTAACTTTATGCCAGTATAGTGGATGTGGGCTGGAGGAAGAGTGATGAGATATAGTTGACTCCTCCCTTAATATACTCCTCCTCAACTCCTTTTTTTGTCTTCTTCTAACAGAAGAAGCTAGCAGGAAGATTCCACTGGAAGATTCCTAAAATCTGGAAGCAGAATAGGGTTTTGCTAGGACAAGGAAATATATACTTGAAGAAGCTTGTACAGTACCTGTTTCAAATCTCCTACAACTTGCACTTCTCTGAGTTATGAGTTCACTATAAGATACCTCCATAAAACTATTCAAACTGCTTTATAGTTTCCCTCAATTTGTTCCATGAATGCCATAGACAAATAGATTATTTGTATAAAATGTTCATGTAATGTATGTAAAGTTTACTATATGGCCCTGCCCAATTCCCATAAATCTACTATTGCATGCTCACACAGAGAAAAGTAGCACAAGGAGCTAGTTTGCAGTTCTCTACACATTGAATAAAGTGGGAACAGTTGCTGATAAAACATGCACAGGATTGTTGGGAAGGGCAAGTTCAGTTTCTCTTTTTTCTCTCATTTCTCCTCATGTTCCATTTCCTTATCAGTTTGTCATTTTCTTTGTGCAATTTCAAATAACACATGTTTTGCAAACTTTGTCATTTCAGGAAGATCACTCCTCAAGAGATATACATAATTCTAGGTTCCTTTCCCCCAAGATCTATGTTATTGTGTGAATATGAAAGGGTAACTAGTTACATAGTTGACACAATGTGGATACTCTTATCAAAATGTAAGCCAAGTTAAGTTCTTTTCCATTGTTACATTTAATTACTATTCTCATTTCTGATTGATCAATTGATTTTCAGACATTTTCATAGCTAATACAACAGCTACTCCTCATTAGTGTAGAGCCACTGAATCAATTGTCAAATAGTTATCAACGTTTAGATAGATCCCATGGAATAAATGGTCTACTCTAGTTGGAACAAGTAAATGGAACAATTTAGCCATCTGAAAGAAAAGAAAGGTGTGACTATACAGAGGGAAAACTATCGATTGACCTACAGTACCTTCATGGTTTATCAGGTTGGGATTCCCCAGTTGAATCTCTGTGGCTATCTAGATGACAATTTGCCAAAATCATCATGGCACAGGCAGAGAGTTTGGTTTGATGGAGCACCAACATCAGAAGCTGTCTTAAGGGGTAGCATATTGCTAATTGGCAATTTCTACCTCTCTCCCTTTTTGCTTAGTACTCCTAAGTGAACTAGTGGTTGTGTGGCCCAGGGCTAAGCTGAAACTTTTTTCCTTCATAAGAAAATTGTAAAACTAGAACTGCTTGGCTGAAGGGAATTGGTATCTCCATTATATCCCTTTGCATCAGATCAGACAACCACAATAGTGGACAAAAGCAATGCCAAACTGTTCGGAACAAATTTAAACCACGTGTTTGGCTGGGGAAAAAAACCACATGATTCCACAATCGGCTTTCCCATGTTGAGATTTATTTTATGTATCCCTAGTTTTAAATGATATAAATTGCAAGGTAGATAGCCAACATAAGCTTGTTTCCTATAAATGTAAATGATTTCCCTCCAAATTAGTGTGAGAACAGATTTAGCCAAGGTCAAATTGGATTGGAACTAGCACCTCATATGCAAAAACACACAGTAAACACTTGTCCTCTACCCCTACAAATGAAAATCTAGGTTTTCTGAAAGAAAATTTTGCATTCCTAGCATTTTTGCATAAGGTATTTGCAGTTATTTACCCCTTTTACATTTCTTGAGCAACAGACATAGCAAAGGAAATATTCCTTTTTAACATTTATTTAACATGGCTATATATGGCAGATCTAATTATTTCAAAGCAAGGTTTCAAATAAATGACAAATATCAGGATTAGAAAGTACTTGTTGCTTACAATAGTTGTAGAAAGTTGCCCAGACAATGTGTGTCTTTGAATAGCAGGTTAGGTCTTTGAGTGAAAATGGAAGAAGCCAGTTGCTGGGTTTAAACTGTAAAGAAGCTTGTACAGTACCTGTATTTAGACTTTGAGAGGTTGACATATTTCACCGCACCCCCTTATTGGACTACCTGGTCAGATAAGCATCACTTGGCAGGGCTGATTTTGGCTTCCATGGGCTGTCTCAGACCCTCCCTTCATCTAACATTTCTGGGGGGTTTCTAACTTCCTTGCTGAGAAGTTTTTTTCCTGCTTTAACTGATTCATGTAAGTCCATAAAGCCTCATACATCGTTTTTAAAAAGTAAATACCTTCATGCCTCTTTTTATTAATTTATGCATGCTGACATTAATTTCCCAGAAGCATCCCGATCTTACCTTTACCTGGGAACCTAAGACCAGTGTTTGAGGCCTACCTGTGTTGAGTTCTGACAGACTTCCTTTTCAGCTTTGCAGCACTATGCACAGCTAAAGCAATCTAGCTTGAACAATTCTTACTTCTCCATAATGTAACATACTACAGATAAAGGTTATTAATTTTAATTCTGACAATATAGCTATAATATTTATTACATACTTGGTTATTTTAAACATTCCACATATTGTGACAAGCAGATTTCCTACAATAGGCCAAGTCACATGAACGGAACACTTTTTTTAGGAGGAAGGAACATAAGCAAAGAAGTAAAAGACACCCACTAAAAAGCTGCTGGTGTCAAACAATTCCATATCCTGCTGTTGCCCATGTTTAAGTGACACATTTATCTGCTATGAAAAAAAGAAACATGGTGGCGGCAGGGGCCCATATTACCAAATGGTTGTACAAAACCCTTATAGGAGCTGGTCACATCACAAATCTTATGCGCACCAACGTGCTTTTGGCTTGCCAATTATATCACATATGCAGCAGAACACAGAAAACATGAAATTCAGGGAAATAATGCCTTCTGCTCAAAGACAGCTCGTGACAGTGTTGGCAGCAGAAGAGCCAAATGGCTCCTTCCCAATCGTTGCTGGTAGTAAAAATACAATAATTGACAATATGCTACTCTAAAACGGTATCCCTGTATTTCAATTGAATCAGGCTCCCTCACTCTGCCTGATAGAAGAGCTTGTATTGTGGGTTCTGTAACACTTCCAAGCAAGGATTCAAATGTTGTAAATGTAATTTTGGTGGAGTTCAGGGCTGAGATCATACACTTTGTCCAAGAGATTTTTCAGGACAATCTCCTTGTTCTTGTGGTAGTTACTGGTGAGGTTCCGGATTTTCTCTGAGGTTTCTCCATCTACTTTTGTTGATAGGTCCCCTTGAGAGCCCATTATCTGCAAAAGCAAAACAAAACCTATTCAAGGAGGAAAAGAAAAACATGCACAAGTGCTTATGCCTTTTCTGCCAGTGTTTAGTGTGTTCTCTGATGTCAGAGATACGATTAGAGCTGCCAGGCCTCAGGGCTTAACCCCAAGACCCAAGTTTCAGAATCTGTTCCCCAGGTTCTGAGCTTTCGGTCTTTCTAAGGGACTGGGACACTGTCACATTGTCAGGCTGTCAGTCTGGCAGCACTAGATTTTGTGGTTCATTCTCCTGACTTCAGGTCATGACACAGGGACATGCCTAGAAGCACCCTTTCCCATTACTTCACATGTTCAGGAGTTGTAGTTGGCAGAATGCATGCATTGCTTTTTAAACTCATCACAAAAGATCTACTTTGTTTGTCTGTTTTCTGTCAGTCAGTCACATACACCTTTGTAAATTGTTGCTGAAGAATTCAGTCTTTGTTGTTTTACAAGGATCTGTCCTTTGGTTTCATTCTTTTCTATAGGAATGGCAGAGAATTAAATACTGCTGACCAGGCAACCTGACCGAGTTATACTGGAATGGAAATTGGTGGTTTAACTGATTTTAGGCCTTATTTCCAAACGTATATATTTTCATACAATTATGAACCTAAAAACGTACTTTTGTGCATAATTTAGTCTAAAATGTCTGTTATAGTACTTGGTTGTTGTTGTTGTTGTTGTTTTTAAAAAAACTGTATTGCAAACATTCAGAAAACTGAAAAATGGAAGGACTCTAGTCTATTTTTATCAGTCCAGAAGTACAAATCAAGTAAATTAGCTTTAAAAAAATGCAAATTGGAAAAAACTCTCAAGTACTGTATCCCTTTTCAGGGGAAACTGTTTCGAGTTATACCATGTGAAGTTCTGTGAATCTTTGTATCATATAATGAAGATGAAATGGCACAAATGAAGCACAGCAACATGGAAAACCACTGTTATTTAGAGTATTTGAAGTAACACTTGCATTGTTTACCATAAAAGTATTGATATGTGTTGGTCACCATTTTCATACAAACAAAAGGATTTGTTTACACAGAAATTTCCTTATATTCAGCCTACATATCTAGCACATAGTCCTTTTAATTGTTTATAGCCATGTTTATATAACACTTCCCCCTAATCTCCATCTTTTCCATAAAGAGATCAAACAGGTGTACATATTACACTCATAATCAAAATTTGCAAAAGTCAGTGTTTTGGACAATCACTCTCATAGTCTCCCAAAAGACACAGCTTCTGGTTGGGGAGTTCTGGGACCTGTAGCCCAGAAAAAAAAGGAAGTTACAAGTTGCACTCCTACCAGTCCCATGAGGCAGGGTGCCCCTGCCACAGGTAGGTTAAAGTAAAGGTCTCCCTTGCTTGAAAGCCAGTCGTATCCAACTCTAGGGTGCAGTGCTCATATCCATTTACAGACAAAGAGCCAGCACTGTCTCCATCTGCAGACATTTCCATGTTCACGTGGCAGGCATGACTGGACACTGGAGCATACAGAATATTGTTACCTTTCCCGAGAAGTGGTACTTATTTATCTACTTTCAATTTCATATCTTCGAACTGCTAGGTTGGCAGGAGCTGGGACAGTGACAGAAGCTCATCCTGTCATGCAGCACTTGTGTCTTGAACTGCTGACCTGCTGACTTTGCAGTCATCACACTCAATGTCTTAACCACTAAGCCACCACAGTCATCCTGCCACAGGTAGCCTCTCTTAATCTCAGTTCTCCTCAAATGCCAGAGAAATTTGAGAGGTGCAGTCCTTTCCCTACACACCTACCCAAACATATGTCCGTTTCCCTGGGATGCTAGAAAGTCAAGGGGAGAGGGGAGTCTGTGCTGTTTGAAAGCAAAACAGCAAACAAGTAATTTCTTATTTTTCCAAGGCCAAAGATGAAATCAGAGACCTTTAACTTTAAGTCTATGTATCTGGAATTGCATACCATGCAATAATAGTTTGGTCCTTTTGGTGAAGAAGGAGATTATGCAAGTAACATGCATTTCACCAGCCAAGTCTCATGTAAAGTGGGGAAATGTGTGTTTTCCTAGTGTGAGAACAGCATGCACACATATCCTGTCCATGAGTTAAGGCTTAGTAACATGGAAAAGAAGAAGCCCAAGCTGCTCATGTTTCCTTTTGGAGATCTCTGAAATGGCTTGAAGGTGGTAATTAATTTGTCTGAGATGGAGCCTCTGCTCAGATTTGAAATATTGAAATATCTTGGAGATCAGCAGATTTGGGCTAGATGAATGCTTGAATAAGAGGCTGTCTAGGGACTTTACATTTGCTCAGATCATCTCTCCAGAGGATAAGCGGGCTATTCATTTTTAAAATGACATTTTATATAATATACTGTATTTGCTGACATATAAGACCAACTCCCCCCTTAAAATACCAGAAAAATGGAGTGCATCTTATACTCCGATGCATCCTATACTCCAGCAAATACGGTAATTATGCTATTTTACAGTGCTGCTGTCCTACACTAATCTACAGGGTGTATACTGTATGTGTATTTGATAACATTATCTCTATATTAAAAAAAAACCCTTTAATTTCCATGAGCAAGGTACAGTATGTTTGTGACTGTGTGTGCAGGGATTTCTCATGATAATCTGTTTTAAATACCTGACAGATAGTGATGGAAGCAACTTAAATCTACTGTCTAATCTGGCGTGCCCAAACTTTTCGGGCCGCAGGCCAGTCACACGGTTCAGGGAGCTGGTCACTATGACCCAGGGGCCAGATGCGGCCCCCAATGCCAATTCATCTGGCTCATGAAGCCCTCATGCCTCATCGCTTCTGGAAGCAGAAGTAAAATGTGCCTGTATGGGCGTGTTTTACTTCCGCTTCCAGGAGCGATGAGGGCTTCGCAGGGTGGGTGGTGTTGGGGACCGCATCCGGCCCCCAGGCCATAGTTTGGGCACCCCTGATCTAATCACATATCTTCTAGGTGAGCAGAATGCTTTAGCAAGGTAATGTGATAAGCAGCTGCACACATTCCAAAGCAGTGAGGCTTTCATTCCATTTGCTGCCTCCTTTATGGCACAGCCCTGCTGAATTGTAAATTTTGATTCCACTATGGGGGAAATCAAAATACTGAAAGTTAGTGACTGCTTATTGTTAAGTATGTGTATGTAGGAATGCTCTGCATTATTTTCATGCCTCTTCTGCCCTCTGCTTTTCCAGGATCCAGCTGTGAGTGTCAGGTATGAAAGCAGATTTAGGGATCAGATTTGCTTTTCAGGCATGAGCTGTGTCTATATATCATGACTGTGTGCAAAATGCCGACCTCCTAGGTTGAACCATGTAGACTGATGTTCTGTTCCCGAATTTGCTTGCCATTCCTTTGCTCCCCTCTCCCTCTTTGGTAAAGTCAAGTCTGCTTTTGCTACAAAGAACAGAGGTTGGACAGTTTGCTTAAGTGAATCATTGCAGTTGACCTGTTCTACATTGGGCACCAAGCAAGCCGTTTTGTCTTCGCAAACACAACAAAACCCTATGCTTGTGGTGCAACACATGGTGTTTGCTGTGTACACAGGACACTTCCTCTTAAAAGATGACCTTTACGGGGCATACATCGCTATGGACTGAGCAACATCTGCGCTACATCTCACCTTGAATGAGAAGTATAAGAACATGGGTTTTCATTCTCACTTCATCCAGAGGCAGCCCTCATGCAAATACATCTATAAACCTGGCCTTGATTTACCCCAGCCTTCCCTAACATGGTTCCTCCCAGGTTTCAAGAGTGTGACTCACGTCCTGTTGTGAGAGGAGCTCCATTTTAAAAAGAGAGAGAGAGTACCAGACTGGGGGACATCAGTTTACTCAGTCTTTACTATTTGTACATACATGGGACTGCTTGTTTCTGAAATCCTTTTCCCTCTGGAGTCTGTAATGGTCAATCTCTGCCGTGGCTTCTTCCTTGGCTTGCTTCAGTCTTTTCCCCTTTCCTGGGGAAATAAAAAACAGGCATGGCTTTTTAATTGGCATTATTAGTGACTTCTTCCGTGTCTAGGCCAGACATGAAACAGCCAAAATGATGTCACCTTTTGCTGAATTCATTCTTGAATTCTTTTTGTCTGACCACCGATTTAAACTTTTGTTCAATGGGTCTTGATACCCATGGTAAACAATTTCTGATGGCAGAAAGATTGCCACCTGTATTGTATTCAGTCACAGTGAATTAGCAGTCCTTTCCCCCCTCTTGAGCAGGGGTTCTCAACCTATGGCCCACAGTGCCATTTCATGTGCCCCACTGCCCAAACTCCCACCATTGCTGCTACTGGAAGTGGCAGAAACAGCCATAAATGCATCCTTGACTGTCCTAAATGCTGGGCTGCAAGAGGCCATTACGGCCTGTGGCCAGGATGAGAGGCTGTGATATTGTTACATTTTATGTTGTTTCTGTAACTGAGTCTTGTACTGCATTATGGTGTACTTATTGCATTTTGGGGGCTTGAATCTGTAACTGCTGATTGTGTATTTTTCATATTATTGAATTTTGTATATTGTATTGTCTATTTACTGTGTATATTGTTTGATATATTGTATTAAATTGTGCCTATACCAACTGCCAGCTGCCGGTGGGGGGGAGGCCGGGGCAGGGGGGGGATCTTGCTGCCCCTCCCTCTGTGCCCACCCCAACATATTGTAATGTAATGTAATATATCGTCTGTAAGCCGCCCTGAGTCACCACGGTGAGTGGGCGGCAATATAAATTTGAACTAATAAATAAATAAATTGAGTTATTCATATTGTATTATTGGGTATTTATTGTATTTTTTCTTTGTTGAAATTATGATGATTTGTGATGTATGTAAACTGTTTGTAACTTGTAATTATATATTTGTTTTGTGAACCGCCCTGAGTTGGCTTTACCAAGTAGTGCGGTATATAAATCGAATAAATAAAATAAATAATAATAATAAATAAACAGGTTTATGAAAGCTGTGAATGCATCTGTTGTAAACACATTTAAGACAGCCGTAAATGTGGATGTGGCTCACATAAACATATTTATGACAGCTGTGGATGCATTTTATGGCAGTGTTTATGATGGAGGCAACCACCAGTCTGGCCCGCTCAATTGTCTGAGGGAGCATGACACAGCCCATGGTTTCAAAAAGTTGAGAACCTCTGCTTTTGACCACAGCACCACCTCCAGACTCCCTCTTTCTCTTCCCTTGGGTTCTGCTGCGAGTTTGCATAAGACCTTCTTCCACTTATGGCTAGTTGAATATCCTACCCTGCTTTCTGAAATCTACCAACAGCTTTGTGGTCTCTGTTTCCAACAGACAGAGGTGTTGAGAAGGGAGCACAAGTCTCCCTTAAAAGTAGAGTTGCCAGGTCAGTAGCACCTCATTCGATGATATTTTAAGGGCCAACCTGAGACTGGAGACAGATCCTTTGGATGCCATGGAGATGGGGCAACAAATGTTGGGGGCAAGGGCCAAGTGCCTCTTGAGCACTTGTGGGACCCACCAAAAATCTTACTCAGCAAACCATGCGACAGTGGCAGGAGCCAATTTCTGGCAAGACAAAAAACAGAGGTGGAAACCCAGACACTAAAACCTTATCACAAACACAAATCAGAGTTTTCTTCTTCCAGCATCGCACAACTTGAGATTTCTCTCTCCACCTGCAGACTTGCAGAAGCATAAGAGTCCCTGAGACTGCAAACATGGCAACCTTAGGTGTAAGTTACCTTCATTGCACTGTAGAAATAAGAAATAAATTATTTTCCATCAGGTTCAAAGGGCTGTTGAGCAGAGAACTCAATGCATGGCATATTGGTGAGAGCCTTGTTGGGGTGCAGGGGTTTGAGCGGTCTAACTAGGCAGCATTGCCCATCTCTTGTCAATAATATTAGACCGGGACTAAAACTCACCAAAGTGTCCTCCGTCAGAGTCCTTGGGCAAGGTGAAAGCAGAGGGCACACATCATGGTCCGCCTAGCCAGCAGGTGACGTGATATTTAAATGGCTGAAAAACTGCATGCAGATGTACTTGATTTCTCAAGTTCATTGGCATGAGTGGAATGTTGTCATGGAGATATCCACCAATGCCTGGACTCCTCGCTGAATATTGACTCCAAGGTATCCTAGGTAAGCTATATTGGAGAACTGGATGTTGAGTCTTTCTGACTTCTCCCTAAATGCCTTGTGCAATTGGGAATATATGCAGAACTCCAGGGTTGCCAGATTTTGATTTTGATTTTGAAAAAGGTTTATCTCCCATGTGGAGCTGTGGTGAAATCTGGGTCATCCTGATATAGGACAGGGGCAAACTCTAGTGGATCATAATGAACAGAGGCAGGAAGGATTTATAGCAAATTGAAGCAGGGCCTAGTAGACCACAGCTGGAAATTGGCAGGGTTTAGTGGGCTTGGGGAGAATAGTGAAAAGTAGAGACATCAAATTGCAAACAAAAATTCGCATAGTCAAAGCAATGGTATTCCCTGTGGCAGTGGCGTCGCGCAGTCTTCAGCCGCCTGGGGTGAAAAGCAAACTCGCCGCCCCCCCCCCCAGCTTGCCACTGCCGCCACCCCTCCCCCCTCCCAAGGCAGAAGGCGCCCCCCTGCTGACTAGTGGCGCGCGCGCGATTGCGCGCGCGCCACTCACATTTCCGTCCGCTCGCCCGCCAGGCAGGGCCGTCCGCCACCACCCACCCCCGACGAGCGCACCTCCGGCAGATCACTCGCCCGGCTGGCCGTCGTCGGGGGCTCTCCGCGCGCCGCCTGCCGCTGGCAGTGGCTTTCAGGGGGCGGCAAATAATTTCCCCTCCCCACCCTTTTGCTGGCGAGCGTCCTGTGTGCGCTTCGCCGCTTGCAGGCGAGGAGGAGAAAAAGGGGTTTTTTTTAAAGGCAGACAATTCAAGGAGGGACCCGCCCCGCCCGGCTGGCCGTTGGAGGCTCTTCTGGAGGGCGGCCCGCGTGCGCGCGCGCGCTGCCCACCTCCTCCTGCCCAGCCAGCCGCCAGGGGCTCCCCGCCACGGTGCCACCCACCCCAGACGAGCGCCCCGTCTCACGGCAAGTTGGGTGGGTGGCTGGGCGGGCGGAGGCGAGCAGCGTGCGCGCGCACGCGGGCCGCCCTCCAGGAGAGCCCCCGACGGCTAGCCGGGCCCCCTCCTTGAATTGTCCGCCTAAAAAAAACCCCTTTTCTCCTCCTCGCCTGCAAGCGGCGAAGCGCACGCGGGGCGCTCGCCAGCAAAAGGGTGGGGAGGGGACATTTTGCCGCCCCCTGAAAGCCGCTGCCCGGGGCATCCGCCCCCCCGCCCCCCACGCTACGCCACTGCCCTGTGGCAATGTATGGTTGTGAGAGCTGGACCATTAGGAAAGCTGAGCGCAGAAGAATAGATGCCTTTGAGATGTGGTGTTGGAGGAGAGTTTTGAGATTCCCCTGGACAGCGAGGAGAACAAATAGGTCAATCTTAGAAGAAATCAAGATTGAAGACTGCTCCTTAGAAGGTCAAGACTTAGAAGACTGCTCCTTAGAAGGTCAAATAGTAAAGATGAAGCTAAAGTACTTTGGACATCAAATGAGAAGAGAAGATTCACTTGAGAAGGCCTTGATCCTGGGAAGGGTGGAGGGCAAAAGAAGAAGGGGGCAGCCAAAAATGAGATGGCTAATGGTATTGTGGATGCAATGGGCACAGAGCTGAGCGAGTTGTGGAGGATGGTGGAAGACAGAAGTGCCTGGCGGACAGTGATCTATGGGGTCGTAAAGGGTCGGATCGACTGTGCGACTGAACAACAACAAAAGTGGGCTTAATTACAAATATCTCCTTAATCTCTGCTCACATATACAGTACCATACTTTATAGAATGTGCTGTGTCTTATTCCACTGTACATGATGTTCTGTGCTATGCTCAAGCTGTATATGAGTTGACCTTTGTGAACCTTTCATTTTCAGAACAGTCTTAAACCAAACAGCAACTACAATTGCTACCTTTGTCACAAAGCCTGTCCTCTCTCCACTCACTCTCTGCTGGCTACAGGTAAGGAAACACCTATACAAGGTGTTTTGACTATACATGGGACACCTTATTTACTAGATTTCACATCAACAACCAAATGTTTCCAGCCTCCCTAAGCTGAATGGCAATGGGCATTGTCATACTACATTCCTTGGTAAAAATCATTAAAGACTCTTTACCACACTTTCAACTTTAAATCAAGTACATATCCTCCCTGCCCATCCCCCCTTCCTGCAACACCAACAGCCAGACAACAGATTTCAGTTGTCATTGATGAGAAAAGACATTATTCTACAAGATTTGCCATATTGATTTGCTGCCAGGAATCCTTCAGTCCACACCAACTGGATTCTATTTAATGCTGGCAGATTTCCAAGGTACTACAAAGATACAGCTCAGTCACTCACTGCGTTGCAACATTTACATTTTATTGGGTTCCATCCGCCTTCTCTCTTCTCAACCTTTGCTAGTCATACCAAATGCAAAGGTGGGTGTGAACGTCAAATACAATTTCCAGCAGTAATACATTGTGAGCATGAAAGTTGAGGTGAAAATCAAGATCTGGTGAGACAAGTAATAAGAATCAGGGAGAAGCAAATATATCCAACAAATCTTTAGAGCATAGTAAAAACAAAGTTCTGACCACAAAAGTGTTGCAAAGATCCAGCCAAGGGCCAAGATTCCCGTATTATACAAATTCATCTCTCTAGATTTGTAAACCTACCCAAGGCCTTAGAAGAAATCTTTTGAGTTTATTAAATCTATATGGTGCTTCTCCAAGTATATAGCTCATGGATTGTAGACCAAGTAAGAGAAAGGTACTTGGTCCTCCAAATGTTGGGTGATGCTTGCTTCCGCCTATGATGCTGCATTTCCTGTTCTACTCACAGGAGTCCTTCATTGACAAGGATAACACAGCACTCAGCCTTTCTACAGGATGGTCCATAAGCCCCTACCCAGGACCTGTAAATCTCTACCCATCCATATATCGTATATATCCAGCATATCTTTGTGCTGTCCCTCATTCCCACTGCATAATGTTATGCAATGCTATATTCTGTGAGACATTTCCCTCAACATAGGGGTTATTGTTCCAAATGCTGCAGTAATAGCTGTCTTTAACATTGTTTAGACACAGAGTAGGGCTCTGCTGAGAGAAAGGAGGACTCCCATTGGGCTGCTAGACAGAAGGGCAGGGCGAAATCTGCTGGGAGGAGGGAAGAAGCAATCCCATTGGGTTGCCAGGCAGAGAGGTGGGGCGAATCCTGGGAAGATGGTGTGTATTCCCACAGAGAGGACAGGTAGGGACTTACGGGCTGGGTAGGGACTTACAGGCCACCCTGTATATGACACCAGAGCACTATACCATAAAACATTACCCTAGGACTTCTGTTTCCTTAGTGGGAGAGGATATCATTTACCTGCAAGTTCCTCCTCTAGCATTCCAAACTGTAAAAGAGACTCATCTGAAACCCAGAGAGTTGCTTCCAATCAGGGTTGAGAGTAAAGTCTGGAGGGAATCCATGTGCAAATCCAATATAAGGCAGCCTTTTACTGTTGTTTTGCAGTAATCTGAAATTAGGTGAGTGCTGACACTATAGCTTTTTATGTCATGCTTTTAAGTTTAGGGGAATGATGAGATCTTTGAAAATATTTGTATTGAAAGCAAGGGTGGAGTGCTGTGGGTAGCCATATTTAAAAAGAAAAGCTCACAGTCAAGCGGGGAAACTAGCATGTTCTCAAATATTCTATTTCTGGGGCAAAAACACTATCTGCTCCAGGGAAAAGGTTCTTGAAGATTTAAGAGAATGTGGAGGAAAATGGGTTGAAGAAAATTTAGAAGGAAAAATTAGATGAAAAAACATGGCGGGCAAAAGAAGAAAGGGGTGGCCAAAAAATGAGATAGCTAGATGGTATTGTAGATGCAATAGGCACAAAGCTGGACTGGCTGAGGAGGATGGTGGAAGACAGAGGTGCCCAGTAGTGAAGTCTGAGCCTCAGCTCTCCTGTTCTCTCTTTCTCTCTCTGTATTGGTGAAATAAAAATAAGAAAAAAGTAATGGGGTTTTAAGAAATCAAAGTTCCTTCAGAACAACCCACAGCCTATAAATCTCACATAGAAAAACCAAGCTGTATGTAAAAGTCACAAGGGAGAATTCTGAACAGGGGGTGCAGAATCTCCCAAATGAAGTAACCTAATCCATTGCAAAGAATAAACATTCTCTCATAGCAAAGGCAAAAGGATAAACTAAGGCCCAAAGGCTTCAGAGCAATCAAAATCCAAAAAAAAAAAAAAAAGGTAACTGTTGCCTAAAAAAGGTGTGTGTGTGTGTCTCTCTACCAAGGAGCCATTGTTTTATGCGATTGGTCTCTTTCCTTCCCATTACTAAAATCCAGCTCTGTACTGGTAGATGGCAAGTTAGCAGAAAAATTATGTTGTCCGTCTTTGAATGGAAACAGCTATGAAAAGGTTTTTCTTTTAGGTTTTTTTTTGTTTCTGGTGTATAAATATGCAATTTTAAAAAATGTGTTTCTTTTTAATGTGTGAGTTTCTGCTGTTAGCTGCCCTGAGTACGAGATGGGTGGGATATAAGCATAATAAATAAATAAATAAATAAGAAAACACAGAATGAGTTGATGGAGTGGTTATCTTCCAAGTCTCTCTCTGCTATGCGCAGGAAGTGTACCTGTGGACAACCTACACATGCATAGACTGTTCCAGCGTTAGGACGAATGTATGAAGATTGGAAGACTCAGATGGAGTCCTGGATGCAAAGGATATTTGAAAATAGCTAGTATAACGTGGAACAGAAAAGAGATGCAGGAAACACAATAAGAAGTTACAGTCCGTAATGACACCACACCATTGTTTATTGTTTTGGTGTTTGTATAGATCAGCTTAACATAGATAATATGACCATCAAAAACACCATCATGAAAAAAAAAACACAATATTTCTGTAGCATATGTTAATTATGGAAAAGCTTTGCAGCAATACTGGTTACTTCAAATATTTAGAATACACTAAGTAAGTCTTACTAAAATAGTCAAAGCAATGGTATAGTCGAAGCAATGGTATTCCCTGTGGCAATGTATGATTGTGAGAGCTGGACCATTAGGAAAGCTGAGCGCAGAAGAATAGATGCCTTTGAGATGTGGTGTTGGAGAAGAGTTTTGAGAGTATCCTGGACAGTGAGGAGAACAAATAGGTCAATCTTAGAAGAAATTAACTCTGACTGTTCCTTAGAAGGTCAAATAGTAAAGATGAAGCTAAAATACTTTGGACATCAAATGCGAAGACAGGATTCACTTGAGAAAGCCTTGATGCTGAGAAAGGTGGAGGGCAAAAGAAAAAGGGGGTGGCCAAAGATGAGATGGCCGGATGGTATTGTAGAGACAATGGGCACAGAGCTGAGCGAGTTGTGGAGGATGGTGGAGGACAGAAGTGTCTGGCGGACAGTGGTCCATGGGGTCGCAAAGGGTCGGAATCGACTGTGTGACTGAACAACAACAACAAAAAAAAATCATCAGGAAACTTGCAAACTATAAATGGGGAACTCAACCATCCACACTGCACACATCAGCTTTGGCCTTGAGCACCTCTACAGTAGAGTATCCTTTTTCAGTATGGAATGCATGCACACATGCAAAAGAAGTTGACATTGCTGTTAATTAAGCCATGCAGATAGTAACAGGATGCCTTAAACCTACGCCAATTGAGAAGATATACCCCCTTGTTGGTATTGCTCCACCTAAGATCAGGAGAGAAGTAGCAGCAGATGCTGAGAGAACTAAGCATGAGAATGACCCTCGACACTCTCTGAATTGATATGACCCTCAAGTCCACTGGCTCAGATCCAGGAAAGGCTTTATGGCAAGAACAAACATTTCTGAGGGTACACAAAAGCAAAACCAAATTGAAAGAAGGAGGAAGGAGCTCATTGGGCAAGGAACATCATTAAAAGTGGATATAGCTGAAGATCTCAGTTAACCCTATGTCACCTGGAGGACCCTGAATAGATTGAGAGTTGGAGTCTCTAATGCAAGACCAGCATGCTGAAATGGGGACTGCTGGTGGACAACAGCACACAGTGAGAATGTGGAGAGACTCAGAGTATGCCCCATTTGCTGGTTTGCCAATTGCTGCCAGAGACATGCACCAATGAGGACTTGTGTTTGGGCAATTGCAGAGCGAAGAAAGCGGCTTCATTTCTGGCAGTCCACGGTCTGATCAGGACATGAAAAAAGAACTATAATAGTGTTAACAGGAAACAGCAACAATAACAAAATGGAACAATTTAATTTATACTATGTCCAAAAACTGATTTGCAGTTTCGCTTTGCTCTAGGGCTGAATCTGGCCAATCTGTTTTTATTCAGACATCATACAATTTGGCCTGGATTGGGCTGATTCATTCAGGATTGTGATCTGTGCAAGTCCAATGCACAACTGTAGCTCACACATTGGCCAGTTAGATGCCCATGGGAGGCCTACAAGCACAACAGGAGTGCAACAGCACAATCCTGTTCATGATTTCTAGCAATGGGTCTTCTGGTGAAGAAACATTCTACAACTATGATAACAATTTCTTGCCATACTGCTCATATATCATGCAAGCCAGGTGAAGATGAAAAACAAAATGAATAGTAAAAAAAAAATCTTGTATAAACATGTCTGTCAACAAAAGAGAAGCCATAGCAGTAACATAATTTGTTCAAGAAACTCAAAAACACAAATGTTAGAGAGAATTTTTTTTGCTTCCATTCATATGAAACAGTCTGCACAAAGTCCCAAATCTGACATGCTGCTAGGACATTTCATGCAGTATGATTGACATTTCTATGACAAGAGGCTTGGAATATTGGATTCTGGCTGGGGCAACAGCCAAAATTTTGTTGATTTTAATAGTTTTAACACTGGGATTGTCTTTACTTGCTTTTATAATTCAGTTTGGTTTTCCTTGTTTATATGCAAGTAATACCTCAGTTAACGTTTACCTCAGATAACACTAAAATCGCATAACATTAAGTAATCTGGGAAGGAGAATTGGATCGAATAACATTAAGGTCCTATGGGATGGATCGGATAACAACCGCAAAAGCCTGTGCGGTTACAATGTATCTCTATGGAGCTTTAACGTTATCTGATCCATCCCATAGGATTTTAACATGCATCAGATAACACTAAAAATCGGATAACACCAAGACTTGTGGAACCAAGTCTTAGCGTTATCTGAGGTATTACTGTATATTGTTTTTATTTCTTTATGAAGCTTTTAAGCCACCTTAAGCACTGTTTCTAGGAGAAATACAGGGTATACCGTATATGCTCGGGTATAAGCCAACCCAAATATAAACCGAGGTACCTAATTTTGACCTGAAAACCTAGGAAAAGAGATTGACCTGAGTATAAGCCGAAGGTGGGAAATCCAACAGCTGCTAGTAAAATACATGAAAACATGGTAAATTAATTAAATTGTTGGCATGTCACAATCCAATGTGGTCTTGGGACCCTCATGGTCACTGACCCGAGTATAAGCCATTTCTCCTTTGGGGGGCTCATTTTTAGGACTAAAAAACTAGGCTTATACTCAAGTATGTACAGTATGTGTAACAAATTCTCTCTTTATTCATGTCAGAGGCACCACCAACATATAATAATGAAAGGAAGACATTAAAGGAGCCTCCCCAAAGATCACTGCATCAAAATCGGGTGTCCCCCAGGAATGGAGATTTTTCACCAGCAATGGAGATTTTTCACTGGCTATTCCTTTCAACCCAGAATCACCAGAAGTAGAAATAAATAAATAAATGGTGTTGTTGTTGTTGTTGTTGTTGTTCAGTCACACAGTCGATTCTGACCCTTCGTGACCCCATGGACCACCGCCCTCCAGGCACCTCTGTCCTCCACCATCTTCCTCCAACACCATATCTCAAAGGCATATATTCTTATGCGCTCACCTTTTCTAACGGTCCAGCTCTCACAACCATACACTACCACTGGGAATACCATTGCTTTGACTATGTGAATTTTGGTTTGCAAGGTGAGAAGATAAATGAGAAAATAAATGGTAATAAATGATAAATAAATGATTATACCAGAGAGGGAAAAAAATGGAATGATGAGAACAATGTTTACAAAATCACCACATCAAGAGCTCATATAATCCCAAAAGCAAAGCCAGGAAAGACAATATTATCTTAATGTTTACTAAGAATTCATCTTCCCTTAATAATCCTCTTCTTGCAGAATGTCCAGAAATTTGCATTATTTTCTCCCCTCTACTACAAAATAAATAAAATAAAATAAAATAAAAGGAAGGATGAGTCGGAGAAAATATCTTGATGGGTAATTTTAATTCCTTTTTTAGTTATTTCTGGTGAAGTGAGTTATGTTATCCCCACAGGCCCATCTAACTGAAAACTGCCACTTTGGGAGGTATTTGGAAATAGGCTATTTGGGGCAAATCATTAACCTTGGAGGCCTTGGGGTGAAGACATGTGGTCTGTGTTCCCTCCTGATACAAACTATGCTATCATCTATCGGATTTATGATTTAGGGAACACAGTTTTATTTTACCAGTTACACAAGAACTAAAAAGATGCTATGCAAAAATTACTGCTTAATTATACTGAAAGATGAAATGCAGACAATGATTTAAAACCCATTGGGGAAAGAAACACGGTGTAACCATTTGTGAGACTGAGTCAAATAGAGACTTCTCAGAAGAAAGAACACAATGTATTTGTATTTAAAAGATAACTATCATGTTGGCAATTCACACAAGCAAAATGAACAAGATTTTTTTTAAAACCAGTCAGTACATCTGTTGGGGATGTAATTTGTCTACAGCAGTCTGTCTGCCCATTTGGTAGTCTTCTAATAGACAAGCATTTTGGATTCAAACTGAAAGAGATATGAAGACAACACCCATTTGTGAAATAACTTTAGACTCCAAGCGTATGCCGCTTGAACAGTTTCATCCAGTAATACTAAAGATGTACAAGTCACAGAATTCAAATTTGTTTATTGATGTAAAATTGTAATAATAATAATAATAATAATAATAATAATAATAATAATAATAATAATAATAATAATAATAATAATAATAATAATAATAATATACCACCCTACTTGGTAAAAATGACTCAGGGTGGTTCACAAACACATATAAAGTTACAAGTTCATAACACAACATATAAACAAATAAGCAATACATAAATTATAATATTGTTTAGCACTGTCAAAGGACTGCATTATTTCAGCCTTCTTCAATGCAGTACCTTCCAGATATTTTGGGTTGCAAATGCATGTACATAGGTTTGCTGGGGATGATGACACTTGTAGTGCAACACTTCCCAGAAGATGCTGCATTGATGTTTTACATCTCTTTATGTATGTTGTGGTTTTGTAATCTGTACTTCTGTTGCAAAAAAAAAAAAAAAAAAAAAAATTGCATCGTGCATGTCTGAAGACATTTTGTCACTGCTTCTTGGCAATGGTTGCCAGGCCACCTTGACCTATTCAGATTTCTAGTGAACAGGAATATCCTAGTGTTGTGTCAGACAAATGTCCTCCGCTACAGCATTGTGGCTCTAATTCTGGAAATCGAATCTGTCCCTGAAGGAATATGATCATGTTACTCAGCCTAGCCCATTGGAATTATTTTGCACGCAGTGGTTTCCTGCTATTTCTTATCTACAAGCATCTCATAAAACATGATCAATCCTGATTTCTGTCTCTGCTCCACCGGTGAAACTCCAATGTCCCTTGGTTAAACTCAGTGGGATAAAACCACATCAGGCAGCTCAGAATCAGACCTCAGGGAAGCCACATTTGGTAAATGATTTTGTTTCAGACTTGAGGCAATTGTTCTTTTTTATTATGATTATTTCCCATTTTCCTCTAGCTCGCCATGCTATACGAGACTTAAATGTGGGTTGTGCCATATTTGTGAAACCATATCAGATGTGACATGCAGTAATGGAGCTCCTCTGGGCATGGCAAAGCGACAAACCCAAAGCTAAGGGAGAAAAGTCTTTTCTGAAGATCTGTGGCTCTAGACAACTCTAGATTGAACTGACTGATTCAACATTAAATTTTCTGCCTAGTAGGTTGCTGAGACCCAAGCAAATACCTGCACCTGGAAGAGCAGATTTCAGGAGCTGGTGAAAAACCAATGACACAGAAACCTCTGCTGTGACCTCCCCTCAGTTTATATGCCACTTGTCTTGCTGACTTTGCTTATTACGGGATTCAGTGAAAAACTATTTAAAGCCACAAGAAACAATCTGTTGGAGGAACAGTGACACAGGGCTTCTCTACAAGGGGCTTCTTAAAACCCCCTCTAGGTTGGGAGGGGGGGAGGAGTAAAATGCTGTGGCATCCCCCACCAGCTTTGAAGCAACTTTAATTCCTGCATCACTGCTGATCAGATTGCTGAAGTCAGATTAGCAGTGGGCATGGGGTAAAAGCCCCCTTTCAGCTGACCCCCATCAGCAGGAAAGTGGCTTCACTCTCTTTTATTCCATTCCTGATGGGGTCTCAAAAAAGAGGAGATTGGCACAATCAATATGCACATGTGATCACTGTGTGCACATGATCAATGTGTGCACAAGATCGGACCAATCTGCCCAATCCAACCCCAACAGTGGGCTATATGTCCATATAGACAGCCTTTTATTGGAAGCCACTAACTGAGATTAGGGATGTAGCTAGGATAGAAGAACTGGGTCTTTGCTCTAGGCCACTAAGTCCAGTGATGGGCTTTTACCAGTTTGGACTGGTTCACCCAAACCGGTAGCACCCATTTGGAGGGGATCACCAGGGGGAGGTAAACCCCCAGGCGACCCAGTTCGGTCACCTCTCTGTCCCCCCTCCAGAAGTGTATTTCCGGGCAGCCAAAATGGCTGCCCAGAACTGAGTATGCATCAAACCTCCATTTGACACATGAGCACTAAAAATAGAAGTGTGCATGCATCAAATGGAAGTTTGATGCATGCACATTTCCTGGCAGCCATTTTGACTTCCCAGAAAGGAAGGGCACAGGCAGCGCCTGGAGAAGCAGTAGCAGTAGTGGCGGCGGCCTTTCCTCACCGCACCGTGCCACCAGCCCACCGCACATCTGTGGCGGTTTGCTGTTGTGGCGGTTTGCTGCTGCGGCGGTTTGCCACTGCAGTGGTTTGCTACCGTGCTGCCACAGTTCCTGCCTGCCTGCCTGCCTGCTGCCTGCCTAGTGCCTGCCTGCCTAGTGCCTGTTCCCTGACCCCAGGCCAGGTAAGTGACGGGTTTGTGTTTGGGGTGGGTGGGTGTGTTGATTTGTGTTTGGGGTGGGTGGGTTGATTATTTTAATGTTAATGTATATTTTTATTTTATTTTATTTTATTTTATTTTATTTTATTTGACTTCGCCCCAACGTCATGACATCATGATGTCATGATGTTGGCTCCGCCCATGACATTGGCTCTGCCCACGGTGGGGTAGCAAAAATTTTGACAGCCCACCACTGACAGTCCAAACATGAATCTACTATTGAGTGTTAGAAAAATAAACAGCAATGCATTCTGGACTGCTTTCCTTTTTGCAAAAGTGCCTCCCCCTGGGAGGCATATTCTTCTCCTTTTTTTAACCCATGTCTCATGTCAACATGAGTTGTAATTAGCCAGAAGGTGTTCAAATGGCTGGTGAAAGCTGTGATAGAGACACAAACATAGGAGCTGGGTGACTCTCGTAAAACCCTTCTAGATGGTGTATAATCTAGTATTGAGATTCACCCAAACTGTCCACCCAAGTTTTGAAATAAAGTAGTCCTAATTTGGGTGCAACACAGGGCTTTCCCCCTGGCCATGCCTACCACACCTTGCTCACAGAGTAGGTAGTAAATTTTTTTGAATCCCACCACTTGACATAGTCTCAAATTTTCAGCCATTTATAGCAATATTTCTTAAACCAAGGGTGGTAGCAGCTGGTGGGATTGGAGGTACAGGATTATCATGTGACAGAAAGACCAAGTAAAATATTTGAAATGTAAAAACCTATGGCAGAAAGATGTTTCTTCACAATGCAAATGTTATTTAACTTTGTTTCCTAAAATTTCCTCATTTTGTTTTTCATGTTCACTTCAAAAAACAAAGACATCTATGAGTCTATCCACATTATAAAGAGTTTTTTTCCTATATATTTTTAAATTCTATTAATAATACAAAATCTAGGTTTGGTAGTATGTTTATTAGATAACCCTAATGTGTAAACAGCATGAGAATTCTTCTTCTTTACTCTTAGAGGAAATAAAATGTGGATTTAGGAAAAGAAGTGAATAATCAAACAACCAGGCCAGATGTAATGACCTTTGTTCTTAAATACCTGCAAGATGGAGATTGCTGATTCAGTAAAATATAGAGATGCAGAGATATCAGTTGTCTGAATGGAAGTGGCAAATTCATTTTAAAGCTCCATATTAACCATTATTTGTTGCCAACAGCATCTTTGAAAAACTCCCAATATTTTACAGAATTGACAGCTTCAGATCACACTTTGGTTCCACCTGTACTGCGATACCTTCATTGACACTCGATGGTTTTATTCTGGAAGGTCAGCTAGAATTGGCAATGACGACTCTTTTATTTACAACAAGTTAGGTCTTAGTCTGTGACAATTCAATTTGGGCCTCCGTGTGTGACTTAAAAAAAAGTTCTCAAAAAATATGAAGATTAATAAATCCTAACATGATCTGTTAACCTTAGCAGCAGCGCCAGTATCTATCAGCCCACTCTAGTCTCTTGAAATGGCTTTGCTTTTTTTGGCCGGCAAAATCAACTGAGGTGTGGTTGATGCATAATACGTTCTGGATGTCATTTTAGCATGACAGCCTCTAAGGTTTCCCACAAGCCAGTGGTCCAGTCACACCAATAACCTGCTGTTTCCCATTTCACTGAATTTGGACTCTGTGAATAAACGGGCAGATGGTTTCAGCCACTGTCCCATAACATATATAGAAAGGGAAGTGGGAGAGAGGCAGAGGGAGAACTGGAGCTGGGTTACACCTGATTGCATCTTCTGACAGAGTCTAGATCTAAACCTGCTGTTTCAGTCAAGCTAAAGCCACAACTAATAAAAGGTTTGAATCACATTAACCCTTTCCCCCTTTTGCAATCAATGGCACAAACAAGGGCCTGTTGTTTGGTCATTCAAGGACACAGTTGACAGCAAGGGTTGGGTATAGCAAGCATTGATTCATACCAGATGTGTGGCTCCCCACTCACAAGAGGATATGAATTTTAGATTCAGTGCCTTCAGAGTTGTAATATGGTAGCAGGTGATGGTGAGTATGCCAAGCGCCGATGAGATTTGCACTATATATGACAGTGGTCATATATCAGTATTGCTTTAATAACAAAATTGTTTAAAGCAAAATCTTTCCTCCTACCGAATTAACTCACATAGATCATCTCAAATCTTCCCATAGATCATCCCTTGTCATGAAGATCAGATGCCTGGGTCAATGTATCAATCCAGTTGTGGCATGCAAACTGTGAATTACGGAGAGCATTTAAATGGAACAAGGAATTGGGTAAGTGCTGAAACATGAAGAGGTATCACAGCAGGAGCCTTTCACACTTCCATATTTTGATAATTGGTTTGCTTTTTTTTTTGATTTCTCATTGGCAGGCATGCACATACTTCATTTACAAATGGAAATGCTTAATTATGAAAATCTATTGAAACCACATCTCAGAAGCTCTAAAGGATTTCAGCTTCTTATAATGTGACATACATAAGGTCCAATCTAGTCCAATCTTAAAACTCCTATTAGGTGCATTTACAGCAGCCTAGAAATCACTGTTCCATTTTGTAATCTCATACCTGCTGGGGAAAATGTATTTTGATTTACCAACCACATATTGTATATAGGATGAATCATGGCTCTTTTCTATCCAGTAACGTCCTTTCCTCTCTGTAATGTATTGGATGTAGATCTGTCACAAACACAGTACTGTTGGATGGTCAACAGACTGAGCTCAGAGGTGGCACCCCTGAATTTTGGGGCAAGTCTCTGTGGTCAGTCCATATGATGCTACTGGTCTGAGGTGAAGGACAAAGTCAGAGAGGAGCACTTGGCAAGGTGTGATCATATATATTCCCCATCAGTAAGGGCATAGTCATCCTAAAATAGCTTATTCCCTGAGGAAAAGGATAGAATGGCTGGCAGTTGAATCAACTCAGTACTAGTGGCTTGATAGACCCACAACACATTTAAGGGCCATGGTCTGGTTCAAATGATGAAGCCATCCTGTGCTGTACATGGTCTTAATTCTGTTTCTTCAAGCAAGGAAAATGGCCAAGGAGTGTTCATCACTGCTGTCACTTCTGGAGGTTGTCACAACTCTGCCTAATGCTAGAACTACTCCTGAATAAAGGATCACACTTTGTATGTACTTGATGATCTATAGCAGGAGTTCTTGACCTTTTCCAGTCATGGTCTGGACTATGCCCCCTCATAGCTGAGTGGGACAGATATGTGGTTCCCCCCACCATAAATGCTGCTGTAAAATTCATCTGTGGCTGTCGTAGATGCGTTTATGACAGCTGCGGGTGCATTTACAGCACATTATCAGTTGTTTTCACTGCATCTGTTGCTTCTGGTAGTGGTGGCAGCAGCAGCTGTAAGAGCGAGTAGAAACATTTTCAGCTGTTTTCACTACTTCTGTCACTTCTGGTGGTAGCAGCAGGAGTAGGAGCAAGGACAGTGGGCCACATGAAATGTTGCCATGGGCCAGGTCTGACCCACAGGCTGTAAGTTGCGAACCTCTGAACTACAAGGTCCCTTCCAGCTCTGTAGTTCTAAGATTATTATTTTTTTACATTGCTATTACTCCTGGTTTTTGAACAATAGGCTTGAGGTTCTTCAAGGAGCAAGTTGGCATCAAAACTGTACAACTTTCGACACATCCCAACAAAGCTAATTTTGGAAGCTGAACTAGACAGAATCAAAGCTAAACAAGGTTGCGAGTAGTTATTACACAGCACAACAATGATTTTGCTACCGGGAATAACACGTGTGATTTACATAATAGAAGGAGAAGAAAAGCCACTGTGACTCATGGGCGGCTGGAGACGCTGGCCACAGCTGACACCGGGCCCCTCCCTCCCAGGGCCAGGGAGAAGAAAAGCTGCCATGGACTTTTATTATTGTTATTATTATTGTTGCTATTATCGGACCTCTTATTTTCTATGTAATATTTTATAACATGTATATGCTCTGTTTGTTGTTAGCTGCCCTGACTTGTGAGTGGGCGGCATACAAATTGATGTTGATGTTGATGTTGATGTTGATGTTGATGTTGATGTTGATGTTGATGTTGTTGTTGTTGTTGTTGTTGTTGTTGATGATGATGATGATGATTTTTTTTTAAAAAATCTAGGACTTTGGGAAGGTTCAGAAAAGACTGATTTTTGATGATTTGCAGATTTCTTCATAATTCTCCTTTAGGAGAATTTCTTTTTTGCTTTCAACCATTTTGATAACTAATTCCTATATTCCTTGAATTTCTAATGAATATCCAATTATTTAGTTCTTAGTCTACATGCTTTGTATTGTGTTTTTTTTCTTTAGGTAAAGGGTAAAGGTTGCCCTTGGTCGAAAGCCAGTCGTATCGGTGCTTATCTCAGCTAATAGCCAAAGAGCCAGCACTGTCTGCATCTGCAGATGTTTCTGTAGATATGTGGCAGGGATGATTGCACAGAATGCTGGTTATCTTTCCACCATAGTTGTCTACTTGTTTTTTCTTAGTCCACTATAAAAGCATTCATCCCCACAGGCAACTTATAACAACCATAAGATATATTTTAAAAACAAATAAAATAGAATAGAATCTTCAAATAATTGAACTTACTTCCTGGATCTGAAGAGCAAAAGAGATATCAGAGCATGGCCTTCAGGGACAAAGTTTACATTAGAAATAGCACATCTTTTAAAAAGAGAACCTTTTAATGTTGAAAGACCTATGATGGTCACAGCAGGAGTGTTTCATACCTTCCACAGTCTGTAAATGCACGCCTTGTTTTGTGCTTGGCATGAAGGTCTGTCAGAATCACATCTCTGAAGCACATGTGTGAGTTCAGCTTCTGAGAAGGTGTTGTCTATAATAATAATTTCATGTTAGAAATTATTCTGGGTTGAAAGGATTTTTGCGGAAGAAACTCTGCTCAGGCAATGCCCAAATGAGGCTTCTTTCATGTCCCCAAGAGCTGGGACAGAGACGGGCGCTCAATCCATCATGCAGTACCTGGGTCTCAAACTGCAGACTTGCCAGACTTCCAGCTAACAAGGTGAGCTTCTTAACCACTGTAGTTGTCTATAACGTTCTGAGGTACACTATCTGTTTGACTTCAAGCCTTCTGAAATTCTCCAGCCTAGGCCTTCCACCTGGCTGGCTCCACCATTTATTGTCTATCACCATCCCTTCTCTTTGTTCATTATTTTCACCTTCTTCTCAGACGTCAAATGGGTCAAGCCTCCTGTGTCTCACCATTGAAGTTTGGAGACTGTTCTAGCCTGACACAAACAAATGATGGAGAAGATGGCAGATCCCAACAAAGCCAGCAGTGAAGGGCAAGAGCAAAGTGCTTCTGTAAGACCAGTTCATTCAGTCCATTCCTACAGGGAGGCAGGTTTGATCCCATGCCATGTGGTTACTAAGCTACAGTGCTGCATTTGTCTCTGAGATCACATGGCTTCCTTGCCCCATTCCCAAAATGGTGGCAGTGTGTGCACGTGGGAGCTTCTAAGTCAGTGATGGGATGTAACAGGTTCTCACCAGTCCGCCAGAACCGGCAGTAACTTTTCCCAGTGGCCCGGAGAACTGGTAGCAGCTTTTGGGGGGAACCACCTTGGGGGCTTACCTTTTCACCGGTTCCCCCACTGTGCATTCACACCAAGCACTTGGTGTGCATGCCCACCTGCAGTGGTGTGTGAGGGGTGTGTGTGCGCGTGCTTATTTTTATTTTATTATTATTTTATTTGGCCCTGCCCAAGATGTCATGATGTTAGCTCTGCCCACACTGTGATGACATCACGGTGGGGTAGTAAAATTTTTGACATCCCACCACTGTTCTAAGTAGAGATCTAGACTGGGCACTGGAAAAACATCAACATGCAGTGCTTAATGCCAGCTACAATGCGAAGTGCTGTGCTGTGAACCTGGCACCATACCTCTGTTTTGAACCCTATGCAGCTATCATAGGGAAGGAAATTAAAAACAAAGAAACTAAAGGAACTCTATTGTTACTATGTCTTCCTTTCTCTGTACTTCCTTCCTATTTATTTATCATATTTAAAATAAAAAAATAAAAGAAATCATCCCCATCCCAAGGAAGCCAGTTATGGTATTACAGTAATACCCCGGATAGCGTTATGACTTGGTTCCACAAGTCATGACATTACCCGATTTTTAGCGTTGTTCGATGCATGCATCGAACAACGCTAAAAAAAAAAGCCCTGACTTCAGGGACAAACCGCTTTAAAGGCAGGCAGTGAAAGAACTTTTCCTCCCTGTCTTTAAAGCCATCTCCCACCCGCAGCGGTTAAATTTAAACTACAGGAAGAGAGAGGCTTGTGTTTTTTTCTTCCCCTCCCTGTATTTAAAACACAACCCTCTCTCTTCCTGTAGTTTAAATACAGGGAGAAAAAAAGAACTGCTTCTGTCTTTCTCTCCCTCCCTTTCCCTCCCTGTATTTAAACTACAGGGAGGGGGAAAGAGAGAGATGTGATTGGTTCTCTAGAGAACCAATCACGTCTCTCTTTCCCCTTTCCCTGTAGTTTAAATACAGGGAGGGAAAGAGACAAGGAGGCTTTGCGACTGCAGTAGGATCGGGGAAAGGCCGGTGCTTTTCCCCGACCCTACTGCAGTGGCATAGACCACTCCGGGTGGGGGGTGGATTGGGTAGTTCTACCCAAACCACCCCACACCCGCAGACCATTGCATCGGACAACGCTAAAAAAATTGTTATCCGATTCTAGCGTTATCCGATGCAATCGTTATCCGAGGTATTACTGTACTAGTATAACCCTATAGCACCAGTCAGATCAGAGAAGGATATATTTCAGTGATGGCAAACCTTGGCACTCCAGATGTACGGGCACGTTTTACTTCCGCTTCCAGGAGTGACAAGGGCAGCGTAAGCCACATGAATCTCAGTAAATTCATTCATGTGGATTCACAGGGTGCTTGGGCTTCTGGGAATTGAAGTCCAAGAACATCTGGAGTGCCAAGGTTCGCCATAATGGATATATTTGATCAAACCATCCGGTCAGCTGAAGAGAAATATAACAAGCCATCAGTTCTCATTTGGATCTGTTGCACTTTACCTGCAGTTTCAGCTTTCTAAGGAGACTTCAGAAAGGAATCATAGTCTGGTTATGACAAGTATCTATGTCAGCAGCATAACTTTCCTGTAATTGTTGCTGTCAATTATTATACTTTTTCTCACTTGCTGTATGAATTGTTTGGGGTGTTTTCTTTTCCCTTTTGAACTGTGTTCTTGAGCTTAGAATTAAAAATTGTACTCACGGACAACCCTCCTTGCTTATCTAAAAATGTGTGTGTTGCATTATTTTTCTTTCTTTATCTCTGTCTCCATCTCTATCTCACTACAGTATCTGGATACAGTCAAACCTTGCATAAAGAGTGTTTCGCTTAAAGAGTAACTCGCTTAAAGAGCAGAATTTTCTCTGAAATTTCGCTTCGCTTAACAAATAAAACCAATCAAAAACTCGCTTAACAAATACATTGGGGTTCGCAATCCCCCCCACAATTGGTCACTTACAATGGTGTTTCGCTTAAAGAGCAAACTCACTTAAAGAGCAATCCTGTGGAATGCATTATGCTCTTTAAGCAAGGTACAACTGTATACATAAACAAGGAATTAAAAATATGTGTGTGAATATTTTTTTAAAAAATCTAAACACACACACATTATTTCAACCTTGTTTACATATATTCAGGAATTTAGAATTTATATATATTGGATAAATTTATATACATTCTATCTTTATATTCTCCAACTACCACCTACCCTAGAGAAATAGCCAGAAAATGGAAATTTTTAAAAGTTGGGGTTAAATAGCAATCTCATTCCTTGAAGAGCAAGGTTATGTTTTCATATAACACACCAGGACCTCAGAAAGGACGAACTCACTGTTTTGCTTTACAACTAAATCCTGCAAACAACTATACCCTGGTCAGTGTGAACTACTGTGAACTGGTATAGTTTGCCTCAAAACTAGTATTTCTTGAACCAGCTATGGAAGACACAACTAGAATCTTTTGTATGCTTTATGACAGGAACTTGCAGACTATTAACATAAAGACTAGTTTGTAGCACTAACTGTACAGACACTACTAATGCCATGACACAACCCAATCCCTCAAATTTCTGAAAAGTTTCTTCCACCACTAAAGAGGTTTCTTTTTTATTGACTCATCCTTGAAACAGCTGGAACATCACCAGAGTCTTATTTTTGATTGGCTTGGAGTTTCATCGATAGCTAAAGGTGTTGGGACCCCGATGGCATGGGTGAGGGGCTAGGTTGGTGCAGCGTGGGCCCAGTGGTGAGCCCACCATCGCCATCCCAGGCGCACAGCTTCCTCGCTTCCTAGACCAGCGGCGGCAGCTCGTCTGTCTTTGGCAGTGGCGTTGTCGTCATCCAGATGGGCGAAGCTGGTGGTCTTTGCAGCCCAGCACCCATGGCCGGAGCAGTTCCAGTCAGGCCTTGCGGGGGGAGGCCCTCCGGCCATGTGCACTGGGCCATGGCGACTGCCGGACTTGTTTCCCGGGTGCTGCTGCTGCCAAAGGCGGATGAGCTGCTGATGCCGGGCTCGGAGGCAGGAAGGCTACACGCTTGGGATCCCCATGGTAGATTCCCCACTGGGCCCACACCACACTGCCACAGACCCTGGGTCTTGCCCGTGCCGTCAGGGTCCCAGGGGCATGGCTGCCCTGCCTCTGGGCCCGGCAAAGCCCGAAGGTAGGACTTTCCTACCTGGGGAGGGGGAGCCTGGGGGGCTGCAAGTTTGGCCTGGGACCTTGGGCGCCTAAACCTGCCCTATGCCACTGCGCCATGGTGAGTGGGTAGCAATATAAATCTGAATGAATAAATAAATAAATAATAATAAGTAAGTTCAAATAAGTAAAGTAAGTTCAATATGTTAGCGTTCCTTAAACCCCCTATTAAAATTGAGAAATGTGTCATGCAAGCTCAAACTCAGGTTGTATAAAATGTTAATAATACTGATAGTATTTTATGGCTTTCAAACATGGAGTACTGAGAGACAAGATCTTACTGGGCTCCTTGTTTTTGAGAGGAAAGTACTGTTCTACATACCAGTCCAAGATTCATCTTCACTGTTTCCCAATCTTTGGTTTTTGGACTTTAGTTCCCAGAAGCCTAAGTCAATTCTCCAAAGCACTGATCAGTCAATGTACTGACTAAGGGTTTTGGGAATTGAAGTTCATCAGTGTTCCACAAAACAGAGTTTGGAAAACTCTGTACTAGGGAATGAAGAAAACAGAATAATATAGAGTTGGAACATCTCTATATGGAGCCTAACATCGTTGGACTGATGAAAAGTAGAAGATTTGAATGGGTAGGACAGGTGGTGAGAGTGAGGAATGAGTGGTGGCCAAAGATAGTGATAGATAAGATTCCGTTGAGCAGGAGACTTGTGGGAAGACCTAGGAAGAGATGGATGGATGGAGTAAGAGGGAATCTGCTGCAGCTGTGATCCTGGGAGAACTGAAATAAGATTACAAAGGGTAGAGATTGATGGAGAACCTTTTTGTCTGTGTAGGCCTGATTGTATGAAGATGATGATAAAGGAGAACATAACCCTGTGAAAAGTTGACTGAATATCCTCCTTTATTTTATCTACCCTCTCCCACACAGCAATTTTTTATCCAATTGAATGAAAGTGGCATAAAAAAGTGGCACAATTCTACCACAGACCATGATACAACTTACATTTCTATCATGATTCTGATTTTTGCTGTTCTTATTCATATGAATGGTCTTCAGATAACCTTCTTAAGCCAATGGAGATAACCATATCATCTCTTGTCAGCTACAGATATAGCTAAAAGTGGATAGATAAGTCTGTATTTCATCCATTTAATTTTTACATAAACATTCAGAAGTCCTTCTGTCCCATTACCATATATGTTTACAGTGTTTAAAAATGCAAGGGACTGCATATTGCAATATGAAAAATGTGCATTTCTGAAGATAATTTGTTACAAAACACGCATTAGACAAAATCCTGTTGTTTAGCAAAGTAAATCACATTAGAGTAGGGCCATTGAGTCAATAAGGGTTTGGTAAGTCAATTCCTATTCTAATGCAGCTTCCTTTAGGATAATAAATCACACCTAGAGTAGGCCAATATGAGTTAGTAGACCTTACAAAGGAACAGTCTCACCAAATCTCCATTGACTCAGTGGACCTATTCTACTGCAAGTTTGTATAATAAACAACAGGGATTTGACCACTAACAACCTTTTTCTATCTTAAAAGTACACACTCATAAACATAATGTAGGATAAAATTGGTGTTTTTCATCACTCTCTAGTTGGAATTTAGAAAAATTCCTCAAGCAACCCAGCACTAGGTAATGGAAATGAATGGAAGATGACAGACTTGTAGCACTGGGTAAGATTTTTAAATCCCACCACACAAGGCTTAAAACAGTGGAGACAAAATTCTGTTTCATGGAATTGAAGCTATTTCAATGAGCAAAAATGTTAATAACTTCTAGTGAAAATGCACAGCTGTGGGTAGCCCCCAAGGTAACACAAAGGGAGAGATGAAGAGAGATATAACAGCAGGAGATGAAATCTTATGCAAAGATGAAATAGACTCCCTATGCTGTTCCTATAGATAGTGGTACAAAAGTTTTTTAAAATAAGATTTTATATTTATGATGTTATACACTTTATAAGGTGTGAAAAGTAGCATTACCTAATGCATAGTGATGAAATAAATGGCAAATAGTTTAAAAAAACCCATAGGAGTATAAAGAAGCTGAGAAAATATGGATCAGTGTCTCAGTGCAATTAAGGAAATTATAGGGCAGTGATGGCAAACCTTGGCACTGCAGGAGTTTTTGGACTTCAATTATCAGAAGCCCAAGTCAGCACTCCTGCTGATCAGGACTTCTGAAAATTGAAGTTCAAGAACAGCTGGAGGGCCAAGGTTCTCCATCACTGTTATAAGGTATAGATTACCATTACTGCTGTTGTTGGATGAATCGGAAGGAGTGATCCAGAACAATTTTTTTTTAAAAAATGGGGAATATATTTGTTAGTCATCCTAGCTCATATATGAAGGGCCACAAAATGGAAGCACATTAGAGGACTAGGTAAACTATGATACAGTATTTGAAAAAAAAATGGAAAAGACGTATAACAAACCAGCCAAAACCTGATGGACTGTTGTTATTAGTTTACTCAGTACAGGAACCAGAAAACAAAATACAGTATCAAATTATTGGAAGAGAGTTAATTTGTTGAATTGGAGGAAATAATGTGGTGAGAAAGGCATTGAAATCATAGGATTATTGCGACCAATTAAATCAGTTTACATAATTTATTTAAAAAACATTGTTATTGTATTTATTTGCTTTGCATCTTTGCCTGTGTGAATGAATTATTTAGAGTGAGGGAACTGCAGAAGAATTCCTGTGCTTTTGTACAAAGCTCCCAGCAAAGAAACATACCGATATCCCAGGCTGCAACTTACTTTTTTTGGCTTCCTCAAGTTTGTCCTTGGCACGTTTTTCTGCCTGCAGAAGCTGTTGAATGCCCTGAGATTGGCTGGTCATTTTGCCTCCCCGACGACGTTCACAGTCTCTGCGGGAAACCAGGAAGGAAGAAGAGGGTGGCATGCTCCTGCTCCCAGGTTCCTTTTATTGCTGGTTTTGTTGTGGCAACAAGTGCTTACATTCTGTTCTCTCCCAACCTGTTGAAGCTCGATTCAAGCTCTGAGAGGCCAAACAACAACAGGGAAATTGAGCCAGGGAAGGCACACAGACCGGTTTGGGAGACCCATTCTCTTTCCATAAAACGGTTTTGAAAATATAGAGGTGCCCGTTGTTCACAAGATATGTGAGTGTTAATTTTTTAGATGGAGGGAACCCTTTTAAAATAAATAAAAATAAAATAAAATGCAGCATTTTCTCATATTGGGAGCTTCCCTGCTCTGACTGAAACACACTTACCAACATGTGACATGCTTAAAGCACTCTTCATTTCAATGCACTTGGGACAAAAGCCCGCCACATTCAGACCTGCAAATTTGCTTCCGTTATGTGGGAAACTGCATGTTTGGGTGTGATCTTATCATGCAGCAAAATATTCTCATTCACAAATTTAGGACTGTCCTCAGGGACACATTTTCTATGGTTAGGAAGTGTGGAACTATTTTTGTGTGTGTGTGAGGATTGTTCTTGTTTTGTAATAGGAACTACCCATTAATGTCATTTTTTTATTCCATGGGTCCCAGCCTGGTTCTGTATGAGACAGGAGTCATCAGGGGTCCCCAACCTTTGGTTTTTGAACTACAATTCCCAGAAGCCTAAGGCAATTCCCCTAAGCACTGATCAGCCAATGTACTGACTTAGGCTTCTGGGAATTTAAGTTCAAAAACCAAAGGTTGGGAACCCTTGATTCTATAGGACACAAATATGGGTGGGTATAGTGATGAATTACAAGGGTTATATCTCCTATCCCAACATGTACAGTAGCAGCCTGAGAAGAGGAAGGCAGTTCAGTGGCCCACAGACCGACAGGGAGTGGATACTTGCCATTTGCTTGTTTATCTGTCTGTGGTACCCTCTCCCTAAGCAATTAATAGCCCACCATTGCTCAGATATTGTCAAAATGGTTCAATAGTCATGCTCAAAATACTCAAAGGCCTTAATGTAGAACACTGGCTCTCATCCGGTCCAGCTGGCTCTTATCCGGTCCAGCCCGGAGAGAGCGCGCGCAGCTATTGCTCGGGGTGGGAGGCTTTAAGACCTGCCACTGCCTCCAACGGACTCCTGGCTCTTGTCCGGTCTGGCCCGGAGAGAGAATTCACAGCTGTTGCTCGGGGCGGGAGGCTTTAAGACCTGCCACCGCCTCCAATGGACTCCTGGCTCTTGTCCGGTCTGGCCCGGAGAGAGCGCACACAGCTGTTGCTCGGGGCGAGAGGCTTTAAGACCTGCCACCGCCTCCAATGGACTCCTGGCTCTTGTCCAGTCTGGCCCGGAGAGAGCGCACACAGTTGTTGCTCGGGGTGAGAGGCTTTAAGACCTGCCACCGCCTCCAATGGACTCCTGGCTCTTGTCCGGTCTGGCCCGGAGAGAGCGCACACAGCTGTTGCTCGGGGTGGGAGGCTTTAAGACCTGCCACCGCCTCCAATGGACTCCTGGGGCTGAGAGGGTTGGTTTCAAGATTTTTTATGTATTGTCTTGTAATAGTCTTGATGTGTTTTTTACGATGACCTGATATTGTTTAGTTTTCTGCTTTTGTAATTTTTGTGTAAACTGGACTGATATTTGGAATTTTTGATTGTTGCTTTATATTGTTGCTTATTGAATTTTGATTCTGTAATGATTTATATTATAGTATCTTTGCTTTATTTCTTAGGGTGTCCTGATGTTTTGTAATTGCAATTGCTATTGGAGATATATATACTGTATATGTGATATTTGTAATTTACTATGTGATATCTGTAATTGTTTTTATGCTATGAGATGTGCTACGCAATTGTAACTGTTTCTTCTGTAAGCCGCCCAGAGTTGATGTGTGAGTGGGGTGGCATATAAGTCGAAATACAAATACAAAACTACAGAACAAGCTTGTTTTCTGCAGCTTCGTGGGATTGTTGTTCTTAAATGCCATCAAGTCACTTCAGGCTTATGGCGACCCTATGAATGAACAACCTCAAAATTTACCTGTCTTCAATGTCACTGCTCAACTCTTGCAAATGCAAGCTGTGGCTTCCTTTAGTCAACCTCTCTCATATTTGGGTCTTCCTCTCTCCTGTTGCCTTCTACCTTTCCCAGCAAATATTCAGGATGAAGAGCTGTCAACTCCAAGCTAGTTTAAAAACTAAAGGAGCACAAACAGACACTTTAATGTTGCCCATAAATACCAGTCAGTCAACAGGGCAGGTAGATGTGTACAATGTCTACTCCACTATATCAAGACATATGGTACAGTATTTTGTTCCTAATAAATATTTCTATATTTGTACTTATGCACATAAAGGGCAACTTTTATGCAAACCCGTGCTCTTGTTTTTGGCCAGGGATTTTCAACCTGGGGCCTGTGGGCCGGATGCGGTCCATGGTGCCATTTCATGTAGCACCCCACTGCCTCCACCACACCTGGAAGTGCCATGTGAGGAGGAAGGGCAAAATGGCTGTCTGGCCCCTGAAGCTGTCTGAGGGAGCATGACCCAGCCTCCAGCTTAAAAAGGTTGAGAACTGGTTTTGGTTATCAATCCTAACCCCGCCCTTTTTAAAAAATCATTGCATTAGTGGCCATCCTACTAGTGGTGCCTGCTTTGGGTCCTAGGCTCCTGTCATTTCAGGGTGGATGTGAGAAAACACAAACAAGAGGCTCAGTTTCTCAGAAGAGTTATTGGCAAAGTTGTTCTTCTTTAATTGCTGATTTTAAGATTGAAAAAGAGGACGTAGCGGTCAACACAAATAGTGTGTAGGCTCTGTGGTTCAGCTGCTAAAGCAGCTCTCTGAGTGGAAAATGCAAAAGGGAAAATGAAAGAAAACAGAAATGAATGTCCTACCATTTTGCACGGAAAAGAGTAAAAACATTTAAACTACTTGTCTTGACCTCCACTTCCTCTTTCTCTCTCTTAAAACTCAGGAGATCTGACATCTAATCCCTGCTCAGTGATGGATGCTTGCTGGGGATATGGAACTAGTAAAACCATTCCTTAGATGCCTCACTTAGATAGAAGACTGTTAGGATTGCTATAAGTCAGTTCTGACTTGAAGGCACATAGCAACAATATATAAAACAAATGTGTGCTCTGAGCCTGAATAAATGCCCCACCTTATGCCCTTTTCAATCCATTAGAAACTAATCTATATACAGGTATGAAATGAAAAAGTACAGGTATGGGACAGTACTTGCATGTTTTTGTTTTTATTTGTATGCAGGAATTGAGTTTCATGGATGGGGTGACACAACTAATAAGGACAAATCAGATTGTGTGGTGTACACAGGACACCAGTGGCAGTCTGTAAAGCAGGGGAGACCAAACTATGGCCTGTGGGCCAGATGTGCCCCCTGATGACAACTCATCCAGCCCACAAAGCCAGTGGTGGGATGTCAAAAATTTTACTATCCCACTGTGACATCATCACAGTGTGGGCGGAGCTAATGTCATTATGCCATGATTTTGTGGGTGGGGCCAAATAAAAATAATAAAATAATAAAATAAAATAAAAACAAGCACACACACACACACCCCTCAACCCACCCACCCACAGCACAAACCCGTAAATAAATGAAATAAATAAAAAAAATAAAAATTACATTAAAATACACCCCCTACCCACCCCAAACACAAACTCATCCCTTACCTGTTAGTATAAGTGCCTGGGCAGCACCATTTTGCAAGATGGGTATGGTCATCGTACTGGTTCTCTAGGATAATATGCCTTAATGTAAATGTAAAACAGCTGTACCTCCTTAGGGGTTCTCCAAAAGGAACAGCAATTGGAACAGGACAGGTGTAGCTTATTGATGAGGTAACTCCAAGACTTGGCTTAAAAACCCCAAGCCAGGCTGCCAGGCCTGCCGGCCGCCAGGCTTTTTTAGGAACTGTGGTAGTACGTCAATATAGGTAAATGTATTAAATACACATTAAAATACACACAGACACACCACATCCGAAGGTGAGTCACCCTGGGGAGCAGGCTATAGGGAGCTTCAGGCTAGCAGCTTCTCTTCCTCCTCCCCACTTGGGAGGACAGTGACTGGCTGTCTGAACCACGTGACCAGCCTGCAGCCTGAAAGGTTTGGGCACCCCCTCTGTAGAGCTAGGTGGTCTGTTAATTTTTAATACCTTCCCCCCCCCCCCATTATTTTTTTCCATCTATCAGAAGAAAACCTCTGTCAACCTCATGGGACAGAGACTGAGAAGGGAGGATGAGGATGGGTACAGATGCTAGGCTGGATCTGGATCTGGATCAGGATGGAGTGTCAGAGGGTAGGCTCGGCTTCAGTCTATGAGCCTGCTTTTGTGAGGCCAATGCACACTTCTAGCCCGAACAGGATGAAAAAAGATCCCACCCTACATGGACATGTGACAAAGAATTCTGGTTTGTAAACTAACACACTTTTAATGCGTGGTAGGCAGTGATGGGATGCAACAGGTTTGCACCACTTCGACAGAAGCGGTAGTAACTTTCCCCAGTGTCCTGGAGAACTGGTAGCAGCTTTTTTGGGGGAACCACGTTTGGGGCTTACCTTTTAACTGGTTCCCCCACTGCGCATGCACGCCAAGCACTTGGTGTGCATGCATGCCTACAGTGCTTGGCGCGTATGCACGGCCTCCTTGCTGTCCTTCCAAGCAGGGAGGGGGAAGAGAAGCTGCTAGCCTGAAGCTCCCTATAGCCTGCTCCCCAGGGTAAGTAACTCACCTCTGGATGTGGTGCGTCTGTTTGTATTTTAATGTGTATTTAATACATTTACCTATATTGACGTACTACCACAGTTCCTAAAAAGGCCTGGCTGGCGGCCTGGCTTGGGGTTTTTAAACAAAGTCTTGGAGTTACCTCATCAATAAGCTACACCTGTGCTGTTCCAATTGCTGTTCCAATTGGAGAGCCCTTAAGGAGGTACAGCTGTTTTACATTTACATTAAGGCATATTATCCTAGATAACTGGTATGATGACCATATCCATCTTGCAACATGGTGCTGCCCAAGCACTTATACTAACAGGTAAGTGATAGGTTTGTGTTTGGGATGGGTGGGTGAGTTGATTTATGTTTGGGGTGGGTGGTGGGGTGTTTTGGTGGATGGGTGTATTTTAATGTAATTTTTTTTATTTATTTAATTTATTTACGGATTTGTGTTGTGGGTGGGTGGGTTGAGGTGTGTGTGTGTGCTTATTTTTATTTTATTTTTTATTTGGCCATGCCCACATCATGACATCATGATGTTAGCTCCGCCCACATAGTGATGATGTCATGGTGGGGTAGTAAATTTTTTGACAACCCACCACTGGTGGTAGGTGATCATTTCTGTTTTCACATCCTCCATAGATAGCTTGTTCACTATCTAAACTGTGGGTTATTTCTTGCGTTGATCAGACATGAAGCAAAACAGATGGTGAACTTCGCAAGCCACATTAAACTAAGCATCTAAGACAGGCCGGTGGTTTGTTCAGCCCTTCCTGCTGTGAGCAGAAACAAATGGATACTATGTACCATGTTCCCCTGACCTACCATCAGTTGACACTCTCATTGTGTTGTGCTGCATAACATGGAAATTATTAGCAAATCCTTCACAGGAACTGGCTGGCTTTTTTTAACATAATGGAAATAATGAATAGACACACGTGCAGTTAAGAAAGTCTCTACCCAGCAGTCAGGAATTAGGAGATATATTGCATTAGGAATTATAGAAATTGGCTGTCACTATCTTGGGCAGGCTTCACTCAGCATGCAGATGCAGATCTTCAGACTAGATGCAATGATGAAAGGGCAGAGGCAGCAGGCTGCCAAAGACCACAGCTGGAGGGTGTGTTTGTATACATCTCTTTTGTTTTGTGTGAAAATTATCAAAGCAAAGAAAGGTTGTGCAAATACCTTTGTGTATGTGTTTTGTGTGATATCAGAACAAGGCCAACCATTGCTATTGTTTTAACCAAGATAAACTTGTTCAAACAGATCAAGATAAGACATGTTGAAAGAGAAATGTACTAGTGCTAAAGTTTCATATGTATTAAGCTTGATTTTGCAACAAGCTGGAACTCCCACTGTGCACTTTTCCTCCATCTATTCTGGCAGTTTCTCTCACTTTAACTTCCACCACATCCTGTTTGATTCCTATGAACAGACTTCTTTTATATTGCTTAACGTAAGGCTGAGCTCCACCAAGACATTTACCCTGCTTAGTATCTGGGTGGTGAGGAGAAACATTAAAACTGTCAACTGCATCCACCATAAGAGAAGAATGTTCTGCTCGTACTTCACTCTTTGAGGTCATTTTGGAGTAGGGTTAGGTGAAATGTCTCTTTCCAGGTGTTGTTGACTAATGTCCCTTGTCCCCCACCTTTGGCTATGCTGGCCAATGGAGTTGCCAAGTCAGTAGCATCCCACTCCATGATATTTCAGGGCCAAAACCTGAGACAAGTGGGTGGGTTCTTGTGATATTTTGTGAGATCCAGGGGAGAAGGTCACAAGGGCAAGGCAGAAAGCAAGTCCAACCAATATGAAAATGTCTTCATGCTAAGTACTGTTGCCACCTGCAAATTCATGGAAATGGGTGCCAAGGCTTTGCAGAAGCTTCACACACAGAAATCTAATATTTTCCTCCTCTAAGCCTTCTTGTCTGGAACCCTAGAAACATTGCACATCTTTGAGACTTTACCTGGGACCCTGAGATGTGGCAATCCTACTAGGGCTGATCTGGAATAGCTGTGGTACCCTTACTCACAAAATCTGGAGGGCCATATGCTACCTGTTTCTGCTACATTTGTTTTTATTTTTAGAATTGCCTAGATTTGCTCTGCCACACAATAACATACAGTAATACCTCAGATAACGCTAAGACTTGGTTCCACAAGTCTTGGTGTTATCCAATTTTTAGTGTTATCTGATGCATGTTAAAATCCTATGGGATGGATCGGATAATGTTAAAGCTCCATAGAGATACATTGTAACCGCACAGGCTTTAGCGGTTGTTATCCGATCCTTCCCATAGTACCTTAACGTTATTCGATCCTATTCTCCTCCCCAGATTACTTAATGTTATGTGATTTTAGCGTTATCCGAGGTAAACATTATCTGAGGTATTACTGTAATGTGTTTTCAATCAGAGATCTTTCATAGGCTGCCACATGGAAATACTACAAGAACATGCAACTTTTACTTTTACTTTGTTTCTAAATGGCCGTGGAGTACACATCAACTATACCAGTGGTGGTAAACCAATGGGATGTGTGCCAGAAGTGGCATGCAGAGACCTTTTTGATGGCACATGCACCATCGAGGGGAAGCCCTGCCCAGCTGACAGTGATTCCCTACCACCCCTCTCTCTCTACCAAAGGGGAGGTGAGAGAGGAGGCTGAAATCCCACTGGGAAGCAGTGGCAGGGTCAGGTGAGGCAAACAGACAACCCCCACCCAACCCTCCTAGGAGGCAGGTACATCTGCAGGGGGTTGGGGTTAGGGAACACCTGTGAAGGGTGGGGAGCACATGTGGGGGGCAACTCTGACAGGGTGATGGTGGGGAGCACCCATGGGGAGTCATACACACTTGTGGGGGGAAGGCATGCCCATGCGGTGGGTGGGCATGCCTCGAGTGGTGTGTGTACACACCCACCCACATGGCTTCACTGGAGACATGCTGGCTATGTCACATGGATGTGGGCACTCATGGTGCCTGCCCATGTGCCACTTCCACCTTTTTGGGTATTTGCTTTCTAAATGGTTCACCTTCACCATCACTGACTTATACCCTTTGAAACATCCATGTTTTTAGACTTAATGCTTGAACGTCAGCACATTTGGTGGGATGGATGGATTTGCGCCTCTGCTTCAGACACCAAGAATACTTGAAGGAAGCTCTGAATGACAGCCTGTCTTTGTTCCACACAACAACAGAAACATTACCTCAGCAAACAAAGATGGTTGGAACTCTGGTCTAAGGCCAGTTGAAAGATAAAGAAATGCAAGAAGGCATACTCTAATAGACAACCTGCAGTTATTACTGAAATAATTTACTGTATTTGCCGGCGTATAAGACGACTGGGTGTATAAGATGACCCCCCAACATTTCCACTCAAAATATAGAGTTTGTTACATACTCGCTGTATAAGACCACCCCCTCTTCCGCACACCTTCCACACACCAAATAAAACATAAAAGAACATCAGATTTGATTTCAACATGTTAATTTATATTCAAATGCTTATGACATGCAGAAAAACTGTCACAAGGCTGTATGTTATCAAACATGTATAGTAAATATAAAACAGTGCAAGTGCAAAGTGGTACTTATTTATCTACCGTATATACATGAATATAAGACGATCCAAATATAACCCGAGGTACCTAATTTTGACCTTGAAACCCAGTAAAATAGATTGACCCAAGTATAAGCCAAGAGTGGGAAATGTAGCAACTGCTAGTGAGTTTCAGTAATTAAAATACAGTAATATTAATTATTTTATTGATTTTTTAAAACTGTACTTGCACCACCCACCAGTGGTGGCGCTGCAGGTAAAGTGGGTGGGCAGGTCAATTGCACTGAGGCAGGAAGTGTTGCTCTAGCCAAGCCTCTTGCTTCCCCTGCAAAGAAGAAGCATGGCTTTTTCCTCCATCTTGGGCAGAGCTGAGACAAGGGCAGAAGGTACCAGTAAATGAAACCCTTTCTTTTTCCCCACCAGTTTGAAAGGGAGACACAATTGTAATGTAGAGCTTCTTTCTTCATCTGGATGGTATGTAGAATGAGGTGGATGAGCATCAGGAGGCCACTATGGGCAGCTATGTCTATCCCAACTGAAGTGTACCCGGCATATAAGATGACCCCCCCCTTTGGAGGTTTTTTTTCCAGGGGGGAAAAGTCATCTTTTACGCCAGCAAATACGGTATATGGATAGGCATTGTCTTTTTACAGGAGAAACAGAAATGCCTGTTCATTAATGGTTCTGAAACGTCACGCTCTTTCTGTATCCTTTGCCCTTACCGAACTTAACATCAGATGTGTTAAAGGAATGACACATTGATCTGACACTGGTCTAAGGCAGGCTATATCCACTTCCAGTGTTACCTTCCAGCCAGGAAAGCTTTCCTCTGTACTCCATGGCCATTTTGAAACAAAGTATTTGCCTTGCTCTCCCTTGGCAGGCAAAAATAGCAGGAAGTGCAGAGAATGAAAAATCTTTTTCTCCCAGGGCATGGCAGGTTATAATGGAAAGCTCTCAAAGGGAAAAGGTTTGCTTTGAAAAGCTCAAAAGATTATCTCTGTATTTAAAGGAAGCTTTGTGCAGATGATAAAGTAATGTCTGATTCAAAAAAAAAAAAAAACCCTTCCACAATGCCAGCATTTGAAATTTTTGCAAAATTAAATTAAGCCCCACTGACACTTCTTCATCACAAACCTTCAAACAGAACAGCTTCAGATTCATGTATTTGCTGAAAGAGGAAACACAAGGCCCTGAATCATGAGGAGGTTATTCTACCCGCTCATGAGTCTATGCACCTAATACAGCTATTTGCCAGTAGGCCTTGAAGAATAATTTAGGATGAGAACTGTTGTCAGCGAGACACATTTATTGGTCTCAGTTTTCTAAGAAGCGCAACGCTGTGGGCAGATAGTTGCAATACACAGAAAAGTCACTTTGGCTTGCATTCTATCTAGATTGGTTTGCTTTGGTTTTTCCCCTGTGCAAGGCTAGTTAAAAAAAAACAATGTTGAATTCTTTTCATTAAAAATAGACCTTGGAAAAATATTTTTGGAGTTAAGGGTCTTAAAATCTTTGAGAAGAATCTGTGGGATGCTGGGAATACATAGGAGAGCTATTTAGTGATGAAGTCATAAATGGCAATACTGGACCACCAATACTGAAGAGTGAGGTTGTAAGAGCTTTGCCAAGATCCAAAGATGGGAAACCAAGAGGACCAGATGACATCCCAGTAGAAATTTTGAAACTTCTGTCCAAAGTTGACATGAAAGAATTGAGAGACCTTTTAAAACACCATTTATGACGCAGGGATCCTTCCAAGTGATTGGTTCCTATCAATCTTTGTTACCTTGCCAAAGAAACCAAATGCAATGTCCTGTGAGGAGTACAGAATGATTAGCCTCATGAGTCATGCTCTTAAGGTCTTCTTAAAAGTCATCCATAGTAGAATTTATAAGTGTGAAGAAAGCACAGGTGAAACACAATTTAGCTTCCAGAATTCTATTGGTACCAGAGAGGGACTGTTTGTGACACAGGTCCTCATACAACTATGTAGAGACAGGAGATGCAACGTACAGTACATGCATGTTTTATAGATTATGCAAAAGCCTTTGACAGATGCGAGCATAAGAAGATGATCACAGCACTAAAGACCAGCTATTCACAACCCTAAGGCTGTGGGCCTAATCCGGCCTGCAGTGGCCACCCAGCCACCTCTAGGTGACTACCCACCCACCACCGGAATTTATGTTGCCCGTGCTTCACCGCTGCTGAAGGAGCTGTACTGGCTCCCAGTTTGCCTCCGGGTGCAATTCAAGGTGCTTGTTATTATCTTTAAATCCCTACATGGTGGTGGACCAGGATACTTAAGAGACCGCATCGTCCCAAGGACATCTGCCCGTCCCACCAGAGTGGACCGGAGAGGCTCTCTGGTTGTGCCATCAGCCAGAGAGGCGCAACTCACTGGCACGAGAAGGAGGGCCTTCTTGGTGTCCCCTCCGGCCCTCTGGAACCTCCTCCTAATAGAACTACGCATGCAGACAGAATTGCTGCCCTTTAGAAAAGGAGTGAAAACCTGGCTGGCAGGTTTGATCTGGGGAGTGGATGGTTCAATTTCCCCAGCCAATTGGTTGGTTTGACCCCAGTATGCCTGCGTTACAATTTTTGGCTTTTAATACTAAGTTTTTTTTAAAGTTTTTAGAGTTTTAAATTTTTTAAAATGATTTTATAATTGTTCTAAATCACCCTGGCTCCCTTTTGGGAGGAGGGAGATAAACAAATTTAAATAAATAAATAATAAAAATAAATAAATTTATGATATGTCACTTACTGTGGTGGTGGTGGCGAAGATGATTGCACATTTCTTCAGGGCTTTTGGACAGGCTTCACTGTTTCCCAGGGCTGCAGGAGCCTTTGTGGAGCCTGATCGGTCCATTTTGTAAAATTTCTGCTGCTTCCCCGCTTGATCGAAGCAGCTAATCCACGGCGCTTGGAGACTTCTGTTGGCAAGCAGTGCTGATGTCAGCGCCTGGATTCCTGACTCTTGGATACTTCCTGGTTCAGTGCCGGGAAACCAGGTGCTGACATCAGCATTGTGCACCAATGGAAGTCTCCAAGCATTGTGGATTAGCTGCTGGGACTAAATGGGGAAATAGCAGAAAAATTTCAAAATGGACCAATCAGGCTCCACAAAGGCTCCTGCTACCCTGGGAAGGGGTGGAGTCTGTCCAAAAGCCCTGAAGAAATGTGTGATCACTGCTGCACCCACGGGAGCAAACACACCTCCATTCCCTGGCAGGATGTGCTCGGGGCAGGTGCGGCCCCTGGTGGGAAAATGTTGCAAATGCCTGGTGTAGATGATAAAGATAACAGAATCATCACCAACCTTTATTGGAATAAGACAGTTCAAGACAGAGTTGGAGCAGCTGACAGAGCAGGTTCAAATTCTCAGAGGTGTGTGACAAGTCTGTGTGTTGACTCCGACACTGTTTAATATATACTTGGGGAGTATTTATTTTTTTCAGACTCACTATCAGATTTAACCATTGGCATTAAAATTAATGGGGACTACTTGAATAACATCTAATATGCTGGTGCCACGGTGCTGTTGGCCACAAACCTTGCAGATCTTCAGTGGATGCTGACTCAAGTTAGAGCTTCAAGCACAGAATATGGTTTGGATCTCAACACCAAGAAGACAACACCAACTCAAGGCAAGCTAATGGCAGGAAGACAAGAAACAGAAAGAGTTGATAAAATTGTCTATTTGGGGAGTACGGAAACACCTTGGATAATGTTTGCACCAGATAACGCTAAATTCACATAACGTTAAGCAATCGGGGAGGGGGGGAATTGCATCGAATAGCGTTAAGATCCTATGGGATGCATCAGATAATAACCGCTAAAGCCTGTGCAGTTACAATGTATCTCTATGGAGCTTTAACGTTATCCGATCCATCCCATAGGATTTTAACATGCATCGGATAACACTAAAAACCGGATAACATCAAGACTTGTGTATTACTGTATGTTAAATGAAAATTGGGATCCCGTGATAGAGATTAAAATACAGTAAAACCTCTACATAATTTTTTTTCCTGTTCCACAAGGCCACAAGATGTCACCATAATATTTTTGTATGTCAATTTTTTCCTATTAAAATTTGTATGTTGATTTTTTTAGCCATGATTTATATTTGTATGTTGTATTTTTTGTAAGTTGAACCGTTTGTACGTCGGGGTTCCACTGTACAAATAGAAAAAGCAAGATTCACCTTAATAAAAATGTGACACTTGTTATGCAGTAGAAATCTAACTCTCACTACAAAGATCTGAATAGTGAGATGTTACATATTCCCAGTGTTGCTATATGGAGTCCAAGCTTGGACATTGACTAAAGCATCTGAAAAGAGAATTGAGATTTTGAAATGTTGATCTACAGACGACTGCTAAGGATATCATGGGTTGACCATGTAACTAATGTAAAAGCATTGTGCCAGATGGATAAAGAAAAAGAACTCTTTAGGACCATTAAGCAAAGAAAGCTCCAATACCTTAGCCATATCTGAGGAACAACATAAAGTATAGAATACTCCAACTCGCTCTGTAAGGAAAGATGCCTGGGAAGAGAGACCCTGGATGTAAATGGACTTCATGGCTGAAGAACCTGAGTGACTGGTGTAGTATGTCCACAGAAGAACTGTTCTGAGGAGTTAAGAACAGGAATACTATCGCCATGATGATAGTCAATATCCAGAATGGATATAGCACCTGAAGAAGAAAAGTCATGATATTTTTTAGACCTGGAAAAGTTATGTTTGAGACTATGGCTAAAATCTTGTTATGCAGTTATGCAAACAGCATAAGGCAGGGAAGCAAACTGCTCTAAGTTAAAGAACCCTCTGTATTTTATTTCTCTCTCTCCCCCCCCCCCCCCCCATATACAAAATGGCATTGAGACAACAATCTCTGTCAACTACCTTACCTTCTCAGGTTCTTTAGATCTCTTAATCAGCCCCTTAAAGTATCCTTTTTTGTTGTCAGTTTACTGCTATTAATCACTGTTAGCTTCTGAAGAGATACAAGGCTTAGAAAGAAATGGTCTGTTTCAGCAGCAAGTAGAGTGGAGCCTAGGCTGAGAACTGCAGGTGTGGCATTGTCAGCTGCAGAGAGATAGTTTAGTTGTAATCTACCCTGAGGAATTTCCACTGGTGGTAAAACCTTCAGAATTAGTAAAACATCAATACTGAGCTGACCAACATTGTGTTCTATTAGCTGCCAAGGCTGTGGAAATGCTGTGGAAAGAGCGCACCACCATTTTACCTCCATTTGGCTTCATGTTGTGAGACAACTGATATCCAGACAACAATTCAGGTGAATGCATGTAAATCATAAGTCCAGCTCTTGGGATCCATCGGAGAACCCAGGAAACTGAAACCTAATACAGGTACTAATGTTTTGCACAGTTTTGCAAACTCAGACATTGCAGAGAAAAGAGCCCAAAAGTTTAGTGTTTCTTTCCCAGCGTACAGTGCCTGCGGTTGTGCGTGCTTATTTGCTGAACCATCTCTCAGCTTCTTTTACAGTCTAGGATGGTGATTTAAAAAATTTGTAGGCTATGAAAATTAGTTTCAGTGTGTCTCTTTGGGGAGATATTAATAAATTAGGCAAAAGGGAGCATTTAATATTTTCCTTCAAAAATAAATTTGATTCTTTTCCTGGTTCTCTCACTGAACAGGGTTGATGTCACTGAACATTTTCACTTTCATGTTGTTAAATGGCCCATTCTTCTAAACCAGGGTGCCCAAACTTTTCGGGCCATGGGCAGTGGTGGGATGTCAAATTGTTTACTACCCCACCGTGATGTTATCACAGTGTGGGCGGAACTAACATCATGACATCATGATGTAGTAGGCAGGGCCAAATAATAAATAAAATAATAAAATAAAAATAAGCGCACACAAACACACATGCGCACACCCCCCATAACCCACCCACCCACCAACCCACAACACAAACCCATAAATAAATTAAATAAATTAAATACAAATTACATTAAAATACACCCACCCACCCATCCCAAACATAAATCAACCCACCCAACCCAAACACAAACATGTCACTTACTTGTTAGTATAAGTGCCTGGGCAGCACCATGTTGCAAGATTGATATGGTCATTGTACTGGTTCTCTAGGATAATATGCCTTAATGTAAATGTAAAACAGCTGTACTTCCTTAAGGGTTCTCCAATTGGAACAGCAATTTGAACAGCACAGGTATAGCTTATTGATGAGGTAACTCCAAGACTTTGCTTAAACACCCCCAGCCAGGCCGCCAAGTCTGCCGGCCGCCAGGCCTTTTTAGGAACTGTGGTAGTACGTCAATATAGGTAAAGGTATTAAATACACTTTAAAATACACACAGACACAACACATCCAAAGGTGAGTCACTTACCCTGGAGAGCAGGCTATAGGGAGCTTCAAGCTAGCAGCTTCTCTTCCTCCTCCCCGTTTGGGAGGACAGCAAGGAGGCTGTGCATACGCGCCAAGCACTGTAGGCATGCATGCATACCAAGTGCTTGCACGCATGCGCAGTGGGGGAACCAGTGAAAAGGTGAGCCCCAAAGGTGGTTCCCCCCAAAAGGTTCTCCGGGACACTGGGGAAAGTTACTACCGGTTCTGGCGAACTGGTGCAAACCTGTTACATGCCCTCACTGGCCATGGGCCGATCATGTGGTCGATCATGCTGGTCACATGGTTCCTCCCACCTGGAAGCAGAAGTAAAATGTGCACGTGCATGGACAGAACACACCTACTAATGTGCAGAACACTGCCATAAATGACCCGCAGCTGTTGTAAATGTGTTTATGACAGCCACAGGTAATTGATGGCAGCATTCTGTGCTTGTGTGAGTGCATTCTGCACATGTGCATGCATGTTTTACTTCCACTTCCGGGAGCAGCGTGGACGGCATGGGCTGGATTAATTGGTGCCATGGCCCAGATCCAGCCCATGGGCCATAGTTTGAGCAGCCCTGTTCTAAACAAGCCAGCTTATTTATTTCTGAACTGTCTTCACTATTTATTTATTTATTTATTTATTTATTTATTTATTTATTTATTTATTTATTGTTCACACTTGTCAGGGTGGCTGATATAGCATCACAGAACAACATCAGAAACACAATAATCCAGTCATAAATTCATCAATAAAACCATGGCTAATCCAATAAAAATTAAAAGATTAAAAGCTTTAAAGAGTTAAAAATTAAGAAATTAAAAGAACGGGGAATTATCAGATCAGCTAGCAGGCTGGGGTCACCATGTTACCGGTACCTCACACCTGCCCTCCAGCCAAGTTTTTACGCCGGATGGATAAAGAACTATATTGTTCTTTTCACAAAACAGTGTTCTAATATGTGTGTATTGGGGCAGCCATTTGACAGAACAAAGACTCTTGGGGGGCAGAGATGCACACCTCCAGATCTTTTGTGTTAAATCCAAAGTTCATGAATCATGAGTAGGAGAAAGAAAGAAAAAACCCAAAAAGATGGATGAGAGTATGCTTTCCGCTTTAGAAATGAAATGTCCTTGCCTTTTCTGCTGCAAAACCATTCTCAGTCCTCAAGGTCTTGCAGCCACAACAGTTCATGCTTCAGTCCCAGGAAAAGAAAGAGCATGAGCTGAGAGACTGAATAGGTGGGAAGAGCAGATGCTCAGGCTCCCTGCATTGCCCTTTTATGAAAGAATCAGCAGGGGTCACTCTTAGTTTCCAATAACTTTTCACTGATGGACCTCCTTCTTTCAAAATAACTGAGAGATATGGGCAATTTTTCCTCCTTTACTGGTCCATGCATGCCACCCAAAGAAGGTTTTCAGGTGTTGTGTAGAGCTACATGGAAAAGCAGATGGTAAGGAAAGTCCTATTTTACTAGTAACTTGACCACTATGTTATATTTGTATTCCAGAATTCAAGCAGTAGAAACTAAACAGCAGTATAATAAGTGTCCTTGACTCAAATGACAGCTAAGACCATCACATTGGCCCTCATCCTGTTGGATTAAGCACTCACACAACAGCAATCACAAAAATGAATTCAATTAGTCACCAAGGTGTCTGTTGCATGACTGGCAATCTTTGCCAATTAGCTGAATTCACTTATGTGACTGCTGTTGCATGTGCAGTATTTCTCAATAGGATACTCACAATTATTTTTAACAGTAGTCACTCAGTGAGTAGAAAAAGATGGTGTCCAACAAATCAGTGTTTCCAAGGGACTATCATGTGTAAATTGAAGGAAAAAAGAAAGAAAAAAGATGCAGGTGAGAGATCCTGTTTTCCCTAAACAGTGCTCCTTCCTCACTCTATTTAGAAAGGATATTCAAATTGCATTGATCCTTTGCTTTATTACGGTCTTCCTCTTTCTTTGCAACAAGAGTACCAGTCATCAGCTAGGTCACATACTTTCTTGGTGAGGAAGTGAGCATGCAGTCTTAGCAGTAGCTTAATAGAAATGAAACAACTTGTATTAATGGTTTCTCAAATATTAAATCCTGTGTTCACAGTGTTTTCTTGTGCCACCCCTTGAATGTAACCGGTGGGGTGAGTTGCATATTTTGCTCTGTTACACCCAGATATCTCTGCTGGGTCTTTTTCAAAGTGGAAATCTAGCTGTTTCATGTTAGCACAATGGTGCTCAGTTATTATCTCCCTAGGGAAAAAGCACATGACATGTGGTGTTATTTCCTGGTCTACAAAGGAAGGGTGATAAGGAACTCTTTGGCCCAGCTATCCCATTCTTATGAGAATTTGCTGACGGCTGCAAGGGATAGGGGAAGATGTGAGATTTGTTGGAATCCATGGTTTGCTTATCAAATGTGACAACATATTTTGCTGCATCGCCCTATTTTTAAAAGCTTGGCCTTGATGCTTGCAAGACTGCAAAAATTTAGAGACCTAAATAGATTTCTTAATAGCCTTTTTTAAAAAAAAGAAAAGAAAAACAAGGATGGCTATGCATACTGATTTTTAGAAGGACAGTCCCCTGTTTGAATAGATGTGAGAGGATGTGCCTTTAGCTGGTTTCCTCTAGTTGTCTAGTCTGCCAATGCAATCCAAACTCAAACAGACATGAACCTGTAGTGTGTTGGAATAGGTGGATCTTGTATGCCACCCTAACTGTTCTTGTGCCAGGACAGTCCCCTTATGGTCACTGACTTATGAGTTCAATCCTGATGGACCTCTAGAGAACCAATCACGTCTCTCTCTTTCCCCCTCTCTGTAGTTTAAATACAGGGAGGGAAAGAGAGACAAGCAGTCTCTGCGACTGCAGTAGGGTCGGGGGAAAGGCGCGTGCTTTTCCCCGACCCTACTGCAGTTAATATGTCGGTATATGATGTATTCAGGCAGCTTTTGTATTAGACACCTTTTTGGGAAGTGATATAAATACAGTATTTTGTGGCCATTAAGTTGGAGTCATTTTGAAATCAAATCATATCGTTATTTGAAGCTAGAGTTTTACAATCCCAGCTGGACCTCTAGCAGATTAATACTGTCAAAACTCAATAGTGCAGGAGGGCTGAGACTTGCATGGTAGGGAGAAGTGAACCAGCTGTTGGTTTGGTTACCATGGCTTCATTGTTGTGAACTGGAAATCCTATGCGGCCAGGGAAGACCACGTGCACAAGGATCGAATAATGGCATTCACATACGGATCTGATCTAAGCAGTCAATTCTTTGGCTGCCAGCTCCCAGTAAGCCCTACAATTGCCTTTCTAGCCCTTGCAAGCTGCACGCAGGAGGACATTTTTAGAAAACCATGGCTATAATACAAAACTCAGAGGTGTTTGTTCTCCGTTTTTTCTCTCCTTCCTCTTCCCAGTGAAAAAAATCCTCATTCAATTCTTATTGGCAGTTTCACATCAGGAGAGAAACCCCAGCAGAAAGCATATTTGTCCGTTATACTGCCTGGCGATGAGTGTCTGTTGCTGATGGTTGGGGCTGCAGAGAGTATTCTATGCTCCCTGCTGAATGCCGGAACAATGACTTCAAAACTCTCCCTTTTACTCCACCTCCCTTCTTTTCTAAAAGATCCTCAGGCTATCCTCGCATAAAATGAGACGCATAAAACAATGAGCACTGCCCCCCACAGCAAGGTATTATGATGTAAATAAAGGGTTTATCACTTTAAAACAAAAACTGAAACAAAAAGCATTTCCGAACAAAACCGTGGATCTTTTGAAAGTCAGGAGCCAAGCTGTCACTGATTTCAACAGGAACAGAATTTCCTCTGCACGCAAATCTTTGTGAATTGCCAAAACAGAACTACCTGTTCACCTGCTTTCCTTGATCTCCTGCTTTCTTCCTCTCCCCAACTTCTGTCCTCCTGGAGTACTGTTTCAACTGGGTTCAAAAAGCACATAAGAAAACACATTATTCCCAGGAACCATAGCCAGCTGACATCTGATGATCATGCCAAAGGATATAGCATTGCTATGATTAAAATCAAAAGGGGCAACCTTTGTTATTTGTTTGAATTGGCATGCTCAAGTGGTCTCCCAACCCTCTTTTGATTTATTACACAAAGAACATTATGGATGTTCACGGCAGCTCAAATAAGTACAGAAATATGTCATTCACAGTCTTTGGCTTCTGATGCAGTTGAACATGGAATTGTCTCTTATTGATAACACACATGCACACATGCATGCACACATGCATGCATGCACATGCAAGGGCATGAGCACATGCACACATGCACACATGCACGCACACATGCACACACAGACACAGACACACAGACACACACAGACACACACAGACACACACACAGGTGGAGCTTGGAGTACTTATGCATGGACCCTGGGATTTCTCTTGATTCAAGTAGTTTGCAGGGCTAGGCCTGTTCAGTCACATGTAGGAGGTAAAAAATGTTGGAAATGCTCACCTTTCCTTGGTAGAAGTAACACCAACACTTTGTGCAACATGTTTTGATCTTGGAATATGTTTTACTTGGGGGTAACTTTGGCCACCACTACAACACCTAGTGAGAACAAATTTATGACACATTGCAATTAGGACTATTGTCTTTGTAAAATGACTGAGATGTCTGATGCTCCAGTTTGTTCTGTTGAATTGAATTGGTTTAGTTCTGTTCAACCATCAGAGTTGCCAAGGTCCTTGCATGTCTTAGACTCAGAGCCACCTCTTCTTCACCTGACTCATGTACAGCTTGGCTTGTAAGAGATGCCAAATCTGTTATGGTTGAATGGACCACCTACATCATTAATACCTCCTTAAAGAAAGAATGTTTACATTCAATGTTTATGGCTCATTGTTTCGGTGTAAATGAAATGGCTTTGAAGCCACTATGGTCATTTTTGGCTGGCACTAACATTTGCCCATGTCAATGAATCCTCGCTTACCTGATCTCTTTGGATTTGAGGCAGAATTGTGAATATCTGGGAAAGGAGCATAACCAGTGCCCCTAAGGTGTTGGTCCAGAATAATGGCAAAGAGCCAGAAGAATAAACTGCTACTTTAAAAAGTTCAGAGGGGAAACATGCAAACCAGAGACTGGGAAATGAAACACTTGCAAAGGAGGAGGTAGGCTTCTTGAAAGTTTTCAGTTTTATGTCTTCTCTTTAGTTTCATGTTCATAGTAAGCTATCCAGAGCCTCACACAATTAAGCCATTTCACTGCAACTGAGTAATAGAATACAGATACAGTATCTAGAAAACCAGATGCTACCTGTTACAGTCTATCATTCCCAATGTAGCCAATGGTGAAGGATGATGTGAGTTTCAATCCAGCATCATGTAGAGAACCACCTTTTCCTGAACTGCATGAAGGGAAAAAGGATTTGGACCAATGTCTTCCTCATACAATAACAGACAGTCTGCAATAATTTTGACCAGAGTATGAAGGGAAAAAGGATTCGGACCAATGTCTTCCTCATACAATAACAGACAGTCTGCAATAATTTTGACCAGAGTAGTTGTTCAATCCCCAATCACTTTAAGACACATTGTCACAGCTAAACAAGTAAAGAGAATGAAAGGATGTAAGGAGTGCTTACTAAATATTTTGTTCTTCTTAATTTAGGAAATTTCAACATAACAAGTCATCTTGGTGAGAAATAGTCAGCCTTCAGAAGACGCCTTTCTTTTGAACAATGCCAAGAAAAGAAGTGGTTATTTTTTTCTCATCAAGAGCTTCATAATGTTCACAAAATATAAGTGCAGAACTTGCATTTTCCCTTTTTAGAACTAAAGCTGTCTTTCTCTGTCTGCCTCTTTCTCTATCTCTCACACATAGAGCAAGCACAGAAGAATACAGTAATACCTCGGATAATGCTAAAACGTGGTTCCACAAGTCTTGGTGTTATCTGATTTTTAGTGTTATCCGGTGCATGTTAAAATCCTATGGGATGAATTGGATAACGTTAAAGCTCCATAGAGATACATTGTAACCGCACAGGCTTTAGCGGTTGTTATCCGATCCATCCCATAGGACCTTAACGTTATTCGATCCAATTCTCCTCCCCAGATTACTTAGTGTTATTGGATTTTAGCGTTATCTGAGGTAAACGTTATCTGAGGTATTACTGTAGTTGGTTGTTAAAAGGCAGAAACACCCTCTGTAACCCATCCAACTCTTTGCAAAAAGCAGCATACATCAATATGATGTGAAAGCTGCATGAATGGCTATACTGTATATGTATTAAAACATTATTTTGTGCAGTGTGCTTAAAAGGCCAACAAAATATCTCATTGTCATGTGGAGAAAGAATAATAATTCTATATTTATTCACAATTGCCTACAAGGATGTACATCTCCAAGCAAGATACAATTACACAAGTTAAAATGGTTGACTAGTACACATACAGTAGACATAGAGTTTGAACAACTACTCTGGTCAAAATTATTGCAGACTGTCTGTTATTGTATGAGGAAGACATTGGTCCAAATCCTTTTTCCCTTCATGCAGTTCAGGAAAAGGTGGTTCTCTACATGATGCTGGATTGAAACTCACATCATCCTTCACCATTGGCTACATTGGGAATGATAGACTGTAACAGGTAGCATCTGGTTTTCCACATTTCTTTTCTTGTGAACTGCAAAACACTGTGGACATCAGTGCTGAACAGTAAACTGTGAATTATGAACTACAATCTATCGTTTCCTTGTCTTTGGGAGGGTGCCTTGATCCAAAGATGCAGAGAAAACAATTAAATCTACAAAGTGCAGAGGTTTAGCATGGATTTGGGAGACTGCGGTAGCTTAGTGGTTAAGACACTGAACTTGACGACTGGAAGGTCAGAGTTCAATACCTGAGTAGTGCATGATGGAGTGAGCTTCCGTTTCTGTCCCAGCTCCTGCCAACCTGGCAGCTCAAAAGCAAGAAATTGCAAGTACCATATATACTCGAGTATAAGTCAAGTTTTTTAGCCCCCAAAATGAGATCCCAAAAGGTGACTCGACTTATACACGGTTCAACAACCAGGAGGGTCCCAAAACCACGCTGGATTCGGTGCAGTTTGGGACCTTAAAAGGGGCTTTTGGCTTCAGGAGAGGGGGAAAGGAAAACATATGTTCGGCGGGCCATTACCACAGGTGGCCACAAGAGGGTGAAAATCACGATTTCCCATTTAAATGCATTAGAAATTAATTTCTTGTATTATGAAGCTTTTCTGTTTGTTTTCAATGCATTTCAGTGGGAAACCAAACCTGTACATAGAAAGAAAGGATGTCATTTACCTTCCTGTCTTCCTGCTTGCAGGGAGAGCAAAAGGCTAGGCTAGAGCATCACTTCCTGCCTCAGTGCAATTGGCCTGCCTGCCCATTTTCCCTGTAGTGTCACTGCTGGTTGGTGGTGCAAATACAGCTTATGTTTTAATTTATTAATTTTACTGTATTTTCATGATTTTTTTATTATTGAAATGCTGCTGCATTTTCCACCCGTGATTTATACTTAGGTCAATCTATTTTCCTAGTTTTAGAGGTCCAAGTTAGGTACCTCGAGTTATATTCAGATCGACTTATACTTGAGTATATATGGTAGATAAATAAGTACCACTTTGGTGGGAAGGTAAACAGCATTCTGTGCACTCCAGTGTCCAGGCTTGCCTGCCACATGTCCATGGAAATATCTGTAAATGCAGACAGTGCTGGCTCTTTGGCTATAAACAGAGATGAGCACTGAACCCTAAAGTCAGAAATGACTGGCTTTTGAACAAGGGTGACCTTTACCTTTACTAGCATAAATTTGATCTTTTAAAAAGAAGCCTACCATCTTAGGTTATGCTGAATACTCTCTCATTTTCCTGAGACATAAACCACTGTAAAAGTTCAACAATTATTTCTGCCCAGTCATACAGTACACACACACCATATCAAATCTGAATAAGCAGGCAAACAATGGAAACACCTAGCTGCCATAGAGGCAATAGAACTGCCAATAGTTACAGAGTGATTTACCAATTTTCCCTTCATAACCCCAAGATTATTATAAATGGCCTCTTCCTTTCTTCCTACAGCCATGTACCATTGATTGACTAATTCATGATAGATCTTTTTGGCCCTGAGGACCATATGTGGTGTTAGCCTGACAGCCAGAGTTCCATATGTGCTGTGCATTTTTCATATAAACATGTGTGTACATATGCGGCATACATAGATACAGAGTTGCCTAAGGAATTTTGGGAGCTATTGTCCAAGAACACAAACCAGTGCACCTTTACACATGTCTGCAAGTAGACACCTACACATAGATATATATTCTTTTACCTTTCTACAACACACATTTTCTTTCTCCCGCTGTCTGTCCAGTTCCATACTGTTGGGATAAAAGTTGAGTTTTAACTCTGTCTTTCTCATGGCATATTCATTCATTCATTCGTTTGTTTGTTTGTAACATTAAATTCCAGCTGACTTTAGTGATGAACAATACTTTGGGCAACAGTTTCAACAATAACTAGCAATGATTGCTAGAAGTTAAAGCAAGCAGGATCACCAAACTTCAATTCTGATTTATGAGAACTCTTATCTAGGCTTTCCTGGGTAGAGAGTATTCAGAAGTGGTTTACCATTCTCTTCTTCTTGACCTGTCTTGGCGTTGTGCCAATTGAATTCTCAACATCTGGCTCTGGAGTTAGACCCCTAAGCATCTGAGTTATGCAGCCAGTTTTAAATTAATAAATGTCACACAATCATATTTAACATTCATTGTGGTCTGCGAAGAAGAGATTGTTTTTAAATTACCATGCTGGTTTTAATTTTTCTACCTGTTGTTGTGGCCCATGGCCAAGACAAATAAACACATAACATATTATGTAGAGCAAGTTCCTGTGTCTTTAGTAACTAAAGGTTCACTATTACTACAGGCTATGAAACATACTGGGTTTGATCACAAGCAAGCCATTAAAAAAGTAGGCTTTAGTAAGTAAACTTGTTGACAGAGCCTTACCAGTCCATGCAACCAGAGCTACATCTCAACTAATTTGCTGTAATCAGGACTGCAAGGTATCCAGTATTAAATGGTTTCCTTCCCCACTTCAGATCGAAAACAAAAGATATATTGAGACGCCAGAATCCATTTTGAATTCCATTTCCAGGGAGATGGACATATTCTCTTATTCTAGCTAAACACCCCTTTAGATTGCTCCCTATGGAGATAAAAGGTAAACCTTGTTCTCCAAAGCTTTCCATGAGAAATGGTGAAAGTAATACATTAACCTTCATGTAGTATGATTTTAAAAACTTGTGTTGAGTTAATTCTGATGTATTTTATGGAAATTGAGGGTTAGGATTACAGTTAGATTTTAATGCAGACATCTTGCACTTTCAGAAACCAGAGTTTAATTCATTTCTTCACTTTCTGGAATGGCACCATCTGACCAACAATGGTTGCATGTCACTCCTGGTTCTTGACATCATGGCTTGTCAGAATACAATTTGGGTTTTTTTTTTTTAAATTAGCATGTTATATTTACTGGGATAAAGAGGGACCTCAATGGGGAAAAATAGATTTGTGTGACAAAAATTTTATTCCATCCAAACCTGTGTAGAGAAAGAGGCTGACATTCAGAGACATTGTTTAGAACTGTGGAATTAGTACAAAATGTCCATCTTGCAAGGCCTCTTCTGTGTGAATTCAGCAACCACAGTTAAATCTTGGAGACTAAACTGTCACATCCTTGTGGGTGAAGATTAAAATTAATTTATTACTACTTTTTTAAAAATTGCTGGAGTTTTTTTTTGTAATTTCAACTATATTTAAAAGTGTAAATACAGCAGTTAATTTTCAGTAAAATGGAAAGCATTAGCAAATTAATTTCTAAATGAATGTTAATGTCAAAAAATAAGGTTTGGAACCAAGTTTGCCAAGCCCTTCACTGGGTGACTCAGCTGGCTGTTTGAAACCACACTCCCCATAACCAGAACAAAATTATTTGCTACCACAACATAGTTAATGAATGAAGGAAGAAACAGTAGCCTCCCTTTATATGTTTCACTGTTTATATCAGATTTAGCAGATGGAATCAATATACAGTAAAACCCCGATTTACAAATGCCCCTACTTACGAATAATTTGACTTACGAATTGGTTCTGCACTGAAATCCATGCCTTGATTTATGAATTAATTCTTTTCCCTCTGTGTTGCCTTCAGTGAAGGAAAAAACTCAATTTCCCCTATGGGTATGGTATATTTTATACACATGCAGCTTTTCTGAGCCCTGTAGGTGACAGTAGAGTGTTTGGAGTGATTTCTTTGTGTGGAGTTTCGGCGCCAAAATGGCTGTCTGTTACTGTTTCTTGCTGGCTTTTTCTGAGTTTTCTGTTCATTTTCAAAGCTTCTTTAATGCAAGGAACAGCGTTTTTGCTTATGCATGCTTTCCTTTCAATGCTGCTTTTTTTGGGTGGTTTGATTGATTTTTGGAGGATAGGGGGACTGTTTTGATTTTTGGAGGGGGGGACTTTTTCTTTATTCAAATGGAGATGCCTCAGGTTACAAACAAATTCGATTTACAAACAAGGCCATGAAATTGATTTTATTCGTAACTCGAGGTTTTACTGTACATTATTCCAGAAATCTAGTACATAACTTGATGGGCAGCTAACCAATAAATATACATGTTTATTTATAGAATACAATATCAAGAACGAATAATATCATATAATAAATAATTCCATTAAAATGGGTCTAGTTGCAGGTTGGAAAATTTATATTTCGGGCCATGACTTGAAGGCTCCCCTAGCCAGGTTGGGCTTAGTCTAGTCTCTTCACCAATTGTTCCAAGGTGTTTTTTTTTAATCATTTCAGAAGCACAAAAAGATATTTTCTGGATTGAAAGGGATATTGCTGGAGGAACCTTGCACAGTGGATGCCTGAATGTGTTTCCTTTCATGTCCCAAAGATCTTTTCCAAGGTAAACAGTAACATTTTACTTGGTCCATATTCTCTCCCCCCCCCCGCTTTATTTTTCTCTCTTTTCTGCCTTTAATTCCATTTAATGACCAGCTTTTCTTTCCAGCTTTCACATCTGACTTTCCCTTCACTCTCACTTCACCCACCATTGTAATGTCACTCATTTTCCTTCTAGGATTTCCCAAAACATTTGAAGCTACACATTCCAAAGGTGAGGGAATTCAGACAGCAGACGAATTACTTGTCAATCAAAATATGCCCCACATTCATTGCTCCATTTTTATACTTTAATTTCTATGCCAAGTAAACACAAGAGCTCCACTTTTCCCAAGCGAATCTACAAATAAATAAGTGAAAAGAAGTTGGGGATGTGCTAAGTATTAAGGCATTTCAGGAAATCATTTCTTCTCAAATTACTGGATCAGCTTCACAAATTAAGAGTCATGTAAATGTTTCTCACAAACACTTGCATGTTCCTTTTACTGCCATTATAGTAGGCCCTGTTTGTATGAATGCACCATAATAGACTAGATCAGTGATGGTGAAACTTTTAGAGACCGAGTGCCCAAGGAGGAGGTGGTGACATGCAGGCAGGCACCACAAGTGCCCACATACTCCTATGATGTCATCGGCATGTCTCTGTCGAAGTCATGTGTGTGCATGTGCACACATGCTGCTTGATGCACACCGGCGACACTGCATGTGTGTCTGCCACCCCATGTATGCTCCCCACCCCTGGGTACTCCCCCATTCCCCATGGGGCTTCCCCACCTCCCAACAAGTTCTCCCCATACCCAGTGACCTGTTAGGCCTCCCCACCCCCTGTTGGGCCTTCCTATCCTCTGTTGGACCTTCATACCCCAGTCAGGCCTTCCTACCTCCCTGCCAGGCCTCCTCCCCACATGACTACTCTCCACCTTACCTCTCCCAGCCACAGCCCCTCAGACAGGATTTCAGCCTCCCCTCTCCTTTGGCAGAGAGAGGGGTCGGGTCAGAAAGTGGTGCCGGCCGGGTTGCACAGGGTATAAAGGCTTCTGCATGCCACTGCATGCCATAGATTTGCCACGACTGGATTAGATACATGGAATGCTCACACCACCTGATATCAATTTAAATCTTTCCCCCTATAGAACTGCTTCGAAAATTAATAGCCACTGATTTCTTACCCTTTAGTTATACCATATATGAGGACTGATTCACTGTTGTGTAACTCCCCTACCAGGGGTTTGTTGATTGGGCCTGAATGGACGGCCACTAAGCTCACAAGTTTTTTGAAGACTTGTTTTATTGACTATGCCTGAAGAATGTCAGAGAAATCCATTTCCTTCCCTCCCCTTTTTTAGTCTTCTCCCTGCTGCTCTCTCCCTCTCATCTTCTCTCCCTTTGCTCCACTTCCTTTTGGTGAAGTCAACAGGGAAGGGTGATGGTCCCCAAGAGGATTAAATCCCACTTGAATCCATCTTGATGGAGGGCAGCAGCTTGGACTTGACTCCAACATGCTGGGTACTCATTTTACTGACCTCAGAAGAATGGGAGGCTGAGTCAACCTTGACCCCTGGTCAGGATTGAACTCAGAACATTCTGGCTGCAGTACAGCAGTTTAACCACTGCACCATCAAGGCTTCCTTGTGTGCCAAATGGGCTCAGGACCAGAAAGTGACTCATAGAAATGGATCAGTGGTATGGGTGTCACACTGCAATGCAGAAGGCAGATGGAAGGCCACTGCATTATACTGTTCCCAGGACAATCTTCATGGCTGATCACCATGATGATAGCCAATATTTGGAATTGGATACAGTGCTTAAAGAAGAAGAAGAGCTTCAAATAATAGGAACAAATTGGTTCTTCTAGATTCCAAAATAAAACAGTTAGGGTTGTAATATTACATATAGGTACCTTGAATACTTCTTGTTGAGATCAGCAGGGTTCACATATGAGCAGACATAGATGGGATTATATTTGAGATCAAAATATAAATTGCCTGTTGCCCACAGTCTCTTTCTGCAATAATCTGCAGGACTTCCAGATCAGGTTAAACCTAATGCTGTGGTGTAGTTTTCCTGTCAATTACATATACTGTACTGTGAAATAAAACTTTCAACTAAAGAACCACATTCTACTGCACAGGAAATAGGCAGCTATTTTCTGGTGTTTCATGCGTCATAAACTGGGTACTTTTTCTTTCCTTTTCTTCTTTTTTCTTTTCCATTTCTGCTTAGCTTTCTGAAGCTTTTGTGCAATGAAGCTAAACTCATTTTGTTGGGAATAATAGTAAACGTCCATGCACTACCACTGGGTATCAGTGGGAGGAGGCTTTACAACCCAATGTGATACTTTTTTCTAATTTAAACACTTCTAGACTATATTTACCATACAAAGTGCTAGTCAGTGCAGGAGGTCACAGGGGCTATAGAGACTGAGCTAATTTTGCTATTTTTCTCTCTGTGTGTACTGTTATTCTACCTCTTTTTGTTGTTGTTATTCAGACACACAGCCGATTCTGACCCTTCGTGGCCCCATGGACCACCGCATGCTAGGCACCCCATCCACCACCATCCTCCTCAGCCCACGCAACTTTGTGTCCATTGCGTCAATAATGCCATCTAGCCATCTCATTTTCTGCCGCCCTCTTCTTCTTTTGCCCTCAACTTTTTCCAGCATCAAGGCTTTATCAAGTGAATCCTCTCTTCTCATTTGATATCCAAAGTACTTTAAGTTCATCTTCAATAGTTGGCTTTCCAAGGAGCAGTCAGGTTGATTTCTCTTAAGATTGACCTATTTGCTCTCTTAGTTGTCCAGGTTACTCTCAAAATTCTCCTCCAGCACCACATCTCAAAGGTGTCTATTATTCTGCACTCAGCTTTCTTTATGGTCCAGCTCTCACAACCATACATCGCTACCAGAAATACCATTGCTTTGACTATGCAGACTTTTGTTTGCAAGGTGTTGTCTCTACTTTTAACTATTCAGAGGCTGCAGCTGGTACAGAATGCAGCTGCTCGGGTTGTGATGGGTTGCAGGTGTTATGCTCGTGCCTCACCACTGCTTCGGGAGCTAAACTAGTTGCCAGTATTCTCTGGGTTCAATTCAAGGTGCTGGTCATTACCTTTAAAACTCTACATGGTAGTGGGCCAGGATACTTAAGAGACCGCATCACCCCAAGAACATCTGTCCATCCCACCAGGGTGGATTGGAGAGGCTCTCTTATCATTCCATCAGCTAGAGAGGCACATCTCTCTAGCACCAGAAGGAGGGCCTTCTCCGTGTCCTCCCTGTACCTTTGGAAACTCCTGCCAACTGAGTTACGCCTACAGACAGAACTACTGCCATTTCAGAAGGGCCTAAAAACCTAGCTGGCAGGGCAGGTGTGGAGCTGAAGTAATATGGGGTCCCATGTTGGGTGGCTGATTTGATGGGATAGCCACCCCTCTCTCGCTCTTTTAAACCTTTTTAACCTTTTTAACCTTTTTAACTTTTAAATCTTTGAGGTTTTAATTGTAAATTTATAGTTTATTTTTTTAAAAAGATGATTTTGAACCTTGGGGTTCAGTTTCTGGGTTTGTGGGGGTGTGGTGGGATTGTTTGGTTTAATTTGCGCTCATTTATGTAGTATTTTTCCTTTTTGTGAGCTGCCTAGGGTCGGGATCACTTGATTGGGGTGGGATAATAAATCTAACTAACTAACTAAAATAAATAAATAAACTATGTTGCCAAAATTTCTCATAGCTTACTTCCCAAGGATTGGTCACCTTTTTATTTCATGGCTGCAATCACCATCTGCAGTTATCTTGGATCCTAAGAATGTAAAGTCTGTCACTGCTTCTACCTCTTCCCGATCTGTTTTCCAGGGAGTGATAGGGCCTGTTGCCATTATCTTGGTTTTCTTTATGTTGAATCTCAAGCCAGCTTTTGCACTCTCCTCCTTCAACCTAAGCAAGACCTTCTTTAGGTCTTCTTCACTTTCTGCCATTAAGATAGTATCATCTGCATATCTCAAATTGTTGATGTTTCTCCCAGCAATTTTATTTCCAACTTTTGATTCCTCCAGCCCTGTGTTGCACATTATCTGCTCTGTGTATAAGTTAAATAAGCAGGGTGACAAAATACAGCCTTGTCTTACTCCTCCTATTCCAAAAAACTCGTCATTCCATATCTGGTCCTAACTGTTGCTTCTTGACTCATGTAAAGATTTCTCATGAGACATATAAGGTGTTCTGTTATTCCCATCTCTTTAATTACTTGCCACATTTTATTGTGGTCCACAAAGTCAAAGGCCTTGGTGAAGTCATTGAAACAGAAATAGACTTGTTTCTGGTATTACTTTGTTTTCTCCATGATCCAACATATGATGGCAATTTGGTCTCTAGTTCCCCTGCCTCTTCTGAACCAAGCCTGCTCTTCTGGTAGTCCTCTCTCCGTGTGCTGCTGAAGTCTATCCTGTATTATCTTGAGCATAACCTTGCTAGCATGTGGGATGAGCACAATGATTTGATAATTTGAGCATTCTTTGGCATTGCCCTTTTTGGGGGATTGTAATGTATACTGATCTTTTCCAATTCCTTGGCCATTGTTGTGTTTTCCAAATCTGCTGGCATATAGAATGCAATGCTTTAATTCCATCATCTTTTAGGGCTTTGAATAATTCAACTGAAATACCATCATCTCCACTAGCTTTGTTATTAGCAGTACTTTTTAGAGCTTTTCTGACTTTACTCTCCAGGATGTACGGCTCCAGTTCAAGGCTCTCATCACTGTGATTGGGGTACTAAGGTCCTTTTTGTAAAGTTCCTCTGTGTACTCTTGTCATCTTTTCTTAATCTCTTCTGCATCAGCTACATTCCTGCAATTTTCATCCCGTATTATGGTCATTTTTACTTTAAATGTTCCCTTGATTTCCCCAATTTTTTTACAGATCTCTAGTCCTTCCCATTCTATTGTTTTCCTCTATTTCTTTGCACTTTTCATTTAAGAAGGTTTCCTTATATCTCCTTGCTTTTCTTTGAAAATTTGTGTTTAATTAATTGACTTTTTCCTTCACCTTTTCCTTTTGTGTTCCTTCTTTCCTCTGCTATTTTAAGAGCCTCATCAGACAGCCACTTTGCTTTCTTACACTTCTTTTCTCTTGGAATAGTTTTACTTGCTGTTTCCTGTATGATGTCCCAAACCTCTGTCCATAATTCTTCTAGTATTCTGTCTATCAAGTCTATACCATTAAATCTGTTCCACACCTCCACTGCGTATTCCTTATGGATGTTGTCTAGGTCATACCTGCGCTTCCTAGTTGTTTCCCCTGTTTTCTCTAATCTAAGCTTGAATTTGGCAATCAGTAAATTCTACCTCATATGCTGCTAATTAAGAAGAATAACAACAGCCAACAAATATGTTTTTGTTTTTCCCCTATTGTTTTTTAAGAACATTTTTTTCTTTTCCTCAACTAAAGCACACTTTAGATGAAGAGAAAGAATTACTGTTTGTTCATTGTTTGGATTTCTTTTCTTTTTTAAATTGGTAACCAAGTTCACTCAGAAATACAAGGATGTATTTTGATCAGAATAGATATTATTCTGGAAAACTTCGAAAGCTTACTTCTGACAATTATTCTCAATGGAAGACTAGACTAAAGTTTAATTTAAGTAACTACAAGTCCATGATTGTACTCAAAAGAATGAACTGGAAAAAGCAGAAGGAAGAACTAGGATAATTTGGCGATGATTCCATTGCAAAGGAAGTCAACTGTGAAATCAGACCAGTAAATTGTGTACATAAAGGAATGTGAAACAGCCAAGGACATATTAAATGCCCTAGAAAATTCCTACGGCATTACCAATTTTAAATCAAAAGCTGTCTGGATCATGGTATAGGTAAAAGTAAAGGTCGCCCTTGCTCGAAAGCCAGTCATATCTAATGATAGGATTGAGTGCTCATCTCTGTTTATAGCCAAAGAGCCAGACATTTCTGTGGACATGTGGCAGGCGTGACTAGACATGGGAGTGCACAGAATGCTGTTTAGCTGCCCACCGAAGTGGTACCCATTTACCTGTAATTTCTTGCTTTCAAACTGCTAAGTTGGCAGGAGCTGGGACAGAGATGAGCACTCACTCCATCATGCAGCACTCAGGTCTCAAACTGCTGACCTGTCAACCTTCCAGTCATCAAGTACTTCGTCTTAAAAACTGAGCCACCACAGTCCCAAGACGTAGCATGGGTATAGCATTAGATTAAGGCTTAATTCTAAGGAAGACTATTAAAAGTACATAATTGTTTTCTTAATTGTATAACAGGAGTGCAGTTATATTATTGTGCAGTGGAACAAAACAACTTTCTATAAGACAATTCTAAAAAAGAGGACACCTGAAACAAAAAATGCAACTTTGAATCAATTTGGTACAGATATAGTAGATAGTCTGCTCTTGCTCTGTGCCAAATTTGCAGAAATTTGGGGAACAGTTCCCAAGCTATGATTTTTTAAAAGTGTATCATGTCTCTCCCCCCCCCCCCCCCGGTGCAGAAACAAGTGATTTAGGTCCCTAAATTTAAAACTGATCATGTAAATGGAAAAGATCATTCTTGATTATCTTGAAGGCAAATGCTTGGTCTCACGTGTTTCTTTTCTTAAGAAAGAATCCTGGCTACAAGAGATGAAATATCAATCCTTTTAAAAAATTCTCAAAAGCATAAAGACTTTATAGAACAGATTCATGTGCATAGATCTTTCCCAAATATAGTTACATTGTTGCAAGTTCTCTGAGTTCTGTGGCATTAAAACGGTAGTCTGTTTCCTGTTGTAAAAATGTTTTAAAATAGATATTATTAAAGTATAAAGAAAAAAATATTTTGAAGCTCACTTGTTTAAGCTGGGAAATTATTGCTTTTCTGCTTTGTGGTCTGACATAGTTTTACTTGACGTTAGCGTAGGTTAGGTGCCTTAACTAAGGAAAAAACTCTAAAGATGCTATATGCCATCAAGTCACTTCTGTTGGATGATTTAATTGCTGATTTAATTGCTTCCAAAATTATCTTCTTTAGTATGTTTTGCTCAGATCTCTCAATTTTTCCAGCAATATTGCCTTTTTTGCTCAGTATTTTCATTATATGTGCATGGTAGGATAGCCCCAATTTACTCATTTTTGCTCTAGTGAGAGTTCAGGTTTGACTTAATAAGCACCTATGTTTCTACCTTTGTGAAATTACTGCTTTTTTGCTTAGTGTTTGGGATGATCCCATTTGATTTTGATTTTAGCAGAGCTTTGGTGCTTTTTGCACCCAACTTGTCACTATAAAATTGTCTCATGTTTTGTCTCCCTGTCTTTCTATTGTCTCCCAGCTTACTCAGTAAGTCTGGCTTTTCTGGTCAAGTCTCTATTCTCATTAAATTTGCATGATACGATACCCCCAGTTTACTTATTTTTGCTTTAATGAATGTTCAGGCCTTACTTGATTTGAGCACCCAAATTTCTCGCTTTCTGTCTGTCTATGGTATCTGTTCGACTCTCTTCCATCACAATGAGTTGATTTTTCTTCCTGTTTTTCTTCCTTAACTTTCTTTTACATTGTATGGATGATTTTGATCTTGTTCTCCAGTGATCACCTTTCCTAACTCCCACCTCTTTGTGTTCTGTGTAGTTGGCTTTAGCAACATTAGCTTACATCTTTGCTTCAATATTTCATTAGGTCCAGAACAGCATTTCAAAATATTTTGGCACAGAGGGACTATTGGCACATCCCAGCTGGCTTTAATTCTGTCCTCTCTCAGTGACTACAGTACAGATAATAAAATAAAAATAATCAACCATCCAACCAACCAACAGAAATAAAATAAAATAAAATAAAATAAAATAAAATAAAATAAAATAAAATAAAATAAAAACAACGTGTTCTTCTTCTAGGATCCCCTAACACTGAGTAATTCTGCATGAGGTAAATTTCTTTGTTCAGTATAAGTTCAAACATCTGTTTAAAAAGCCAGGAAATTTAATTCATTAAAAAACACCCTGTGGTTTATGAATAAAGGGTATTACACTTTTGTACTCTGCTAATTAAGAGGAATAACCAAATTTCCTCAAGACTTTCAAGATGCTTTGCAGATGTGGGAGTGTGTTGATGCATCGCTCTAAGGGCTAATAATAATAAGGAAACTTTGAGCTTCACACTGAACAAACCCATCTTCATTACTTTCAAGCAATGCTCTGAGGTTACTGACATGGGAAGCAGTTTTTAATTATCTTTTTATTTAAGGAAGTGGTTTTCAAGACTACATTTTGTTTTGCAAAATAAAACAACCTAGCTTCTCCTACCTTCACTCTTCATTACTCATTCTACCCTCTAACCTAAGGACACACAAAATTGCCTCATACTCAATCATGCATTGCTCCACCCACTCCACTACTTTTGACACAAATTAGCTTCCAATTTTCAACTCCATCTCTTCTTTAGCCCTGTTTCGAGATGCTGGGTTTGATTTGCAACAATCTGCAAGCAAAACGTATGTTTTATAACTGCATTGTAATGAACAATCATAGGATACACATCCGCTTACTAAGCGTATCTTCATTTGTTAATATGAAATATAGCAAGGTTGTATCAGGATAATGTTTTCTAACATTAGCTGCCAATCTTGGAAGGATGGCTGGTGAAATCTAGCTTTTCTCTCTTATGAAACCTTGATGGCTACATATATGAATATTTAAAAAATGTCTCCATCATAAGATACTTAAATGCTTGTCTCCAACAAGAGTTTAATGATCTATTTCTTTTTAAAAGAGGATTTGCAACTGCTCCAGTGTTGGGGAATCAAAATATGTTGTAAAACTATCAGAAACTGTACAATATTCTTATAACAGCAGGGTATATTTACTTCTTGTAAAATATGTCCAATAGCTTTATATGAGCTAAAGTTATAATAGAATCTAATTTCATACTTCATTATTGGTTGATGTACTGTATATTTCTTGTACTAGTCATATAGATTAAAGGAATGAGAACTGACAGACAGAGTGCCTGAAGAACTATGGATGGAAGTCTGTAATATTGCAAAGGAGGCAACAGTTAGAACCATCCCATATAAAAAGAAATGCAAAAAAGCAAAGTGAATGTTTAAAGAGACTTTACAAATAGCTGAGCAAAGAAGGAAAGTGAAAGGCAAAGGTAAGAGAAAGATGTACCTGACCAAATGCAGATTTCCAGAGAAAAACAAGGTAAGAAGGCCTTCTCAAATGAACAGTGCAAAGTGTTAAAGCTATCATACAATTGCACTGCTCTCACACGCCAGCAGGCTCATGATCAAGATCCTACAAGCCAAGGCTTTAGCAGTACATGGATTGAGAACTACCAGAAGTACAAGTTGGATTCTGAAGTGGCAGGAGAACTAGAGACCGAAATGTCAATATTCATTGGATTATGGAGAAAGCAAGAAAGTACCAGAAAAATGTCTTGTTTTGCTTAATTGACTATACTAAAACCTTTTTATTGTGTGGATCACAACAAAATGTTGGGAGTACTAGGCCACTTTACCTGTATTATGAGAAACCTGTATATGAGCCAAGAAGTGAAAACCAGGACCAGATATGGAACAATTGATTGAGAACAGGAAAAGGAGTACAACAGACTATATATTGTTACTCTGCTTATTTAACATATATAGAGACAATATTGTTTCTAATGCAGGTCTGGATAAATCACAAGCCAGAATTACAATTGCTGTGAGAAATATCAACAATCTCAGATATGCAGGTGACACCTTCCTAATGGTAGAAAGTGAACAAGATCTAAAAAGTCTCTTGATAAGCTGGGCAGGCTGAGGAGGATGGTGGAAGACAGAGGTGCCTGGCGGGCAATGGTCCATAGGGTCTCAAAGAGTCAGAATCAACTGTGCGACTGAACAACAAAAAAATCCAAGATGGGAAATTTGGTGTGTAGGAGTCCCTTCACACCAGGTTGGGAATGTAAACAATGTCGGCCTTGTGAGTTGGAAGAGATGGAGCCTAATGGACATGTCATGCTGTAAGGTCATTGGTTGGAATCCCTAAGGGGAATGGCTGGGAGATGGAACCTGGTGGGAGGAGATATAAGCCAGATGGTGGGGGCCAAGAGAGACACCTTGCTCATGATCATATATGCCTTGGTCACCTCCAGACTCGATTATTGTAATGCGCTCTACATGAGGCTGCCCTTGGCAACCATTCGGAGGCTTCAGCTGGTCCAGAATGCAGCTGCTCGAGTTGTGATGGGGTGTGGACATTATGCTTATGTCTCACCACTTCTCTGGGAGCTGCACTGGTTCCCAGTATGTCTCCAGGTGCAATTCAAGGTGCTGGTTATTACCTTTAAAGTCCTATATGGTAGTGGGCCAAGATACTTAAGAGACTGCATCACCCTGAGAACATCTCTCCATCCCACTAGAGCGGACCAGAGAGGATCTCTGGTCATACCTTCAGCTAGAGAGGCTAATCTCTCTAGCACGAGAAGGAGGGCCTTTTCTGTGTCTGCTCTGGCCCTATGGAACCTCCTGCCAAGGGAAGTTGCATCTCCAGACAGAGTTGCTGCCCTTTAGGAAAGGAATTAAGACCTGGCTGGCAGGGAATGTATGGGGAGTGGGCCAAACTGCCAACTCAGTCACCTGGCTCTTTTAAATATTCCACCTTTCTCCTTAGTTGTTTTAACTTGAATTTTAATTTTTAATTCTAATTTTATGCTAATTTTAACTTGATTGTATGTATGTGTTTTAATTGTTTTTAGTTGTAAAGCTGCCCTGAGTCTTTGAAGGAGAGCGGGGCACAAATGAATATAATAATAATGCAATAATAAAATAATAATAACTGCAATCATGTAGCCTATTTAGCCAGAAGGGGAGGTCATGGGCTATCCCTTAAAGAAGCAGCTTTCTTTATTTCTTTGTTTTGAAATGCTTTCTGAACTTTTGCTGGACTGTATTCTGTTCTATGCTTTGATTTCAATATATCTTTAAAATACCTGAAGAGACCTGGAATGATTACTTGGCTCACATTACCTGAATCTAGACTAGTTCCATGTGCACCCTTTGCTCACCACCTGTATTTCAGTCAGGGCTGAAGGGGCACACTGATAGGAGAAGCCTGAACTGTTGGATCTGAATTGGACCAGGGAAGCAGGATCAGGCGCAATCCCATCTCCAGGAGTCCAGAGGACTCCTGAGTCCTACCTGGGAGTAACTGAATTGTGACAGCTGTTGTAAATGCGCCACGGCTATCGTAAATGTGTTTATGACAGCTGTGGGTGCATTTACAGCAGCATTTTGTTCATGCACAGGCGCGTTTTACTTCCCCTTCCAGTGGGAGGAACCACATGACTGGCCCACTCAACCATGTGACTGGCCCATGATGCAAAAAGTTTGGGCACCCCTGCTGTAGACGTTTGAGTCTATTTTGAAAACCATTAGGGCAGGGTATTTGTTCAAGGAACAACAATGAAATTTAAGAGTCTTAAGAACCTAAACGAGGTAGTCCATAGAAAGCTTTGTGTTTCACAAAGCACGACAGTAGCCTTCTCTCTGGTGCACTGAGGATGTGATGAGACAGCGGTTTATATCACAAGACCACTTTGAGCATACTCAAAAGCAATCTGTTTTCTGGAGATTACATTACATGCAATCACATACCAGCCTGACCATTTTTCATGGCTATCCACATTTCTATTTTATTTTTTTCTTACTAGCAGAGACTACTTATTATATTTTTATTTTTAGCATGGGTGGAATCACTCTTTTTGAGTTCAGCTTCCACCATATGTGGTTGCTGATATTAAACCCAAGCAACAATGATGGGCGTATCATGTCATTTGGTGGCAAGTCTATTCATATGCCATTTCCCTAATTAAAATAATATAATATAAAATAAAATAAAATAATAAAGGTTTTCCTCATTGCCCCACAGACAGGGTGAAAAGAGAGAATGTGGAGGGTGGCGGTCATTATGCTTGTGCCTCACCATTGCTCAGGGAGCTGCACTGGTTGCCAGTATGCCTCCAGGTCCAATTCAAGGTGCTGGTTATTACCTTTAAAGCCTATATGAGAGTGGGCCAGGAAAACCTAAGAGCCTGCATTGCCCTAAGAACATCTGTCCATCCCACCAGAGTGGACCGAAGAGGATCTCTGGTTGTACCATCGGCTAGAGAGGCACACCTCTCTAGCACTCAGAGGAGGGCTTTCTCTGTGTCTGCCCCAGCCCTATGGAACCTTTTGCCAATTGAACAACGTCTCCAGTCAGAGTTGCTGCCCTTTAGGAAGGGGGTTAAGACCTGGCTGGCAGGACAGGTATGGGATTTTGGTCAGACAGTTGTGTTGGCCTGTTGACCCCTCCCTCTCTCAAAGTATGATTTTTTAAAAAATCTTTTAACTTTGCCTAGTTTTAATATTTTAATATTAATTTTAAATTGGATTTTATATGGTGTTTTATGTCTTTTTCAAAACCTTTGTTAGCCACCCTGGGTCTCTTTGAGGAGGACGGCATATAAGTCTCATTAAATAAAAAAATAAAAAAATCCATCACTATGCCACCTAGGCAGCTAGCCAACGCAATGACATACCACTTACCAACAAATTAAAAAAAGATTATCCTGCTTCTCCATGGAAGAAGAAATGAATATGAAAGCATGGAAGCCAAGGGGGAAGAACAATCTAAATTGGGCTGCTATGATCTGTGGTGTGTCTTGTCCTGAAACCACCTAGTACTTGCATTGTGAATGCAAAGATTGGTCTAAATATCATTCCACACCTTGAAGTGACCTAATGTAGCCTGATCCAGCCTGGGACAGCTTAACTGTCTAGACACACCCTGTATCTCACAGAAGTTAAAAATGATAATGTTTGTGGACTAACAGCTTGCAGAATCCCATTGTCAGTGTGGATTTCTGCAGTGAACATACTGGCAGAAAGATTCTGAGACTTTACTGTAAAATGGCACCATTTTCAGCCTGAGTGTTAGGCGTAGTGCATGGTTCTAGTTTCATGTACTGATCTGGGAAGATATCTGGATTATAAACCCATGTTTGAAGCAATTAATCTAATCCAATATAACCCGTGATGGGATGCAACAGGTTCGCACCAGTTGGCCAGAACTGGTAATAACTTTCCCCAGTGTCCCGGAGAACTGGTAGCAGCTTTTGGGCGGAACAACCTTCAGGACTTACCTTTTCACTGGTTCCCCCACTGCACATGTGTCCCAAGCACTTGGTGTGCATGCATGCCTACAGTGCTTGGTGCGTACGCACAACCTCCTTGCTGTCCTCCCAAGTGGGGAAGAGGAAGAGAACCTGCTAGCCTGAAGCTCCCTATAGCCTGCTCCCCAGGCTAAGTGACTCACCTTTGGATGTGGTGTGTCTGTGTGTATTTTAATGTGTATTTAATACCTTTACCTATATTGACATACTACCACAGCTCCTAAAAAGGCCTGGCGGCCGGCAGACCTGGAGGCCTGGCTTGGGGTTTTTAAGCCAAGTCTTGGAGTTACCTCATCAATAAGCTACACCTGTGCTGTTCCAATTGCTGTTCCAATTGGAAAACCCTTAAGGAGGTACAGCTGTTTTACATTTACATTAAGGCATATTATCCTAGAGAACTGGTACGATGACCATATCCGTCTTGCAACATGGTGCTGCACTGGCACTTATACTAACAGGTAAGTGATGGGTTTGTGTTTGGGGTGGGTGGATTGATTTGTGTTTGGGGTGTGTGTGTGTGTGTGTGTGTTTGGGTGGGTGGGTGTATTTTAATGTAATTTTTATTTATTTATCTATTTTATTTATTTATTTACGGGTTTGTGTTGTGGGTGGGTGGGTGGGTTGAGGGATGTGTGTGCGTGCTTATTTTTATTTTATTTTTTATTATTTTTATTTTTTTTCCTTTAGCCCCACCCATGACATCATGATGTCATGACGTTAGCTCCGCCCACACTGTGGTGATGTCACGGTGGGGTAGTAAAACTTTTGACATCCCACCACTGAATATAACTATATAACAGAAAATGAAATGTGCTATGTATAGGAGCATTGTCAGAAAATGAGAGGGAAATATATTGCTTTAAAAAAATTAAGCAAAAGAGGACACAGATGTGTATTTATACTGGGAAAAAAAGGGTAAATAAGTTTCACTAAAGCCACATCCTCTTTCGTCACTGATGTATTCACTTCCTCTTTTCAGAACTTTAGATACAAGGCCTTGAATTTTCTTATCGCTGTTCAAAGCCTCTTTTGAGAAATGTAGTATTCACAGCATCCTCAAGCTCAACAACAACAGCAGCAGCAGCAGCAGCAGCAGCAACAACAAGAGACAGGAGCTTCTAGTAATTTATATTTCCCTTCTTTCTCATCTGCTCATATTTATGCCAACATTCACTTTCCTCAGTGCAACAATTAACTCCCAAAAGTTAATGGAAGGCAAAACAGAGCTCAATGTTTCTCGAAGCCCACAAAATCATAGATTCATATAATTGTAGCGCTGTGAGTCAATCCCTTGCCAAATCAGGAAACTCAGTAAGGTATATAATATCAGAGACTGGAAAAGTTGCTTCCTTTGACTACAGTTCCCTTAAACCCTCAGGTAGCATTCATTATTTTGGTGGCACAGTGGTGAAACTGCTGTCCTGCAACCAAAAGAATGAGAATCTTGTACACCCAGGTCTGTGTGGACTTCCTACATCATCATCCAAATCTCCTTGCTGTCCATGTATAAACTATTGAAATCTTGTCCTTGTCTATGCTAAAGTTGGGGCCACTGGTCAAAAGCCCATTGTTAATCTCTATTAAGTAGTTCCATACAGTCAGTCAGTAAATGTTGAAGCAGTACTTAATAAAATCTCATTGATTCTGCAGGACTATTCCAGCTGAGACTAGCAGTAGCCTTCTGGCCATTATATTCAATGGGGTTTATTTATTTATTTATTTATTTATTCTTCAAATTTATACCCCGCCTCGCTCAGGCAAACCTGACTCTAGGCGGCTTCCATACTAAACAGAACAATATAATACAATATAACATTATAATATATAATATAATATATTACTTGTAGCTTGGGTAATTTTTAGTAGATTGACACTGAAGAGAGTCTTAATTCTTGTATGATGAACTTCAGTTGTCTACATTAATGTTGATATATACAGTAAGCACAAATTGCCCATCTCAAGTTCCTAGCTAAAGTTCCATGTCTAGGTTAGAAAACCATTGAAGGGCTTTATCTGTAGCACTCTGCAAGTCCTGAAGGGAGTGATTAATAAGTTAGCACTGATCAACACTTCCCAAGAATGGACCAATTTTTTGAATGGCCCAACCTGTTGATAATAGGAGAACTCTAGAGAACTCTGCATGGATCCTTCTCCAAATGCATGCTGTGCCTAAAACAGGATAGATTAAAATAGAACCAAGAAAGGTTAGTTTTTTGCCTACAACTCCCAGAATACCCTAACCAGAAGGGCCAGGTGATGCGGGGTGGGGATGGGAACTCTTGTTTGTAACATTAAACAAAGATGTTTCAAAACTCTAAATTGTATTCATAACAGTGATATGACAAGTACAACATTTCTAATTCATGCTGAGACTACCTGTCAAGATTTCTCCAAATATAAGCAAGATTTTCCAGTTTCTTGCAAACAGCATTCTTGTTCTTCTTTGTGTTGTGCTTGGTTTTCATTTTTGCCCATTGTTCTGCACATTCTATACAGTCTAATGCCTTTCCTGGAAAATCCCATACAAGAAAGTTGGCATTCTGCACAGGAATTATAATATCCTTGAGTAGCTTAGCATTTTTACCAGTAAAATTACTCTGACATTTCTGAGAAATCTTCCAAAGAGCTTTCAATCCTTGAGATGACTCCATAGACCAGGGGTTCTCAGCCCATGGCTGGTGGGCTGGCCCTGCCCCTTGATGCCATTCCATCTGACCCACGGTGATGATCGCAGAAGTGGACATGTTTACAAGAGATGTAAATGTGCCCACTCATGCAGAAACATGCCCATCACAGTTTACAGCAACATTTGTGGAGGGAGAAGCCATGTGGCCTGCACACGGTGTGGTCTGAGGGGGAGTTTTCCGGCCTGTGGCACAGTAAGGTTGAGAACCTGCCATAGACTGCTAGAGCATTCTAAAGAGGCATTAGATAATATAGTATGGCCATGTTAGACAATTATGTTCACACCTTATTTCCTCAGCATGGTGAGAAAATTGTTCTATTGCTCTTTCTGTTTGGGGATGTTGTTTTATCCAAAGCATTAGGAACAGTTTTTTAACTATTGCAACATTTGAAAGAGAATCTCTCCTTCACTTTTTCAGGAACTGAGATGGCATCTACTTTTCAGCTAGGAAGCCAGAGCTACTGTGCAGCAACTTCAGAAAACCTCTGGGACTTCCTGAAAACTGAAGAAGAAGTGAAGTTGTGTGTGTGCTCTTTTTTTTTTTTAGAGAAGTGAGTCAAATTGTCTATGAGATCACTGTGCTGTAGAGCGTGACTGGGGGTGGTTAATTTTTGGGTGACAGAGGAAGTTGCACCCAGGGTGATAAGGAGACATTTCAATGTACATGCCTAGCACATTCTGCATTTAATGTAGACTGTGGCAAGGCATTTACGCAGAACGATAACACATTTTTTTTGCCTTCCAAAGACACACACACACACACACACACACACACACACACACACACACACACACACACACACACACACACACACACACACCATTTTTGTAAGGATACATGCAACCCCGGATATAACCATGTTTTTGTGCCTTAAAATCTTGGTGTTTGGCTTGGTCCTTGTGGATGTGGGCGTTTTTGGGAAAGGTAGGTAATAAGTTACTCTTTCATTCCTCTTGGAGCTATAGGTTCTTGAAAGCAGCACAGCATAAAAGCACATTAAATTTTTAAATAATCTAATCATTTTATCTATGATTGTCAGTCTCTCATAATTCTGTGTTCGTAGGGAGCTTGCGTTAACTGATTCTGAGTAATATTCCTAAATAAAGAACATTTGCAGCAGCCAAAATTCCCTGAAGGACTGTGTCTTCACCATTAACAATGGAAACAGTTTCTGGGCCACAAGCTTACTTAGAGCTTCAGTAACTTTTTCTGGAGCACTGTAAATGGCCTTGAGAGGACAAATCCAGCTACAGATGGTATACTGGGGTTAGTTGTTTAAAAAGCTGCTATTAGGAGATAAAGCCCATGGGGATGGCCAGTTTGAACATGCGATTGAACCGTCTTGTACAAGAATAAGTTGGTGATCTGAAAATGGTTTGATTCTTTCTTTTCTGTCAGTCCCTCTGTTTCACATTGAATCTGGGTTTCTCATCCATGTGCTTAGCTTACCTTGCATTAGCCTCTGCAGTGTTTTGGATTGTGCTTTGGCATTGTGAATATATTGGGAATGAAATCAACACATCACTGCCTTGGAACACAGTTTGTGAAGATCTTCAGAATAAATTCTCAGATGCTCTTATTGTTCTTTTCACCCTTCAGAAAGAAGTGTGTCCCCATTTCTGTGCAAACATTTAGAATAGTTAGGAGGGTAAACTTTCTGTCATTATTTTAAGATAACTTATACCATCCAATTGAATTGTTTTTAAAAGCTTTTTGGTAAAACATTTTCTTAGGATTGTTTATGCAATAATATTTCATCAGGTTTTTTTGTCTTTTAAAACTGGTATCTCTGTTAACTTTTGAGCCACACCCTGATCTCAGATCCTGTAGGCATTTCCTATGCTTTCGAGCTGCAGTATTTATAGTATTTAAATTTTTATGTAAGTGAGCAAACCAAACAGTTTTTCTATATATTGTGCAACTTTTGCAATTTTCACAACTGCTGTCTTCTTGTGTGGAAATAAAAAAAATAGAAGAATGGGGTGGGTTGGTTGCATCTTTTAAAACAATCAGTGAATACCTTTGTGCATATATGGTTTGGTTCTTAAGGGGCAATTACATTAGTATCGCATAGATGTCAGAGCCATTTTACAGACATTGAGATACTGTGGCCAGACGAAAAGTGCTCCTTCTCTCGCTTCAAAACTAAGAAATATTGTGCTGTTTGGGAGTTCCTCTCTGAGATGAATTTTCATTTTCAGACATCTTAAATCAAAAAGAATCCCCATCTCCATTTCTGAGTGCACTCCAAGATTACCGCACATCCCGGTGAAATTTACTGACAAATGTATCAACTCAGTACTGGCATTATGGGCAGAAATTTGAGAGCCAGGGAAACATTAGAGTTACGAGGGGCTTTTACTGGCAGGTTATCGTGGCTTATTGCTGGGCTTCTGACTATTGGATAGTAAAATGATAATGACGCAGAGAAAAAGGAAGGAAGGAAACCGGTTTATTTTTGCCATACAAATCCATCTAAGGATAATGCAGGGCAGAAGGAAGAGTAAGAGGAGAGGAGAGGTTTTGAGGATCATTAGAGGTTGACATTGTGGGTAGAGTGGTTTGAAAGGTTGACTGTGATTAATTTTAATTGTTCAATTTTTATGCCGCCCCACTTGCCTAAGTGACTCTGGGCAGCACAAGTAGCTTCATTAGTTACTACTCCTTACTCATGGTTAGTTATTTCTCTAATAAAACTGAGGGAGCACTCAGTAGTAGAAGTACACAAAGTGGAAGCAAATTTGGTACTCTGTGTCATGCCCTCTTCAGCCACACAGTACTCTCCCTTAAGACAATTCCCACTCCCAACGTAGTAGCTCTTCAGAAACTGGAGCACATTTCCCCATGTGTTGTGTGATCACACTGGACCACGCTGCAAGCAGTCCAAATTGTGATATATTTTCCTGTGTAATCACAACCTGAGACTATTGGCTGGACTATTTCCGCAGGAAGGAAAAATAGCTGATCCATGCTTATTGTCTCCCTAGTGGAGCAGATCACTCACTACCTTTGCTAGCACTGTGTTCCAAAAGGAAACATTGTGAAATGAGAGTGACTATAAGAGGAGTGGAGTGAAAAATATTCAAGTTATTTTGCAGCTACAAATCCTCCCTTGAAGTTTGTTGCCCCAACTTCTCAGTTTTAGGGCTTTTCTGAGGGAGAGGGGAAGAAAGAAAGAGAGAAAATAAAAACAAAGAAAGAGAGGCCTACTTGCAGGGGAAACTTACTATTACAGTGGAACCTCGGTTAACAAACAGCTTGCTTAACATAAAAATTGCATAACGAAAGGAAATCCATAGAAAATAGTGGCTCACTTTATGGATTTTTTTCAGAATGGATTTATTGGTTTTCAATGCATTCCTAAGGGAAACCACATTTTGGTTTTCAATGCATTCCTATGGGAAATTTTGTTTAAGTATTTTTCATTGTACGAAACATCCTGTAGAACGTATTAATTCTGTTAACCGAGGTTCCACTGTACAAGGAAGAGTGGGGTATGGGCCAGATGGTTGCCCCAGTCTGTTGGCTCATCTGACCCCCCCTTCTGTGTGTATCTTGTTTAATCTCTTTTTAATATTTGTAATATTTTAATACTGATTTTTTATACCATGTTTTATTGTGTTTTAAGTGTTTTTAAAGTTTGTTAGCCACCCTGGGACTTTGTGAGGAGGGCTGCATAAAAGTCTGATTAAATAAATAAATAAGAGTAAGAACTGAGTTCCTGCCTATCTATTCTTCTCTGGAAACATTTGTCCAGGTTGCTCTTATGAATGAAACACTGGATTGGAAATTAATTGGTTTTTTTTGGTAAAACTTATTTCTACCCAGAAAGGATGGCATGATTTGTAACCAGTAGTAGCATCAATTAATGTAGCTATCTTTCTGACAGTATAAGCTAAAAACCCAAAGTACAGTGGATGAGTTTTATGGAGGAATAATTCACCAGTGAATTATTAACAAGAGTCTGTGACATATTCTCAGGTACTCTAAAATGCATAGAAATCATGGCTATGCTTCTCAAAGTGTTTTTACACTATGTTTAGATTTCCTAATTTTGAAATTTTGATACTATTCATAATCTTCAATTGTCCATCCATTGAACACAAAATCTAAACATTTCCTTTAAAATATCAAGTGGCATATACAAAGGCCAATTTCCTTTTTTTAAAATTTAAATTTAAATTTTCAAAACACATAGAAAAATACACGCATAAAATATAAAAAGTGAATACAGTAATACCTCATATAACATTAGTATCGAATAACACTAAAATCGCATAACATTAAGGAATCTGGGGGGAAGAATTGCATCAGATAACATTAAGATCCTATGGGATGCTTCAGATAACAACCGCTAAAGCCTGTGTGGTTACAATGTATCTCTATGGCTCCCATAGGATTTTAACATGCATCAGATAACACTAAAAATCATATAACACCAAGACTTGTGGAACCAGGTTTTAGTGTTATATGAGGTTTTACTGTACTACTACTACTAAAGCATAACAATATATAGCTTGTTATTAGATTCACATTATTTAGTCATCTTTATTTATAGTATATAAAACATATATAACATTTAATAACTAACAAGTGCACCTGCCACTCTTGGAACCATTCCTATTCCGTATATCTCAATCCTCCATTTTAATTATTATACCTTTCCCTATTTCCATAGCCTAATACTTTCCTGACCTGGCTTGAATCCTTTAGATTTTTGTAACACATATTCAATGAGGTCTCCCCATATCTGTAGAAATTCAATTATTCTTTATCATCCCCCTTTTAATTTTTAATTCACACATCAATTTATTGTTCAATGCTATGTTCCTTATTTCTTTGTACCACCCTTCCAAATTTAAGGAGATGCACACTTCTCAGTTCTTTGCTATATACAGTCAAAAGGCCAATTTATGAAAACATATTTATCTATTTCTAATCTCTACCATGTTTAATTCCAAGTACTGTTCTACTGATTGTATATGAATGAAAGTTTGGAATTATGGTGCAGATTGTTGCCAGTCTTATGTGTGTCTCTGTGTTTCCACATATAGCATTGTAGTCAGAATAGCCATCAAAACCAGATGGCTGGTAACTGTTGTATAGGATAGGGAAATAAACAGATTTTTAGAATTTTTATAAAGCCTTAAAACAGAATTCTGCTGGATGCATTTTTAGGGTCTGTTTTCCCTTTCAACAACTGATTTTCTTCAGCTGACTGCTGTTCTTTTTTTCTTTAGAAAGAGTAGACCAGTGGCTGTATCTGAAGCTCCCCTCTATTGTTGCTTTATGCAGTGTCTAACAGAGAAGGCAAGGCAAGAGGTTGGAAGGGAGGCTATAGGCAATAGTTCCCCCCCCCAAAAGACACATTTTCATCTCCTTTGTCTGCATGAGGTTGATGTCCAGGCCGGTGCTTTATTTACTAATTGTAGCTATAGAAATCCTAAAGAGGACTAAGATGTACTAGGAGATATTCTAATACTGAAACAATACAGTATTCCATTATTTCCAAACTGGTCCCTTTAAACCTCCTTTTCTGTTTGGTTCTGTGATGAATAGTGTTATTCACACCTTTTGCCAGACAGTCGGGCAATTGTGTGTAAAAGGAGCTTGCCTTTAAAATGCTTAGTGCACTTGACGCTTTGTGCATATTTATTCAGAAAGAATGCTTTTCAGTGGGGCTTTGTGCTTTAATTTCTTAGTGACATCTCATCTTCTCCCTATTTCTCATGACTACAGTGAACTCGAAGGTCCTTCTGCCTGGGACGGTTGAGGGGAAGTGAAATATTGTAAGGCAACATTGGTTGGTAATGCTGCAAGACTGTCTATTATTTTAATTTATTTTAATTCATCCATTTGTTTCTATAAGTTATAAGATGCATTTCGCCTCAAAGTGGATTCCGACAGATGATTTAAAAATCCCCCAAATTTCTTATAACTCAGCAAAAGCACACGTTTAAAAGAGAGCATACATACTGCAGTAAAAACAATGATAAGATAAGAGCTGAATGATAATAAATTGCAATATTGACTTTAGTCATCAAACTATCATAACACAAATAAATCCACCTGGTTGTCCCAACTACAGCAGACTCATTGAATCAATAAGATTTACACAGACATTGACTTTCCATTCAGGAATTGGTTCAATGGTTTTACTCTTGTTAAGACTAACAACTGCTTTAGTCAGAAAAATAACAACATTATGAGTAAAATTGGTCATTAGTGATTTTTTCCTCAGTGAGATATTAATAATATTTATCAACATTTCATATACTTTGTAAAAAAAACTCTCCATAATGATTTACAATAAAACAAGATATAGTTACACCAATTCCTAAAAATAATGATGACAAAGCATTTTTTTAAAAAAATCACAAAATCAATCCAAAAGAATAGGAATAAAGACAAAATAAAAATGTCAAACTGAAAGGTATCTTGAGAATTTCATTACAGAAAATGGTCCTGATTTCCTTCCTTCTAATAATGATAGTTACATTAAAAACAAACACTCTTTAGTAAACTGCAATGTAGTGAATAAATCCTTCCAAAAGCTCCTTTGGAATTTTGAGGCACCACTTAAATTAAAAACTAATCATTGGATTATTCTTCTTTGCTTATCTACTGCATTGCCTCAACATATGGCTATGCATATAGTTAGGGAATGTAACCAATGCCTACACTCAGCCATCTAATGCTGCTTCCAGCATGGTCCAAATTGTTACTTCCATCAACTGAGCCAAAAGAACAGCAAATGTAGTGCATTTTGTGATCGTTCCTTGCTGTCAGAAGTGGCCCCAGTGGTGGGCTGCTACCAGTTCAGACCGGTTTGGCTGAACCGGTAGCAGAAATCTGGAGATCGCCGGGGGCTAGTAAACCCCCGGGTGACCGGTTCGGTTGCCTCTCCAGCCGCCCTCCGGATTGCTTTTCTGGGCAGCCCAAAATGGTGTGTAGTGTTTTTTTATGTGTATTTAATGTCTGTTTTAATTTGTATGTTAATGTTTTTATTTCTATTTAATGTCTATTTTAATTTGTATTTTAATGTGTTTTTTATTTCTATTTTCATGTGTACTGTATTTTTTATTTTATTTTTCTTTGGCTCCACCCACAATGTCATTATGTCATGACATTGCCTCCGCCCACAACGTCATGACATCATGACGTTGGCTCTGCCCGTGATGTCGGCTCTGTCCATAGTGTGGTAGTAAAATTTTTGACAGAGTGGCCCCACCATTAGGAAGAATGAAGCACCCATCTCAGGTGTCTAGGAGGTAAAGGCAGTGAGGTATGACAGAAAGTCTTCTCAGCATCTTTTGCTCATGCTGTCCGGTGCAGCGGAAGGCAGTAGCTCTGTTCAGGCATTCAGAAAAGGTTAGTTTGAAGCAGTGAGCAAGGAGGCATTCTAGCCCTGTATCTTGCTTGCCACTATCCACATATGAAGAAATATTGTCTGAAGAGATGATAGTCTGCTATGCATGGAGCTTGTTCATGCCATTCAGAAACCCTGATTTTTTTTTCATGATCTCAGGTTGCCTGGAGAGCCTGCTTCTGTGGCAAAAGATAACAGCCGCTTGTGGAGACAACAATATTTAAAATCAACCCTCTTCTTGAATGCCTTCAACAGGGCTTCTCTCCCAATACAAAAAACAAAAACAAAATCAAATTCTTCTGTCTAGGATGGAGGAGTAGGTCCAACTTTCTCATTACCCCAGGCAGCAAAATGTTCTGGGCTGAATTTGCTTCCCAGCCAATGAGATCAAAGGTGTTTGACTTCTTTGAAGTAAAGGTGAATTGGATCTTTTCTTGGGCTTGTTCACATGTGAATACAAACACAAACACACACCATGTTGTGTCAAGAGGCACTGAGAACCAGCCCTTTCTTTTGAGAATTCCACTGAATCAAATTTAATTAAAAAATAATGAACTTATTTTTGGGGTGTTGGTGCATTTTGAAGTTAAACCATATTTACTAGTGTATGGAGTCACAAAATGCAACAGAGATGTCTTACTGTTACAGAATACATTTTTATTTGATGTCTTAGTAAGTTTCTGGAAAGATAGGAAAAAATATTCCTCAATTCATATGAAGAAGTCCTAGAGATTGCCCCTGATGTGACTTTTTAAACTCTCAAAAAGGGACCAAAGGAGAACTTTGCTTTGAAAGGAATAAGTGGAGCCACGTTTACTTCTTTACACTTGAGGTCAAAATTGAAGAGTCCTCCAAGACAGACTGGAGGTCACCATAACAGAAATACCACACAATGGAGCAAAGAAATGGAACTTGAGCAGAAAGAACTAAAAATATCCTTATTCCAATAACCATATCCCTTGTTAGTAAACTGATTATACAACTTCAGAAATCCTCCTTATTAGATTTATTGAGCTGTGATTTTGGAATATTGGTTTATGGTATGTTAATGTTTATTAATTTACTTTGTCATTGGGATAGGTATTCTATTCTTGTCATGTGATTTTAGTTAGTTGGCAATTTATTGAATTCAGTCATTTGTTTTTTATCTGTGTCAGGAGTTCTCTACCTTTCAAGCCAAGGGCCAGGTCACACTCTCTCAGACAGCTTTGAGGGCTGGATAGCCATTTTGCCCTGCCTGCCACACATGGCACTTCTGGGTGTGGTGGAGGCAGTGGGGCACCACATGAAATTGTGTTCTGGGCTGCATCCAGTCCCCGGGCTGTAGGTTGAGAACCCCTGATCTATGTTATGTTTAATGTTGTAAACTGCCCAGAGTGGTACTTGCAACCAATTGGGTGGGATATACGTCAAACAAACAAACAAATTTCATTTCCCTCCCCTGTATTACATGGCTTGTCTGTTTGAGAATTACTGAAGTAAGTATAGACACCCAACTTGTATGTGAAGTGTTTCTGTGTAGAACAAGGCAGTATTCCAAGATAAGCCAAGACTGTTGGGTTGATAACTTTGCTGCTCTGGTCATTGAGCAAAAACTGGCATCAGAACGTACCTCATGCTTAAATAGCAGCAAATACTGTTCACAATAATAACATGATTCTATCTTTAAAATCCATAATGCAGCAGAATATACTGTGAGGAAGACAGCTCTTTTAGAATAGCACCAACAACTTTATTCTGCTATTTCTGTACAGCAGCAGTATTAGTGAACACCATATATAAAACTTAGCCATTATCCTTTCCTTTAAAGTCTCAGTGAAGAGGAGGCTCAAAAGCAACTGCTTTATTTTGTCTCTGAGGAGCAGAAAACACAGAGGCCAAGCTTTGATATCTGTCTGTCATAGTCAGCAACATTTGTGGGTCCCAGCCACTGACAATGACCTGCCCTGACCTACTGTGGTTTAGCTGTTTATCATGGAATCATGTTGGGTGCAGGAGTCCAGGAGTTACAGTAAAAAAAATATTTATCAATCTCTGGAGCTTTGTTGTGCAAAAGAATCTCTGAACCTCTGCTATAAGCTTGAGTCCTGACATTTGTACTGTTATCTAGAAAAAGAAGTGTGGGGCTAGGATACTTAAGAGACCGCATCACCCCAAGGACATCTGTCCATCTCACCAGAGTGGACCCAAGAGGCTCTTGGTTGTGCCATTGGCCAGAAAGGCACACCTCTCTGGCCCCAGAAGGAGGGCCTTCTCTGTATCTGCCCTAGCCCTATGGAACCTCCTACCAATTGAGCTACGCATGCAGACAGAACTGCTGTCCTTTAGGAAAGGAGTGAAAACCTGGCTGGTGGGTCGGGTCTGGGGGACAGGTGGTATAATGACCCCAGGCGGTTAGTTAATCTCACCCCCTTGCCCTTATCTTTTATCTTTTAACTGTAACTCCCAGTTTTAACCTTTTAATTTTTAAATCTGCTTTAGTTTTAATTTTTGACTTAATAATCTTTTAATTGCTATTGATGTTTTGCTGTGAAATCGCCCTGGGTCACTTCAGCAAGGAGGACGATAAATAAGTTTAATTAATAAATAAAATAAATAAAAAATAAAATCTTTTTGGGAAACAGTATTCAATAATCAAAAAGAATTTGCCAGCATTGCACAAAGAATTACTTCTTACTTGAAGCACTTGCATCAATTCTTACTTTTTTGGTGTGTGTGTGTGTGTGTGTGTGTGTGTGTGTGTGTGTGTGTGTGTGTGTGTGTGTGTGTGAGAGAGAGAGAGAGAGAGAGAGAGAGAGAATCCTAATTCAAAGCTAGAGTTAAGTGACCTAAGTCAGTGGAGCCCAAACTAGGGGCCGGGAATGTCTCCTGACGCCAATTCATCTGGCCCATGAAGCCCTCATCGCTCCTGGAAGCAGAAGTAAAACGCACCCCTATGGGTGTGTTTTACTTCTGCTTCCAGGAGCGATGAGGGCTTTGTGGGCCGGATGAATTGGCGTCGAGGGTCACACCCGGCCCCCGGGCCTTAGTGACCAGCTCCCTGAACTCCATGATCGGCCCACGACCCAAAAAGTTTGGGCACCTCTGACCTACGTCCTGAGCCTGGAGAGACAAATCTCTTCATTTCAGTTTTTATTTTATTTAAAGTATATAAATTATATTAAGATAAAATATAATTTCTCCCTGGTTTTGTTCATCCAGAAAATGAAGAAATGTGCAAATTTTGGTAAGTTTCAATAAGTAAACTGAAATTGAAATTCTGACCCATAGATCCTTCCTGAATTTACTTCTCTGATGTGCAGCTCAGTAATGAAAGCTTTCAATCACTTTGTGTCTTTTAAGTGAAGAAACTGTCTCAGCAATACAATCTTCCTTCCTTTTTTCTTCCTTCCTTCCTTCCTTTAATTGTCAGCAATGCCAAAGTTGTGCTGTATGTGCAGAGTTTCAGTACCCTGAAAGATTACCATCTTCTAAAAATGCTTACATTTGATACAGTTATGAAAACTGCCTGGGTTGTACCTAGGCCTTTTTTTGGGGGGTGGAGGGGGGCAAGCTTTGGGGGAAAGGCAGGATGATGGGGAGATTCAGACCCATTTAATTTTCCTGCATATCGTGTATATTTCTACACCCTTTAAAAATCATTTTGTTTATTAACTTTAAAGCCCCCCACCCCAGTCACACACTAGAGGAAAAAAACCTTTCATAAGATTCAAATGGTAAAGCACAGCTGGATAACAAATGTTGAGTGTGATGTGCTGTCTGCTGAGTTCCAACTGCATATATCAGTAAAATAGAACACTTGCAAACAGGTCATGCTTGCTGGTCTTTCAAGAACTGCTAAACCATTTATCTATTTTCAAGCATTTTCTCTGCCCTTTGAAATAGAAGCCATTTGTGACCATGGATATCAGGAATTTTAAGACTAGCTGTGAGCGTTTCAGTGCAATCCATAATATATGTAATGTTACCTGGGAAAATGAGCTATTTTCTAGCTTTTCTTTTTTTATATATATAGTTCTTCTTTCATTGCTTTAGGGTGGCCGTTATTCCCTCTATGTCAACACGTCCTCAGTTGGTACACTTGCTCAGTTTTCCATTTTGTAGATTCAAAGACTTCTCGTCTCTTCGCTTCTCATTCACAACTCCACAACTCTAGACAAAATGTTACCAGCATCAGCTGTCACTTTAATAGAACATAGTAGGCAGGCATTCTTTTGTTTCATAAAAAAGAGGCAGAGGCTTTGAAATATTCTTTACTTGACAAATGACAGGGGGCAGAAACCAGACTATGCACAGATGAATTGGTAGCAGAGGAGAGAACAGTAACCTAGCTAAGGCACAGTCTATATTATCTATAGCCCCTAGCATTCATTAAATAAATATCTCTACCACAAAGCATGTGCTATTACGAAGATGTATGCTGGAAACACAATTTTCCAACACCAATGGAGATTTTTATGAACAGAGTTATTAATAATGCCGATTTAGGCTAGGGTCATGACCATGAGTGATTTTTATCAGGGCATGATTAATTTAGAAGAAGGCAAATGAATAACTAGGGTCAAGGAAGGTCAGCAGAGAAGAATACAATATGGCCGGGGTGCCCAAACTTTTTGGGCCGTGGGCCAATCATGTGGTTCAGGGAGCCAGTCACTAAGGCCCGGGTGCAGCCCCCAACGCCAATTCACCCAGCCGTACAGGCGTGTTTTACTTCTACTTCCAAGTGAATTGGCATTGGGGGTCACACCCGGCCCCCGGGCCTTAGTTTGGGCACCACTGCAGTATAGTAACTCATTGTTTGGGAAGCTGCCAGATTTGCGGTCTACTAGACCAGATCCCAGTTCAATGTCTAGAATGAATACTGAAGAGAAAAAGACTCCTCGTGTAAACTTGCCCCAGTCCATATTTGGCAAAGAGGCCTGGTTTTGGAGAACATTAAATTTCTTGGCAACTCAAAGCACAAAGCTAAATAATTTCAATAAAGGATGAGCGGATCTAACAGCTAATGTATCCTGGGCTGCAGATGGTGGACTATAAGGAGATGATTTTTAGGGATGTGGATATCTTGCTGTTTCGATTTTGTTAATTTTCTCCAAATGTCATCCGCATTGTTTCCCACATATTTTTCATACTGTGAGATATGTTTTCTTCCCTTATTCAAAAATATATGCATTTTATATATTGTTCCTTATTGTGGATTTATTTGTGCTTTTAGCTAAATCACACAACATTGTCTAGGTATACTTGAGCATTTTTCTTGTGCACATTTTTGCCATTTGTATTAAAACATATGCAGTATTTTGTGCATTCTTCTCATAAATGGCCTGACACCAATGGAATGAGTGAATTTGTGAGTCAAGGCACACACCCCCCAACATATGTCTTGAGAGATGTGCAAACAGTACTGTGTCCTTAGTTTCAGTCAGACTTAGGTAGCTATGGGTAATTCAAGATCTCAGTGCGACTGAGCAAAATATGTTCCTCATGTTGATTGCTTCAGTGTGTTCTTGAAACTACACAGAAGCAACTGTGAGAGAACATAAGAGGGTTATAAGTGGAAACTGGAGGTACTTAGGACTTCTTTTGGAACTGGATATGTCTATATGGACACTGTGAATCTCAGTGTGGTGCAGTGAATAGAGTGAAGGATTAGGATTTAGGAGGGTCAAATCCCCACTCAACCATGGAAGCTTTAGTATTCTTTTTAACTTTGAAATAGCAATAGCAATACCAATTACACTTATGTGCCATCCCATAGCACTTAGTGCATACTCTGGCCAGTTCACAAGGTGATTAGCATTTTGCCCTAACATGCTGGATATTCATTTTACCAACCTTGGACGAATGGAAGGTTGAGTTGTCCTTGATCTCCTTCATTCTCAAACTCACCATGTTAGCAGTTTTGGCTTCTGTACAACAGTTTAACTACTGCACCAACAGGGCTCTTTGATAGCCTCACTATGGTCACTATAGGTTGGTGCTGACTTGACTGCACATACCAAACATCATGTGGGTACAGGTGTTTTAATGTAGTGTATGAATGGATTGATGAATGGTTGGACAGATCCTTTGTGTGAGAAGTGATGGCTAAATGATGTGAGAGAATATAGTGTTTGTGCCTATATGAGAGTAGTATGTGGTCCAATGTGCAGAAACATAGCTTGGGGGAGTCAGGGGGGCGTATGGCCCTGGGCGGTGCTTTTCAGGGGGCGGCAAAATGTCCCCACCGCTTTGGCCTCCCTCTGCCTGGACTTAGGGAGCCAGACTTCCCAGGCAGAAGGCAGCCCTTTTGCTGCGCTGGTGGCCAGGCCACCCCCTCTTTGCCTCCCGCCGGCCGTGGTTGCCCTCCTCTGCCACCTCCCCCTGACGGGCTCCCCACTGCATGCTTGCTGCTCGCCCCCGTCCACCCACCCAGCTGGCTATTGTGGGCTCTCCCTGCCCCGGGTCTGGCCCTGGGGGCCTTGGAACAGGTAGCGAGGGGTTAACTGGGTAGGGGGTGATGACGACGACGAGCCTAGATGGAGGGGGCAGCAAGTTTGGTCTTTGCCCCAGGTCGCTGAAGCCCACATGACGCCACTGCCAATCTGTATCTCTATTCTTGCTTTGTCTTTGTCTATGCTAGCTTGTCGCCTCCCCCCACCCCGAAAGAGGCTAACCACAGGGAAGCATGACTGTTGGGCCAAAAAAGCTTTCCCTATCCTGCTTTATACCTTCCACATGTGAGTTTATTGTGAAGAGTTATTATGACACAACATGAGATGTAATGTTTCACAGGTTTCTCTAAGCTTTATTAATTAATATTCTTTCTTTGCTCTTTGTCTGTTGCTCAGCTTATTGTATCACCATTGGAATCAATAGAGTTGACATCTAATGCAACACATACTGGCTGCAATGGAAGAGTTGATTTGTTCACCAAGCACCATAACATTTGAAACTCTTAAGAACTCCAGCTCAGCCTGTGTGAATTCCAGGACCATGTGTATTTTTAAACTTGATGAACGCCTGCTTTGACATGGATGAGGTCATTCTTTGCGGGTTTCTCAGCTACAGAATCCTTCCAAAGTTCTCAGGCTATTTAAGCTACATGAATGCCACAAAATGAGAAGTGTCTGCACCCCAAAAGAAGCCTCAATCAGTTTATCATTGCACAATCAGTTTATCATTGTGTCACATGATAACATACAGCAGAGCTTATTCATCATGCTTGAATGTAGGGCAGTCTGTACTCTGCATGAAATAAATCTACTTATTTTACATTAACATGTTTATGTAAGGTTTCCCAGCCAAACTGGCTTACAAGACAACTTGGTTTAAAGAAGCACCTCAAATTAAAAATGAACAAAAAGTCCTTCAGTAGTAACACATCAGCAGAACTAAGTAGAATTGCTATCTTTCCAGAATCTAACTCCTACCCTGAAAAGTCTTGTACTGTACCTCTTACCCAATAAACCAGGGGTGGGCAATTTCTAGAGATCTGGGGGCTACATACACTCCTCCCTGCTTCTGCTCCGGCAAGCCCTCCTCTAATTTTTGTAATAGAAAAATTGCTTTTTGAAGATGAAAAAAACTATCTTGTAACTTTTTCATGGTCACATTTAAACTCCTCCTCCTCCTCATAGGTAACTATGTAGTTCTTCTTCTTCTTCTTCTTCTTCTTCTTCTTCTTCTTCTTCTTCTTCTTCTTCTTCTTCTTCTTCTTCTTCTTCTTCTTCTTCTTCTTCTTCTTCTTCTTCTTCTTCTTCTTCTTCTGTTTCCAAAACACAGTCAAATTGCTCTCATGTTTCCTATAGAGGCCAAGGGAAACTTCTGAACCCATTTCTTTCTTTCTTTTTCTTTTTGCAAAAACACTTCAACTCTTTCTCCTCTCAGGATTCCATTGATATATCAGAAGCCTTGTCTCCATAATTTTGTATTCATGTATTGTGCTTAGATTTGTCCAAAATCAAAACCAGAAACATTATTTAACTTCATGCTATTACCTAGGGATGCATGCCATCAGCCTCTCATTTCCTGAGATACTATAACCTAATACCAAAATAATGTATGTATGTGCTTATGCAATAAAAAGCTCATGAGTCCATGAGGGTGATCTATTTTGTGTTCCACTCCACATGATATGAACTGCTTGAGGGTTCATGGCTACTGTCTCTTTCTCCAATCTCCTATGTGGCACATGCTTTGTTGGGCTATGGGAGAAGGTCTCTGTCTGTGGCTGCTTCACACAGTTTGTAAAACCTTCACCTGAGAAAGTTAATTTGTTTTCATGTCAGAGACTACTCTGGGTTGAAAGGATTTTTGCAGGGGACTCCCAAATGAGGCTCCTTTCATGTCCCCCATCGTGCAGCTCTTGGGAATCGAACCCATGTTTCCAGTCTCCAAGCCTAATGCTTTAGCTACTACGTCACTGGGGGACCTTTAGTGATCTTTTGAGACACTTTTCCCTGCAGGGCTGAATTATTTTAACTGAGATTTAATGGAATGGACTGTGGTGGATTATTTTCACTGCGTGAATTTTAGCTTGAATGTTGTATCATCATTGTCATTTGAATTAATTAATTTGGGATTATAGCTAGCAATGGGAGATAAAAATTCTGATCTGCAGGTGTGTATCATTCTATCAGCAATGTCTGTTAGTTGAACTAATCCTACATCTGAAATTTTACTATGAGAAGTACTTTGTAGTTGCAATGAGATGGTGGATTAGCCAATACACAAAATGAAACAGAAAGTCTAAGAAAGGAACATAAATGTGCCTGATTGCATGGTAGACAGTGGTTTGCAAGTTAGTAGCACGATCTCCTCAAACCCTGAGTATTAATGCCACTTTATCTGATGTAAAACAAATGAAAACAAACAAGCCAAATTCAAACTGTATTTTTCACATAATGAAAACTATATTCTGGTTGACTGAAAATGGCAGCCATCACTGATTAAGCCTTTTCATTTCAGGAAAGTAGCACAGCATGCAGTCAGGATATTTTACACAGCATGTAAGAGATTCCAATAACTGTTACTCAGTGATCAGATGCCTGCACTGTGGCTTCTTTATGAAAAGGGATGAGAGCGTTTGAGCTGTAAGAGGGGGCAGAAACAGTATGGTTGCTAATGAAAATATGCCATTCTGATAAAAGGAAAGATGAAATGGCTTGTGAAACTGTTTTGGACATTCAGGTAAACCAGCCATACATTCTAATGAGTGGCTTCATGAATTTTCATGACATCGGTTGCATGTATAGCTTTCAAGGTAGGAAAGATGGCAGTTTTATTAAGTAATGAAAAATGGGTCAGACATCCATTTTGAGTGCAGCAGAGGAAATATCAAATCCATTGAAACTTCACATTAGAATTCAGAAAACTCAGTTACATTCATACAGGAAGTGGTGCTACGAGAGTAGGGAGATCTTTATTCTTAAATAACAAAGAAAAGAAGTCCAAATGCTGAAGTTCCATTTATCTTCTTTCCATGATTAATGGTTGACTTCAAGACATTTTGCTAGTGATTCAGTATTTGTCCCTTGTGCTAGTGATCTATACACAGTTGTGCTTGGGAGTAACTCTGTTACCTACATCCCTATAGATCTAATCACGGTGTATATATTTTATAGTAAACCTCTTTTAGTGGCAATATAGAAGCACTAGGAAATCAGGTTTTATTAAAATATTCTAAGGGCCAGTTGGCCCAAACTTAATGTGATCCCTTCTGATATTTATTGTGTACAAATATTACACAGGAAAGTGAATTGTGTGAACTTAAGCACCATAGGTAAGCTCACACTGCAATTTCCATGAGAATTTATCTTCTCAAATGAAAGATAACCATTGTTCAAGATACTGTACCTCAAGTTTTCATGTAGTATCTGCCAGGGAGACATACTTCTACCTAACTTCAGTAGAGTGGGTAAACCCATGAACACTTGTCAGAATGCAACTCCCCTCACTCCTTCCACTCCCAGTGGTGAAGCTACCTGGAATTGATGGGACCTTCTGTCCAAAAACATCTGTATGTCCACATATTGGCCATTCCTATATTGGAGTCATTTAAAAGTCATTGTTTGTAAGCCACCCTGAGTTGCTATAGCGAGCGGGTGGCAATATAAATTAAATATAAAATATAAATAAAAGGCCAGGTTTACATTAGACTACATGTGCTCAACTTTACCGGCAAATTTCTGACTTAGTACTTGAGGAGAGGTTAGGACCTAATGGTAGACAGCATGCTTTTGACATTTAAGGTTCCAGATCCAGCTGAAACATCTTCTCCCAATATTATTTCCCATAGATTACACATCTAGTAAGAATCATACTTTAGTGATGTAGTGAAATTAGGCTAAGATGTTCAGGACTGGGAGAACATGCCCCCTCATTTCCCCCCACTCTCTTGATTGTCCTTCAATTTTTTAAAAAAGTATCACATAAATTAAATTAGTGCTAGATCATGAAGTCCAAGAACATGTTGGGGAGTCAAGTATGCTGACCCCTGATCTAGTCCATCTTCTAGGGCATTTTTGCTGTGGTAAAGAACTCAAGAAAAGAACAGCTGTGGGACACCAATATTCTTCATTGTACAGTATTTCAATCCACTTTCCCATGTCATCTCTCTCCCACAAGAGCTCAGTAGGAGCATACCATTATATAGCAGACATGTTAGGAAAGGGATACCATTCCTGAAACACATTTCTTCTTGGCTACCTAATGAGTCTTCCTCTGGCCTAGACCTATATATGGGGAGATATGGCCCTTCAGATAGCCTTATCCTACCAATATTGTTTCCCACTGACTACACATCTAGTCAGAATAATAGTTCATTTAGTTAAGTGAGACTAACTGATAGGTAACGATATATAATTTCAGCTTTGCCTGATTAACCTACCAGTTAAATAACAATTAAAATGTGAAGTTTTATTTGCTGGCAGAGAAAAGAGAGCTGTTTACTCAGGGGCACAGATCTTTTGAGGTAGACATTTAGGGACTCTGCCAACAAGACAAGCTAGAGACCAACAAACACATTAGGGATTCATTAACCTTTCTTTGAAGTAATTGAGGCAATGCAGTTTTCACCTAAAGAGGGGATTGTGAAACTGACTTTGATGATTGGTATAAAGAATTATGGAAAATGGCAATAAATGACAGATTGACATACAAACTAAAGTTAAAGAAAGGACTGGTAAAAAAAAGATGGTTCTAAAGAAATATGGGGTGAGTTTGTTGAGCATTTCCTAAGTACTGTAAAGTGAAGGGAATGGGGTTAGAATAAGAATGTATAACTTTCTGGAAAGAGGAAGAATATATAGAAAATTAAGCAATATACTGATAGCAAGTAGATAGCAACCTCCCATTAGTGTTGGTGGGGACTTGTTTGATTATGTAATAGATCAATATATATGTACACGTGCAATATTGTTATTATTCTTGTTGTTGTTAGTTTTACTTTGTTTTGTTTTTGTTTTTAGTAGTATGGTTTTAAGAAATATTTTTTTTTAAAAAAAGAGGGGATCATATGTGTGCTGTAAGACTCTTAAATCCAAAATCCAGTAACAGTGCCATTATATGCAGTTTAGCCTACTCTGTAGTCAACATATATCAATTTTATGTTAAACCATTCCTGTGGGCTTAAAGTTGTTGACAAGAAAGTTTGATAGAGTGATAGATCTGTCACTTACTCCAGGCTTTACCCATATATTGCTCTTTCACCTAAAGACTGCTTTGCAATCATCCTTTCTGAAAACCTTCCAGAAGCAAAAAAGTATTATGGAACCTGTTTAGAGGGCTGACTCTTTTTCTTCCTGCTAGATGTGCTCTTATTCAAGATGGTGGCATGGCAACTAACAGCCAGTGGTGGTGAAAGGAAAAGTCTAGCAATGAAAAATAGCTTTAAAACAGCTTTCTGTGAGGGCTCCCATAGCCATATCTGTTAATAAAATCATAAAGTGATTGTACCTAGCAGTAAGTATCAAGTCACTTTTGATTTCCAAATAAATAACTTTTATTTTCCAAAGTTGCCAAAAGAAAAGATAAAAAGATCTGAATGGTTATTTACCAGGCAGAAGACACAACCATTACTGAGTCATCCATCAGTGGCCTGCTACCAAATGAAAAAGAAGTGTCAGAAATACATTATTTAGTCAAACACGCAGATTTAAGTCTGGAAAAACTATTAAAATGTGGGAATCCAACTTGATCTGTACATGGCTTATGGTGTATAGCTTTACTTAAACTGGATCCATGTTTGTGTAGTTGGGAGAAAGGGATACTGAAGATTAAATAGATTTCCATATAGAAAATTTCACACCCAGTCATTCACACCTGTCTCTTCCAGAAAAGAAGTTCAGCCAGTAATTCCTTTTCCTACATGTGGAACATTTTTATTTGTAAAAATAAGTAATTTAAAAGGCCATTTTATGTAGATCAGAAGGATATAAATCTCTTCTTTATCCTGCTGCCTGAGGACAAAGGACAAACTTGGGTGCAATAGGGATTCTATGCAACATTCAGAAGTCATCTAGATTGGCAGATGAATTTTGCATTGATATTGGCAAAAGGCTAAAGTCCTCACAATACCCAACTAGTGGAGGATATAGGACAGACTGTAAGTATGTGATAGCTTATCCTTCAGCAGATAAGAATGAATAAGTGGTTCTGGAGAAATTCTGCTCAGCCTTCTGAGGTGACTGGCTCATTCTAACAACAACACTGCAATCCTGATTTGGTAATTTGCATTTAAAGAGTCGTATGCTGTTGACGTCTTTATTTCCTAGACCTGATGGTTCTAAAATTATCTAGTGGCAATGATGGATGTACCTTTATGGTGATAACTTTCTGAGGGAATGACTATTGCATTCTTAGGGCCAAATATGTGTCTCATGATATACTGCCAAAGAACTTCAGTTATTGGTTTGTGTAAGGAAGTAAAGTAAAGTAAAGTAAAGTAAAGTAAAGTAAAGTAAAGTAAAGTAAAGTAAAGTAAAGTAAAGTAAAGTAAAGTAAAGTATAATTTGACCATGGGGGTGGGTTAATATATGCAGTTGTGATGCATAGTATTAGGGCAGGAGTTCTCAACCTTTTAAAGCTGGGGCCCATATCACACTCCCTCAGTAAACTTCGGGGGCCAGACGGCCATTTTGCTCTTCCTCCACCATGTGGCACTTCCGGGCATGGTGGAGGCAGTGGGGGCCCACATGAAATGGCACTGTGGGCCGCATCTGGCCTGCAGGTTGAGAATCCCTATATTAAGGGTTTCTTGTGAACAGGCTAGATAGACAAACAACCTATTTCAAATGTAATGGGGCAGTTTAGTTCCAGGTAACTAAAGAGCACTGAGACACCTGTATACCAACTGTACCAGTCCTTGGAAAATTAGGTATTTTAGATTACAGTTTCATTGGCCATACTGTCAGGAACAGACAGCTGAAAAAAAGTAAATCCCACAAGATGTTTCACTTATTAACAAAAATTATGTGTTGAAACTCTCTCTATATCTATATCTGTATCTATCAAACTAATATTTTTTCTAGACTCCCTGAATTTATTTGATCTCAAAACTGAACTTCTTTGTTTTTGCCTTCTTCATTTTTTAAAAAAATGTTTCTTGTCTGATTCTTTCATCAGTTCTTATAAATATTTTTCTCAAAATGTTTTGTTACATTTGTCAATTAGAACATTTGTAGTTTGTGTGTGTGTGTGTGTGTGTGTGTGTGTGAGAGAGAGAGAGAGAGAGAGAGAGAGAGAATGTGTGTGTGTGAGAGAGATTTAATGGATAGTAGAAAAACAGATCTGTGAGTTATTTCAGGAAAGCGTAGGTAGAACCACTTCATATCTCTGATATAATCATATAGAAAGACTGTAGGTAGTATATCTGGAAACATTCTGGAGGTTCTGAGTAACAGCAATTGTTTTTATTTTTCCAATGCAAAATGACAGTACTGCTGCTTATTCTAGAGGTAAATGAATGTTCAGATGTACATGTACATGAAAAATTCACCTCTTGATCTATATCCGCTATCTTGGAAAAAACTGAAGATGTTAAGAAAATTCTTATGTGACAACCCCAGAGTCCACATATATCTATAAAGCTTAAAAGAAAGGGAAGTGGATATTATTCCCCACCCCCACCCCTGGGCAATTAGACAATTCAGGATAAAATTGGTTTCGGCCAACAGTTGACACAAACTAAAGGTGGGGAGCATTTGGTGCTCCAATGTTTGCTGAACAACAACTCCTTCAATAAGAACTAGGCATATGTGATGTGCCCAAGTTGTCTGTGCACAATATTTTACAAACTTTATTGGTTTAATAATGTAAATTCATTTCCACAACCTGGGACTCTTTAGATGTATTAACCGTGAACTCCATGTTGGCTGAGAACGTTTGAAATTTTTAGCCCAATACATCTAGAAGATGTCACTGTGGGAGAGGTTGATACAAGTTATAGTTATAGTGGTTATTAACATTAACTTTCCTTTTAGCTTGTGATTATATATATGAGTGTATTGGTAACAATACCATGTAAAATCCTGGGAAGTGCTTTTCCTCCATGAACTCAACCGCTTTGAGGGACAGTTATGCAATGAAGGAGTAACTTGACAGAATACATTTCATATGGTAATTCAGATTTATGAAGCACATATAGGGGAGTCATCAGCAGATCTCCTTAGTCTTGAGAAGTTTGTACATAAATGGTATACTGGAGCCAGGATCTTCAAATCCCAGTTGCTTGGAGAAATGGTACTACCATATTCTTTTCCTACTTTGTGGGCTTTCCACAGACTTCTTGTTGGCTACTGGAAAGTGTTTAGTCTAATCCAACACTGCTGTTCTTTTCTTGAGTTCTTTACCAAAGCTAGAACAGTTGCTTTTTTTCCGAATTACAAGGCAGCAAAACTATTGGGGATCCTGTGGATCAGAAATATAGTGTTCTTAATTAGTTGGTTAAGTACTACCAAGTTTGAACCAAATTATATTGACTCTAATAGGGCTTTCAAGGGAAGTTAGATATTTAAGGAGTAGTTTTGCCAGTTTCACATCACCAGTGATTTTCCTTGAGTGAACAGGGATTGGAGGTCAGGCCTCCATAGTCCACTCTTCACTTTATCTGCTATATCACACTAGGTCTCATAGTGTGATGTCAAGTCAATTCTGACTTACATCAACTCTTTCCAGAGTTTTCTAGGTATAGAATACAGAGAAGTAGTTGGTTCATCATTCCCTCCTTCTATTCTTAACTCACCCAAATTATTTTACCTAAAACATATTTTTGTTATTCTTTGAGTTTTCCATTATCCAGTAGATCTCAAAATAATAAAAGCCTCCCGATTATCTTTTCTTTTAGCTTCCTTCCCACTTTTTTTTAGTCTAAAGAGTTCTGTCAAAATTTTACTTACGTTAGTAAAATCCACCTTTGTGTATTTCATTGTCAGTACATTTTCTAGGTTCTTGCACTGCACTGCACTCACTATATGCTATGAGCCACATGGAAGCAAATTGACACAAGCTAAGAAAGTCCATATAGTCAAACTAATGGTACCAGTAGTAATGTACAGTGTGAGAGTTGGACTATAAAGAAGGCTGAGTGCAGGAGAATAGACACATTTGAACTGTGGTGCTGGAGGAGACTCTTGAGAGTCTCCTGGACTGCAAGAAAATCAAATCAGTCAATCCTGAAGGAAATCAATCCTGAGTGAAGATGAAGCTCAAGTACTTTGGTCACCAAATGAGAAGAGAGGACTCACTTAAGAAGGCCTTGATGCTGGAAAAGATTGAAGGCAGAAGAAGGGGGTGGCAGAGGATGAGGTGGCTAGATGGCATCATTGATGCAATGGGCGTAGATCTGTGTGGGGTGCGGAGAATGACAGAGGAGCCTAGTGTACAGTAGTCCATGGGGTGTAGCTGAACAACAAAAAAGAAATTTCTATAGACATTGTCTGTTGCATCCCACTAAGATATCTTAACTTGCCTCAATTTGCCTTTCAAGGTAATGCTGTTTGTATAACTACACAACAAGATTTCAGCCATTATTTCCCACTGAGATACTTCCCATATTGGAAATGTAGTATGGGGAAAACAACATTCCTCATTATAATCTGAAGTACTGGGACATGGCTTCAATTCACCTATCTTAATGAAGAATCTCTTTCTAATGTGTAAGTTTATCAAGTAATCTCATGGGAATAGGTAGGTTGGGTTGCCCAGAAACATAAGCTAGTATGCAGCTGCTGGCTACACTTCAACAGGGTAGGTTCTGCAAAGAAGAGATAAAGTTGACACAACCACATCCGGTAACACTCAAGTTGTTCGCACCACCAGTCCTATGTCAGGAAATAAAACCAAATGTAAGAGCTAAGAGCTCTTGTACATATATCCTGCTGGTGTGGTTGCCAAATGCATCACACCCTTCATTTCTTCAGTCCTGCTGAAAGAAATTATTTCTCACTTTGTGTACCTTACACTTTTTTCCAAAAAAGAAAAGACAAAGATATTACCTTTCTGCATTTCTACTAAAACATTACTATCATTAGTTAACAAAACTATTTTTTAAAATAGATTTAAGAATCTCTATGCATGGACTCCTGTCTAAATGATTACAAAAAGGATCTGTAGGTGAAATATTCTTTTTAAAAATAATAATAATAGCAAAATGCGGGTTTTCTTTTTTTAAAAAAAAAAATCCTCACATTTAGTTACATTTGAGCTGTGAAGCTTTACTTCCTCTCACAGTGGTTGGCACAGGAAGATATTTGCAAACACTGGTGTCACCAAAGAATTGCACTGTATTTTGTGAGCTGGTACGTAAAGGAGGAGACTAGCGTGCTCTGGTCCATGGGGTCATGAAGGGCCAGACTCAAATGTGCAACATCTTAAACGGTTTTTGAGAAAATGGTGTTTGAAAGACTATAAATGAGCTTGCAGAAAGCAGGACAAGAGAACTGAGAAGATACTTATTAAAGTCTAAAATTTCTTCAAGCAAAGTGGTGCTCTGAGAGATCTTTGCTGTGTTTTCTCTTAAGCATAATCAAACAAAGGTGTTCAAAACCTCTGGTTGTCAACATGCTTTGGGCTTTGTCTCTCAGAAATCTCACCCATTCTTTTCAGAGGAACATAAGGGTATAGACCAGTTATGGCGAACCTTTTAGAGACTGAATGCCCAAACTGCAACCTAAAACCCACCTTGTACTGTGGGAAGGGAGAAAGCGCTCCCATTGGGATGCTGGGCAGAGCAAACACTGTGCTGTGGGGAGGGAAGAAGCACTCCCATTGGGCTTCTGGGCAGAGAGGCGGGGTGAACTCTGTGCTAGGGTGATGACACAGCTGCCCACAGAGAGGGCTCTGGGTGCCCCCTCTGGCACACATGCCATATGTTTTGCACCACTGGTATAGACAATTGCCTTATAGAAATTTGAAGATGAGCTCATTTAGCTCTGTATTTTCTACTCCAAATGGCTTTGGTAACCTCCAGACTTGATTACTGTAATGCGCTCTACATGGGGCTGTCCTTGGTGACCATTCGGAGGCTGCAGATGGTACAGAATGCAGCTGCTTGGGTAGTGATTGGTTGCAGGTCTTATGCTCGTGCCTCACCACTGCTTCGGGAGCTGCACTGGTTGCCAGTATGTCTCCGGGTGCAATTCAAGGTGCTGGTCATTACCTTTAAAGCCCTACATGGTAGTGGGCCAAGATACTTAAGAAACTGCATCACCCCAAGAACATCTGTCCGTCCCACCAGGACAGATTGGAAAGGCTCTCTTATCATTCCATCAGCTAGAGAGGCACATCTCTCTAGCACCAGAAGGAGGGCCTTCTCCGTGTCCGTCCTGGCCCTTTGGAACCTCCTGCCAACTGAATTACGCCTACAGACAGAGCTACTGCCCTTTCAGAAGGGCCTAAAAACCTGGCTGGCAGGGCAGGTGTGGGGCTCCAGTAATATGGGGTCCCATGTTGGGTGGCTAATCTGATGGGATAACCACCCCCTCTCACTCTTTTAAACCTTTTAAACCTTTTAAACCTTTTAAATCTTTGAGGGTGTTTTTGGTAAATGTATAGTTTTATTATTATTATTATTATTATTATTATTATTATTATTATTATTATTATTATTATTATTATTATTATTATTATTATTGAAGTTGATTTGGTTTCTGGGTGTGTGGGGGTGTGGTGGGATTGTTTGGTTTGCAATCATTTGTGTAACTTTTTCTTTTTTGTGAGCCGCCTAGCGTCGGGTTCACCTGATTGGGGTGGGATAATATATATAAATAAATAAATAAATAAATTCCCCAGTGTTTCAGAAAGGATTCTTTCTTACTATCTCCAGAAAGTTCTGGAGATTGAGCATAGAACCAGCTGCATTGTGTGTCCTTCAACAATCCAACACATATTAACTCTGATAATATCCCATCCTAGTACTAACCAGATATTAGTACTAAAATTGCTTAGTTTGTGGCACTTGATGAGATTAGGTACATTCAGAAAAGTATGGTGTTCAAATATTTATTTATTTATTTATTTACTCCAATTTTTATACCACCCTACTCGGTTGGGCCGACTCAGGGCGGTTCACAAGCACAGAGTAAACAGCAAGTTTATAGACACATCATGTAAATTTAAAAAGAGAGAAAAAATCAGTATCAGCACCATAAAACAAACTCAACATCGTTACCTCATAAAAAGTTCAGTAAGTATCAATTTCAAACAACAATCAAAAATTACAAAATTCATCAAATTTGCACACAGAGTTTAACATTATCAAAAAGTAATTATCAATAGTAAGAGATTAGAGAAGAAACAGACCAAGGTATCTGGGGAGCCAAATGTTTCCTACCTCTGATCTATCACAAACTGATCTACACACAGAAATTGTAGTGTCTGGGCTTCTTTGTCAGTCTTTCTGTCCCTTTCCCCAAGATTCAACTTTCATAAGGCTAAATTCAGGGTCTCATCCATTGCAATCAATGGAATTTACATTGCTTGTGAATAACCAGTACCCTTTCCCCCCACTGCATTGAGTAGTCCAGTTGAGACTTTTAACACATTAAAATGAAACAAAGTTATAATACAATAAACACTTAGAAGGCCCATTAAGTTTAAACAAAGCAAGCAAACAACTTGTTTAAATTTCCCATTCCAATAAAGGGGAAATAATAAAGAATGGGGCTGACACTAGGTCATTTACTATGGAGATAAAAATAATAACATTACCAGAGTTTAGCTCTTTGAATATATTAGTGGATATATTGATGCTTGGAAAGGTCGAGGGCAAAAGAAGAAGGGGGTAGCCAAAACTGAGATGGCTAGATGGTATTATAGACACAATGGGTACAGAGCTGAGCGAGTTGAGGAGGATGGTGGAGGACAGAAATGCCTGGAGAACAGTGGTCCATGGGGTTGCAAAGGGTCAGAATCAATTGTGTGACTGAACAACAAAAACATTGAATATACCACTCATGCTTAGTTCTACTCTTACTCCTTTATTTATTTGCCTTTATAATGGAGTCAGTCTGAAATTTCGCAGCTGAGATGAGTATTTGTATGTGAATTTGCACAAGGGAAATATGTTTGTGAGGAATGTAATCGTATATTGCTGTTTTTGCACAAGGTATATTTGTAGGAGTTAATAATGGCAAATGAAGGGGCAAGATGGGGTGTATGTCTTTTGTTATTCTGGTAATGTCACTGCTGCTGGAATATGGTTTCTTCCTGTGCTCTTGTGTAGAAGGGAAGCAGTATTTTCTGCTTTGCTATGCTATGTTTCCATGTACACACAGGAAGTCTGTTGAGTATATAAAATATTATTGGTTTGATGTGTGACTTGGGTATATACTGCGTTCTTGTTTCCACATCTGAACACAACTGGTTGCACAAGCTGCTGTACATTGTAGTGGCAGGCCCGCCATATTTTGATGGCTTGCATTCATTGTGGATAATGGACTACAGTGGCTTAATGGTTAAGATGCTGAACTTGACAACTGGAAGGTCGGCAGGTTAGCAGTTCGAGACCTGAGTGCTCCTATCTCTGTCCCAGCTTCCACCAACCTAGCAGTTTGAAAGCAAGAAATTCCAAGTAGATAAAATAAGTACAGTACTGCATCAGTGGGAAGGTAACAGCATTTCACGCACTCTGGTGTCTAGTCATGCCTGCCACATGAAAAGTCTGCAGACCCTTGGCTGTAAATGGAGATGAGCACCATGCCCTAGAGTCAGATATGACTGGCTTTCAAGCAAGGGCAACCTTTACCTATTCACTGTGGATAGACATGGACATTAGAATCCCATTGAGAATAATGTCATGCCAACAAATATGGGTGATTGATCAGAATCTTTAGGGTTCTCCTCATCCTTCTTTTGGCATAGCATGCAGAAGAATTTTCTGATCTTGCTGTGAGATTTTTCCATTCTTGTTGAAAAGTAATTTTAATCAAATCTAGTATAGGTCTATGGGCACCCATACCATGATACCTGTAATATTAAAAGGCATTCTTCACACCATTTAGTAACGAGCATCTTCCACACACACACACACACACACACACACACACACACACACACACACACACACACACACACACACACACACACACACACACACACACACACACCTAGAAAATTATTTTTACCAACTTCACATTTGGGATATTATGAATGTAAAATATGTTACAGCTTCTTCCTGGCTCTCCTATTACCTAACAGTGCACCAGTGCAGCATCCCTATGCCAGAGTAATGAAAGAATCCATCCATGGCATGGAAACTATAGAGATACATTAACATTTTGGGGAAACAAAGGTTCTCTATTTCAATTGCCTTTCTGTTCCCCAGAAATATGAAGTTGTTTGAAATTCTGAAATACTGAGAATGGGGGCATCGAAACCTGTGGCCTAAAACACTGGGATAGCATGGGAAAAAAAAATCTTGTTTCTCATGGATAGGACACACAAAATCTGAAAATCTGAATGATTTGAATCTGTAGCCTTTCAACCCTATAACTATCAATATTTTAGTTCATGAGGTAAAGAGAGAAAGAGGAAAACTGGCTGAATGTGCATCATAATGTAGCAGAATACAGATCCAAACACACTGAATGGTAAATGTCTTGGTATTGCAAAATTATTTTAAAAATTGTGTCACTTTAAGTGTCATGGCCATGTCCCATTGTGTCACACAATTCACCTAGAATTTGGTTGAAAAGTTTGAAATGGCAGCCACGTCAGTCTGTGTCTCAAGCATGGGCTTGATCCACGAAAGTTAACATTAAAATACAGCAGTTCGTCTTTAAAGTGCAACAACGTTTTTTTGTCTTTTTGTTTTGTTTACCCGATATGCTAGAATTCTGTGTGACCCTCCAAGTTGCAGAATTATAAGTACTACAACAAACTAAAAACCTCAGAATTTGTCGGGCAGCGTCGTGACAGCTATAAAGGTATCATTTTGATCAACCATGCCGTGGAAATATAGTCTTAAAATGCATAGTATGACAGAAATTCCCTTCTTTGATAGATGCCTTTCATTTGCCCCTATAATCACACTGTGTGTGAGGCACATCCACTTTACAAATACAGTTTGATCTTCCTCTTGTTGTGGATTCTTTACAATTTATAAGCCTACAAAGTTGAGCTTCTTCTAAGCATTCTTCTGGCCAGCAGGGTGCTTGATAGACTTCCCCCTTCCAGCATTTTGTTGTTGAAGGCAAACAGGAAAAGCAGTTATTTCCAAAGGAAACTCCTGCTGGTCACCAGTTCTCTACAGGCATGCCTTTAAATTTACAGAGTGAAAATATTTATTCCTTGAATGTTCCCTGACTTTGTTGCTGGGAATGAATGCAAGAAGGGGGGGAAACCCCCCTATGAAAGTTGAGCGGTTGCACCAAACTGTGACGAAAAACAGGCTATGCAAGTTAATTAAGATGACAAATCGCAAAGGGGTTAGCAGCTCCTTTTTGCTGTTTAAGTTTACCTGTTTTGGATTTTCAGACGTTGACAAGTGCTGTAAAAGTAGCTTTAACTTGATACAGATGTTGTTCTGTTGTTGTCACAGCAGAATTTTCTTGGGGGGTGTTTCTGCCATGTTTACTGGTGGTATTACAAAACACCACATTTGCCAAGCATTTATCTTCGTGGTAGGAAACCAAGGTTTGTTTTGATGATAAAACAAAGTAGCACTGGTGTTTTCTTGTAAAAGTTTGCTTTCTCTTCCCTTCCCTCTTCCCTGGTAATAACTGATATGCCATTGTACACCTCAGAAATACCATCCCATCAAGGTCAGGAAAAGTTGTTTACAGGTCTGTCAAATTCCCTAGCTTGTGCACAGTAAAAAGAGTTGGAGGATAACTGGAGCATGTAATCACAAGGACTTGAAGCTATTGCCCAAGGCTTTATCTGTGGCCTAAAGCATAGGCATTCAAAAGTCTGCAGCAGGCTTTCAAAGCCTCAGCTTCTCTCACAGATTCTGCATCTTTTTCTTTTCAACTTTCTTCTTCCCCCTTGATTCCTGCCTATTTTTGGTGGTGAAAAGTTTAATTCAGGCCCAGGTAGGAAAATGAATAAAATATAACTCATTTAAGAAGAAAACTATAATTCTCTCCTTTTTCATTGGTTTCATTTTGATTGAACACAAATGATGGGAAAAACCTAAAATATAGTATAAGGTATGGTGAATTTTAGAAACTGCCGTGGCTTAGTGGTTAAGACGCTGAAATTGATGCCTGGAAGGTTGGCAGGTTAGTAGTTTGAGACAGTGGTGGGATGTCAAAATTTGTACTACCCCACCATGACGTCATCACAGTGTGGTCGGAGCTGACATCATGATGTCGTGGGTGGGGCCAAAGGAAAAAAAACAATAAAATAAAAATAAGCACGCACACACATTGAGGCGTGCCTCAGCCCACCCGCCCACAACACAAATCTGTAAATAAATAAATAAAATAAAATAAAATAAATAAAAATTACATTAAAATACACCCACCCACCCAAACCGGCTGCCAGGCCTTTTTAGGAACTGTGGTAGTACATCAATATAGGTAAAGGTATTAAATACACATTAAAATTCACACAGACACACCACATCCAAAGGTGAGTCACTTACCCTGGGGAGCTGCAGGCTATAGGGAGCTTCAGGCTAGCAGCTTCTCTTCCTCCTCCTAGCTTGGGAGGACAGCAAGGAGGCTGTGCATACGTCCAACCAGTGAAAAGGTAAGGCCCGAAGGTGGTTCCCCCCAAAAGCTGCTACCAGTTCTCCAGGACACTGGGAAAAGTTACTACCGGTTCTGGAGAACTGGTGAGAACCTGTTACATCCCATCACTGGTTTGAGACCTGAGTGCTGCCCCAGCTCTTGCCAACCTAGCAGTTCTAAAGCAATTTTTTTTTGCAAGTAGACAAATAAGTAGGGATTTGGTGGGAAGGTAACAGCATTCCATGCATATAAGTGTCTAGTGCATATGTCAATGGAAATATCTGTAGATGCAGATAGCACTGGCTCTTTGGCTGTAAACAAAAATGAGCATTGTACCCTAGATTAAGATACAATTGGCTTTTGAGCAAGGGTGACCTTTATTTTTACCTAGGGGAGATTTTAAACATCATTTATGAAACATTTTATGCCTGTACATTAATGCATTTCTCTCTATGTGTGTTATAAAAGCCGTAGATTTATTTTAAAGAAGAAAGAAAATAATACACATGTGTTCACAACTACTGCAGCCAGCAAGAAGTGGAAATGATTTGTACTATCTGGATTGTGCCTGTTTTATGAAATTGAGATACTGATAGCAAGATGACAGCAAAATATTGAACAGTATATTTCACATTTTTTTAAATTAATGGGTCTGTAATCAGACACATGTCTATTGCCTTTTACAGATCTAATGTATCTTACTGCTTAAAATCCACATAACATAGGTAGCTTTCCTTAGGCACTCAGTGGCTGAAATCCTGTTGCCTAACACAGTCAATTGCAATTAGAGAAGGCCCATTAAATGTATTTCGTGACTCATCTACTTCATATGTTCTATTTATTCAATGGGCCTACTCTAGTTGAGACATCAAATGATAAACAACAGCATTTCAACCAAGAGGTATTATAAAACGTAATAACAGAACCAGACTGAGATGCAAAGGAGCTAAACATGTAAGTCTTTTATCTTAGTTATCAATATCTTATTGATCGAACTAATCAAAATTAGACAAATATTTCCAGTATTTAGACTTTTGTGTAATGATGCTAAGAAAGGAAATTAGATTTCTGTCAAAAACTCATACAAAGGCTGGGAGCCAGGAATTTTTTTAGTTTCCATAGGGTCTAATCAGAATCTTGTCCCACCAAGACAACTTGGTAGTCACTTAATACACTATGAAGCAAAGTAGGAAGATAAAAGATAATTAAGTAATGAAATTTGTCCTGTTTTGAAACAGGAAAAATTTCATATATCCATAATTTTAAATTGTGCAAAGCTCTGATATGAAGAAAGAAGAAACTCCCATTAAATTATACGAGACTTGTTTCTTGGTTAATTGTGTTTATGACTGCAGCCCAAGAAAGGAAAATATTTGCTAAATATGCAAATGTTTTTCAAATGCTGCCTTTTTAATTGCAACCTTTGCTATTGCTGAATGTTTCTTAGAGATAAGTAAAATAGTTGAATCAAAAAGAACATATCTGATGCAAATTATTTGCTTAATGTTACTGACAAAAAATCTAAATTTTAACAGAAAAAACTGTATTTTGTATTGGGTCATGCATCAAACAACACTAAAAAAAAAGCCCTAACTTCAGGGACAAACCACACAGTTTGTCCCTGAAGTCAAACTGTCCCTAGGCTAGCGATCACTACCCTAGGGTCAGTTTGAATTCAGGGACAAACCATACGGTTTGTCCCTGAAGTCATCGCTGCACTTGGTTGGGATCCCCCCCCCCCAAGCCAGTGATAGCATTGAATGCAGGGAGTGGGGAGGGAAAGAGACGTGATTCGCGTCTCTTTCACTCCCCACCTTCCTGCCTTTAAAGCTAGCTTTAAATGCAGGGAGATCTGTGCGCCTTTCTCTGACCCTACTGCAGTCGCAGAGACCGCTGCAGGTGGGGGATGGATTGGGTAGTTCTACCCAAACCACCCCACACCCACAGACCATTGCCTCGGATAACGCTAAAGAATCGTTATCCAGAATCGTTATCTGATGCAATTTTTTTCCAAAAAACTTGCATCATTATCCGATTCTAGCATTATCCGATGCAATCGTTATCTGGAGTATTACTGTACATACATCATTCAGTTTTATTATGTGGTGAAAGCAACCTTTAAACATTTTTGCTGCCTGAGAGAACAACAATGATGTGCTGCAGAGCAAATCAACATTCCATAAGTGAGTTCTGTAAATGGGGGCAGAACGAACAAATGAACCAGCCAGCCAGCCAGCCAACCAACCAACCAACTAATAACTTTTAAACTGGGTTTCAGATCAGTATCAAATTTGGCACAACTGTGGCAGTTGAACTGTTTTTTTTTAAGTAAAACTGTCCCTGTTCAGAAATAGGTGACATATGTAAAAGAGCTCATACAAATTGAAAAGACCAATCTTGCTCATCTTGAAGAAGAATGGTGGTCCCCACCTGGTGTCCCTCCCCCCCAATGGAAAGAATCCAGGCTATAGTGGCTGAAGTATTAGCTTTCTTTTAAAAATGAGAGAAACAATGTTTTTTTTTAATAACACAGAGCATGCATGGAACAAATTTTCCAGTGAAAGGTTTCTAAAGTAGGTACATGGTTTCCTCTTCGTGGGTGAAGAAGGAAGAGGTTAGGGCAATGAAATGTCACAGAAACAGGATCAAAAGATAGGGTTTCTTTAAAGAGTAAAAATAAAAAAAAACCCCAGCAAGTTTGCTTTCTCCAGAAAGGGAGACATTGTGCCATGCATCTGCAAAGAATTTTCATACAATTTCATAAAACATATTCGAAGTATGTCTACATTACAAAAGCACAGTGTAATAATGTTGGTACCAGCCTTGAGTGGTTTCACAGTGAATATTCTGTCACAAATGCTGAGACCAGGATCCTGACAAAAGTTTTCAAAGGGGAACTCAGTCCCAGGTCAAGGGGAAATCTGAACTTTTGAACCTATTAGTCAGGACGCAATTGCATATTCTACTCTTTCCTACCCAAACAAGGAATCATACTTGCGAAAGGGATTCTACATCTGCTTGTCAAAATACTTTTAAAATAGAAAGGATAGGGAACACATATTCAGAAGCTCACTCATATGATCTGTGTTTTGCTTTGTGATTAAGGACGATATCCTTTCATAGTCTCAACAATTCCACACATCAGGTCACAACAGAATCGGTTGTAAATTTCAATTTTGTCTTCCCTGGCCAGTCTTGTCTTCTCATTCTATGTACATAAGCCTCAGTTTACTCATTTTTGCTCTAACAAGAACTCAGGTCTGAGCACCTACGTTTCTGGCTGTCTGTAGGATCTGTAAGCTCTCCTCCAACACTATATTTCAAATACAGTGGTACCTCGCTTAAAGAGCATAATGCGTTTCACAGGATTGCTCTTTAAGCGAGTTTGCTCTTTAAGCGAAACACCATTGTAAATGATCAATGGGGGGGGGGATTGCGAACCCTGATTTATTTGTTAAGCGAGTTTTTGGTTGATTTTATTTGTTAAGCGAAGCGAACATTCAGAGAAAATTCTGCTCTTTAAGCGAATTACTCTTTAAGCGAAGCGCTCTTTATGCGAGGTTTGACTGTAATATGATCTACCCCCATCTTTCTTCTCTGCCTTTCTTTTTACATAGTTTGGATGATTTTGACCTTGGCCTCCAGTGACAATGTTTGCTAATTCCTAGCTTCACCCCTTTGTGTAATTTCAATATATCAGGGGACATCTTTTGAAAAAACATGCACACAACATGTTTGTATAGCTTTTGGTCCAGTACAGCTTTTCTTCCTCAGTTTCCACACCCCAAAGAAAGGGTTTAGAAATTGGAAGGTAGCTTTCTAGTCTGCATTCTGTGGAGCAGGCATAGCAACATGAATTCACCAGAGAGATTAAAGGGTGTATCTGTTTCTCTGTTATATGTGTGGCATTGAATGTACATCTTTGTCTCACCACATCATTAATTCAAAATCAGTCCTTTAAAATATATTGGCACAGAGAGACTGCAGCCACATCTCAGCTGTTCTTGATTCCCTACTTTCTCTACAACCACAGTACAGATCATGTGCCTGTCTTCTGGGGTCCTCAAGCAGTTGGTCTTTCTACATGATGGAAGTTTCTTTTTGAATTTTTTAAAAGCCAAGGAATTCTATTATTCCTCTTTTTAAAAAAAACAACCACACCCTCCAGTCTATTAATGTGGGTTACTGTGATCCAAAATTTCAGGAAATGGTCTGATATTGCTGCACAATATTGTACCCACACTGCCAGGAGGAAAAAGGGTTCCAAGCTTTATGTAGCAAAGGGGAGCTTGAATGTTGGCAAAACGAATGGCAGCAGTCAAAATGGTCTACAGGATACCCCTTTGTGCTTACCTCCATTCACACTTTGTTGAAAAATAGCTATGGCAATTCCTTTGCAGTTGAGTTGTTAACTGATGAAAAAAGGAGTCACCTTTTGGGATGTTCACTTGCTTGGTGTTTATTTGTGAATAGCAGTAAGCAGAAAGGGGTATCCTGTAGATCATCTTGACTGCTGCCATTAATGTTGTCAACATTCAGGCTGCCTTTTGTTATGGGAAGCTTGAAAAAATTATTCCTGCTTGCAATATGGGCATGACATTGTGTGGCAATATCTCTACTTGTTTTCTGCTGGCTTCATATCTGTTGTTTAGTGAGGGCGATTTTGGTGAAGGTATTATCATGTGATCTCCTGCTCTTGCCTGTTTTCTAGGGATGCACTATTTGGATTTTATGGACTCCAACTCCACAAATTCCCCATACAGAGTTCTGGGAGTTCCTGCTCACAGATCTATGCCACAACACTTTCATACACCTATATTTCACTCAGCTGGATCAGGGCCTGCCTTAGATTCTCTTTGCTTCTCTTAGGCCTACTTCTTGTTGCAGAAGTACAAAATAGAAGCTACTGGAAAGATTTATGGATGCCAAACGCTTTTTTTTTTTGGAAGCATCTTCTATAAAGCCTAAAGAAGAGTGAGACTATTGCTGTCAGAAGCTTATTTTTTGTATATTAATAACAGGAAGTAAAGGCCAGCATTTTGAATTAAGCAACGTTTGCAAATTTATGTATGTTCTGGAGTGACAATCTTTGAGGTATTTAAAATGAGAACACAGAAGAAAAGAAGATTAACAGATTTTAGCCAACCAGAATGATTCTGAGGTTACCGTGTGTGTGTGTGTGTGTGTGTGTGTGTGTGTGTGTGTGTGTGTGTGTAGATTCTGAATGGAATACCACTCTCTCTTGTTCTACTGAAAGAAGCCATTCCATGATCTAATTTAATTGCAACCAAATAATGTACTACTTCCCAAACAATACATTTCTCAAACAGGAACAGTAATCTGTTGTTGTTTGCTGTGTAGGTTGTAAGAATGAAATGATATCCTTTCTGCCTTGTACATAGCTTTACATCTTTATTTCTTTGGAGGAGCAGGTGCTAGATTTCTATCAGCAACAAAGGTTTGGTACTTTCTTCAGAAATCTGGGTCATGACAGATGAACAAGAGTGGCGGTGTGGTTTAGCGCGTGTCGTTTCTTGGTGACACAATGGCTGAGACTCAACAGGAAAAGATGACAAGCATTGCTGAAAGTTTCATTAAGCTCAGAACAAGAAATGGTGCAATCCCAAGTGACATTTGGTTGGAAAAACAGGGCTTACATGCAATGGTGCCTTCACTGAGATTTAGTGAGGCCCATGATATTTGCAAAGATGGCAGAGCCTTCCCAGAATTGTGACAGGTAAAGGACTTGCATAGTCAAATCCAGTGCACTGTGCACTGCTATTGGAGAACAGTGGTGTTATAATTCTATTCATTCAGAATGAAGAACCCCATGTTTCTCTTATCTTCCTCTTTAAACATCTTTGCATTGCACAGACTATCCAAAGTTATAGTGACACTCACTGAGCAAGGGATAGTCCTTTAGCAGCCTATTGAACATCCCTTCCACACAAAGCATTTAACTTAATCTATGTGGTTTAGGAATCTGGGTACAGAGCTGGAGGTTACAAGCTCAATTCCCCTCTGTGCCTCCTGGAAGAAAAGCCAGCCTATGTGGTGATGAGCATGTTGTACAATCCCAGGGCAACCCCACCCCCCAAGAAGTAGGAAAGAATAAACCACTTGTGTATATTTTCTACCTAGAATACCCTGGAAAAGGATGCCAAGAGTTGGAATCAACTTGATGGCACACAATTAACTGGACATGACAGATTTTGAGATATAGAATAAGTCTCTTAATCACAGTTCACTCATGCAGATGAATAAAGTGCTTTAAAATAGTTCATGAGGTTGAGAGTTTGTATGTGTGTGAGAGAGAAAAATAGACTGTAAAATTAATATAATTTTAAACTTGAACAGTTATTTTTATCATCTTCACTCTATCATTCTTGGTATTCAGCCCAATACCCACTGTTTTCTTCCTCAGCCTCATCAGAGACAACAGGCTGAGAAATAATGACTGGCCAAGAGAGTAGCTGCTGAGTTTTGAGGCTGAACAGAGGCTTGAATGAATTTCTGCCCAGTGCAGTCCAGTTAGATGGAGTCATGGCTCTAGATCAGTGGTGATGAACCTATGGCACACATGCCAGAAGGAGACTCAGAGCCCTTTCTGTTGACATGCATGTCATTGCCCCAGCACTAAGTCTGCCCTGCCCCTCTGCTCAGCAGCCCAATGGGAGTGCTCCCTTCCTTTCCCAGCACAGAGTTCACCCTGCCCCTCTTCCCAGCAGCCCAGTGGGCACGCTACCCCCTCCCACTTCACCCTGTCCCACTCTTTGGGCACTTGGTCTCTAAAAGGTTTGCCATCACTGCTCTAAATCTTTGGTGTGCTGTTTGGTGCTCCTGTGCTCTGATCCTGAACCACTTATGAGTTGTTCTTTTAACACTGGCTTTTAGCATCCTTATTTAGAAGTTATATAAAATACTCCAGCTATGCCATGGTACTGATTCCATTAAAATGTTAAACCTGAACATTAGGTTGCACTGGCTTTATTACACCATGTTCCACCCTATGGAATTCTGACAATAGAAGAGATTAGTTGGAGGTTTCTGTTGTATATCAGGAAGTCCAGCGTGATATTGAGCTAAGAGCCGGCTTCATGTTTTATTTGGTGATTTCTTCATATATTCTTAGGCATCACTATTGGGAGAGTGAGAGAAGGGCAAAGGGTGTAGGAGTAAATCAGAGGTGGAGGACCTTAGGCCAACCCATATGGTTTGGCCTTTACCTCCCACAGTCCTTAACCAAATTAGGTGGGGTTACTTGGAGTTGCACACCAAAACACCCAGAGGACAAAAGGTAGCCCACTCTTGTAGTAAACATTTGTTAACTGTAAATATATTTAGGATAAATGAAAATGCATCGTGTTAACAAGCCATTAGTTATATGCCTGTCAGAGTCTTCTTACATGTATTCTGGCAGCCATCTATCTAGTGTGCTATCCCATTCCCACAATTCTCAGTTTTGTTTACCTGTCTGTGCCTTTAAAAAATAATTCATGGAGACTTTTGGCCCAGAGCTAAGCTAAAAAGCAGACAAAATGTAAAGACCACCATCTACAGGCTAGTTCTTCAGTGAAAGCCTTGCTGTAATGAACATGAGCTTTTGTGAAGCTTCCATTCCTTGCAGTTTGTTGACGGTTTGTTGATGGTTGTCATTGTTATGCAGTTTGTTGGCGGTTGTCGTTGTTGTTATGCATCATCAAGTCAGAACTGACTTATGGTGACCCTAATAGGGCTTTCAAGGTAAATGCAATATTTAAGCAGTGGATTTAGCAGTTCCGCACCCCCAGTGTGTTTCTAAGGCTGAGCAGAGATTTCTATCCAGGCCTCCTGAGTCCTAGTCTGTCACCCTGTCCACTACACCAAATTGGCAATTACTGGTAATTAGGTAAAGGTAAAGATCACCCTTGCTTGAATGTCAGTTGTATCCAACTCTAGAGTTCAGTGCTCATCTCTGTTTATAGCCAAAGAGCCAGCGCTGTATGAGTCTGCAGACATTTCTGTGGACATGTAGCAGGTATTACTAGATACCAGAATGCACAGATCGCTGTTTACCTTCCCGCTGAAGTGGTACCCATTTACCTACTTGCAAGTTTCTTGCTTTCAAACTGCTAGGTTGGCAGGAGCTGGAACAGAGATGGGTGCTCATTCTGTCATGCAGCATTTGGGTCTTGACCTGCTGACCTGCTGTCCTTCCAGTCGTCAAGTTCAGTGTCTTAACTGCTAACCCACCAATTGGCCAAATAAGATAACCATAGTATGCTTATTGGCATTTCTGATTATTATAAGAACAATCTCAAAAACAAAAGTATATTTTCACATACCAGTTCTTAGAAATGAAACATTAAGTGCTGTTGTCTGTTAAGTACTGTCATGTATACATATTAGATGTTAAAATGTTGAAATGTTCAGAGCACAACAGTTAATTGTGTCCCCCAGACTCCATTCTCTTTCATCTCATTCTTCAGCCATACACTTAAATGGCAGAATTTTGTGTCTACCTCACTTTCCATCTCTTCTGGTTTCAGCTTGCATAAAGTGAAAGCTGCTTGTAGAAAGCAATAGATAAATCAAGAATGCTAACAGATTGCATATATTGGAGCAGAATTTATTTTGAATGTCTGGGTCACCATGACCCAGGGTAGGTTTATCACTGATTACAGTTCTTTCTCCTGTATTTTGACTATGAGAAGAAGAGAAATCATCTGTCTAGGAAAGGGATGCAATTATAGCAAAATCTACCTTAGCCTCATGTAAAACTGAAGCAATGGTTATGGAAGATCAGATAATTCTTTAACTGCTGGAAGTTTTTGAGTCCAAAATAGGAGTTTTTCCTCATCTCATGTAATTGATACATTATCCTGCTTTGTTTCAGGATTTAAGCTCTGAATTCCTTACCATGAAGTGACCCACACACTATGATCACGAAGCCATTTCCTGTGGCACATATGAAATGAGACATACAGGATTTAACACTGGGACTGCAATGGACTCCTGCAGCCTTAAGGATATTATCAATGTGTGCCTTCACAGCCAGTCCATCTGGCATGGTCTCTTCCACCTCCATGACCACTGGGAATCAGAGTTCCTCCTCTGCTGATTTTGCTGTTGGCCCCAATATAATTATATCCAGTAGCATTTCTTCCACTGAGGGGACCATCATCCCACCTAAGGGGCTCATCCACCCGTACCTGTTGGCCCATTTAGGAGTCAGGTTATTTACCACTGCCCAACACTCAGCATTGAGTTGTTGGCTGTATGGTCTACTCCATTACCATGGTGGGATGTCCGGCCAGACTAAGGATATCAGATTATCACAATAAGAATAAATATATTCATGGTGTATTGGTTTACCATTTATCGTAACCCCTTCATGACATCTTGGTCTGTTTTAGTACTCAAAAGGAAGCTGAGTTTGGCCACCATCACATTTGGTTCCTCTCGGTTTTCTTCCTGGTTTCCAATTTGTTTTATCCCATTTCTATGTCAGTTTGTAATGATTTTTTAAAAAAGAAAATCTCTCTTCACACGCCTATATCTTGTGTTGCATGTGCGATCACTATGTTTCCAATATCTTTCATTATTCTAATGTAGGGTTTCTCAACTTTGGCCACCCATGTATTCTTGGACTTCAATCTCCAGAAGCCCAAGTCAGCACACCTGCTAATCAGGACTTCTTGGAACTGAAGTCCAAGAACATCTAGGGCCCAGCGTTGAGAAACTTTATTTTAATTTTTTATATTTGTTATTTTACCAGTATATGCATTTTTGCAAACATTTTTGTTATTTTGATATCTTTTTACAACTATATAGATTTTTGTATGTACTGTCCCTCACTCCATGTATTTTCGTACATATCCTTTAATTGGAGAACTGCACCACAAATAGTGAGAAAAAGATAACACATCAGAGGAGAAATGTATACTTTCTGGGAAGTATGAATTTAAATAGATTTGCATTAAAATACAAAGTGAATTACTTTCTCCTCCTCCCCCTTATTATCTTTTTCTTGCTTTTTCCACTTTCATAATTTACCTCTGAAGCCACCTGCACATGATTTACTGGTTCATCCCTAATGTCTTTAGCATTCAATACAACTTGTTGCCCAATCACCCACAATGCATCTCTGCTGCAGAATATCTACACTAGGAAGAGGCTGTTCATTGGCTCTCCTCCTCTTCATCTCAAAGGGCCCATCCATGTGAGTGGCTCAAACAGAAACAGAGTCGACCGGGATCTTTTGATAGCAGACCATGTCTGTGTTACATCTCAAGGGTAAACACAGTCAATAAATGAGTGACCTGACTCTTTTAAGTTTAATTCACACACACACACAAAACAAACAAACCCAGGGGTGGATGGGTTAGTTATCAGGGATTTTTGAAACACTTAGAAAATATATGACAAACATAGTACATGAGACAAAGGCAAGTGTGTTGTAGTAGCGAAAGTACTGGATTAGGCCTTGGAAGAGCCAGGTGCAAGTTTCCTCTGAGTTGTGAAACTCACTGGTTTAACTTGGGCCAGTTGCTCTCTCTCAGCATGGACCTATGTTACAGGGTTGTTTTGATGATCAGCCAGGAAGAGCAGTATGCATCCAGCACTGAGCTCATCATTGCTAATAAATAGTAACTAAATGGGGGCACACAGAAAGAGCCTCCTTGATGACTGTGGTATTTTTGACTGTGGTATGTTACTGGTAAAAAATAATAATATGAGTAATATTCTGATTAGAAACACAGAATACAAGAAATAGGATGTCTCTTTAATACCGACCACATTCTTGTCCAATCTTCCTGTGCTGAACAGCTGATGAGTCCCCTCTTTAACTGTTAAATGTTTAAATCAGTTGTGCCCAAACTAAGGCCTGGGGGGCTAGTATGGCCCCTGATGCCAATTCATCAGGGAGCCGGTCACTAAGGCCCGGGGGCCGGGTGAAGTCCCCAATGCCAATTCATCTGGCCCACAAATCCCTCACCGCTCCTGGAAGCGGAAGTAAAACGCGCCCATAGGGCTTCGTGGGCTGGATGAATTGGCATTGGGGACTTCACCTGGCCCCTGGGCCTTAGTGACCGGCTCCCTGAACCACATGATCGGCCCACAACCCCCAAAAAATGGGCACCCCTGGTTTAAATTAAGTCTGATTCAAAATGCTCATTGTGAGCTGTATTTTCTGGAATAAATTTTGCTGTCTCTGGTAAGGTAAAGGTAAAGGTTTCCCCTTCTCGAAAGCCAGTTATATCTGACTCTAGGGTTCAGTGCTCATCTCTGTTTCAAAGCCGAAGAGCCAGCACTGTCTCTGGTCCAATTAAGCAACAATCCAGTATGATTATGAATACACATTTTAAGAAAAGAACTTTTATCAGGAAGCTTGACAACAGCATTGGAGAAGTTGCATGCTGATGCTATGGTAACCAAGTTTCGCCACTTAGAAGAACTTATGCTCTAAACCACAGTAGGTGACACACCCGCTTCCTTTTTTCAAGAAAAGACAGCTTCTGAAAAAAGAAGGGAAAACATCACCACCAAAATAAGTGAAGTGTAACAATAATGTGCAATAATGGAATCATTTACTGTAGCTATAGCGATCATTTTATTTATCTGCACAAATCTGTTAAGCTCAGGCTGTGGGAAACTTACAATGGACAAGGTAGTGCAGCTGGCACAGGCATTTTCATTTGTCTCAAGAGTTTCCGGTTGGTGGCACAGTTCAGAGCTTCCAGCGCTATAAAAAAAAAAAAAAGGCTTATGTCAGCCCTGCCCAGTTTCTGACCCGGAAAGCCACATACCAATCACCATGTACACACGGTAGACCAAACTATTTGTGTTGCCATGTTAGGACTTCTTCTTCCATGGCTAGGCCAACATGAAGCTGGGGAAATGAAGGCACTTCTGGGTTAATTCATTCTGCAGTTCATTTCATGTGACTTGGTGTGAAAAAGATTAGCCAGCAACACAAGGTTGCCATTACCGGACACACCTGACTGTGGCTCAAAAATACCATAATCTTTGAGGAGGCTCCGTTGAGCATTGAACTGTCAAATGGACTGCATTTGGTTTAGTGAGCTGAAAGTTATCTATGCCTTGCTGACAGACCATCTGTTATGTAATTGATACATTAGCACTGTGGTAGTGGCAGATAGATTTCACATTACCTGAGATTTCAGGGCCAAAACCTGAGATTCAGAGAAGAAACCAGCGTTCACTATTTGGCAACCCTGGTAGTGAATGCTGAGAAGTAGCACTCCTGTTTAAAATAGGGGTGTAAAATTCAGAGTATTTATTTATTTATTTATTTATTTATTACTTGCTTGCTTTTATGGCAAATATGTATATTCTGTGCATTTGTTCTTGTTATTTAATCTTTAAAGACTTCCAGTGGGACTACTCTCAAGAATAACTTATCCACCAGGTCAGGCCTGGTATAATGTTTCAAAATTTCTTAGAGTGTGCACCAGTATAGGTATAACAGTGTGACTATTGGTTGAGTGCCACATAAATATGACTCTGACACAGGCCAGGAAACTTCTAAATAACATGCTAAATCCAAATAACACCTACAATGGTGAGTGTCTTCCATGAAGCCATTTTCATCTCTGTATTTCCCACTAACCATACTGTGCTTAATAGTTTCTGAGTATTTTAAGAGGGCTAGATGGTATTGTAGAGACAATGGGCACAGAACTGAGCGAGTTGAGGAGGATGGTAGAGGACAGAAGTGCCAGGCAGACAGTGGTCCATGGGGTCGCAAAGGGTTGGAATCGACTGTGCGACTGAACAACAACAAAAATTGATTACACTGAACTGTGATAGCTTGGATTGGAGCACTTGGCTGTTTAGTCATGTGGTTGGGTTTCTAAATCCCAGTTTTGCCTCCAGTTGAAATCACCGAAGCAAGTGTGGCTAGTAGGGTTACATGCCCAGCTACCTATCTAACCATGGGTAAATTGCATGGTACCAGCTTGCTACCAGATGGAAAAACTAGTAAACTACCTCTCAGTACTTTCTGTCCAGAAAGCCTTGTAAGAGCCAGTCAGTTTGAATTTAACTTTGCAGCACACAATTATTATTATTGATTGTATTCAAACTCAAGTTTAACGAAGTTTTAAATTATGCAATTAAACATAATCACACTTGTAATTTTTCTCTCAGATCTTTTCTGTATTTATCAAGATAATTCATTGATATTTTAAATTCATTTTAATAACTTTAAGCATAGGATAAGCCAAACCACCACTTAAACTGCATTGCCACCTGGCTGCGATTCCACTTAGACATCCTGCAAATCCTATGTAGACTTGCTTTATAGTCAGAATTCAGGAAGACCATTTTTAAGAATACAACTCCCAGCAACCTCATACCAGCAAATTCACTTTCTTCCCTAAGCTAAAATTGGTGAATAGGGAAAATGTGGAGTTTATAGCCCTTTTCACACATTTTCACCTTTCTTGTAATGTCAGAAAGCTTCAAGCTTCAAGGACTAATTTTTAAAAAAGAAACTCAATTGGTAATAGCCAGCAACTGGTATATTCATCTAGTTGTGAAGATTTCAGCTAGTAGCCATGAGTCAAACAAGATGTTAAGGAACACACACACACACACACACACACACACACACACACACACACACACACTTCCCTTCACTTAGTCTGTTTTCCATCCCATAATATGATTTCCTTGGAAATATTTGCCTGAGCAATTAACCTTGTAAATTAAGTCTGATTGGTCCAATGCCAATTTTCTTGTATACATGGTGCACTAATTCATAGCCAAGGGTCCAATGACCAGTCACATAACAAAATACACTGAAATGCAAGATAAGGTAAGGACAATCGAGTGGAATATTTCAGGACCTGGGGTAGCCTGTCTTCTAAATATATGCTGAGCATTGTCTAGTTTGACCTAAAGGATGCAAAATGGGTATAACTAGTGTGTCCCATAAATAAGCATTTATCAAACAGTTTAGGCATTTATTTGTGTTTTCTCTCTCTTTTGTGTAAAAGATTTGGGCACACCTTTGTGTATTTGTGACTTTTGATAGGAACAAAATGAACATAGATGTTCTCTCCACCACTGTCTTTTCCCCCTAAGCAGAATTATTTTTTATTTTTTCAACAGTAAAAAATCACTGACATGGGATGTACTTATTGTAGAATAATTCTGCCATGCAATTTCTATATTTCAAGGGTTACCGATGGGAATATTTAACTCTTTAAACACAAGTTCTTTATGAAAAACAGCTCATATCTGTCAAAAAAGGAATAACGTGTATCCCACAAATAGATTGGATCAACAGATTTAGAATGAACAAGAAATATCTAGTCAAGCCAGTATAACAACCACAACATATGTTACTTCAAACATTCAAACACAACATTCCTTCTTATGCTGATGACATTTTTTCTTTAGGGAGGAGAGTTATTTTTTTCTGTATTTGAGGGTGAAAAGATTTTGTCTCCTCTTCCTCCTCTCTGTTATCTTATCTCCTTAATAATTAGCTACAGACATCCCCATCTTCCTGGCCTCTCCACATAAAATTGACTGTGGATAAGACAGACTGCAATACGAGTCCCATAGCCTTGAATTGGGTAAATATATCAACATTTTAATAAAACCCACAAACAGCTTAAACTACTTCTAGAGCATAATGTATACTAGGCCTTTTGTCTGAAGCAGGGGTGGCCAAACTATGATGCAGCACCATTTCATGTGGCCCGCTGCAGTCCTCGCTGCTACCAGAAGCAGAAGCAGGCGCCCACATCTGCCATAAATTCTGCTGTAAATGCACCTATGGCTGTTGTAAATGCATTTATGACAAATATCTTGACAAATACAGAAAACATTTCAGAGGGAAAAAAATACAAGTGTGGTTATGTTTAATTGCATAGTCTGGAAGAAAACAAATACTGTCCAGAATCCTGGTGTCCATTTAAGGTTTGTGCAACTTTCTGTGGCTAATTGATGAGGGCCTGCACACATCTCAGGTATGCAGGCAGACTCATGAGTAGACAGTCAACCAAGGTGTGCCATGGCAAAGAGTTGCAGAAAGTTATGCAGACTTGATGTGAATTTCAAGAGGACCTTAATCAATATTCAAAGTGCTGTAGGTAAATGTGAAATCAACCTACTGTTGGAGCTCATTTTAGGGAAGCCTTCTTTTTCAGATAGCCTGGTGATTCACAGCTCCCATGTTATAGTGAACAAATTCTCTGCAGCATGCATATTTTGGAGTTATGGTGCCATCTATTGATTTCTTACTAAACTTTTTATGAGTTATAGAGAAATGAAAGGCTGCTTAGGAGACATAAGGAAAACGTGTACTGTAACATGGCCTTGACAAAAATGTAACAATAGAAGAAAAAAGTACGAAGTAAGTGTGACTGTATTTTAGTAACTGTCCACTATTAATGGGTAAAAGTTGAAGCCACCAGATGGTTTTGAGGCACTGGCAAAAAATAAATACACCTGGAGTTTTTATTCTGTCCCACTAAAATCATGCTGACTGAATGAAATCTTTTCCCTTGCTGATAATTTCCCTTCTTTGAAATGAAGAATGGGGACATGTGACATAGAGTATGGAAGAATAGTTTTTCACTACATTAACTAAAGTGGTAAATACCAATTTCATATAGTTTCTAAGATGTTTCTTAGGCAATTCTGCTCCAGAGGTTCAGGTTTTTAGTAAATTTAAAGTTTAAGGTCACTCTTGCTTGTACAGTAATACCTTGGATAACGTTTACCTCGGATAACGCTAAAATCGCTTAACATTAAGTAATCTGGGATCGAATAACGTTAAGGTCCTATGGGAGGGATCGGATAACAACCGCTAAAGCCTGTGCAGTTACAATGTATCTCTATGGAGCTTTGATGTTATCCGATACATCCCATAGGATTTTAACATGCATCAGATAACACTAAAAATCGGATAACACCAAAACTTGTGGAACCAAGTCTTAGCGTTATCCGAGGTATTACTGTATCTGACTCTAGAAATTGGTGCTCATCTCCTTTTACAGCCCTAGAGCCGAAGCTGTCTCTGTGTGCAGATGTTTCCGTGGTTACGTGGCAGTCATGACTAGACACTGGAGCACAAGGAACACTGTTACTTTCTCACCAAAGTGGTACCTATTTATCTACTGTACTTGCAATTTCTTGTTTTCGAACTGCTAGGTTGGCAGGAGCTGGAACGGAGACAGCACTCGGGTCTTGAACTGCTGAACTGCTGACCTTCCAGTCACCAGGTTCAGCATCTTAACTACTAAGCCACTGCAGATTTTTAGCCTTTATTTAAAACTCTCTCTATGAGCTATAGACAACACTTACAAGTTTACACTTACAAGCTTACACTTACAGTTGTACTTTGCTTAAAGAGCAGAATGTGTTCCACAGGATTGCTCTTTAAGCGAGTTTGCTCTTTAAGCGAAACACCATTGTAAGTGAACAATTGTGACTTCTGGTGGGGAGATTGCGAACCCCAATTTATTTGTTAAATGAGTTTTTGGTTGGTTTTATTTGTTAAGTGAACATTCAGAGAAAATTCTGCTCTTTAAGCGAGTTACTCTTTAAGCGAGGCACTCTTTATGCAAGGTTTGACTGTATAGTTACTTGAACCAAGGTGGTGAAATAGACATTTTAACTGGATTTATATAGGTCACATTGTAGTAAATTTGGGTCCAAGATAAGGCAGCTAAAACTAACCTGCATACTGATTCTGGTCAACCAGAAGTGAACCCAACCTAAAATATCTTGTGTTCTGTTCATGGCCTGGGAACGTATGTGGACAGCACATGTGATGAGCAGAGTAATGTGCCTAGGCCTGGCTCTCTCCATCATTTATTCAACATGTGGAGGTAACAATAACATCTTATTTTGGAACCAGTTAATTTGAACACATTGATTTGAACACGTTGACTGTTTGTCATCATGTAGGCCATTGGTCAGAAATGACTTGATGACATGCAACATTAATAGCAGCAAGCTGTTAACATGACCCATAGCACTGACTGACTGACTGATTGATTGATTTGTTGTTTTGGCTCACATGTAAAGCCTACACAGATGCAACTGTCCCACCCTTAAAACTGTTGCTTTCACTCACTGAAGTTAAGATGCAAGAAGGTGCCCCAGAAATTGGCTTCATTTTGCATACACATGCTTTCAGAATGCCTGAATGTTTCCTCAAAAAAAGAGGATTGAATTTTGAGCCAGAAAGAAATTTTCTTAAAGAAAAATTGGCAGTCATTCTCAGGAGAGAGTGATGAATTCTGAGCCAGTGCTGAATCTTCTGAAAGAAAAACTGGCAACTAGTTCAAAAATAGCTGGTCCCATACTATGTTGCATGTTGGCCAAGAAATGAAAACTATCATTCTTATTCTTGTTGATTTTGTTTTTCTTGCTGACATTCTCTTTACTTTTCATTTCTGAATCAAGGTGTGAAACATCTCCACACACACACAAAGAACTGTGTATTTTTCAGTATCTGTTCCCTTCCCAAATGTATGTATGCTTCGTATGCATTTTTCTAGTGTAGCAATTTTGCATTGACTAAGGTATGTTTATGCATATTTTCCAGATGTCTGCATTTTAAATTGTGCATATTATTCAAACATGTAGGTGGTTTTATGTGCATTTTCCCCCTCCAAGAATGCATCAGAAGCCCTTTAAACATATGGATTTCTGGGGCAAGATAAGTTCCATTTCGTTAGCAGTCTTGGGAGGTGCAAAATGGGTAATTGCATCCAGAAATAGAAATTTAAAGAAAGAAGAAAGGAAAGACTCCTTTTTGTGTTCAAACCAATGAGGAAGAAGAGAAGAGAAGAGAGAGAGGGGGAGGCATTCCAAAGTTCAAACTGCTTCTCTAGAGCAAGGAAAAAACAAAAGCTAAATTTCATGTAAGGAATTATTATTTTTAAAATATGTGCAAGATTAACAAACAAATTGGCTATTATCTTATGCCAGGAATGAAACCATTTGAAAGCATTCTCAACAGTTTTCCATGTCATTTGTGGTGTTGTAATGTAAGAATAATAGTTTGCAGCAATTAGTTTAAAAGAAATTGACTGACAATATTGGTCGCAAAGCCTCATATTGCAGAACTTAAATAAAATAGAGAGGGAAAAATCATGAAACCTGGGGAGGTGGCAATGAAGTAGTGGTATAGAAGACAAGGAATTAAGGCATCAACATTTTATTTATTTATTTATTTATTTATTTAAATTTGTTTATCACCCTCCTCCTCGAAGGGACCCAGGGCGATTCACAACACATCAGCATATTGACAACAATTTAAAACCAGTTCAACAATTAAAAGTTTTAAAAGTTTTAAAAGAAAATTAAAAACTTGTTTGCTTGTTTTCCTCAAGAAATTGCAAGTAGATAAATAGGTACCACTTCAATAGGAAGGTAAACAGCTTTCTGTGCACTCCAGTATCAAGGCATGCCTGCCACATTTCCATGGAAATGTCTGAAGATGCAGACATTGCTGGTTCTTTGGTTGTAAACAGAGATGAGCACTGAATCCTAGAGTCAGATATGACTGGCTTTTGAGCAGGGTGACCTTTACCATACTTAAGAACCTCTCTGGGCTAAATGCACAGATTTGTGGCAAAATATAATGTCTCGGGATGCAAGGAGAAGATACACTGGAATAAAAAGTCACTTTTTGGCCAAAAACCAAAAGTATTTTCAAATTGAGAAATACTTGATAATGAGTCTGACTCAGTATCATAAAACAGTATTTACAAGAGCAAGATTTGAGCAGTTAGACACTACAGTTAAATATGGGTGATTTAACCATGTCTGAGAGAGCAAGTGTCTGTGGAGAACCAGGAATAGAAAATATTGCACATTTTCTGTTTAATTGTCAATTATATGCCACAATAAGAGCCCAGTATTAACTAGACAGAATGAAATACTTGGACCCTAATTAAAAAAATTGACTTACTGACTTTAGGGCACAAATAAATATGTAAATATTAGAACTGCCGTGGTTTATAGTTGGGGCCATTCAAAAGAGAAGATATTTTATTGATCAGACAGAGGTTGCATGCAAAGGTGATGAATTTTATTGAATAAATTTTATATCTCCTTTTATTGTGATTATATCATTTCTACTTTTATCTGTTTCTATTCTGGTTTCATAATCTTATTTTACCTAATGAGTTTTATCACATTTTAACCTGATATGGTCATATGACTAATCAGTTAATAAAGGGTACTGGAGTGAAAAGTCACTGGATGGCAATCCAGATGTTTCGTATGATGCTATATGTACTAATTTGAAAGTGTGAACCACTGCAGACACTACACCATTTGTGCATTGGGACTTCCTTCTTGAGAGAACCAAGGATATTGGAGAAAATATTTGGTTTGTGAGTGTCCCTCCTTCTTGAATGATTTGTTGTTGTTCAGTCGCACAGTCGATTCCGACCCCATGGACCAATGTCCGCCAGGCACTTCTGTCCGCCACCATCCTCCTCAACTCGCTCAGCTCTGTGCCCATTGCGTCCACAATACCATCTAGCCATCTCATCTTTGGCTGCCCCCTTTTTCTTTTGCCCTCCACCTTTCTCAGCATCAAGGCTTTCTCAAGTGAACTCTTCTCATTTGATGTCCAAAGTACTTTAGCTTCATCTTTACAATTTGACCTTATAAGGAGCAGTCAGGGTTGATTTCTTCTAAGATTGAACTATTTGTTCTCCTCGCTGTCCAGGGGACTCTCAAAACTCTCCTCCAACACTACATCTCAAAGCCATCTATTTATGGTGCTTCATTAGGCCTTGGAGATAGCATAACATGATAACCTGAACCAACGGTTACTTTGATCTTGTATTGAATGCTTTTGAATTTATTGCACATTTCCTGGTTTTTAATAATACTACTGGATGTCACAAAGTGTCCAGTTCAGTACAGTCTTAATGCATAAGGCACTGTCTTATTTTGTCTTTGTTCTGTTCCTCATGGGTTTTATTGGCTCTATTTAAAAATGAGATGCCACAAGCTTGTTGGAGGTATTTCACTTGTCATCTTTTTCCCATTGCCCATTTACTGGCCCTGTCCTGGAATGAAACCAGCAGTGATTATCACCTGTCCATGCTTTAGACATTCTGCTATTTCAGTTTGTGTTTCTTAGGAAGTCAGCTGGCAGTAAAGTCCTGACTTCCATCCACTAGGCGAGCAAAATGTTAGGTCTTGGTTCAGGTAATTTTGAGGGCCTTTTTAGTAGCTGCTTCCAGACTTTTTATTATTGAGGCAGCAGAACCTCAGAATTGGTGCCCGAACTCAAAATAGAACTGGATGAATAAAGGACAACAAAACTGAAACTCATTCTATACAAGATGTGGATGCGGCTGATAGATGGTTCAGTATTTAGGGAAAGCAGAATTTATCCTCCTTTGGGTGGAATTGAACTCCCTGGAAAGAGTGTTTCCCAGTGCTGGTTCTGATGCTTGCTTTGGCCATTCCAAACATGATTCCACTGCAAGGCTTTGAAGATAGCCCTTCATTTTGGTTCCATTTGTTGTTGTTTATAGTGTGATATTGGACACCTGCAGTAGTGGAGGCAGAACATATTTAAAAATGAATAAATAACCAAAATATTGTTGTGAGATCATTTCCTGTATTTTTAAAATAATATATCAGGTTACCACAATCTCTTTGAGGAGATTTGCAAACTGCATTTCAGATTATAAAGCTGACTTCTTTTTTTTTCCCCTTCTAGACCAATCAGAAAAAGGATCACCTCCTACACCTTCTCCGGATGGTAAGAGAAGATCTTTCACTGAATTATGTCCATATGAAATATTAGCTGTATGTAGACGGGATCCAGCTCTGCAGCATTCTCATAAGCAAATGCTTTCTGTGCTCTATATAGTGTGTTGATGTAGCATCAGGAAAAGGTAACTACTTGGTCATTGGAGAATTCCTTCATGTAAATTCACACTTTGCTTTTTCCTGATTTTGATCAGTATAGTGGCAGGTGTAGGAAGGAAGATGGGAAAAACTGTATCAACTCCTGGTTTGTTTCTAGAATATATAAGATTTGGCTATTTTATATTTTAAGTAGCCTAAAATGATACATTGAAAAATGGTATGGGTAGATGTAGAAGGAGTAAACAAGAACTTGCTGCTAGGAACTAGAGTGAACCTGCAGAAAATGGTCCCAGAATTGATTTTTTCTTTTATGTATACATTCTGTTTTCATTTGATTTAACTCTCCTGTTATGGTCTCTCTTCCATGCACCATTGTGTGCCAACATGCAATCATTTCCTATTCCATTCTGTGTACAATTTTGTGGGATAGTGTTTTAGTTTGGCTTTACACCATTAGTTGTGTATTTTGTCTTAGACTCTATATTGTTGACCCGATGAGCTGTCTTAGATTTTCCATCTAGATCTTTGTGTGCATTAATTATGATGTACAGTAAAACCCTGTACAACGATTGCATCACACAGCAACTAAATCATACAGTGATGGAATTTTGAATTATTATTATTTTTTTGCATCATACAATGATTTTAGTTGTTGTACAATGCAATCCTTTTCAGCTGTCTGTTTTCAGACCATGAGATGGTGGTGGAAGGGAACCTCCAGCCTCCCTGATCCCAAAGTAGAGATCCTGCTTGGGCTGTCCATTTTGAGATGGGGGAAAAGGAGCCTTTAGCCTCCCTGATCCCGAAGCAGAGAGCGAACACTGGCTGTCCATTTTGGGATCAGGGTGGCTGGGGGTGGAAGGACCCTCCAGCCCCCCTGATCCCAAAGTGGAGAGCCTGCCTGGGCTGTCCCTTTTGGGATCAGGGTGGGCGGGGGTGGAAGGACCCTCCCGCCTCCCTGATCCCAAAGTGGAGAGCCCACCCAGGACACAAAGCAGCCCAGTGCTCTTAGCCAACGGGATCCACAGAGCCCTTGCCATTTTGAAATGGCAGGGGGGCCACTTAGAATCCCTTTCAATAAGAGCACTGGGCTGCTTTTGTCCTGTGATGCAAGTTCCCAAGGGGAAAGGAGCCCAGTGCTCTTCGGGGGAGCCATCTACGGAAGTCCTCTTGCTTTGAAACAGGAAGGGGACCTCCATAGATGCCTTCCTCGACCCCCGCAGGGCTGCCTTTGTCCTGGGAACACACTTCCAAGGGGAAAAGCAGGGCAAAAATCGTTGTATGAATCATCCCATAGGGAAAATCGCTATACGATACATGTATTTCATACAACGATGGACCCCTTGGAACCAATTAAAATTTTTATATGGGGTATTACTGTATTTGCCTTTTGCATTCACAGCTGTAATGATTAAGGAATGAATTCCTCTTTTTTTGTATTTATTGGTGAAGCCACTCTGTTTCATTTCAAACTGAAAATTCAGCTTCCAGAATGCTTTGAAACGGAAGCTGCTTCAATCAAAGTATTTAAAGCAGGGTTTTTTAAAAATAAAATGAACATATAAACAATCTGCTCTGAGTAGAATATATTTTATGAGAATTAATGTCTTACTGTTTCACTCCATGTTTATCTGAACTACAATTATTGCACCTAAGAGTGAAAATTATCCCAAATTAACTACCAAGGAGTAATCCACATGTGTTCTGTATTATACAGCTACAATGCCCTTGGGAAGATTCCTGTCATTTTTGTATTCCATAGTGTTTAGAATATATATTTTCACCTTCAAGAAACACTTCAGGCTTCTGGATACCCATGCCCAGGCAGTCTTCCTGGCCAATCTGCTCACAGTGTCTTTGTCTGTGAAAACCACCTCTCATAACAAGGCATTTGCAGCCAAGGGAAAAGTTAAGAAAGGAGATTTAGGGGAGTTGTGTCAGGGTAGGAGAGGTAAGAGGAAGAAGAACTGTGTGTTCTGACATCATGGAACAAGGCACCTCATGCCATCCCTTTCCATATTCCTTGTGGCTGATAAATGATCTACACTATGGAACTTCCAATGTCTTTTTCTCTCCAATCCAAAGTCATGTATTGCACATGAAATTCAGATCCTTGCCCACCCACACGCACCCACTCCTTTTCATAAAATATAGAGACAACATGGGTTCTGATCAGGAAATATAAAATCATATCACACCAGTGGTGGGATGTCAAAAATTTTACTACCCCACCGTGATGTCATCACAGTATGGGCAGAGCTAACATCATGATGTCATGTCATGGGCGGGGCCAAAGAAAAAATACAAAATAATAAAATTAGGGAGCTTCAGGCTATAGGGAGCTTCAGGCTAGCAGCTTCTCTTCCTCCACCCCGTTTGGGAGGACAACAAGGAGGCCGTGCATATGTGCCAAGCACTAGGCATGCATGCACACCAAGTGCTTGGCATGCATACGCAGTGGGGGAACAAGTGAAAAGGTAAGCCCCGAAGGTGGTTCCCCCCAAAAGCTGCTATAGGTTCTCTGGGACACTGGGAAAAGTTACTACCGGTTCTGGAGAACTGGTGAGAACCTGTTACATCCCATCACTGTATCACACATATTGATCCTTGCTGGTATTTGGGAAGTGACAGATATCTGAGACCAAAGTGGCCGCTGTCCATTTTACCTCAGTAAACAGACTCAGGGGTGGTGGTTGTCATTTCATCCCATTCTGTTTAAGGCTTTGCTGTGTAACACGTCTGAAATGTTGTTATCCCCACCACATCTGCTCACCATAGGAAAAGCACATCTTTTCCCAATGCCTGGCCATTTCCTACCTTCACGCTCTAATCCCCCCTCATCTGCAAGCATCCTGGAAGCATGTCCTGTCTCTTCAGTGAAAGAAACAGTGGTTCCTGCTTACCAGACCTCTAATTCTACTGCTGTGTATGTTAGCAAAACCAATACTTCTACTGCTGCTGCTGCTATTTCTGTCACCACCACAGGTTTACTTTGGGGAGTTTTCATAATGTAGCTTGTGCTTATTCAGTTGTTCAACATTCCCTTGGAGTGTGGGTGGAAAAATATTAACATTATTTTCAAGTTGAAGTAACGTTGGGTGGAAGCATTTCTCTTGTGACATGGATTTTGTAATCTAGAAATGCAGTGCAGTAGACAATGGGGGACTACCATTGTGGAAAGGTTCTTCTTATTTCAATATAAAAGAAAATGAAACAAAGATTTGAGACTGAAGGTGGCAATCATCGTTGCAGTGCTGGAAATCTTTGCTTGGCTAGCAGAGTGTATGAAAGGAGACTATGGACGCTGAACCAATTATAACAGGCTTAAACAAATAATTTATAGTGTGTGGGTGTGTTTTATGTGTAACAGAGTTTTCCCTTCCTGTGGTTAGAATCAGCCTTCAACACATGGCCAGCCCACACAGTTGACACACCTGGCAGAAACCCCATCTCATTTGAGTAGAACATGTGAAAAGACCCTGTGGTGCTCCTTATTTTGGGTCCTGCACTTTTCACTCTTGCTAGCTCTGTCACCTTAAACAGATGATAATAACTAGTACGTGAGATGAAAAGAGGTTTTCTGCAGATCATGGTGCTGTCAAAGGGATCAGGGCTGACTAGCTTGTGCTGAAAGTTCTTGATTTTGTGGTAGTTGGTAAGATATCATGCAAACATGGCTATGGCTACAGCCCCAGTAAAACGGAAATAATGAAAGTTGTTTATTTTGCTCTGAAGTTCTACAGATCCCTGGGACAGGAAGCTATTATAAATGATAATGAAGATTATGTACCCCTAAATCTGAAGTCTGTTTCACAGAATCTTGGAAGTGGGCTAATGTAATCATGAAATTCTTCGCCTGGTCTCCCCGTGTCCCCCACCCCTGGAGGTTCACCTGTATCATCATTTTGCAGTGTTGCCACTGAATGCACGTCAGAAAGTCTGACAGGGTATCTGGTGCTCCAGTCTATCATATTTCCACTTTAGTTAATCTATAGATCTTTTAATGCTTGCCTATTGCACCCCGACAGTGATAATAAGATAACTGTACTTTTGTCACTGCAGAGATATTTCCACCAAGCAACTCCTCCCTCACCATTCACATGGACTCAAACTCTTCCAGCATTCAGCCACTCAACAGCACTGCTGCTCAATCTCCGCTCACACACTCCACCACCACGCATGCACCAACAGGTTTGACATGTTCTTCTCTGTGACCCAGAGAATCCAACAATTAGTAATTTGTTTGGAGCACAATATTATTTGTATGGTTGAATATTACTAGAAAACAGGAGCACATGCTTTTGCTGCAGTATAATGTTGTATAGTTTTAGCCTGGTGGTAACAAATTGAAACTTGTATATGGGCTTGCATGCACTGGTCCTTTCTCCAGATGATGCTCTGGTTAATCTCAGATTTGTCAAGTGGAGTGGCAATGTTTGAAGGAGACAAGATGTTGGACTGCTTAGTTGAGACTAATTTGCATAACCCTGAATATTTTGTGTGTTTCTATTTTCCCTGTATGGACCTATTTCTTGAGCTAGTCTATTGTAGAATATACTTTGGTCCTATAGTTTTGAAATGTCAAGTTAGTGTTTATCTCAAAGCTTCCAAAACACGCCTTTTAGTGTGAATTCTAAAGATTGAATCCAGTGTAAAGGCTGGTTGTGATAACCTGCTTGTATGTGGTTAAGGGGAATGAGTTTTTAAATGACCCTAGTATTGTGAATTGCACATCATTCTACTTCTATACCAAGAAATGTAGTCCTGATTTGACTGTCTCATGCTAATGTTGAAAAAAAAATCTTGAGAATCCCAGTATTAAGAATTCATAGTTTTTTATTTAAATAATCCTACATCCATTATAGTATATTTTAAATATCAAAATCCTGAAAACGTCAAGCATTTTTGCTTTTTAATAAACAATAATTTAATAAGAAAGATCTACTTTACAAGATCTTGCAACTTTTGTCTTTCAGTGGGATTTACTTATTAGCTCCAGGGCTGCTTGTTGAGTATGTTTTTGTGTGATTCTGCCATACATGTACAGTTCTCTCATGGAAGTGTGAACCAAATAAAGGTCTTCTAACAGTGAAATATGTATGCTTGAATTCATGTGCAGTAGCACCTGTATAATTCTAGCAAGTATGTATTTCCTAAGCTGAAATAAGAAGCTATGGTCATTTTGGCCATTTCTGTTTAATATAAAAAGTGTATTAACATGCTTTTTATGTACAAACAAGGGAAGTATTTACCATACTTGCCTTTTGAGTATAAGATGTGTCTCATTTTTATACACATATTTAAGGAAAAAATAATATTCTACAAATTTTTCATGAATTTCCAAAATGATTTATTCTAATAACTGTATAGTCATTCATATCTACAAAAATGTAACTATGAATCACTGTAGTTAGGTCTATTTTAATCTTCATCCTCAAACCCCAGAAATTCATGTCCTTTGGAGGCCCCTTCACCAGGCTCCAGCTGCCACCGATCAGCAGGAGTCATGCAAAGGGGTCTTTAAAGGAGCCCTCTTGCCCTGCCGATCCCACCCCCTGGGTCCTGGTGATCAGTGGCAGTGGCCCCTGGTGACCAGTGGCATTGGGATCGGCAGGGAAAGGGTCTTCTAAAGGAGCCCTCTTCCCCTGCTGATCCCACCCTCCCCAGCTCCTGGCAACCAGCAGTGGCTGGAGCCGGGCAAGGGGCTTCCAAAAGAGCCCTCTTCCCCCCTCCCCAGCTCCTTTAGAAGCCCTGTCACCTGGTTCCAGCTGCCACTGATCCCCAGGAGCTCGGGAGTGCAGGATCAGCAGGGGAAGGGGGATCCTTTGGAAGCCCCTTGCCTGGCTCCAGCCACTGTTTGTTGCCAGGAGCTGGGGAGGGCATGATCATCAGGGGAAGATCCCTTTGGAAGTCCCTTCCCCCACCGATCCCGCCGCATCTGGTCACCAGGAGACAGGGAGGGTGGGATCGGCAGGGGAAGAGGACTCCTTTGGAAGCTCTTTCCCCTGCCAATCTCACTGCTTCTGGTCGCCAGGAGCCAGGGGAGGGTGGGATCGGCAGGGGAAGAGGGCTCCTTTTGAAACCACCCTTTGCCCAGCTCCAGCCACTGCTGATCAACATGATAATTTTGATTACTGGCACACATGACACATTTTTCAAGTGAATTTTAAGGGGGAGGGGAGTGTGTCTTATACACTGCCAAACATGGTATTTGTCTTGAAATAGTTCCACTCATTTAGAATGAGGGTCATATTAATTCTCTATTTCCAGCTGATTTTATAGAACACTTAATATTAAAACAAATCAACAGACTCTGCATAATTAAAATGAAAATCCCTAAACTAGGGGGGAAGCAGGAAAGTACAATGGACAGAAAAGGTTACAATGTAATTTAATTAAATGTTTTTGTTAATATATGATGCCATAATTTTTTGTACTGTTTGTAATAATAGTTCCTCAAAAATAGGACCCATCAGTTGTGCTTGGATAGAAATTAGACTATCTTCTAAGAACCACCTTCTTGCCTCTGCTCTTGTTTAACAATGAGGGTATCTATTTCCAGTTAACCAAAATGTAGCAAACCATCCAAAACCTTCACTAGGCTTAATCCAACCATGGTTAGACAGAAACTAACATTAATAATTACATTCTTGACGTCAGCTTGATTTCAACGAATCACAATTACCATTAAGCAAATCACAATGTTCATTAAGTTTAGAATCAAAATCAAAGCCTACTTCTCCTTGAAACTATTTCAGGTGAAGATAGTAAGTGTGGGAGGGAGTTGCCCAAAGCTTGAAGTATGTCTAGGTTTGTTCCCATAATAATTAACCACCATTTTTCATGAAAGCCATCGTGTTCACTACGATGTGTTCTAAAGTAGGTGCATAGGCTTGTATATTAAATTCACATTAGCAGCCCAAAACCTAGGCATGTTTTCTCAGAAATAAGTCCCACCATATTGAGCAGGGGTTAGGGGCATGCTGGCTATGCTAAAAGGGCGCTGGACAGGGAGCGAGGGGCCAGCACCTATGGGGGGGGTACTGTATATTGTCATGGATTGTAGCCATCAGGTATACTTCTGCCCACCTCTGGGGGGACACCAATCACTGGGGCGCACCAGGACTTGTCTTTATGTCCCAAATGGCCAGCATGGGCCTGGCAGGGCTTGCATCTAAGTAAGGACCCATAAGATTATAGCTTGAGAAGTCTAATTTTGTTTTTAAAAGGAGAAATATAGCTATACTTCAAGATTGTTGCCGTTTATGAAGACATGATTGCAGCTATTATCAGATGTAATGCCAACATTCTCTTTATTCCCTAGCAGGTGATCCAGATAATTCTTCCATGTATGCCGGCATTTCAATATCCACTGACACGCCAACAAAAATCTATCAAGTTCCTGCAGACACCACCTCTAGTCCAATAGGTGACAAACTTGCACACATTTAACAGCAGTCTTACCAGTGCATGCACACAGCTTTGAATGCTGCTCATTTTTGTTCAATCATTTTCCTGTGCAAGTGTCACAGAAATAAATGAGGCTCATACAAGAACTGATTCCTAAGTCTGACTCCAGTCTTAGACTCTGGACTAACAGCTAGAACTGACTCCTGGGATAGGAGAACTGAGATACTGATGCATCCATACTGGTTTCCTTTACTAAAGGATTGCCACTATCAAAGGCTACACTTAGAGAGAGTGATTTAAACGTGGAAAGCAGCACCAAAAAAGCCCATTTGCTATTACTGAGATTCAATATAGAGCTCATATAGCTGAGATAGATTGAAAGGTTAAGCTTCCATGAAAAATAAAGTCCTGGCCACCTTATCAGGCATTCTAATAGAATTCAAATATTCTCAATAAAGTCTAATTTTATTTCAGTAACACTTGCACAGGAAGCCTTTCTCGTGGAACTGAATTAAACAATCACTGTAATTTTTACTATAAGGATGCTAATTGTAGAGTAGTGTGTTCCAAAGACATCACTGTACTGAGATGATGGCTGGCCATCAGGAGTCTTAGCTAATGTCTGGCATCTATAGGATGCAGTTTACCATGTTGTTCCCAGTAGCCACAACATCAGTAGAAACAAACCATGCATCTAACTGGAGAAGCTGCAACTTCCCCAAGGTAACTAATGCAAGCCAGTGGTGTCTGATATGGACAGGAAGGTTTGTGCCTGTTGAGGAGCAAAAGCCACACAAGGGGGCAAACTGAATGCTGGACCTCAAGCATGCCAGATGTTGGTCAGTATCTGGTCCCATTTATGAGCCCTAAGATGCAAGTCACATTAAACCTACCAGATCAGAGGTTCTAAATCAGGGGTTCTCAACCTTTTCAAGTCGGGGGCTTGGTCATGCTCCCTCAAACAGTTGAGGGGCGCACACTATTTATGGCTGCCGTAAATGAGTCCACAACTGTTGTGAATGCACTAACGATGGCTGTAGGCTTATTTACGACTGTCATAAATGCATTTATGGCTGTTGTAAACACATTTACGATAATGTAAATGAGTCCGTGGCCAATTCTGGTGGCAGCAGCGGCTGGAGCAAAGGCGGGGCCCAGATAATTTGGTCCCATAGGTTGAGAGCCCCTGATCTAAATCATCATCATTCCTGATTTTAATTTATTCATTCATTCACTCAGTGTCTGTCCTGTCCTTTTTAGTTCACATAGTAGTAATAGTTCTTACAAAATGTTTGTTGATCTGGTAATCTGTTTGCTTATCATACGTAAATTCTCTTTTGCTCATCATACATAAATTCTGTTGTGCTCATCATACATAAATTCTCTTTTGACTAACATTGAGCAGTGCTTAACTCTTCTCTTCAGGATGTATGCACCGAATAACATTCTCTGTGTTTTTCTTTTCTTTTTCTTTTACAGCATCCACTACTTCCAGGGACTGCAGTAAGTGTGTACTCTACGTCCAGAGGATGAATGCTGTCTTTTACCAATAAAGAAACCCAAACATACAATTTATTAAAGTCTTTATTAATTTCTTTGGTTAATTTCCCCATTAAGTCTCTAAATGCATAATAAAATAGATATGTAACTTGATTTAGTCATGAATAAAAATGGCATTACTAAAAAGTAAATAGGAAGATTTCTGCAAATTAGAAAGCAGGCACAAGTTTAAATTATTCCTCCAAGGGTTATATCTGTGTTTGCAATACATGTCAGCAGAAAAATTAGAATCGATATGTCTTATAAAAGTCTCATTTATGTCTAGGGATGCTCTTGCCCTTACTAGATCTTAGATCTTTACCTAAGCCAAAATATTGTCCCCCCTCCAAAAAAAAAAAAAAACTAATCAAAATTTTCATGCGGTAGAACTAGGAGACATGCAGTGGACTATGTTGATATTCCCCAATTATAAAATATCCCGAATTTAACATTTCTTTGCTAACACTTCTGACATAGGCTGTTATAGGCCATTCTGTGTCCAGTAATATGACAGAATCTAGAACATGCATTCAGTGGTGGAATGTCAAAAAAATTCCTACCCCACTGTGATGTCACCACAGTGTGGGCGGAGCTAACATAATGAAGTCATGAAGTCATGGGCGGAGCCAATGTCATGATGTCATGATGTTGTGGGTGGGGCCAAAGAAAATAAATAAATAATAAAATAAAATAAAAATAAGCACACACACACACACCTATTCATCCTCCCCGCTTGGAAGGAAAGCAAGTGAAAAGGTAAGCCCCAAAGGTGGTTCCCCCCAAAAGCTGCTCCGGGACACTGGGAAAAGTTACTACCGGTTCTGGCGAACTGGTGCGGACCTGTTACATCCCATCACTGCATGAATTTTCTTCTTTTAGTCCATTTGTTACATGAAAATATAGATTTCATTGGTCAGAATACTCTTTTGCTGTACAGGTACCTTTCCCACACACTCCCTTTTGCTGAACAACCAAACATTTGCAAAAGTAACTTATGAGGGAAGGGAAGTCACACCCAAAGACAAAAACAGGAACATATTATTTTGAAGGGAAATGATAATCTTGCCCAGAGAGGATTTATTAAGTAAACAAAATTTACAAAACTGTTAATTCTGGAATTGCTCAAATCTTCTTGCATAATGGAAGGGAAATGATGTGACTTACAAGGGGAAATTGCCACTTAATAGTCCCTGCCTGACTGGCTTCTTGGTCACATACCATTTGTGTGTGGTGAGGAATCCTATCAGTAACTTAATTGCCGCTATGAGTTAACACCATTTCCTTCTGCCTAGGTATCTATGGTAGAAGATTTTGGCCAATGGTACAGTATTAATTGGATTTAGGCCATTACAATTATTATGTCTTTTATTCAATCAACACATGAATAATTATAATAGCAATGTTGCAGAGTACAAAGTGTTTCAACATTACTTTCTTTCCCATATCTTAGGTGGCATTAGTATTTCAGTGACAGATTATAAGTATATGAATCGCAAAAGTAGAGCGAAAGTTAACATTATGGGAGCTACAGATCTGCAAGACGTTAGCTGCACATCATTATCACAATCAAAGCATCATGATGAATGTCATTGGAACAATTCCTCACAGAGTCTAACTGGACTTGATGAATGTAATATGTACGAAGTACAAGCATGGTTTAATGGATGCAATAAAACAACAGAAATTACAGTCCCTCCTGGTAAGCACATTTCTGCAAATGTTTATATTTACAAACTATCCAAACCACAGTGTTGGAGTATTGGAGGAATATATTAAAAATTATCTCATGAGGAACATTGAAGAACTATTTACATCTTGGCTGAAATCTTGTTGCATAGCACAGTAAGTCAACTTACTATGTTAAGCAACAGGATTTCAGCCCTGTTCTGCATGCTAATTAATCTACACTTATTACTTGTATTTAAGGGATTCAAACAGTCTCTACCGTGAAATCTTGAATGTGTGTTTCTTTCTGTGTGTCCATTTGCTGCACAGTTTAAAATTATAGATATATATGAAGCCTAGGTAAAATGCAAAATAAATTATAATGTTAAAATAATTAAAATATTTGTGACCACAGCTACTTCTATCACACACATTTACTAGATCTTCTTTTGTACATGTGGTGGGGGATAAATTGTATACATATAAATGCTGAATTTCTCCATATTCACAGAAAACTTGTCCTGTATCCAAGTAACCCCATTATTTTTTATTATTCTTTGATCTTCCTACTTTGCTTTGAAGTTTATTATGTGTCTTCTAGTTGGTTTAACTCATCCTGGTGTGAGACATTCTTTGGCATTCAGCAATTGTTGTTTTTCTCTCTATAGGTTTAGCCTAGACTAAGGGTCCTCAACCTTTTTAAGACTGTTGAGGAGCTGGACTGGTGGTCCCCCCACCAGCACCAATGCCAAAGGTGGAAGCAGCAACCACCCTGAACCCACCACATCCCCCAACCTCACCCCTCACCCCCATACCGCTCCCCTGCTTACCAGTCTGGAGGAGCTGCATGGCATGAGTGAAGGAAATGCGTCTGCAGCCATCAGAAATGTGCCCAAGGCCACTTCTGCTTCCTTCTGCCACCGCTGCCTCAATCCTTATCTTCTCTGCTTGGCTTGTTGTGTCCCTAATGGCAATCTGTAGCAGAGCAGGTGTTGTAAGGCTCACAACAGCCACTCTGCTGCAGAGTGCCATTAGGGACACGCCAAGTGGAGGAGACAAGGATTGAGGAGGAGGAGGTGCAGGCCAGATGTTTTGGTGCCATGGGCCAGATCTGGTCTGCAGACCATAGGCTGAGGATCCCTGGCTTAGATTATCCAATTTAGACCTTGAGCAGTGTGCAGAAAACATTCCCTCAATTTTAGCCATCATCTAGGGTGGTGGTATCCATGAAGTGGATGAATTGGGTTCTGAATTACCTTATTTAGCTCATTTTGTTGCAAGTACTTCTCAACATACTTCCAGAGGGGAAATGCCAACCAAATAATAGACTTTTTCAATGAGGGTAGGTTTCAGGAAGCCAGAAACAATCCTGCGTGAATTTATTGAGATCCTTGCTCTGCATGTGCTGATGTATACCACACAGAGTAGCAGAGGGATAAAGCTGTTGTTCTTCTTTTTTATGGGTGTGCACCCTAGTCTGATCCAGCCAGTTCCCTAAATATGTTATTTCTGGCAGCAACTTTCTGTTTGGTGTTCAGAGAATGTTTTGGTCCAGAGTGATGCCCAAATAATTTGGGGTAGGTCAATGTTCCACAATCTTGCCTTCCCAACTAACTCTGAGTTTCCCCTCTGCTTTTGTGTTCTTTAAGTGAAAGACACAGACCTGCGTTTTTAAAGGGCTTGGTTTCAGCAGGTTATTTTTATAAAATAAGAAAGGATGTTCTATTACAATGGATAGCTGGTGCTCAATAGACTGAAAAGTTTTCTCCTGGATTTTCATGGCAAGATAGACTGAAAAGTTTTCTCCTGGATTTTCAAGGCAAGATTGATTATCAGCATAAGTGATACTCTTGGAGTATGGAAAATATGCCACATTCCTGGAGTCTTGGGAAATATATATTGCAGTGAAGAAGAGGCATGTGATCTCTGCAGAAACAAATTTAGTTTTGAGCAGAATAAAACTAAGTATCTGTGATATCGTTCTACATGGGGTGGAAATTCCCCAATAATTTTACAGTATTCTCTTGAAGAACATAGCATTGTGAATGAATTAATGGAATTCATGTACCAAAAATTTTAAGCATTGAATGGATATTCAGCCTCATGCTACCTGATTAAAATTAATCCATATTTCATGATGAATAACCTTTGGACTATAATATATCACTGAAACCTATCTTTGGATAGATTTTTCCTCATAAAACATTTTATTAAAATCCATTTTAAATAAAAAAATACCTGGTCTTCATCACCATGGTTGGTGTACTATTTGTTTTGGGGTTATATCTGAATACAGCATCCTTTTCTTTGAATCAGTGTTCAGCCTTATCAATAGCTTCCAATCTTTCTAGCTGCTTCTTACCATGTTAAGACCTGTTATAGTATTTATCCAGTGGGTTATTTTCCTTTTGTATTCTAGCATGCTAGTGAGACATAAAAATATCTTGTTAATATCATGCAACATAGAAATTATTATCAGGAATGGAGCCATGACAGTGCTGACATCCTTCTGGCTGCTACAAAGCAACGAGTAATAAAATGAGGGGTTTTAAAAATAGAAAATAATATTCTAGATGTGGGAACAATTAACCAAGATAAGAGAACAATGTAAGAGAATCTGGTAATTGCCTGCTATTGTGGAAAATCTGGTACAGTACTTGCCTGTTGAACTAGAGGGGCCCCTCAGGAAAAAATGAAATGGCAACATTAATACAACCATTATCTGAGGCAGCGGTTGTTTTAGAACAAAAATGGGGAAATTGTCTTAAAGGACCAAATGAGCAGACTTTTCTATAATGAATTTTAAGTCCAGAACATTAGCTAAGGAGTTAAAAATACAGACCTCTTATTCAGAAATGTTGGAAGAAAGAGAAGTCTCTATTTGATATGGTTGCAGTTGTATATATATATATTTAAAAGAAACCAGTTTTTTATACAGCTGCAGATTTTAATGTTTTTAATAGTCGTTCGAATAGTCATAGTAATTCACAATCACAAATCAAAATAAAGATGTGCATTGGATAAAGTATTTTTACCTCCTTGCCTGATGGTGTTATGGGAATAAAGATTGGATGCAAAAACATCTTTTCTAACAGATGTTATGTGCTCTGTTACATAATAATATTTATGTTATGCCTTATTTATGTTTTGTTGTTGCACTTATATTTGAGTTTGTAAGAGTGTATTGTATGCTACTTATGTTGTTAGTTGCTCTGAGTTGCTTCGGCAAATTGAGCGGCATACAAATCCAGAAACAAATACAAAATACAGATATGTCCTTGAGTAGCAGAAACTCATATCTAGGGATGCAAGATCTCTAAGCATTGAGTCCTCAGCATTATCCTTGAGTTATCAGATGGATCTACTGAGCTCTGCTGCCGGCTCCTGTATATGTATCCCACTTCATGTGAGTAATATATGAAGGAGGTTTATGTTTTTCTCAGGCATGATAGGGCATACATTTTTCTTAAACAGAAAAATGTTCACCTAGAAAAACTGCCATAAGTAAAGCCACCTCAGCAAATTTGTGAATGGGCAAGAAATGAAAGATATTAGGTTACTCTCTAACCCAAAGATGCTGTTGTAATTCTTAGGAATAAATAATGGGTATTATCTAAACAGGGTTACATATCCTGTTGGTTGAAAATGAAACACAAAACATGTGCTTAATTCTCTTCTCTTGAAATTTGTTAGGGTAACAATCAAAGACTTAACAGCAGTTGAGTTGTATCCCCATCTTCTCAGTGGAAATCTAGATGAGAGTTCACTAGATTTCTCAGGTGTACCAACTTTTAAAGACTAAACAATAATCTTTATTTTGCTTTCACATAGGTGGACACTAAAAACCAACCAACCATGCTGAATAACTGGATATACAGGGGTGTAAAATTGGGAAGTCTTTGCAGACCATGGAGATGCACAAATTCATCCAGCATTTATCTGAACTGTGAATGACTAATACTGAAATTGATTTTTTTCTTCATTTTTCAGTTGGAAGGGATTTGAAGGAACATGACAAAAATGACACCAGTGTGACTTTAGTATGGAAACTTGAAGGTTTACAATGTTATGGTTTTAAATATTCCTATTGCTGTTATCTGCAGGGTAAGATTTTAACAAGCTGTTTAGATCTCTTTCTTAATTTGAGGGGGAATTAAATTTACCTGGAAACTTTGGGTTTTATTTTACTCCTGTGTATGAATGGGAAAGAAACACATTTAAACATAAGGTGGGAAAGAAACACATTTAAACATAAGAATTGTAGCTGCTCATTGTATGCAAAGATGCCTGTCTTTTTTCAAACATTTCTGTTAAAAATAGCATAGCCATAGTTTTTTCATCTCTGGTGTTAACAATATTAGCCTCCTGGTGCCATGACATCTTACAATTTATTATTATTATTGCAGCTGAGAAGTCCTCTGATAATTGTAGGGAGAAATCGAAGGAAAACTCAAAAACACTGCTTAATTTATCTCCCAATAAGAACTATACTTGTACATCAAAAATATTTTGGAAAGAAAAAGAAGTGCATCAAAAATCCATCCAGATAACAACAGATATTGAAAGTGAGTATGATAATACAATTTTCCTGCACTTTACCACTTACAACACTCTCTTTCATCTCAAAATATAAAGTAGAAGTGTGGTGAGCACAGCTATAAATAAAATAATCTTATTTGGATTGTATGAGTTATTGTCTGGTTTTTGGACTTATTACCCACTATGGTGATGGAGTAGACTGTGCAACCAGCAAGATGACGCTGAGTGTTGGGTGGTGGTAAATAACCTGACTCCCTAAAGGGCCCAATGGCTACGGGTGGATGAGTCCTTTTAAGTTGGGTTATGGTCCCCTCAGTAGAAGAAATGACACTGGAAACCGTCAGATTTGGCCCAACAGCAAAATGAGCAGAGAGCAATGATGGGGTGTTACCAGTTCACACCGGTTTGCCCGAACCGGTAGCACCCATCAGGAGGAGGTTGCGGGGGTGGTGGTAAACTCCCGGGCAAACCGGTTCGGTCACCTCTCTGGGCCCCCTCCAGAAGCATACTTCTGGGTAGGCAAAATGGCTTCCTGGAACTGTGCATGTGTCAAACCTCTATTTGACACATGCACAGTAAAAAATAGAACTGTGCATGCATCAAATAGAGGTTTGACGCATGCGCAGTTCCCAGCAGCCATTTTGGCTGCCGGGAAAGGAGGGGCATGGGGAGTGCCTGAAGAAGCAGTGGCGGTGGCAGCCTTTCCGCACCTGGTCCTGCCACCCCGCCAGGATGCTGTGCTGTTCTGGCGGTTTACTGCCACACCTGTTTGCCGCTGCGCCGCTGCGCCACTGCACTGCTGCGCCACCACTTCCAAAGGTAAGTGAGGAGTTTGTGTTTTGGGTGGGTGGGTGGATTTATTTGTGTTTGGGTGGGTAGGTGGATTTTTATTTAATTTTTATTTTATTTATTTCTTTATTTTATTTATTTTATTTATTTTATTTATTTACGGGTTTGTGTTGTGGTTGGGTGGTTGGGTGGGTTGAGGTGTGTGTGTGTGCGTGTGTGTGTGTGTGTTTATTTTAATTTTATTTTTTAATTTTTTTAATTTTTTGGCCCCGCCCACAACATCATGATGTCATGATGTTGGCTGCGCCCCCACTGTGATGACATCACGGTGTGGTAGTAAAAAAATTACCATCCCATCACTGGCAGAGAGGAACCACTTCACTATTCTGATTCTGATTCCCTATTATCACGGAGGTGGAAGAGGCCATGTCAGATGGACTGGCTGTGAAGGTGGACCTTGTTAATACCTTCAAGGCTGTGGTAGTCCATTGCAGTCCCAGTGTTAAGTCCTGCATGTCTCATTTCATACGTGCAGCAGGAGATGGCTCTGTAGTCACAGTGTGTGGGCCATTTCATGGCAAGCTTGGATCCACCTTTAACAAATTCACACCAGTGGCATTTTTCCTGTTTATCAATGATTATCAATGTATACTCGGATACAAGTAACATCTGATGATGACAATGTGTTATTGCAGGGGGAAGTAACATCTGAGCAATGTGCAGAATGTAGCCTGTGGAGATTCCATTTTGGCCTCTAGTGGCTACTAAGCAAGCTCCACCCCGTTACTGAAGTCCTGCCCTCTGGGTCTTCACAGTCTACATCCTGTCCCATTAGAGTTCTAAATTCAGTGTCAGAATGTAATCGTGGACTCAGCACTGGTTCTGTGCTTCTTGGTGTTCTCTGTGGGTCCCTTCTTTCAGATATGCATCCTCCTCACTTCTATGTGTCTGCTGAGCTTTCCCCCTGTAGGCTTAATATGCCTGTTGGTCAAGAAAGAGAGTCTGCTGCTAAGACTCCTTGCTTTGGACACCAGTATTTGAGTAGACAAAGCCATATTTTAAAAAGGCATGAGCAGTTGGTTTTTCATTGCCCAAAAGGTGACATTGGTGGAAGGCCACCAAGGCAACCTAGGCTCACAGCATAATAAGAGGGAGCTTATTCAACCCTACCATGGTTCCATTTGGCTTTTCTTCCATTTGGGTATCATTTACCTGTAGACCAGTGTTTCTCAACCTTTGGTTTTTTGGACTTCAATTCCCAGAAGTCTACCCAATTCCCCAAAGAACTGATCAGCCAATACTGACTTAGTACATTTTGGGGGGGATTTCCTTTATCAGAACCATGCAAACCTGAAAATGTTACAATACAACATAATGCAACTGCTATATCAATATCTTGGAAGAAGCCGAAAAAGACTGACAACAGCCGCATTGATGGGTACCAAATCATCATCAAAAATCAGAGTGCCATTGTATATAGTAAGTACACATTTACGGTAAGGCATATATGTAAACATATACACTGGTTTTTATGGCTGGAATGAATTTATCAGGTCTGAGGATGGAATTTTCTCAACTTGGTGTTTGTGAACAATCTTTTAGCTATGGGTCTGCTGTTCTCTAGTGTGAAAGTCAAAATTATATCTCCAAAAGCTTTGCCTCAATAGATTAAAATGTTTTAGCAATTGAAGTATATCTACTAGCAAAGCTACAGGGAACTACTGCTTTTCTGATGGCTCTTTTGAAGGTAAAGGTAAAGGTTTCCATTGCTTGATAGCCAATCATATCCAACTCTAGGGTTCAGTGCTCATCTTATCGGTTGTGGGTGACATGAACTAAGAGGGGCTATCATGGCTCAGTGGTTAGGAAGCTCACGTTAGCTGGAAGGCTGGTGAGTCAGCAGTTCGAGACCCGGGTACTGCAGGACAGATTGAACACCTGTCTCTGTCTCAGCTCTTGGGGACATGAAAGGACCCTCATCTGGGTGTTCCCTGAGTGGAGTTTCTTCCACAAAAATCCTTTCAACCCATAATATTTTATGACAAATTATTATTACAGTAATACCTCGGATAACACTAAGACTTGGTTCCACAAGTCTTGGTGTTATCCGATTTTAGTGTTATCCGATCCATGTTAAAATCCTATGGGATGGATCAGAGAACGTTAAAGCACCATAAAGATACATTGTAACCGCACAGGCTTTAGCAGTTGTTATCCGATCCATCCCATAGGACCTTAACATTATTCAATCCAATTCTCCTCCCCAGATTACTTAACGTTATGCGATTTTAGCGTTATCCGATCCAATTGTTATCCGGTGTTTTACTACTACTACTGCTGGTGGTGGTGGTGGTAATTAAGTGGAACTTGGTCTATTTCTGTCTTCAAAGCCCTAAGTTGTTTAGCTCTAGCTTAGGGGTGGCTAACCTTGCTGTTCCAAATGTTCTTGAACTTGAATTCCCAGAAGCTGGTGTGCTGACCTGGGCTTCTGGGAATTGAAGTCCAAGACCACCTGTAGCACCAAGCAAGTCTAGCTTATATGAAAGAGTACTTTATTTCTCTTTCAATATGATTGTAAAAAATCAGTGCTGTAGCAATGCAACAGGGCCTCAGTATGGAACTTGACCTGTGTTTCAGATGACAGCCTTATTGACCTTTGGTATGTAATGGAAGATACTGAGAACTCAACAAGCATTTGCTGGTGTAGTTCCATCACCAAATCTCATTTACTGCTGCACAGGTTATTTTTGATGTGAAACTCAGGAATACGAAGCAGTTAGGTATTTGATTACATTAACTTATGTCCATTCTGTTTCCTATTTTTTTTAAAAAAAAATCTACAGAAACAATGCTTTCTTCCTGTGAAAACTGTTATGTGGATGTCCCTAATATGGAACCTTACACAGTGTATGAGGTCAGTGTGTCAGCGTACGCAAAGAGACCAAACAAAAGCGAGATTGGGGGAGAGAAATACATGGAAACTATTCACACTGAAGCAGCAAGTAAGTTACATTCTATTAATAATACATTTTGTTAATATTATACTCACTTTAAAATTAATAATTATTTTTCTATTTTAAAAGATGCTGCATATATTGCTCTACTGTATAAATGCTGTTCAGCATATGAATTGCTTCACATACAATATTACCTGTATAGAGTATACATCCTTAAAGTTTACCTGCACCATTATCAGTTTTGGTGACATAGCTAATAGCAGTATAGACAGACAATTGTTGGCCTTAATATTAGGATTATCTCTTATTACTGAAGAGATATTGTTGCTTTCAGATGCCCTTCATGTAGCCAGGATCTGCTTCAACATGAAGTGATTATATATATCTGGAGTTCTGTATTAGGTGGCAGGTTTATTGTAAAGACTTGTACCTACTCCTGCTCCTGTGGTTAAGCTATCTGTAAAATTGCAGCCATTAAACATGATGGACCGAGAAATCCACCAGTGATATTATGTGCTCAGTCAAATCAATGTTTTGTAAGCCATTTCTGCCAAGAGGGGACAGCAAATAGTAAGATGTAGCTTTTAAATGGGTTCTCGAATCAGTAACCATATTTGGCATAGCGATTTTAGACAATGTGGGCTTGTTCTATGCCACATAGTGGAAAGCTTGGACAAGTACTTTAAAGGGTCTAATTTCTGATTTTAAATACTATTTCTCCCTCCTCCGTTAATATGTTTTTCTACTGTTTTATATAGCTCACAGCAAGTTTGGAAGTAATATTTTCAATCCCTACCATTGCTTCCTTTAAAACAATTTCTATCTTTTTAGGTTTTTTTTTTAAAGTTTGGACTTGATACATTATGTTTTTCAGAAGATATAGAATCATTAGGATGGTTCTTTTAAATAGGAACATTTTCATGTGGTCTGTGCGTGTTCATTGAAGTATTCTGTAGCTACTGCATAAACTTCTTGTCAGTACTTCAGGAAAACTGAGGAATCCCATGGAGGTGAATGTAGCATACTTCTGGGCAAGATGGTGGATTTGGACTATAGGCTTATTTTGGGCCTAAGTGCCTTCAAATGAGTAACGATACAGAGGTCGAAAGTATAGAAGGTCTAAAGAGAAGAGCCTTTGGAAAGTGATACACAAAAGGGGGAAATGTGGAGGCAAACAAAGATTAAATTATGTGTTTCTCATTTAGAAATGACTAAATGTATAAGAAAATTTGATAAATAATGGCTCCTGTGACCATCTTTTAGGGACTTTTTTTTTTAGCCCACAGTCATAGAGAAGGAGGCAATGGTGGCAGGCAGAAAACAGTCCTGAATTGATGCAGAACCATTATTTGGAAAGAAGAAAGTGCACACTGGAAAAGGATTTTCCTGATTACTGGCCAAAACAACCATGCTGAAGACATCACTTCAGAATCACCCTAGGATTGTGATGGCGAACCTTGGCACTCCAGGTGTTCTGGTACTTCAATTCCCAGAAGCCCTGGTCAGCAGGAGTGCTGACTTGGGCTTCTGGGAATTGCAGTCCAAGAACACCTGGAGTGCCAAGGTTCTCCATCACTGCCCTAGGACTCCTCCCCTCCCACTGCCACTTCCTACTGAGACAAGCAATCATGCAAAAACAAAACAAAACACAAATCATTCAAAACCTGAATCCAAAATGTGCCATAAAAAGGCCATATCTCTTGCTAGCCAAAGCAAAGACTACACTCTCTCCCGCCCCAGCAAAGAAGGACTTGGCTTACCTGCTATAAGTTTTACATTGCATTGTCAGCAAGATATACATTGAAATTGCACATGATAAATATAGACCAAACCATGAGATATTTTGCAATGTACTTGTGGTCTTTGCCTGCAATTCTTCATCCGTAAAATCAGCAGAAAGTCTCTTTTGTGGTAGCATGATAGAGTAATGGAGTTGTAAGCTTCCTATAAGACCCTTAACTCCAATTCTCTGTAGGAACCTAAATTAAAGTGCACCTGACAGATGACTGTTCACCTTTCTCTTGATTGCTTTCCAGAGATACAGTCAAACCTTGCATAACGAGTGTTTCGCTTAGTGAAAAATTTGCATAACGAGGAAGTTTTTTGCTAAGCGGTCTTTCCCTAAGTCGGACTTTCCCTATGGAAAAACTCGCACAACGAGCGTTTCTATGGGGAAAACTTGCATAGCGATTTTTTTCGCTATGCAAATTTTCCCCCTTCAAATGCTTGTAATGTGAATTTTTCCATAGGATTTTTGTTTGTTTCGCATAGTGAGCAAACTCGCATAGTGAGCAACCTTGGATAACGAATTAAATTTGTTATGCGAGGTTTTACTGTAGTTGGTTCCATTGTCATACTGATCTAACAGGAGATTATCCTGAAATTCAGCTGAAATCTGGTTTCCTGTTTGATCCCATTATTAAATGCCCTGCACTTTGGAGAGATTGAGAACAAATCCAGCTCCTCCTCTGTATGACGGACTTTCAAACATGCTACCACATCACCTCTTAGTCTCCTTTTCTCAAGGCTAAACATTCCCAAATTCTTCAGTCCTTCAAAATGCAGTTGAATTTTCACTCCCCTGATCATTCTTGTTACCCTCCACAGGACCAGTTTGTCTGTATCCTTCTTAAAGTAAAGTGTGTAGAACTCAAGATGTGGCCTAACCAGTGCCCAATAGAGGGGAACTAATACTTTATGTGTTTTGGAGACTCTACCTCTTTTAATGTAGCCTAAAATAGTATGTGCTTAATTTTTTTTTTCAAAAAATGCATTTTTTTACAGTTGGATCACACAGTTGGCTCGCAGTCAGCTTGGAAGTTACACTTAGGCTTTATTTTTGGACAAAGGTTTATATTAGGACTATAGATTTACTACTTACTGTCCTTGAACTTGCTTCAACTTCCTTTTGAGTATGCTGCAGGCAGGGGCACATGCAGAATCCATTATCCAAAAGCATTCTGCATTCATGGGTTGACAAAATGTGAGCACCAAAAACAGCTTGAGTGGGATGTAGTATGAGCCACCTAAGAAGGAAATCCATATGAATTTAGTGGGGCTTACTTCCAGATATATATGATTCTGCATCCCTCTTCTTTAAAGTTTAGAATTTAAACTGCCAAAATGAAACTACTTCTTGGCTTTGTCATTGGCCAAACTTAAATCCTCACCAGTATATATTTCCAGTAGTAACCGGCAGACTAGTAAATGAGCTGGATTCTATATCTCTCCACATTTATACAGCATGTTGTTATCCATCAGCAACCCCTCACTTGAGCATGTTGGTCTTACATTTAGTTATTCTGGCCCTCAGCCTATTCAGGATCCTCCAAGTGACATAGGGAAGGTTGAGTTCCTCAGCCATATCCTCATGTAATGTTATTCCTTGTTCAATGAGCTTCTTCTTCCATCTTCTAATTTGGTTTTGCTCTTTTGTACCCTCAAGAAAGTTTCTTCATGCCATAAAGCTGTTCCTGGATCTGACCTAGTGGACTTGAGGCTCATATCCATTCAGAGGATGTTGAAGGTCCTTCTCTTGCTTAGTTCTCTCAGCGTCCACTGCTACTTATCTTGAGTGGGGCAATACCAACAAGAGGCATCCTGTCACTACACGTATTGTTTCATTAACAGGTTCTGCAGCCTAAAGATTACTTTCATTATAAATTTGGATGTTTTTAAAAGCCAGGAAATTAAATCTTTCACTACCACCCCCAATTTAATGAATATGGGGTATTTCTTCTACAGAGCATGTAAAATAAAGGCTGTAACAATGTGTTTGTGTTTGGGTGAGAAGTGGCTAGCTGTTGGAAAAGGAAGGGATTTTTCTTCTGCTTGGGTCTTTGTGAATGGTCATAAGCACAAGAGAAGATCCTGCAGAGAAGGAATGGAACTAGTGGCAGTGATATTTTGGCTTTAAATTATTCCTCTTTTCCTCCCATGACTTTGAAAGGCTGTCTCAGGATGAAGGGAATCCCTTGAGATCTCTAAACAAGTAGTAGGTGGGGAGGCTGTAGGATCCTTAAAAAACAACTGTAATAATGGCAGTGACTGATGACATCATTCTCAATGCATGGTGTAAATGCAGGAGAACTTTAGCCCTTTGAATGTAAGCTTTTAATTCTTCTCTTCTAATCTATTCTGATTTTTCATAGAACCTACCCAGGTGAGACATATCAATGGAAGTTTGTCAAGTGAAGCAAACAATTATGTAATAATCAGATGCGCAGAACCAGCACATTTATATGGTCCTAGCAAGAGTTTTACCTTAGAGTATGATGATGTCAAATGGACAGAAGACAAGTGTTTCTTTAATGTGAAAGATCTGTATCACTTGAAAAGATACAATTTCACAGTAAGTTGCATAATTCTAATTTTGCCACTAAATCTCCTTTGCTTTGATATTAGATTGGAAATCTGCTGTGTATTTGTTATTTAATAGATGTTATTTCATTTCATTTCATTTACTTGATTTATATACCACCCTACACGGTAAAACTGACTCAGGGGGTTCACAGAATCAATACATATAACATTCCATAACAACAGCAGTATGATCAAAAATAATACAATATCGAACCAACCAAATACAATAATAATAAATATATCAAATAGAGGTGCCACAATCATAATAAACATATCATCACAAATCATAACGATTTCAGAAAATAATAGTACATAACATAGCAATGGGACAGAGCACCATACAGCAAAAAATAACAATACAATGTAGCAACATGATTGAGCAATACAGCAAGCAATACAATATAACAATGCCTCCGGGTGTTGGTAGGGTGGCCCGGAGGGGAGAGTGGGAGCATCCTTCCACCACCTGTGGCCAGCGTTCTTTTATCCTCCTCTGGCATTGATGGCAAGACCCAAAGGGGGTGGTGGGAATGACCCTAAACCACCACAGCTGGCAGCGCTTCTCCTCCTCTGGGTGTCAGTGATGGGGCCCAGAGGGGAGGGCAGGAGTGTCCTTCCACTGCCCATGGCCAGCGTTCCTTTATCCTCCTCTGGTGTCAATGGCAAGGCTTAGTGAGGGACATGAAGATAAAAAGAACATTAATGGTCATTTGGTGTTTAGAAACAGATTGTCCTAGGAGTAGCTTAATAGCATAATGATCTCCTGAGTGAATGACTTCATGCAACTTGGTAGAGAAGACTTTTCCTTCAGTTGAGAATAGGCAGAATGTCTATGTCTTCAGTAAATAAAAATAAATAAAATTAGCATACCTGAGCTTTACACTGATCAATACTACATTGCAAGAAAAGCAGTGGTGGGGAGCAAAAATATTCGCTACCACACCGTGGGTGGAGCCTATGTTGTTGGCAGAGCCTACATCATGGGCGGAGCCTACATCATGGGTGATCTAGTCATGCCTGCCATATGGCAATGTGTACATCTGTAAACACAGACAGTAATGGCTCTTTGGCTGTAAATGGAGATGAGCACTGCACCCTAGAGTCAGATATGACTGGCTTTTGAGCAAGGGAGACCTTGAAACACTTGCTAGGACAAAACCTGATGGGGCAGGGCTGGGAGTTTGGCGTGGCCACCCAATTTCGTCCCCCCCCTGCCCAGAGACCACCCAATTTTGCTATCCCCCCTCCTGGGGTGTGTTAACCTGTTGCTGCCCACCACTGAAGAAAAGTGTATTCCATCAAACCTTGCCGAGTTGTTGCCCTTTCTCTGGCCTTGGGCAATCAGATTGAAATGTCCATGGGCCTTTGTTTTGGAGCTGTTTAAAAGCAGAGGATCTTTGAACTGTAGTTGTCCTTTGTGAGAGCCAATGTGGTGTATTGGCAGAATGAAACATTAGAATTCCAGAGACCTGAGTTCAAATCCCAATTTTACCATAAAAACCCACTGTGATGTGGGACTGGTAAAAACCACCTCTTAACTATCTTACCCACATTGAAACCCCCAATTTAGATGCAACTTGATGGCACTTAATAAGTTGTGTCTCACAGACTAAATAGCTCAGTGAGATGGAGCTAGGATTCAGGAGTTCAATTCTCCACTGGGATTTTTAGGAGGTTACCCACCCAGCCTATATGGTCTTGAGTTAGGTGGATAGTCCAGGAGGCTAGTAAACTGCTTTTGAGTACTATGTATCTAGGAAACCCTGGAAGATGTCTTCGTAAGTTAAATGGTTGCATGCAATTACTCTGTTATTGTTATTAGTTGATCCTTACATACTAAATTAAGTCTCTAGCTTCTCTGATGTTCTGTTGTATGTTCTTTCACAAGGGATAGGAAAACAAAGTAGAAAATCCTTGCTTCTCCTGTGTTAAACAATTTCAATTTTTGAAGAGTTTGTTTCAAGGTCTCCCCTTCATTGAGGCCCACAAGAAAAAGAGAATAGACCTCAAGATCTAAAAATACAATTCATGTATTTTATGGAAGCTAATATTCTGAAACATTTTTGAGGATTTTTCACCTGGTTTTGTTATCCCTTGTATGTTATTGTGGGTAACATACTTTTATGCTTTTAAAAAAATCTTTCATTTACTGTTCCACCCCTTTATAAGGTTATTTTTAACAATGGAATATTTGATTCTGAGCCTTCGTGGACAATAGTAGACACCAAATGTAAGTTAAAAATCTATTTCAAATTTCCTGATTACATTAATTTACCATGCATGTAACAAGATAAAGTTGGAAGACACTTTTGAGACATGTATCATTATAGGTGTTTTACTCTCTTTTTATTTTTAAACAGATAATGCTAAAGCTCTGATTGGATTTTTGATATTTCTCATTATTGTGACCGTTGTGGCCTTACTTGGTGTTTTATACAAAATCTACACCATTAACAGAGAGAAATCAAGGTAAAATTCAATATTTCTCTGTAAAGAATGTGCAATACAATGAGACGTCTGCATGCTTTTCTTCCACACGTAGCCTGAAATCCTCTGATGCAGCTTTATACCACACAAGTAGGATGACATCATTCTCACAAATAATTTACCTGAATTAATCAAAAACTTCCTATTTGTATCCCATTTTAGGTTCCCAGGTTCTCTAGGACTCCATTTTGCCCTAGGAAACCTTTGGGAGCATCAGGATGCCAGGAGGGGAAGGGGGCTTTTAATAGTCGAAAAAAATCTACTTGGTCACTGCCACCAGAACTGAGACTACCAAAGGATTCCAGTCATAGTTTTAAAGCCATTTGAAACCAACATTCTGAAATGATTAGGGATGTCTTTCCCCATCTTCTTGTACACTTACCCAACATCTCTGAGATAGTGCAGCCATAGGAGTAGCAAAAAGGACATGGTTTGGCACTATTTTCAATAGGAACTGTATGTGTGGGGGTGTGGGGTATTCTTATGGAAAAGAGCTATTACTTTCCATTACCTTCATGACATTGTGTCTGATTAGAGTACTAGCTGGTCAGGTGTTCTTTCAGGATACTTCTTCATCAACAGCCACTTAATGGTCTTTGTCCACGAAGTACAGTCAAACCTCGCATAAAGAGTGCTTCGCTTAGAGAGTAACTCGCTTAAAGAGCAGAATTTTCTCTGAATGTTCGCTTCGCTTAACAAAACCAAACAAAAACTCACTTAACAAATAAATCAGGGTTCACAATCCCCCCCCCCCACACACACACACACAAGAAGTCATAATTGGTCATTTACAATGGTGTTTCACTTAATGAGCAATCCTTTGGAATGCATTATGCTCTTTAAGCAAGGTACAACTTGTATTTGTTTGTTGTTCAGTTGCACAGTCGATTCCGACCCTTTGAGACCCCATGGACCACTGTCTGCCAGGCACTTCTGTCCTCCACCATCCTCTTCAACTTGCTCAGTTCTGTGCCCGTTGTCTCCACAATACCATCTAGCCATCTCATTTTTGCTGCCCCCTTTTTCTTTACTCAGTCTTTATCAGGCTGTTTTGGTTCTTTTCTAAATAGTAAATTTCCCTCCATTTCCCTGCAAATCTTATGGGTCCCTGGAGCATGCAGATATTTACCTTTTTGTTTTTTCACATGGTCCTGTTTTAGTTTGTATTGTTGTCCTTAAGCAGCATGAGTTTGCTTTTTAAATATACCAGGAGACATACTGGCTGTGACTGGGGTAGAAAGCCTCCCTTTGATACTCCTGTGGTCTTTCTGTGCTCCTCACCAATCAGCACAACACCCCATCCCCATCATCATTTATCCATGCACTTTATCACATGTTCAGTTCCCCCCTTCTGTTTATTCTCTTTTCAAGATCCCCTTAGCTTAGAGGGAGCATTTTTTTAAGATAGGAAGAAATAAATTGGTCAGGCCTCCTACCAGCTTTGCCTCTTGCAGTTGGAAATGTCTGGCATTTAATCTGATACCACAGATCAGAGACAAATTTTAATTGGATAAAATTAATTAACCCATAAAATACCAACTTAACCTCAAGATTCATGCCCCAAGGTTCCTTTTATTATCCATTGCCACTTTTAAAGTTCTAGGTTTCACAGTCTTGGGGATATGCTTGAAACAGTCAGAGGCACAGATACATCTTCATGGTTATTTTTATAGATAATGTAACTGAAAATGCAACTGAAAAATGTGATTATTAAGGGGCTTACATATTGCGCTGTGGTGTTTTGTTTTCTTTTTTTTTTAAAGAAATCACAATGATTTATGTGTCTTACAGAAATACAGATGAAGTGGTCCAGCTTGTTCCCAGAGGTAAATATTATTATCTTGTTCTTTTGGCAGTTACAGTAATCAAGCGGATGGTGCTGTCTAGCTGAATCGCAAGTTCATACAGTCATACCTAACCCTGGAGCAGGCATGGCTACTGGTTATTCTTGCTAAAATGCAGCTCATTTATCTGTATGAATACACAGGAGTAGGAGAAAGTGCCTCATGTTCACTCAGGCTAGATGTCCATCTAGTTAAGCATCGCCTACACCAGCAATAGTAGAGAAGGATGCTGGGGTCTGAATTCCGTGTTTTAGTTCCCTCTGTCATCACTGTTTCCAGTGACTGCCCTACTGAAGCGTGTATATATAAATCCTGCAAATAAAATAGCCCCGCATGCCTCTGATGAAATGGACATCATCCATGAAAGTTTATGACTTAATAAATGCTGTTGTCTTGAAGCTGCCACAAGGCTTTTTTGTGCTTCTGCTGCCATAGGCTAATGCCACCACCCTTGGGAAATTTAAATTGTACTGCTTGTGCACACACTGTTTACATGGGTCTCTTTGGAAAGAAATATTCTCCCATTACGCATTGTTGAAAATATCATATATGCCTGGTATTCCAGTTTTGGCAGGAAAATGGTGAGGTTCACTAGCTTTGGCCAATGCTCTGAGCACACCTGAATGCCTCCTCATATGTCTAGCAAACACACAGAATTTACTCTGCTCACATGTTTATGTGAAGAGTCATTTACAAAAGGGAAACTAAAAAAAATATCATTGCTCTATCATTGCTTATCTTTATCACCGTGAAGAATTTAACTGTGTTCCTTGAGAGACTGTATCACATTTTCAAGTGATAGTGGTTTGTCAAAGCTCGTACTGTTTCATTCAAGTAGCAAACTTATTTAAGTACAAATATTTTGTGTACTACACACTATGTATCTTGGTGTGCATTTCACTACCTGTTCCATGGGTGTTATTAAAAGCAGAGCATAATTCTATTGGCATGGTTTCTCTCCCCCCCCCCCTTTAAAGATGATGAAAGACAACTGATGAGTATAGAACCAATTCCTACAGAACTCTTCTGTGAAGCATATAAGAGAAAGATAGCAGATGAAGGAAGACTTTTCCTGGAAGAATTTCAGGTTGGTACACTACTGGAAACACAAGAAAATGTATGACAGAAATAAAAGTAGTTGGTAGTTGGTATTTTCATTTAATGTGGGGAAGGAGGATGCCAACTCAAGCCTCTGGGGAAGGTGGAGAACCATTTTGTTCTGGGGTGAATATTTTCTGGGGAAGTCGTCAGGAGCTATGTTTCAGTGTCAAACAAGGCTAATAGGACAAGATAGATCCAAGAATAGAGTTCCTTAGTTCCTCAGTTGACCAGACTATCAAGGGATGAGTTTCTGCTGGTCACAAATCGCTTTCCATTAATTTTGCTGCTGTACTCTTCTTCTCCATGTTCAACCAAAGCTTTTCACAATTGAGAACAGAGAAGGTATGACAAAAGCAAAATTGGCAGGGAAGATGTGTTTGTTAACAGTGTGGCCCATCAAGAATTTAAAGCAAAACCAGTTCTACTGTACATACAGAAGTAAGTTGATCTGGAAGTGACTTATGACATGGAAAGCAACGTTGAGCTTTATAAATGTCTATTTCATAGTTTAAATACTTAGCTCTTTATAATTTAACTGTGTTTTCCTGGGAGAGGGTATATTTAAGCAAAAAATAAATAACTATTCATTGAGAGTAATATATAGCAAATGGAAACTATTAAAAGAGAAATTAATATCAATCAGGTCGCCTGCAATGGAAATATTAGATTCTACGGATTGTCCTCTGAAACATTCAAAAGAAGTTAGGAATATTCTATTACAGAATAAAACATTACTAATAGAAGATTGGATAAGAAGATGTAATAATAAACAGGTGAAAGAAGATATATATAATAAAATAAATTTAAATTGGTTTCAAAGGATACAAATGAACAACTGGGACAAAAAAATAAGGTCTATCAAGACAATAAACAGACCACCGAAAGCAATCAAGGAATTGATATTTGAAATAAGAAATGGACAAAAGAAAATACAGGGAATAATAAGCAAAATATATCAAGAACTTAATGAAAAATCTAGTATTCAAAAATATTGAGGCAACAATGGGAATCAGAATTAAACATAGTAATAAAAGAAAAAATGGAACAAGAAATGGAAACAGAAGATCATGAAGATGTTATCTATAAAGGAGAAGGAACACAACAGTAAACTTTTATGGAGGTGGTATACGACACCGGTTAAATTACATCAAATAAATGAAACGATATCAGATAAATGTTGGAGGTGTAAGACTGAAAGGGGTACATATCTGCATATGTGGTGGGGATGTCAGGTCACTAAAAAATTCTGGGATATAATAGAAGCGGAATTGGAAAATGTATTTAAAATAAATATTAAATTAACACCAAAATAGCTTTATTGGGAGAGATTGAAGAATTAACAATAGAGGATAATAAGAAAGAATTGTCACTCATCTTGATGACTGTAGTTAGACAGTTAATAGCAAAGTATTGGAAGGATCAGGATATGATTAATAGAACAAGAAGGTATATTGAGGTGTGGCAGTTAGCATTAAATGAAAAACTGACTATGGAACTGAACATAAAAAAAGGATATGTATGCAATAGGAAATTTTGGGAAATTTGGAGCACCTTCATGGATTATGCTTTGTTGAATGAGGATGGCATAAAACCGCATCCTAAAATTAGTAAATTTTGTAGAAATTGAAAAGAAAAGATGAAATTACAAATTCCATTGTATAGCATGGGTGCAGATTTTGTTTTTATTTTATTTTATTTTAGTCTTGTCTTAATGTAGAAAGTTACTTTGTCATTGTAATCTTTTGTATTTATAAATAAAATTTAAAAAGTAAAAATTAACTGTGTTTAAAGAGTAGATAATGTGGTTATGATGTTGATCTCACGTCTTAGAATTGAAGTGTGAGTGACCAGTGAGAAGAGAGATTCCTCACAGAGCACCAAAGAAAAGGTGTTTTTATTCAGCACTGTGTAGTGCAGGGATTCTCATCCTGTGGTCTGTGGGCCGAATGCAGCCCACAGCACCACTTCATGTGCCCCCCACTGCCTCCACCACACCAGGAAGTGCCACATGATGTAGGAAGGGCAAAATGGCTGTCCTGCACCTGAAGCTGTCGGAGGGAGTGTGACCGGGCCCCCAGCTTTAAAAGGTTGAGAACTCCTGGTGTAGTGAATTCCCAACTTTTACCTCCAGGAAAATGAAGACATGTGCTATGATGAGAAAAAGAAAGGCAGATCCTGCTGAAGTGGCTCATGGACTAAATTAGAAAACTCTGTGACTGGGTGGTTCTCTCTCCTTAGTGTGAGAGCAACAGAATCCAATGACCAGCTGCCACACATGCCCTGCCAGCCAGGTCTTCACTCCTTTCCTAAAAGGCAGCAACTGGCTTTTAACAAATGGAGCAAAATGGAAAGGGAAGAAGGAAACACACAAGCCAAGTCACTGGGTCTTGTTGAGGGAGAGGAAAGTGTGAAATTTCTCGCAATCTTAAAATGTGCAGAACTGGAATCAGGACAGCAAGTGAAATAGTTATGAAAATGAACTATGATTACAGAGCAGGATATTTTAGGCATCTGTTTTTATTGAATACAATGTTTTACTTAAGTTGATCTTGTCTTTTGCAGAGTATTCCTAGATTTTTCAGTAAATTCTCTACAAAGGATGCGCGCAAATCTTACAACCAGAACAAAAACCGTTATATTGACATCCTCCCTTGTAAGTATATATTGTAAAATGAATATTCATGTCAGGTTTTCCTCACTTATCATCATATGTTCTAAAGCTATTGCACTGAAGATTTTAATTTAACATCAATTTGCTTTGTGCATTTCTTCCCTAACTATCTGTATTAAAAGATGACTACAACCGAGTGGTGCTCTCTGGGATACCAAATGATCTAGGATCTGACTACACAAATGCAAGCCATATTGATGTGAGTAGTCTTAGTTTACAACATTTCCAATGTCAAAGTGAAAATGTTGCTCATAATCTTATAAGCCTTATATTTGTTAAAAGCCAGTGTATAATGCACACCAGTTATGGTATAATAATTGAGTTGGGATAGACAACATTAGCAGGTCTAGGAACCAGTTTTCTGCCCTGTGATCCTCTGGTGACCAAACCGGGGGGTGGGGTGGGGATTGAAAAGCCATTTCAGTTTTGGAAAATGGCTATTTTTTGGTGTTAAATGGTACAGGTTAGGGTGTCACTTAATTAATGTACTGCAGGATTCCAGAAATCATAATTCACTCTTCTGTTGTGTGTGGGGATTTTTTTTTTTTTTTGTAATTTTAATGGGATACTTGAAGGAGCAAGGGCTTCAAAAACACCCTTCATAGGTCATACATACTTTGCCTATTACTGGCTTAGAGTGTTGGACTGAGACTTGGGAGATATGTATTCAAGTCAGCACTGAGCCATGAAACCCAACAGCTGACTTTGACCAAGTCTCTTTTTCTCTGCCTAACCTAACTTGCAATATTGTTGTGAAAGTAAAACGGGAAGGAGCATCACTTGATCTCAATGAAGGAAAGGTAAAATATGAATGATATCAATAGATACATACAGAAATATGTTAGTGATGAGCACTTAATTTCAAGATAATAAGATATGGCTTTCTGTTACAGGGTTTCAAAGAACCAAGAAAATACATTGCTGCCCAAGGTTTAGTATTCCCCTTTCTGTCTTTTCTCATTTTTCCTTTCTTTACTTCTCATTAATATTTGCCTATACCAGTGATGGCTAACGTTGGCACTCTAGGTGTTCTTGGACTTCAATTACCAGAAAGCCAAGCTAGCACTCCTGCTGATCAGGGCTTCTGGGAACTGAATTTCAAGAACACCTGGAGTGCCAAGGTTAGCCATCACTGGTCTATACCTAGTATCTGGAAAGAAACTAACAATGATAGAGTCACACTGCTAAGGTAGAAGATGGATGAATTTGGCAATACATGCCTATTTTACTGCAAAGAGTAGATGAGTTTATATCTTCCGGTTTCCTATTTCCCTGTCCCAGAATGCTACTGTACAAAATAATAAGTGTCTGATCTAGTTAAAGCTAACTTCCATTGATTTTTGCAAGAAGTCTATATTTTATTTATTTACATTTATACCCGACCATTTTGTTGGTGCAAGCAGCACTCTGGTTGGCTATTTGTTGTTCAGTCACACAGTCGATTCCGACCCTTACAACATGAAAAACAACAACAAAGCAGCATTATAGATATATATGAAGAAAAATTCCAAAAAAATCATATATGAAAAAAAGACCCTAGTTTTACAGAGAGAGTTTTGTGTCGTGCATGGATGTCTCAATGACTTGCATGTTTAAAACAGATAGAAAGTGTCATTCCTCAGCAGCCTGTCTCCACCTGTTTGGACAGCCCAGACAGGCGAGAATGAGAAATTTAGTGAGAATTATTCCCATCCTAGGTTCTTTTAACCAAAACTAATGGTGGTTTAAACTGGTAGTCGTTGTCTTAAGTTTCAAGTAATGAAAGGTTTCCTCCTGTCAGGTCCCAAAGATGAGACAACTGATGATTTCTGGAGAATGATTTGGGAGCAGAAAGCAACAATTGTTGTCATGGTGACCCGCTGTGAGGAAGGAAACAAGGTAAGAGAAACAGGCAGAGTAAATGGTCATGCCTATTGTAAAATGGGCATCAGTGATTTCTGGAAGGATTATTTTGTTTCATTGTATTTCAACATATTTTGGGGTTGGGAAGAAAAGTCAGTACACTGGCTGAACAGTGCTTTGGGGAATCGACTTAGGCTTCTGGGAATTGAAGTCCAAAAACCAAAAGTTGAAAAACACTGCTTTAGAATATAGCATGGCTCTACTTGCATATCTGATGTATCAGGCACATAGCAATGAAAGACATGCATTGGCTAGAGAAAGTAAGAGTTGGTGACACAGCTTAGTTGGAACAAGCTATATACAGTAGTCACTTAGGTTGCATAAAGATACATTTTTTCATTTGGTATGATCCTTCCATCCAGATGATATATGTACCTCAAGAGACCCTATTTGACCCAACTTCCTTGAGAAAACAATCGTCAGCTGCTAGTCGTATCCGAGTATACAATTTTCCCCCTGGAAATCATTTTCACAATTGATGGATGAAAGAAGGATGACAAACAGGAAAAATGCCATTGGCATGAATTTGTTTAAGGTGGATCCCAGCTTGCCATGAAGTGACCCACACACTGTGATCATGGAACCATCTTCTGTGGCACGTATGAAATGAGACATGAAGGATTTAACACTGGGACTGCAATGGATTGCCGCAGCCTTGAGGATATTAACAAGGTGCTCCTTCACAGTCAGTCCATCTGGCATAGCCTCTTTTGCCTCCATTACCATTGGGAATCAGAATGGGGAAGTGGTTCCTCCTCCACTCATTTTGCCGCTGGAAACAATATGATGGTTTCCAGTGGCATTTCCTCCACTGATGGGCCCATCTGCCCATAGCCATTGGCCTCGCTAGGGCAGCAGGTTATTTACCACCACCCAACACTCAGCATTGAGTCTCTGGCTGTATGCTCTACCCCATTATCGTAGCAGGATATCCAGCCAGACATAAAGAAAAAAAAGAAAGAAAAAAGAAAATAATATAAATGAAGAAAAAATCCTCTTCCTTGCCAACTCTTCCTTTTTGGAGGAAGCTTTCAAATGGCCTTTGAATCTGTAAAAGGTATAGTTTCCATGGACATGTGGCAGGCATGACTAGACACTGGAGTGCATGAAACTTTGCTACCTTCCCACCAAAGTTTTACCTATTTATCTACTTGCAATTTCTTGCTTTCGAACTGCTAGGTTGGCAGGAGCCGGGACAGAGATGGGAGCTCACTATTGTGAAGCACTCGGGTCTCAAACTACTGACCTGCCAACCATGTGTTAGGTAAAGGTAAAGGTTGCCCTTGCACGAAAGCCAGTCATATGTGACTCTACGGTTCAGTGCTCATCTCTGTTTCAAAGCCAAAGAGCCAGCGCTCTCTGCTTCTGCAGATGTTTCCATGGTGATGTGGCAGGCATGACTAGACATCGGAGCACATGTTTACCTTCCCACCGAAGTGATCCCTATTTATCTACTTGCAATTTCTTGCTTTTGAACTGCTTGGTTGGCAGGAGCTGGGACAAAGACGGGAGCTCATTCCATCCCCCAGTACTCAGGAATTGAACTGCTGGCTTCCTGCCTTCCAGTCAGCATCTTAGCCACTTGGGTGCATTAGCATTGTTCTAATTTTATTTTTATTTTTTAAAGAAACCTTTATGTTTCCTTTCTCTGCCCCACCACACAGGGGCAGAGGAAATTTTTAATTTCCTAGTATCATGAAGTGGCTAAACTGTTTTCTTAAGCCACTTAATGATATTGAGATATTCAAAGAAGAAGGACAATTTAAAGCAGCAAACTTTGCTTTGGTTTTATCCTAGAAATCCCATCTCTTGGAACTAAATCAAAATGGAGTGATCCTACCCACACTTAAAAACACAGTAGCCCTTTGATATGACATACAAAGATGTGGAATTGGGACCGTGTAAAGACAGAATAGTTCAGGCTGGCAATTATGCCATCTGGTCCATGGAAAAAGGGGAGAACCAGCTCATCCCTACAGTAGTCCAAACAGGAGTAAAAATATCTGCGTAGTCACCCCCTAAAATGTAAGAAGAGGCCATCAGATAGTGGCCTTTTCCTACAGGCTTTTTGTTCTTCATTACTTCATACTTTGTTTTGCTAGATGCGAATTCTTCCCTCTGCCACTTTAAAATGAATGAATGATTGTCTTTGTATGTGTGTGTAAAGTGTATGCCTGTAGTTACAGACCTATACAGATATGCATAAGCAAAGGTAAAGGTCACCCTTGCTCGAAAGCCAATCGTATCCGACCCTTGGGTTCAGTGCTCATCTCTGTTTTATAGCCAAAGAACCAGTGCTATCTGCATTTGCAGATATGTCTGTCATCATGTGGCAAGCATGACTTGACACTGGAGTGCATGGAATTCTGTTTATAGTTATAAATGCAAAGGGTCCCTGTAGCAAATTGTTCTTAAGGCAACATGCAGTACGAACAATAAAAATAAAAATTGCTAGATTTTTTTTCCTATTAGTTTGAGCAAGCATCATTTCACTTTGAAACATATCCTATTGTACATCTTTAAGTCAATTAAAGCAAAATAATAACAATAATCAGACTCCCGATATATTTCTCTCTCAATTTTTTTTTCCTCTCTGTAGATCAAATGTGCTAAGTACTGGCCAACTATGAAGGAAGGGAGTGCCTGTTATGGGGACATTGTTGTGAAGATAAACGAATGCAAGATATACCCTGATTACAACATTCAGAAGTTACATATTACACACGTATGTAAATATATTTGCATGGTAATTCTTGCAATTCTGAAATATATATATATATATATATATTTCTTTTTATTTAGTTGTATTTGTTCATCGCCCTCCTCCCTGAAGGGACCCAGGGCAATTTACAGTATAATAATACTATCTTTATACTAAGGGTTAACTAATACATTTATAACTGAGGTGAAATATGAACCAACATGAAATCCCATTGCTTAGCATGGTAACATGCACTTGAGTAGTCCTATTAAATCAATGGGAGTTTATTTGTTTGTTTGTTTGTTTGTTCAGATTTATATTGCTGCCCACTTGCCGAGGTGACTCAGGGCGGCTTACAGTCAAAACAGCAACAATCAGTTTATGGAGTCTTATCCTTCATAGATTCCAGTGATTAAAATGGGCTTACTCTAGTTGTGAATTTCTCTCCTAAAGAAAGTGGCTACCTCCTTCTGTCAGTGACAACATTAGTCTTATGAAGGCAAAATTCATAAGAGCCTTGGCGGAGCAGTGGTTAAACAGTTGTACTGTAGCTTTCCTTTTTGACTGAGGAATATCAACTGAAAGAATGCTGACCTCCTCTTGCTAACTGGTTTGTTTAATTGCTCCTTTGCTTGTAACCTTTGGTATTGAGCTGGCACAATTGACTCTTGCACACATGCCCATTTTTTCCAGAGAAGGGAGAAAACAACGGGAAGAGATGTGACTCACATTCAGTTTACAAGTTGGCCAGACCATGGTGTACCTGATGATCCCCATCTTCTTCTCAAATTACGTCGTCGTGTTAATGCTTTAAGTAACTTTTTTAGTGGCCCAATCGTGGTCCATTGCAGGTAAGAGTTCATTAGAAATCAACTTTGGTTCATAATATCTGCTAACAGAGGCTTGGTTTTCATAAGCAGTATGATCAGATAGTGGAAAAAGTTTCCCCCATGTAGAAGTCTAGAGCAGTGATGGTGAACCTTTGCACTCCAGGTGTTCTGGAACTTCAGTTCCCAGAAGCCCTGATCAGCAGGAGCACTGACTTGGGCTTCTGGTAATTGCAGTCCAAGAACACCCGGAGTGCCAAGGTTCGCCATCGCTGGACTAGATTATCTAGATTATGGACAAAACAAAGTAAAATCTGCTTCTCCCCTCATTTTTTCCTCCTATTAGGAGGAAGCTTCCATTTATTATTATTTTTTCTAAAATGTATAGCACACCAAATCTGCCCTAACTAGGCTTTTAAAAAACATATGCTGCTTCTCAGTCCCCCTCCCTGGTGGAAGGAAGTTTTCAATTTTCTACTATCATTAAGTAGCTTAAGCACTTAACAATATTAGAAAATTGAAAGTGAATGGGTTAAATTTTCAATTTCCCATTATTGTTAAGTTATTTAACCTTTAAAGCCACTCAAAAATATTGGGATGTTGGAAACAAGCCATCCATTTTGGTTCAGTCCCAACAATCACATGTACTGGAACTCAACCAAAATGGAACGATCCTACCTGCACCTAAAAAAGAGTAGGCCTCAAGAAGGAATGAAAAAGGTGTGGATAGGCATACTCTGGGGTAGACGAATTGTGTAGTTACCAGAATAAAGAGTCCCATATTCAGAGTAGATCAAAATCCCTATGCATTTACACCCTATGTTTGGAAAAAATTAAAATAATTAAAACATTAGTGGGAAATATATAATTTTCTGCATCCAGTTATCCCACTGGTGATAAATTTCATGGATGTAATGGATTTTAGTATTTACTCAAGGTCAATTTAATTTGAGCTATGGATATTTGTGTTTTGTTTCTGTTTCCACTTGACATTAAATTCCCCTCCTGACACTAAAACAGCCTGTCCCCTCCTGAACATGTCAGGAACATATAGTTACTACAGTTGTTAGTATCAGCAGCATTAAGCTTCAGAGAAAGAGGCTGCAGTTTGGGGTCATTTTACTTAAGTTCCTTGAACAGTTATAAAAGTCAAAGCCATTGAACTTTACATGATTGCATATTTACATCATTAGAAGTTTGATAGTGAATTCTTCTCTCTCTCTCTCTCCCTCTCTTTCACATACTTTTGCCAGTGCTGGTGTTGGGCGCACTGGAACATATATTGGAATTGATGCAATGCTGGAGGGACTGGAGACAGAAGGAAGAGTGGATGTTTATGGCTATGTTGTCAAGCTACGGCGTCAGCGTTGTCTTATGGTGCAAGTAGAGGTAGGTTTCCAGATCTTCATTTTGTTGGCAAATAATTGTAGTTCAGTTGTGGCCATCTTCTAATGTACCAATGAAGATGTGAGGAAGACAGAAGATCCAATTTTATATATGAAGAAAAATAAACAAAATTCTACAGCTTGAAGGGAAACCAAAGTATTTTCTCCATATGTGAATGCTAGTGCAAAGATGGTAGTGAAGTACAGTAAAACACCGGATAACGCTAAAACTTGGTTCCACAAGTCTTGGTGTTATCCGATTTTTAGTGTTATCCGATCCATGTTAAAATCCTATGGGATGGACCGGATAACGTTAAAGCTCCATAGAGATACATTGTAACCGCACAGGCTTTAGCGGTTGTTATCCGATCCATCCCATAGGACCTTAACGTTATTTGATCCAATTCTCCTCCCCAGATTACTTAACGTTATGCGATTTTAGTGTTATCCGATCCAATCGTTATCCGGTGCTTTACTGTATAGCTCTCCAATATGTTGTTGGACTACAATGGCCATGCTGCAGTTCAAAACATCATTTTAATGGGCATGTGTTCCCTGCCTCAGTGCTGTAACCATACCTGTGAAATGTTTAGTAAGCATATTAGCACTTCATTGTCACCACCTATTTTATTTACTGTGTGCATGTTAGTGAAGCCAGGTGCTCAAATACAACGATCTGCTTGCTCTCTGGGATTTTAAGCAGCACTACCCTATTTGTAACTTATATTCTGCCACCTGGATACCCTTTAAGGAGCCAATGGCCTAAATCCAGTTGCTAATTTTAATTAGAATCGACCTTGCCCAGAATTCTATGCTGTAGAACATTCCTACTTCTTTTTGATTTTGGAGAACAAATAAGTCCCTCTGATCTCAGAACTTTATGTTGAATGTTTTTGGACACTATGTTGCTCACTTACTGATTTGTGTATTGTCCTTCTTATAATCCAAGTTGGCTCTCCACCCAACCAGAAGAAGTGTCAAAGATCTGTATCTTTTGCATACTTGTGTTCCACTTGAGTAGTTTTATTCTGTATGATGTCATAATTATGGAAAGAGAACTATATTACTTTAAAATTGTGGTTTTCCTCCCTTTATTTCTGCACGCAACACAATCTGGGACATCAGGCACAGTACATCTTGATTCACCAAGCCTTGGTTGAATACATTCAGTATGGTGAAACAGAGCTCAACATCTCAGAACTGCATGGTTACCTCAGTCATCTAAAGAAGAGAGATCCACCCAGTGATCCTTCTCTTCTGGAAGCTGAATTCCAGGTAAATAGTTTCCCTCCAGGCCACAGCCAATCTGCTATTAGAGGAAAGGAGGCTGTTACTCGTACCTATCAGGAAGGCATAGAGGAGGGCAGCCTACCCAGTGACGGGATGTTACCGGTTCAGACTGGTTCACCCAAACCAGTAGCACCCCATCAGGAGGGGTCGCTGGGGTGGTGGTAAAACCCCGGGAGACCGGTTTGGTCGCCTCTCCAGGCCATTCCAAAAATGTTTTTCCGGGCAGTCAAAATGGCTGCCTGGAACTGCGCATGTGTCAAACCTCCGTTCTATTTTTTAGTGTGCATGTGTCAAATAGCAGTTTGATGCATGTGCACTAAAAAAAGAACTGTGCATGCATCAAACGGAAGTTTGACGCATGCACATTTTTAATTTTTTAAATTTCTTTTGCTCTGCCCACGACATCATGACTTTGGCTACATCCAGAACATCGATGACATCATGGTGGGGTAGCGAAAATTTTAACAACCCACCACTGAGCCTATCTTTGTTCCTACTAAGTTTATTGCCTTTAGCTGTGGTGAAGGATGTTACTTTATCACCAATGTGCTATCCATTCACTACTACCAGCTGCCAGTCCAGTTGTCTTTTACACAGGTACTGCAGAAGGTGCCATTTGTTCATCACTTGATACAGCAAAATGTCTTAGGCTCCTCTTCTCTAAACTCTCAGATGTTAATACAGAATATCACTACCAAAAAACCACAAAATTTCATTGTTTTGCTTTAAGTTGGGCACAGGAATATTCTCAAATTCTTGGTAGCTCATTATCAGGTATACTTCCTTTCATTTTAAGACAAATCATTGATCACATAGTAAAATTAAGAGGGCAAAATGTTTAAGAGATTATTCAGCCATTTTTATTTTAAATCTTTCTGTTTCAAGTATTTTGTTCTTATTGATTATATATTTATCTTTAGAGGCTGCCTTCTTACAAGACCTGGCAGAAAACTGGCAAGAGAGAGGAAAATAGAAGTAAAAACCGGAGTTCAACAGTTATTCCATGTGAGTACTGGGGGGAAAATATATGTGGGCATCCATCACACTTCTCTTGTCTTCTGTTTTCTTTTCTGATAATTAAAAAAGATTAGATTTTTTTTAACAGAGGAATTACATCTAGATGCTTTACAAAGAAATTACATCTAAAGCCCTCTTTCTGCATCTCCTGTAGCTGAATCAAAGTCTGATAAATAGCCATATCATTTCCAAAAGTGCTTATACAAAATTTCTTTGGAAATTTTTGGGTTTTGTCCCTCTCTTTTTAACATAATGGCTTATTTCGTACAGCCGAACTATACATTTCTGCTTTCTTTAAAAGTTTACAAACAAAAGTTTCCCCATGCTCCAAATCTGGCTCAAGATATTGCCTCATTCCTTTCCTTCTAGGTTATGTATCCAGAGAAAATTTGCCTTGACTCTCATATTTCCTCTAATTTGAAAAATATATATACAGTAATACCTCGGATAATATTTATCTCGGATAACGGTAAAATCACATAATGTTAAGTAATCTGGGGAGGAGAATTGGATCGAATAACGTTAAGGTCCTATGGGATGGATTTTAACATGCATCAGATAACACTAAAAATCAGATAACACCAAGACTTGTGGAACCAAGTCTTAGCGTTATCTGAGGTATTACTGTACCATATATACTCGAGTATAAGCTGACCCAAATATAAGCCGAGGTAACTAATTTTGACCTGAGAAACCAGGAAAATAGATTGACCCGAATATAAGCTGAGGGTGGCAAATGCAGCAGCTGCTTATTGAGTTTCAATAATCAAAATGCAGTACATGAAAATAAGATGCAGCAGAAAGGACTTTTCTCCATGCTGACTGAGATGCGCTGACAACAGGATGGGAGAAGTGGGTGGTGAAGGCCATTAGCTGTCACCGCCTTTTCCCATCGCACTCAGTGACCCGAGTATAAGCTGAGTCCACTTTTTTTACCTCATTTTTAGGACTGAAAAACTAGGCTTATACTCAAGTATTTACAGTACATATGCATATACATGTTTAGGATCAAGACTAATAGTGGATTGAGGATTGGTTTTCCTTGGGTTTATAGCACCCCCTCTTCTCCACTTATACTACAAAGATAGCCATGATCAAGTGAGGAGGGAAGGATATTTGTGTCTTTTTAACGGCAGTGGAAACACTCACATATCTCTGTCATTATGTTTGGCTGAAAACTTACACAAAAACAATGGACCTGATTGAGAGATACAAAGAAAATAATGCATTTTTCTTTATGTATGCATGCGTCCAGTGCCATAATGCATCTGGAATTTTAAAGATTTAAGAACGGTATTGTGATACAGGCTTGGATGACAAAAACAAACAAGCACCTGCAGTTTTAGGGCTCTTTTACCCTTACGATGATGACCAGTAAAGGTGATGGCACAGTGGTTAAACTGCTGTACTGCAACCAAAGGTTCGATGCTGACCAGGGATCAAGGTTGACTTAACCTTCCATCTTTCCGTGGTTGGCAAATTGAGTACCCAGCATGTTGGGAGCAAAAGTGCAATAAGCGCTATGGGGGCGGTATAGAATTGTGATTATTTTGCTTTGCTTTGGGCAGGGATTGAAGGTATACATTAAGGAAAGGCATTCAGGAAATGTTCTGTTCAGAAGTCATAGGACTAAAGAGCAGCTGAAAGTGGTACTGGAGAAGTACATGTTAAGGGGAAACACAATAGGATCAGAAAGTCAGTTAGAGAAACTAAAGTAATGCATTTCACATTTTAAAAAAAATCAGTCCTTCTGTTCCCAGACCTTTGAAAAGATACTTAGGTTTTTTGGGTGTTGTGTTGCTCTTATATGGGACTGTGGTGGCTTAGTGGTTAAGATGCTGAACTTGATGACTGGAAGGTTAGGAGGTCAGCAGTTTAAGACCCAAGTGCTACATGATGGAGTGAGATTACATCTCTGTCCCAGCTCCTGCCAACCTAGCAGTTTGAAAGTAAGAAATTGTAAGTGGACAAATAGGTACGATTTTGGTGGGAAGTAAACAGCACTCAGTGCATTCTGGTATCTAGTCATGCCTGCCATATATTCACGGAAACATCTGCAGATGCACACAATGCTTTCTGCTCCTATTTCCCATTGTGTTTTCTTTGGCTGTAAACCAAGACAAGCTCCAAACCCTAGAGTCCGATATGACTGGCTTCCCAGAAAGGGTGACCTTTGCCTATTGCTCTCATACTGATCTGTGTACTGTCCTCCTTGTAGCTGAGATGGCTTTCCACCATACAAGAAGAAATGCTGAAGAGCTGTACCTTTCATATACTTGTGTTCTATGGCAAAGTGACAAGTGCCATTGACTTCTGTGAAGCTGCCTTACTGAAAGCCTCAAACCCCCCAATTTTCTTGCTATACAGATGACTATAACAGGGTATTATTCAAACATGAAGAAGAAGTGAGCAAAGAAAATGAACATGATGGTGAGGAATCCTCCGATGAGGATAGTGACTGCGATGAGGAACCCAACAAATATATCAATGCATCTTTCATCCACGTATGTGTGTTTGGATAATTTACCTCACTCCCTAAAGTGTGTCTAGTTGATATTTTAGTAGTCTGGGGTTTTTTTTTAAAGTGTCATTTTCAGTTCATTATTCATTGCACAAGATAATAAATCATTCTCTCTCTCTTTTTCCAAATTAAAAGCCAGTTTTTAGTGTCACAAAACTAATAGCAACTAAATATCCAGTACTGAAATGAAGGTATAGTACAGCAATTTTCCAATACAGTAAAACCTCGCATAAAGAGTGCCTCGCTTAGAGAATAACTCACTTAAAGAGCAGAATTTTCTCTAAATGGTTGCCTCGCTTAGCAAATAAAACCAACCAAAAACTCACTTAACAAATAAATTGAGTTTCACAATCCCCCCCACCAGAAGTCACAATTGATCACTCACAATGGTGTTTCACTTAAAGAGCAAACTCGCTTAAAGAGCAATCCTGTGGAACACATTATGCTCTTTAAGCGAGGTATCACTGTATAAATAACATTTCATGTTGGAGGGGAAATAGAAATCTAGAATTGCAACAGTGATAGTGGAAAAATCCACACTGTTCCTGATATAAGTTTATGTGTACTTTGCTCTTAATTTAAAGTTTCCTAACCTTTGCATCCCCAGATGTTGTTGGACAAAATCCTCATCATCTTTGCCAGCATTAGTAATAGAACCAATAATGGGAACTGTAGTTTGCCAACATAGTAAACTTAGGGAAAGCTGTGCAGAAATAGAACTTTCCATTAAATACATTTTAGTTTCCTTGTAACACAGCAACCAGTTCTCAGCAGTGGCCAGAAGAGATGCTTCTGGAAACACTGTAGCATGTCATGATAGCAAATGTCTTTTCTTCTTCATGACCTCTGTTGACATCTGTCAACTACAGCACTGATTTGGCTTAGTGGTTAAGATGTTGAGCTTGAAGACTGGAAGGTCGGATTTCAATACCCGAGTGCTGCATGATGGATCTTGGGGTCATGAAAGGAGCCTCATTTGGGCATCCAGCAAAAATCTTTTCAACCCAGAGTAATTTCTAACAAAAAATGTATTTATTTTACCTCTGTCAACCTGGAAACTTTAGTTAACTGCAACTGGTAATGACCACTAACAGACTTAATGCTGAGCAACCAATTGGCCACCACCACTACTTTGTGGCAGTCACTTTCCGAAGTTCAGTTCTGTATGATTTTTTTCCGTTCTGAATCTGTAGGCATGAAGAAATCTGTAGCACCTTAAAGACTAACAGGTTTTATTTGGCATAAGCTTTTGTAGACAGTCGGTCACTTCTACAAATAACTCTCAATTGAGTTTTTAAATAAAGCATTTCTCAAACAAGACTATCCACCCAATTCTGGTATTGTTTTCTTCTGATCTCTACCCAGTGAATGATGAATGAATTCTAGTTGGACCCAAGCTGTTCTACTGAATTTGGGCCCAACTATAATTCATTCAAGGACCCAAGGAGAAGAAAATTTGGTGATTCCACCACCAATGCACATATTAGCTTACAAGTCTTCACAATAACTTGTGACTTCCAAATGATTACAGTTTTGTCCCTTCCACCACAGGGTTACTGGCTTCAGAATGCAATGATAGCGACACAAGGCCCGCTCCTGGAAACCATTACTGACTTCTGGAATATGGTTTATCAAAGAAAAGTGAAAGTGATCGTCATGTTGACCAAGCTGAAAGATGACAGTCAAGTGAGTTAGCCCCGTTTCGTCTGTAATAATGGCAGAGAGATGCTACAATTCAATTCTTTTTAAAAATTTCAAAATAAATTTTAATTTCCTCAGGGCTGGAAAAAGGACCAGCTGGAAGAGAATGGGGAATTTGATACCTTTTGTGCTTAATCCATCTTTCTCACCTGGCTTCATGGGAAATGTTCCCACGGAAGTGTACAAAGCATCACAGGAACAGAGAAATTAATCAAAGTTTGTGTTGCTGGTAGAAGGCATATACTCCACAGGTGCCATTGTCTGAAGATGTTATATGAACCTCTCACACAGAGAATATTCCTTAGGAATATAGTGTATAGACTCAGTGGTTGTTTTCCTCTGAGCATGAATCTTAAGCTTTGAATTGAATAACTTGAAATTGTCACTGTGCCTGATCCTATTGCTGTCTAAGTGATTATCTCTGACTTGGATTTGTTTGGTATGCACAGTAAAGTACTAATACTGGTACCTAATGGGAAAGGACTATAAGCTTCTGCTAGACTTCAAATGAGGTACCTGGCCCTTCTCAAGTTCCATTATATTGTATATTCCCATGTAAATACAACATATGCAGTCTTCATCACTGAAGGGGACCCGGAAGGTACCATCTTTGGTTTTGGATGGGGCACTTTTGCCCCCAACAGGCATGGTGCATAATCTGGGGGGTCCTCCTGGACTCACAACTACTGCTCAAAGAGCAGGTAGCAGTCATGGCCAGGACAGCTTTTGCACAACTTCATGTTGTGCGCCAGTTACGTTTGCTCCTGGATCGGGACTCCTTGCTCATGATCACACATGCCTTGGTCACCTCCAGACTCAATTATTGTAATGCGCTCTACATGGGGCTGCCCTTGGTGACCATTCAGAGGCTTCAGCTGGTACAGAACGCAGCTGCTTGAGTTGTGATGGGGTGCGGACGTTATGCTCATGACTCACCACTTCTCTGGGAGCTGCGCTGGCTCTCAGTGTGCGTCCGGGTGCAATTCAAGGTGCTGGTTATTACCTTTAAAGCCCTACATGGTAGTGGGACAGGATACTTAAGAGACTGTGTCACCCTGAGAACATCTGTCAGTCCCACTAGAGTGGACCGGAGAGGCTCTCTGGTCGTACCTTCAGCTAGAGAGGCTCATCTCTCTAGCACAAGAAGGAGGGTCCTTTCTGTGTCCTCTCCTGCCGTATGGAACCTCCTGCCAACGGAGTTGCGTCTCTAGACGGGGTTGCTGCCCTTTAGGAAAGGAGTGAAGACCTGGCTGGCAGGGCATGTGTGGGGAGTGGGCCAGACGGCCAACTCAATTGCCTGGCTCTTTTAAATATTCCACCTTTCTCCTTGGTGTTTTTAACTTGAATTTTAATTTTTAATTCTAATTTAATTTCATGCTAATTTTTAACTTGATTGTATGTATGTATTTAATTGTTTTTAGTTGTAAAGCTGCCCTGAGTCTTCGGAGGAGGGTGGGGTACAAATGAAATAATTAAAAACAAAACAAACAACACTGCACATCCTTAGTCCCATGGCTCTTGTTTTCTATTCCCATGAATGTTTTTTCCTTCTCCAGCCAATAATGGGATAGTGAGTTTGACCTTGTTAAACAATGTCTTCTTCTCCCTACCTGTATCATCCATCTCAAAAACACCTGCAGTGTGTGGAAGAAACTCCTGATTTAGCCTTTCTTTCATTCCAGGAACTCTGTGCACAGTACTGGGAAGATGGGAAAATGTCATATGATGGCATCACAGTTGAACTGAAAGATGTCAAGAATTGTTCCTGTTATACTGTTCGGACCTTTGATATATCCCATGTGAAGGTAAAATAAGAACCCTCCACCGTCACCATGTGGACTTTCAAAGGCTGTAGAAAGAAATGAGAGAGAGCACGAAGCAAAGCAAATTCAGATTCTTGCTTCCTATATTATTCAGGCCAAGTTTTCCCAAACTGGTGCCCTTATGTTACATCTCCAGTAACAAGCCTGTATGGTGGCCAATGGACAGGATTATGGGAGATGTAGTACAAAATATCAAGATGATATTTTGTTGGGGAAAGCTTTCCTAGGCATTACACTTGCAGCATCAGATTTTCTTCTGAAATGTCCTGGTGCTACTCTATGGTGACAGTTTTTATATCCAGATCTCATGGAAAGGAGTGGAAACAAAGAGCTGAAACCAGTGGTGGGATTTTAAAAAATACTACCTACTTTGTGGGCATGGCATGGTGGGTATGGGCAGGGGGAAAGCCCTGTGTTGCACCTGAATTAGGACTACTTTATTTCAAAACTTGGTTGGGCAGGGCCAACTGGAATTTCTGCTACCAGTTCTGGTGAACTGGTGGAAAACCTGCTGAATCCCACCACTGGCTGAAACAAGATGAAACTCTAGAAAAGTTGGTGAATGAACCATACCTCCCTGAGTCTATGAAAAATTGTCCATAAAAGTAGTTCAGGTTTTTTTTCTAAAAAACCCCAAAACCCTCTGGTTTATGGATGTGGACTATTGTGACTCTTTATTGGTGATTCAAAATCACAGGAAATGGCCCAATACTGCTGTACAGTATTCTGCCTGCATTGCCGTCAGGAAAAAGGATACAAAGCTTTACATAGCAAAGGCAGCCTGAATGTTGACAACACCCAATGGCAGCAGTCAAGGTGGTCTACCCACTTCTGCTCATGACTGTTAAACAAAGAGAAAATCCCACAAGTAGACTCCTTCTTTAATCAGTTAACCATTTCCCACCGAAACACAGAGATAGCTGGTTTTGACTAACTTTCTGGGTAGCTATTGCTTAAAAAATATGAGTGATTGATCCTCTTTGATGAAATATCTGCTTGTGGAGCACCAATTGTTAGGAGCTTATTTATCTATGTAATCAATCAGTCATTGTCAGTGTGTCTGGAGGGGGCGTTTTGACTTCACATTTCAGATCCTGAATTTCAGAGTCAGAGTGTGGCGGTCTTGTCTCTTTCATTCTTTTGTAATAAGAGCCTTTGTTCTTTTTGATGAAGCATGATACCAACTGAACTTGATATTTTCTCTAAATTTTGAAGATGTGATGCAGTTACTGTTTCAAACATTCAAACAGAGATGATTCATCAATACCAGAAAGGTAGAGGTGTTGAACTCAGTCCAAAAGACACAGCCAAGTAGATGCCCTGATTCAAGTCATTTCACTTCCTTTCCAAAGGCTCACATACACACCATTTTGCAAAGAAAGACCGACATTTTTACTGCTGGAAGTGTGGGCATAATTCAGGGTGTCTCAAAAGTTGCCATACGTAGGAAGACTTGCTATGTCTTGGAATCTGTTTGCCATGAGTGAGAGAGAAGACTTTGTGTGTGTATAAAAAGAGATGGCTAACATGTACAGAATATTTTGTATATATTTTGTAAGTTTTTGTAATGAATATTTTGCCAATAAAAGTCCATTTAGCTACAATTTCCCATTTCCCTGATATATGGGGACTTTTGAAACACCCTGTATTGCATGCAATTTTGGACTATTATGTGCATTTTGAATCTCTATCTTTTGGATAGAGATGTACACTATCCCACATTCATAAATACAGAGGGTTTTTTTTAATGAATTGATTTTCCTGTTGTTTATACAGAAGTTTAATTATACATACTGTACATAATTATAACTTTGCAACTATATGACCCAACATCACCAAGTTTGGCACAGAGGAATATCAGATCATTTATTACTACTGTGCTGAATTTGCTCATACAAAGCCCTCATTCAAAGTTGTAAATGTTTGTTTGGCTGCTCCCATTTTTAGAATTGCCTTGTAGAATTTTGATTTGCTCCGCTACACAATGATTTATCCAGGCTATTATGTAAGGTTCAACTGCTAGCCTGGTCAGTTTCTGAAGATAGGATGCAGGGAAGGGCATCTTGTCTATCTCAGGTGGCAGAATGTTTTGGTATAACTATTTTAAAATGAGAAAATGCCACTCAAAGTGTTTATGCAGTAAACCTATTTAGGCTTCTAAGGCAAAGATGGGGAATGAATTGTCCAGGTGTCACTGAACTACAACTCCTATTCGCCTTCCATGCTGAATGCATTGATTGTGCTGATAGTACCTATGCAGTACTTCAAGCATATTGAGAGCCACACTTTTTCCACCTCTGTGTGAGTGTATTAAAAACTTTCCCTTTTACAAATGTCTGTTGGGTCATTCCAAGGGTTTTGAATAATTTAAAATTTCATTTTCAGTTTTCTGAGGAGGCCTTTGGTGGTAATTTGCTTATCTCGCTACTTAAAGGGAGAATAATGGATTGGTCTAAACTCTTTATAGAGATTTCCAGACATAGGCTTAATTGAGCATGGGGTTTTGACTGGTTACCCTATAGGCCCATTCCAACTCTATTATTCTATGATTACAGAATCATAGAATACTCTATTTTGCTTAGCTGTACAATAAGGCCCATTCTCAAGGTTAAAGTAGCATGTGTTCCTCCAGGTGTTTTAGTCTCTGCCAGCCGTAGCTCCTTATCACAAATGAGCCAAGTGAGGCTAATAAGAATTGTTGATCAAAGCAATGGGATGACCATCATTTCCTTATTGTTCTTGTAGATGGTCATTAGCTATTGGGTCTTATTCTCTCTCAGATGCTTTGTCATATTTTGAAGCACCTCTCTACAATCTATTTCTTTCAGAGGAAAGAACCTCGGAAAGTTTTTCAGTATCAGTATCATAAATGGAAAGCCTTTGCTCTCCCAGAAAACCCCAAGGACTTGGTTGCCATGATTTGGGATCTCAAGAAGAACCTTAGTCCAGGAGATGAAACGCCTGAAACATATGTGCATGGCAAGAATGTTCAAGTTGTTATTCACTGTCGGTGAGTGTACCTTTTATAGAGAAGTTATCATGTTTTGAGTCTAGTCTTGATATAGATTTCTTTCCATTGTACTTTGTTGTTGCTTTGGGATTGATCACATGGCTCTTGGATTATTTTGTCTGATGCTTTGCCTTCACTGAGCCTCCAGTACAGGTGGCAGCTTCATTTCCATTTATCACCTGGGGAAAAAGCTTAATTATTCAAATACATTATTTGCTTATTAAATGTTTATCCTTGAGATTTGCAATGCCATGAACTATATTTTCGAAATGATTTTTAAAAAATATGAGATTATCAATCACTTCAGTTGTCAGAAAAGAGAAATTCAGAGCAGAGCCGCTACATACAAAGAAAAACAAGATGAATATTATAATTCAGCAGCATTTTAATTAAAGTGTCAGTACAGTATGTACTGTTATAGGACTGCAGTGGCTTAGTGGTTAAGACACTGAATATGATGACTGCAGGTAAGCAGTTCGAGATGTGAGTGCTACATGACAGAGTGACTCCTGTCTCTGTCCCAGTTCCTGCCAACCTAGTAGTTAGAAAGCAAAAAATTGCAAGTAGAAAAATAGGGACCGCTTTGGTGGGAAGATAAACAGTGTTACATGCACTCTGGTATCTAGTTATGCCTGCCACATGACCACAGAAACATCTGGAAATGCAGACAGCCCTAGCTCTTGGGCTATAAACACATGACTGCCTTTTGAGCAAGGGTGACCTTTACCTTTACAGAATGTCCTAGCTGTCCATATAGCTCAGTGAATTAGGTATTTGGCTGTGGAGCCAGTGCTTGGGAATTTGATTCCCCACAGTACATCCCAGACATGCCTGTGTGACTTTAGGCTAGTTGCAAAGTCTCAGGATGCCCACAGGAGAAAGGAATAATAAACCACTCCTGAGTACTTTCTGCCAAGAAGACCTTGAAAAGGATGACAATAAGGATGACAATTACTGTTGTTATTATTATTATTATAGTATGTGCTCTTCAATATGCATTTTGCATGTTATCAATCCATTCTAGACCCATTCTCATTGTTCTATTGTCTGGTGGTGACTACAAGAGGGGAGATGGAGGAGTAATTGTAAGAATTGGGCTTCTCCTCCCAAGGAAAGGAGGGAAAAGTCATGGTTGATGCAACGGGCACCAAGCTGGGCAGGTTTAGGATGATGATGATAAGGGTGGCCCATGGAGTCACAGAGAATCAGAATTGACTGTGTGACTGAAAAACAACAACATCTAAGGCACATTTGCATTTTTCACTTCATTGCTGCTACAGCCCAACAGTCTTGGTTTTCTGGAATATTATTTTGCAGAGATGGCTCCCAACAAACAGGAGTATTCTGTGCCTTGCTGAACCTGCTGGAAAGTGCAGAAACTGAAGCAGTCATAGATGTCTTCCAAGTTGTGAAATCTCTTCGCAGAGCCAGGCCTGGAATGGTTTCTTCCTTTGTATGTACATCATGCTACTCGGTTCCCTTCTTTTGTTTCGTTCCTCCCCTCTTTATCTACAGCCTGCTTATTCTGTTGTAATACTGTCCGTGCCACTCCAGTTTATTCGATCAAGCTTTCCCCCTCTTTCTTCTCTTGGTAAAATGTAATTTAATCAGTTAGCTTAATGTATTTAAAATGATAGAATGGATCTTTTCCAAAATAGCAAATCCAAATGCGAAAATAGTTTATAAATTAAAAATACAATGATCTAAAGGGAGACTGTACAAATTCCTCCCCAAATGATTCTAAATAAAACATTTCCAACATCCCATCTAAAAAAAGAGAGAAGGTATCTGGTAGTCACTTTTGGGAAATTTTGTTCTGAGGTCTAGCAGGCTGAGGGTGTGGCAAGACTGAAGCAGAGCATCTGATCAAGACATGAATTGGCAGGTCAATGTGTATGAATCCTCTGCCATACATTGAACAAGCTTCAGTGTACTTTTCCAGTACAGTTGAGTGCTAAATAAACAATTTTGGGTGAACCTTGGGCCAATGTGCCCCCTTTGCTCTTCTCTAAACCTGGTTCCCTCCTCCCCATTTTAAGATTACCAGTACTTCTAAACCTACAAAAAGCCATGGATAGTTTAAATTGTGGTTTCATGATACGTGCTAGCCTGTAGTGATCATATATGCAGCTTGTTTTCCCCCCACGAAAGAATGTCTGCAGGTCAGCAGTCCGAGATGTGAGTGGTGCAAGAGAGAGTGAGCTCCTGTCTCTATCCCAGCTCCTGCCAACTTAGCAGTTCAAAAGCAAGAAATTGCTAGTACATAAATAGGAATAGGTAGCACTTTGGTGGAAAGGTAAACGGCATTCTGTGCACTCGGTGTCTAGCCTGCCAAGTGACCATGGAAAATCTGCAGATGCAGACAGCACTGGCTCTTTGGATGTAAATGGAGATGAGCACTGCACCCTAGAGTCAGATATGACTGGCTTTCGAACAAGTATGGCGTTTACCTTTACTAACAATTGCTTAGGTCCTGGATTTGAGAGTAAACTATAATTGGGTTGAAAATGGAAGCAAACGTTCTGGCCTTCTTATAGCTATGCCAAAACACATGCCAGAGGCTCACAAGCACTCTTTTGTGTAATGTTACATCATAGTTTAATGTATGTGAACAGTGCAAGGGGACAATATAATCAGTGGTGGGCAGCAAAAATTTTTGCTACCACACGATGGGTGGAGCCTATATTGTGGGCAGAGCCTATATCATGGGTGGAGCCTACATCATGGGCGGAGCCTACGTCATAGATGATCTAATCATGCCTACCATAAGGCCATGTATACATCTGTAAACACAGGCAGCACTGGCTCTTTGGCTGTAAATGGAGATGAGCACTGCACCATAGATTCAGATATGACTGGCTTTTGAGCAAGGGAGACCTTGAACCACTTGCAGGGACAAAACCTGATGGGGCAGGGCAGGGCAGGGAGTTGGGCATGACCACCCAATTTCACTAACCACCCTGCCCGAAGGCCACCCAATTTTGTCACACATACCCCTGCCCAGAGGCCACCCAATTTTGCTACACCATCCTCCCAGGGGGTGCGAATCTGTTGCTGCCCACCACTGACTGAATATAACTCAAGAAACCTGTTCACCAACATGGAGTTCTGCACTAGAGAGTTCCTGCCTGTCAGTTATTGGTATGCCAGTGGTTGCTCAACTTTCTTCTGCAGAAATCTTCTCACATTCAAAAGGTTTGAAAGCACATCCCCGCTGTAAGTGTCTGAAGATTTACAGGTTCCTGTAATACCATATGAAAAATTACTTGTTTTACCCAGGCTAAATTTAAGCAGTGGTAAGGAGCAGAGCTTGCAAAAGTAAGGGATTTTTTAAACCTTTTAAAAGCTTTGGATGTCAGCTGTTGTCTTTCTCCCACACTTCTGTCCAGCACATTTTCCCTTAAGTGGAACTACTTAAAGAAGGAAGAAGAATATATGATTGATTGCACAGATCCTAATTCTTTTTCTCTTTTTATAATCTTGTTTAGGAAGATTATGAGTTTCTTTATGACGCTATTGCCAGTGTATATCCTGCCCAGAATGGGCAAGGTCCAAAGACCCCAAACCAAGAATACAGAGTGGATGTCCCAACAGATGTGACGAAAGAAGAGGAGACCAATTCTGTGGCCACTAGCCTTTGCCTTTCAGTGGGAATGGAAATGAGTGAACATTTCAGACCCCAGGATGGCTCCAGGGAAGCAGAAAGTTCTTCTAATGGACCCATGAATCCAGTTTTAACTCCCTGAGTCCTCTTCCACCCTTCCAAGTTAATGTTCTTTGTACATGCCATGGAGTATTTCATCAATACATTTAAACCAGGAGGAGAAATGAGCATTTCCTGAACAATCTTGTCCTCTTGAATGTTTTATAGAAAAGGTGTTTGAAAAGCCTGAAAGTATTTTTTTTAACCCATCAAAGGTACGACATGTAGTAGGCTGAACTTGTGGTTTGTTATAGTGCACTGTGAATGTTATTTTTGAGCTTATCTATATAGAGGTGCCATTTTAAATTGTTCAACACACATTTTACTCTGCAAGAATGTTTAGATGCATAGCTTTCACTCTATTTAAAAAATGGGATTTTACGTAGAAAATGCACATTTCTTATTTGTTTGATGTTTCTTTTAAAAGAAAGTAAAATATCTAGTACACAGATTAGATACGTAACAATCAACTATATGCAGTTGAAGGTACATATTTGAGAAGATATATTACAAAAAAATGTGAAGACCAAGATGAAGGATATATTTTCCAGATAATAGATCACCACGTTATACTTTTGGCATGAATATTTCCTTAGGAAATGGAGCGAAAGATATGTGAAATGGACTCATACGGAAATTGAGCAAAGGGGCCTTTCTAAAGAGTAAAATGCAGGTTTAAGGCTTGCCATACCTAAATGTGGCCGCTGGAGGTCACTGTGTTCTCAGGAATCAACTACAGAGGCTCATAGTTTAGGAGTAAGGAATGTTTTGCAAAACGTGGGAGGAAAATGTTTCAGCTGACATTTTTTTTTTTTTGCTTCTGCATGTTAGCACAGCTGGTTTCTTTTTTCAATATTCTTATTTTCCCTGGCTTAAACGGAACTTTCCATAACTGTTTTCATCTCCTTTTGATTCTTGTATATATTTCTTTTTCTGACATGTTGCAGGTTTCAAAATGTTGTATGTAAAAAAATAAAAAATAAAATTGTGTATTTCATTCCTCCTGACCATTTCCACTTTGAAATAATAATAAAAAATGGGATACTTAAATGTGAAAACCACATTATTCTAAGACAAGTGTGAGGTGAGATGAATGCATATATACAGATTATAAACTGGTAATTTTTATAATGAAAAAAAGCATACCTTTGGGTCCCAAACTAGATATTATAGTCCAGTGATGGCAAACCTTTAAGAGAAACCCCAAACCCAACCCAGCCCTCCTTCCACCTGCTACTGACTCAACCACAGCTTCTCTTGTCCCCACCCTGGCTGCTGTGTCCCAGGTGAGATTTCAGCCTGCGGGGCATGCGGTTGGCCTCCTCTCTTGCCTCCTCATTGGCGGAGGCAGAGAGGTGGGTGAGGAAGCAGCATTGCCATTGGTGGTGGTGGCACAGGGTGGAGTGGCGTGCTGTGGGGCTTGCCCAATGGGGCCAACATGCCCACAGAAAGGACTCTGCCCCCCACCCCTGGCACGCATGCTATAGATTCACCACCACTGTTAGAGAGGATGTAGTATGGGGTGGGCAGCTTATATTGGGAATACCATAATAGATTATGCCTGGGTGAGGCTTAACCAAGCCCCTCTCCCCCTTTTTGGCAAGGGGAGACAATTGCCTCATGAAGAAGACATTGAGATCAGGCACCAAAATAGCAATAGGGGGATCTATGGGACATCTTCGCAGAGCCAGACCTGGAATGGTTTCCTCCTGATCCTTTCTGACCCAGAGAAAGGTGCTGTCCTAGGCCAGCTGGCTTTTGTACAGCAATCATTGCCATCTTTTTCATTGCCTCAGGCAGCATAGTGTCTTGGTCTGGTCTTGTCAGAAAGCATCTGACTCAAAAAACTTCATACTTGAAGAGCTGCAAATGGGTGCACCTATTCATTATTGGGAATAATGTACACAAAGCCTTTGATCACACAGGCCAAATCTGCCTAAATCTACATGCATCCAGTGGTAGCAGAAAAGGCACCACCATTTTGCAACAGGCTCTACTATTGGCTGCAATTTGTCATCAGTTGGATTTCCTTCCCCCCCCCCCCAAAAAAAAGTCAGAAATCACCCCTGATTTTCCACTGCTCCAGCTTTCCAGGGTGAGGAAAACCAAGAAGACACCTGGGGTAAATAAATCATCCAAGCAGGAGAGGTACTCAGAACAAAACTAATAAATCTGCCTGTGACCATGCAAATTATTGGAAATGAGGTATCCCCTCCCCAACAGCCATTGGTTAGTAGACTTGCAATAACAAAAACGGAAAATACACAAGAATCACCTGATTACGTTTGTTTCTTTAGGAAGTTCTCAGCACTAGGTTCCATTAAGGATGAATCGTGTCAAACAACTGCAAGCAGTTCTCTCACTGGATTCCCTCTGGGGGGAAAAATGAAATCAAGCAAATAGGTATAGACACTTCTATCATATAACAAATTGGGGGGAGGAGAGAAAAAGCACCACACCAATGGCAAGAACGCACATTTAGTGTCTCCTGCATGCATTGTGTTTCTTCACACAACTACTATTGTGAGCAGATGTGATGAGCCCAGCCCTAGATGGGTGGAAAGAGGGTTTCCATACATTCATGGAGAAGTGATGGTACCTTGACATTCATGGAGAATAAAGATATTAGCTGGTTATGATGGCTGTCTATTTCTTCCGGAAATAGAACCATCAGCTTCTGATGCTAGATGCTGAGGAACATTAATGTGAGGTGCCTACTGCTATTGAACATTCAATAAGGTGCTCACTAGCAGGTGATAGGTGTGAAGTTAGGCCCTTGACTTAGCAGGTAAGCAGAAGGCAAAGTAATATATTTGTATGATAAATAAAGAAGTAAACATGATATGTCATGCCACACTTAAGTTTCAGTTTTCCTTACATTCCTCAGAAATACTGATTGATAAGCTTGTTTGGTTTGTTTGGTTTTGATTTTAAAAATTGCATAGTTCTTCATACATTCAACAGAAAACTTGAGATTACAATTGATGAAGCAAAACAGACAAACCATCCAGTGTCATAGCATGGGATTCAGCCGCCCAGGGCGTAAGCCAAATTTGCCACCCCCTGGGCAGGGCCTAGAACGCTGACTCCTGCTTCAGCTAGGGCTTCTGGGAATTATAGTCCAAGAACACCCATACGCCCAAAAAGTGCCACCTGGGGAAGGCTGCGCCTCCTGCTATGCTACTGAATCTGTTACAACTTGTTTCTATTCCATTCAAAATTCCACAGCAGTTTTGCTTAAATAGAAAGCTGAAGATGGCTTTGGACCTGTGCTGGCAACTCTTATCCAAACTTGGCCCTCTCCGTAGACAATTTCTTCACCAGTGCAGAACTCGCATTGGAACTCTACATCACCCAGTGTGACATGAAACTAACAGCAGCAAGAGAAAGTGTGGCTAGCATTCACAAATTTAAATACAAATCTCAAGACTCCAGAGACTTGCAGTAGGCAGGAAAACACAAAGTGTTCCAAAACTGAATCCTGGCAAGACTGAGTGGCTGTGGGTTGGGGGTCCTGTGTTATCTTGGGAATTACCACCTTTGGTTCTGGATGGGGCAGTTTTGCCCCAGACAGACCCGGTACGTAACTTGGGGTTCCTCCTGGACTCGCGACTACTGCTCAAAGAGCAGGTGGCAGTCGTGGCCAGGAGGGCCATCAGCCAGAGAGGCGCACCTCGCTGGCACGAGAAGGAGAGCCTTCTCAGTGTCTGCTCTGGCCCTTTGGAACCTCCTCTCAATAGAACTATGCCCACAGACGGAGTTGCTGCCCTTTAGAAAAGGAGTGAAAACCTGGCTGGCAGGTTTGATCTGGGGAGTGGAGGGTTCAATTTCCCCAGCCAATTGGTTGGTTTGACCCCAGTATGCCTGTGTTACAATTTCTAGTTTTTAATACTAAGTTTTTTTAAAGTTTTTAGAGTTTTTAATTTTTAAAAATGATTTTATAATTGTTGTAAATCGCCCTGGGTCCCTTTCGGGAGGAGGGCAATAAACAAATTTAAATTAAATAAACAAACAAATAAATAAATATAGCTTCACAGAGAAGGAAGAAAGTTGCAAAAAGGAAAGAAGGTAGGAAAACAGCACTTGATTCAGCCATTTGGGTTTCTCCACAGGCATATAGGTTTCTCAAGAATTACCTTCCTTTGTCCACCAGGCTGTGCTAAAACATTTTAAGTAATGTTTCAGAATACATGTGAAACCAATACAACAGAATACAACAACTTGTGACCCACAGTCATTAATGTAACTGATAAGATTAACACAGTCTCTAGTGTAATTTACAGAGTCTTTGCTTAAAAGCCTTTTCAGTCTGTTACCAGCCCAGTGGGGCCAGGGGCCAGGTCATGCTCCCTCAGATAGCTTTCAGGGGCCAGATGGCCATTTTGCCTTTCCCTCACCACATGGCACTGCCTGATGTGGTGGAGGCAAGGGGGCACATGAAATGGTGCCGCAGGCCACATGGGCTCATGCGCTGCAGATTGAGAATTCCTGGCTTAGAAAAATGTTTCTCAACCTTTGGTTTTTGGACTTCAATTCCAATTGGTTTTCAATCAGGCTGGAGTGGGTTTCCAGCTGATCTGGTTAGTGCTCATGTCAAATCCCAGTTTGCTAGATGGTATGCAGAGGTAGGCCAGGCAGTTGACAAAATAGCTCCTAAATGCCCTCTCTGCTGCAGAGCTCAGCTATCTCCATGGTTCATGGAGTAACTTTGAGTGATGAAGCAGTGTAAGAGAAGGCTGGAGAGCAGGTGGATACTAGCTCCCTCAGATGAGAATTTGGCTCCAGTAAAACAAGAAATGTCTATTTGTGACAAGTGAAGAGAGCACGTAAGAGCTATAATGCTCAAAGAATTCAAGGGGCAACAAACAATTAACTGGAACTGTATAAAATAGACTGTGGCCTCATGTTGTAAGGTTAGCCAAAGGGGCCTCAACAGGACCAGCTAGCTTGTGGACTTATTGCCAAGCATTTTAGAATGAAAGTTGAGGCCACCCAACAGGATCTCGACTCCACATTTAATACAGTAGTCAGGTTGTCACGTTGGGCATCCATTGAGCTATGTTGTCAAATTTTATGGAATCAGTTTCTCAGTGTAAATATGTGTTTTAAATTTTGCTATTGTTTTCTTATGTGTAGGGTGCTTTCCCTGTTTGTTTGTTTGATTGATTCATTATGATCAGTGGTGATATTGTGATGGTCATAATGATGGCAAACTAGTGGCTGCATAGAACCAATGATTATTTTTCTTTCTTGCAAAAAGATGCCAGATTTTGGAGTACATGAATGGAGAAACATGAACAGGAAATCAGAAATTGATTTCCCATTGATTGAGACTTTCTCTGCTGTGTCCCGTATATATTTGAATATAAGCCAACCCAAATATAAGCCAAGGTATCTAATTTTGACCTGAGAAACCAGGAAAATAGATTGGCCCAAGCATAAGATGAGGTTGGAAAATGCAGCAGCTGCTAGTGAGTTTTAGTAATCAAAATACAGTCAAACCTCCCATAAAGAGCGCCTCACTTAAAGAGTAACTCGCTTAAAGAGTAGAATTTTCTCTGAATGGTCGCTTCGCTTAACAAATAAAACCAACCAAAAAACTTTTAACAAATAAATCCCACCCACCAGAAGTCACAATTGGTTACTTACAACGGTGTTTCGCTTAAAGAGCAAACTTGCTTAAAGAACAATCCTGTGGAACACATTACGCTCTTTAAGCGAGGTACAACTGTATTGTACATGAAAATAAAAAAATAATTACCATAATTGAGATATCTGTGTGGTAATGTTTTTGAATGTTTACAGTACTGTTTTTTTAAAACTGTATTTGAATTGGCACTACCCAACCAGTGCTTGTGCTGCCGGGGAAGGAGGTGGGCGGGCCAATAGCACTGAGGCAGAATGCAGGAAACATCATTCCTGCTTCTTTCTCTTGCTGTGAGCAAGCAATGCTTTCCCTGTCCAGCTTGGCGCATCCCTTGGAGCAGGGGCGACAAGGCGTGTAAGTGAACACACAGTGGGTTCATCGGAAGCTGGATCCACCTCATTACAAGAGAGTGGAGGCTTCATGGTTCCCTCTCCCTGTTGAAGCTGCACCCAAGAGAGACCCACTGCTCATGGCACTAGGGAGCATTTTTTTTTTTTTTGCTCTGGAGCAGGGAGGGAGAAAAGATGGCCGCCTGGTGGTGTGGGCCTCTTGTGCCAAAGACATGATGGGAGAAGTGGGTAGCAAAGGCTATTAGCCACCTCCCGCTTCTTCCCTCACCACCATCTCAATTGGGCACAGAGAAAACTGGCATCTCCCAAGATGCAGCAGAAAGAAGTTTTCTCCGCATCAGTGACAGGATGGCAGAAGCGGGTGGCGAAAGCTATTAACTGGCACCTTCTTCCCTTACACTCAGTGACCTGAGTATAAGCCGAGTCCACTTTTTTGACCTCATTTTAGGGCTTAAAAACTAGGTTTATACTTGAGTATATACAGTAAAACAATAGGAATGGTACATGAAAATTAAAGGAGTAGGTGTCCAGGGACATATTGACAAAACTTGGAGTTTGTGTGTATGAGAGAGAGACATGCTGAGCCCCTCTGTCTGCTGGTGAGTCAACTCTGTCCTTGCTTCCAAAGTCTTTTCAACCTTCTTCTTGGCTTAAGAGCAGTGGGGCAGACAGTATCCTATTTTTAAAATGAACACTCTTTACTCAAACAGAAACTCAAAAGCAGAAGAATCCAAAATAAATAGTAGTTGTAACAAATCAACTATGAGTGGTAAAATACACAGGAAGGTAGAACGTTTTTGGTCACTACTAGCAAAATCATGTGAGCTAGGCTACCTTTTCAGAGCAATATGGTCTTCTTGACTTTGTTACAAAAGGGAAAGTGAGATTTTGAGCCTTTGAAATAAGTTGAACTAGAAATGTCAGACAGCTGAGGCCAATTGCAAAGAAGGAGATCAAACCCAGAAGGGGCATGCTTCTTTCAGGAACCTTAAAACACAAGCATGTGAACAGGATATGGTTTGAGTCAGACCAAAAAAAGAACAGAGAAAAAGAATCTTTGTCTATGCAGGTGTTCATCTGTTAGTCTGCTGGATGTCTTTTGTGGGAAACGCGCATGCCAGATTAAACAACAGATGTTGCTGCCAACTGTATGTTTGTGTAGCCTTATTTCAACAAAACCTTATGTAAGGCAAGAGTTCTTTTGCCATTGCAATCATAATGTTGAGAGTTATGGTGATCATCTTGCACACAAGTGCTTGTCTGTCACTCACACTCTATAAACTTTTCCCCTCCACTGTCTGTGGGCCTGATCTTGAGGATGGTATATGATGGGGTGGGCAACCGTCCAGGGGGTGCTAGGTGCTGAAGGTCCCATTGTTCTTAGCCAAAGGTGAGGGATGATGGATGTCGCTAATGAGCAACATCTGAATGGCATACACTCCGAGAAAGATTTGTTGTTCAGTCGCACAGTCGATTCCGACCCTTTGTGACCCCATGGACCACTGTCTGCCAGGCACTTCTGTCCTCTACCATCCTCCTCAACTCACTCAGCTCTGTGCCCATTATGTCTACAATACCATCTAGCCATCTCATTTTGGGCCGCCCCCTTCTTCTTTTGCCCTCCACCCTTCCCAGCATCAATGCTTTCTCAAGCGAATCCTCTCTTCTCATTTGATGTCCAAAGTACTTTAGCTTCATCTTTACTATTTGACCTTCTAAGGAGCAGTCAGGGTTGATTTCTTCTAAGATTGACCTATTTGTTCTCCTTGCTGTCCAGGGGACTCTCAAAACTTTCCTCCAACACCACATCTCAAAGGCATCTATTCTTCTGCTCTCAGCTTTCCTAATGGACCAGCTCTCACAACCATACATTGCCACCAGGAGTACCATTGCTTTGACTATACAAATTTTTGTTTGCAATGTGATGTCTCTATTTTTCACTATGTTCCCCAGGTTTCTCATCGCTTGCCCCCCAAGAGTCAGTCGCCTTTTTATTACATGGCTGCAATCACCATCTGCAGTGAGCTTTGATCCTAAGAAAGTAAAATCTGTCACTGCTTCTACTTCTTCCCCATCTATTTTCCAGGGATTGATAGGGCCTGTTGCCATGATCTTGGTTTTCTTTATATTGAGTCTCAAGCCAGCTTTTGCACTTTCTTCTTTCAACCTAATCAGGAGCTTTTTTAAGTCCTCCTAACTTTCTGCCATTAGGGTGGTATCATCTGCATATCTCAAATTGTTGATGTTTCTCCCAGCAATTTTGATCCCAAATTGTGATTCCTCCATCCCTGCATTGTGCATTATGTGCTCTGTGTATAAGTTGAATAAGCAGGGTGACAAAATTCAGCCTTGTCTTACTCCTTTTCCTATTCCAAACCACTCTGTCATTCCATTTTCTGTCCTAACTGTTGCTTCTTGATTCCTGTACAGATTTCTCATGAGGTATATAAGGTGCTCTGGTATTCCCATCTCTTTAATTACTTGCCACATTTTGTTGTGGTCCACACAGTCAAAGGCCTTAGTTTAATCAATGAAACAGAAGTAGACTTGTTTCTGATATTTATTTGTTTTTTCCATGATCCAACGTATGTTGGCAATGTGGTCTCTAGTCCCCCTGCCTCTTCTGAACCCCGAGAAAGATTAGGACAAGTATAAGTGTGGATATGAGGTAGGTTCTGACACGCACCTTTGTGACTTGACTGGTTTGGGAACAACTGGGCGAAGTGAAGAGAATGTTTATGAACCTTTGCACTACAAAGTACTTCTTCTGCCAACTCAGGTGTAATCCTTTTTAATTACAATTGTAAGGCCTTAATGAGAGAGGGCATACAGGAACAAACCAGTATTAATTTGCCCTTCCTCTGGCTATTTTGGCTTCAGAATCCACCCACCTTTGGCTATGCTGCCAGCTAGTAATAGTTTGTTGCCCAAAACCAGCTGGTTAATGTCTGTTGAACAATGACCAATATCTTTATGGCTGTCTTGGTTTTACATTTCTGTGGGCATTCCCGTCCCCATGTCACCTGGAGCAGTTTGCACTGATGACTTTGGAACCTGGGTAACAACTGGAATATCCAGATGTATCTCTGAACCTAATAGTCTTTGAGGTGGGAAGCAAAATTCTCTTGCCACGCAGGTATAGAATCTGTAGCTGTAAAATATTTCAATGGCCATGATCATAGATGAGTCTTTAAAAGACTAGATCGTTTCCGGAAGAATACACCTATCAATGGCTACTAAGGTCTATTATAGGTAAACTTCAAGTTCAGAGGCAGTATGGGATTTAAAAGTGGGAAGGAACTGTTTGCTTTATACTTCCCATTTGCTTGGCTGCGGTGGGACCTTTCCTCCCTATATATTCAAGTGCAAGTTATCCCCACCCCACCCCAGTCTGCCACAAGACAATATGCTGTGTGAAGTTTCCAAAAGGACACCACTCCTCAACTTAAGTGTGTGTTTGTGTACATTGTAGAAAACTATGGAGTGGCTTTTCCACCTTTTTTTTTTCCAGATGCGCACACTTCTTTCAAGCACCTTTCTTTCCTTCTGGAGCTTGCATGACAAAACCGATTGCTAGATTGTGTAGTGGTATAAGCATAGCTTTTGTTTACAAATCTGCAGTGAAGAACTCTCATAAGAGTGTTTGTTCCCAAAGAGAGAGGCCATTTTGACATGCCCAGATGATTATTAAGAAACCACTAATGCCCTTAAGGTTGTCACCTTCAAAGTGGGAACCAGACCGGGAATTTTTTCTCTCTGCCAGGTTTGTTTGTTATTTTCATTAAATATCGTCTTCTCTTCAAAAATGCCCAAAATAGTGCACAACACAAAAGCAAAACAAATAACAATACAATTAATCATATAAATGATAAAATACAATAAAATCTAGCAACAATATCCCTGGCGATCACTAGAGACCGGGATTCTTCACCAAATCCTGGAATTTGTCTCAAACTGAGTCATGGTTACAAGGGTTTGGCTTCAAGGGGATCAAACTAAACAGTGAAAGAATAATCTATTTAGCCTGGAGGGAAGTGGACAAGTCTGAGTTTTTTGCAATGTTTTTTTCCCCTTTCTTTCCCCTTTGTGTATTGGTTTGAAATGTGTATTGCTTTTGAAACATATATTGTTCTTGAAATGTTTTTTTTAATATTGTGTTGATGTGATACTTTGCAATTGTAATTTGTGATGCTCTATTTCTTTGTTAGCTGCCCACAGTTGCATTGCGAGTGGGGTGGCATACAAGTCAAAATACAACCACCATCACCACCACCATCGTCATCATCACTATGAGAGAGAAATAGTGCATATTCCCCCAACAATTGTCATTTCCTCAACAGATGGGATTTCCTCAGAGATACACACCTCAACAATCAGATTTGTATTATGCCCATGTTTACCCTCAAGTAACCAATCAAAGCCAAGCCATGCTGTGGCACCTGGAGGTGTTTGAGACTTCAAAGCAGAACAGCTATTTATTTATTTATTTATTTATGACAAATAAATTATTTCATTAGTGCTTAGATTATGTTATTCCGGGATCATGTTACCAAATAACAAATCTCTTTTTTCTTGCATACTCCACAGCAGATTAATTAATTAACCTTGTTTCCCACCCAATTTGTGCAAGAACCACTGACCTTGCATAAATCAACACTGAGAAACCGACAAGTAACATCATGCTTATCCTTTTCTTTTATGCCTAACATGCCAAGAAACACAATGTTTCCATTGTGGCACTGTTATTCCTCAGTTGGAATTCAGGTGACATTATTTGCGCCCAAATATCTCAGCTTGGGAACTAGTCAGTTCATTCAAGCTCAGGTGAGGTTCCAGCAGAGCAAGGAATTATGCCAATCTCAGAAGAGAATTTTACTCCACCAGTCCCACTAGGACTCTTGACATGACATATTCATGTGTATTTTTTCACAGCACTGCACTCTCGAGAATATTTGGGTTTAGCACAGAGACATGAAAAACCCTCCCCTCTGCCTTGGCCACGTATATTTGTCCTTGAATTCTGTCAAATAGTTTCCCTCTCTTTCTGTCTCACAAATATCCTGCTGGAAGGATTGCTCCTGAGATGTTTCTTGTAATCTCCTATACTTGCAGGAAATTTGCCTGCAGCAGAAGCTCTCTCTCTCTCTCCTTCCTCTCTCTTCTTCCCTCCCTCCCTCCCTCCCGCCCTCTCTCTCTCACTCTCTCTCTCACACACACACACATACACAAATGCACAATGGAAAACTAATGTTCCAAGGAGTCAGAGCATCTCATTAAAGGCTTATCTGGGGTGAGTGAAGGCAGCTGCTGAGTTTCACTGGTTACCCCTCATTAGGGTTTGTCTGCAAAAGATGGGGGGCCTGAGGGGGCCAAGCTTTGCATAATTTCATGGTTCCTTTAAAGAAGCGGAGTCTTCACAAGGGGGAAGGTATGAAGCGAAGTACAGATAAAGGCAGCTGCATGCATACACATTCAGAAAAGGAAGGAATTCAACACAGAAAGCAAGAAATACAGAAAAAAGAGGAAATTTAACGAAAACAGATGAAAACACTGATAATATTGCTAACAATGGTTGGAAGGATGCCACCTGTATTTTGAATTCTACCACAGTCTCATCAAAATCATAGACAAAGAATAACTTTGCAGTCCTGCAGCAGCTAATGGATTGTTCATTCATGGTGATAAATTAGAATGGTGCCTGGATCTGAGCATGTAAAGCCCAATCCTCTCCTGTTACAACAGCAGCAGTGGGAAGATCCTGCTTACAGATCTACTTGTCTCCAAAAGGAAGGAAGGAAAGACAGACTGAGAGGGAAATATTTAAATTATCTCTAATTTAATAGATGTATAAGCATGAGTTTTGAAAATAGGTTTATGACACACCTAAGAGAAAACAAGATTTTGACATGGCTCACCAAACTTATTTAATTAATTTAAAGTAACAATGTTTTTTTTAAAAAAATATATAGGAAAGCCTTTGTCATCATGTATACAGTAACTTTTTGTCCCCTTCTTTGACTTTATACTTAGATCGAGGAATCAATTATTTTGGAATAAATAAGACTCAAACATATTTCAGCATTTGACAGCTTGATGTTGTTCTCTCCACCCATTAGCTGAATTGAGTTTCCAGAGTGGCACTGCTTTCACATGAAAGAAACAATCACGTGAAAACAAGGAAGAGTGTTAAATCAACTTTATTGACTCCCTCACCATTTAGATGTGTTGAGAAATGTATGTGTTGGTGTGGGACATTAGAGACCCAGTATTATCTGACACCCCTGCACCTTTTCCTTGGCCTATCAATGTGATTAAACACCATGAAGAGCTGAAGTATGCTTCCTTGGTTAAGAATGTGACAAAGGCATAGCAGAGCTCATTGTTGTGTATGGATCAGAGGACACACAATCAGGAAGTTAGACAAGAATGTCATTAGTTCTACTGAACAAACAGCACAGTAAATGGGAAACTTCTCACTCCACCCAGATATAGCAGTGCCACATAATGACCAAGCTATGACCAAATGACATTATTTACATATATGTGAAGGATTGATTGATCTCTATAGTCTTGCTTTTTCCAAGAATCCCAGCACTGAGCCTGCGCTGAATGGTCCCGATGACAATCCTCACCCAATGGGACTCTGGTCCCGGGTGCCCAAATTTATGGACTGCAAATATTTCTGGTTGGAAGTATATGAATCTGCCCATTGTATGTCAATTCTCTCAGATATAACATGAATGTCTGTGGGATAAAGGGCTTCATGTAAATATAGGCAAATACAAAGAGCTTCATATAAGGCACAAATCAAATTATGGTTTGTATGGAAGTTTTTGTTATATAGAACACAACCCTATTTATTTTCATGTTGCACATATGGATTTTGGGATAGGGATAGAGATACCTGATTTATAGGGTTATTTGGCAGTCCTGCATATCTCTGTGTGTGTATACAATGGGAAAAGTTACTTTTTTGGACTATAATTCCAAAACTATTTTAGTCAATCTTGACCAGAAAGTGCCTTTTCCTATCTCTGGACTTTTTGCATACATTCTCCTACATGTGCATATAGGATTCTAGTTTTAGGATTCTGGCTGTGTTGGTTTATTGTTTTGCAAAATTGATTTTCATCACTCTATTACTGTCAATGCCATGGTAGTTGCGTCAGTCACCAAGGGATTATTATATAATTATATACAAATCCTCTCCCAAAGCTAAAGACACATCTCATAAGAACTTGGAACTCGCAATCTGGCAAAGATACATCAGAGACCACAGAAACCTCTCTATTAGTTAGGACAAGAGTTATAATAATTTCAATTTCCCCCTTCAAGCTATGTAAGTGAATGTATCCTGATGCAGACTCATGACTTTTGCAGTAAAATCTCTAGTAATCTTGGACATATGTTTGTATCTTTAATTGCATTCCTTATAAAATATATACTTTGTACAGTTATTTTACTAACAAGCAGGCAATTTCTGATTTATGGTCTGGAATGTATGCCTTTAATAGGTGTTCCTGCTGTGTGCAACTAATTCATAAAGATACAAAGGTTGGGTGAGTAACTTGGATATTTAGAGATGAAAGCGATGAAATAAAGCAAGTTACTTTTTTGCAGTCACACTGTCTACAAAAGTGTAGTGAATGAGCTGTTTTTGAGACACACGGGCACCATTCCTAGGAGCTGACAGCAGGCTTCCCCACTCCACCCCACCCTGTGCTATTTTTGTGTGTGCTTGGATAGGTTTAGTGGAAATGTGTGAAAGATTGCTTCAAGGGTTGAGGTCTCCAGTTTTGCGATCTGAAATACAACAACATCAGTGCTGTTTTAAGTTACTGGGAGAGTCGGTCTGGACACGGCAGCCACTGTTTCAGCACTGACACTATTGTTCCTTGGGTGGAATTTTCAATAGATTGGTTAAACTGCAAGGGGTGGATAGGTCCAGGAGCAGAATGTGGTACTTCCCAAAAGAAACAGAGTGCTTGCTTTCAAAGAAAGAGGGAGGTGGTGGTGGTGGTGGTGGTAAGATTTGAGCTGTTGCTAACAGTAGATTCAATTCTAGATTTCTATGCCCCCTAAATTTTGGTGCCCTGGGAAAAATCCCCATTTGCCTAATCTAGTGGTGGCCTTGAACTAAAGGTTTCCCATCCCTGCTGTAGGGAGCTGAGCCAGTTCTCCAAGATTTCCAGATATTCTACTGAAGGAAAGCATGGGGAAGGTATGTGAAAGCAGAGCTGAAACCAAAAGAGGACATAGTTAATGACTTTTAGGAAAACCAAACAAACCCACCAGAAAGGGGAAGGGGAGGAAAGAAGAAGAGAGAAGTCTTCGTCTTCTGTCTTGGTCAGTATTAACCCAGAAAGACATAGTTACAGTTCCTCTGTTACCATTTCTCCACAACATTTCACTCACTGTCTCTGTAGATAGTTTTCAACCAAAGCAGATTTTTATCTCTGAATGATATTTGTTGTTAATATTTCTATGTTACGCGATGGTAGACATAAATTTTTAATGCTCATCTTTTTAATTTTTTAAAAAAGTTCACTGACTGAAGGGAGTGTCTTAAAGAGGTCGATCTTCTCTTAATGTCTTATTGGTGTGCAGGGCCAGTGATGCCTGTCAGCGGGGAAAGAAAAATGTTTGTGGGATGTAGTGACCGTGCACATGTACCAGCAGGTTGGGTTTGTGGGTGGAGAAACCACACATTCCTGGCCTCAATGTGTCACTTGCTGTGGGCAGGAAACAAGGAAGTGGCTTCTTCTTTCCTGTAAGAAATGTACAAAGTATCAGTTTTCTCAAATTTTTATGCATATCTGAGTGAATTAAGGGGTCTTGGATGTCAAGCATTCATGGCATTTCCAACATCTCCTCTATAATGCTCTGTTTTCCTCTCCAATGCCAGTAGTACATCACTAGTGAATGATGAGTGGGGGATCAACATATGGCAATGTAAATGCCATCCAGCTAGTGTACCTCTGTCTCTACTGAAAGAGTAACACATGTACCATTTCCTCCTATGATGGAAGGGGAAAAAATGCTCAGCCACATTTGCCTCTGACACTGGGAATCAATGGGAAGGTACAGTGGCATAGGGCAGTTTTGAGCCACCCTACAGGCCAAGCTCAGCGCCCCCTCACTTAGGTTCACGCCCACCCATCTAGACACTCAAATCAAGACAAATGTCCTACCTCGGTGGGGACCGGGGGGCACTTTTCCTCCTCCACCGCCTTCATCCTCCTCTTCCTCAGGTATCCTCTTCCTCACAGGCAGCTTGTGGTGCCGAATGGTGCTGCACAGGGCCTGGGGCTGCCCTTGGTCCTGGGTCGAGACCCAAAGGCTGAGGTGGCATGACACAAGCCCAGCAAAGAGCCCACTGTCAGCATCCCAGGTGCACAGCCTCTCCAGAGCCCGGTGGCAGTGCCCAGATGTTGGGAAGCAAGGCTGGTGGTCATTGCGGCCCAGCACCCGCACCCGGAACAGCGCTGGCCAGGCCTTGTGGGGTGTGTGTGTCCTCAGCCTGGCCAGTTTTATTTAGCTCTAGTTTTATATGTGCATTGATTCTTTTCACACTTTACTGGAGGGTTAGCAGTTTGCTGTGTAAAAGCAACAAAATCAGTAACACTTTTTTTCTTTTCATGGATTTTGGTTCATATGTATTTTTAAACCAACATATACTGCATTTATCAAAAGCATACTTTTTTTCTTCTTACAACACTTCCACTATTTTTGTCTTATTGGAAAGCAAAATAAATACTGCAAATGTGAGTCAATCATGGATTGAAATTTCATTTCTTTCAGTTATAGAGCATCATTGTAAGTAGAGACAGCCATAACTACGCATTAGCCTTTTGATAATTATGTTTTTCATGGTTCTCTTATTTTTTTGGTGGCAACAATGATTCTCCACCTCCTCTTCTTTAAACATACTGTATTCTCACCACCACCTGGGATGACGGTAATGATACTTTTCGTGCCAGCCAGGGGTCTCAGTTTTAGATGCTTAAACATGATGGTGTGATGTAGTGTCATGATGATTTCTGAGAAGAAGAAGAAAAATTGTGGCTTCCAGTTTACACAATAAGATTTTCAGAAGACATTTAGAAATTGTGTCTGAATTGCAGACACCATCTGCAGTCTGAATTGGTACACACCACATTGCCACTTCCTATTGTTTGTGTCAAATTGGGTCTAACTAAACCTAAGTTAATGAGTGGATCAGGATTCTAGTACAGTAATACCTCGGATAACGTTTACCTTGGATAACGCTAAAATCGCATAATGTTAAGTAATCGGGGGAGGAGAATTGGATCGAATAACATTAAGGACCTATGGGATGGATCGGATAACAACCGGTAAAGGCTATGTGGTTACAATGTATCTCTATGGAGCTTTAACGTTATCCGATCCATCCCACAGGATTTTAACATGCATTGGATAACAATGAAAATCGGATAACACCAAGACTTGTGGAACCAAGTCTTAGCGTTATCTGAGGTATTACTGTATTGTAATCAGAGATTTCCTTTTTCTGAAGCTTAAATCCAACTGCAACATGGTTAAATGAAAACCTTCAGGGATAGATTTTATAGGCAAATACCATATATGTGAACACATACTTGAGTAAAAATGTGGGCTCCTATGAAAGGAGCCTGATTCGGATGTCCCCTGAGTGGAGTTTCTCCAGCAAAAATCCTTTCAACTCAGAATAATTTCTGATATGAAATTAGTATTATTAGCTGCTTTTGCCGAGCTATGACTCAGAAAGGGCTGCAAATTTGATTTATGGTGTATCATTGCTTAAAGTGGTAATGTAAAAATATTTGCTCCAATGTTTGTCCCAGTAGGATTATACTTCACATCTTCCACTTATGCCAGTAGGGAAATTACCAGCAATCACATGTATATCTTTAATTGGGCTAACAGGGTAAACATTCTATGTGAGCATTTACTATGTCAAAAGCTTTTTATTCTGGTGAAGAGTAAACTATTTCTCTCTAGAGAGTGATAACCCCTTCAGGGGCTCCTCCCTGAAGGAAGGCATGTTACAAAATATGCTGAATATGGTAAGCAGTTTTTATTTATATATTTGTTTTCAAAATTACTTTCCGCCATTTAGGTCAAACATTGCCTCTGAGAGTATTACATTTTTTAAAAAAACATGGAAAGAGAATAAAGCATTATATATATATAATAGTAAAGATGAAGCTATATATATATATATATTGTAAAACATGTGCAGAATCAGAGATTCCACATGGCAGATAAAACCAAAACAGTTAAAAGCATTACGTCAAATAGGAAAGCTTGTGCTACTCTCCAAATGTTAACCTCTAATTCTTCCTTGTCTCTCTTTTAGTCATCACAATGGTTGACAAGTCTGTAGGGTTTATCCCCCACCAAAAATAAGAGTAAGAATAAGAATACTGTTTTGTTGGTAGCTGAAGGACTGCACTTGTGTGTGTGTCACTTTGACAATGGCATGACATTTCTCCACTCTGTCTGTCTCTCTTGGCTGAGTGTTAACAGAGACAAAATTATTGGAGCAGAAAATATCCTTCTCTTGCCAACTTTTGCCTCCTTTCTGTGATCTGCACAGCTTGAGACACATAGCTGAGGTCAAGGTGTGAAGGCTTTTAAGGCTGGTATAAGGATTTTTCTGTTTTCTTCAGTTTTCCTTCCGATAAGGGAGTGGGGAAGTGTACTGAAAGGAACCTTCAGCACCTGTTGGAAACGGGGAGCGCCACTAAACTTTCCTGTGACATAGAAGCAGACACAATAACGTATCTTTGGTCACTATGGCTTTTAGTAGCCAACAAATGGTATTGTGTTATGTTTTGTACTGATTTCTTGAGAAAATATTCTTCTTAACTTGAACTACTCAGTGCTTGGAGTTGTTTATTTTTTTATGGAATGTAACACAAGGTGATGCTCAAGATAATACAGGATAGGCTGCAACAGTATGTGGAGAGAGAATTACCAGAAGTGCAGGCGGGTTTCAGAAGAGGCAGGGGGACTAGAGACCACAATGCCAACATAAGATGGATCATGGAAAAAACAAAGGAATATCAGAAACAAGTCTACTTCTGTTTCATTGATTACACTAAGGCTTTTGACTGTGTCGACCACAGCAAAATTTGGCAAGTAATTAAAGAGATGGGAATACTGGAACACCTTATATGCCTCATGAGAAATCTGTACAGGAATCAAGAAGCAACAGTTAGGACAGAAAATGGAATGACAGAGTGGTTTGGAATAGGAAAAGGAGTAAGACATGGCTGCATTTTGTCACCCTACTTATTCAACTTACACACAGAACACATAATGCTCAATGCAGGGATGGAGGAATCACAATTTGGGATCAAAATTGCTGGGAGAAACATCAACAATTTGAGATATGCAGATGATACCACCCTAATGGCAGAAAGTGAGGAGGACCTAAAGAAGCTCCTGATTAGGTTGAAAGAAGAAAGTGAAAAAGCTGGCTTGAGACTCAATATAAAGAAAACAAAGATCATGGCAATGGGTCCTATCAGTCCCTGGAAAATAGATGGGGAAGAAATAGTAACAGTGACAGATTTTACTTTCTTAGGATCTAAGCTCACTGCAGATGGGGATTGCAGCCATGAAATAAAAAGGCGACTGATTCTTGGGAGGCAAGCGATGAGAAACCTGGGGAACATAGTGAAAAGTAGAAACATCACATTGCAAACAAAAATTTGCATAGTAAAAGCAATGTTATTCCCTGTGGCAATGTATGGTTGTAAGAGCTGGACCATTAGGAAAGCTGAGCGCAGAAGAATAGATGCCTTTGAGATGTGGTGTTGGAGGAGAGTTTTGAGAGTCCCCTGGACAGCGAGGAGAACAAATAGGTCAATCTTAGAAGAAATTAACCCTGACTGCTCCTTAGAAGGTCAAATAGTAAAGATGAAGCTAAAGTACTTTGGACATCTAATGAGAAGAGAGGATTCGCTTGAGAAGGCCTTGATACTGGGAAGGATGGAGGGCAAAAGAAGAAGGGGCAGCCAAAAATGAGATGGCTAGATGGTATTGTAGACACAATGGGCACAAAGCTGAGCGAGTTGAGGAGGATGGTGGACAGAAGTGCCTGGCGGACAGTGGTCCATGGGGTTGCAAAGGGTAGGAATCGACTGTGCGACTGAACAACAAAAACACATTTCTCATTACTTTATGGCCAAGTTAAAGTTATGGCCAGCACTATTATGTTTTTAAAAGTAATCTGTTGTGATGACCATTATGAAAGTTGAGAGAGTTCCAAAAGTCACCGTACACAGGAAAAATTAACAAACTCATATTATATTTTATATTATAGTTAATATTTTTCATATTCATCTATTTTAAGTATTTATACTTTGTAAACATTTCATAATATATTGTAATGAATATCTTGTCAGCAAAAGTTCATTTAGCTACCATTTTCCATTTTCCCTATATATGGTGACTTTTAGGACAGCCTGTATTATGTATCTTTATACCAAAGTGCTGGTGTGAATGTTCTACTGTTCATCCAAGTGGCCATTTTTGAAGTTGCACCTTGACATACCTCAAAAATGCAAAAGAAAAAGCCACGATAATTTCATTTCCACTCAGAATGTGTAAGAGAATGGCATAAAGGTCTTCTATTGGTGAAGGATCTGATGACATCCATGGATCCAGCCATGGTCCACAGTGGAAAACAAGGGACCTCCTAATAAAAGGGAAAAGTTGAGAGACTCCCTCTTTAGTCCTGTGATTACTCTCCAAAGTGATGCCAACAAAGCTATAATCACCTAGTGCCATATGATGGATGGCACACACTTCATTCTATAAAATGATGTTTTCAATGCAGCATTTCACTTTCATATGGGGTAAATCTAACACTTGTTTTACATCCAACAGACTCAATGAATTCAGTGGGCAACATTTTGTTAGTTATGCCCACTAAATCAGCAGAAATCTCTGTAGTGGTCACAAAGGAAAGGTTACTACCAATGGTGGGCAGCAAAAATGTTCGCTACCACACCGTGGGCAGAGCCTATGTCATGGGCAGAGCCTATGTCATGGGTGATCTAGTCATCCTTGCCATATGTCCATGTATATATCTGCAAACACAGGCAGCACTGGCACTTTGGCTATAAATAAAGATGAGCACTGCATCCTAGAGTTGGATATGTCTGGCTTTTGAGCAAGGGAGACCTTGAACCAATTGCAAGGATAAAACCTGATGGGGCAGGGCAGGGAGGTAGGCGTGGCCACTCAATTTCCCTACCCCCATGCCTGAAGGCCACCCAATTTCGCCACCCCCCTGCCCAGAGGCCACCCAATTTTGCTACCCCCTTCCAGGGGTGCAAACCTGTTGCTGCCCACCACTGGTTACTACAGAGATGTGCTGTTGTACTCTTAGCCACACATGCCTGTGTACATGATCTAATGCCCATGTTGACTTCTTGTTTTGTGACAATTTGTGGCTGAGTTTTGTGTTGAATGTGTTATGCTGTTGTAAAAACATCACAAGATTCTTGCTCATGGGACTTATGTTAATACTCAAGTATAAGCTGTATATACTTGAGTATAAGCCAAATTTTTTAGCCCCAAAAATGAGTTCAAAAAAGTGGACTTGGCTTATACCAAGGGTGCCCAAACTTTTTGGCCCGGGGGCCGGATAACATTTTATCAGAGGCTCCGAGGGCCGAACTATCTCTCCATGGTACATACATCCACCCAGCCTTGCCGCCGCCGCCGCCGCCACCACCACTAACGCCTTTGCCGCCGGCTCCTCTTTCACCGGCTCCTCCTTCGCCGCCTTCGCGGTGTCATTTAAAAATGTCCTTTTAAAAAAATATGACAGATCCTAGAAACTCACATCCAGCTTCGTCATTGTGGCATCCAAGGAGCTGTTGTTGTGTTCCAAAGCTTCAGGTAGGTGGGATTTTAATTAGCAATGAAAAGTCATTAGCCTTAGAAAAGATCCGCTTCCTGACATGATGTCAGGAAGCGGATCTTTTCTAAGGCTAATGACTTTTCATTGCAAATTAAAACCCCACATACCTGGAACTTTGGATTTTAATTAGCAATGAAAAGTCATTAGCCTTAGAAAAGATCCGCTTCTGACATCATGTCAGGAAGCAGATCTTTTCTAAGGCTAATGACTTTTCATTGCCAATTAAAACCCCACATACCTGGAACTTTGGATTTTAATTAGCAATGAAAAGTCATTAGCCTTAGAAAAGATCCGCTTCCTGACATGATGTCAGGAAGCGGATCTTTTCTAAGGCTAATGACTATTCATTGCCAATTAAAACCCTACCTACCTGAAACTTTGGATTTTAATTAGCAATGAAAAGTCATTAGCCTTAGAAAAGATCCGCTTCCTGACATGTCAGGAAGCAGATCTTTTCTAAGGCTAATGACTTTTCATTGCCAATTAAAACCCCACCTACCTGAAACTTTGGATTTTAATTGGCAATGAAAAGTCATTAGCCTTAGAAAAGATCCGCTTCCTGAAGCAGATCTTTTCTAAGGCTAATGACTTTTCATTGCCAATTAAAACCCCACCTACCTGAAACTTTGGATTTTAATTAGCAATGAAAAGTCATTAGCCTTAGAAAAGATCTGCTTCTGACATCATGTCAGGAAGCAGATCTTTTAAAAGGCTAATGACTTTTCATTGCCAATTAAAACCCCACATACCTGGAACTCTGGATTTTAATTAGCAATGAAAAGTCATTAGCCTTATAAAAGATCCGCTTCCTGACATCATGTCCTGCCTGGCTTCCTGCAGCTTCAGAGGGTGGGGGAACTTCAAAATTAGCGCGCATTGGGTCTCCCAATCAATTTAAAATCAGGAATTACACAATGCACAGCCATAATACTGTAAATCAATTTTGACTTCCAACTTATACCAATACAGTAATACACCGTATAACGTGAGTATCATATAGCGCTAAAACCGTATAACGTTTTATACGGCGGGTCCAGGGAGGTGGGCAGACACGATCCAAGCTGTTTCTGGGCTTCCCCGACGTCCTGAGCCAGTGCAGCAAGCCAGAATGTCAGAGTTCGAATCCCAACATTCTGGCTTGCTGCACTGGCTCAGGACGTCGGGGAAGCCCAGAAACAGCTTGGATCGGGTCCCCACACCTCCCTGGACCCAGCCGGGGGGGGGGGGGTCAGAAACCCCAAAATTGGTAAAAAAAACGGACTTTTTTTTTTTTACCAATTTTGGGGTTTCTGACCCCCCCCCCCGGGCGGGTCCAGGGAGGTGGGCAGACATGATCCAAGCTGTTTCTGGGCTTCCCCGACGTCCTGAGCCAGTGCAGCAAGCCAGAATGTCAGAGTTCGAATCCCAACATTCTGGCTTGCTGCTCTGGCTCAGGACGTCGGGGAAGCCCAGAAACAGCTTGGATCGGGTCCCCACACCTCCCTGGACCCGGCGGGGGGCTCAGAAACCCCAAAATTGGTTAAAAAAATGGACGGTTTTTTTTACCAATTTTGGGGTCTCTGACCCCCCCGCCGGGTCCAGGGAGGTGTGGGGACCCGATCCAAGCTGTTTCCAAAGTTCTCCCACCTCCCTGGAGGCTGCAGCAAGGCAAAATGTCAGGATTCGAATCCCGACATTCTGGCTTGCTGCAGCATAAAAGAGGGTGGGGGAAGTTCAAAAGTAGCGCGCATCAGCTCTAGGGAGGTCGGGAGACACACAGACACACACACACACACCTCTTTCTCTCCCCCCCACACACCTCTTTCTCTCCCCCCCCCCCACACCTCTTTCTCCCTCTCCCAGAAGAAACTGCTTGTAATCCTGGACACACACACACACACACATCTCTCTCTCTCTCTCTCTCTCTCTCTCTCACACACACACACACACACACACACACACACACACACACACACAACTCTTTCTCCCTCTCCCAGAAGAAACCATTCTCCCCCCCCCCTCAGCCCTGAATAAGCGGAAGGCTAAGACAAAATGGTGGACGCTTACTTTTAGCTCCCGGATGGCCTCAGGCTCAGTCTCTCTCTCCACCCTTAACAGCCTAATCAGCTAGGCGGAGGGATTCAGCAATTCTAAATTAGATTCGGCAGAAGTCCTAGTACTAAGCAGCAGAAGGAAGGATCTAGGAACTGATTTGTGATCCCTCCGCAAAAAAAAAAAGTCCGCAAAAAAAAAATTAAAAAAATAAAATAAAATAATAAGAGTTCCTATACCATGTCGGGGGCTGGATGAAATGGCCTGGCGGGCCGGATCCGGCCCGCGGGCCGCAGTTTGGGCATGCCTGGCTTATACTCAGGTCATGAAAGGAGCCTCATCCTGGTATCCCCTGAGCAGAGTTTCTCCAGCAAAAATCCTTTCAACCCAGAGTAATTTCTGGCATGAAATTTAATTTTACCGAGCATGAGAGAAGAAGGCAGTGGCAGCTAATACCCTTCGCTGCCCGCTTCTACCGTCTCAATCAGCGTAGAGAAAACTCCTTTCCTGCTGTATGTGAGGAGATGCTGGTTTTCTCTATGCCAGATTGAGATCGCAGCGAGGAAGAAGCAGGTGGTAGCTAATAGCCTTTGCTACCCGCTTCTCCCATCATGTGTTTGGTGCATCTCAGTCGGGTGCAGAGAAAACCAGCATCTCCTCACATGCAGCAGGAAAGGAGTTTTCTCCATGCCCGACAGGATGGTTATTATTTACTATTTCAAATTTATATACTACCGCCCAATTCGAGTGAGACCTGCACTAAATAAGTCAGTGGGGTGGGTGGGTGGGCTTCACCTTGCCACCGGTGCCCCACACCTGCTTTGCCAGCCAGGTTTTTAGTTCTTTTCTAAAGGAAAAAAGCTACACCTGGAGGCCCAATTTGGTTGGTAAGAAGCTCCATAGGGCCGGAGCAGACGCTGAAAAGTTCCTCCTTCTTGTGCTAGAGAGTTGGGCCTCTCTAGCGGATGGTATCTTCAGAGAGCCTCTCTGGTCCACTCTGATGGGATGGACAAATGTTATTGGGGTGATGCAGTCTTTTAGGCATCCTGGGAGAAGCGGGTGGCACAGGCTATTAGCTACCACCTGCTTCTCCCCTCAGTGCCATTTCAATCAGGCACAGAGAAAAACGGTGTCTCCTAAGATGCAGCAGGAAAGGAGTTTTCTCTGTGCCCGACAGGATGGGAGAAGCAGGCAGCAAAGGCTATAAGCCACTGCCCGTTCCTTCCCTCAGTGCTGTCTCAATTGGGTGCAGAAAAACCTCCTTTCCTGAGCATCTTAGAAGAAGCTGATTTTCTCTGTGTCCAATTGAGATGATGCTGAGGGAAGAAGCGGGCGGCAGCTAATAGCATGTGCCACTTGCTTTTCCCATCATATCTTCAGCACAAGAAGCCTCTGTCACCAGGCAGCCATATTATTTTATTTTGCTCTGGAGCAGGGAGATAGAACCATGGAGCTGCCGCTCTCTCATGCTGAAGAAACAATGGGAGAAGCGAGAGGCAAAGACTTCCCTGTCTGGTGCACCCTGCCACCACCCTACACTCAAGAGAGCCCTGTTGCCTGAACTGCTAGGCAGCTGGGTTTTTGCTCATTAGCAGGGAGAGAGAACCATGGAACCACTGCTCTCTTGGCCAAAGACACGATGGGAGAAGTGGACTTCAGAGCAAAAAGCTGCCTGGCTAACAGCACAGGCAATGGGGGCTCTCTTGAGTGCAGGATGGAGGCTGAGTACACCAGGCAGGGAAGCCTTTGCTGCCTGCTTCTCCCATCTTTTCTTTGGCATGAGAGAACAGCGGCTCCATGGTTCTTTCTCCGTGCTTGAGCGCAAAAAATGGCTGCCTGGCGGTGTGGGCAGCAGTGCTCTCTCAGGCACAGCCCCAGTAGGGATAGGGAATTGCAAAGGCTCTGCTCTCTCGTAGTGAGGCAGAGTTGGCTTCCCCTCACCCCTTGCCACTTCACTTACCTGCCTTGTTATCCTTGCTCCATGTGGTGTGCTAAGTCAGATGGGAGAAGCCTTGCTTGCTCACAGCAAGAGAGAGAGAGACCCGCATTCTTCCTCGGCACTATTGGCCCACCCAGTCCCCTTCCCAGGCAGCGCAAGTGCTGGTTGGGTGGTGCCAATACATATACAATTTAAAAAAAAAACCCACCACATTACTGTAAACATTAAAAAACATTATCCGAAGGCTGTCTCAATAACGGCAATTCATTTTATTTTCATGTACACTATTTTGATTATTGAAACTCTCTAGCAGCTGCTGCATTTTCCACCCTTGGATTATACTCAAGTCAATCTATTTTCTTGGTTTCTCAGGTAAAAAACAGGTAGCACGGCTTGTATTTGTGTTGGCTTATACTTGAGTATATATAGTAATTTTAATAAGGCCACTTTAGGTAGGGCTAACATTGGAATTTCTTTTATACCCAACATGGTGAAGTGTATAGAGTGATGGAATGGGACTCCGGAGGCCTGAGTTCAAATCCCTGCTCAGCCATGGATATTTGCTAGGGGTATGGATCTGATAAAAATGCTACTTAAATATTTCGCTTTCTTTGAAAGCTTGTTATGGTTGTTATAAGTCAATTCCAACTTGATGGGACCATACAACAATGTTACATTTATAGTCATAAATTGAAGTGAAACACACACATGAAAAGTGAAGGGTTCTACTCAAGGTCAGGCTGGTAGTGATTGTATGGAAAACATTATGATGAAGCTCATTTCAACCCAGAGCACTATAATATCTTTTTATTCAGCCAAGGACACAGCTCAGTGACAGCTCATAGCCGTTGCATATAGAGGGTTCCAATTCCCAACTTTTGCAATGAAAAAGGTTTCAAGTAAAAGATGAGAGCCTCTTTCATTGATAGACACATGGCTGAATCAGTGTAAGGCAGCTTGATATGTCCATAATGGTGCCAGCCACCTTCATTCTTCTCTTTAGAAATGTCTGAGTTTGGTACAGAAGCATAGTGTTCGTTCTTTGCACTTACAACATCATGTCACTGCTATTGCTGTGTCTGAATGCAATTAACAGCAAGGGCAGCTCAGCTGGAGGTTCTCCCTCCCTTTCCATTGCACAAGCTAGGCAACTATCCAAAAAACCCAGGGCAGTAAAACTGTAGCAATTTTAAATTAGGCATATTGCTTTCCCCACAACAACAACAACAACAACAACAACAACAACAACAACAACAACAACAACAACCACCAGATAAACAGCAAGAAGTTTATAAGCGCACAATGTTGCATAGGATAAATATGGTACAACAATCACTATCTTATGCTAACTTCACCTGGTTTTAAGTTTGTTTGTTTGTTTGTTTATTTATTTATTCCAGTTTTTATACCGCCCTACTCGGTTGGACCGACTCAGAGTGGTTCACAGACACAGAAAAACAGCAACTTCATAAGCACAACATATAAATATCAAAAATAATCGCTGTCAATGCCACAAAACATCTCAACATCATTACAGCATCATTACAGCAGCAAAAAATTCAATAGGCATCAGTTTTAAACAACAATCAAAAATTACCAATTCATCAAATTTACACAGAGATTCATCACTTTATAGCCTATGCTTCCAGGAGCACAACCAAGCAAAACAGTCCATTCAATTCTAGAATCCAGGTTGTGCCTTTTCTGATTTGGTATATAAACATATGTCAGGTTTCAAAAATTGTTGATATGTTTTTGGCTTGGTTCTTTGCTGTGTCACAGCTCAAATTGTGTTTTCATGATCCCGCTTCATCAGACTTGATCCACAAAAGCTGACATTTAAGTACAGAGGTAAATCTTTAAAGTGCCCCAATGTTTTTTGTCTTTTTGCTGTTGTTTTTTTACCTTCTGATTTGCTTCCACAGATTAACATGATTACCACTTCAAAAATTAATAAGATTAACTGTTTTAGAGGATTTTTTAAAAACAATTTGACTTGTGTACTTTTCTTGTTTTTAACATATTTTAGTAGTATTTTTATTTAATAGTTTTAATATTATATTTGTTTAATTATTTTTTAATGTTTTAATGTTTTTTCTGCTTTTCACACTTTTTAACACTGTAACTTAGTGGTCCCTAAACTTTTTGGGCCATGGGCCAGTCATGTGGTTTGGTGGACCAGTCATATGGTTCCTCCCACCGGAAGAGGAAGTAAAATGCACCCATTCATGCACAAAACACTGCTGTAAATGCACCTGCACCTGTCATAAACACATTTATGACAGCTGCAGGTGCATTTATGACAGTGTTTTGTGCATGTGGGAGCATGTTTTACTTCTGCTTCCAGAAGGGGTGCTGGTAGTGCAGGCTGGATGATTTGGCACTGTGAACGGATCTGGCCTACGGACCATAGTTTAGCTACCCCTGCTGTAAACCATCTTGGATCATTTTCAAAGTGGAATATACATTTTTAAATAAGTAAGCCAATGAAAACAGAAACACTATGTTAACAATGCATTGTTAAGGGAATTATTCACTAATAGTGAGGGGTAATCAATGTGAATGATACAATGCTTAACTAATGTTTTGCAAGTCCTAATGACTTTTACATCAATATGAATATTTGACTGCAATATATGTCTGTATACCTTAAGGTATAATCCAGTCATAATCAATATTTATGGCTGGATAAAAAACGTACAACATAAATTTGCAATACCCATGTATGTTTAGCAGTTGAGTTCCCAGTCAAGTATTTTAAAGTCATTTAAATGTATCTAATTTAATTACCAAAATAACAAATACACTTGGGGCAAAAGTGATTGCCTAGAATGTTGCTGCTCATGGAATTATGTTAAAGAAAATGAAAACCAAGAACATGATTTGCTCATTCTGGTTCTCTATTTTGCCTATAATATAATTCTAAAAGATGAAAAAGCCAGTTTATTTTTTGCATTTAACTTCTCTTTAGCAAAAGAATACATTGCCTACTTTCTCCCCTGTTGTAGGAGATAAATCTGAATTAAATTCCAAGGGATTTATTAAATGTCCTTATAGGACATTTAAAGGTGCCTTCTACTTAAGAGCTAATTTAGAGCATTCAGAAAGTTATCCCTGTCTGTGAAATGAACTGTAAGTAGGGAAACCAATTAATATGGAGCTATGAGAAGAGAGCTACACTTTCACTTCAGCCTAAGCTTATACCACAAAGA